>JARHVA010004902.1:0-1390000 GCA_037957365.1 Torreya grandis
ATTTGATCAAACAAAACACAAAGGAAAAGAAAATAAAGTTATATCTTATAAAAATAATAGATTTTTTCCCACAACCGTACTAAAAACTTAAGTAATTGTTAAAACTTATTTATAATTATTTTAAATTTTTTAAGGTTTATTTTAATGTTTTTCTTTCTAAATAATGGTTCACACTAGTAAAACCTATGCCATTACCCATCATTATTCTCTTTTCTACCAATTTTTACAAAAACTACATCTAATGGATCCAAAAATTATTAAGATATAATAACTTTAATATCTATAGATATATATAAGTGTTCTAAAACTACCTTGGATCTCATTCTTTATGTAAATTATTTTCAAATTTATCTAATATATAATTCGGTATAATAAATCTATGAAATATAAAATTATAAAACATATAATTTGATAAGATGGTGATATTCATACTCTCATTATTACACAAGTCCATAAATGATACAATAATTAAGTACAATTGACATGATAAAAATAGTATATGCTAAATTATTGTCTCATTTAATTGTGATCTAAAGTGTGTGGAGTATTTTTAACCAAATGGCCTACTAAAAAATTTTATTGACTTACATTTTACAAAAATACATGTTTGCACAGCTTGGATATTACCAACAATAACATCTTAAAACTAGTATTATAATCACATACTACAATAATTTTAGCAATAAATTTTCCCCCTTTAAGAATAATAAATAATAATTTACATGTTTATAAGTTTTTAAAAAATCACATTATGTATAAAGGAAACATAAAAACATGATTTACAAGAAGAATACACATAATTTGCATCATAATGATACTTTTCACATTTTGCTTTTGATGTATCCATTAACATCGGTGGTCTTAAGGTGAAGGTTGAGATTTTGATTTATGATAGCTCTATTATTTGATCAGTGAAATGGAGTTGAGGACCTCAATAATTCATCAATGAGGTGGAGGTATGCTTCTAAGTCATGCTAACAAACCATGATCACATACAATTTCAAATATGGAAACTTCTTAGTGCTCACTCAAAGCTCCATTATAACATGCAAGTTTATCCACAACATCCTATCTAAAACCTAAAACACTTCTAAAATCATCTTTAATTTTTTTAGTATTTTTGTTTTATTTAGGTGGTGATGCATCCACATCTCATTCAACACCACACTTAGAACCTTAGTGATAATGATATGTGTGTTAAGGACTCAAAACACTTTAAATCTCACCTCATTATTTATAGTGGTTTGTGAGTAGTTCCTTGATGTTCATGCATCATTTTAATTATCTTATTCATTCCACCCTAGTTAAGTGCCCACATTTTAAGGGCTTTGCTTGGTCAGGATCCCAACCATAGGTTTTTAGCTCTTACCAATAGGAGCATGGAAGGTTGATGAAATTTTTTAGGGAAATATCACTAACTAAATGGGTAATTTTATTTTATAATTCAATATGGAGGGTAAAAATAAATTGATGCACTTATTTGAATTTTTATTTGCAATCCACCACATTTTCTTCCACGACCCAAACCTTTTCCTCCCAAACCAAATCCCAACCATCACCAAACAACCTATGTCACTTATAATTCTTTGTAATTTATCTCTAATCTAATAATTATTGAGCTATGGTATCTAAATTCAAAAAATAAACTTCCTATCTAAATCAAATAGGTCCAATACTAGGTGAAAAACATCCTAAAATAGCTTGAACTTATTTAAAGAAGGTATAAAATTAGGAGTGATTATCATTCTAACAAAAAATTTGTAAGTGTAGAAGGTGGGATTTTTGGCATAAGTCCTCCGAAATATATTTATAAATATTTTTTATTCAAGTAAATATCCCCATATTATCATCCAAACACTTTCCTAAGGATATCCTTACCCATTTTTCTATCAATCACAAAACACATTAACATTATCCTTGTCAAAATAATGCCACCAAATGTCATGTTGGAGAGGGAGGCAATAGATGAAGCAACCATGGTAACATAATAAATAAAACACATATAAAACTTTTATAATACTAAAAGATAACCATACATGACAAAGTAACAATAATAATGAATTGAAATAATGATGGTAGAATTAAAGATATTCATTTTTTCATTGACACAGTTTGGCATATGTTTCCTCGGCACAAAAACTTTATCCCAAGAAAATGTTTTTAAAAAATATGGTTTATGGTTAAACATCATATTAACAACTCATAAAAGCAATGTAAAAATGTATATATATGGTAATATAATCAATTACAACAATAAAATCTACTTTAGAGCCGTAAATGGTAACTAGAAAGACTTAAAATGATTAAATACAAGAGAAATGAAAATAGACACAAGGTGATAGAAATAACCACACATAGGTCATATTTATGAATTGTGAATCTAGCATAAGCTTCTATAAGTGATTAAGTTTCAACTCTTTAAATCTGATTGTGTTTTATCTCTAGCTCAAAATTGGTGGAACATTGATTGTGTCCCAATCAAATTCAATAAATTGTCTATTGTGTTTCCTTGATTCTGTTGATTTAGTATTTAGGAACTAATTATGTCCTCTACCCCTTTGTTGGTTTTTTAATTTTATGGATAAATAAAAAAATTAATGATTAATAAATTTGTGGCTTTGTTTTTTTATTTGAAGACTAAGATGTGTTGGATTGCTTCTCCTTTAATTTTTGACCTAATTTCAAATGTATGCATAAAATAATGTATGCAAGTTAGTTGACCCAGAAAACCTCTTGAAGATTTTTAGTTACATTTCCAACATAATTTAAATCATCGTAATTGTATTTATAGTTCATGTGAATGAATTATAACCCCAATGAGATAAATGGCTTCACATCCTCTTCTAGATAATAAAAGTTAATTATATGATTCTCTATAAATTTATTTTGGTAAGAGGTGAAAATGGCACAAGACTTGTAATTTATGTATATGTAATGTAATCTCATTGTGAGAGATCCCTGACAAGTGTGGAGATTAATAAATAAATGTGTGGCTCAAACTTAAGGAGGTTACTTAATTTATACTTATTATTAAATTTATTGGGATTGGTTTTTTATATATAAGGCTCTCTAGGACACTTGGAACATAGGTCAACTATAAGAGCCAATGATAGGTGAAATTTAAGGTGCAAAGAATTAGGCTAAGGAATAACAAATCCATAAAAAGGTTGAAAGTTAATTATGCTAGGCAAATGATTTTGATGTAGGAGAAAAAGAAGACCAAAATGGAGATCAAATTAGATAGAGAAAGGATGATTAGGATCTTGAAGCTGACATTAGATAAATCTAAAGTGAATATTAGGAAATTTATATGGATGAAGGCTAAAGAGACTTTTAATTTGGGTAGAAAGGTGTCTAGAAATATTTAAATATACAAAATTGGACCAAGTGTGGAAACACATGACAAAAACACAATGGGAAAGGTGTTATATCATAATTAATTGCCCCCATAATTCCAACTTTGATGTGTGCATATGAATCCATGTGTGTGTAAAAGTAAAATGGAATTGAAGCATGTGTCTACACTTACCTTAAAATTCATGAAGATGAAGTATCCAAATTTTTGGGTTAGTCTTCCTTCACACATGTTAGAAACATCATGGTGCATATGCAAATAATTGAAAGTATTCAATGTATTTATATATCAATGTAAATATAATAAAATGAAATAAAAAATAAAAATATGAGCATATGAATAAATACACCTTGTGGTATGTGAATCACATTTTCTCTTTCAAAACTCTTGAAACTAAAAAAATAAAATGATCATTAGGTGTTGAAGAGCTAAACATAAAGTGCTTAGGGGAAAACTCTTCTTCTTACCCAAAGAAGTAGAAATTTTTTTGGCCCCATTTGAATAATATTTTGGTTACACTTAAATGTTGATAGTGATGATAGAATATTTTGATAGATTCCCCTTTTTTGAGTTTATGGATTGGTACTTGTTCTTATAAATCACTCATCTCAAAATAAATATTCATGTACATCTTATCTTATCATAAAATATAAACATAAGTTGCATAGATATTAATTTTATAAACACACATATATAACTATATAAATATATAATCATGTAAATCTCAATATTCAAATACAACCTCATGTGAGGATGAGGTCGTGAGGGGAAATCACTAAGCTCCAATGTGATAGGGCATGAAAATAACCAATATATATATAGAAAACCCACAATATACCAAATTTTAAACATGATACACCAAATCATTAGTTATTTGAATTGGGATAAAATAAACATAATACACCAAAATTTAAAAATAAAAAGAACTTATTATCATCAAAGAGGTCCAGAATTCCCTCGTGGCAAGACCAATGTTTCCTTTTTTTCATGAAATATGTGGGGCATTCCTATCTTTAGAGTAAATATTTTTCAACACATTTAAAAATGTACATTATAAATTTCTCATTTAAGTTGTAATATAATTATAAATAAAATTTAATTTTTAGCCAATGAGATGTGGGTGAGTTGGTAAAAGTGGCTTAGTTGTTTCAAGCCCCACCTAAGTTTAAATCTTAGTAAGTCATATGAGGTTGATTGTGGCTATTGTTGGTACTCCCTAGGCTGGTTTTTATCATTGACGATATTTCTCAAGGTTAGTTATGTTTGTTGATGGTATTCATGAGCCTATTAGCTATCACACATGCTAATATATGGTATACATGTGGTTATATCTAGAATACATGTGGTATACAATTGGATAATAAATCAATTGGGGATCTAGGCCCTCAATTGTGTTCAAGACCAATACATGCTTTGATAAAAAAATTAGTTACCTAATAACAAAAACAAAATAAAAAATAGTGTCTTTTAACTTTTCCATTTATATACTATTTTTGTTCATGAAATCACTAATAATTTTTAGTCAAGTAGGATAGAAAATGATACCCTCACACATCCTCATCTTCTTATCCCTAATTAAAGTCCCACGTTCTTCCCCTATATCTCACTAATGGGTGATTAATGTGGGTAAGGGTCAACATAATTATCATCCCTTACATTCAATATGGCAGGTAATTAGAATGTGAATGTCCTCATCGTCCATGTTAGGGAGGTCTTAAAATAATGAGATTCTCATGTTGTGGAAAGTGGCATAAATAATAGGCATGCACATTATCATGTTAAAGAGGGTCAATAAAAAGGACTAATGAGGATTTATGGTGTGAGGACTAATGAAGAGGTGTTTAATGCTCATCTTCATCAGCATAAGGGGTGTTGCTTCTAGACCCAAGTATGTATTTGAATTATTCACTGATAATAACTTTTTTAAGTTATTTTAATCATTTGTGTATAATCTAGAATTTCTTTTTTAAATGAAAAAATAAGTCAATCATGTTCACTAACTTCACTTAATCTTCTTAAAATTGTAATTTTATCTATTTTTTTAAAATATATTAAATTTTATCTCTCTTTTTTTTTTCTCTTTCTCTTTTTTTTTGGTAATTTCTTCCTAAATCCCTTTACTTATCTATACAAGAATTTAGAGGGCATAGATGATAATAAATTATTTTGTATTATATTATTTTAAGTGATGGGAGAATTTGTCCATCCTAAAAATCCAAGTTTAGAATGTTAGTAGTCATTCTATCCTTAACATTTCTATGTTTATTTATTTTAAATATTATACAGGGATACACATGTAATTTTGAGAGGAGTCTTGAGGTTGATCCAATGATCATAACCTTTCAAAAAATCTAACATAGTGTCAAATATTTCTTAAGATTCACTTCGTTCATTATATTGATGACTTTCATCTCTAGGAATCATTTCTTCTTCAATTTCATGGGTTTGTGTCAAAGTTGCATACCTATGTCAAATATTGAGGTAAACATACCCTCATTTAAAAAAAAGGAGGACCCTTGTTCAAATTTTGAAAATTTGTGTTATAAAGTGGACATTTAACTTGATCAAAGTTCATTGTTGAATACCATGTTTGATCTAATTTACACTGGTATGCTATCACATAAGCTTTATTTGACTTTATCAACTATTTTTAACATTTTTTTCATGTGTTTCCATGTTTTAGGTTCAATCATTATTTATTTGAATGAGCAAATATTCATGTTTTATGCTTCAATGATCAATTTGACCCTTTTGATTAACCTTTGGTCTTTAGTCGATTAATTAAATCTACATTTAAATGATAATTAACCTTCATGTAAATATTTTAGCCTAAGTTCTTATTAAAATGGATTTACATTATCGACAAGTCACTTTATGTTTGAATAAGTCTTAGTTTTATTTTAGCCTAAGTTCTAATTGAATTTATTAATTAATTAAAACCTAGTCTAAATTTTATCCTAAGTCTTTGTATATCCTAAACCCTTACTTTTTTACTTTCACTATTCACAGGTACAAAGACATGTAGTATCACCAAGTGGTAAAATCTCAAAAGCTTAGAATAAAGATCAATGGTACATGGGTATCCACCCAAATTTATCAATTCAAAGTTCCTTGGATCTAATATCAATGATGCATATTCAAACGTATATATCCTGATTGACAATCTGTGTTGAAGGTTGGGGTCAACAAGTCAAGATCAAGATCAATAATATGTATTTAATCTTGAAAAAACAAATCTACAGTGAGCATAGAGTCAATATGTCAATAGATCGTGAGAAGGAACACAATAGTGACAAGTGTCACAATCATGGTGAACTAGATACAAATCAATGGTCCTCATTTAATTGGATGTATAAAGAATAGATAAACGGTTTGTGCTTGATCATGTATTCAAAAAATTAATGGTGCATGTTTAATCACTTAGATAAATATCAATGGTATGGGTTTAATCCTATAAAATAAGATTGATGGTGATCATTAAGTCAAGGAGTCAAAGATCCCTATATTTCACAAAAAATTGCCATGTGGTGAAAAGGTGTTAACTAGATGAAAACTAACTACAAAGTACACAAAAACACCTAATGCTACCAAGTGGCATAATCCCATAAGCCTAGATCAAATATAAATGTCCATGGTGAAATTCAAAGCTAAAAGACTCCTCAATAAATCAATGGAGCAAATTGGATCAAGATCTAGGAGTGTACAAGATGATGACACATGTCCAAGTGATAATGGTTACATTTTAAAAATAAATGAGTTGCATGATGAGGCAATACCACATGGGTAAACAAGTTAGATGGGAAGATATTGTGGACCCGATCATGTGAAAGGTATAAATACAAGATCTAATTCAATTTATGTCCCAAAAGCACTTATTTAGAACTTGCTTGCCACCATTAAAGCTCTGTTGAAACCTCCAAAAAGACCTAGAATGTATGAAAAGCCATAAATTGTCTCTAAATTCATTGTGTTGAGCTGAGAGAGTTAGATTATTATTTGCAAAAGGACAATTCAATAATGCAAACATATATAGTTGCTTCAAAGAAGGTAGTTGAACTATACCTATCATCAGATTTAGAGGGCCGAGTGTTCAAGTATACAAAATTCATAGTTGTTTCATTGAACACACGAGATAATAATTTTTCAAATTTGTTTTAGACTATTGAGAACTAGGTAACTATAGACAAGGAAGAAGATAATTTTCTCCCAATGAATATATTATACAATGATATTGTGGCCATTTAGATGATAAGACTACACTATGCTATTGCTAAACCAAAAGTGCTACAATGTATCAGTATTCTTGGTCTAATTTTTAAGGATACTAAAATTGATAAGGGTATGATCATTCAAAAACATAGTCTAAGCAAAATTGCATATATATATCTCTTGTTGCATTTAAATCCTACTAAAGATTACCTAATCCCCATATAAACTTATCCTCCATTAATTCATGGGCTAAGAAACACACCATAATGGACATTTTGGTAAAATGGTTAGAAGTAGGTAACCAAGTCATTGTGGATCCTACAAAGTAAATCCCTATAATCTAATTTATACCTAGAGTTAGGATGTTCATGACTATGTTGAATAAGTTGTATGGGTGTGCACATACTTCTTATGTTGAACCAATGTGGATCCGTGTGGAATACTTCATCATTGAAGAAGTGTTGGTTCCTCCATTTGGTGAAATCATTAGTATTTCCCTAATTAGACAATATATGAACTCAATAATAAGAAGAGGACTGAATTCTACATGATGTCCTATCTATTATATGCCTTGTGTGTAACCACCAAGATCCCCAATAAAAGAGAATGGTCACCCAATGGTACCCAGATTGTCTCTGAGTACTATTCAAAATTACATATTTATAAGTATAGAGACCATATCCAATTCATTTATGACTATGTCTAACCTACATTGAGTGAATACATTAATGGTATTCTGATGATGAGAGTAATACCTTTAATTAGGAAGTCTATGGAAGCAATAGGAGGCACATGGCTTTATCCTGATTTCATAATTATAAGGATTGAAGGAACCCAAAGTGATCCTCTCAAATTACCAATTCATGTACCTGATAAATTAGAATAATATGAAGTATCCTAACAATTGTTCAATGGGATTGACGGAATTTTTAAGACCAAAATAAATGGACTTTTACACATTTTTCCCATGACAATTGGTGAAACTATTTTTAGCTAGTGGGATCACATTGAGGCTACCTCAAAGCATAGGTTGTCCTTTAAGCTACAGATTGATGATCATAAACATTAGGATCCCTATGGTATGGTAAAATAACATCTAAGAATCAAAGTTAATTTGAATGTAACTTATGAACATGATCCCAGAGCATTTGATTTTATATATACTAAGGCATCTACTTACTATGAAGTTGCTAAGAGATTAAAGGAACATAACATCAATCCTAAGTTTATATTGAATAGAGACTAGAAAATGGAAGATAGAAATCATCTAGGCTATAGGCAATATAATTTTATAGATGTTGGTTCTTCTAGGCTTCCATTAATATATACACAAGTAGAACATAGGATAAAGAAAAGACCAAGAAAAATTGCTTATAGTTCCTCAGCTCCTGAATCATCTAGAATAGTAAAGAAAGATTCACCTCAAGAGGAGGTTCATATGATAGCGTAGATCCTCATGAGTCTATTGAAGATGCATTGAGGATTCTATCTATGACATATGAGATAAATTTAGAGGAAGAAGAGGCACGTGTTGAGGAAACTAAGTAGGATAAGGGAAAAGAGAAATCACTAGACTTAGTAGCCATTGATCCTCCTAAGAGGAAAATTGAGACTACAATTGGTCAAAAGGTAAAGAAACCTAAAGTGATTATCACACCACCTTTGGTGAATATCAATCTATTCAGTGAGGAGAACATAATCTATGGGCCATCTATTCTTAAATGGATCATTTATGAACTAAGGTTGGAAAAGCCCCATACTTATCATCCATTGGCTCTAGGGAGGACTACCAACATTCTTATGCAATAAGAAATGAATCCTTAGATAACTACCTTGAAAGAAGAAGAAAGGAGGATTGATACTCAAGCTCAAATATCTAGTTAATTAAATAGAGAGGTCTCAATCAAGCATATAGGCCAATCTTCAGTTTGGGTTAGATATGATCTAGATACTATAGGTTTTTAAAGGGTTACTGAGACACTGGTCATGGGAGGTGGTGAATAAATTATGCATCAAAAGGTAGAGCCTTTGACTCATTTAACTCAAAAAAATGGAAAAATACTAGGGGAATCCCCTACATTTGAAGAAGATGTTCTTGAACTAGTTCAATCTCAAGAAGAAATGTAACAAGCTGCCATCAAAGGGATAAAATAGGAGAAGAAGAACTTGGAAGGGTAGTCCATTCTATCATTTTCAGGGGATATTATCAATAAGTTTGAATCAACTATATATGATACATTTAATTCCTTAAAAAATATAAGGTCTAAGTTGGATATGGTAAAAAAACAACATTTCATGGCTATGAAATGAGTCAATCAATGACAATATTCAGACAAGAAGGTAAAGGAATTGATCAAGATATTGATAGAAGGTCAGACTCCTGAGTTTAAGATAGTCAGCTTAGCACATATGAATATGGATATGATTATATGAATAGAGAAGATAAAAGATATGAGTAAATGGATAAAAGATATGAAACATCTTTCTAATGACTTAAAATAGTTAGAGAATAGAATGGTGCACATATTAGGAAGCTTGATCAAGAATTCCACCACCCTTAGTCCTATAGGCTTGATAACTAATGAAGAATTCAAACACAAGCATCTCATTTCATTCAAGAGGTAAAGAATAAAAGATAGGGCACTAAAGGGGTAGATATACAATGTATCTTAGATATGATTTTATTAGTAGAAGATAAGATTGGAAATGCTAGCAGTATTAAAGAAGCCTTGCACAAACTTGATAAAGACTTCAAAAAGTTGGTAGGGAAAGAAGAGGAATTATTCATGTAGTCAATTATCAACCTCCGGCTAATTGGTGAACAACATGGCAAGGCCATGTAAATCCTAAAACAAAAACAATAGGCTACAAATTCAAGGGCATCCCAAAGTCAATTAAGTTGACTTGATATATTCTTTTGTATAAAATCATATAAATCATTATAAAGAATATTATATTTTGTAAAAGCATGTAAAATATATGATGCACATGGATTATAGGCTAGTCCACTTGTAAAATGTCATTTATTCTAGAATATTGTGGAAGGACAATTGTCTTTGACACTTGGCTAATTATCATTTGATAGTGATTAACTGACTTACCTCATAGGTATTATATAAAAGGGGGTATTGTCATTTGTAAAATAAGGAAGTTTTTAGAGAAAAAAGTATTTTGTAAATTTGGAGAAAGTGATACAAGCAAGGGAATTATGTAAAGATTGTCTTGTATTTTTTTATGTGTTTGTTATCATGGCTGCTTCCTCAAGTGTCTAGTTTGATGTTCAAATTTGAATTGCTTCTATGAATTTTAGATGTGCATATGTTAATGCAGAGTTTTAAATTTGAGTTTATGCTAGGTTGATTGAAATATTTTAGATTGATTTCATTTATATTGCTTTTCTTGAAGATGTGCTGACACAATTTTCTTGTGGAAGTAAATCCTTAAAGTGAATTTTAGTTCTTATTTGCATATTTTCAAGTATCCTTAGACATTTTCTTGGTATATGATAGGACATGTGATTTTGAAATTTTCATGTCATATGTTGGTTTGATTGCATGTCTTTGATGAAATTCAAGCTTTGTCATGATGTCTTGACTAAATATTATAAACATCCTTCTTTCTACCCTACCCTTCCTATTTTCTCTTTCTTTTGACCAAATCATTGTAGTTTAGCTTTTCATTATAAATATTCATGCTAGATTGGGTTTTAGACTTTAGGTTTTGATCATTATTATTTAGACTTAGTTTATATTACTTTCATCTTTCACAAGCAAGCTTTAAGACCATGGTTACTACCAACAACCATTTTTATATTCATTCTGTGAAACAATTATATAGCTTGATTGCTATTCCACCATAGATCTCAGGAAGATTAAAATTAAAAACTCATACAAAAGATTCTCTAAATCTTGATAAACACTCTATAAACCATGTGATACACTTACATGCATCAATAGGTGGGTTTCATTAGTGCTAGAAAGAGGGCCTCTTAAGCTAAAGCTTTGTGAATCTAAAATATTCTTAGCTAATTTTAGTGAATTTTGTTCAAATATCAGTTGATCCTTCATAGAATTGTGTTTTTATTGACTTAATTGTGTAAACATCACTAATATTCATGATTTTAGACTAGTCTTTATGCTTATTTAGCTAAAGATAGTTATTCTTTAAATATTTACGTAAAATTGTTACAAATATTGTTGAATCTTTGTGAATAAAATTTGTTCAAGGTTAATGATTGTAATTATACATAAAGATCATTTATGTTCATAAGTTTGGAGGTATCTTTAAGCTAATTTAGTTGAATATAGTCATTCTTTAAAAGAATTGAACTGTTATTTGTAAAGGTTACTTAAAATTTTCTTAAAGATCATTTGTCTTTGAAAAGATAGGGTTTATTTTTTGTATTTTGAATAGGATCTAGATTTTATAAGTTGGAACTATGAAGAATAAGAACTAGGTCAAGGTCTGAGATAATGTTACCTCTTCTTTCTTTGGAAATTCATAGGAAAGCAAGAATGGATAAAGGTAAGCACAAGGTTTCTAAATATCAACCTAATTCACATGTTTGTGGTGCTCCTATATTCAATCCTCATCAAGGTATGACATGGTTAGGTGGATATTTTATCAATGTACGTAGTTAGGTACATGACTTACCAAGAAATCCTAAGAAATATTTACCTTATTTCAGTCTTATAGGTGTTGCTACTACTGAAGAACATATCAAGTCTTTTAAGGTTGTTAAATGTTGTTCATGAAGATGTTTATTATATATTGTTTCCTTTCACTTTTAGAGATTCAACATATGATTGGTTTCTTAACCTTCCTAAAAATTACATCATTAGATGGAATTATTTCAATAATATTTTCATTGATCAATTTGGAAAAGTCATCAGTCCCTGTGTTCTTTATCAATAATTCACTACGGTGAAGAGAGATTCAAGTGAAACCATTAGAGATTTTAATGCTAGATTTCAAAAGATTTTTAGCATAACTATTGATCCATATAGAATTTATAAAGCTTTAGTTTTAGATATTTATAAGGATGCTTTAGATCTAATGACTTTTACATTTATAAAAAGATCTATTGGAGTTATAAATACATTAGCCTTAGCCTATGCTGAAGTTGTGAAAATTAGTGATCAAATGCAACCATACGATCAATCTATTCCTAACATAAATCTTGAGTTTCCTATGTTAAATGTCATCCTAAATGCTAATCAAAACATGCCTATTTTGAATCAAACTCTAGTTTTAAATGAATTACCTTTGAGTCATGCTTGTCCTGGTTAGAACCTAGGATTCCTAAATAACACTACAAGTGGATCTCATCCACAATATCAAAAATATATGGTGATAATAGCTAGTATTAGTACTCAAGTTCACAATTTAGAGGCACCTAAGAATGCAAATGAATCCATATTAAAAATGGTTCAAAAAATGATCACGAATTTTCTTCAGTTACAAAAACAAGTAGGTAAAACTAGGAAAATTCTAACAAAAATTATTATTATTAGAGGTACAGTAGACCTAGAAATAGGTTTCAAAATTAAAAAAAAAATGATAATAATGAGTCATCTAAAAATAAGAACATTCTTGAAATGAACATTTGTGATTTAACTTTAGCTGATTATTACAAAGTTCATAACACTTCAAAACATAGTGAATTGGATTGTCTAGAATTTTGTAATGATTTTTAACTATTTCAAGATGAGTTTGGAACATTTGAAGTTGGACCTAATAAGGATAATATTTCATGTACATGTAGTTCTTCAAGGACATCTAAATGTTTGGATACAACTCTTATGGTGGAAACTTTTGATTTTCCATTTTAAGATGAGAATAAACTTGAAGATACTCTAGAGGAGATTTATGATTTAAAACAATATATGAATAAGACTTATCCATTGAGTAATAGATAAAAAAATAAACCAATGACAAGTTCTACTCCACTAAACAACTTTAATACTCCCTCTGATCCCAAAACAGATAATAATCGAGAACCTCCAATGGGAAGTAACACTAGAAATAATGTTGATGCATCTAGTTCTTATACTAGGAGTGGATATAATATAGTAGAGGATATGAATAAGATTAAATATAATATCACTTTACATTAATTGACTCAATTTACTGAACAAAGAGACTTGTTTCTAGAATCATTAACCAAAAAACTAGTAAATCACAAAAAGCTGCAAATGCAAATGTAGTGATGTATAAGAACAAAGTATAGGCTCCACCTTTATTACTAATAATTACATTTTTTGGTAAAAACTTGATTAATTATTTTTTATATTTAGGTTCCTCTACGAATATCATGCCAAAAGGTACTTGTGAAAAACTTGGTTTAACTCCTATTAAGTCTGATAGAGTAGTTACTCAATTAGACAAATCAAGAGTTAAAGTGATTGGTGAATTGTTGAATGTGCATATGCATCTTACTTTGGAGCCAAGAGTGAAACAAATCATATATATTCAAGTTTTGGACATTCTATATGCTTATGGGATGTTTCTTAGTAGGAATTAGACCAAATATTTGAATGGATACACATCGATTGACTGCTCTCATATGTGGCTACCATGGAAGGGAGTTCATCATCAAATTTAGATTGGAAGGGAACAAAAGATGAAGCACATTATCACTGAATACAAAGCAACTAAGTAAAAGGTCAATATGGTTAATTATAATCTAGGGGTTTACACTCTTGACACTCCTTAGGTATGTAACTCTGAAGACTCTCATGCTATGCCTAAACTTTGGAAGTTATATGTGGATGGTGCTAGATGCAAATATGGATCTAGAGTAAGAGTAGTTTTAATCAATTCCATTGGGAAAGGATATATTTCTTATTAAAAACTTTAGTTTCCTTGAACTAATAATTTGGTAGAGTATGAATCATTAATCTTAGGATTACAATTTTCTATCAAACAAAAGGTTAAAGAACTACTAGTGTATGGTGATTTTGAACTAGTAATCAATCAAGTCAAAATTAAGTATTAATGTAAATTATCTTATCTAAAGAAATACAAGTTTATATTATGGGACTTGATTGAGTATTTTTATGCTTTCAATATTGTTTCAATCCCTAGAGAATAAAATTAGTATGATGATGAACTAACTTCAGTTGTAGCCAACCTTATGCCAAATCAAGATTCCAAACTATGAAATCTTAACATTGAATTGGTCCCATGTCCCTCAGTTCCTGACAATATCAATCATTTTCAAGTGTTTAGTGATGATCAAGAAATTTTTGAAACTCATGAGTAAATCAAGAGTATTTGAGTCTCATATCATTGATGAGGTCAATGATAATTCTTTTGATGAATATAAAATTGATGATAAGATAGTATAATTAAATGACAACAAGATTCCAAAGGGCATGATTGCCTTAGAAAGATTGTTTGATAATGACAAGACAGCTGAAACAATTAAAGTTACCAAAGTGAGTAGGAAGTATTATAATGTAGTTGACATAAGAACTCAAGGTTAACCTCAACTAGTAAACCTTGATATAACATGCACACACAAAGAATCGAGAAAGGCTAAAGACTTGCTGACGAAGTATAAAGATGTTATTGCATGGTCCTATGAAGAATTAAAGATATTTGATCCTAGAGTTTTTACCCATACCATTCTATTGAAATAAGCTTGTAAACCTTTTAGGTAAAAACAAAGACCAGTTAATCTTTTTCTAGAACCATTGATTTATAAAGAGGTTAAGAATATATTAGATTAAAAAATAGTTTTTTCAATTAGACATTCTACCTAGGTAGCTAATTTATTACCAATTAGAAACAAAAATGGAGAGATTAGATTATGCATATATTTTATGAACTTGAATAAATATTTTAAAAAGGAAAATTATCCTTTGCCATCATTTGACTAGGTTATTCAAATTGTAAGTAGTTCTGCCATGATATCTTTCCTAGATGGTTTTTTAGGTTATAATCAAGTACTTATTAGCAAACAAGATAAAATGAAGACTATATTCATAACAAAATGGGGCACTTTTACTGACAAGAGAATGTCTTTTGGACTCATCAATGTAGGATCTACATTTTAGAAAGCTATGGACCATACCTTTCGAGGTCTCATAGGTAAATACATCATTATATATATGGATGATCTAAATGTGTGTTTTAAGAATAGGGAAGACCATATAATGCATTTACAAGAAGTATTTGAATGTTTTAGAAGGTATGTAATTTCCATCAATCCTAAGAAAAGCATTTTTTTATGTAACTGAAGGGAAATTACTAGAACATGTTATAACCAAATATGGGATTTATATAGATCTTGATAGATTTAATGTCATATCTAAGATAGAACCCCCAAACATTAGAAAAGAATTAAAGTCTTTCTTTGGGAAAATCAATTTTGTAAGGAAATTCATTTCTAGTTTTGCAGAGATTGTGAAACCATTAAATTACATGCTAAAGAAGGATGCAAAGGTCATATGGAATGAAAAAATCCTTTAATAATATCAAGGAAGTAATAGGACATGCACCTGTGTTGATAAGTCATGATTTTAAAAAAGCTTTTTATCTTTATTATTTAGCTTCTAAACATACTATAACGACTATTTTAACTCAAAAAATAGATAAATGTGATCATCTAATTGCATTTATGAGTAAAAACTTTAAAAATTATGATTTAAATTATTTTCTAATTGATAAAAAAATCATTTTCTAAGTTTAGGGTAGTTAAAAAGTTTAGACACTATATTCTTAGGAATAAAGTGCATGCTATATTACCAGATCTTGCTACCAAGCTTGTATTAAGTCAATGTGAACTGGGAGAGAGAAGAGGTAAGTGGATATATATACTTTAAGAATATGATATTGAGATTAAAACTACCAAATTGATGAGGTGTCAAGGCTTTATTCAATTAATTACTAACACTAATCCTGGTTTCAACATTATACAAGTTAATCAACAACATTTCCAACCAAATGATTGGTATGATTAAATCATTTAATTACTAATCAATGGTTGTCCTACAATATCAAGTAGAGAATAAACAAGAGATTTGAGGCTCAAATCAACTCATTTATTGATCAAGGATGGGTTACTCTACAAGAATAACTATGAAGGCATATATTTGAGATGTGTTTCAAAATAAGAGGCAACTAAAATATTGAGATCTTTTCATGAGAAATTTGGGAGTGGACACCCTTTTAGAAAAATGATAAATTAAAATATCCTAAGTGTAGGATATTATTTGCCAAAAATTTTCAAGGATTCTTATAAGCATGTTAGAGAATGTCATCAATGCTAGATCTTCAACATGAAGGAACCAAAAACAACTATGCCATTGAAGCTAGTTTTAATTGATAAAACTTTTGCTCAGTGGGTTTGGACTTTGTGGGGGTAATCAACCCTAATTATTCATATGGACACAAATATGTTCTTATTGCTACTGAGAATTTAACAAGATGGATAGAGGTAGTAGCAAAAAAATAATGCAACTTTAAAGATGTACTCAAGTTCGTAGAAGAGAACATTTGCACTAGATTTGGGACACTAATATCATTGGTTTATGATAATGGATCAATGTTTATATCTATTGAGATGATTGAGTGGGGCCTATGATAATAATATAAATCTTAAGTTTTCATCAAAGCATTATCCTCAGGGTAATAGAATTTTGGAGTCAACAAATAAGAATTTGATGCAAGCTATCAAGAAGTTTGCAGCTCAACAACCAAGAACATGGCATAAATTGCTGAAGTATACTCTTTAGGTAGATAAAACTAAATTGAAACAAGATCTTAAAGTATCACCATTTATTTTGGTATATGATCAAGAACCAATATTTCTAATTACTCTCAAATTACCAACTTACAGTTTCATGCAGGAATATATGAAAGAAGATCAAGAATTGTCCAATTCTAGTTACTTGATATCATACAAATGGAGGATGCAAGAGAAGAATCATTTGCCAAATTTAGTAGACACCAAACTACTATCAAAATATAGTTTGACATGAATTCAAAGATCAAGCTATTTAGACAAGGAGACCTAGTTCTCTTTTGGGACAAAGCATCTGAACCAAAAGCAAAACAAGGTAAATTCATTCCTCTATGGATTGGCCCTTATCAAATCACTAAGACATTGGGAGACAACACCTTTAACTCAAATAATTGCAGTGAGTAGAGTTCACTTTTCCAGCCGATGGGCAATATCTCAAAAATTAATTCTCTATTATTCCACCTAAAGTCTTTATGGAGTAATTTGTAAGATTAGTTAGAGTTAGTGTAGGTAGGCTTAGATTAGTTTCATTCTTATTCCTTGTTTGTAAATATTTGTTTGCTTGTTGTGTGTTTCCTTTTTTTTGTTCTCTTCTTTAAATAAGTCTTTTCCAAGACAAGTTTTTAAGCTCCAATTCATCTAAATGCTCAAAAAAGAACTTCTCAAATCAAGAATATAGGTATGAATCTTAAACATTGGTTGATCATGGATTTTGGAAATTTTGAGCTTGATGTTATGTTTCTAATAAATTAGTAAAGATTGATATCTATATTAATTATTCCTTGAAAATATTAGACCTTGTTCTAATCTAAGTTTAATTTCAATGAGGATTTTATATGTTTGAGTAAAAGTTTGAATTATTAGAGAAAATTCGTGTTAGCAATTAAAAAACATTATATCCTAGGATGAAGTCTATGACCAAGGATGATTGTCTAAAAATCAAACATTTGAAAAAATCCTAAAAACCTAGCTAATTCTAGTTCCCAACCTTTGTTGGAAGGCTAAATATAATTGAAAAAATACAAAAATAAGATCCTTATTGAAAATCTAAAAGCTTTATAGGCAAAGGTGATTTTGGTAACCTCTATCGAGGTTATGGATGCCTAACTGGTAGTGGAGTAAGGCTTAGAGTGGGACTAAAGGTATCTCAATTGGGGTTATAGACATTTGGCTATTAGTATATCAATGCCTGAGCCTTCCCTTTTCATATATCATGATTCATAATGAAAATATAAATATGCTACAAGTCTATGTTGTTGATTAAGGTCATGAAATCTAGAAGTTGTTTTTGAATTCTAATGGAAAATAGTAAATGAATCAAAGAACACACACAACATGACTAAGTTTTGATATTTGATCTTAATTATGAATGTTTAATTATGAATTAATCTCAATAATGGTATTTTATCATGTAGAATGATTTGTCTGGTTATTATTTTGAACCAAGAGTATTTGAATTCTAACATTTTGTAATAGCTCCTCCAAAAGTCACCATTTATTGAGGTCAACATACCCCCATTTCTAAAAAATGAGGACCCTTTTTCAAATTCTTCAAATTTGTGTTGTAAATTAGACATTCAACTTGATCAAAGTTAATTATTGAATACCATGTTTGATTTAGTTTACACTGGTATGCTAACACAAGCTTTTTTTGCCTTTATCTAATGTTTCTAACATTTGCTTCATGTGTTTCCATGTCATAGGTTCAATAAATATTCATTTGAATGAGAAAATATTCATGGTTTATGCTTTAATGATCAATTTGACCCTTTTGATTAACATTTGGTCTTTAGTTGATTAATTAAATCTATGTTTAAATGACATTTAAAACCTTAGTCTAAATATTTTAACCTAGTTTCTTATTAAAATGGACTTACATTATCGATGGGTCACTTTATTTATGACTAAGTCTTAGTTTAATTTTAGCCTAAGTTCTAATTGAATTTATTAATTCATTAAAACCTTAGTCTAAATTTTATCCTAATTCTTTATATATCTTGAACCCTTCATTAATTTCACTATTTATAGGTATGAAAACATGTAGTGTCACCAAGTGGAAAAATCTCAAAAGATCAAAAGAAAGATCAATGGTATGCAGGTATCCACCCAAAGTTAGCAAGTCAAAGTTCTTTAGATCTAAGATTTATGTTACATATTCAAATGTATAGATCCCAATCAATGATAAATAATGAAGGTTAGGGTCAACAAGTTAAGATCAAGATCAATGGTGCATGTACAATCTTGAAAAAGCAAATCTACAATGAGCACAAGTTCAACATGTCAACAGATCTTGAGAAGGAACACAATAGTGACAAGTGTCAAAATCATAATGAAGTATATATAAATCAATGGTCCTCATTCAATTGGATTTATAAAGAATAGATGCATGATCTACACTTGATCATGCATTAAACAAATCAACAGTGCATGTTTAATCACTCAGATAAAGTTTAATGGTATGCATTTAATTCTATAAAAGATGATCGATGGTGAGCATCGAGTCAAGGTTTAAAGGAGCCCCAGATTAGATAAAACTATACCACATGGTGAAAAAGCATTAACTGGATGAAGACTGACTACAAGTACATAAAACCAAATGATTCTACCAAGGGGCACAATCTCGTAAGCCTAGATCAAATATCAATGTGTTTCTATGATAGATTTGCTTTCTACATTCAAAAGAGAGAATAAGAAACTAAGAAGAAATGGTTTAAGGCTTGTATGTACCTAGATGTAGTCATGCGCACTGTACTCAGACATCGCGAGAACTCTTCTTTGGTTGTGGAGGATGACACCTGCAAAACAAAGAGACTAAGACAAAGAAGGCGTTAGATGAGGAGATGGTGGGTTGCCAAGCAAAAGCTTGATCCCAGAAGTATAAAGACTTCCTTAAGGGATGTCAACCCACTAGTCAATAAAAAGAATGTCTGATAAATAGCAAAATGATAAAAGACTGAAATGATTAAAGACTGAAAAGGAAATGGAAGCAAATGCTTACTTGAATGATGCTATCGGCCTGGTCATAGTCGCCGGCATCGGTGGTCCTATCGGCGTCGGTTGTCAAGGTCTGCCGACGTTGGTTAGTCTACCAATGTCAGTTGGGGTAGTGGTCTCTGCAGCAGGCATCGGTTGGGGTAGTAGTCTATGGATGAGGTCTGGATGAGTTTTTGGTCTGTGGACGGGTCTGAGAAAGGCTATGGGTCTGGTTGAATGGTCTGGGGGTCTAGGTCTGAGAAAGGCTATGGGTCTGGTTGAATGGTATGGGGGTCTAGGTCTGAGAGTCTGGTTGAATGCTCTATACAGGTTCTTTACAGGTAGAAGGAATGGTCTGAAAGAGGGATGAAACAGAAGATAGAGGCTACAGGAAGACAGGGAGATAAGGATTCGAGTCTGGGTTAACAGAGGTTGCAAATGGGCAGAATGCTAAATGATAGATGAATCAAAAGAAATAGTGAAATGAAAATAGTAGCAAATACTTACCTCATATCTATTGGAGAAGGAATGTTGTAGACTGCTTGTACCTATTATTGGTACTGCTGGTGTGAAGTCCCTATTGCTGGTAGAGTGGCTGAGGCAAAGTACCTGTTGTGCTTGCTAGTGTAGAAGCCTGGTGGAAAGATTGGCCAATTGATTGATCAAATTGATTGAATGAAGAGTTTGATGTGAGAGAGAGGTGAAGGGAGGATAACAGATGCAAAAAGCTGTTATGAAGGCCACCGATGCCAGAAATATTGCCAACGTTGGTCGATAGTTGACCGATGTTGGCGGCTGGAAGGCAGGAAAAAGGCTAAAAATAGCCTTTTATCTATTTTCCCAACTATCAGGTCAGTGAGTTAGGGGAAGAAATGACCGAAGGTGATTAAAATGGATGAGAGGTTAAAGGGGAGAAGTTGGAATGGGGGTCTAGGCATTAATATTGGCCATGTGGGGAATGAAGGGAATCTAAAGAAGGGCATCCTAGGGTAGTGAGGTGGTAAGGGAGAGATAAATATTAACTTAAAATAAGATAATTATTTCAAATTAATAAGACATGGGTTAGGAGTGGTTAAGTGGACCAAAGGGGACTAAGGGGGGAGAAAGGACCAAGGGGTAGACACGATTTCGGTGTCTACATTTGCCCCTTTTTGTCTTGTTGGTTGTTCTAGACGAACTGCAAGACAAAAATAGGAGTGGTTGCCCCAGGTATGGGATAAGGTTGATTTCATCTTGTTGGTTGTTCAAGTGAATTGCAAGACAAAAATAGTAAAATATTGGTTGCCCCAGGTGTGGGATAAGGTTGATTTCGTCTTGTTGGTTGTTCAAGTGAATTGCAAGACAAAAATAGGAAGAGGTTGGTTGCCCCAATTATGGATGAGGTATTCCCCCTCAAAGCAGGAGTCGAGGGGAGGGAACCTGGAATTGGGTGCTGATTTGATAAAGATTGGATGAAAAGGATGAAGGTGTGAGTGTGAATGCTACAAAAGTCATGATTGCGCATATACCACTTCACAAGATGGTCAGGTTAAATTGTCGCAGGTCGAGGGTCGAAGAGTGCCAAAATTGAAATAATCGGGCCCCAGCATTTGGTCGTAGCTGATTGGGTCATTCAATCTAAGCTAAAGCTCCAATGGTCATCGTGTTCCAGGTATCCCAGGCTCAAGAAGTGCTCTCGAAAACACAAAAAAGTCACAAGTAGTGGAGATCAACTGGCTTACGATCCTATACTTGTGAAGGTCAAAAATATGCGTACAATTTTGCTAACCATTCATGAGGTAGCATACATGCAAAAACAACCAAGGCAAAGTCACTTTGGAAGTGATCGTAGTCGAAGGAGATAGTCGCGATATCCATGGTCATTGATCGAGGTGGATAGACGAAGGAATGGCCGAGCTAACCTCAAAAGACCCCATGTCAACTGAGTGCTGCCTACATAGCCCTTGTTAGAAGGGCCTCAGGCTAATGTAGTTCTCCCTAAAAGGGAGGAATGGTCAAAGGTATGGATTGTTTGTGGTCAAGGTCATGGATTGGTTTTAGACGAGGTCACGTCATGGTTAGAAGAGGATATGGTTTGTCCATGATGGAGATGAACAAATGGGGGTGGTCGAGCTAACCCCAAAAGACAGTCGTGTCATCTGAGTGCTGCCTACATAGCCCCAGTCTTAGGGCCTCAGACCAATGTAGTTCAGATGAAGGGACAAAATGGGTCAATGATGGGTTTGGTCATGTGTCGAAATGATGAGGAGAAAAAGATGTTATAGCCTTTTCCAAATGGTGTATTCTGTAACATTGGTCGAGGGTCTTTCATCCCTAGTAATTGTCCATAGTCATGATGGACGTATGCTAAAAATGAATTGAGGTCTATTTATGCTTTAGCAAGTATTGGTTTATGCTTAACATAAATTATGTCTGGTTGATAGTTTCCATGTGTATTGGTGTCCATAAAAACTATGTGAAATGGTCTATGATGATGTCTGATGTCATGATGTTGGTCTAAAAATGTTTGGGTTGGTTGGGTAGAAAAAGGTTTGGTTGAATGTGACCAAAGTGTGAAAGATAAGTGAAAGGCGAATCGCTCTTTCATTGACAAGGACCAAAATGAGAGCATAAATAGGGGTTGTTGGAATAAAATCCCCATTTATGCATCGCATCGTTGACTAGTGTTGTGCTAGAGAAGTAATTGAATCACTTGACGTTAAGTGAGCTCGAAGTCCCTTGAGTATGTTGGGGTGATAGGATGAATTATGTGATATGAGAGGATGGGGTAACCCTTTTTGGTGGCAGGAATAACCTTTCCCCTTTTATAGGTGACCCAAGAACAACTATAGGCATGTCCATGACTTTATAACTTGTCAGTCTTTTTTTTTTTTGACGGTGGACTGATCGATGCTGGAAGTCCACATAGGGATGTTGTTTTGCTTGGTGGTCATATATGTGAAGTTGATCGATGCGGGAAGCTTCAGAAAAGGTGCTGTCTGTAGCAATAGTTAGTCATAGCCATCCTTCAAGGGAGTGGTCTATATTTTTCTTTATATACTTTTTGATATGTCTTTGGCCTAGCTGTCCTTCAAGGGAGCAGTCTAGTAATACAACAATTATGTAGCTGTCCTTTGAGGGAGTAGTCTACATTTAGAGTTTTATGACCTTTGATATGATAGGTATCCCATTTTTGATATGTTTTTGTTAACTGAAGTTTTGTCATGGATGAGCCGCTAGAGGTTTAAGGTTTCCCTTTTATTAGGACAAAGCATTACTGCTTGACAAAAAAGGGTTGACGAAGTGTTGGGAAGCAGGGTTGAAAGGAATAAGAATGACAATGACAGGGGGTTACTCAAGGGATGAGCTCAAGTTAAATGTCAAGTGATTTAGTACTCGACTAACAGTAAAATGGTTGAAGATGCAAGGCATAAAAAGGGGCTCAAGTTCTGATAAGTTCCTGGGCCATGCTGGTGCGTTATGATAAGGTCTGAGTCAATTAGGAGCGAACTTGCCCCATTTGCCTCTTTCCAGATTGGTCAGGTGTTGATTGATGTTGGATGGCCGATGATGGTTGATATGGTCACTAAATTGTTTGGTCGATGATTGGTTGGATGATTGAAAGGTTTGGTCGAGGGTCGAGACTGGTCGAATGTTTGGTCAAAGGTCAAGTCGATGGATATTTGGTTGATGATAGGTTGAATGATTGGTTGAGGTTTGGTTGATTGATATTTGGTTACTGATTGGTCGAGACTGGTCGAATGTTTAGTTGAGGGTCGGGTTGATGGACACTTGGTCGATGACTAGTCAATGGTCGAGATTGGGTCAATGGCTTGGTCAAGGCGTGGATGATCAATTGAACAAGGTTTGATGTTTGGTTGAAACTGGTTGATGCTTGACGGAGGCTTGGTTGAGGTTTAGGATTAAAAGAGCGGTTGATATTTGGTCGAGACTGGGTTGAAAGGTTGGTCGAGGCTTGGATGAAGGTTGAATTCCCCCAGTGGCTATGGAGAATGTTTGATAGATTGGTTAAGGTCAGTTGAGGTTTAGTGGTTAGATTGACTGTGTTGATGTCGAATAGGGGGTTAAAGGTGGCAAAGGGACCATAGTCTGGCATGGAGATCCCGATTTAGGTGATGAGGTTTGAGAAGCATGGGTTGGTGTTGATGATTTGTCTAAGGGGTGGTCAAGAGGATCCTTGATGAGAAGGGTATCCTTTTTATGGTGTTGACGAATGATAGCCATAAGAGCGCAACAACGCTTAGTGTCATGTCCCAGTTTTTGATGATAATGACAAAATTTAGAGTTGTTGAACCAAGATGGCCTTGATCTGAGAGTTGATGAGTGGGGTGGTGTTGAAGGTTTGTTGATGATGTGGTCACAAAGAAAGGTGTCATTCTCTAGACATTGGTGAATGACAACCTTGAGGGCACAACAATGCTCAGTGTCATGCCCAGGCATGCGATGATACACACAAATGCGAGTGTCATCGAACTAGGGCGGTTTTGGTCTGAGAGATTGATATGGTTTAAGAGGCAGGGGGTTGATGCGAGATGACTACAACAACTACCGTAACAGCAAGGCATAAGAACCTGCTAATGGGTCTGAATGTTTTTTTGTAGTGGGGGTTGATGACTTTGGTTTGAGAGGCATAAGAGGCTTTGGTCGATGGATTGGAGGAGATATATGTCTGATGGGTTGAGAGAGTAATGGAGGTGACTTTTCTCTATGAAGTATGGGAGTGGGAAGCACTCCTATTAGGGTGGACGGATGTGGGCCCAAGATTGAGGGTAATGATGAAGGTGGGGGAGGAGTCCTTTGATGTGGTTTAAGAGGCAGGGGGTTGATGCGAGATGACTACAACAACTACCGTAACAGCAAGGCATAAGAACCTGCTAATGGGTCTGAATGTTTTTTTGTAGTGGGGGTTGATGACTTTGGTTTGAGAGGCATAAGAGGCTTTGGTCGATGGATTGGAGGAGATATATGTCTGATGGGTTGAGAGAGTAATGGAGGTGACTTTTCTCTATGAAGTATGGGAGTGGGAAGCACTCCTATTAGGGTGGACGGATGTGGGCCCAAGATTGAGGGTAATGATGAAGGTGGGGGAGGAGTCCTTTGATGTGGTCTAGTGGCCTTCTTTGGTTTGGGTTGAGGACCACCATTGTGTGAGGCGAGGTTAGATACAGGTTTGAGTTCAGATGTGGATGGAGGTGAGTGAGATGTAGCAATCTCTGGCAAAAGGCAAGAGGAAACTGTGACTGGGTCTTCTTCAGTCGAAATGGGTGGAGAGACTGGTTCTTCTCTTGGTGGAGAAGAAATAGAAGAGTGTGTCTCCTCAAGTGGATAGATGGCAGGGATAATTGTGCCTTGGACTTGTATTTGAGGAGTAGGCAAGGTAGGGTCTTTGAATGAAGGTAGGGCTAATGGCATTGGTATGGTCAAGGCGTCCTCTAGTATAAGAGAGGTAGATGGAGGACTAATAGGAGAAGAAAGTTCTTCATCCTGTGATGGAGAAATAGGGGAAGAAGGGTCTTCCACCTGTGAAGGAGGTTGGTTAGGGACAAGAGGCAAGATAGTGTTGACTGTGTGGATATTATGGTCTTGGGGGTCATTGCTCATGGTCTGGACATGGTTTTGATTAGGAGAATGGTTTGGGAATGGTTGTCTGAAAATGTTGATATGTTGGTTGGGTGGGGCATTTGGGTTATCCAAAATAAGATCCCCCTTGTCAATCATGTCTTGGACTATGTTTTTGAAGGTTCGACAATTGTCGATGTCATGGCCGTGGATGCGGTGAAAGTGATAGAAGTCGGCCTCCCTGTACCATGTAGGGAGGGCTTCTGAAGGGTTGAATTGAGGTGGTCGAATTGGAGGGAGATTGAGGACCCCCTGCTTGACAAGTTTTTCCAAAATGGAAGCGTATGATTCTCCAAGTGGAGTGTATGAACGCTGGATGTACTATTGTTGGAATTGTTTGGTGATGCTTGGAGATGTAGAAGGTTGAGATTGATTAGTTGTTATCGAAGATGGTGATCTGATGACCATAGTGTTGGCCATTCCTTTGGATTGAGAATTGGTAGAAGAAGAAGGTTTGGAAGAAGAGGGGTCATTGGTTCTTGCATTGGTATTATGCAATTTGACCTTATCTTCTTCAATGGCACAGAGTTTAAGCTTTCGGGCCATGATGAAAGCTTCATCAAAAGTGTGGAATGTCTAAATCTACAAGGTGGAAGAGATGTGCCTAGCACATGCTCAATAAAAGAGCTCGATGAGCTTAGGTTGAGGTAAGGAGAAGGAGAGCTGGTTAATCAAGCCTCTCCAATGGGCGACAAAATTGAGTATTGATTCATCGTCAAATTGCCTGATGGAGTAGAGGTCTGTGATTGAGACTTGTTTGGTGATATTGAGAGAAAAATGGTTGAGAAATAATTGGGAAATTTGAATGAATGAAAAGATAGAATGCCTGGCAAGAGAGCTATAACAGTCAAGGGCAGGGCTAGAAAGCGACATGGGGAACGTGCGTAACAACAACGCATCGTCATGTGCTATGAGATAGCAGGCATGTCTGAATGCCCGTAGATGTTGTTATGGGTCTTCCTTACTCTGGAAGCAAGTAAATTTAGGAAGCTCCCACTGGTTGGGGTATGGTCGGATAGGGATGGAAGGATGAATGGGCTCATTACAAATTTGCTCATATGAGAGAGTATTGTGTGAACCAAAAATAGAGGTCTCGAGACCGGACATTTTGTCCATCAGCATTTTGATGAGATCTGCTGATGGATTGGCAGATGGGGTGCCCCCTAGGTTGTAGGGCACTTGAAAGGTGCTAGAAGGGGCATACGACGTATTTGGTTGCCCTTGTAGGGGCACAACATATGTATAACTAGTTGCAAGGATAGAAGTGGAGGCCAAAGGTGGTTGCGTTATGAAGGTAGAAGGCATAAGTTGACTAGATACCACCAAAGGTGGTTGCGTGATAGCACTAGTAGAAGGATAGGTAGGCACTCTTGCATTTATGGGCACAAGAGTGTGTGGGGTTAAGACAATCAAGTTCTGGTATGATGTAGAACTCAGTTGAATTGCGTGTGGTTGAGGGGGTAATGAAACCCCGATGGAGGTTGGTCTAAAAATAGATGGGGAGGCCAAACTTTGTGTATTGGCCATGGTCGGGTTAATGGTTGAGGCAAAAGGCTGGGTCATAAAAGGTTGGGTAGCAAATGGCGTTGACATCATCGCCGCTTCACCTGAAAGGTCCCGCATTTGGTTTCTCACAAGATAGTTCTAGAGGGATGTGACATTGAGGTCCAAGAATCTTTCAAAATCTTGTTTGCCTTCAGGGACGATGGGGGTCTGAGTCAAGGTTGGGTGAGTAGGAGTTCTTTTGGTCTCTGAGTGAAACTCCATTAGGGCACTGGTTGTGGATGGGGAAAGCGAAAGCGGTTGATGGCTAGCGTGGTCAAGAAGAGCCTTGGTTAGACTGCACATCAAAACCATTCAAGGCAAGAGGGGTCAGGTTCTAAAAACTATGTTTTTTTAGTTTTAGAAACTCAAAATGTGGTTTTGGCAGAAAAAGGGTCGGGTTTTAGGCTGTTGTTTTGGAAAAAAAGAACTGTGACAGAGACCGATGTCGGTTGAAAAACTGATGTCGGTGAGAAAGATGGCCGACGTCAGTCAGATAACCGATGCCAGTGGAGGAAGGTGGCCAATGTCGGTGGTAAAGCCGATGCCGGTGACTGTGGTTTCCAAAAACTCAGAATATTTGAAGATTCTTGGAAAAAAAGGAAGAAGAACGTCCTCAATAGCTCAAACAAGCAGATGGGAACAGAAAAAATGAAGAACACAAGCAGGTCCTAAGCATTAAATCCTAAGAATTGACTTTTTAGAATCCTGTGGCTTATGCCTTAAAGTGATGTTTGGGGAGTTTGGCTATTAGAGGGGTCCTATAAGAGGTAGTCTATGGATGGTTTCAAGTTTTTTTAGGCACTCAAGAAGTCTGGGTTAGGTTCCGTACATGGCCTGGTGCTAAGGAGCAAGCTCCCCTCACTTCACGAGCCCAGTGATACGCTAGTCTCGCTTAGCCAAAATATACTTTTCCTAGAGATTAGACTCTGCTAGAGAACAGAGTGGGCTTTCCCCTTGGTGATGAAATCCAAGTAGGATTGTCAGGATGGGTAAGGTATCTGCTGGGGGATGAAATCCCAGTCGGGCCTTGTCTCAGGTGAGTTTGATGTTTGATTTGGTGCAAGTGGTTCGGATGTGTAACATAAAGTGATCTATGATTAATTCAATATGCGGTTTATTAATTACTAGGTGTGGACTAAGAAATGCAAGCAAGCAGAAATGATATGCAATGTGTTTTAAGCCCCAAGTCGAAATGTTAAGTTCGGATGAAAACAAGTTGAGAAAGGGTTGAAGAATATGACTTTTGACTAGTCTGTAATGCAAGAAAAAGAAGAAAATTTCTTTTTAATCTCGCTAATGGTGTCATTTAGAAGAGAAGAAAGAGGTGAAAAGGGAGAAACCTAATGCACCTATATGAACAGAAAGAAAAGGAACCCAAGGAAGACCCTAAGGGTTCCATCGGGCGTGCCAGAATGTTTCTATGCTATATTCACTTTTCACATTCAAAGAGAGAAACTGAGAAACTTAAGGAAATGGTCTAAGGCTTGTATGTACCTGGATGTAGTCGTGCGCACCGTACTCAGACGTCATGAGAAATCCTCTTTGGTTGTGGAGGATGACACCTGCAAAAGAAAGAGACTAAGACAAAGAAGGTGTTAGATAAGGAGATGGTGGGTTGCCAAGCAAAAGGTTGATCTCAGAAGTATAAAGACTTCCTTAAGGGACGTCAACCCACTAGTCGATAAAAAGAATGTCTGATAAATAGCAGAATGATTAAAGACTGAAAAGGAAATGGAAGCAAATGCTTACTTGAATGATGTTGTCGGCCTGGTCACAGTCGTCGGCGTCGGTGGTCCTACCGGCGTCGGTTGTCAACGTCTGCCGACGTCGGTTAGTCTACCGATGTTGGTTGGGGCAGTGGTCTCTGTGGCTAGTGTCGGTCGGGGTAGTAGTCTATGGATGAGGTCTGGATGAGTTTTTGGTCTGTGGATGGGTCTGAGAAAGGCTATGGGTCCGGTTGAATGGTCTGGGGGTCTGGGTCTGAGAGTCTGGTTGAATGCTCTGTACAGGTTCTTTGTAGGTAGAAGGAATGGTCTGAAAGAGGGATGAAATAGAAGACAGAGGCTATAGGAAGACAGGGAGATAAGGATTTGGGTCTGGGCTAACAGAGGTTTCAAATGGGCAGAATGCTAAATGATAGATGAATAAAAAGAAATAGTGAAATGAAAACAGTAGCAAATACTTACCTCATATCTGCTAGATAAGGAATGTTGTAGATTGCTTGTACTTGTTGTTGGTAATACTAGTGTGAAGGCCCTGTTGCTGGTAGAGTGGCTGAGGCAGAGTACCTATTGTGCTTGCTGGTGTAGAAGCCTAGTGGAAAGATTGGCTGATTGATTGATCAGATTGATTAAATGAAGAGTTCGATGCGAGAGAGAGGCGAAGGGAGGATAACGGATGCAAAAAATTGTTATGAAGGCCACCGATGCTGGCAATATTGCCGACGTCGGTCGACAGTTGACCGACGTCGACAGCTGGAAGGCAGGAAAAAGGCTAAAAATAGCCTTTTGTCCATTTTCCCAACTGCCGGGTCAGCGAGTCAGGGGAAGAAACGGTCGTAGGTGATTGAAATGAATGAGAGGTTAAAGGGGAGAAGTTGGAATGGGGGTCTAGGCATTAATATTGGCCATGTGGGGAATGAAGGGAATCCAAAAAAGGGCATCCTAGGGTGGTGAGGTGGTAAGGGAGAGATAAATATTAACTTAAAATAAGATAATTATTTCAAATTAATAAGACATGGGTTAGGAGTGGTTAAGTGGACCAAAGGGGACTAAGGGGGGAGAAAGGACCAAGGGGTAGACACGATTTCGGTGTCTACACAATGGACATAATGAAAGTCAAGGAAAAAATACTCCTCAAGATATTAATAGATCAAATTAAATCAAGATCTAGGGGTGCACTAAATGATAACACATGTCTAAGCAATAATGGTCACATTTTAAAAATAAAAGAGTTACATGATGAGGTAATGCCATATGGGAAAACAAGTTAGATGGGAATATCTTGTGGACCTAATCATGCAAAAGGTATAAATACAAGATCTAATTCAATCTAAGTCACCAAAGTACATATTTCAAACTTGCTTGCCACCATTGAAGCTCTGTGTAAACCTCTAAAAATCCCTAGAATGAATGAAAATCCCTAAATTATGTCTAGATTCATTATGTTTAGTTGAAAGAGTTAAATTATTATTTTCAAAAGGATAATTCAATAATGGCAACATACGGATCTACTCTAAAGAAGGTGGTTGGATTATACCTATCATTAAATTTAGAGGGCCAAGTATTCAAGGATATAAAATTCATAGCTACTTCATTGAACACATGAGATAATAATTATTAAAAGTTTTTATATACTATTGAGAACCAGGGAGCTATAACCAAGGAAGAAGAGAATCTTCTCCCGATGAAGAGATTATATAATGATATTGTGGCCATTTGGATGATGGGACTACACTATGCTTCTATTAAACTAGAGGTACTACATTATATCAATATTCTTGGTCTAATTTTCAAGGATAATAAAATTGACAAAGGTATGATCATTCAAGAAAAAAGTCTAAGGAAAATTTCATATATCTCTCCTATTGTATTTGAATCCATTTACAAATTACCTAGGCCCCAGATAGACTTAGCCTCCATTAATTCATGGGCTAAGAAAGACACCATGATGGATATTTTAGAAAAATGGTTAGAAGTAGGTAACCAAGTCATTATGAATCTTGTAAATAACATCCCTATAATTAAATTTAGACCTCAAGTTAGGATGGTCATGACTATGTTGAATAAGTTGTATGGGTGTGCACATACTACTTATGTTGAACCAATGTGGGTCCCTATGGTATACTTCATCATTGAAGAAGTATTAGTTCTTCCAGTTGGTGAAATCATCAATATTTTCCTAAGCATATAGATATATGGAATAAAGAATAAGAATATTAAATTCTACATGATTTTCTATCTATTAGATTCCTTGTGTGCAACCACCAAGATCCCTAATCAAAGAGAATGGTCACCTAGTGGTACCTAGACTATCTCCCAGTACTATTCAAAATTGCATATTTATAAGTATAGAGACCATATATAATTTATTTATGATTGTGTCTACCCTAAATTAAGTGAATCCTTTAATGGTATTCCTATGATAAGATAAGCCCTTTAATCAAGATGTCTATGGAAGCAATATGAGACATATGGCTTTATCCTGATTGCCCAGTTATAAGTATTGAAGGAACCCAAAGTGCTCCTCTCAAATTACTAATTCATATACCTAATAAATTAGTAGAATAAGAAGTAGCATATCAATTGTTCAATGAAATTGATGGAATTTTTAAGACCAAAATAAAGGGACTTTTACACACTTTTCCCATGAAAATTAGAAAAACCATTTTTAGATAGTGGGATCACACTAAGGCTACCTCAAAGCACAAGCTATCCTTTAACCTACAAATTGATGATCATAAATAATAGGATCCCTATGGTAGGGTAAAATAACATATGATAATCAAATTTATTTGGAATGTACCTTATGAACATGATCCTAGAGCATTTGATTTTATATACACTAATCCATCTACTTACTATGAAGTTGCTAGGAGATTAAGGGAACACAACATCACCCCTGAGTCTAGATTAAATAGAGACCAAAAAATGGAAGATAGATGGTAGCTAGGCCTTAGGTAGTATAATTTTATATGTGTTGGTTCTTCTAGGCTTCTATCACCAGATACACAAGTAAAACATAGGCTTGAAGAGAAAAGATCAAGAAAAATTGCTTTTAGCTCCCCAACTATTGAATCATCCAGAACAACAAAGTAGGATTCACCTCAAGAAAAGGTTCATATGATAGATTTAGATCCTCATGAGTCTATTGAATATGCATTGAGGATGATATCTATGACATATGAAACAAATTCATAGGAAGAAGAGGCAAGTGTTGAGGAAACTAAGTAGGATAAGGGAAGAGAGAAATCACTAGACCTAGTAGCCATTGATACTCCTAAGAGGGAAATTGAGACTACAATTGGTCAAAAGGAAAGTAAATTTAAAGGGACCATCACACCACCTTTGGTGAATATCAATCTATTCAGTTAGGAGAACATCATATATGGGCCACCTATTCTTGAATGGTTCATTTATGAACCAAGGTTGGAAAATCTCCCTACTTATCATCCATGGGCTCTAGTGAAGACTAATAACATTCTTATGAAACAAGAAATGATGCCTTACATCATTTCATTAGAAGAATAAGAAGAAAGGAGGCTTGCTACTCAAACTCAACCATCTGGTTAATTATAGATAGAGGTCTTATTCAAGCATATGAGCCAATATTGAGTTGGGGTTATATATGATCCAAATACTATAGGTTTGTAAAGGGTTACTAAGACACTAGTCATGGAAGGTGGTGAAGAAATTATGCATCAAAAGGTAGATCCTTTGACTCATTTAAATTAGAATAAATGACAAAGACTAGGGGAAGCCCCTACATTTGAAGAAGATGTTCTTGAACTAGCTCAATCTCAATAAAAAATTCTATAAGCTAACATCAAAGGGCTAAAGTAGAAGAAAAACTTGGAAGGGCAGTTTATTCTATTAGTTCCAGGGGATATTGTCAATAAGTTAACTATAGATGATACATTTAGTTCCTTGAAAACTATAAGGTATAAGTTGGAGTGGTAAATAAACAATGTTCCATGGCTAAAAAACAAGTCAATCAATGGCAAGCTTCAAATAAGAAGGTAAAATAATTTATCAAGATATTCATAGAAGGCTAGACTCCTAAGTTTAAAATAGTCAACCTAGTAGATTTGAATATGGGTATGACTATCTTAATGGATAAGATCAAAGATAAGAATAAATGGATAAAATACATGGAAGATCTTTCTAATGAATTCAAATAGTTAGATAATAGAATGGTGCACATATTGGGAAGCTTGATCAAGAATCCCACCACCCTTAGTCCTACAGGCTTGATAACTAATGAAGAAATTTAACACAGGGATAATCATTTCATCCAAGAGGTAAAGAATAAAATCTAGGGCAATACAAGGGTAGATAACCAACATATCTTAGATATGATTTTGTCAGTAGAAGAGAATATTGGCAATACTAGAAGCATTAAATAATCCTTGCATAGAGCTAATAAAGACTTCAAAAAGTTGGTAGGGCAAGAAGAGGAATTTTTCATGGAGCCAATTATCAATGTTAGGTTAATTGGTGAACAACATGACAAAGCCATAAAAATCTTGGAGAAAAAATAATAGGCTAAAAATTTAAGGGAATCCCAAGTTCAATTAATTTGACTTGATATGTTCTTTTGTATAAAATTATATAAATCATTTTGAATGAATATTCTATTTTGTAGAATCATGTGCAATTTGTGATGCACATGGATTATAAGTTAGTCCACTTGAAAAGTGTCAATTATTATATATTTTTGTGAAAGGATAACTATATTTGAAACTTGTCTATTTATCATTTGATAGTGATTAACTTACTTACCTCATAGGTCTTCTATAAAAGGGGGTATTGTCATTTGTAAAAAGAGGAAGTTTTTAGAGCAAAAAATATTTTGTAAATTTGGATCAAGTAATACAAGCAAGGGAATTCTACAAATATTGTATTATATTTGTTTGTGTGTTTTATATCATGACCCCTTAAGTATTTGGTTTGATGTTTAGATTTTAATTATTTTTATGAATTCTAGATGTGTATATGTTAATACAGAGTTGTCAATTTTGATCTTACACTAGGTTGATTGAAATATTTTAGTTTCATTTCATTTCCATTGCTTTTCTTGAATATGTGCTAATGTAATTTTCTTATAAAACTAAATACTTAAAGTGAATTTGAGTTATTATGTACATTGTTTCAAGCATCCTTAGACATTTTCCTAGTATATGATAGGATCTATCATTTTGGAAATTTCATGTCATATGTTGGTTTGATTGCATGTCTTTGATGAAATTCAATCTTTGTCATGATGTTTGGACTAAAGATAAAAAACATCATTCTTTATGACCTACCCTTCCTATTTTCTCTTTCTTTCGACCAAATCACTGTAGTTTAGATTTTCACTATAAATATTCATGCTAGAATAGGTTTTAGACTTTAGGTTTTGATCATTATTCATTAGACTTAGTTAAGATTAATTTCATCTTTCACAAGCAATATTTAAAACTATAGTTTCTCCTAATAACCATTTTATATTCATTTTTTGAAATAGTTATATAGCTTGATCACTATTCCACCACAGACCTTAGGAAGATCAAAACTAGGAACTCATGCAAAATATTCTTTGAATCTTGAAATGAGAAGTGTGTTAAACACTCTATAAACCCTGTGATACACTTACATGCATAAAAAACACTCTCATTGGCCTCCTTCAATGCAACTTCCTCAACCCACCTTGTAATGTAATTAGTTGCTATGAGGATCCACTTATGACCAACACTTAATGGAGGATTTATCATACCAATGAAGTCAAGACCCCATTGCATGAAGGTTTGATCTAATTGAATAGGCCTCAAAGGGAGAGATACAATTTTTTTTTACCTACAAATAAATCAGATTGTATACATCTTCTTACCCAAGCATAACAATCCTTGAAGAGGCTAGGACAATAGTATCCTACCCTCATGATCTTTACAGCTATGGTTCTTAGAGATAAATGACCACCTACTATTCCATCATGAAAATTTTCAAGCAACACTCCATATTGGTTATAATTAATGCATCTCAATAATACACCATTTGTATCTCTTATAAAAATACATCATCTACAAGACAATTAAGAATATATTTAAATATTAAATAACTTCTTTTGGATCTACTCACGCCATTAGGACACTCACCACTTTGGATGAAGCTGATGATGTCCTATGTTGAACTTTTTAGAGGTATGGGATCAACTAGTTGGGTGGAATCTTGATTGAGCAAAGCTTCTTATTTTGACTCATGGAGGTTTGAAGATAAGTGTTCACAAAGACCCTTACCTCTTATCAACTTTGTCACCTTGATGTCAACATCATACTCCATTACCCTTATAATCCATCTTGACCTCTTTTCATTGAGGTCTTTGCTAAAAAAAACTCCTTGGTGCTAGGATGAGAAACCATAATGTGGATCCTATTGTTTGAAACCATATATCTAAATTTCCTTAGTCATCTTACCACATTAAGAAATTATTTATCCACAAATGTATACTTTACTTCATAATCCTCCAAACCTTGACTAAAGAATGCAATTGGTTGATCAACACCTTCATAAGTCTTTTTCATAAGCATAGCTGAGATAGTATCAAGGTTAACAAATGAATATAACATGAATTCTTTAGTAAATTTAGGGTTTAAAAGAGTGGGAGCTTGTGTAATTACTTGATTAATGGCTTCAAAATTTCTCTTACCCTCTTTAGTCCAAGTGAAAATTTGATTCTTCTTGAACATGGCTATGATAGGCTTCACCAAATATGCAAAACTAGGTATGAACCTTCTCACAAAGTTTATCTTGCCTAGGAAACTTTGGAGTCCTTTATTTTGTAAAGGTAATGACAGGCATAAAATAGTCTCTATTATTTCAATGTCAATGATTAGACCATCTTTGGAAATAATGTGTCTTATAAGCTTACCTTTATAGACAACAAAAATGCACTTTTTTGGGTTGAGAGATAACCCATACTACTTGCACCTTTCAAACACTTGATTTAGTTGTTTCATATACTCATTTTCATCCTTGGAGAGCATGGTTATATCATCTAGATACACTAAAAACATCTCATTGATTAGACATTTGAAATCCATGTCCATTTCCCTTTGAAAGGTGGAACCAACATTTGACAAGACAAAGGTCATCTTCCTATAATCAAAGGTCCCCCATTTTATACTAAATGTTGTCTTGAACTGATCATCATCATTCACCAAAAGCTAATTATAACCAGAGCATCCATTTAGGAGTTATAAGCATTGAGAACCTTAAACAACTTGCAAAATCTGCTCCATAGGAGGTAAGTGGTGATGGTATTTGAGTGACACCTTATTAATATCTTTAAATTCCACATAAAGTCTTATTTCCCCATTCTTATTCCTAACATGCACAAGGTTAGCTACCCAAGTTGAGTTATTTATAGGGAAGATTATCTTAGATTCAAGGAACTTAGTGATCTCCATTCTCATGAGTTGTTTGACCTTAGGATTGATAGGCCTTTATTTTTGCCTCACTAGTTTAACCCCAAGTTATAACTCAATGGTATGATGAGATAGACTAGGATAAAACCCTTTTAGATATTTATATTCCTAGGGAAATATATGATGGAACTCTCTACAGAAATTAACGAATGCTTGTTTTTCTAATGTTGACATACTTTGCCTAGTTTGAGGAGTTTATATTTATCCTCCTTTGTAGACATGCTCACCTTTTATTTATTCCTTTGGTCATCTTCATTACATATATTCTCTAAATTTACCAATCATTTAGGTATCTTATTTTTCCTCAATTATACAATCTAATTCTCAAACTGATCATGGAGTCTTTTTTGGTTTATTAAGGAGAACTCAGCTTGATTTTGTAGTGAATGTGCAATGTGTTTGTCACTATCAAACACTTTCCAAGAGACCTAATTATCAAGGATGGAAGGTTTTATAATGACTTTGATGTGATGTTTTTTTACTTCCTCTTTTATGGTAGTAGGTGTTTCAAATTGTGCCCTTATAGCAGCTAGCATATCAATATGCTAATTATGCTCTCTTGGGACTGATTATATGTTGAATACATTGAATTATTCAAGTAAATCCCATACCCTATTCTTATAATACTTAATCAGAGGGTTATTGGTAGCACTCACATTCCTAATTTGATACACAATTGGTTCACTATCTCCATATACTTGTATATTCTTGATCCCTCTCTTCTTTTCCCATTGAAGGCCATGAATCAAACCTTCATACTCAACCACATTACAATTATAATTAAAGTGTAACCAATATGAAGAATAGTAATGTTGTTTAGATGGAGAAACCAACATAACACTAGTTCCTGGACCAATCTTGCTCCTTGAACCATCAAAGAAAATCTTACACATTCCATCATTCTCACGTTCTTCCTTGGTGAGTGAAGGTATTAGCATTTCTTACTCATGTAAGTAATATAATCCCAAATTAGTTTCTTCCATGAAGGCATAAGGATCATGATCATATGTGTCAATACCATACTAATCTAGGAAAAGATTAGATATGACTTCAATTTTAGAGGATGATCCATCATCTATAACATGTTCTTATTGATCATTTATGGTACAATTAAGATTAGAACTTGCTTCCACATATGGCTCAATATGACACTTATCCAATCATTGTGTTCTAATGGTTACCTTTGCTCCATAACTTATTCTAAAGGCAAATGAAAAACAATCAACTGAGAGATATCCTCCTATCTTGGCTATGTAGTCCCTTGATAAATAGATAGTAAAGTGAGCAGGCAGATCAACAACCACTATATATTAAAGGATTAAAAAGCTTGGACAATCATACATGAGAACTCTCAAATTTTTTATGAGCACCACTGAATTATCTAGTGTCCCATAATTTTATATCACTCTCTTTCTATATGGATCATATTTACAGCCTAATTTATCTACCACAAACTTGGGCATAACTGAGGTACTTGCCCCACTATCCACAATGCAATTGTGAACAAGCTTGTCTCCCACAATGAGAGTGAGGTAAAAAGGTGGGGGATTTTTAGATTTATTAGAGGGTTCAAAAATGTGATTAAGATACTTGGTGAGGGTTACACTACCATGTATTGAAGTTTGAGGATTGATGTGGATTTGGGACAACTACTCTTGAAGTAGTTCCTTTTGACTGGGCATGTGAAACACTTCCCAAAGAGATATACTAGTTCTATCATTCTTCAAAAAATTAGTGATGTTAAAATAAGGAACATTTACCCTTTATTGTATCCTTGAAGTCAAATAAGTGCCTTTAAATTGAGGCAATGTATCACTTTGAGTTACCCTTCCCACATTCTTCTTTTGAATAAGTGTAGAATTTGTAGGGGCTACCAAACTTGCATTCACACCCTACTACTTTGTAGGAGGGTTATTTAGGCTTATCTCCACACCATGAAAATATCTCAAGGATTTATTCTTTGATATTTTATTATATAAAATTGATGTACCTTGGTTTAGGATAAATGTGTCTTCCACTAAAAGGTTTGTAAAGTTCACTCCTTAGGGCTACCATCCTTCATTTGTTTCTGCTTGCATGAAGTTCTCATATTATAATATCAATTAGGGAGTAGGTCCTCCTTGAGATACCAAATTTTTCCCTTCACCTTCATTGGCATCCGTGCATTTTATTTGGGGATACCATTCTTCTCCTTGAACCAAGTTATTATGGACTAGAACCATAGTTCTTGTGTTAGGAGTAGAGGTTGGATTATAAGCATTGGGTGGCATATAGAAGTTAGGTTGGCCTTTCCCTCTCCCTTGACCATAATACTAAGGTAGTAGCCTAATTTATTGTGAAGTATATGAATATGAATTTTGGTTAACTCCATATTGTATATTTAACTACCTAACTTGAGCCTCTAAGGCATTACATCTTGCATCCAAAGAAATGGCATATTTTGATTTCTTTAGGGCATCTTTGGACTTGTTGTTTACACTTGGGATTGGATCAACACTTGGAGTAGAAGTAAACATTTTGGGAAAAATAGGTGTAAATATTTTTGGAGGGAGTCTACTAGCTTATATTAAACCATTCTTAGCTCTAATGGCTATGTCATAAGCTTCAGATGAAGTGTAATCATCCATGAACTAAAACATAATAGCTATGTAAGTATCTATAGCTCTTAGGTATGTTGGGAAGACAAAACTTATAGGGGGTCTTATGGGAGGGGGTAGCCTATAACAAGTTCTTCTAAACCTCTCATTGAATTCATGTATAGTTTATTTAGGGCCTCTTTGAATCATATTTAGCTGATGAATGAGTAATGTGTGATCACTTTTGTCCTCAAAAATTTGGGTAAATAACTCTCCAAACTCATCCCAATTAGTGACACATCCTCATAATAATGTATTATACCAGTCAAGGGATTTTCCCCTAAGATACATGGAAAGTAGTCTAATTACAATATTGACTTCAATGACATTATGAAAGTTGTAAAAATTATAAATTTCCCTAATATGCTTACTTGGGTGATTGGACCTTCCCCATTGAAAGTGGGAACACTCTTGGTGGCATTAGGAGGTATATCATCATATGCATTGAGATGTATAATATTTTTAGTGTTAAAAGTTAGGAAGGCATGCTTCCTAGTCATGTTTTCCTCAAGTTCATCTTCACTCTCTTGAATTTCTCGACTTATAAAGTCTTCTTGATCTTCAAATGTCAATATAGGTTAAGGGTGTTGAACTTCAATAGGAAGTTCAAGTTGAGGGAGAGGATCTATAGGATAGTTTCCTCAACTAGTAGTTGACCTAGTAAGGACCATGAAGTATGAACAAAAGGAGTAATAAAACTTGGTCTAAAAACATATATTACCTTTAATAGAGTCACCAAATGCTATGTAGAACGTCGTATGTAGTTGTGATGTTGTCAAGACCATCATTCACCTTGATAAGATGTACTTGGGACAATGATACAACCAAGCATGCCAAAGTTGTTGTTACTCAATCTTACACCTTAGATATGTTGTTCGATCCTTCTATATATTGAGTGAAACATTAGATTACCTCTAGGCCTATGGGTTGCCTATAGAAGAGGTAAACCTCTAGGTTTAATGGCTAGCTCCCTAGATTAGTCTTTGATAGCTTATCACATATATTAGTTATTTACTTGGGGTGAAAAGAGATATAAAGGAGCATGAAAATAACCTATTATAACAAGGTGATATACCAAATTGATATCCACTAGACTACCATAACCTGCACTATGAAAGATTATTCACAAGATTGGCTTCAAACTTCTAGTTACTCTAACATAAGTATTTTAAACATGAAGGTGATATGTACTACACTTATCAAGGTGAATGGAAAAAATTCCTAATCTTAGACATTAATGATACTCCTTATACTTAGAGATAGACAAGGACACTGAATACACTCTATGTGACCTATTAAAGAGTGAATTACTTGCACATAACATCACAAGGTGAATGGAAAAAATTCCTAATCTTAGACATTAATGATACTCCTTATACTTAGAGATAGACAAGGACACTGAATACACTCTATGTGACCTATTAAAGAGTGAATTACTTGCACATAACATGAGAGAGTAAGATAAATGTAAGGATACGTAATTATCACTTATCATTAAGATTTTGTACTACTTCACAAACTTAGACAAGGAATTTTATAATCAAAACAAACTTCAAATCTTTATTGAAAGGCAATCATCAATATTTAAACTAGTGGGGTTTCACCATACTAGACATGGACTAGATAAAAATGACAAAAAAGCTTTCATATATAGAGTATAAGAGAGGAGAGAGAAGAAGAGAAGATCAAAAGTCACAAGGACAAGTGTTAATACTTATAAAATAGTTAAAAAGTGATATAATTAAGTGTAAAATAGGTCAAGAAGGTTTCATGGACAAGTTTTCATAAAAAATTCATCGTTCTCCCTTAGGTTGGCATAGAGACTCTTCATTTTTTTTTTGAAAACTACCATTTAGTGATGAGTTCATTTGAATGCTCTAAACTACCTTAGGAATCCTTGAAACATATGCACTATCTTAGGAGGGTTGAAACCTAATTTTGACATTCATCAAATAATACTCAACTGATGAACTCCTCATGGACATTTGTTATTCACTCTCTAGCAACCACTCACTAGCCCTTTTAGGCTTATCTTCACATTTATCTCTCAATTGACTTATAGTTTCTCAAATAAATTCATTGAAAAGGTATTAGAAAACTCATCAGACCCTCTTGGCCATTAAATCTAAAATATAGACTTCAATGAAAACTAATACAACACTTATCATCTTTCTCATATGCAGTCATTTTGTCTTCTCATTGTGCTAGCTCAGACTACCTACAATCAATGGTCTAGAAGAGGTTTTTCTATGCACAACCATGGTGAGATTTGAGTATGAGGGGTTATATTAAGTTTATACACACCTTCCATAGTGAATTTCATCTACCCATTCCTTTCTACACCTAGGAAACATATCAAATCCTATAAAATAGACTGAATTAGTCCTACTCGTACAAGTGATGGTATGGAAAAAATGGATGGTGATGAGACTAAGAGAGTGACATAGAGGTCTAAAACATTTTTAAGGCCATTTTAATCCTTCTATATGCATATCTTTTCATATTTTATCCATTGGGTTTAAGTAAGGGTTTTAGGCCTCTTAGTTTCTTAGCGATGATTTATAAAGGTTACACATCCAACCCCTGAACCAATTAAAAAAATCTTGAGTTAATGATCCTCCTCAACTACCCTTAGCTTTTTGAGGTCTCATTCATCTTGTTTGTATAGGTATGAGTAATTTAAAATGGCTTCTCAAGATTTTGACTACTTTTGGACACCCCCAAAGTGAGTTTAGGTCAAAATGACTAGTTTGGCCTATTTCCTTACAAAGCAATGAGTTTGTAAACTAGTTTGTAAAATTCACATTATTTTATAGGTGAATTTGGAAGCCAACAGGGTTCATGCTCAATGTAGTCCTAATAGGATTAAACTAGATTTCTTGAGTTTTTGACCACTTATGAGTGATTTTTAGGACTGTATGTGACTTTAAACAATTTTTCACCTTAAAAAAATCCTCACACATCATTATAAAATGCATATTTATTCTCCCTTTCCTCTTATCACCATTAACAAACTATGCTTTTAGGGTGGTCATGACTGTGGAGTGTCCTCTATTTGAGACAAAATATAGGGCATATCCTTAATTTAATTAGCCAAAATAATAATATGGGAGGTTATATTAGGTCATTATGAACTTTAAAAAAAAAAATTCAAGGCTTGGTTATCTCTTCAAAGATTTCAATATCTTGAACCCTTAAGACTAGCTTTCAAGTTTGTGTATTGTCTATAGGGTCTAGAAACTTCAGACTGAGTGACAAGTTAGAACTTGTATTTTCTCTATTTTATTTATATAAGAATAACATTATATTTAAAATACCACTATGATAGTTTTATAAACATGTTAACCCATCCAACATATTAGTATGTTAGCTAAAACCTTTCACTAGCATGAGCTAATCTATGACTGTAGCAGGCTGTAGATATTCACCTTAGGAAAATGGGATTCTTATAGGTGATTATTATGCTTGAACATTGTATTTCATGACATAATATCCTATTGAGGTTAATAAGACCATTACATATTTGTTTTAACTCATTCCTATCTTAGTTTGATGCTAACATTCAAACTACCTCTCTTTACTAGCTAGAACCAATCTGATATATGTACTGACTATAGGTGGCAATTTAGGAGAAACAAGGTCTCTTGTAGGTTATATCCTATGTAAAACCACTATGACTCAAATAATTGGATTTATTATGAGGTCATTATATCATATTTTACTCATATAGAGTTTATTTTTCTTGAGTCATGCAACCTTTGTGTCACTGTTGTGTTGTAAGAATGTTTTGGTTTCAAGAGTATTGTAGCTTACTAAAAGTCTATAGTGAAATATTTATTGAAATGAAAGCTTAATTAAATTATATTATAATGACAAAAAAACCACCTTATTATTTCAATACATTGTCTCTAGGCCTGTACTATAAGATAGAAACATTTAAGCCTATCTAGACCTCAAGACATTTCATCATGGGATGACCTAGTGTATGAGCAAAACCTCATTTGAAGAAGTTAACGTAAAACTTCTCAATTATAAATTTCTCAACCTATGGTATGGTTATATTTTTATATACATATAATGGCCTCAAAATTATAACAATGACACTCTCAATGCTCTCAAACTTGATTGAAGGTTTCAATTGAGCTCAAACATCTTTATCTCAATTTTCCTCTATCTCATTTGTATTGACTTTTATATGATGTTTGAGACTACCTATACGTCTATATGATATAATAATGTGTATGTTGATTTATTTTTCACAACCAATATCTAACCCTTTGAATAATTCCTACTATTTCCACCTTGAGAGTCTTCTCATAATCTTGAAACCTTGTTGTTTCATCAATGTGACTGATCAAGTCTTAGTTTCTCTTAACTAAGGTGACTATTACAGGGCTTCCTGATTGTGTTTATGTCTTAGGCCTTTCATTCCATAAATGATACTTTTGAGACTAAACCTCAAAAATAAAAACTAATCGCCATGATATGAGAGTTTGGAAACAACATATCACCTTTAATCTGAAACCATTTATAAGAGGGTGAAATTTTGCTATTGATGAAATACTGTCTACAAACTTCCATAGTGTCTTCTAATATCAAAATGAGATAGTATTTATAACCTATTCACCTTCACACATTCCAAAAAATTTAAATCCAAAATGAAAAGGAATAAAATTTCCTACAAGTCCATGTATAAAACTTTATTTGCATAGATCAATACCATCAGATAGGAAAATTGAAGCCATTAGGGATGTGCAGGCAATTTAGATTCACCAACACTCTTAGTGATGATTAATGAATAAAAAACCACAAAATTTGGAAATATGACCATGAATTTGTAGTACATATAGACTAATTTCACCCACCAAGTTCATTCTCTTGAAATCTAATCCTCCTATCCGTACCAAGTGGAAACTAGTTGACCTTTTTGACCTATCCAAGGAAGCAATGAGAGAGAGAGAGAGGTTGATTTTTGGAAATTTTAGACATATAAAAGCTACTTGAGCATAAAATTGAACTAGTGGGATATGAATAGACCTCCCTAATGTCTCACCATGTGAAATAACTATTGTATAGGTTGTACAATTACCTAAAACTACCCGAAACTACCTAATCTTCTTGGATGGATGTTGAACCTACAATTTATAAATTTCACAATAGTTATTAAAACTATTTTTAACATGTGGCATGTTCCATTTCATATTTACACCTTTTTTTTTATTAAAATCATATAAGTTCATTACATGACCCAAAAGGTGGACTTAGATGACATAAGACTAACTTATACAAAAAATGACAAAGATAAAACATATGTTTAACCTCATTAAAGACTATAAGACCACTTTTCAACCTAGGAGACCCTATTCCAAATTTAAAATATATATGGAGTTGAATAATCTGACTTGGGGTCAAATTAATCAATAGGTAGTTTCAAAAGAGATTTAATATAATTATTTGATTACTAGAGAGGACACAAAAAAAATTAGAGCATGTAAATAGATATGCAAGTTATAAATTGCCCCAATCACATGCTCAATCATCCCCAGAGAAATATCATCCTCCCTCTCCTGAATAGTAATAAACTATCCCATTGGACTAATATGCCACTCAAATGGAGATGGATCCTTGAATTAGGAAGAATATTCTTAAGGGACTTTCAAAACCTCAACTAGTGGCTATAATGCAAATCTCTACAACAACTTTAAGTGCACCACCTCCTATAGGTGGGAAAGTAGTAGTAGTTTCTTTGTCACCTATGCCTCCTTTACCTATAGTTTAGAAAGTAAGTCTTCTTGATTTTTTATAGAGTTATTTTTTGATAATTCCATCTATAGTATCACCCCCATCACCTCCAACATCTCAAATAGTGGCACCTATAATTTTAGTGCCTCCACCTCCATCTACTATGGTATTCTCATACATTATGCTTTCTACCACTTCATTCCCACATCACCTCAACCTATTTAAAATGGTTAATTTCCATCCACTATTGAATCTAATTCATCTTCCATTCCACCCATCATTACTTACTGGATGAAGCCCAAAATTCCTCCAGTCTCTCATAGGATTTTCCAATAAAAGGAAAGACCTACATAAGGTCTATTCATTTGTGGAGGTCTTATTTGTGAGGAATAAAATGAGTAACATGAAAAGGAAGTTTCAATGGTAGATCATAACAATGGTTAAAATAAGAGGAACTATACACTATGGAGGAATAAGAGTAAAAAGTTAAAACTAAAATAATAGATGATACTAAATCTGAATAAATTGAGCAAGCAAAAGACAAATTAGTAGACACAAGGTTGTTGGAAGGAGAATACATACCAGCCCCCACATAAGGTGAATATGTTATTACTTAATAATAATTTTAGGCTCTCAATAGGGTAGTGTCTTCTCTCACCTCCTCTATTATCATTATAGATACTAATATTTTTAACATTCCATCTACTAGTCTAGTGGTTACACCCCTTTATCCATATAAGTCATTGTAATAATATTGTTTTAAAACTAAGTCACTATAAATCCATGCTAATACTAAGGAAACTAAGTAACCAAATTATAGTTCTCTTGATTATTTAATTATTTCAACAACAACTCTAATAATAGCTAAACCCCAAGCCCCTATAAGGATGGTTAATTTTGAGGACTTGGTGTTTGTTTCCATTTTTGATACCCAAGCACCACCTTCATCCTAGAGGCTATATATCCAATTAAATTTGTCCATTTTTTAGTCCACTTAGATTGAATCTTTCATTATGACAATCTTAAATACCCTAGGACAAAAAAATATTTGGTAGAGACTATGATCTATAGGGACATATCAAGATGGAATAGGGTAAGTCAACCACCTCTTAACTACCTGTGAAAATAAGTGATTCAATTATTAAACCAATATTTCAACCACCTTCCACCTCTATAGAGACTAGTTAGCTTGAGGAATTAGGAAACTCATTGTACCTTTTTGGGTCAAACATTTTCAAGAGAAAAAATGTATAGAATGGGCCTAATCCTCATAATAAATTCAATGAACAAGAAAGGGGAAGAAATAATATTGTAACAAATGGATAACTTGATCCCCTTGGAAAATAAATAAAAATGAAACCCCAATGACCCTGATTAGTATGAAGAGAACTTTTATGATTTCATGGACTCAACTAGGGAAGCCATGAAAGAGATGTATAGGATCCATGACCAAACTAAACAAAGGATTCTATATAGGTAAATTATTTAGGCTCCAAGAGAAATACTAGATAATGTTTAGAGTATAGAGAAGAAATTGTACAACATCTTGAACATGATAAGGATTTCAATGGTGATTACCAACCTCAATAGGGAAGAGTGTTAACCTTATAGAACCAATTTAAAGAACTATAAAGAGGCTTAAATTCTTATTATATTGTGAAATAAATAGTGCTTATAATCACTTAAACCTAATTATCACCAAATAATATGTATGGGCATTGAATTATGTGATTTTCAAAATAGATAGTGCCTCTAATTAGCACCAATAGATGAAGTCCTTGATAACATAGTTTTTGAACTGAGAGAGAAGCTATAGAAAAATTGAGGGATATGAGGGTCATAAGTGTGATTAATTATATATGAAAAATGGTAAATAGGCCTAATTTTAAAGGATTACTAAGAGAAACTATTGAAAGATTCAAGGCTGATGTAGATGGCACAATATACAAGACTAGTGAAGATATTTTGAAACTAATTAATTTTTCAAAAGATAAGGTGACTAAGGTAGAGGCATTCAAAGATGAATTTAGAGATTCAAAAACTAAGTTAAAATGAAGAGTGGATGAAATCACATGGATATTAAAGCCATCCATGTTCAATTTTAGAATTATTAATACCGAGTTTGATAATAAATATTTATTATATGAACAACTAAATGTTATTTAGGAATCTATACAACAACACATAACACATTACCAATACCATCTATAGGAAATAAACCTCAAGTGCTAGTTCACATAGTGGTGCATATTCCTACTGGCCCCACTAGTGTCTCATGATCAATGACTATTACTACAATACCAATCACCACATCAACTAGCTCTTCACATGTAAGGTCTTAGGATATTTCAATGACTACATCAAGTATGCATCCACATTCTTATTATAGTAGAGTTAATTTGGCACCATATCCATAAATGTGTGTGTGTGTGTGTGTGTGTGTGTGTGTGTGTGTGTGTGTGTGTGTATTGTAATTATTCAATTTTTACCATCTCATGTATGTCCTATACATTGATGCTCTACATGAATTTTAACTCTTGAGTTTATAATTGAAAGTGTACAATTAGGTATTGCATGGAGGATGGGGTAACCCATCCTCAAGTCTATATATAATTTAAATATATCCATTAAAAATAAAGGATAATTTTAGAAATTAAGGTGAATAATAAATTTTATAGATCATTCTCTAAGTTTTTCTTGATGTGCATTTGTCATGTCCCCTTTTCAGTTGACATGTTCTGAGTTCATGGTTAGCCTATTATGCGATCCTCGTAGGCTGATAGGATGATTAGAAGGTCCTAATGGAGATTGGAGGGGCTTCATTTAGCAGAGTTTTTCTACATTTGGTTTTCATTCGAGCTCTTTCAGACACTTTTGGCCTGAGCTCCTACTTTTTAGGGATATTTGATATACAGTGGAGCGCCTTTATTTTGATATGGTCATGTGCGGAATCACTCCCTGATTCACTAGCTTCGATCGGTTCGAGGATCCGACATGTATTGAGGGAAATATTAATATTTGATTGATTTAATCAAATATTAATTATTTAGCCTATTTTTAATTAGAAACCCTAATTCTAATTTAAAAAACCCTAATTAGGGCAAGCATATCTTTTTGAGGCTATAAGGGTTTCTCATGGAGGCCATTATTGATTAGCCATTGATTATTGATTATTGATTTTGAGAATTTCTTCTATGAAGACTGAGCCTAGGGTTCTAGGATTCTATTTGCATTGGAGAACATTCCCTCTTCAGTGTGTGCAATTAAGAGGCTATGGAATATCAGCTGATCTATTGCCAAATTGAGAGATAGCTTCATCCAAAAGTTATCACAGAATTTATAGGGTTGAGAGATAACTTCACACAGAAGTTATTACAGATATTCCAGGTATTTATTTATTTATGTTTTGATTCAATAAATTATACAGCTAGAGATCTTCTGTGCTAGAAACATATATTTTCAGATTAGGGGTTGAAAACAGGCAAGTTGTGCCCAATTTGGCGAACGTACGAAGTCCGTACACGTCTATATAGATCCACTAGCTACCGACGACGGTAGTATTATCTACTGACGATGGCAGTATTACTGATGATGGCAATATTTTCTACCGACGACGGTAGTATTACCGACGACGGTAGTATTAGCCACTGACAGTGGCAGTATTACCGGTGACGGTGACTGTGTTTTTACACAGCAACCTGAGCCGTTCTAGAATTCAATTTGCACTTCCAAATTTGCAAAGCCAGGGTTTCCAAGACTGTATTTCACATTTATATGCATAAGAGAGGACTGCAATTGTAATAGTTTAGAAGGACAAGTGATAAGATTTGTGATTTACTATTGAAAGACTATATTATTGTTATCATTCTAAATTTATTCAACAGAAATTATATCTTTGTTCAAAGTTTTTTGTGTTACTATATTTCCTATTTGGAGGGGATATTACAGTGGTATCAGAGCTAAATCCTACCAGCCTAAGGGTGTATAGATCTTATGCATCCACAAGAGTTGGGACCACACAAGTATAACACACACAGTAGAGCCTTGCTTGAAGGTACCCAGGTGCTAGATCAGCTACCGATCATCATGAGTGACAGACGTGAGGGCAGCCCACCCAGGGGCCACAGGTATGATGCTGAATAGGGCACCAGAGAATTTCACCGTGCTATGATGACAAGCCAACAGCAGATGAATCAGACACTACAGGCACTTATGACTATGATAAGGGATATGAACACGCTTGATGGACAGAATGGGGGCCAAAGAGATGACAGGAGTGCTATGGTTAATCAGAGACCACAACAGACTCACTCCAGAATAGCTGATAGACCTACCTGTCCTACATTTGTTCAAGAAGAACTAGAGGCACCAGCAGAGGAGGCAGGGAATAACCCATTTGTAGATGTTTACATGGCTGCAAATGATGAGTGGGACTTATTACCTCCTCATGTTCAAGAGCGGACAACCTTTGAACGTTTTGTCAATCTTAGGAGAGAGCACTACAGATTGGTTAGACAGGACATGAGGCCTAGAGTTCAGTTCAGTGAGCTGAAGAAGGCTACTGGTAAGCTTTCTTTGACTACTTTTGATGGCAGCGGCAAGATGACAGCTCAAGCTTGGGTTCATAAGCTTGACACCTTTTTGGCATTGAGACCAATGTCAGAGATAGAGGCCATCAAATATGCCACTTTGCACTTGGATGGAGTAGCACATGATTGGTGGTACCATGGTATGGTAACACTTCAGCATAATCAGGTAACAGAGTACCAGGACTTTGTGGATAGATTGGTTGAGCGGTTTGACAGGAAAGATCCCGAGGTTTACTTTTGAGATCTGGCATAGTTGAGATAAACAGGGGACTTGGAGTCCTTCATTGGTGAGTTTCAGAGATTGGCAGTCATGGTGCCCAATATTTCAAAGCATAGATTGGTAGTTCTCTTCATAGAGGGATTGATAGAGCCATTAAGAGGTTAGATCAAAGCCTTTGATCCTCCTTCTTTACAGGTAGCTATGAAGAAGGCACGGAGTATGGAGATGGTAGCCCCATCCAATAAATTTAACTCTAGAGGTGCTTCTTCATCTAGAGACCATAAACACTCCCACAGGGATACAGAGAGATCGGATTTTAACATAGATAAATCCGGGGTTAAAAATGATTCACAGGCCAATCCAGCAGCACCACCTTTGGATTGTGAGGTGCTTAATGATCTACATAGGAAGAAGCCTTGCTTCTACTGCAAAGGTCCATATGATATCCACCACGATTGTTCTTTGAGGCCTAAGGGCAAGGCGAATCGTATGATGTGGGTATATTATGAGGATTTAGATTTTGAGGATTCTGAACAGTAGAATAGTTCTAAGGAGGCAGAGGCAGAGACTTCAGGACCTAATGCAGAGGTAGAGTTAGAGCTTCACCTACAAGAGGCACGCATATCTAGCATTCAGTCGAATGAGTCATTCAGACTCCGTGGAGTTTTGGCAGGGCAGAAGGTTATCACCCTTCTTGATACTGGAGCCACACATAATTTCATAGATGCTAGATTTGTGGAGAAGCGTGGACTCACTACCGTAGATTTTGAGGGCATCAGTGTTAAGGTAGCCGATGGTCACACTCTTAAGTGTGGGCGTATGATTAGAGACCTCCCATTGCGCTTGAACAACTATGAGTTCAAGGCTGATTATTATGTGGTAAACATGGGGGATATAGACTTAGTCTTGGGTATGAAGTGGCTTCATTCATTTGAGGAAGTTACTCTTCGTCTCAAGGACATGGAGGTTCTCTTTAATGTTGATGGGATGACACATATCCTTAAGGCAATACAGGGCAGCAGCTTCAGATATATGTTTTTTCATCGGATGGAGGTACCTATACCACATGACATGATAGAGGGCGATGACGAGTGCACATTGGCACCAACACAGGAGAGGTATGAGGACGAGCTTGTTCTTGAGGTGAGTCCAGTTTAGGAGTTGTCACAAGTGGTGAGGACTCAACTTTTTGTTACAGTCGGGTCACAGGTTGATGATGATATGACTATTTCTAGCCTTCACAATCCAGTTTTAGATATTATTCAGGTAAGGAGTTTGCTTGCTGATTTTCATTTATGGACTGGATATTAGGGTGCTTATCTTAGTACTAGAGATGATGTGACGCCATTACATGAGAGTTGGGATGGACATGGCATGGGGTCCGAGTTAATTGACAGTGGTGGAGATCCTAACTACATTTGGGATCAGGTGGATTGATTGATTTGTCATTCAGCGATTGCTTGAGGGCAAGCAATTCCAGGAGGGGCGGATTGTCATGTCCCCTTTTCAGTTGACATGTTCTGAGTTCATGGTTAGCCTATTATGCGATCCTCGTAGGCTGATAGGATGATTAGAGGGTCTTGATGGAGATTGGAGGGGCTTCGTTTAGCAGAGTTTTTCTACATTTGGTTTTCATTCGGGCTCTTTCAAACACTTTTATCCTGAGCTCCTACTTTTTAGGGATATTTGATATATAGCGGAGCGCCTTTATTTTGATATGGTCATGTGCGGAATCACTCCCTGATTCACTAGCTTCGATCGGTTCGAGGATCTGACATGTATTGAGGGAAATATTAATATTTGATTGATTTAATCAAATATTAATTATTTAGCCTATTTTTAATTAGAAACCCTAATTAGGGCAAGCATATCTTTTTGAGGGTATAAGGGTTTCTCATGGAGGCCATTGTTGATTAGCCATTGATTATTGATTATTGATTTTGAGAATTTCTTCTGTGAAGACTGAGCCTAGGGTTCCAGGATTTCGTTTGCATTGGAGAGCGTTCCCTCTTCAGTGTGTGCAATTAAGAGGCTGTGGAATATCAACTGATCTATTGCCAAATTGAGAGATAGCTTCATCCAGAAGTTATCACAGAATTATAGGGTTGAGAGATAACTTCACACAGAAGTTATTACAGATATTCTAGGTATTTATTTATTTATGTTTTGATTCGATAAATTATACAGCTAGAGATCTTCTATGTTAGAAACATATATTTTCAGATCAGGGGTTGAAAACAGGCAAGTTGTGCCCAATTTGGCAGCCGTACGACATCCGTATAGGTCCGTACAGATCCACTAGCTACCGACGATGGCAGTATTATCTACCGATGACGACAGTATTACCGACGACGGCAATATTTTATACCGACGACGGCAGTATTACCGACGACGGTAGTATTAGCCACCGACAATGGCAGTATTACCGACGATGGTGATTGTGTTTTTACACAGCAACCCGAGCCGTTTCAGAATTCAATTTGCACTTCCAAATTTGCAAAGCCAGGGTTTCCAAGACTGTATTTCACATTTATATGCATAAGAGAGGACTGCAATTGTAATAGTTTAGAAGGACAAGTGATAAGATTTGTGATTTACTATTGAAAGACTATATTATTGTTATCATTCTGAATTTATTCAACAGAAATTATATCTTTGTTCAGAGTTTTTTGTGTTACTATATTTCCTATTTGGAGGGGATATTACATGTGTTCTCCAAATATTTTGGTTCATTGAAGAAGTTCCATCATTTTGGTATTGTTAATATTTGGGTTGCGTATAAGTGTTTTTAGTAAAATTATTTAGATTATATTGTATCTAATTTGATTAATTTATATTTATTAATCATAATCTCCCTTTGAATATGTGCAATTATAATTATACATTGGCAACAGCCTTTGGTTATGAATGATGAAGTAACCTGTATTTATTTTCTTAGACTCTTAACTATGTTTTTATGTTTTTAATGTTAATATAAACCTACAGAGGGAATTATTTACCTACCACTTGTACAACCCATAGTTAAGGTTCCAATTTGGAAGGGTTTCATCTATGTTTGGTTCACAACCCCTCTTTTCTACTCTACCCTTCCCTCTTTTTATACCCTTTTGACCTAGTCCATCTTAGGTTAGAATCCCCTCTGCCAACTCAAGTATAATTTGGTTTTTTTAGATTCCATACATCTAATCCATTAGAGTTAAATAACCCATATCTCATCAATTCTCTACCATTATGTTAATTTAAAAAATTAAATACCTTATAACTCATGCTTTGGAGTAAATATTTTCACTAATCCTAAGACATTAAATGCTACCTCATAATAATTTGTGGTGTGTAAAATCCACATCAAAAATTACTTCTTCTTATATTCTACATTTTATATGCTCTTTAGAGCCCCTTCCTATCAAAAACTACAACTATATTTTAGTAAATTTGTCATTCTTCCCACTTTGTAGTCAATGCATGTGTTTTTGATGCCATTTACCATTGTCACTCACAACAATCCATTAAGATATGTTATAAGACTTAACTCCTGCCATAAATCCCTTGTGATATCCACTATGATTCTTGGGTCCTTATAGTTCCATGTCTAGGTCCTTTTGTTTTGTCATTTAGTACATGTTATCATAATTTCTAACCATTTGTTACTATTATTTTGGTAGTTTATTTTAGGCACATGTGAAGGTTATTGGTTCAAATTGTGCATGCCACTTCTCAGATACTGACACTATTAATTTTTCTCCTAAATTTCACTTATGTGCATTAGTATTTTAGGACTTATCTAATTTTAGGGGCTAACATAATCCCACACTAAACTACTTGTCCATCCTAGATAACCATTCCATTTTTTCCTTGATTTATTCATGTAATCCATCTATCTAGAAAGTTGTACCTTAAGCAATAGTTCATTATGATTTAAATTTTTTGATAAGATTAATTATAAGTAGATCCTAATGATTCAATTTTAATTATCCTTGGTGGAATCCAAAACACTTTACATCCTTCCTTAATGTTCTTACCTATGAATTTTTCTATTCAAACTCACACCCCCATATGCGTAACAACTTGGGTTTAGTTGGATTTTATCTCATACATTATGACTGACATGATCCCCCATTTACTTTGCTATAAAGTATATTCTAATACCAACTATCCTATTTATTTTATGGATAATTCCTATCATCTGCAGGTCCTATTTTCCTGATGGCGCTTCCCATGATCTCACCATGTACTTGTGTAATTTTTCCTACACCTTTGTTCCCTTTTACACTTTTCTTCCTTGGAGTATTCTTGTGCATGATTTTTTATTTGTTTTTTCCTTTGAGAATCACTTTTCCTTAGCCATTATTGGATGCCTTATTTTCATTCTTCTTGATCAACATATCTACCCCATACTAAAACTTCTATTTGGTCCTCCAATGTAGTGATGCTTTGTTCTATTGATGTCCTCTGCACATACTTTGATATTTTTTGTTGGCACAAAGCACATTTTTACATTTTAAGGTGTTACTAACCTCAATATAGATACTTATACATCTATTAGTTGTGAAATTGAAAATAAATCCCCCAATCAACTCGCTCGACTAGATATTAAGAGGTGAGTGTCTTATTACCATCTATGTATAACTACCATATATATGATCTACTCTTTCCTATCAAAGCAAAGCACATAAATAAAATGGATGATTTTTTTTTAATACAACTTGACATAAATTCCTTATTACACAGCCCTTATAAGATGATAACTAATGAGACACCCTTGAGGCATTCCATTATTGTTAATACATGATCCATATCCTAACACTCTTCTATTTTGAATGGTTTACATGATCCTAGGGCATATGATAGATCTTTTTCTTCAATTTTGTAGGAGATATTTCCTTGATGATCTTGGTTGGCTTCTTTCCTTTAGAAGTGATAGGTGTACATGGCACCCAAACCTTTTTGGAAATTGAATATTGTCTCACCCTCATGTTCTTGGGACTTTTTTGTTCAACACATAAAACCCAAACCAAGGGAAAAAGAATTTTGGGGATCTTGTATCGGTGTAGTGCATAATTTTAAAAATACTATAGTGAAAGGACTAATTATGGCATGGGGTCCTTCCTTATGTTTGAGGATTAAGGACATGACCATATAATTTTTCACCTTCTATCAACCCTTTTTAAAGATGGTTTGCTCTTAACACATGTAATATCATGCTTAGGTTCAAATCAAGTGTATCACACCACACCTTTTCTTAGTGACCTCATATATCTCTTGCACTCATCAATCACCAACAATGTTTGTGGTATCTAAGGTAGTTTCCATATCCTCCTATTATAGAGTGATCTCTTTACTTGGCCTTGTTATCTCATCGCCCTACATACTAATATTAAAAATGGTGCTGAACATGTTCATGGCCTCCACATGATTAATGTATGCATAACCTTGGTCTTTAGTCAATGGGATCACCACATACTTGCTTCTACTCTCAATGTTCATGTAACATTTATTGAAGCATATATCCACATTGTTAACATAACACCATGGCCTTCCTAGCAACACAAGGTAGTTATCTTACTCAATAAGATATAGTACCTTGAATTCAGCATTAAAATTGACATCCATAATCTCAATGTCAACATCATGTATAACCCTAATATGTTATGCATTAGTCTTCCTGGCCATGAACAAGATGTGAGGTAAGGGTTTTAACATGGAAATTACCATATTTTGACATGCATCTCTTATAAAGACATGTAATTTGATGCCAATGTTTATTAGAATGTCACAAATGAACCATATATTAATCTTATTATCAAAAAAAAATTCCTAATCATAGTTTGTACTTTGGGTGATATTCATCTCATGACTTCATAATGGGTCTAGAATTAGAACATCTATTAGATATTGTTGTCACATATCGTTAGGAGGTTATTTAACATGGAAATCATCTACTTACATCTTATAGGATCTATCAGGTTATCAATATCATCAATTTTATCCTCATGGGCCTAAATTTCATGTTGATCTCTCTCTTTGCTAGCTCTTTAGTAAGATTAACTTCTTATAGGCTCTCAATTACATGTAAGGCCCTACTCAACACCTTTTTATATTGTGACCCATCCTTAGAGGTTACAAGTATAGGTTTTGGGCATGTTACTTCAACTCCTTGTATTATAGGCTTGCATTTTATCCTAACCTATTTTTTGGGAGTCATTACATTCTTCTATCTATACCATTACTTATCAATGATTGGACCTTAGATATGACATTATTAGTTTTATTTTACACTTCAACTTATGTACACATCAGATCATCCCAACACCTTTATTATGTTTTCAATTTTGTATGATCATTGAATATAAATACAGATAATCCTCAACTTTGTGTGCACCATGACAATACAAACAAATGGGATATTAGGGATAATCACATTGAAAGTGGTCTAATGAGCCACACTAGTAACATCCAACAACTATATACTATGATAATAGTATTAGCTTTACAATGATAAAAAATATTGTGTTTCATGCTAGATCAAAGCACATTGGGATTAGATATCACTTCATATGAGATTTAGTTCAAGATGGAATATTAGAATTATAGTTTTCCCTACATCTGAGCAAGTTGTTGATATTTTTACCAAAGCTCTACCTACAATTAGTTTTGTTACTTTAAGGAATCAATTGGGACTCATCCTTGTTGTTCATGTAAGGGGAGATTGAAGACATGCATTGGTGCATGATCAACAATTAGTAATGAATAGTACTTACATATGTGTAGTTTTTAGTTTTTTATTACTTATTGTTTTTACTCATTTTCGCTTGTTTACATTCAGAAGAAATAAGAAACTAAAGTTAAATGGTCAGGGGTTAGATGATACCTAGATGAAGCTGCACACTGTATCCAGATGATTAAAGGAGCTCCTCTTTGGCTATGGAGGATGACACCTATAGATAAGAAAGACTTAAATAAATAAAATGTTAGATAGATATATGGTGGACTACCAAGCGATATGCTCGGTCCCAGAAGTGCAAAAGACTTCCTGGAGGGATGATAGTCCACTAATTGATAAAAATAATGTTGTAATGGAAAGAAATAATGAAAGACTTAAAGAAGGGGAAATAGATAATGTGTACCTAAATCCTACAATCAATCTTCTGCAGTCGCCGATGTTGGTAGTCCTACCGGTGTCGATTGGTAAAGTTGCTGACATCGGTTATGCTGCTGACATTGGTAAGGGCAATGGGCTTTGGCCGGGTTTCTAGTTGATGTCTTTTGTCAATAGAATGGTCTGGGAGATTCAAAAGGGTTGTGTAGGGATGCAGGATAGTGAACAGAGTCTTAGGAAGGACAAAGGTAGGGGATAGATTGTCAAAATGGGTCAAGATAAAAGGGAGGCTTTTCAACCTCTCCAGGAAGAAAGCTAGATTTGGTCTCAATAGTACTCAAAAATAGCCAATGGACTAATTACCAATGCATTTTAGAAATACTAAAATGTAAACCAGAAGAATACTTAGCTCTTGGTGGAGAACTAGAAGTGTAGAAGACTTGTTCTTGATGCAGCTGATGTAGAAGACTTCATGTAATGTTTCAATCTAGTGTGGAGTGAATTTTGTAGAGTTTCTTAGCCTGGAGAGTGATGATAGAATGTTGATGCCTCATCCTAAAGCCTGCCTTTGATATGCAAGGAATCGAGGAGCAAGAGAATTCAGATCCCAGGAGCAAGAGAATTCACATTTGGGTATGTAGTCGAGGTTAGAATTTAGTTTTAAGCAACCGACGTTGGCGATACCGCCGGCGTTGGTCGACTGTTAACCGACGTCGATGGCTAGAGAATGGGAAAAAGGCTATTTTTAGCCTTTTTCCCGTTCTTCCATCTACCAAGTTCAGTTGTCATTATTAAATGGTCTAAAGGCGGATTTAATAGGTGTGAGAGTTAGTGGGAGAGTTAAAATTAGGTCTTAGGTAATTATGATTAGTCAGAGGGTGATAAATGGCCTAAGAGCTAGGAATCCAAGGTGAGGTGTCTAAGGGGATTATTAATTTAAAATAATTATTTTAAATTAATAAAGTATAGGTTAGGCATGTTGAAGTTAGAAAGGGACCAAAGGGGGGGGTTGACACTATTTTGGTGTCTACATTTGCCCCTTTTTGTCTTGTTAATTATTCTTGACGAACTGTAAGACAAAAATAGGAGTAAGTTGCCTTAGGTATGGGATAAGGTCATTTTTATCTTGTTGGTTGTGATGAATTACAAGAAAAAAATAGGAGTTGGTTACCCCATATGTGGGATGAGATATTCCCCCTCAAAGTGGGAGTCGAGGGAAGGTAACCTGATATCGAGTGCCGATTCGATAGATAGTGGATGGGTATGGTGAAGGTTGAGTGTGAACACTGCAAAAGTTGAGATTACATGCATACCACTTCACGTGATAGGTAGGTCAAATTGTCGCATTCAAAGGTTGAAGAGTGCTAAAATCAAAATAACCAATCCCCAACATTTATTTGTACCTAATTGGGTTAAATGATCAAAGCTATAGCTCCAATGGTCGTCATGTTCTAAGTATCTCGGGCTCAAGAAGTACTCCTGGAAAACACAAAAATGTCACAAATATTGAGGATCAACTGTAGTGTGATCCGTTAATAGGTGTGAGGGTCATAATGTGGGTTGTGCACAATTTGCTAGTTATTCATGAGGTAGCATATATGCAATCAAAACAACCAACCAAGGCAAAGTTGTCTCAGAAGTGGTCATGGTCTGAGGAGACAATCACGATCTCCAAGGTCATTGGTTGAGTCGGGCTGAGTCATGGTATGATCTCAAGTGGCATGTGTTGTGGTCAGGGAGATGTATGTGATCTCCAATGTGCCCCATGAGAAGTTTAGGTTACTCATTCAGTGTCAAGGTTGATTGTTTGGTCATGATTTTGGGTTGGGTATAGATAGTTGGTCCATTAGATGGATGGACAAAGGAATGGCCAAGTTAGCCTTAAAAGACCCCATATCAATTGAGTGCTACCTACATAGCCCCTATTTAAGGGCCTCAAGCCAATGTAGTTTTCCTCAAAAGGGAGGAAGGAGTCGAGGTTATAGACTGAGTTTTGACTAGGTTAAGTCATGGTTAAAGGTAATATGGTTGGTCCATTAGATAGACAGCCAAACGAATGTGGCCGATGTCATTAGGGAGACAAATGGGCAAATGGATGGCTGAGCTAACCTTAGAAGACCTCGTGTCAACTGAGTGCTGCCTACATAGCCCCTATTTCAAGGGCCTCAGGCCAATGTAGTTCTCCCCAAAAGGGAGGAAGGGTCAAAAATGTTGATAGTTGGTTTGGCCATGTTAATGGTTGTTAGCATTTCCCATATGTGAGATGGTACATGCTTGAAATGATGAGTGTATGATGATGTTATAGCCTTTTCCATATTATGTGATGGTGTATTATGTAACATTGGTGATGTGGTTTTTCATCCCTAGCAAGTTTCCATATTGGTGATGGATGTATGCTAAAAATGAAATGAGTTTATTTATGCTTCAACAAGTTTCCATATTGGTGAGGATATATGCTTGGCATAAATTGTGTTTGGTTGATAGTTTCCATGTGTATTGGTTTCCATAAAAACTAGTGTGAATGGGGTATGATATGTTAGTGGTCTAAAAATGTTTTGGTTTGGATTGGTCAGGTTTGATTGGGTTTGGTTGTATGAAAAATATGTATAAGAAGTGAAAGGCACGTTGCTCTTTCATTGACAAGGACTATAATGATATCATAGATAGGGTTTTTGCAAACAAAAGCCCCATTTATGCATTACGTTGTTGACCATTGTTTTATATTAGAGAAGTAGTCAAATCACTTGACATTAAGTGAGCTCAAAATCTCTTGAGTATGTTTGGGTAATAGGTATGATTATGTGAGATGTGAGGATAGTGTAACCCTTTTTAGCAAGGATAACTTTGCCCCTTTTTATAGGTGACCCTGAGAATAACTATAGGCAAGTCCATGACTTAATAGTTTGTTAGTCAAGATTTTTTTTTTGGTAGACTGATCAATGAGGAAAGTCTACGTGGGGATGTTGTTTTGTTTTGTGGTCATATGTGAAGCTGATCGATGTGGGAAGCTTCTGAGAGAGTGCTATTTGTAGCAAAATTTAGGCATAGCCATCCTTTGAGGGATTGGTCTATATTTTGCTTTGTATGGTTGAATGTCTTTGAATAGCTATCCTTCAAGGGAGCAGTCTATTTATTACAATAATGATGCAATTGTCCTTCAAGGGAGTAGTCTACATTTATAGTTTATGACCTTTGTATGTTTTGTTAAGCATCCTAATTTTATGTTTTTTTTTCTTGATAGGATTTTTAGTCATGGATAAGCCTATAGAGGTTTGGGGGTTTCCCTTTTATTAGGACAAAGCATTCATGCTTGACAAAAGGGTTAAAGGAAATAGGAATGACGATGATGGGAGTTGCTCAAGGGATGAGCTCAAGTTAAACATCAAGTGAGTGATTACTTGATTAACAATAGGATGGTCAAAGATGTAAGGCATAAAGGGGCTCAAGTGTTGGCCGACCTTCGAAAGAAGACAGACGATAAGTCCCTGATCTATGTTTATGTGTTATGTAAGGTCTGAGTCAATTAGGAGCAAACTCACACCTTTTGCTTTTTTCCATATTGGTCACATGTTGGTCGATGCTTGGTTGGTTGATTTTTGGTTGATGCTTGGTTGAGGTTGTGAGAGTTAGTATAAATTTGAATTCCCCTAGTTGCTTTTGTGACATGGAGAAAGGTTGACACCCATTGCAAATAATCAAAGGGTTGGATAAATGAGATGGAGAGAAGATGTTGAAGCTCCTCTTTGATAAGGAGTGTGATGTGAGGATGCATCTTGTGAAGCTTTTGCCTAATAGGCTTAGTTTGAAAGGATGGGATCTTGATCTTTCAGGTTGGAGGCAGGAATCTCAAAATCACTAAAGGTGATGGAGGCAATGGTGGGTAATGATTTGACAAAAGTAGCCAGTGGTTAGGGGTCTTTAGGTTGGACCTCCACTACCTGTAGAGCTTTGATTAAGGTTTGGTGATGCTGTGGAGAGCTTTTTATTAGGTCATACAAATATGTCTTCATAGGGGTTTGGTGAAATTGTTTCACCATGGAGTCGCGAGGTGGCTTCAAACATGTTGGATGGGATGTGCCCAAGATTGAAATCTTGGGTTTTGGTGGTTGAGGAGGCTTGACAAATGGATATGTTTGAGGGAGAGAAACTTTCTCTTTTCCTTTATCCTTCATGGTTTGTGACTTGGTGGCCACATTGATAGTGTTGATTTTGAATAAAGGGGGCAAAGGTGGTAAAGGGACCATAGTCTTGCATTGAGATCCTGATTTAGGTGAGGATGTTTGGGAGGCATGTGATGGTGTCGGTGGTTGGTTAAAAGGGTAGTCAAGAGGATCCTTAATGAAAAGGGTGTCATTTTTCATGTGTTGGTGAATGACAACCTTAAGAGTGTAGCAATGGTCAGTGTCATGCCCAGGTGTGCGGTGATATGCACAAAATTTAGTGTCGTCAAACCAAGATGGTTTTGATCTGAGAATTGATGAGTGTGAAGGTGAAGAGGTGTGAGAGACATGGGATAGTGTTGGTGGTTTGTTGAAAGGGTGGTAAAGAGGGTCCTTAATGAAAAGGGTATCCTTTTTCAAGTGTTGATGAATGACAGCTTTAAGAGTGCAACAACGCTCAATTTCATGTCCAGGTGTGCGATGATATGCAAAGATTTGAGTGTCATTGAACCAAGATGGTTTTGGTCTAAGAGGTTGGTATGGTTTAAGAGGTGGGAGAATGATGCTAGAAGACTGTAACAATTGATGTAATAGCAAAGCATAGGAACCCGCTAATGGGTCTGTGCATTTTATTGCAGTAGGGGTTGACAACTTCTTTTTAGGAGTTGTAAGAGGAGTCTTTTGTACCATCTTTTTGTTTGGCAGTGTGACCACATGTGTAGATGATACTTTTGTGGTGAGAGGTCTTGGATGTTTTGGAGGATGTATGTTTTTGATGGGTGGAGGGAGTAATGGAGGCAGTTTGCCTCTATGAGGTGCTAGAGTAGGAAGCATTCCTATTAAGGTGGATGGGTGTGGGCCTAAAATAGAGGGCAATGGTGATGGTGGGGGAGGAGTTCTCTGACATGGTTTAGTAGCCTTCTTTAGTTTAGTGTGAGGACTACTATTTGGCAAGGTGAGGTTTAAGTCTACCTTCACTTGTGGGTGAGTGAGGTTTGAGATGCATGGGATGGTTATGGCTTCTATGTGTGGTCGAGTAGTGGGAAAAGTATGATCCCCTATTGATGATAAGAAGGACAAAGGTGTGGCAGTCAGCATTGGTGTTATCAAGGCATCCTTCAATATGGGAGATGTCAAAATAGACTCTCCCACATGTGAAAAGGGGCTGGATGGAGGATTATCCTTCATTTGTGGTAGACAAATAGGAGAAGAAGGCTCTTCTACCTATGGTGGAAAAATAGGAGAAGAGAGTTCTTCTACTTGTGGTGGAAAAATAGGAGAAGAAGGCTCTTCTACCCGTGATGGACAAATAGGAGAAGAAGGCTCTTCAACCTATGATGGACAAATAAGAGAAGAAGGCTCTTCAACCTATGATGGACAAATAGGAGAAGAAGGATCTTCTACCTGAGGTGGACAAATAGGAGAAGAAGGCTCTTCAACCTATGATGGATAAATAGGTGGAATAACCTCTTTAGACTGTGGGAGAGGTTGGTTAGAAACCATGTCAACCGTGCATATATTATGCTCTTGAAGGTCATCGACTATGGTCTGAATGTTATTCTGATTTAGGGGATGGTTAGGGAATGGTTATCTAAAGATATCTATGTTGTGGATAGCCAGTGCATTTGTGTTATCCAAAACAAGATCCCCCTTATCTAGCATGTCTTGAATAATGTTTTTGAAGGTTTTATAGTTGTTTGTGTCATGACCTTTGACACGATGATAGTTACAAAAGTAATTTTCCCTATACCATGTAGGGATGGCTTTTGAGGGGTCAAATTGAGGTGGTCAAATTTGAGGGAGATTGAGGACCCCCTGCTTGACTAATTTATCCAACACGAAAGCGTATGATTCTCCTATTGGAGTGTATTAACACTATATATTTTGTTGTTGGAATTGTCTTGTGATGTATTCGGATGTTGAAGGTTGAGATTGGTTGGTTGTGGTGGAGGATGATGATCTAACGACCACAGCATTTGCTAACCCCTAACTTGGAGTTGGAGGAAGAAGATTTGGAAGAAGGGTCATTTGATTTTACGTTGGGATTTTTACTATGCAATGTGACTCTATCTTCTTCGACAACGCAAAGTTCAAGCTTTCGTGCCATGGTGAAAGCTTCATCAAATGTGCAGAATGTTTGGACCCGTAAAGTAGATGAGATGTGCTTGGCACATGCTCATGAAAATAGCTCAATGAGCTTAGGTTGAGGTAATGAAAAGGAGAGTTGGTTAATCAAACCTCTCCAATGGGCAACAAAATCAGCTATTGATTCATCGTCGAATTGTCTAATAGAATATAGGTCTATGATGGAGACCTTTTTAGTGATGTTAATTAAAAAGTGGTCAAGGAATAATTGGGCTAGTTGGGTGAAAGTAAAGAGAGAATGATTGGTAATAGAGATATACCAATCAAGGGTGGCACCAGAAAGTGACATGGGAAACGTGCGAAGTAATAACGCATCATCGTGTGTTATAAGGTAACAAGTGTGTCTAAACACTTGTAGATGTTGTTGTGGGTCCTCTTTACTCTAAAAGTGAGTAAATTTTGGGAGTTCCCATTGATTAGGATATGGTCTAATAGGGACCGAAGGGTGAATGGGTTCGTTGCATATTTGTTCGTATGAAAGAACATTGCTTGAACCAGAAATGGATGTCTCAAGGTTAGACATCTTATCCATCAACATCTTTATTAGATCAGCTAATGGATTGGTAGGTGGGGCACCCCCTAAGTTGTAGGGTACTTGAAAGGTGTTAGGAGGGGCGTATGACGTACTTGGTTGCATTTGTATAGGCACAACATATTGGTAGTTTGTCATAGGGACTGATGTTGAGGTCAAGGGGGCTTGTGCCGCGAAGTTGGAGGGCACAAATTAATTGGGTGTCGCCATAGGTGGTTGAATAGTGGTGACACTGGTTAAAGGGTAGGTTTTTACTCTTGTGTTTATGGGTGCAAGAGTGTGTGGGGTAGAGACAATCAAGTTTAGGAAAGGTTTCAAACTTAGTTGAATTATTTGTGGTTGAGGAGGTATAGAAACCCCAATGGAGGTAGGTCTAGAAATAGAAGGAGAGGCCACATTTTGAACATTGGCCATGGTCGGGTTAATAGTTGATGTAGTGGCTTGAATGGTCATGGGTTGGGTAGCGGATGCTATTGATACTTTTGCCACTTCAGTAAGAGAAGTTGGCATCCCATAAATAGGGGTACCTGAAGGACCTCACATTTGGTTTCTTTTGAGATAGTGTTAGAGAGCCTTGATGTTGTGGTCAAGAAATCTCTCGAAGTCCTAATCCCCTTCAGGAATAATTGAAGGTTGGTTTGAGTTTGGAGTACGCTCAGTGTCTGAAGGATACTCCATTAGAGGACTTGTTATGAAAGGTGAAGGTAGAAGTGGTTGTTGCCTTGTAAGGTCAACAAGATTTTTGGTTTGACTATGTGTCAAAACCATCCAAGGCAAAATAGATTTAGGTTCTAAAAACTATATGTTTTAGCCTTAGAAAACTAGAATTTGTTTTTAATAGCAAAAAGGTCAGGTTTTTAGCTTGTTATTTGAGAAGAAATTTTTTTGACAGTGACTGACGTCGGTAGAAAAACCGATGTCGGTGAAGCAAGTTGTCGATGTCGGTCAAATAACCGATGTCGGTGAAGATCAGTTGCTGACATCGGTGTAAAAACTAATGTCAGTTACTGTGTATTTCTAGAAACTCAGAAAACTAAAAGTTTTTAGAAGAAAGAAGAAAGTTCTGAGTTGTTTTTGGAGCTCAGAATAATGCATCCTTACTAGCTAAAAAAACAAGATAAAAATAGAAAATTAGATGAAGGCAAGCAACCTCTAAACGTTAAATTCCTAAGAATAAATTTTAGAGTCGTGTTGGCTTATGCCTTAAAATAATGTGTTTGGGAAGTTGGGCTTTTAGAATAGGTACTAAAAGAAGTAGTCTAAGGTTGGTTTCGGGTTGAGTTTTGGTGCTCAAAATCTGTATTAGGTTCCGTACGTGGCCTAGTGCTAGGAGCTTGCTCCCCTCACTTCACGAGCCCAGAGCCATGCTGGGTTGCTTAGCCAATATATACTTCCCCTAGAGTTTATACTCTGCCAGAGAACAGAGTGGGTTCTCCCCTTGGTAGTGAAGTCCAAGTAGGATTACTAGGAAGGGTAAGGTATCCGCTAGGTGATGAAATCCTAGTCGGGCCTTGTCTCAGGTATGTTTAGATGTTTGATTTTGTGAATGTGGTCAAGTTGTGTAACATATGTGCACTACGATTTATTCATAATGCATTTTTAATTACTAGATGAGCTAAATATGTATTCAAGCAAGTATGAAAATACAATAGTGTTTTTAAACCAAGTTGAAATGTTTTGTTCAGATGCAAACAATTGAGAAGAGGTTAAGAGCATGAAATTTCACTACTCTAAGATGCAAGGAAAAAGTGACAAGAAGAAAAAGAAAGAAATTCTTTTTAACTTGTGCTTATGATGTCTTTCTGAAATAAAGAGATGGAAGAAGGATGCAAGAAGAGAAAATTTCCCTAATGCAACTATATGAAAGTTTGCCTTTAGAAGAAAAAGAAATGAACCTAAGGAAAACTCCAGAGTCCCACCGGGCATGGTAGAATGTTTCTACTAATTTTTGCTTGTTTACATTCAAAAGAAATAAGAAACTAAAGTTAAATGGTCAGGGGTTAGATGATACTCGAATGAAGCTACGCACCGTATCCAGATGATTGAAGGAGCTCCTCTTTGGCTATGGAGGATGACACCTATAGATAAGAAAGACTTAAACAAAGAAAATGTTAGATAGATATATGGTGGACTGCCAAGCGATATGCTCGGTCCCAAAAGTGCAAAAGACTTCTTGGAGGGATGACAGTCCACTAGTTGATAAAAAAAATGTCGTAATGGAAAGAAATATTGAAAGACTTAAAGAAGGGGAAATAGATAATGTGTACTTAAATCCTACAATCAGTCTTCCATAGTCACTGACGTTGGTAGTCCTGCCATCATCGATTGGTAAAGTTGCCGATGTCGGTTATGCTGCTGACATTAGTAAGGGCAGTGGGCTTTGGCCAGGTTTTTGGTTGATGTCTTTGGTCAATAGAATGGTTTGGGAGATTCAAAATGGTTGTGTAGGGATGCAAGATAGTGGACAGAGTCTTAGGAAGGACAAAGGTAGGGGACAAATTGTCAAAATGGGTCAGGATAAAAGGGAGGCTTTTCAACCTCTCCAGGAAGAAAGACAGATTTAGTCTCAATAGTACTCAGAAATAGCCAATGGACTAATTACCAATAAATTTTAGAAATACTAAAATGTAAACCAGAAGAATACTTAGCTCTTGGTGGAGAACCAAAAGTGTAGAAGACTTGTTCTTGATGCAGCTGATGTAGAAGACTTCATGCAACATTTCAATCTGGTGTGGAGTGAATTCTGTAGAGTTTCTTAGCCTGGAGAGTGATGATAGAATGCTTATGCCTCATCCTAAAGCCTACCTTTGATATGCAAGGAGTCGAGGAGTAAGAGAATTCAGATCTCAGGAGTAAGAGTATTTGTATTTGGGTCTGTAGTCGAGGTTAGAATTTAGTTTTAAGCAACCGACGTCGGCGATACCACCGGCGTTGATCAACTGTTAATCGATGTCGGTAGCTAGAGAATGGGAAAAAGGCTATTTTTAGCCTTTTGCCTATTCTTCCATCTACCAAGTTTGGTTGTCATTGTTAAACAATCCAAAGGCGGGTTTAATAGGTGTGAGAGTTAGTGGGAGAGTTAAAATTAGGTCTTAGGTAATTATGATTAGTCATAGGGTGATAAATGGCCTAAAAGCTAGGAATCCAAGGTGAAGTGTCTAGGGGGGATTATTAATTTAAAATAAGTATTTTAAATTAATAAAGTATAGGTTAGGCATGTTGAAGTTAGAAAGGGACCAAAGGGGGGGGGGGGCTTGACACTATTTTGGTGTCTACACTTATCACTATTTGTTATCCAATCCACATTGGATATTTTAATTTTTCCCCATATATCTGGTATGAAAAAATCAAAGGATGCAGGGGAAGCTTTGCAAATTTCATACCAAGGTTCTAAAAAAAGTTAGATTGGTAAGACTTCAAACCTTAAGAAGAGATTTTGAAAATTTAAGGATGAAATAAGCTAAGTCTATTCAAGATTGTATTACTAAGACTCAAGATGTTATGAATCAACTTATAACACAAGGGGAAGTAATTATAAAACAAAAAAATTTAGAGAAGATATTGAGATCTCTTCTTCCTAAATTTGATCTAGTGGTAATAACCATTGAAGAAAGAAAAAATCTCACCACCTTTAAAGTGGTAGATTTGGTTGGTTCTTTACAATCTTATGAGGAGCGTATGCAATGTTTTATGGATAGTTTAGTGCAATGTTTCTAGTCTATAGTGAAAGTTGAAGAAAAATCAACAAATCCTTTTTCAAAAAAAAAATCTCAAGGGGAGCCTTCTAATAATGGAGGATGTGGTAGAGGAAGAGGAAGAAGCTATAATAGAGGAAGAGGAAGAGGAAAAAAATTTGTACATAGGAGAAGCATCCAATGTAAATATTGTGATCATTATGGACATTATGAATCTGAGTGTAGAAAGAAGAAATATGACTTGAAAAATTCAAGATCCAACTATACTAAAGAGTCTTCTAAAGATCCCAAGCACTCTACCTTCTTCACATGAAAGTTGGTGAAAGAAAATAAAAAAGATTTATAGTTCTTAGATAGTGATATGATAGGTAAATCTGATCTCTTTGCCAAATTAGATGCATCTATAAAATTTCAAGTAAAGTTAGGTGATGATAAAGAGGTTGATGTGATGGGAAAAGGTATGCTTGATCTAAAAACTAAGCAAGGAGAAACTACTTATATTCATGATATGTTAAATGTGACCAAATTACAACATAATTTTTTAAGTATTAGGCATCTTGTAGCAAAAAATATATAAAATTATGTTTTAAGACAACTGCTACAAAATATTTGATAAATCAGCTAATTATCATCTTGTAGCAAAGGTTCCTATGATAGAGAATAGGTAATTTCCTCTCACATTGTATTCTAATACTATGCATGATTTCAAATCAACCACAAATAATTCATGGTTATGGAATCAATGTTATGGTCATCTATATTTTCAAGGATTAAATTTACTTCACAAGAAGTATATGGTCAGAGGACTTCCATTAATTCAAGCAAAAGAAGACGTTTGTTTAGGGTGTGCACTTGGCAAGCAACATTGAGATAGTTTTTCAGTGAACAAATCTTGGAGGGCAAAGTCCCATCTAGATCTTGTGCATGATAACATTTGTGGTGCTATCCAAGAAGAATATTTGGGTAAGAATAATTATTTTTTGACATTCATTGATGATTTTTATTTCCAAACATAGATTTATTTTCTTAAGTTGAAATCTAAAGCTTTGGAATGCTTCAAAAATTTTAAAGCTATGGTTGAAAAATAAAGTAGGTATTATCTAAAAATACTTAGAATAGATAGAGGGGGATAATTTACTTCCAAAGAGTTTTTTTTTTTAATTTTTGAAAAAAAAATGGCATCAAGAGACAACTTACTATAGCCTATACCCACCAAATGGTATTTCAAAAAGAAAGAACTGTACCATTATGGAAATGGCATGAAGTATGTTGCAGTAAAAAAATCTTCCAAACTTTTATTAGGGAGAAGCAATGGAAAAAACAATATAAATCTTGAATTGAATTCCCACAAAATTAGTTCATAACATCACTCCAAAGGAAGCTTGGAGTGGTCACAAGCCTTTAGTGGCTCATCTTTGTGTATTTGGTTATCTTTCATATGTTCATATTCTAGTTCATAAGTTGAAGAAGTTGGATGAAAAATCCCAACATTGTATCTTTGTGGGATATTATGATGCAACTAAAGGATAAAAATTCTATAATCCCTACATAAAGAAATGGATTATTAGTCAGGATGTAGTTTTTAATGAAACAAGAGAATGAAAATGGAAAAATGGTGTAAAAAAAAACACCACTAGTAATGATGGAGATAGAAGTTAGAAGTGTTATTCCTCTCCCCATAAGCTCAAGTGGAAGTTCAAGGCCCAATAGGAGCTCAAGTTTGATCACTCCAAGCTCAGGTTCACTAGGTTCATCTACTAGCACACTTTTAGGTGATAGTTCAAGTCCAACATTAAGTCCAAAATCTTTAAGAAAGGTGAAAAGTTTGAAAAAAATTTATCAGAGGAGAGATGTGATTCTAATTTATAATTTTTATTTGCTTAGTAAAATTTAAGTTGAACCCACTGTATATGAAGAAGCAATAAAAGAACTGATATGGATTGATGCTATGAATAATGAGATTTAAGAAATTGATAAAAATAATACATGGGAATTAGTGAAACTTTAAAAAGATAAATAGGTGTTTGGTGTTATATGGATTTATAAGGTGAAATATCATGTTGATGGTTCTATGAAAAGACACAAGGCAAGACTAGTTGCCAAGGGATTTGCATAAATGCCTAGAGTAGATTATTCAAAGACTTTTGCTTTAGTTGCTTGATTTGATATCGTCAATATTATATTGGCTATTGCTACATAATACAAGTGGCCAGTCTATCATATGGATGTAAAATCATATTTCTTGAATGGTTATATTGATGAGGAAGTCTATGTGGAACAATCTATCGGTTATGAGATTCTAGGAAAAGCACATTTGGACTACAAGTTAAAAAAAGATCTCTATAGGTTGAAGCAAGCTCCTCGTGCCTAGTATGTAAGGATTGATAGTTATTTCTTAAATAAAGGATTCATCCATAGTCCCTCAGAGCCAACCATCTATATCCAACATGTTGGTAATGATATTCTCATTTTTTCCTTTATGTTCATGATCTCATTTATATATGTAATAGCCCATCACTCATGGAGAAATTTCAAGCAAAAATGAAACAAGAATTTGAGATGTCATATCTAGGACTCATGCATTATTTTATTGGATTGGAGGTGCAATAATAACTTGAAGGTATATCCATTTCTCAAACCAAGTATGTGGCTGATTTATTGAAATGGTTTATAATGATGCCATGCACAAGAGTTGTAACCCCTGTAGCCCTTGGTGAAAAATTAACCAAGGAATATGCAAGCTCCAAAGTAGATGCTACTTTATATATAATTTTTGTAGGGAGTCTCATGTACCTCATTACAATGAGACCTAATATTATGTATGTTGTGAGCCTCATCTCTAAGTTCATGTAGGATCTACATGAGTCTCATTGGCATGCTGCAAAAAGAATCTTAAGGTATGTGAGTGGTGCAAAAGTTTTTGGCATTTATTATTCTTCCACTAAAAAAATTAAGTTATTTGGATACATATATTTTGATTGGGTTTGTTCAATTGATGATATAAAATATACATCTAGTTTTTACTCTCACTTGGTTCTATAGTTGTATCTTAGAGTAGTAAAAAATAGGCAACTATGTCTCTCTCTTCAATAGAAGTAGAGTATATTGCAATAACAGTAGAAAGTTGTCAATCCATATGGATTCAAAGGATTTTGGAAGATATATGATTGGTTTAGGAACATCCAACAACTATCTACTATGATAAAAATAGTACCATTACAATGACAAAAAATCTTGTGTTTCATGATATATTGAAGCATATTGAGATCATACATCACTTCATATGAGATTTTGTTCAAGATGGGATAGTGGAATTATATTTTTTCCCTACATTTGAGCAAATTATTGATATTTTTACGAAATCTCTACTTAAAACTAGTTTTATTTCTTTGAGTAATCAATTGAGACTCATCCCCATTGCTCATGCAAGGGGAGATTGAAGACATGCCTCAGTGCATGATCAATGAACAATAATGAACATTAGTTACATAGGCATAGTTTTTAATTTTATTATTACCGAGCAGCTAGTTTTTTAAATACTATTTAAACATTCCATCATCACATCTACTAGCATGAATTATATTTACATGTTGTGGCCTATGAGCCATATTTGAGATTACACAGACCATATCCTAAGGGTATTAAAACAACTTGTTACACACTTCACTCTCTTACTCATGGAATTCATCAATCACCTAATAATCATTAATATTATGGGTAGAAGAATCACATATATTATAATATAAAAATGCTTTGGTCTCAATCATGTTTTATAAAAGAGGGTAGTAACTGATCTCATGGACCTCATAGTATATTTCACAAGAGATTTTCAAGGTGCACACACTTTGCCTATGGTAACTATTATGATTATACCCTTCCACCTTATAATCGATGCACCACAAACTAGGGTGGGTATCATGTGCCTAGTTGTCCAAAATCTATTACTACAATAATTCCATCATTGTGACTTATGCCTCCACGGCTAGGATGACTCTTATGTCTACTATATTTATAGCCTTGACTCTCAGTGCACCTTATAACACCTATTTAGGTCTAGTAAATGTCCACATAGAGATGGTATGATGAATCATGAAAATAAATCCACTAAAAACCATTGGGCATGATGTACATAATGAAGTACATATGATAGCTTAGATACCATGGTTTTAAAACCTAGCATAATATATGTAGATGCTCTCTCTTGGTTCCTAATTGATCTCCTTGAGTGTAATAATGCTTTACTAATCAAATTATGGGATGTTGAATTATTTTAGAAACACATCCTTCAATAAATTATATTCCATAATGGTAAAATTAGGAAAAAAATTCATATACAAGGTATGCACATGGTTTATCAAATTTTGGAACACTATACTACCTTCCTCTTAGGTCAAATGATCCCCTTCACTCACAAAATCAGTTCATACATGTGAAAATGTTCTATAATGTTCTTGACCCCATGATACTCCAATAAGCTTAGGGTCATCTCATAGTAGATATTGGGGGAAAGAACACGTGAAATTAGTGTCTACATGACATCTATGATTGTAAAATTTATTGAAGGCATGCTTAAACTATGGCTCCTTCCCACTAGTGATATGACCCTTCTAGTTACTTCTATATATTGCATAATGGCTCCTTCAACCACTTTGAGTGCTTGTTGGGATATCAATGGTACTCCATCTCATTTCATTTGACTCTAAGCTAAACTACTCATCAAGAGGACTATAACCCATCCCAAGGGTGGCATTTCATACTTCAGTTATCAACTTGTTTCACTAGTAATGGAACAAATTATTTTGTTGCAGTCTAGTAGCCACCAACTTTCCAACCCTTCTGAGCACCTTTTAATGTTTAACAAGTTGACTCTTGTGCCAAAATATCAAGATACCTTGTGCACTCACCCAAGGTATAAAGTATACATTAAAGTAGGTCATGTTTTGTTACATTCAATGATGAGTGGGTTGGTGAAAGATCTAACATACTTTGATCCTTACGTGCATTGACCTGTTAACATAATTTAACACTAACTAGGATATGCTTATGAAAGTATCCATTTAATCAATCTATCATTGGAGTAGAAGTAACTAAGTGGGAGTTAAAGCTAATAAATCATCAGTGCCATATTGGCTTAGATAGGTAATATATACACCCAACTAAACAAATTTATTAATTGGTTCCTCACTATTACTTAAGTGTTAAATATTTACAAGTCATTCATGGTGTTCACAATGTTATTACTTTCACACTAGTTCTATCTCTATCCTAAGCTAATGACACAATATTTTCTCTATATCTTTACAATTTGTTAGACTACTCGACTTTGTTCTTCTCTTTATACTAACCGTTATTGTTAGTAATCCTCCAACATCAACTTCTCCCCATTCATTCTTTTCCATTTCTATATTTTATAGGCTCTTTAAAGCCCCTTTATACTTCCAAATGTAGTTGCCTTGTATTTATTGCATCATTATTACCACTTGATAGTTAATATGTGTGTTTATCGATTCCATATTCCACCATCACTTCATATTTATCTATCAGTATCCACTATCAAACTTAACTCCTACCATAAATCTTACATGATCTTCATTGCATTTTTTGGGTCCTAGAGGTTGTGTGTTTTGTCATGTTTTTTTATGGTTTAATGCATGTCAGCATAAAATATAATAGTTTGGGCCTATCATTATAATAGTTTATTTTAGGCACATATGTATGTTATTAGTTTGGATTGCACGTGCCACTTCTTGACTAGTGGCACTATCAGGTTTTTTTTTGATGTGTGCATTAGTATCTTATGACTTGCTCAAATTTTTGGGCCTACACCAAGCAACACTTTATATGAACTAGTATCTGAAATAATGTAAAACCAAAATAATAGGTCTAAAGACTAAACATAACTAGTAAGGTAGTACCACAAAGGGATGTGGATGTAAGGTCATCATAACTCTTTAGTATCATAGTCATACCAATTAAATCTCACTCCATGTAGCCTCAACTAGTTATGAATGACATTGAAATTATATTTTTACTAGAATCATTGTCAATCATATTGACATGTGTGATAGAATGATGGTAATAAAAAACCATGTTTGTAAAGAGGACTATTGTTGGAATCATCATGTGGTATCTCATGGTACTATAACGTAATATAAGTTTCTTGTTGTTGAGAGGTCAAAACCATGCCAATAATGTTATAATTCATATGCTCATGTTGAATAGTCGAATGTTGTAGAGATATTTTCATATAAAAATTTTCTTTCTTCTTAGTCTCAAGATTGGCTAATGGATTATTGAATAATTTTAATTTTTCATTAGGAGTTTTGATATATTCATTAAATTTATATTGATGGCCTTCAATACAAATTATGTTACTAGTGATGAGATCTTTAATTTTATGTAATAGTTTGTAGCATTGATCATTAGAATGTCCACAGAATTTAATGTAGTCATAATACTAATTGACATCATATCCTCTAGGTAAATATTGAATGGTATCCAATTCAAATGGTTTGGGTATGTAATTATGTTTCATTCGTACAATAATTTAAACATTTTTTGAGGTGGGTCAATAAATCTTGTGAATTGTCATGTGGATGAAAGGAATAGCTTTTGGGTTAGTTTTGGAACTAAATTTACTATTTTATCTTCATTATTAGCTTGAAAAGTAGGTGCATCATTAGTCTTATATTTGAATTTTTATTTCCACTAATATTTTAAGTAATATATGTAGAGGCGGTATATGTGTACTTAATCATACTTGTAATTAATAGTTTAAACTCAATGTTGTGAAACATGTGATAAATTTAATCAAAACATTGGTAATTTATAAAAATAAAATTTTATTTTAGAGGTGTAAGAACACTATTTGAGAAATGACTCTAAAGCTCACTATCATGTATTTGATGTGACATTTTCGTAAGCATAGTTTTGAATCTAAGTACATGGTTAGGAACATTCCTAATTAGTATAATGTCCATAATATATATGGTATTAAAAATATTAATTGACAAAAAATCATCTAAGGTTTAAGTAATGTCCAATTTAAATGGTTTGGGTAATGTAATTGAGTTGCATTCAAGCAAGATTTTAAGAACTTTGCGAGGTGGGTCGAATAACTTTATGAATTGTCATGTGTTCCTAGAAGTAGATAATACTAGTCTATGGGTTGGTTTTGAAACTACATTTACAATGTTTACTTCATCATTAGATTGAAATTTAGGCATATCATTAATCTTATCTTTAAATTTTTATTTTTCTTGATATTTGGTATTAGTAGATGTCGAGGCAATAAATGTGTACTTAAGCATACTTGTCTCTAAATGTGTAATATCCATGTTAATAAAAATATTGGTAAGTTATAAACATAATTTTTTATTTTATTTGTTTTAGAAAAATATTTGGGAAAAAACTTTGAAACTCACTATTAAGGATTCAATGTGACATTTTTGTATACATAGTATTTAATCTAAGCACATAGCCAAATTATCACTAGGTCCTTTTTAATTTGATAAATTTTAGAAAATGTGACATTTTTACTAATGTGTATCTAAAAATGAGCTCAAAACATGTTCACCAAATCTTTAAATTGATGAACAAAGCCCTTAGGTATTATATAGAACCAATCTAAGGTATACTCTAGACTTCTAGGAACAAGCTTGATCCTAAGAAAATCATCATGAACAAACCAAAATCATGATTTGTAATAGACATAAATTTAATGCAAATGATCACTATTTCCATTTTACAAATAAAATTTGGGAACTAAAAAAGTATGTGGTAAATGATGAACTATAACTTTGATAGCCATTGAGTTATGTAATATTTCATTACATGAAACCACATGACTAGGTTCTTGGGATGCTTGATATGTTGTGTGAGATGTAATTTTAAACCATAAAGTTATTATTTTACCAATGGATCTTGATATGTACTACTAATTTTAGGTATTGAAATATGACTAGCATTATTATGTGTAAGTTTATTAATGGATGCATTTATATGATTAACATTGGTAGTTTTGATCATATAATTATGAGGGAGTTAGTTTCTTGTTATTATTAAATCAAAATGAAATTCATAAAACATAAAACCAAACCATATGTCTTCAAGTTGGGAAATATTAAGGAAAGAGAGATAAATTCAATAAAATGTAAATGAAATATAGTGGTATACCTTCCCTTTAGATTCACTTCTTTGCCAAAATGCAAGTTTGATTTTCTCAAATATAGTGCTTTGGATCTTTGTCAATGTTTTGACATCATTACAACAACATCTCCCCTTTCAATATGCATGTTTTTAATGAGAAATTAAGAATATGGTGAATATTCTTCTTCTAGTTTTGGTTGAGTAAGTCTAGCATAAAAAACTTCTTTGAATGATGGCCTTAAAGTTTGGTAGAGCTTTGCTGCGCTATTTGGTCAAGTTAGATTTAGGAATAATCCCTCCAATTTATATAATCGGATGATGAATGAGGATTGTTTAATCAAGATGAAGATAAATGGATGAAAATTAGTCTTACATATGCATGATGAGGAAGATGGAGTGTGTAATAATAAGGATGAAATGTGTAAGTGGATGTGTAAGATATCTACTTATGAGAATTTTGGAGTATTTAAGAAGGTGTAAGAGACCTTGATTGCACACTTCCAACCTTGCATTGAATTGACTTTATGGAAGAAGAGTATGATGTCATGATGCATGATGTCATGATATTGAGATGGAAAATAGGATTAAATGCTTTATAGAAAATATTAATTATATATTCCATATTTTTTCATTAGAATACATTTAAATAATTAATTGAAACTAACTAACTAATTTAATGTGATATAAATTTATGGGAAAGGATGTTATAATGGAAGAATAAAAAAAATACTAGGGATGAAGAGTGGATGGAAGACTGGTTAGATGAAGAAATTAGGATTTAGGATGATGTTAGTGTGAATAGTTAAAATTGACACAAAGTGTCTGATTTAGGTGTCTCCATTTTTACCCTCTTTGAAAAGGTATTGAAAGACACAATGGGTGGAGTAATGGTTTTTAAAATAAGTAATAATAAAAAAAGGTGGGAGGATGAAAACTTGACAATAAGAAAGAATGCGATGGATGATTCCCATGAAGGACATAGACAGGCTCTTGAAAAATAAGGTGATGTAGGTTATGATGAAAATGGATGAAATTAAATCATAGATAAAATTAACCCACTTGATCTAGTGCTTGCATATTTTGATTGCTAAGAATGATAGAATTATTTTCCCCAATCAAGTTAGAATTAGGAAGGATGCATTTTAAGATAATGAGTTTCACACTTTGATTTGACCCAAGTAGGGTGAAAGCTATGTGGTTGGATTGGATGAATGGTTAATGAAACTCCCCAAACAAGGTAGATTGATTGACTTGATTAAATTAATTTAAGTTTTGGAAAGAATATATCAAGGATTTAAACTATTATATGGATTAATGATGAGATGATCATGTGGATGGATGACAAGAAGTTGATAAGTTGAAACAAATGTATGTTTGAATGGTATAATGAATTTTTAAAGAATGAAGAAGTCATAAAAAATGGCACACAAGGATGCCCCAAAGTGATGAAATAATGATTGAATAATGATTTTATTAGATTTAGAGACATACTACACTGATGTCCACACACATAAGTCATGATAATGACTATTAGTTAAAAGAATTAGATGTTGATAGGAATGGATGAAAATGATGGTGATGGTGGCCGAGTTGACCTCAAAAAATTTAGATGACTAAGCACTACCTACATAGTCTAAATGGACCTCAATTCAATTAATTTATATGAAATGGGAGGAATATAATGGGGAAAATACAAAGAATAGATGACTTGATTTGATGTGGTCCAAAATGTGATGAGACAATTGGATTTGAAAAGATGATTAAAATGATTTGATTTGATAATATATGATTTTTTAAGGGGAAAAATACCATTATATCATGACATTATATATAAGCCTCAAGCACTTGATTTTTGATATTGTACATTATGGTATGCACCATGATATAAAACATCATGATGGCTTATTCACAATGTGTGTAAGGACTGACCCCTGATCCAATAAACAAATGTCAAAAACACACCATGATATGGAAAAATCAAGATGATGTTGTTTTCATATGTTTATGGATAGACTCAAGTGCAAGTGCAAGTGAAAGATATCACCATAATATGGAAATATGATTATAAACCTATTAACACACATGGACTGAGTCAAAGAGAAACAAGAAAATAAAACAAATAATCAAGAAAGAAAACACACATAAATTAATAAAAATAAATAGAAAGCATCATGTCATTTTAATCAAGTTAATATACACATGTGAAGGATTGATAATATTGATAGTTGTATGTTTCCCCCAATAAAAGATACCAGTAAGGGGACATATTGGAAAAAATATCTTGAAAGGAGATGCATACTTTGATTTTCCTCAAACAGGGTGAAAAAGTTGAGTTGGAATTGGATGAAGGACTTGAGTTACCCCAAACAAGTTAATTGGGAAGGACACATCCCAATGGTAGCTAAAATGACTAGATCAAGTATTTATCAAGGATTGTTGACTACATTGAGGGCAAGACAAATGTTTTTGAATTTTGTGGCATTATATCTCTAGGATATTTTTGGGCTTTTTTGATTTTTAGGATTTTATGATTTTCTAGTATTTTTTACTTTTTTGGATTATTTGATGGTTTTTAGGGAGTTCTAGAATTTTATGATGTTTTTGGATTTTTAGAATTTTGGAATTTTATGATTATTTTGGATTTTTTGAATTATATTATTTTGAATTTTTTGGATTATTTGAATGTTTTGGTATTTTATTAAAATAAGTATACAAATGGTTACTAACAAAGGAAAAAAATGTTTTAACACTAAGATGGGATATAATAATGAATTGGATGGATTTAGGAGGATTTTGGATGATAATGGAAAATCATGGGGGAATTTAGGAGTAGATGATGGATCTCCAAGGACTATACCATGTGGGAACCAATTTTAATATTGTCAAAGTACCATTGAAATGATAGACCAAGATGTTTCCCAAAATATGGATAAAAAATACTCCCACTTCCTTATCAAGGTCAAGACAAAAAGAGAGATGGACATGATAGGATGGATAAAAGGATTATATGGCCCAAAATGGCTTGAATGGAATGGATGATGAATTATATGGGGATACCCCCAAAGATAATGGATTATTTATGCATGATGTTGTAAACTTGGTTTTCATCAGGGTACTTGCCCAAGGTGCCATAAACATGATTTTCACCATTGGATGAATTATTTTTCTCTCTTTTTTTTATTTGATTTTTTAAAATAATCTCAACTGAATGGAGGATTACAAGATGCGTACTTTTGATCCTTTTGTTCTCTATCCAATACATGTTCTAAAGAGATTATTTATTTGGATCTTGTTGTTGATGTGAACTACACTAATGTTGTTGTACCCTTCATTAGTTTTTTATTCTACTTCCTCCAAACAACTAAACAAGGTGTCTTCATAGCCTTTATGAAAGAGGGTTCCACTAGGGAGGGTAAATTAGGATAGGCATTGGAAAAAAATCTTATTTTATGGGGGGAGAGCAATAGATTTGGATGAAAACTATGATTGTGAAGTGATGTAAAATTTTTGGGGGACTAATTGAAATTGGGATTAACAGTCACAAACATCATTTTTGACTCTAGATATTCCAATTGTGACATTAATTTGGATGTTGGGGGTCAAATACCTTTAAAAAAATTCCTAGGAAGACCATAATATTTTTCTACTCCTTAGGCCTAAGAGTTATTACAATCTGAATGATATTTGGATTATTCATTGTTTTAATATTGACTTCAATGATGTCTTCACCAAGAAATGAATAAATGCTTTGTTCATCTAGTGGCACCTTCAAGAGGTTTTCACTGACATGGACTTCTTGATTGTTTTGATTTTTATTTTTATTGTCCCTTAGCACCTCAAACAAGGTTTCATTAGGGAATTTTTCTTCCAGATTTATATATTTTGATTTTTAGTGTCCTCTAGTGCCACAAACAAGGTTTCACTAGGGGATTATGTTTTTTTTACTATGATTTTCCCTTATTTCCTCAAACATGTTTCACTAAGGAACTTTTATTTTTAACTTTGAATGTTGTTTTAGATCCCCATAAATTATGCCATGTATATGTCACTATGAAAGGAGTCCAATAATGTGTGATTATATTGATACCAATCAATGGGAGGAGAGATTGGATGTTAGGATAATGAATAGGATGGTGAATGTGAAAATGAAGGGTGACACTAATGAAAGGATGAAATACTACACAATCTGTAAAGAGGTTACTAGGATAACTTGATTTGATGTTGAAGGAAACTTCCTCAAAAATCATGGAAGGATCACTCATGTATTTAAATATATTAAATATAAGTGTGTAACTGATTTAATATAATCTTGATTCTAATTTGAACATTGATTATGATGGTAAAGTTGATTCTGACATTGATGTTGATTTTGATACTAATATGGAATTTAATTGTGATGATAATAGGATAAATGTTAATAATGATTATGATGCTGACTATAATTTTTATTATTTTTTGTATTCAGATGCAAGTACTAATTTAGAGGTGGCCACAAGAAGGGCCTATTATATTACATTGTCCACAAGTACCTTTTTCACTTTATGTTTGGTAATGAGGGATCTAGGATGAATAGATTTATAAAAATGAGTAATGTTAGGAAATGGATGAAAGATGAACAATTGATCAATGATGGGTTCATCGAAGATAATTTTATTGAAGGAGGGGTTGTCAAAGACTAGAAAATGGTAAAAGAGAGGTTCATCAAAGTGGGGATCATTAAATATGGGAGGATGGTCAAAGGGTGATGCATCAAAAATTGACTCATCAAGGATGGGTGATTCAACCAAAAGGTCAAAGATAATTTGACTATCTTGATCTCAACTTAGAATTGGAGGAGTTTAATCATGATCTAGAAAGGGAACATGACATACCCATAATGGATGAGTATCAAAATTGGATTCACTTGGTTATATTTCAATGTATTCATGGTCATTCAAACCTTGGATATAAATATTAAGTCCAACACATCGATTAAGAAAATGGCCTTGACTTTTTTGATATGCACAATAACACTTTTTTTATACCATTAAAGTTTTGGATTGTTTTCATTACAATACTTGTTTTATGTATATTAAATCCTATTTTACATGACCAATTGGTAAAATATTTCTTCGAAGGTTTCATTGAGAGTTTGAAACCTTGTTGGAATGTGAATGGACTAGATTCTAGATATGATTATTGTGGTTCAAGGGATGGATAAATGTTAGATGAGGGTGACAAAATAGGTTTCCCTTTGTTAATTTGAACAAGGGTGTGATGATCAAGATTAGTGGATGAGATTTTTTATTGTTGTTGATTTGAAAAGGTTAAACTTTCCTGCTTATGATGGATCCTAAGTTTCTAGGATCAAAATCCATAGGTAGTTGGGTACCTATTTATAAAATTTGTAAAAAGACATAATCTTTTTTTTTCAAACATGTAACATTCAAATTTGGATCTATCTTGATTTGATTTGTATGCATGGAACTTGATGTATAATTGATTTATGTGATGTTTGACTAGGGATTTTGATGTGATACGATTTTCTAAAATCAGGATGAAATGAATTGATTTGATTGGCCCCAAGCAATGTGAATTGATGTTTAATGTGGATTGGCCCCAATTAGGGTAGATTTATTTGATTCAATGTTGATTGGGATGATTTTTTTTCTATTTGATATGATTGAACCCAAACAAGGTTAATTGATTTGATTTTATGTTTGTTTTGATTTTACCTAAGTAGGGTTGATTAATTTGATTTAATTTACCCTAAATTACGTAGATTGATTTGATTTGATGTTTATTGAAGCTTAAATATTATTTTGATTTTTTTAATTTGATATGAATTAGATGGAAGAAAAGATGGATGTTGTGATTTAATAATTCCCAATAAATAGGTGTGGGTGACTAAATGGAAAGATATGAATATGATTATAATTTAGATATTCAATTGATGTGACTTGGTCAAAACAGACCAAATTTGACTTTGTTTCAATGTTAAACTTTGGACTTGGTCAAAGTATATGTCATTTGACTTTGAATTAATCTAACTTCAGATGTTTGATTTTGGAAAATTTGACTTAATTTAAATGTTTAAATTTAATTGATAGTAAAACATTTAAATTTTCAAAAAAATGATTTTGAATTTTGAAAGTGTTTGACTTTGACTTTTGAAAATGTTTTAATTGGTTTGAAAGTTTGAATTAAATTTATCTTAGAACATTTGATTTTTTAAAAGTTTGAATTTGACTTTTTTACTTAGAATAGTCAACTTTGAATTAATTTGATTTGTAATGCTTGAACACTTTGGGGAATTAGAATGATTTGGATCTAGATTAGAATTGAATTTGGTTTGAAAGGAACCTGATTTGGATTTGGATTAGAATTGTATTCAATTTAGAATTAGATTTTGGTTCAAAACAAACCTTATTCAAATTTGATTTCAAATGGGTATCATGATGGTACAACATGGATAGGGTATCATTTTTAATTTGACAACATGAAATTTAGAAGGGGATAAAAAAACTCAAAATTTAGGTAGAGTAATACCTTATCGCACAAATCTGTAATGAAAAATTTTAGGACTTAAGATAAATTTTATTAGTTTTATGTTTAAGGTATGTCATGCAAGGTAGTTATATGACAATAAACAATAAATAATGCACATTTAATATAGCCCTATATTTAGTATCAAAATGAGTGTGTAACATGGCTATAACCCACATATCTACCTCACAAGAAGCAAGAATAGGTTAATCTTTTAACCCTCACTTCAAATAGTATGTCATGATATCATAGGGGAGGTTGGTTTCCCTTACACTACATATTGTTTATTTTTGAAAGATCTTAACCTAAAAATTTGACAAAATTTTAAATGGTCTATAATATACCTCATGATATGTGGAACTCAAAATCCATTGAATAAGAAAAAATGATGGTAAATTAGTGGGATATTTTATCCCTTTTGTGACCACTTTAGCCATGAGATCTTAGTGATGTGATACTAAAAATTTGGAATTCAAGGGTGATGTCTGATAGCTTAGCATTAGGGATAAACCCCTTACTTTCATGAAATCCTTTATTTGGAATTTCACTATGATTTTATGAAAATTGTCCTCAATTTATATCCCTCATCAGATGTACAAGGTTATTACATACACTGGGGGATGTAATCTAAGTCACTACACCCTATAGACTTATAGATGGTGATGAAATCCCACTCACTCAACCAAAGTAAAAAAGGGAAGTTTTTTAGTTTATGATCCTTAGTATCCCACAAGTGGGAAAGAAGAGAGCATACTCTAGTTACACTTCTAAAAAAAATGATACTAATCTATGTGTTTTTGGTCACCCATGGTCCCATAAGTCGACAAGGGGAAAGCATATTTACGATATGTTACCCAAAAACAAGTAAACAATACAAACATACTCGAATGAAAAAACATATTTTTAAAACACCAAACTCCAAGCTTAAATGTTGTTTATTTTTATGCACCAAAATAAATTGTGTTTGTAAATTGTTCATCTTATAAAAAAACATTTATTTGATAGGAAAACCTGTAACAAAAAAAATTGAGTTTGAATTATGGTATTTGACTAGAAATAAAAGTATAATCAATGCTAATTAACCCTTGACTAATTAGACCTAATCCTCCTCTAGTGGGAAATTCCATAGATGTTTGGAATTTCCTATTTTATAAAATAAAATTTGGATTATTGCCTTGCCAAATATGAAATAATCAATGAAAGTGTGTAATAAAATAATATGGCAAGATCATAAAAACTCAACATGCTCTTAAAAATATCTTACACATAAAATGTCTACGTAATTTTAAACTCTTGAATACTCCATGCTTCCATTAATGTAGTTTATTACAAATTTACCCTCCAACATTTATGAAGATGAGGACTCATCCTTAACCATTGATCATCCTTATCCTTAACCATTGATCCTCATATTAGATGTATGGTCCACAATGATTTTAAAAATTTATAAATTGAGGAGGCCTCCTTCAATAATATTTTTATGCTAAACTTAATTTTCTAAAACTCTTATAAAATCTTCAACTAAGTTCTTTATTTCTCAATAAAAACATGCATAACATAAGGGGTGATGTTTTTATAGTAATGCTAATATATTGAAGAAGATCCCAAGCACTATATCTAGGCCTATTAAACTTGTATTCCAGCAAGAGAGAGACATCTAAAGGGGAGGTAAAATTGTGTTGTTTTTATCTTCTATTACACTTATTTATGCTCTCTTTATATTTCCTAATTCAAGGACACGCACTTGGGTTTTATTTTATATGCATTTCATTAACATTTCATACTAACAAGAAACTAATTCCATTGTAATTGTGTGTCTACTAGTCCACCTCTCCAAATTTCTTCCCATTTCACTATTGAAGATAAGGATCTTGGCATTTATAGCATCAAATATGTTTTCCACATTGACAAATTTCTCAAATCTCCCAAATATCATGGTACCCAAGATGGAATGTTGCATATATATAGATTATAATCCCAAAGGACCTCTCTATTTTTTTAAATATTTCTCCAAATAAAGAATTTTTTAGTAGTTATGAAGATTCATGGTTATACAATGATGATTTAGCCTCTTTTTATCAGAGTGCCAAACTTCCAATTCCTAACAGGATCATGAAATATCATGACTACAAAGGAAAAGGATTGTGGGGAAAATAAAAATGTATTATGGAGCCAATTTATATATCTAAACATAAAAGGTAATTAAGGAATTGGATACAACCTGCCTAGGGGCAACCCCTCAAATCTTGAGAGTGACACAACTTTAACATATAATGAAGATGATCTCAACAATGATGTATAATACTATTACAATATATACAATGAGCTATACAATATGAACATATTCAATAACAATGTCATTCTTACCATCAAATCCTCTTCCAATTTCCCTCCTACACTTAATTATCTTAAACTAATTGATTGGGATTTAAAAAATCACATTATATTATTAGATGACCTTCAAAATGAAGAATCATTTTCAAATTTTTTAGGATTTATAGATGGTCTACCATTTTGATATCAGAAGAAAGGATTTGAATTCACATTAGACCCTATTACTTAATTTGTAGAGAAATTGGACTTCCTTAATCAAAATAAAAAATAAAATCAAACATTGAGGTCTACTAGTGAAAACCTCTCTAAATCAATTTTGGACAAGGGTAAAAGTAAATAAAAATACAATTACCTTGGTGAAAACCTATTCAAGGTGATAATGAGTTGGTAGATTCACTCTCCTCTTCATGAAGAATAAATACCTAAAATTATACACTTTATATTTGGCTTAGACATCAGTTCATAAGAACAACAAACATTTGAGTAGTTGGTCTGATGTTTCCTTCAATCATTTGATAAATGACCATTACCTTCTATGGGATAATTTTATTATTATTATTATTATATGGGTGATCCTAATGCCCCATAATAATATAAATAAGATCGATTCCCCTTGGTACCAACTAAATTAAATGATGGTTCTACACTACTTGTTTAAAATACCACCAAAGTCAACATTGGTACTTTTGATGATTCAAAAATTGTGAAGCTTGTTGTGTCCCTTACTTAAAAGGAACACCAATTAATTATAATCATTATTAATAAGTACATCGAAATGCTTACATGTTCTTACATTGATAATCCTGGGTTGGATCCATCTCTAGTCATACACCATATTTTTATACACTTGGATACCAATATTGTTAAACAAAAATGATAAAAAATGCATCCACATAGTGTTATATTAGTTAAGAAAGAACTAGATAAATTAATGGGGGTTGGGTTCATTCAGCCAATTGATTAATCAAAATGGATATCCAACATTGTTTTGATTAGTAATGAACCTAAAGGTATTTTATTATGTATAGATTTTAGAGATGTCAACAAGACATGTCCAAAATATGATTTTATATTACCTAACATTGACATGATTTTAGATTCAACATCAAGATACAAAATGCTATTTCTCATGGATGGTTTCTCAGGATACAATTATATTAAAATATCATGAAAGTGTCGACACAAAGCACCATTCAATACTCTATGGGCAACATTATACTATCAAGTTATGGAATTTAGCTTGAAAAACATTTGTGGTACATATCAACATGAAATGACTATCATCTTCCATGACATGATGCATGATAATGTTGAAGACTACGTTGATGATATTCTAGGAAAATAAAAACCACATAAAATACATCTAAATTTTTTAAGGAGAATATTTGAATGGATTTATGAATATAAGTGTTGGTCAAAATTGACCACCATAGGTAAGGCCAATTCAAAATTTTGTTTCTAGTTTTGCCTATCCTTGTTATTGATAGTTTGTTAGGTTTTATCTTTATATATTGGTTAAACTTGGTTGTATAAGGTGTATTTTGAAGTTCTTGGTCACCTTAGGGTCTCTTATAAGGTCTAGGAGAGTGAGCCAAGAGTCTAGTCTTGTCAGTCATCCCTTAATGAAGGGCTTATTTGAGTTTTGGAGAGATTAAGTTACCTTAGAAAAGTTTAAGGTTACTTAAAAAAGATTAAGTATGCTATCCCATGGTGAGATATTAATGCCTTGAAACTTCCAAGGTGATTTAATGTCTTATGGTGGATGAAGGCTTATAAAGATAAGGTATGGCAAGGTGAAACATTGTTATTTCATGTTTAACAAAAGTTAAGCTAAATTTAGAGATATTTAGGTAATGTTTAATTTTGATAACTAGAAGAAATAAGTTCATTTTGAGGCCTCTAATTAATTTATAATATATGTAAATGTTATTTCTCCCTCACACATGTTCACCCAGGTTAGTTCAATGTGCAAGAAGTGGTGGGACCCTCCAAAGATCAATAAAGAGGAATATAATGTAGCAAGACACTTTCCAAGGGATTAGAATGAAAATTTTCAACATAGAGATGACCATTTCATATTATAAATGAATAGTGTTAGGTATCTCATATATTTGTAGGGTCAAATTAATTTTGGTGCCAAGTGCCTACATGTTTTGCATAAGAAAACCCCTTGGGCTCAGTTTTTGCTTTGAAAATACATCTTAGAGTTGATGAAGGCAAAAATGGTGATTTTACAGTGATATAATAATGTCTATAGGTCCTTACAATGGAAATACAAATTCAATAAAGCTTAAACACACACATATACTTGTTTGAGATATGTTTTGTTCAGTGTTTTGGGGTGTGATAGTCAAGTTATAGGTGAATAAACAAATATTTTGATCTTGAATATCATGATATGATAAATATAATAATCCCTATTGGATAATATAGATAATAATTAAAATATTAATACTTCCTTGGAGCTTCATTAGGACCAGTTCATGAATAAATGAAAAGGTTCACCCAAATCAACTAATTCTACCAATACCACTTTTGTCATAATTTCATTTTCAAGGTTGCAAAATACTTCCATACTTCAAAAAATCATGTGTATACATGGATTTTGATTCATTAACCTTTTATTAAATCTTAAATTATTCTTAAAATTCTAATCAAGCCTTCATGGTGAACCAAGAACTTAAATATGCATATTTAGACTAAGGGGGCAATGGAGGGAAACATATCAAGTTTTCATGCATAAGGGTGACCCAAGACAAGCTAAAAAGGGTCAAATAAGTTGGAATATATAGTATTAATAATCCTAAATACATTATGTGATACAATTTAGTTTAGTCAAATAGGTGGAGTGATAAGAAAATAGTATGATGGTGATCCAACTGTGACTAGAAAGACACCTCCAAGATTGAGAAAATGTGCATGCTTTGCATTCATCACATGGGTTTGAAGAGAAAATAAATCATTAATATTATATTGAAACATATTTAGGAATTTTTACTTTGTCAAAATTTTTAAAACATATCATCATGGCTTAAAAAAAGAAGAATGTAGACCTATAGGTCTACAAACCTGTAGGTCCACATTCCCAACCTAAGAAGCATACCTTGCATAGCATATGATGTTTGAAGATGAAAATGATGATGTGAGAGCCATGGTAATATTTTATTAATGGATATGTGAATTTTTTTAAGTATTATCATTGAAAAAAACCCTTATTGAACTTCAACAAACATCAAAACCAATGTGGATCTATAAGCCTAATAAAAGTCCCTTTTCGATGCATGTTTTTAAGTTTTAAATAAAGTATGTCATGTTTGCATTGTATTAGATGATTGGATGGGAATTTTTTTTGTATTTAATATATTATAATCCTAATAATACCTTTAATAAGATCATATAATTATTGAAAATATCCAACAATACCTACATCCATGACATAGTCCAAAATGTACACGTAATTGTGAGAGATTGGCATGTTAGAGAGGTACACAGAGCTGTTAAAGAGAAAAAAAATGGTTGGAGGAGTTGAGGAATTTTATGGAAGACATAAAAAATGTCTTTTATTTTCCTAAATTTCCCTTTAACTCTCCCATTCCATTTTTTTCTCTCAGCCTCCTCAGGTCTATGCTAAGACCACCTAGGGTTAGAAATCTTTTTTTTGGAATAACTTGAATTATAACCCATGGAATGGATTAAATTTTTTAAATAATACCTTATTTTATGTAAAATAAAATATTTTTGTGTTTTTTAATTGGTAATTTACGTCTTTGTACATTCTCCAATACTGTGGGCTTGTTTTAGGCCTAATTAAGAAAGATGGTTGTTGAGAAAGTGGCTCTAACTTGAGATTTGGGCCATAAAACTTTGGGTGAAGATTAATTAGTATAAATGGTATTAAAATATACATTTATTTTTCTTATAATCCATGTATATAACTCAAACCAAGGAGATTTATACTAAAATAGGGTGATAAGGAATAGGCCTCCAAGAGAGCAAATGTGAGAACTATGAATAAAATTCTATAAAAAAATGTGGGAATATGATTGGATGTGGATTTGAAATAGGTTTTCAAGGTATTTATACTCTAATAAGATGACTGGTCATCTCATAACAGCTCCAAGGTGTAGTTTCAAGAACTCAAGGGCGAGTCACCAAACATAACTCCTATGCCACCTTGAGAGGATTGCCATAAAAGGAAGTAAACACATGTTTAATATAGACCTTATAGTTACCTACTTATAGGTTATTTTTTTAAATTATTCCATGATTTCTTCATATCCATCATTTGATTTTGACACCTCTCTCTCTCTCTCTCTCTCTCTCTCTCTCTCTCTCTCTCTCTCTCTCTCTCTCTCTCTCTCTCTCTCTCTCTCTCTCTCTCTCTCTCCTATATGTATGCCTAATTTGGGAATTAAAAGGGATCCTTTTGATATATATGGCATATCCCTATCCAAATGAACATTTTTACTTTGCCTTTGATATGAATAAATCTGATTTATAGACTTCTCGTATGCTTGTAACTAGTTTATGCTTCATGTTAGTTGATGAATGCTAGTGATGGTATATGCAAACTCCTCTCACTTGTCCTATCTCTTACCTTTTTTTAGGTGTTCGTAATCTTTGTAGGTTACATAGAGTGATTAAATATCCTTTTTTGGATTTAAATTTTAATCATTCATTAGTGTCTTTTATACTTCTTGATCAGCCCCTTAGTCTATGCATCATGTTATAGCCTCTATGTGAAACACTCATATTTGGAGACTATATTTGAGTTGTGCAATTATATGAAGTCATAGTTCATGTTCTTAGTGCATGATAGGTATATGGAGGAGATAAATTTAGTGCATCACCTCCCTAGTTTAATTTTCTTTCAATTCTCTCTCCCTTTTCTCTTTCAAGTGGTAGATTATTTTGTAGTTCTTAAGTGATGCATCTAGGGAGCTAGCCATAATCTAGAGGTTCAATCCACTCTTTATGTCACCCACAACCTAATATTGTTCCCATGATATCACTTAAGTGATTAGGATTGAAAAAACTCCTCAAAGGTGCAAATTTTGATGATAACGATAAGGTGCACCTTAATCCTAAGAAATGTGTATTTGGAGACACCTTAGGTAAATTTTTAGGCTTCATTTTTTCCCATAGATGAATTAAATTATATCTAACCAAGGTTAAGTCCATTATAAAAATTCCTCACCTTATAATTTGAAACATATCCATAAATTTTAGGGAAAATCCAATCCATTCATTAATTTATTTCATAACTTGTTGATCACTTTGATCCTTTCACTCACCTCTTGAAGAAGGAAACCACCTTTCAATGGAATGCCAACTATCAAAAAAAAATTGAGAATTTAAAATATTATTTGGAGAATACACCAATTTTGGCCCCACCAACACTAGGAAAGCCACTATTTATTTATATCTAAGTACTTTAACATGCTTTGGGGAAATTTTGGCCCAACATGACAACCAATAAAAATAACATGTAGAATCTATTTGAGGAGGACATTGGTCACTTATGAACATAATTATACACTAATTGAGAAGGCATGTTTATCATTTGTATTTTCATCTTAAAAACTATATCAGTACATGTTGAATGAAAAGACCATCATAATTTTAAAATTAAATCCCCTCAAGTATCTTATTTCTAAAGAAACATTAACAAGTCATATGGCCAAATAGATAATGATCTTAAGTGGGTTAGACATAGAATATACTAATAAAAAAGCCATCAAGGGGAAAGTACATGTAAATTAGCTTATTGAGGCACCTTTATTAGACAAGTGTCCTTTGAACATTAATTTTCATGATGATTCTATCTTCACTCTCTAAAAATCACATAAATTTAAGTTGTATTTGATGATTCCTTCATGTCCTATGGTTTAGGAGTATGGATTCTATTTATTACACCATAGGGGATTTCATTCCCAAGGCATTTCAAATCAATTTTAAATACACCAATAAAATTACTGAATATGAGGCACTCATTGTTGGACTTCACCTTGCAGTTTAGTAGAACATTCAACACTTGATTATCTATGGATATTCACAATTGATCATCAGTTAGGTTATAGATTAGTATCAAACCAAAGATGATAAACTTGTGCCCTACAAAGGCATGATTAATAAACTCAAAAATAAATTTGAATGCATCCAATTTGAGAAAATCCCAAGATATAATAATATATCAACTGATGCAATGGACACTATTGGTTCATTAGTATAAATGTCTTATAACATTCATGGATATCAATTTCTAATTTAAAATAGTCTTCTGCCAACTTATAATCATCTAGACACAAAAATGGTATGTGATATTATTGGTCTTAATTCCCCTTGGTACCAATATGTTTACATATATCTCCAAGAACACCTTATTACATTGACCTATCATGTAATTATCATAAATCTTTTGTTTATAACACATCTCATTTGGTACACTCTATCATAAAGGCTATGATATGACATTATTTTGTTGTTTAAACTCAGGTAAATCTAGATTAGTGCTTAAAGATGTGCATAAAGTATTTATGGTGCCCATAAAATTGAAATGTTACTTTCCAATAAACTCATTTTGAAAGGTTAATATTGGCCCACAATTAAATCATATGTGTGTGCTTATGGGAATTTACAATAGAGCGATCTTGTCATTTTGTAGAGCAATACCATCATTTCTCAAAACAATCCCACCAATTTATAGACACAATAAATAAAACATAGAAATCTAAAGTTTTTACATATTAATAATGTGATATCAATGTTATGTTTAGAAAATCCGCTATTACATAGAGCATTCCCACTACTACAAAATCTAGTAAATAAAAAGTAGAAAATTGTGATATCATTGATAACAATAGTGATCCTGCTACTACCTTTTATAATTCTACCACTATGTAGGGTAATACTACCAATAATGATATTTTATGGTTGCATGTGTATTTTAAATACCTTCATTTTTTCATAAATGAGAGGTCAAAAAGACACCTGATTTAAAATTTATTACCCTTAGATGGTAGGTAGTGCATGCAAAAACCACTGCATGGTGATTTCACCACTATGTAAGGTGATTTCACTAATTTACAAGGTGATATCACTATTTTCAAGAAAAACATAGCCATAAATGAATTAAAAATTAAATAACTATTTATACTATTAAATCTATCATTTCTTAGATCAATATCACTAAAATGTAGGAAAAATAGAAGAAAAAAGGGTTACCATGGTGTTTTCATCAATTTATAGGTCAATCACACTGATTTGTATGTCAATCCCACTAATTTATAGTTCAATTCCATAATTTCCACAAATTATAATCTACATGAAAATCTTAAGAAAAATACACCAATTTATAGGTCAAAACTATTGAATCACAGGTCGAAACCATCATTTTATTGAAAAACAAAAAAACCCAAAAAACATAACATAAATGATACCGTCGATTATCAAGAAGATATCACTGATTATAGGGAATGATATTTTTTATTAGAACATTATTTTCACCTCTAACATAATAATGAAAATTGGAAAAAAATATAAGAAAATGAAAAGAAATTTATATCAATTTTGAGCCAACTTCTTAATTAGAGGAATATTTTGTCATTTGAAATTAAGTTATGGGGTGTTGGTCCCAATAGGCATGCCATATATGATCACATGATTATGAGGGAGTTAGTTTGTTGTTAGTCTAAAATATAAATGAAATGCATATAACATAAAACCTAATAGCATGCCTCATATTAGGCAAAATCAAGGAAAGAGAGAGACAAATGTAATAGAAAGTAAATAAAACTCAATGGCATACCTTCCCTTTGAATTTTCTTCCTTTCTAGAATGTAAGTTTTTATTGTCCTAGATATAGTGCTTTAAATCTTTGTAAATGTTGTGGTGTCATTCTGAAAACATCTCCTTTTATGCTATGTGTGTTTTTATTGAGCAATAAAGAATTTGGTGAAGATTTTTTTTAGAGTTTTAGCAGAGTAAGTCCAACACAAAAAACTTGTTTAAATGATGGCCTTAATATTTGGTAGAGCTTCATTGAATTGTTTGGTCATGCTAGAATGAGGATGAATCCCTAAAATTTATATCTTATATAATGAATGAGGATAATTGGATCAATATCAATATCAATGGATGAAAATCACTCATACATCTCTATGATGAGGAAGATGGAGTATGTAAGAATGAGGATGAAGTGTGTAATAGGACGTGTAATAATCCAATTATGAGAATTTTTGAGTGTGTAAGAGGGTGTAAGAGACCTTATAAGAGATCTTACTTGCACAATTATAAATTTTCATTGACTTGTGGAAGAATAAGGTGATGTCATTATGCAAGATGTCATGATCTTGGGGTAGAAAATATGATTAAATGCTTTATAGAAAATATTAATTGTGCACTCCATACTTTTCCATTAGAATAAAATTAGATAATTAATTGAGATTAATTAACTAATGCAATGTGATATGAATTTTTAGGAAACAAATGTGATAATGGAATAATTAATTAATTGACTAGGGGTTAATAGTGGATAGAAGATTGTTTAGATGAAAAAAATAGGATTTTGGACCATGCTAGTGTGAATAGTTAAAATTGACACACATTGTCCAATTTAGGTGTCTAAAATAACAATAGATTCATGATTATTATAAAACCAAGATATGAAATATAATAATTATACACAATGACCATTGGATTGATATTAGGAGGAACCTTAGAAGCCTTAGGTTTTATAGGAATGGTAGGATTAATATAAGTATGTGTAGCACTAGGTGGAGGCTTAGAAGGATTATGAACACCAAGATCACTACCCTCACCACCCAATGTAAATGTAATTCCTCTAATAGGAAAATTAGAAACATTAAAAGGATCAATATGAGTATTCTCACATGTGGATTCCTTATCCCTAAATCCTTTATTCCATACTTTCGTAAATAGACAAATCATGGCATCAAATTTCTTAGGTACAATCTCAAGATAAGTATCTAAACAAATTTCATCCACATCAAAAATATTTGGTACATATAAATTATTATAAAGTTTACTATTACAATCATTATCACCATTCTCATAAACATTTTCATCACCAGAAGAGGTATCTCTATGAAGAAGCATATAATGAAAATATAAATAGACGTTATCATTCAAATATGGGTCATCATCAACCATATGGGGAGTAAAAACATTTAGGCAATAATTTTGGATTTTCAAGTAGAAAACAATGGTAATTGGGTAAAGTCACAAGTAACACCAATTAACTTATCACTTTGCTTAATAGGATATGTAGATATGGCTTCCTAATTGGCATAATATGTAAATATTAAAAATTTGAAAGAAGGTAAGCTAATGATTTAGCAATTAAATATGATTAACTATGATTCAAATCTGATTTTTCAGATTTGAAAATGAAGTATCAAACCTTAGAATAGCCTTGGAAAGGTGTATGCATTGAAAGAATGAAGGTGTCTACACCAATTTGTAAAGGTTGATATAATAGAAAATCATAGAGAGGTGAATGAAATTCTAGGGTTTTATCAATAAAATGTGTATAATTGAAATGGAAATTATAAAAATAAAACCCTAAGGGGATAAGGGTTTTATAAACTATAGATTGCATGCATCATTTTTTAAAATTAGATGTAAATTAAAAAAAAAAAAACACAAACTAGTCTTTGAGGTCATATTAGATTAATTAACCTCACTTGAATTAAACCTTAGTTTGATCAAAAAATTATAATCACCTATGTATAAAATTATCTTAAAATCAAAATAGGAGACAATTTTGAATACTCAAGTGGGACACATGCGGTATTTGAATAAATGAGAAATCCCGTTGTATGACCAAATATTAAACTTAAACAAGTCATTTTATTTTAATCCCTTAGTTTTTAAAAAATATTTATATGATTTAAAAAATAATAATAATGAATAAATTTCAACCCCTTTCAAAATCAAACAAATAAAGTTCTAGTATTCCATCGCTCCCTTTTAGCTTAATAAAATTCATTTGGAATTGAAGTAAAATAAATACCTACTGTTAAAAAAAATGAAACTTGAAATAATTTTCAAATGATTGTGAAATATAAAATTAATAGTTGAATATTTTTGTTAACAATGATTACAAATAAAATGAGCGAGTTTTAGAGGATTTTTTCACAAATTATTGGTACTTTCTTATGTCGTCAAAGGTAGTTTGGATTGTAGATAAATTATATACATAGAGATAGAATTGATATAATATAAGGTTTGAACCTTATTTTAAATGGATAAAATTTATCATTTGAATCAATAGATAATTTAATTATTAAATTTGGATAGGTTTTAAATCAATTTCATAAGTGAAATTAGCTAAGGGACTTTTTAATTTATCGACAACATTCTAAAATGATAAGTTAATTTTCTAAATAATCTTACATAAAAATTATTTAATGATAAAATTATATTATTTATATATTATAAAATATATTTAAACCATCATAAAAATTTCACACTTTTCCTATAAATTAATTTAAGAACATTCACAAACCCATTTTATCAACCTAAAATTTGAGTAAAAGTGTTGTTTTAAAACCATTGTTTTTCTATCATGAATTTTTAAGATTCCCTTATTGAATAAAATGTATATCTAATTTATTTATAATATAATAAAATTAAAATTAATTTGTAATTATTTAATCAACTCAATAACCCTTTTAGGTAATTAATTAGACATTATTTCTCTAAGCCTTTTTCTAGGCTAGAAAAAAGGCACTCCGACTAATGTTTGAATCATTTTTATGTGAATTATATTTTTTGGTCACAATATAACTATTTGGTGACTATTATACACTTTTATATCCTTGGTACTAATTTTAAAACCTTAGTCAATTTAAATTCCTTGATGTAATTTTTGTGGATATTATTTAGTTACTTCTAGTTAAGTTTCAAAGAGGCTATCAATTAGCAATAGAGTAAGGTGAACTCTTGTTAATCTAATGTCAGACATAGGTAGTATAAATAACCTTATTCTAAATACAAGGGAGAATTGTATTAAACCTTGGTAGAATATATCAACACATGGACCAATTAGTGTTTACAATGTTACTTACAAGTAAAAATATGTAAATGATAGTTGTAAGACTAAGTGGTGAAGGTTAGTTGTCTTTGCAATATAACTAACACTCATTTTGGTAATAGTATAACTATACCTAACCCTAATTTTCCATATTAAAGTGGTCATATAAAATATGTATTCATCTTGAGAAGTGAGTGTGGGCACTAGATACTAATCTTTATATCACTTTTCCTTAATGTGGTTTTTAGTCATTACCTTTAGGGTGTCCTCTAATATTTTAAAACATAGTTATGAATAAATATGTGGATATAATTGTTTATATTTGTGATGATCCAAGTTTTTGTTAGTTAGGTGAACTTAGAAGCATGGCTTTGTCTTTTAGGTCTTGGTTGTTGCTGAAGGCACTCTTGAGAGTCAGAGCTAGTCTAAGCAGTGTGAGGTTGAACTTTTTTGGGACTTCTAAATTAATTTTGGTAAAATGAATATATATTATTTTTTAATTTCTATCGACACTATATGTACTCTTTTGAGATAGTGATTTTTTTTAGCACAATGACCTTAGGATGTTGAAATGTTTTTTATGAAAGATTATTGAGATTTACAGTTTTCATTTTTAGTGTTTATGTATAGAACTTATATAATCTCATTTTTTTTATGATAGTTCCATCCTTTTTGGCTTAGATTAACAACCTCAATTTGGTAATGATGTTTTAAGGAGGAGACTACTCATAAGTTCACTAGGATAACTACATTTCTCCCTAATTCCTAGGAGAAGATATGTAGGTTGCCTAATATGAGGGGGCATCAAGTCCTAGGTCTTAGGCTAGGCTAAGGTTTCCTCATCTCTATTACTCATGTTATATTAAGGTGATTCTATTGAATTACTTGTATAATAAATAAATAAATAAATTATGTTTAATCTAAGTTATTATTATTTTCAACCCTTCTATTATGTTTAGTATATTATGATATTTTTTCCCTTAAGATGAATTTAATAATTTTTTTTTGCATACTTCCTAAGAGTGAATATTTTTTATTACTATATTACATACCTTTATCTATATTTTCGTAGGATGGTATCCCTATAATATGTATCATGTAACCTATGTTTTTTTTTTTTTTTTTTAAATTGAGTATGTTTGACCTTAGAAGTATGTTTACTTGTCTTATTTCTCTAGAATAAATTAAAATAATTAAAATTTAAAGAGACCCTTGTGTTAGGATACTTAGTTATATCAATTAATGTTATCAGCTTATCTTTTATAAAGGATAATAAAATGATACTGAAATATACCCTCATGTGGTGTGGAAATTTTAGAAACCACTTTTGAAATTAACTCACTTAAAGATGTTTGTGTAACTATTATGGAAAGTCTCATTGTGGGTTAAATAAACTGACTAATTAATTAATCACTTAACTAATTTTTTGTGTTTCACTTAATTTGGTGATGTTGGTTAATTGGGAATATTAGTTAAACAATTAATTTTTATTAAATTAAGTAAAAAAATTATAGTGTTTTAGTTGAGTTTTTTGGGTAAAAATTTTGGGCATGACATTTTGGTATTAGAGCTAGGTTCAACAATGTTAACTATGGGTAAATTAGAATAGATAGTTAGAATAGATAGTTTATTTATATTTTTTAGTACAAATAAATTATATTGTGTGTTTTTATAATGGACTTTGATGGGTTGAATATTGATTATGAGACTTTTATCACACTGTCTATCTGAGATACTATGAGTGGGGATGTCAGCTTTTCTCTTTTTCAATTTTATAGTAGTTTTTAATTATGATTAATCAATTATTTAAGAAACATAGATAAAACACATATATTTTTCATGTGATACTTTTGAGACACTAATATACTATATGTAAAGATGATTAATTGATATTCTTAATTTTGACAGTAGTAGTGATGCATGATTAATCAATGATTTATAGTTACAGAGAAAACATGTGTATTAAAATTGTGATTGATAATATGACTTTAACCTTGTGTATCTCTAATGTAACTATTATTTTTCATATTTTTATGTACATATTTTCCCTTATAAATATTATTGTGAATCAATGCAAACAAATATAACATGATTTACTCATATGTTTCCTTAACATTGGTAGCAATCCATGTATGTATATAAGTGAAACATTATATGCAACCCCTTACACCATCATGTACTTATACAAATCCATGTGTAAAATTTCAAATGTCTTATGTTGCTATCATGTACCTATGTGAAAGTGAGCATAATTGGGATGTACCTTATGCATATAAAACCCATTTGAAATGATTTTTTAATGTAATCCTCATCCTTATAATATAGTGTTATGTTATAAAAACTAGCATAAATCCCTATGGATTGAGAACTAATTGAAGTGCAAGGTTTGAGGGAGATGTTGAGAAATTGTTAATACTAGTATGAACCAAGTTATGGGCTAGGAAATAGAGCTTCACATAGGATAAAAATCCATTTTTTCCTATTTTATGAGTAGTATCACCTATTTCATGTGAGTGTATCATGAATTATTCATGCATTCATGCATAATGGTTAGGTTATAAAAAATTTGGCCTTCCATTCACCCCTTATTGGTTTTCAGAAAGACAACCTTTGTGATAGGAACTATATGTTGATACTTGTCTAAAATATGATGTTATTATTATATTTTTATTTACTTCAAAGAGGTAATAATTAAGTTTGTGATTATTACTCTGTCCTTCTCCCCCTAGGTGGATTCCTAATACACATAGTGCAAGTAATGTGGGATTGTATGATATTACTATACTGGAGTTTTATTTTTATTTGTTTAATAGTTTAAGTTGATTTAAAAACCATGACTATTTTATTTTGGAATTGAATTTATAAGGTTATTTATCCATTAATTATTTTAGTTGCCTCTATTTTTAAATTTGAAGTTTTATGCGTTCTATTGATGACACTCTATTGTGGCCACTTAGTCCTTGAATTATTTTTTATTCTTGTGTTAATTTATTTTGGGAATTATTTTGTGGATTAAAATGTTGGTTTCTTAAATGTCACAATGTGAATAATTTTTCTCCTTATGTGTATGGGGTAGAATATGATAGTTTTAAAAATAGATATTAGGTGAGATGGAAAATTTTGTGGGAGAATTCTTGATCCCATCATTCCACCCATCAAATATAGTGGTTTGATATAGGGTCTAGCTAAAGTACTTATTTTTCTATATTTCTTAGTATGATCATACAACATAATTTCATGTATTTTACAATTAATACATGTTATAATTGATTTGGAATAAAAAATTATTTGAGTACTAATTCAATTGTGATGGAATGTGGGTATAAATATGTCATTAAGAATTATGATGGAATGTGGGTATCAATATGTCATTAAGAATTATGATGGACTGTGGGTATCAATATGTCATTAAAGGAACTATAAGAGAAATTTTGACATCAATTACTTGACTTAAAACCTATGGAATATTATTAAACCCCAATTCTCAAGCATGATCCAAGTACTTAATTTTAAAAAATGATGTCCAAATTGATAATTTTATATATTATATTCATAAAATCCTTGTTCAAGCTTTTAAAATGGAAAAAAAATGTAATAAAAGATATGACCTATAAATAATTGTTTGAAAACTTTGAGAAAAATTAACATATTTTAAAGGACTTAAGCTAATTAAAGCATTACTTGATTCTATAATTTTACCATGTGTATTTATAAGATAATAAAATAATTCTTTCTATTGAAATTATGATTACTTTAATAATGTTAAATAAATAAATTATTTTTTAAATTAAAAGTATGTTTATTTTTCATAACTAGTTTTTGTTTGGCACATCAAAGATATGATTTTAATAGAGGGGAAGAATGAAATACCCCTTATAATGATCCCTATCAGAATCTGATGTGTTTTTCACATTCGATGACCCTTAATGTATGAGGAAATTTTAATTTATTTCCTTCCTTATGCAAGTAATTAAACACTTACATTTATGTTAATGATGTTTAAATATAATTTAAATTAAGTAAGATTAATTTTATACTATTTAAAATAATATAATTTGATATTAAAATTATAAAATTGAAAATTAAAAACAAATAAGTGCATAGGCCTTTTATTAAGGCTATAGTGTAGGTATGTTAGAATTGTATGACTAGTTTAAGTGTGTAAGTATATTTTTAATAAAATTAATTAAATTTTAATAAGACCATTGGTCATGTAAGTAATTAAATATGTGTATAATAAATTAGGTTCACTTGTGCAAGTAAACTCAATATGTGTGGAATAAATTGGGTTCACTTGTGCAAGTAAACTCACATAACTTCATTGTAAGGATAAGCATGGGTATGTAATGAGGATTAATGATTTTGTAATGAGAGAACTCCATATAATTAATAATATTTGGTGGAAGTTCATGGGAAAATTTTCTATTTAATATTCCACCAATGGCTCATTTTTGGGTTGACTATCTATGGTTTAGAGTTTGTTGGGAGGAGGAGCATAAGAGATGGAGGTAGAGATATTATTATTGTAATCTTAGAGGCTTGGAGTTTATTGTCAAGTGATGGAGAAAATATAGAATATCTTATTTGAGATTTGATTTATCATATAAATGAGTAGGAGAAAAATATAGTACTTTTATTGATTTTGATAAGTTGTTTATAAAATATAAAGTTAACTTAATTGCATAATGATTTTTAATAGAAATGAAAATCTTGGTTTTTGAATTCTCCCTCTCACACACATATTGAACTTAAATTAATTAAACTTGTAATTAAAATCATAAAGTTCATTTATAAACATTTAAATAAATGGAGTTGATCATAAACAAAGAGAATGAATATTTAAGTTTTAATTACAAAATAACTAACCAAAATACAAATCTAATAAATGGAATTTGGTTTGATAGGTAAGATGTGTGTGTTTGTGGGTGGTATAATAATATAAATAAATAAACACACTTTAGTAAAATCATCAAATCATTTATATAACAAGAAAATAATTGTTATTGTTACAATTATGACTATTTGAGTCATGTTAAGGTGTTATACAAATGACTTGATTATCTTCTTAAAAGTGTGTTTACTTTTGATAACTAGTTTTTGTATAGCATATCAAATATGATGTTTTTATAAGAGGGTGAGAATGTAATACCCCTCATAATGAGGCACTATCTCTTAGCCAAATTCAATAACCCCTAACATTTAACGAAATTCAAATTGTTTTCCCCTCTTGTACAAATAATTAAACACTTATATTTATGTTAAAGATGTTTATATATATTTAAATTAAACACTAATGGTTGTATATTATATAAAATAATAAAATTTGATTTTAAAATTGTCAAATTAAAAAAAAATAAAAAAATGAGTGCATATGCCTTTTAAGGAGGCTATAATCTCTAGCTTTTAGGCTACCTAGAGTATTATAGCCTAAGTTTTGTAGGTTTATGAAACTAGTTAAAGTGTGTAATTAAATTTGTAAGAAAAATAATTAAATTATAAGAAACCCATGTGGGCATGTAAGGAATTAAATATTTGTGGATGAAAGTGGGTTTATTTGTGCAACTAAACCTATATGATACATGTAAGATAATTTAAAAATAATTAATGGAAAGGTATGGGCCTTATAAATAAAGTTATGAATTGTAATAAATATGTAAGAGTGGATTTACTTGTGCAAATAAACCCACATGGTCATTGTAAAGTCAAGCATGGGTTTTTAAGGATAAGTAAATACTTTTGTAAAGAGGGTACTTTCCTCCATTAATGAGATTTGGTGGAGTTTTTTAGTTTTTTTTTTCTCCCATCAATGGATAATTTGGGGGTTGAATATCCATGGTTGGGAATTTGTTAGAATAAATATCTTGGGATATGGAGGTGGATATATTATTTTAGAGTTTTAGAGGCTAGGAGTTTTCTTGGAAAGTGGTGGATAAGATGTAGGTCCTCTTACCTTACTTAGCCTTGCTTTATCATATAAATATGTAGGAGAAAAATCTAGTACTCATATCACTTTTGATAAATATTTAATTAAAATAGGAAGTTAGCTTAGTGGAATAATCATTTTTTAAGTATAAATGAAAAATATTTTTAATGAAATCCTCCCCCCCTCTTTCTCCACCTTTGGATTCATCTTTATTTCTTCATATGTTAAATGTGGTTGTTTTAAATGGTTTAATATTACACTTAAATGAACTAAACTTATAATCAAAATCTTAAATTTTATTTATAAACATTAAAATAAATAGAGTTGAACATAAAAAAAGAGAATAAATATATAAGTTATATTTACAAAATGACTAACTGAAATCCATATCCAACAATGGACTTTGGTTTTTTAGGTAATATATGTGTGTGCGTGTTTATGCACATGTGTGTGTGTATGTATTGTTTTATTTTAGTACACACATATTATAATTGATTTATTTTTTTTAAATAAAATAAAGTTTAAATTAAAAAGGTTTTTATGTAAATAATTTGAAAACAAAATGGATGAGGGGGGATCAGCCAAAGGTTGAGACCCATTATCCTCTCTCCCCCCCCCCCCCCGCTCCCCCTCATCACTTGGCTATGCATAAGCATGGAATGACATATGCATCCCTCAATATTAGAGGAAGTTTGGAAGGTGAGTGTCTTACCCTAGTTTATTCTATGATAGTGGAGATTGGGAAATGTTTATATTAATAAACATTATTTTTATGGATCATGTCACACACACACATGCACAATATTATTTGTGTTTTAAATGAATTTAATATTCTTATTTTCATTACATTTTTTAATTTATGAAAACCATATTTATAATATTATTCATTTTTATATATATTTAGATTTATTTTTTATATGAATATCATTCATATTCGTATTCAATTTATATGAATATTTTACACTTACTTGAAATTATCCTACTAACCTAGATTAATTTATCTTAGCATATACAAATGACTATTTTTATATGCTAATCTAAATTTTGTGTACATTATGTGTTTATCCTTTCTCTACCTTGTAACACTAAAACTCAAAATTATGAACAAAATGAAGTAGTAATCTATACTTATAAAAAAATCAAATCAGAAGTGAAAACTAGTTGACCATTACTTTAGAGTCGCAATATGAAGGTGAAGATTTAGTGGATCCATCAATTAGGGCCACTTATCCCACTTATTTTAAAATTGATATTTTAGTCTAGTTTGAAAATTCATGTGACTTTATTATTCCTCCTTTAAATTATTTGTAGTCTAATAATTTCATTTAAATATTATTTAATTTTGTAAAATAAATCACAACTTAAATTATATGAAGGTGAAGATTTAGTGGATCCATCAATTAGGGCCACTTATCCCACTTATTTTAAACTTGAGATTTTAGTCTAGTTTGAAAATTCATGTGACTTTATTATTCCTCCTTTAAATTATTTGTGGTCTAATAATTTCATTTAAATATTATTTAATTTTGTAAAATAAATCACAACTTAAATTAGACACCCTTGTATAAAGGTAAACTTTATTAATTTTGTTAAGTGTCTATTTTTGGAGGTCATCTTCAATAATTTAATCTCACTCAAACTGAACACTAGTTTAATCAAAAAAAATAATAATAATCTATGAATAAAAATAAGCTTAAAATAAAATTTAAAAGAAAAATATGAAGACTCAAGTGGGACCTATGTGGTATTTAAATAAATGATAAATCTTGTTGTAAGGCCAAATATCCAATTTAAATAAGCTATTACAATTTATGCCCTTAGTTTCTAAAAATGATTTACATGAATAAAAAAACTAAATTTAGTGAAGCACTTTCAACCCCTTTCAAAATCAAACAATTTAGGTTCTAGTATTCCACTGCTCCCATTTAGCTTACTAAAACTCATTTGGAATTAAGGGAAAATAAATACCTATTTTCAAAATTTTATAAATCTAAATGTTAAACTAATTATTAAATGAATGTGAAATATTAGATTAATAATTAAATAATGTTTATTAACAAATATTACAAATAAAATGCAAAGGTTCTATAATATTTTTTCACAAACAAGTTATTGGTACTTTTTTATTTCATAAATGACAATTTAGATTCTAGATAAATTAAATACCTTAAACCTATTTTAAATAGATACAATTTATCAATTCAATAAATAAATAATTTTATTATTGAAAATTTTGATCAAAGTGGGATAGGGTTTAAATTAGTTTTGCAAATGAAATGGCTAAAGAACTTTTTAGCTTGTCGAAACCATTTAAAAATGATATGTTAGTTTTCTAATTCATCTTGTGTAAAAATTAGTTAATGCTAAAATTGTATTCTATCTAGATTATTAAATGTGCATAAATAATCAAAATACTTTATTTATTATCCCAAAAATTAATGTATGGGACATTTTAAAACCTATTTTATTAACTTAAAATTTGAATAAATGTATTATTTTGAAACCAGTGTTTTTACACCATGAATTTTTAGGATTTCCTTCTTGGATAGAAATTATAGGTGACTTATGCTATAATAATATTAAAAATAAGGTGGAATCATTTAATCAACTTAATAATCTTTTAATATTATTAATTAATGTCATTTCTCTAGGCTTTTTCTAGCTTACAATTGATGCATTGAGATTAGTGTTCGAATCCTTTTTTATATTAATTATCTTGTTCACCATAATAAAATTTGCTAGTGACTATGATACACTTTTATAGCCTTGAGAATACTTTTAAAACCCTATTCTAAATTAAGGGCCTTAAATGTAGGTAATTGCAATGAAATGATGGGCCAAAAAGGGGTCTTAAGTGAACATTTTTTCCTAATAAACAATAAATCTCAACTTTTGTAGTCATGTAAAATGTGAAATTATATAACTTTAATATGGCTAAGATACCTAGTCCATAGGTCTTCCTATTGGCTCACACAACCCTTCTAAGCTATACTTCTTTCATTGATTCCCAGTTATCTAAAGCTTTCCAGAGTTAGCCCTTTCAAACCTAGGCAACCCTTTCAGGCCTAGATCTATCCCCTTAGGTCTCATCCCCTTAGGATAATAGCACCCAAATAGGACAGGAGCACTAGAACCCAGAGTGTCTTATTTTTGGTGTTGTTATCCAAGTTCACTTTTTCCTCCAACAATCATATTCTTTTAATTCCTTATCTTTTCCCTTGTTGACCTAATGTGAATTCATTTAACCCATGATCATCAGTTTCCCTATAAAAGGCCATTCTAAGTCCATTTACAACGTTTGTCACTCATTTTCAAGAGAGATGCAAGAATAAAAGTAAGTAAACTCAAGCACTCCTCACTATTCTTTACATACAACCTTCTAATATTATTCAAAGCCTACTCAAGTCATTACATTAGTCCCTGGACAATTGAAGCACATCTAATTTCACATTCTAGTTTCATTGATCATACTTAAATTACACCAAGCACGTCAATGGGAGAACTACATTATATTCATCCCTCTTCAGAGTATTGGTATGTAGGCAGCATGCCCACACATAAGGTGTGAAGTGCGTCCAATGTATCCTATACACACTAACCCTTCTCTCTCTTTCCCAAGTTTGCATTCAAGTTCAAGCACTAAGAGATCCTAAGAGTATTTAAGATTTAAAAAGGCACACAACAAGATCTATGAGGTCCCATACCCTAAAATTTTTCGTGATAGGGTAACACAGGCATTTTGAACAGAACCCAAAAAGCTTTCAACCTTAGGACAATAGCACTAGAATAGGACTACAACATTGAACAACAAGGTGTTCTATTTTTGATGCTCCTATCCAATCAATAAATAAAGTCTAGAGGCCTATTTGTAACTATTTCTCAGTCTTTCTCCTCCATTATCAGAACTTATCTCAGTCTAGATTAGCTAAAATAAGCTAAGTTCTAATCTCTCTCACTTCCTACTATATTTAGAAAAGGTAAAAATATAATCTATTTACATAATTTAGTAGGTTAATTTCTGCATATTTATTTATTGATTTATATTGCTCAGCCCCTTTATTATTTAGGGATGTAACTCGAATATTTTGAAAATAATAAAACATTTGCTGAACCTGACTTACTTCAAATTTTTACATAAAAACCCTATAACCCTAGGGCTAATTATTTTTGATTTTTTGCAATATTTTCCTATTTTTTCTTGAATTTAAAAATTATAAAACTATAACTTAATTTAAATATTTTCAATAAATTCACCACAACCCTAGTTTGTACATACAAGGTCCTATTTGCATACAAACACTTTCAAACCATTAGGAAATATATATTGCTAATTTTAGAAATATTTTCAATATTTTCCTAATTTTTTCAAGCTAAATTATACAAATTCATAGAAAAAATTTCAAATTATTATACTAATTTTTTAAAAAAATCTTTCCAAACCCTAGTTACATCAACTAGTTCCTCGTTATTTTTCCAAGTTTTTCACCAATCATTTTTTGCATTTTTAGTTGAAAATCTAATTCAAAAAATCAATTCCAAATTCAAATTTTCATATTATTTTGCAAATAATATTTTTATAAAATCCCTAGTTGCATGTACTTGCTCCTTTTTTCTTGTTGAGGTATCACCTTACATGTTTCAAAGTCCTATATCCTTTTCATGCATATTCCATTTCCTTGATTAGATTATATCAGTTTAATTTTTTATACTATCATCCAAGTTCTTTTCCTTATGCCACCTAAGTTCCTTGCATCTCTTCCTTCAAGATGAAGTGCAAGACTTAGTGTCAATCCTCCTGAGTTCACCCAAATTCCTTCAATTCGATCATATACCATGGATAAACAACCAAATCAAATTCCTATCATAGATTCTACACATCCAAATTCTACAAATTTATATGAGGATAACTCTGATCATGAGAAGTATGAAAATACTAATGATGATGTACACACTAATGCTCTTACTCCACCACATGGGACTACCGATCTACTACCACCTATTGTTGATAATGAAGTAGTCCTCAACAATGGTTTGGTTTTATAAAATTTCAGAGAAAGACTTAAGGAAAAACCTAAAGATTATACACTAATTCTAAAATCTAACATGGAAATAAAAAAGGATAAACAAGTTAAATCTTCTAGTCAACCCCCTATATTAGCCTAACCTTGAAAATAACACTATGGGGGAAACTATGTCTCAACAACCGCCTATATTAGCCCAACCTTATTTTATGCCACAATTTATATCTAGTACATCCCTATCTCTTGACGTGGTAGCCCTTGTGTAATAAATCTAATCTCTTCAATCCAAGGTGCAACATCTTGAGCAAGGTGTTTTTAGACCTACATAGGCATCTAATTCTTTTACTTTACTACATACACCATTAACACATCACATTGACTACACCCTTGCCAAAAGGATTTATTCAACCCAAGCTTACATTTTATGATGGAAAGGGTGATCCAGAAACATAGTTGAGAGATTTTCATGTAGCATGTTTGGATTATGTACCCAATGACTGGCTAATTACCAATTTTTTTCCATATATCCTAAAGGATTATGCTTTACAATGGTTTTATAGTCTACCAAATCAGTCAGTCATGAGATTTAATCCTTTAGCAGACATGTTCCTAGCACATTTTAGTATCAACATTAGTGATAAGGTTTCATATGCACATATTGCAAAATAGAAACAAAGGTCAAATGAGCCTCTCACAGATTATGTTCTTAGATACAAGACTATTCTATCTAAGTTAACTAGCCCCATAACTGATCAAGAGCTACATGACATCTTAAAATAGAGCCTTATACTAGATTTACATGAATCTATTATGTTCAAAAGATTCTCTTCCTTCATTAAATTGTGTCATACACTCAAGGGAAGAGAAGTCAAGCTAATTTCAATGGGAAAACTTAAGTATTCAAGTATCCTAGACATAACTAATAAGAGTAACAACAAAGTCTCATACAAGGTCAAAATCAATGATAATAAGAATCAAAATCAACCAATAATTAATGTTACTTCTAATCCCCCTCAACATGTGGTTCTATCGACACATCCTTATCATGCATTTACCAATCTACTAATTTCTCTAGCTAAGGTTTTACAATAGTTATTGGAATGTAACATCATCACTCTCCCTCTTATTTGGAAAGTAGATCCAACAAAACCTCTTTCATGGGGATATGATCAGCAAGTATTTTATAATTTTCATAGGGCACCAAGCCATAAAACTAATAGATGCATAAGTTTGTGACATAAGATACAAGATTTGATTGATAATAATCTACTTGATATGGGCACTTCAGTTGAGCCTCAAAAGGCAAAAAAAAACATAGAATAAATCTTTTTAGATCCATTTCCACATCATTATAAACAAGATCAAGGGGACACATTAGGTGTTTACCATACTACCAAACACCTTCAGTGGAATTACATCCTTTGAGTGGTATGATAGGGGTGTATGAGTGCAAAGTTCTAGCCAAGCCTTCGATATTTTTTTAAAACCATGATATTTGGAGGATAATACATGTTAAAATACACTATTTATTAGAGTACATATTTAGAATCAACCTATTCACAATGTACTCATCGACAATGGTTCTAGTCTTAACATGTGCACTTTCCTACTTCTATAGCATTTGGGTTATTCAAAGCAAGATAACACTCTGATAGACATAGTTATTAGTGGTTTTAGTGGGCACATATAGAGTTCATTGGGTGAGATAGTACTTAAACTATAGGTTGGTCCTACATATGTGGCCACCCCATTCACTATAGTTCTTTGCATAAGATTTTTTGACATATTACTTGGTCAACCATGGATTCAATAAATTAGGGTAGTACCTCCTATAGTTCATAGATGTATGAAATTAATTCACATGAATTAGGTTATTATAGTTGGTAGAGTTCCTTATGAGTCACCACTCCCCACTTTAGAGCCATGTACCAGCTTATAATCACTAGTTCTAGTTATTCCACCTATTTTAGTTTCCACTCTAGTTTTAGTACAAATTTCACTTCTGATCTAGACACAGTTATACCATCCATCACCAGTATACAAGGTTCATACACCCCCATAATTTTAAGATTCTAGATAGCTTCCAACTATAGTTTGCACACCTAAAATAGTTACATTGCAGTCTCATACAACTACATAGAGAGCACCTATTCACAGAGCTTCTTTTCTTACTTTTAGATGGGTCCTTAAGATCCCTACAATTGTATCCACTTCTTAGAGTCACTAGGGGACCCCACATTCAGTTTCCACTTCAGCGATTTTAGAGTAGTTACAACATACATAGATTTTAGTTTCACAATCTCAAAAACTCCATCATGTATCACAATCATGCACAATCCCATAATTTGATACATGAGACCATGACAGAGAGTCTCATCTAAGACTCATTAGTTATTATCATTTATTTCTAGCATTGATTATACATATTATCTCCTACTTGATTGTAGATAGTTCAAATATTTTCAAAAATTCAAAATTAAAAAAATTTCAAAAAATTTCAAAAACACCAAAAACATTTTTGATTATATGCATCATCCATGTTTACATTACTACTATCATGCTAGGAATTACATTTTTTGTTTCATGCTATTATATGTTGATTTATATACATTACCATGCTTCACTTGATCTCTTTTGAGTGTGTATAGGGACATCTAGCTCTTTGATTGCTTCACTCAACCCATTGAGGGGGAATTTCTACTTCTACATTCAAGATATATATTAATATACATACCCACTATGGGTATCTTCTACATGACTACACCATTTAGGTTATGTCATTTATACACTACACACTTTGAGTTATCATATTGATGCACATTCCTTACTAGATTACATAGATTACTACATCGACATTTCATAGTACCTAACACTTGTGTATTTCTTAGCATATATATAGTCTTATAATACATATGTTTTTCCTAATTTCACATTTTCTTTGATTATTTAGATGTGTTTTTATCTTCTAGTTCTTACTCTTGATTTCATTCTTTGCTTAGCATAGCTTGTGTGATTACATTTCTAGTTCTTGCTTGTCTTTTATTTATGTATAGGGACATCTAGCTCTTTGATTGCTTCACTCAACCCATTGAGGGGGAATTTCTACTTCTACATTCAAGATATATATTAATATACATACCCACTATGGGTATCTTCTACATGACTACACCATTTAGGTTATGTCATTTATACACTACACACTTTGAGTTATCATATTGATGCACATTCCTTACTAGATTACATAGATTACTACATCGACATTTCATAGTACCTAACACTTGTGTATTTCTTAGCATATATATAGTCTTATAATACATATGTTTTTCCTAATTTCACATTTTCTTTGATTATTTAGATGTGTTTTTATCTTCTAGTTCTTACTCTTGATTTCATTCTTTGCTTAGCATAGCTTGTGTGATTACATTTCTAGTTCTTGCTTGTCTTCTATTTATGCCTTGGGACATTTACCTATTAGGTTGTGGAGCTAAAAGCTTCACTGTATGTAGACATGGAGGAGGTTGCTAAGGTGCAAAGCAATTGACATTGGTCAGGCCAACCAATGTCGGTCATATCTAGTGCATAGAGCTACTGACATCGGTCATTGATCAGCCGACGTCGGTCATCTCCAGACAAACAGTGACTGATGTTGGTTGCCTGTGCGGTTTTAGAACTATCGATTTCATGAATAGTTTGTTAATGAACCAGTTGTTTACATGTTAAAGATTAATTTTAGTCTTGAGTTGCAGTTTCTAATTATTGTAATTGGAAATTCTAATTATTGTTTGTATGAGATCTATTTAATAGACTCATGGGATGTATTGTAAGGTGTGCTAGTTAGAGAGAGCAAGGTTAGCTCCTTCAGAGGGAAGAGAGCAAGGTTGGCTCCTCCTAGTGCCATAGTGCCAAGTGTGTATGATCAGGTTGATCTACAGGTTGTTGCAAGATCTGGTAGAAGATCCACAGGGGTGTTGGTGTGGAGAATCAGAAGGGTTCTTCATGTGTGTATGATCTTGGTTGGCAAGTGTGCAAGGCCAGGTTGATCTACAATGTAACAAGATCAGGTGAGATCTACATGTGTAAGTAAGATCTGAGATTTATAGGTTGTTGCAAGATCAAGGAGATCTACTTGGAGTGCATTGTGTACTTAGACCTAGAGTACTTTGAGTACTCAGTTGGTATTGGCAGTAGTGTTACTGACTGGTTGGAGGTGAACAATAACTCTATGTTTGAGTTGTTTGTTGTGATTGTGATTAAGAGAGAACTCTTGAATAGATTTACTATTGTACACCCTAGAGGTGTGGGAGCCCTAGAGGAGTGTGAAGAAGATTGTGGTATCTTCTTTCTTTGTATTTCCTTCTGGAAGAGTATTAATACAATTGGGTATTGTCTCTCATATTCTGTGTTATTTCTAAATTTCTAGTTACTTATTACTTCTAGTTAAATTTCATGTTTAGTTGCTTATACAAAGGTAATCAACTATGCTCTTTATGAGCTGGGGTCCTGACAAAGTGGTATCAGAGCTCAAGTTGTTGGTTTCATGTAGTGATACCACTGACAAAGTGGTATCAGAGCGAGGTTAGGTTCACTAACAGGTGGTAAAGCTTGTTAAGTATGTTGATTACAAGTACTCTCAGGGGTTTCTAATTGAGTGGGAGTATAGCAATGGTAGAAGAAAGTATGGAGGAATTCAAAAGCAAGAATGATCAATTACGGTGTTATGGAAAGAAAGAGCAGGTAAAGAAAGATTGCTAGTTGGTAGTAGATCAGCATGAAGGAAATAAAGAAGCATGTGTTGCAAGTATTATTGCACTAGTTATTCTTTTATGTTCCTTGGATAAAGTAGAATCTTGGTTTATAGATTCTGTTGCCTCTTTCCATGTAGCCCCAAATAGAGTATTTTTCCATGTTAAGATCCATGGAGACTTTGGAAAGATTTATTTAGGGGTTGGTGAGCCTTGTCAAAGTATTGGCAAAGGGGAAGTGCGGCTGAAATTGTAGATGGCCAATACATGGGTGTTGAAGGATGTCATGTAGGTCCCAGTTCTGAAGATGAGGCTAATTTCTTCAGGAAAGTTGGGTGATGAGAGATGCACAAGAACTCTCACAGCGGATGCACTTGAATTAGCTGGTGGTAAGAAAGTAGGTACTCTTTATCTACCTACTTATATTGATGATTCTTCTTCTATTATGAAGATGTGGCTTTGTAGGCTTGGTCACATGAGCAAGAAGGAGATGCATGTTCTTAAGAGAAAGTTAGATGTCTTTGACAAACTTAAAAACTGGAAAGCCTTGGTGTTTATGGAGGAGATGATGGATAGAGATCAGCGGATGGGACTGAATAACTCTGAGCAAGGTAGTTTGGACAAGGGAATGATTCAAAGTAAGCTTGCGGGTAATAAGTCATCACTCATAGGAGAACATAGGTACCGATGTCGGTCAGGGGTAATCAACGTCGAATAGGCAGGCACCAACATCGATCATGTGCAGACAGGTAAAGTCGGTGGTGTTAGGTAGGTGGCTACCAGTGTCGGTTAAGGAATTGATGTCAGTGACCAGGTGGACACTGATGTCAGTCAGAGAACCAGCATCGGTAGTTAGGTTAGTCACATGGAACTGATGTCAGTCAGATGCAGACTGGGTGGTGACTGACATCGGTCAATGGAATGGATTTTGGGCGGATAGCAAGCTATCAAGGAGTCTTAAATGCCCATGTGGAGGAATAAAAGGGTAAGTAAGCCTCAAATTCATTATTCCCCTTCTTTATACTTGTTGCTCACTGTAGAGCAGATAGGATCTAGGAAATGGTGGGAGCATGGCATGAATTCTTTAAAGAAGAACCAAATAGGAGATTTGGTAGAGTTGCCAGTCGGGATGAAAGCACTGAGAAATGAATGGATTCCTTGGTTAAAGAAGAGAGGGAATGGACACATGAGATGGAAGGCCAGGTCATATGGTCTTGAGGAAGCTACAAGATAGTGGTACAGGTTTGACAAGTGTATGACAAAGCATGGCTTTAGTCAGTGTCATTGTAACCATTATGTTTTCTTTACTAGGTTGGATGATGATTGCAACATTATCCTATTACTATATGTAGTGGGGTCACACATGCAGGGTTTTGTTGAGCTAAAGGTAAAGTTAGTTTAGTGGTATGTCATGAAGAATTTGGGAGCAAAAAAATTCTTTGGCATGAGTTTTTCTAGAGACATGGAAGGTCACAGGTTGATTTTGTCTCTAGATGATTGTGTGGATAAGGTAGTGGTGAGGTTTAAGATGCAGGATGCAGAACCAGTTTGCACACCTATGAATAGGCAGTTCACAGAATAGGGTCCCAATTCACATGATGAGGTTAAGTACATGTGTACTAGACCTATTGTTGCCCTAGTAATAGGTGTTGTCAGCAATTTTGTAGCCAATTTGGGAAAGAAGCACTAGAGAGTAGTTCAGTGGGTTCTTAGGTATCTGAGAGGGACTTGCAGCAAGTTAACATGCTATGCAGGGTCACAGACTTCTCTACATGGGTATGTAGGCTTGGATGTGGTAGGTTACTTGGATGACATGAGGTACACCATAGGATGTGTGGTGGTTGGTCTTCAGGATTGATCTTGAAGAGGGATACAAGCCAAGAAACAAATTAGACAATGTACAGGTATAGGTACATGTGCAGTTGTTTATCTCCAAGTGGGAGATTGTTAGGTTGTGGAGCTAAAAGCTTCACTGTATGTAGACATGGAGGAGGTTGCTAAGGTACAAAGCAACTGATGTTGGTCAGGCCAATCGATGTTGGTCATATCCAGTGCACAGAGCTGTCGACATCAGTCATTGATCGGCCAATGTCGGTCATCTCCAGATAGACAGTGACTGACGTCGGTCGCCTGTGAGGTTTCAGAACTGTCAGTTTCATGAATAGTTTGTTAATGAACTGGTTATTTGCATGTTAAAGACTAATTTTAGTCTTGAGCTATGGTTTTTAATTATTGTAATTGGAAAGTCTAATTATTGTTTGTATGAGATCTATTTAATAGACTCATGGGCTGTATTGTAAGGTGTGCTAGTTAGAGAGAGAAAGGTTAGCTCCTTCAGAGGGAAGAGAGCAAGGTTAGCTCCTCCTAGTGCCATAGTGCCAAGTGTGTATGATCAGGTTGATCTACAGGTTGTTACAATATCTAGTAAAAGATCCACAGGGGTGATGGTGTGGAGAATCAAAAGGGTTCTTCATGTGTGTATGATCTCGGTCAGCAAGTGTGTAAGGCCAGGTTGATCTATAGTGTAGCAAGATCAGGTGAGATCTACATGTGTAAGTAAGATCTAAGCTTTGTAGGTTGTTGCAAGATTAAGGAGATCTACTTGGAGTGCATTGTATACTTTGACCTGGAGTACTTTGAGTACTTGGTTGGTACTGGTAGTAGTGTTACTGACTGGTTGGAGGTGAACAACAACTCTATGTTTGAGTTGTTTGTTGTGACCATGATTGAGAGAGAACTCTTGAAGAGATTTATTGTTGTACTCCCTAGAGGTGTGGGAGCCCTAGAGGAGTGTGAAGAAGATTGTGGCATCTTCTTTCTTTTTATTTCCTTCTGGAAGAGTATTAATACAATTGGGTATTGTCTCTCATAGTCTGTGTTATTTCTAAATTTCTAGTTACTTGTTACTTTTGGTTAAATTCTGTGTCTAGTTGCTTATACAAAGGTAATCAACTGTGCTCTTTATGAGCTGGGGTCCTGACTGAATTGTAATAGCATTTAAAAGGCAAGGTTGAATGGACAACTATCAACAAATAAATTCCAAAAAGGCAAAGTTGATCGCCAAGGCTAGTGGACAAGGAAAATAAAGGTCAATCTAGCTACTTTGTTGACTCAGTTTATGATTAAAATAATGATAAACATACCATAGTTATATTTCTTAACCAAACATGTTAGATCCGAAGACACTGCTTACAATGGTTAACAAGGTAATCTGGTGCCTAAGCTAAAAGATAAAAATTTGATAGGAACCAAGTGGGATTTAAGAAACAAGATGAAAGAGAAAGGAAATGTCACAAGAAATAAGGCTAAACTAGTGTGTAAAAGATATGCTCAAGATGAAGGAATATACTTTTATGAGACATTTACTCTTGTAGTAAGAATGGAAGCAATTGAACTCTTCTTATCCTATGCAAGCTTCAAAGGTTTCAAATTTTATCAAATGGATGTGAAATGTGCTTTTTTAAATGGGTGCCATAGTTTTATCAAATACTTCTCAATTACATTTCAAATCAACATGGAAGGTATTAAAAGGATCTTCAAGGGAGATACCTTGAAATAAAATTCCATATCATGTGCATGTTCAAGGTATCTCCTAAGAGATACCTCAAAATAAAATTCCAATAGTGTTCATCAAGGTTCTTGCCAAATTAAAAGTTGTCATGGTTATATCAAATCCTTTGCAAGGACATTTTTAATCAATATGGAAGGTATTCTAAGGCCCTTATAAGTATCTCCTAGGAGATACCTTGAATAAAATTCTAGTCATGTGCATGTCCAAGGTATCTCCTAGGATATACCTTGAAAGAAAATTCCCACCTTTTTTCAATTATATCATGATGTGTAATGGTTGCATATGGGGTAAAAAAAATTCATACGCTTCCTTATCAACAACCCTATGACCCATATCAACCCCATTATGACCCTTATCAACCTTATACTAACCCATATTAGCCCTAAATTTTTCCTATCATTTTTATTGTATTTCTTAGCATATATATAGTCTTATAATACATATGTTTTTCCTAATTTCACATTTTCTTTGATTATTTAGATGTGTTTTTATCTTCCAGTTCTTACTCTTGATTTCATTCCTTGCTTAGCATAGCTTGTGTGATTACATTTCTAGTTCTTGCTTGTCTTCTATTTGTGCCTTGGGACATCTACCAATGTCCTATGCCTCTATTCATGTGTGTGCCTTAGAACATTTTATAATGTCCGTTTCTTGTACTTTTCTATGTTATTATGTCCCTTGTGATAGCTTTTCTTGTTCACTTGTATGTGTATGTGGCATTTGAACATGCCTTCCATGCTTATCTTCTAGTTTGAGTGACATGCGTCCATGTCCCTTATTTGCATAGCCCCTTAGCCACTCTTGCAAGCTTCTTGCTTCTTACTTTGTATGATTGTTTTCTTGTTTTTTTTATCACTATGTGTAATTCCATGATTAAAATCATGAATTTATCTTGCTTCTTGGATGCCATGATGGACATAATGCTCCATCCCTCCATGCTTACTAATAAACTAACAACTAATATCTAACATTACCAGTCTAGTTAAATATCATGCACATGATTTCATATTATTATATCTATCTAGGCATACCCCTATTGATCTAATAATATATCAATTCAAATATTTCTATATCTTCAAATATCTTGTCAAATATTCAATGTTATATCTTGCATCTATATAATTTAACACACTTATATGACTCTTTTCTTCTGAGGGTAGTCATTTTAGGTTCATCATTCCTACCCTCAAAAGAGGTAACATCAAACAGGGGGTTGTCATAGAGATCAAACCTCTTAATAGTTAAAATAACAACATTCATAACACTCAGTACATAATTCATAGGTCAAATTGATCAAACTAGAGTAGAAAATAGTGATAGTTTTAGATCAGTAGTTAGTTTTCACACCAGACAACAATGCCAAAAATGGATAGTAGTGCCAAACACAAGGGTGTCCAAAATTTTATTCTCCTATCTAGCCAAGAAAACACTTAGGGTTTCTAGAAATAGGCAAAAAGTTCAGTTCGGGGATAGTTTTTACACTTCTAAAAGAATCAAATTTAGTAGTTTTAGTACAATTTTCTTAGATAGTGTGTTGTCATGTGTGGCATGATGGTTCTCAATTTTAGTTCATATTAAGTAGTTGCCATAACTTATAGATCAAAATACATGTTCCAAACATTAGTGATTGGGGGCAATGTGCGTGGCACATTGATCTTCTTTTCTTTCCAAGTTTAATTTTATTCTAGGCATTCTCAATAATTACATCCCTTACTCTATCTATAGGTGGTTGGCATCACATTTGAGTTAAACTTTCATATAATTTTATCTTTTCAAGTACTTAAGTTCCTAAGTTGGATTTCACATAAGCATTTTGCATCAATTTTGGAGAGGTTTTCATACAAGCTTAACCTCCATCTTTTAAAATGGCCAAGAGTGGCATAATTTCTAGCACACATTCAATCTATCCACACCACATTGTTAGATTTATAGCACATTCATGGGCTCCATAATCCATCTCATATGAAATATATTCTATACTGGTATTACTTCATAGCTTCACTTCATGGGGTAATGATGGAGCCAAAGGTCTAGCTAACCTTTGTATTCTTGAGCCACCTATTCAAAGGGATTGGACACATAGTCCAGATAGTGATTAGCACATGCATGATTCATTAAATTCACATAGTTTGCAATGATGGAGCCAAAGGTCCAACCTTTGTATTCTTAATCCACCTATTAAAAGGGATTGGACACACAGTCCAAACATTGATTAACACATGCATGATTTGTTAACTTCACATAGTTGGTGATGATGGAGCCAAAGGGCCAACCTTTGTATTCTTGAGCCACTTTCTAGGGAATTGAGTACTCAACTCCGTTCATGATATTACTCTTGATTCAACACACACTTAGCATCATCCAACACATTCTAGCATCATAATAGGTTTTGTATTGGTTTGCATACCTGATAAGGTGTATTCATTCCTTTCTCTTCATATTACTTAGATCTTATACATTTTTATTTTAGATATAAAATATCTAGTAAGAACTAATCTAATTTATGTTTTCATTATAGATTCATAATTCACAGTGTGCTCTCTCTATGCACATCCACATCACACAGATTCATAAGGTTCACCCTTATAGGTAATTTTAGGTATGTTTCTTAATTTCCTTTATCCAAGTATTTCACTTTATTGCATCATTAGAATAAAGTGGGGGAAAATGTAGTCATGTAAAATGTGAAATTGTAAAATTTTACTATGGCTAAGACACCTAATCCATAGATCCTCACATTGGCTCACACAACCCTTCTCAGCTACTTCTTTCACTGATTCCCAATCATCCAAAGCTTTTTAGACTTAGCCCTTTCAAACCCAAGTAGCCATTTTAAGCCCAAATCCATCCCCCTAGGTCTCATCCCATTAGGACAACATCACCCAAATAAGACAGGAGCACTATAACCCAGGTGTCTTATTTTTGGTGTTGTTGTCTAAGTTCACTCTTGCCTCCAACAGTCATATTATTTTAATTCCTTATCTTTTCCCTTATTAGCCTAACATGAATTCATTTAAACCACAATCATATATTTTGATATAAAATTCCATTCTAATTCCATTAGAAGGGTTGTCACTCATTTTAAAGAGAGACACAAGAATAAAATCAAGTACACTCAAGTACTCCTCCCTATTATTTGTATACAACCTTCCAATATTATTTAAAGCCTACTCAAGTCATTGCACCAATCCCTAACTAGCTGAAGCACATCCAGTTTCACATTATAGTTGTAGTGATCATACACAAATTGTATGAAGCACTTCAATGGGAGAACTACATTAGGTTGATCCCTCTTCAGAGTATTGGTATGTAGGCAACATACCCACATACAAGGTGTGAAGTGTGTCCAACATATCCTTTACACACTAACCCCTTATCTCTCTTTCCAAAGTTTGCATTCAAGTTTAAGAACCAGGAGATCCTAAGAGTTTTGAAGATTAAAACAGGTACATAATGAGCTCTACAAGGTCCCAGAACCTAAAATTTTAGTGATAGGGTAACACATGCATTCTAAATAGAACCTAAAAATATTTTAGCCTCAGGAAAAAAACACCAAAATAAGACTATAGTGTCGATTAATAGGGTGTCTTATTTTTGGTGCTCTTATCCAATCAAGAAATGAATTCTAGAGACTTGTTTTTGACTATATCTCAATCTTACTCCTCCAGTATCAAACCTTGTCTCACTCTAGATCAGTCGAAATAAGCTAAGTTCTAATCTCTCTCACTTCTTACTATAATTAGAAAAGGTAAAAATACAATCTATTTACACAAATCAGTAGGTTAATTCTTTCATATTTATTTACTAATTTATATTTTACAATGAGATGACTAAAATCAAAATTTGAAGATGATATAAGAACATGAATTGTATCATTTCAAGTCTAGTTTCTAGGATTTTTTTTTAAAAAAATTCAAGTATAAGTAGGTCAAACATATAACATTCGAAGAGGAAATCCTATTTTTCGTAAAATAGAGTAGATACTCAACCATGTGCCCCCTCATTTTTATCATTATTTAGTATAGTTTGAAATGATTGTGTAAATTTAAATAAGATCATCTAGTTTACATTAATTTATTTATTTATTTTTAGTTATTATTTAGTTTTTATTAATTTTATAATCAAACAAACATTGAAAACTAAGAAAAAATGTATAGTTAGTTGTGTGCCCCCTCTCCCCATAACTACCTCAAAAAAAGTTTTTTTTCAAATGTATATAGAATTAGCCCTAGTTTGTAGCCATATTTTTTTTTACATTTGGTTGAATGAAAAAAAGATACATAAACAAATATAGACATGTATATTTATGGAATATAGTAGCATAAAAAATATGTCCTTAGAAATCAATATAGATGGAAACCTTAAAATAGTCTTAAAAATTTTTAAAAAAAAATTGAAAGAAGAGAGTGTCCTTGATGTCATAGTAATAGTTTTAGGATTTTTTTGATGAAATTCATAGTATTTACGATGGTGAAAGTTGGATTTTGTTTTTTTTAATCTAAAATGGGCATTTTATTGTGTGTTTGTAGGTCCAAGCCTTAGGCTTGGGAATCAAATCCATTTCTGAGTCTTAAGCCATGTTTTTTAAAGTATACATAGTAAAAATACATATGCATTCATAACAATATGAAATTTTGAAGTCTTACAAATAAAATAAGTGAACAACTAATAGGCATGGGTTTTTTTACTAAAATAAATAATTAAATTTATTTTAATAAATATAAGAAATTAGGGTCACTCTATATCTTCTAGAATTAGTCTCACAGCTCCATAACTTACGATTTGAAAGATATATTTTCAAAATACAAACTTGTTAGTACTTATTGATTTTAAAGATTTTAGTATTGAGCATAGGGATTGTATGGTATAAATTCTATAATTGATGTCCATTTTGGGTAAACAAGAAATCAAATTTTGGGTTTTGGGTCCTTCTAAATTTTTTGCTAACATTTCTAGGAGTTTTTGGTTTGTTAAAATTAAAGTTTACAAAATAACATACACCCAACCACTTCTTTATGCCACTTTTACTTTATATTAGCTCTCTTATAGGCCAAAAGTGACATAACAACACCATAATAATTTGTGGCTAGGGTAAATGGGGATAATTTGTGGAACATTCATGTATGGTCACCCTAATTCAATTTAAATTCATGCCAAAGTGGTGTGCATGGGGAAACATATGTCACATTGGTGGCCTATGAACACCTAACCATCCTTTCATGTTGATTTTACTTGTAATTAAGTCTATTATAGGCCAAAAGTAAGACAAAAATACCATCTCCTCTTACAACCAAGTGTTTAACCATTTTAAATTTGTGTTTGTATGAGGGTTAAAGGGTATAATAGCCTATAAACAAGGATGAATACAACTATTCTAAGGTATGAATATTAATTGATTTCTCAGGTAAATAAATATTATAAATTAAAATTTTGATTTATGTTAAACATAAAAATTATATTCAAAACTTAGTTTGATCAGATAGACATGAAGAATAGATAATTTATACACCCAATTTTGGCCACAACTATGTTCCAACTGGTCTTTAGATTAATTTCTATCAAATAATGCAAATTAAGCCTATGAGTCACTAAATGTCTTAATTTTATCCACACATTAGACATTAGTGCTCAAAATCATGTTGAAGAATCCCTATTTAAAGTATTATCCTATATGTAATAGTAACCTTTCATGGATTCATCTCTAGTCAACTTACAACTTTAAAAAATGACAATTTGGTCTTTAGACCCATTCAGCAGGGCAATTAAACAATTCTTAAAGTGAAAAAATGTTAATAAGAATCAATTAACTAAGCAAATAAAATTAAATGTTTAAGTTAAATTTCTATGTAATTAGTGAAAATGAATTTTGTAAAAATAAAATTCCAACAAAAATGAGGTCATGATGATGCCATCATCCTCAAAGTCAATTAAAAATATCTTCCCTAAAGTCTTAAATTTATAAATAGAGAGACAAACTTAATAAATGGGATCTCTATCCCAAATATTAATTACTTGTCCCCTCCTTTACTCAATTAGAGTTAGTTTGCACTCAACCACAGTTAACTCTAACCTAACTACACTTGGGTTAGAGTTAGTTTGAAAGGCTATAAATACAAGGCTTCACCCATTATTTAAAAATCTTCTTTTATGTAAGGTATTTATGATAAAATAACCTTAATCATATCATTTGGTATAGTTTTAACATGCCCATTTGTTAAGCCAAGCAAAGCCAAAGCCAAATCCAAGACCAACATTACCAAGGTGACAAAGAGAGGTGGTGCAAGGAGAACCATTACCAAATATTCTTTGATCATGCAATAGAGCCCATAAATTCATGGATAATATTTAACTCTTTCTCCTAAGGAAAGTAAATATTATTTGATTTGTCTTCTTTTGATAGTTACTTTTATATTTCTCTAGCTCCTTGAGTGTTAGGCTAGAGTTGTAATTTTCATTAGTGTGTTTTTGATTGATTTTGATCATGCTAACATGATACTAATCAGCCATATTGGATTCTTATTGATTATATAATGGCATGCCTGGTGAGACCACACACCCCATAAACATAAACAAAATATCTTGAGATATTTTTGGATCTAGGAAGATTTCATATTAGAGATTAATTTCTTGATTTTTTCTAACTTTTTCATGTTTGGCTTGTGACTGCAAATTCACAAATTCATGACTGTGTAACTACAAATTTGGTGAGGTAATCTGTGGAATTAACTAAATTTGTGAATTCATCCTAAAAAACTAAAAAATCATCTTGGTTTAGCCTCAGCCCAATGACACTATGAAATTAGGCCTAGAAATAATGAAATCATTGAACAAACTATGAATTCATCCTATAGGAAAATGGTTCTTTTCCTTTGCCTTTTAAGATAATTACAATATTGTTTTACATTCATAAATTCATCTATTGTAGTAGTGAAATTGTTGTCTGTAGCAATTAAATCATATTTTAGGTATCAGAATCACATTTATGAGTTGTAAATTATTGATACTAAATTTTATGGTTTTCTTGCAAGTTTCTTGGAATTGTGAAATCATTTGCCTGAACCATGAAATTGTTTTCCAGAGTAGGTAAATCATAAAAAAGAGTTGAAAAATTGTTCAAAAACTATGAAATCACCCACTATAACTTTTTTACATTCAAGTTTTTTTATGTTTTTTATGCTTGGATAATTTTATAGTTCACATTTTACTATGTAACTATGAAATCATTCTAAAGAGTTGAAACTTGTGTTTTTGTTGAGATAACTTGTAGTAATATAATATTTTATTAAATACAAATGAATTCTCTAATTTTTTTTTAGGGAACTAGGCCAAGGAAGAAGAAATTTGAATCATTTTTTAAACAATTTTTCATTTTTCCACAATCCATGTTTTACAAAGGTCAAAAGTACATTCATATTTTGTTAAGGTGTTTTAAAATTAACTTAAAAATTTTTTTTTAGCATTTTTAAAATCTTTTAAAAGTTTAAACATGGCCAAGGGGCCAAAAATTTCACAAAACATTTCAATTTGGTGTTAAGTAAAATGAATCAACGTCTTTAGTTAGAGCCCCTAAGGGTTTTTTCTATTTTTGTTTGTTCCTTAGAGTAGTTTCAAATTTCTTAAAGTAGATTCTTTGATTCTATCAAAACACAAACTCTAGCATGTATACTCTCCCCTTGTCCCATTTAGGGAACTCAGGTGACCAAAAGTGCTTAGTTTATTGTCATTGTTTGTAAAGTGTGTTGGAAAGAATGTCGTGTATGCTATGCCCAAGCTCTAAGCAACTTGGGTGATTCAAAAGTGATCTTTAAAGTCTTTCCTTTTTAATTTATTTCCTTTTATGCACTTGTCTTGTGGGTGGGAGTTCATTACATTCCCATGAGTTATTTAGGGGTGTGTTGACCTGGGGTTTGATTTCCTAGCATTGTACCAACCTTATTCCATGTTGGGTTATACAAATCAAGACACATGATACTAGGATTGTCAAGGGGATGAGAGGCTAGCCTTTATAATCCTAACAAAGACCTAGGTTAGGTTTGGATAAACATCAGTCTCCACTATGAAGTACACATATGGATTCATTATGAAAAGGAATAGACCCTTTTACCTAATTGATGTGATTTCACCCCTTGTGTTAGACACACTTAGGACCATATAGAATAAATGAAACTTATTGATTTTAGACAAATCCCCACTTGTCATAAATTTGTATGTCAAATGTGAAGTGATATTCACTCTAATTTCATGCCACATATCAATGCTTAAGAGACAAAGGGGCATAACAAAATATACCTACACCTGTACTTATTATTTAGATTAACACTCAATTCCTCACAAACATTAGTATATCAGTGGAAATTTTTTATAGAGATATAAACACCCATGTTCCTTATATGGAATATGATAAGCCATTTGTGCTACTTCTATTTTAATTTGATTTTAATATGTGTTTTTTGACTAAAACTATTTGTATTGTTGTATCCAAAACAAAGTCCAAAACCAATCACATGGTTTCACACCACTTTAATCTAAGAGATGTTATTATGTTCATTTGATACCATACTTCTTGCCTTATTAGACATTTTCAACACATTTGTGTGTGTGTGTGTGTGTGTGTGTGTGTGTGTGTGATTTTTTAAAATAGAGAGTTGTTATGCTTCCTGTTTTATCCCAAGTTTTTGCCTTGGAGTTTTGAAACAAAAAACATTATCATACCTTTTGAGTGATATAACATCATTATACTAATCTTATTATTTTAAAACCTTTTCCTAGTGTCAAATTGATTTTGAAACCATGTAGGCCTTTGGTCTACAATTGGTATTTTTATGTTATCCATTTGGGTCTAGAATGTTGTCTATTTGATAACCTAAGGCTTCTAAAACAAGTTCAAAATTTTTCTTATGAAGTTTAGATTCAAATAGTGAGTGGTTTATACATATGCCTTGCATAATTTTATCTTGGGTGTTAACCTATAACTTTTGAATTATGCAACTTGGACTAATTCCTTACTTGCTTTGAATATATTTTTTCCTAGATTTAGGAAGTGATCTCTTTTCTATGTGCCTCACATATTTTTGTTCCATTGAACTTAGGTCAAAACTCTATTTTCAAGTATAACCTTAAGCTTGGTTGGTCTACATTTGAGTCTTGATTACCACTTGGGATTGAATGTTTTACTCATCATTCTTATTTTTGCTTACTTGGGATTATGTTTCCCAATTAGTTTTAGGTGTGTAACTAAGGTCCAATGTCTTAGACCAAGGTCAAATTTGTTTTTGAATCCATAGATTAATTCCAAGTGTTTTGAACTATTTGCTTTAGACATTAGATTAAATTGCAAGTTTTTACCATGACCTAGTTTATTTTAAAAGTCTAGATTTGTGCCTTCTTACCAAATACCTAGCATTTACCTTTCAATTTTAAGACCTAGCTTGTTTTAAATTCTATATTTGTGACTTTTTTCTAAAGAGCTAACATTTGCCTCTAATTTTTTTAGACCTAGTGTGTTTTAAAGTCTAGCTTTGTGCCTTGCTTCCAAATACCTGGCACCATTTTCATTTTAGACCTAGATTTCTTTTGTTCAAAATACTTTGCCAAAAATGAGGATTAAAATTTACCATTCATTTGACCATTTGTGTGTAAGATATTACACCGTATAGATATTTGAGACCAAGTTTATCATTGTCAATTTATGGAGAACAACTCCATTCTTAGGCCAAGTTTAGAGCAAGTTTGCCATTTAGACCAAGATACCAAGCATCGAACAAATCTTTTAGACCATGTTTCAAGATTTTTGAGAACTCAAGACCTTTTATTCATGATAGGTTAGTCATGGATTCAAATATGCCTCGCTATACATGTAGTGGAACCATGTACAATCTAGATTATGAAAATGTCATTGTAAATGATGCATTTGTTCAAGACCTATATGGTTATAATGTAGTTTGTGATATGGATCCCTATCCTCATTAAAATAATCAATATGTGTAACAAAGACAAGATCCATTAGCACACTACCTAGTTAATACACCTCTATACCTAGGGTAAGAGCATGAATAGACAAATCAATATCTTACTAGTGTGCCATCTATTGAACAAGTTAAACAATAAACTTACTATGTGACCATGCTATCAAACTATGACCCATACTTATTCGATCATCACTTGCTTGAAAATAAGGATGAGGATTTAGTCACATCTATAGAGGTAGGGGTTAAGTTTCTAGAAGACTTTCCCCATGAAAACCTACCTAGTCTAGTTAAAATGCCTAAAAATATACCTTATACCCAAACTATCAAACATGCCTCTACTTTTTACCCTAAAGAACTTGAGCCAATTTCATACCAAGATCTAACTATTATTACAAAGGGAAAGGAACTTATGGAGGATTAATTCATGAAAATGCAACAAGCATATCAGACCTATCTATATCTAGTGTAGAATTTCAATGCCATGGCTATATCGAATGATCCACTCATAGAGCTAACTATTTAAATAGGAGTATTGGTTTATTCATTAGGTCATGTTAATTTAGGTGTAGACCCATTTACATAAATTACTTTAATAGGTGATATATTCAATGTCCCATTCATTTAAGAAGTGACTATGGCCTCTGCTTAGGACCACATGCCAAATATAATGGATAACATGAAAGTGTCTTCCAATCTAGGTTAAGGTGAGTTAAATGCACTACCGAATAATCTAAAATAATAAGTTCCTATTACCAACACCATGACTAGTTAATAATAATAGGGGGAAAGAATGCCAAGTTCCCAACCACAATAGGCTATTCCCACTCCTTAACTAGTTACTTCTTCAAGTATGCAATAGTAGGGGATAAGTAATTAGGTGTCAACCAATGTTATTCCTCAACAAGAGACACTTTTTATTCACCTCAATAGGTGACAACTAATATTTTATGGTAATAAACATAGACCATTTACCACTAAAACAAAGGAAACACACTACACCACCTCAATAAGGGGGAAAAATGTTCCACCTTAATAGGTAATAATGAATATACCTCAATATTCATAGACCAATATATCATAATAATAAAAAACATAGTATAGTAAACAACATATTTTATTTTTCAAAGACACATGTTAAATACCCAACAAGCATTTAGTTCACAATAGGGTTTTGTTCAAAATAGATGTGATAATGTAAAAAAATTACCTATTAGACAATAGTTGTCTTTTACCCAAAAAGTACCACATATTCAATGATAAGGCCTTGGTCAATATCAAGTCCCCCTTATTTAGATATGTTTGACTAGTTGGAAACAAGTCCCTACACAAAATTAGCAAGCACAATAACTTCAAAAAATCCACATACTTCCATCACAATACCAATTCCCTCAGGACCAAGGCCATATTCTAAATCCAAACTAGAATATTTAAAAACAACTTATGTAATATCATAAACCTCATCCCAATACAAATATACATATTCTTGGTTGATTCATCTATCACTCTAATGTTTCAAAAAAATACATACCACTACTATACCCTGGTTAAGGTAATCCACATTTGACCTCCCAGCCACAACCACCACCAAATGTGTCATCAAGTTTATTGGCCCAAGAACTAAAATAGATGAAGGGTGCAATTTCAACCATTCAAATTGGAAAGCATAAAAATAAGTTCAAATTAGATGATGTGGGTTCATACGTGTTTAACATGGAGTATCTTCAGATACCATTTCCTCTAGGTTATGAGCCACCAAAATTTGACAAGTATAAAGGTAAAGGCTAACCTAAGGGGAATCTAATATAGTTTTATGTTACTTTATTTCTAATGGCCTATATTGACATCTACCTACTCTTTTTTCTATAGATTCTAGTTGGATAGGCTTTGGAATGGTTTTTATAGTTGTCAAAGAACTCAGTATCTAACTTTGATGATATATAAAAAAAATTGTGAAACATTTCTCTTACAACCTTGAACATGAGATTTCAATAGTATATTTGAGTCAGGCCAAGCAAGAAGTTGGTGATATATTTACAAGCTACTTATAGATATGGAGAGAGCTTGCTAGTTGCTTCACACATAATCTACCAAATAAATAATTGGTAGTTATTTTTACCAAAAAATTTAATAGTGAAATATCTTATCATTTGGAACTTTAGTGTGCACATAGATTCAAGAATTCATTGATAAAGGCATACAGATCAAAAACACCATTAACAATAAGGGGATTATCAAGTTGACTACCTCAAACCATAATTAAATCCAAAATCAAAACTCAAGCCAAAGTCAAAACCTTAACCCAAACTAGGGAAAATCATTATCTCTATCTTCCCTACTAGGGAATTTTTCATTATGCTAATGATTATAATTGCCTTTGGAAAAATCATTATTTTCAGCTTGTTATGTTGATGATTATAACCACTTTGGGCAAAACATCCTTTTTATCTACCCTACTTAAGCATCTCACTATGCCACTGATTATAACCATCTTTGGGAAAATCAATATTTCCACCCCCACTACCTATAGGCCCCATCATTTATTTCTTTTTGAGGGAATGTTCATCAACCTTATTTTACACCCTTTCCCTTGAGGAGGAATCCAAGGCTCACCCATCACCTTATAGAGAAGTAAGCATTCATTTTTTTCATTATTTGAGAAGACATTATTGTGTTTGTGTCTTTTAACACCTTCCCAAATAGGGGAAAACTATAGATAACCCATTTTGGCCACAACTACGTTCCTACTAGACTTTAAATTGATTTATACCAAATAATATAAGTTAAGCCTAAGAATCACTAAATGTCCCAATTTCATTTGCATATCAGAAATTAGTGCTTAAAATCATGTTGAGACATCTTAATTTGGGATATTATCCTATACGCAATAATAACCTCTCATGGATTCATCTCCAGTTAACTTACAACCTAGAAAATTGACACTTTGGATTTTATGCCCATAAAACCGGGCACTTGAACAATTCCTAAAGTACAAAAATGTTAAGTAGAATGAATTAACTAAATAAATAAAACTAAATTCTTAATTGAAATTTCCATGTGAAATTAGTGAAAATAAATTTTATAAAAAGGAAATTCTAATAAAAATGAGGTCATGATGATGTCATCATCTTCAAAGTCAAGGAATTTAAAATATCTTCCCTAAAGACTTAAATTTAGAAATAAATATCCATGATCAATAAATGGGATCTCTATCCCAAATATTAATTATTTTTCCCCTCCTTAACTCAACTAGAGTTAGTTTGAACTCAATTATGGTTAACTCTAACCTAACTACACTTTAGTTAGATTTAGTTTAGAAGGTTATAAATACAAGACTTCACCTGTTATTCAACAAGATTATTTTTTGTAAGGTTATTATGTTAAAATACCTTGAATATCCTTTGGTATAGTGTTATCATGCCCATTTGTTAAGCCAAGGCAAGCCAAAGCCAAATCCAAGCCCAACATTACCAAGGTGATAAGGAGAGGTGGTGAAAGGAGAAACATTACCAAATATTCTTTGATCACACAACCAAGAGCATAGATTTATGGCCAACATATAACTCTTACTCCCAAAGAAGGTAAATATTGTTTGCTTTATCTTCTTTTGATAATTACTTATATAAGTCTCTAGGCTAGAGGTTTAAGTTTCATTAGTGTGTTTTTGATTGATTTTGATCATGCTAACACAATAATAATCTCACCTCTTGTATTCATATTTATCATATATAATACTTAATTTATCTACAAATGTGTAGGCAAATTTTAGATACATAGAGGTAGAAACTAGTGGGAAAAATATCAAGATCCAGTCATCAGATTCTATAAATATTGTTTCTATAGGGATGGATACTTGAGTCAGCCTTGGGGTACTTGCATCAACACATGTGATGTAGATATTTATGAGAAAATAAAAATTACATCAATATATTTGACCTTGACCATTGATCTCAACTGCAAATGTTTTACTTTGTCCTCAAGCTTCAAGCTTCATCAATAGTCTTTCAAATTTCACTAGGATTGATAACATTATCTTCAATGGCCCTATTTATAAACACATTTGAGTCATTTATTACTATAATTATACCTTTCATAATCCTCACACTTATCCACTCATCTCAATTCCTTCATTTTACCATTCCCTCTCATTCACTCACTCACAAGCTTCATACTAGTTAATAGCTCCTCAAGGTTCAAAACATCAAAATATTATTTTGATCTCATGAATACAACATAACATCATGTATGACATCTATTAGGTATAACATACTTGAATTAACCCCTTAAAACATCTCACTCACTCTCCAACATTCACTTACCACTTGAAGCTCATTAGTGAGACTACTTCCTTGTAGCCTTTTTTCACAAATATCCTTAGTTAATATGTGATGTAAACCATCTAAAATATCTAAACCTAGATTTATATACCATTTTCCATGTTAAAAATCCAATAGAAGTTATAATTCCTCATTCCATAGATAATGTCACTTTTTAATCATCATCCTTGGCTAATTAGCCCTCTTAGTCCTAAAACACACCCACAGTGCTAGTTACATACTATACAGACATGAGACCAACTCAAAACATGGATAATATTGTATAGGGAATTTAATAACAATATATTCTAAAATTTTAATGAATTTAAACAGTTCATTCAATAGTTATAGGTATTTGAAATGCAAAACCCTAGTTAATGTACTATATAGGCCTATGTATGGTTGAGAGGGGTTTAAATTCCATAATTTTGGTTTGAAATATATTAAATATATCTTGATACCTTCCCAATATCTATTCTAACAATGTCTACTAGTCTAAATAGATAATAATCCTTCTATGGCTTATAACAATTAAAACACAAAACTTTGAGTCCTCTTATAGCACCATGTCAACAACATTCAAAGATTATCTGAGTTTTAATATTATTTAATAAATTTATAAACCTTCCATAAATTTATTTCACTTTTGTATATAATAATAAACCTTTATTAGGTAATAGCATTCATTTGTTGGGGATAAAAAGGATTTCACCTCTCATTTCAACATGACTGTCTATCTCAAGATAGTGTACATACAAAGTAATGAAATTTTCATTATTATAAAGTGATATTAACCTTTCACATTAGATTTGGGAATTAAAATAACCCATATAAACTAAATGACAAAATTTCATTCCAATTCAATATCTAAAATCTCTTGAGAGGAATTTAACCACCTTACTTCCCTAATATGTCAACAATGACATACACACACAAAAATCTAAAGGACTGAGTTATTTTATCTTTGATTTATCACTTTAGAATGCAATTAATAACACCATAATTAATGTATTGACACATATGTAAATTTAAGACAATCATACCCTATTTATACTTGCATTGATCATCCTCTAAGCTATCAAAACTAGTTATTTATTTGACTGTCTCAGACATATAGTAAGGTTTTAGGGCTGAGAGAGTTATTTCTTGATTTCTCTTATTTATAAAACCAAAAATGATCATCCTGAGGATTTACCTAGTGTAGAAACTTATTTAAATTATACAAAAACTATTATCATATATCAACAACTCCCATACAATTCAAGTTTTCTTCTTTCTGACTACAACCTCACTCTCGTTTTGGACTATCACCCTATATTCTTTGAGCAATACCTATAAAAACATAAATAATGATATATTTACATCATTAATAGCCTAATCAAGGAAACATATAACATAAATAATCCATATACCTTTCATGGAGAGTAAACACACATAAATAACTTTTCTTTATTAGCATGTACCATCAACTTTTACATAAACAGTCCATTCTTAGACCCTGTTATTCTTCTTGAAGATTACACATTCTTATTTTATTTGATCCTTACATCTCCTTCTAGGATCTCTCTCCTCTCTTCCCACTCATGCTAAAACTCCTATTTTCCTCCTCAACCTCATTTTGGATTTGGTGGTTACAATAAAGACTCTTCCACAATATTTTTCTCATGACATGACATTTACATGTTGTTGTACCCAACATCCCCTCTTTCTTTATGGAAATGGGGACCCAACTTTTTTTGGGATTATAGTCTTAACTTTGAGCCCCTCTTCTATGTTTTATGCAAAACCTAGGAGAATATTAATTATTGGCCTTTTTCATACTTTGGCAAAGTAGCATTGGTATTGTGTTTTCATTGACTAAATTTATACCTTTCAAGAGCCTTTCTTAGGTTTTATGTTTTTAGATTTGTCCTTTTTGGGATTTTGTCTTTAGAAATTTTGTTCTGCATGAATTAGTCTTTGAGTTTATTGTGTCATAAATTTTGTCCACAAAAATTTCCCTTTGAAAATTCTCCCATGCCAATTTCTCTGAAGCAATTGACTTTATTGGATTTTTCTTTTTCAAGCTTTTTCTATCAGACATTTTGTCCAACAAAATTTAATCTTTTTAGCATTTTCCCCATAAAAATTCTACCAAAACTTTTTACCTTAGACTAATTCATTTAGGCTTTTACCTTAGACTTATTCTATTAGACTTATCTTTATTAGGGGCATTGTTGCAGATATTTTGTTTGAAACATTTCCCTTGATAGAATTAGATCTGTAGGATTTTTGCCATGGAAATTTTGCCTAACAAAATAGACCTACCCTTTGGCCTTTTTGGAATGAACCTTTGCATTTTTGTCATGAGAACTTTGACCTATGAAGTAGATCCTTTAGGATTTTTATCATGGGAACTACTTCCTATAAAGTAGATCCTTTTCATAATTTTACCTAATAATTTTGTCCCACAATAATCTTTCCAATATAATTTTGCCAAAATAGAAACTTATGGCACATACCCTTCAGACTTTTTGAGCATCCCATTCATAATTTTTGTAGTTTCCCTTTGACCTTTTTATTTCAAACATTTTATCTGATGAAGCAAACCTTTCAAAAAATTTGTCATGGGCACTTTGACCTATGAATTAGACCCTTTAAACTTTTTGTAGTTTCTCTTTAGCCTTTTTGTTCAAACATTTTGTCCAATGAAATAGACCCTTCAAACTTTTTATCATGGTCATTTTTCCATATGAAGTAGACCCTTTGAATTTTTTTCATAGTTTCTCTTTGACATTTTGTCGTAGGCATTTTTCCCTATGAGCCTATCCTTTAGGACTTTTGTCTTGGACTAATTCTTTTAGGCCTTTTACCCTAGAACAATTCCTTTGAAATTTGTGTCTCGAACATTTTGTTTGACGAAAATAAACTATGTGCTTTATGTCTTAAACATTTTATTCGATGATATACATGTTGTAGGCTTTGTGTCTTGGATTTTTTTCTTGATGAAATAGACTCTTCAAGATAATTTCTCTAGAAATTTTGTCTGAAACATTTTCTCTAATGATATACATGCCCCACACAAAAATGCCAAAATAATTTACCCACACAAAATGGTTGAAACAATACCCTACAACCAAGATCAATAGACCAAAATCCCCTATAGAGATGCCAAGTGGAACCCCTATGTTCAAGAACTTTATTATATATATGCTAAGTAATTTTATGTTTATGATTATAGGGGTGAATATAAAAGTGACAATTGTCAATCTTGTGTGGAGTTAAAAGGTCAAGCACTAAGATCTATGGTGTGCATTAACTCACGTATCAAATATCTAACAATGTGTAATCAAGCATAGAAATGAAGGATTTTCAAAATCTCTACAAGAGTTCCAAGTGGAAATAATGCATAGGAGCCTAGTACTTAGATATTTGATGGTTGTCAGGGATGCAAAACACCGGAAGCATACAATTGATTACCAAACTTCAAGCAACTTAATATGCGGAAATAACCAGAATCAACAAGTAATTAGAATTCAGAATAACACAGCATATGAGAGACAATACACAACTTGTATTAACACTTTATACAGAAAAGAATACAATAGAGAATATCCCACATCTTCTCCACCACCTTACAGAGGTTTCCCACACCTCAAGTGAACAGTAAATCTTCTCCCCAAAGCTCTCCCTCTCATAGGTCCCAACACCCAACTCAAATACAGAGTTGGTGTTCACCTCCCGTGCTCCACGCACAACACAAGTGCTCCACGCACTCCACAAGCACTCCACGTGCTCCACAAGTACTCAAGGTACTTCAAGTAGATCTCCCATGAACCTGCAATAACCTGCACTTCAACAAACCATACTTATGGAAGGAACTCCCTTGCCTTCCTCTCTTGCTCTATCCGAGTACACACTTGTACTCTAAGTAGATCCTGCCTGATACTGCTCCCTGTTGTGTTGCTGTCTATATGACCTTGCACACCTGCAAATCAAACAACGGTTCTGCTCACCTGTGAACCTCGACCTTGCACACACATACACCTGCAGATCAACGATCTTACTTACCATGTAGATCTCCTATATAGGCCATGCAACTGTGACCAAGATCCTACACTCCTGAAGAATCCAGCTGACTCTCCAAACCAGCACCAACACACCTGGTACTACTGTGGAACTAGGAGGAACCCACTTGCTCACCTCACACACAGAAGGAGCAAACTTTGCTCAACTCAAACTAGCCCACTTTTCCAATACAACCATGAGTCTATTATATAGATCTCATCAAACAATAATTAGACATCTAATTACAATAATTAGATCCACAGCTCTCAGTCTAAAAATAGATCTCTTCATGCAAACACTTGGTTCGTTAGCTAACTACCCGTAATAAATGCAATCCGAACCATACAGGTGACCGACGCCGGTCCCTATCCGCCTGGGGGTCGCCGACGTCGGCTGATCTCTGACCGACGTCGGTTGCCTTCCTGCCCTATCCTGCCGACGTCGGTTGGCCTGACCAACACCGATGTCTCTGACACTCAGCAACTCTCCTGCAACCTCCTCTGTGTCTGCATCAGTGAAGCTTTTAGCTCCACAACCTAACAATCTCCCACTTGGAGATAAACAGCTGCACTGTACCTGTACCTGTACTCCATCTAATCTGTTTCCTAGTTTGTATCCCTCTTCAAGCTCCCACTTGAAGACAACCCACCACACAACCTGTGATGTACCTCCTGTCATCCGAGTACCCTGCCACATCCGAACCTACAAATCCATGTAGTGAAGTCCTGACCCTGCATAGCAATACCTGCTGTCGGTCCCTCTCAAAAAAACCTGAGAACCCACTTCCCCAAATTGGCTCCTAACTCTGACAGCTCCCACTGCATGGGAATACTCAGGTCTATACCAGACCTCATGTGATTTCAGACACTGTACCTGTCTAGCCCTTAGTGTGCTCCGGTTCTACATCCTGAACCTCGCCAACACCTGATTCACATCAGCTCCCACTCGAGATAAAATCAACCTATGATCTCCATGCCTCCCATGTCAAAGAATTCTGCTGCTCCAAACTCCTCATGACATGACACTAAACTAATCTTACCCTTAGCTCAACAAAACCCTATATGTACACCCTTGCTAGCTATCATACTATCCACATACAGCAACAGAATGATGTCATGACTCATCATCCACCTGGTAAGACAAACCACAGTAGTTACTTGACACTGACTGAAGCCATGCTTCGTCCTCCACCTGTCAAAACCTGTACCACTATCCTGTAGCTCCGTAAGACCATATGCCCTGGTCTTCCATCTCACGTATCCATTCTCTCTATTCTTATACTAAGGAATCCATTCGTCTCTGTGCTTTCATCCAGCTGGCAAACCTACCAAAACACCCGTCTAGTTCTGTATCATAATCCTGCCTAGCTCACACATGTTTCCTGGATCCTTCCTGCTCTATAATCAACAACAAGTATGAAGAAGAGGAACATGAATTTGAGGGCCTACTCACGCCTTCAGTCCTCCGTATGGGTGTTTGAGACTCCTTGACAGCACGCTGTCCACCCAAAATTTGTTACAGTGACCGACCTCGGTCATTCCACAGTCTACATCTGACCAATGTCAGTTCCATGCGTCTGTACCTGACTACCAACCTGCCAGCGCTGGTGTCCCTTCTGCTGATGTCAGTCCTCCTAACTGACATTGGTCTTAAATACTGCTGACATCGGTCCCATGACTGATGTTGGTCTTACCCTTCCCGACATCATCGGCTTCGGTCTGCACATGACCGACATCGGCACCTGTCTGTTCGACGCCGGTTCCTCCTGACCGATGCCGGTACCTGTGTTCGCCTGTGAGTGATGACTTTTTACCTGCGAGCTCCTTTGAATCAAATCCCATGTCCAAACTACTCTGCTCAAAAGTATCCAGCCTCATCCACTGGGTTCTGTCTGCCATCTCCTCCAAGAACACCAAGGCTTTCCAGTTCTTAAGCCTGTCAAATATATCTGTCTTCCGCTTAAGAACATGCATCTCCTTCCTGCTCATGTGACCAAGCCTATGAAGCCACGTCTCTGTAATAGAAGAAGAATCAGTAATATAGACAAGTAGATAAAGAGTACCTGTCTTCTTACCACCAGGTAATTCAAGTGCTACCACTGTGAGAGTTCTTGTGCATCTCTCATCACCCAATCTTTCTGAAGAAATTAGCCATATCTCCAAACCTGGGACCTGCATGACCTTCATCAACACCTGTGTGTTGGCCACCTGCAATTTCAGCTTCACTTCCCCTTTGCCAATTCTTTGGCAAGGCTTACCAGCTCCTCTATCTGGGGCTGCATGGAAAGAGGCAACCGAATCTTTTATCCAAGATTCAACTTTATCCAAGAAACCTGCAAACACATCCTGTGCAACAACACCTGCAACATCTATATCTTCAATTTCTTCATGCTGATCTGCTACCAACCAACAATATTCTTTTACCTGCTCTTTCTTTCCATAGGACCGTGAGTAACCGTCTGTGCTTTTCAACTCCTCCATTCTTAGCTTACTTTGATCTGCCGTTGCTCTACTCCCACTCAATCAGAAACCCCTGAGAGTGCCCTGTAACCAAAACACAACCTGCTTCCTGCAACCTTAGCTCTGATACCACTTGTTGGTATCAAGCTCAAGAACCTACAACCAAGGCTCTGATACCACTTGTCAGGGATGCGAAACACCGGAAGCATACAATTGATTACCAAACTTCAAGCAACTTAATATGCAGAAATAACCAGAATCAACAAGTAACTAGAATTCAGAATAACACAGCATATGAGAGACAATACACAACTTGTATTAACACTTTATACAGAAAAGAATACAATAGAGAATATCCCACATCTTCTCCACCACCTTACAGAGGTTTCCCACACCTCAAGTGAATAGTAAATCTTCTCCCCAAAGCTCTCCCTCTCACAGGTCCCAACACCCAACTCAAATACAGAGTTGGTGTTCACCTCCCATGCTCCACGCACAACACAAGTGCTCCACGCACTCCACAAGCACTCCACGTGCTCCACAAGTACTCAAGGTACTTCAAGTAGATCTCCCATGAACCTGCAATAACTTGCACTTCAACAGACCATACTTATGGAAGGAACTCCCTTGCCTTCCTCTCTTGCTCTATCCGAGTACACACTTGTGCTCTAAGTAGATCCTGCCTGATACTGCTCCCTGTTGTGTTGCTATCTATATGACATTGCACACCTGTAAATCAAACAACGGTTTTGCTCACCTGTGAACCTCGACCTTGCACACACATACACCTGCAGATCAACGATCTTACTTACCATGTAGATCTCTTATATAGGCCATGCAACTGTGACCAAGATCCTACACTCCTGAAGAATCCAGCTGACTCTCCAAACCAGCACCAACACACCTAGTACTGCTGTGGAACTAGGAGGAACCCACTTGCTCACCTCACACACAGAAGGAGCAAACTTTGCTCAACTCAAACTAGCCCACTTTTCCAATACAACCATGAGTCTATTATATAGATCTCATCAAACAATAATTAGACATCTAATTACAATAATTAGATCCGTAGCTCTCAGTCTAAAAATAGATCTCTTCATGCAAACACTTGGTTCGTTAGCTAATTGCCTATAATAAATGTAGTCTGAACCACACAGGTGACCGACGCCGGTCCCTGTCCACCTAGGGGTCGCCGACGCCGGTTGATCTCTGACCGACGTCGGTTGCCTTCCTGCCCTATCCTGCCGACGTCGGTTGGCCTGACCGACGCCGGTGTCTCTGACACTTAGCAACTCTCCTGCAACCTCCTCCGTGTCTGCATCAGTGAAGCTTTTAGCTCCACAACCTAACAATGGTGAAAGATCGATACAAACTTTTCAATGGGTATAGATTTGATAAGAAGCTACCACATGGTGCAAAGATGCTAGGTGATGGAATGTGTTTTGCAAAAGAGATCAAGAAGCTTATGGAGTTAACAAATGGCATGATCATGTTCCATCATGAAAAAAATATAATGATGTGAGTCCTAGGTGTACTTTTCAAATATCTAGACTCAATGACATGCACCATGTAATGCATCATCATGTTAAGTTAGTCACAATCAACAATAGTGTCCTTGGTTCTAAAAAAATCATTGGTAAAGGGATGCTTGTTTGAGTTCCATTTAAAGGTAGATAATCTAAAATATCAATAGTTTATTCTCACAAATTATAAAATGAGGCATGTATAATTTTTTAAAATGGCACATATATTTGTAATTTGAATGCAGTTCAAGATAAAATTGTAAAAATAACCTTTACCTTTATACATATGCACATGTTGCATATCTTTTGATCCAAGTGGATCCATGTACGGTTATATTTTTTAAAAGTCTTCAAATTCTATTTGAATCATTTTCACATTGTATAATTCATTGAGAGCTTTCTAGCGCTTCTTCTGGAATGAAAAACGAAGTCTAGATGCTCAAGATATAGCTAGTTGAAGAAATCTTGCGACATGCAAAAAAGAAGGGGTGTCGAAAGTGATGTGGCATTGTTTAAATATGCCAAGTGGACCAATAGCAATTTTACATGTGAAAAAATAATTAGATGCAAAAAAATTTTGGTTTGGTGTTTTTATTCACATGTTATTTGAGAAATTTTCAAATGTTTATCACTTTGAAACAAGGTGCCAAAGGCCAACTTGCACAAGTTACCACGTCACCCACCACGTCACCCCACCAATCATGCAATGAACAAGTCTAAATGGTGGCCAAAGTTAGTTCCTAAGTCTTAGGAATTTGAAAATGGGATCAACTTGTCTATTTTAATCATTGAAAATTGTCATACCCAACACATGTAGGACAAAAAAAATTCAAAGCCACCCAAATAGGAAGATAAGCAGTTCCAAAGCACCTAGAAAGGAGGCTGGCAATTTTGAACCCTGCACCTTTGGCACAAAAGGATAAGGCTTTGACCACTTCAGCTATAGAGGTCAAATTGTTATAAAAGGGATGAAATTCTACTTGAATAGACATAAGAAGTTGACTATGTAAAGAGATTTAAGAAGGTTAGAGTCTTATTATTGCTTTGTACGACCTTGGGCCATTATGTTTAGGTCTAAGAGATATATTTATAGGCAAATAGAGATTAGAAAAGGTGAATTGAAGACTTGTATTGATTTTGAAAGCCATTTGTTGCACAAAATTAATGAGAATGGTCCTCACTTCGGACGGACCTAGAGACATAGGCTATTGAAACCGAACTCCGTTATTAATTTGTTGGTGAATTCTTTTAATTTCTCTAATTATTATCCAATTATGATCTTCATTTAAATTTTGGTTTAAATTTATTTATAAAAAATTAAACAAAAAAATTGAGAAATTGAAGGATCTCTTAAACATGAAAAGTGTTTTTCGGATGTACTACACTTGTATTTTGAGTTTCTAGATCAAATTTTTGGTATCAGAGTGGTTGTTATTTAACAGTGATTGCTAGTGTATGTTGATAAGGTCTAAATCCCAAAAGGGTGAAGGAAAACTCATTGAGTATAATCTAGAGATTGGTTCAAGGTGTGCTTCAAGGATTGCCAAAAAAGAGATGGAATCTAAACAAGCTTTCCACCGAGCCTTCATGGACATGAGAAGCATGGTTGATGAACTATACCATGACAAACAAAGGAAATCTAAGAATGAAAAAGAAGGTGATTCATGAGAATTAAAAGGTAAAGAAACTAAAAAAACTTCTTCATCACATGATAGTAAAAAAATTATGGAATCTCTCCCTTCACTAAAATTGGATATTAAGTTTGAATTACCAATGTTTAATGGTGAAGTTAATGCTGAAAAGTTGGATAATTGGGTCAAGCAGATTGAAGTTTATTATAGGGTCCAAAATATTGCAGGAGATGAGTCAAAAATTCATTTGGCTACTCTTTGTATGGGAGGCACAGCTCTCATCTGGTGGGAGAGTAAGTTGAAGGAAGCCAAGCTTCAAAAAGGTAACTCGATTTCTACTTGGAATGAATTTATTGAAGAACTCAAAAAACAATTCTATCCTTTAGGCTATATGCAACAAGCCATGATGGATTGGCAAAGTTTCAAACAAGGAAAAGGCCAAAATGTTCAAGATTATACACAAGAATTTAGGAAAAAATATTTACTTTTGAATGTTCCTCTATACACACAAGAAACATTGCTAAAATATATAGGTGGGCTGCATAGTTACTTAAGACATATGATTCTTATGTTCAATCCCACTCATTTAGAGGCTAGAGGAAAACAATCAAAATAATCTTTTCCTAAAGTAAAAATTAAGCAATCTAATGTTAAGCAATCCAAAGGGCAAAGTTCATCAAGAAAGGGTAAATAGAAATCCACTTATATTGTTAAAAAAGAAGAAGAAGGAAAACCATTTTGTAATCATTGCAAGAAAAATCATGATGAGTCTAAGTGTTGGAAACTACATCCTGAGTTAAGGCCTAAGAGGTTTCAAAAGAAAGAAAAGAAGGCTAATGCTATGGTTCAAGAATTAGGTTCAGATTTAGGTGATGAAACTAAGATCACAACTATGGGATTACATAATGATTTTTCTCTTTCATTTTCGAGCACTAAGTCATCAAATGCTGCATCTTCTTCTAAATAGAATTTTGTGCATGTTGATAAGAAAAGAAATGAATTGTTCCACATTAGAGTTGTTTCAAAACATACTAAGATTGACACTCTATTTGATAGTGGTTCACAAGCAAATTTAATTTCTGAAGAGGTTATTAAGAAGCTAGGCTTACAAACCAATCTCCATCCAAAACCTTATCCACTAGGTTGGGTGTGTGACAATGTGAAGCTACAAGTCTCACAAACTTGTTGACTAAGGTTTGCCATCACATCCAAGTTTGTAGATGAGGTTGAGTTGGATGTTGTTCCATTGGAAATATGTGGGATTGTTTTGGGAAGCCCATATCTTTATGATAGAAAAGCAATCTTTTATAGAGAGGAGAATAAGTACTTGCTTGTTAAGGATGACATTGAATATATAGTTTGAGCACATCACATTAGAACAAGTCTTTCCTTGGTTACAACAGGGCAAATGAAAAGACTAGTTAATTTAAGCAAGACTTTTTGTCTCATGTTGATTAATTCTAAGGAAAAAGAATATTCTCAGGCTTTGGAAAAGTGTGATCCTAGACACAAGAATGAATTGGTTGAAATCATTTCTACTTATGATGATGTATTTTAGGATCCTAAGGGATTACCCCCTAAAAGGGGAGTTCAACATGAAATTTAGCTATTGTAGGATTCTCCTCTCCCTAACATTGGCATGTACAGGTTATCAGTGGTGGAAAATGAGGAAATAAAAAAATAGGTAATGGACCTATTGGATATAGGTGTTATTCGTCCAAGTTCATCTCCTATTGGTTTGCCAATTATTTTGGTGCCAGAGAAAGATGGCACTTGGTGAATATGTGTTGATTTTCATGTTTTAAACAAAATTACTATTAAGAATCATTACCCTCTTCCTCATATTGATGATTTTTTGGATTAATTAAAACATGCTATTTATTTCACTAAGCTGGATTTGAGAAGTGGATATCATCAAGTAAGAATTAATGAAGCTGATGTGTGGAAACCTGCATTAAAAAAAACAAGGATTGTTTGAAGGTGATGTGTGGAAAACCGCATTCAAAACAAAATAGGGATTGTTTGAATGGCTTGTTATGCCTTTCGGGTTGTGTAATTCCCCGGCTACATTCATGAGATTGATGAATGATGTTTTTAGATAGTTCCTTGATGATTTTGTTATAGTTTACTTAGATGATATATTGATTTTTAGAAAATATTGGGAAGAGCATGTGATCCACATTAAGAAAGTCATGGATACATTACGAAGGGAAAAACTTTATCTAAAAATGTCAAAATGTGAATTTGGCAAGACCTCTTTGATATACTTGGGTTACATTGTAGGACATGATAAATTGAAAATTAATCCTACAAAAGTGGCAGTCATTGTTAATTGGACTACACCCACTAACACAACTGGGGCTAGAAGTTTTCTTGGTGCAGTACAGTTTTGGTGAAAGTTTATTGCTCAATTTTCATATATTGCATCACCTTTGCTTTCTTTGACAAGTGTGAAATAGGTATTTTAGTGGGGAGGCAAACATCAAAAAGCCTTCAACACTTTGAAAGAAAAGATAAGTACTGCTCCGGTCTTGGCACTTCCTGATATACAACAACCATTTGAGATCGAGATGGATGCAAGTGAGTATGCTATGGGAGCTATTTTAATGCAAGGTGAGAAACTAGCTTGTTATCATTATGAAACCTTTACAAGTGCAGTAAGAAAATATCCAACTTATGATAAGGAATTATATGAATTGGTTCAAAGTGTTAAAAAATGGAAACATTACTTAATGGGCAAAGAAACAATAATACATACAGATCATTAGCCCTTATAGTATCTCCAATCACAAACCAAACTACAACAATCTAGACATTTTCGATGGATGGGTTTATTACAACAATTTCATTTTATGATCAAGTATAAAAAAGGAATTTAGAATAAGGTTGAAGATATGCTATCTAGGCTGCCTATGGTTGTTGCATCTATTCTTTTACAACATGGTTCTTTGTCTCATGAAAGTTATAAAGAACAATATGTTAATGATCTTGATTTTTAGGATGTTTATAAAGACTTGATGAGTAGTAGACAAGTAGAAGAATTGGACTATCATGTACACAATGATATTTTGTATCATTTGGGTAAACTATGTATTCCTCAAAATGAGAGGGTGCACATGATTAGAGAAGCACATAATTCTCTTATTTTTGGTCATTTAGGAGTTGCTAAAATGGTTAAACATTTGAAGATGTATTGTTATTGGCGTCGTATGTAGGAAAATGTTGATAAATATATAAAGGGATGTACCCTTTGTGCCACAAGTAAACCTAGTAATAGGAAACTGGGACTTTATACTCCTCTACCCCTGGGAAAGTATGTCCATGGATTTTGTGGGAGGGTTGCCTATGACACAAAGAAAACATGACTATTTATATGTGGTTATGAATAGATTTAGCAAAATGTGTGTTTTGATTCCTTACACTAAGCAAATTACTGGCGAAGGCACTACACATTTGTTCTTTAAACATGTATGGGTTCATTTTGGTTTGCCTACTTCAATTATTTCTGATCAAGATTCTCAATTTATTAGGGAGTTTTGGTCAACTTTGTGGGGACTAATGGATACTAAATTAAAAAAGAGCATTGCATTTCATCCACAAACTGACAGACAAACAAAGGTTGTGAACCGCACTATGGTACATTTGCTTAGGGGTTATAGCAATAAACATCCAAAGTTATGGGATGAACAATTGTGTTACATACAACATGCATATAATCGAGCACTTCATTCTTTTACTATGAAATCTCCATTTGAATTTTGTTATGGATACTTGCTTGAATCTCCTCTAGATGTTTTCTATGGATAGAACACAGCTATTGGTGAACCAAAAGAAGCCATTCAAGCTAAGAAGTTCATTGAAAAAATATAGCTCATACATCAAACTGTTCATACTCAATTAGAGAAAAGTCAAGACAAGTACAAATCCAAGCATGACAAACATCGTATTGATCACCAATTTGTTGTAGGTGATATGGTATGGCTTCACATTAGTAAGGAAAGACTGACAGGGGAAGGTAAAAAGTTGAAACCAATCCGTTATGGTCGTTTTCAGATAACAAAAAAATTGGCACAAATGCTTTCTAATTAGATTTACCATCTTACATGTAGATTTATTCAGTTGTAAATGTGGAAAATCTAAAATTGTATGAGCCTCCAATGATAATTGATCATGATGAAAGTGTATCCATTCCTTTCGTTGATAATTTTTCTCCTGAATATCTAACAGAATTGTATGAAGATACTATACTTGACATGAATATGTGGACTTCATGAAGAGGTAATGTTTAATATCTTTGTGTTGGTCTCAAAGGGATGCACCCAAGCAAGGCCAGATGGATGGAAGTTAGAAAGGTGAGGGAAAAATACCCTCACCTCATTACCAATTAATTTCAACTTTTGGAGGTCCAAAAGTTCCTAGTGGGGAGGAATGATCCAGGTGGATCTATGTACCATTCTATTTTTTAAAATTCTTCAAATTCTATTTGAATCATTTTCACATCGTATAATTCATTGAGAGATTTCTAACACTTCTTTTGGAATGAAAAATGGAGTCTAGATGCTCAAGATATAGCTAGTTGAAGAAATCTTATGACAGGCAAAAAAGAAGGGGTGTCGAAAGTGATGTGGCATTGTTTAAATATGCCAAGTGGACCAATATCCATTTGACACGTGGAAAAATAATTAGGTGCAAAAAAAGTTTGGTTTGGTGTTTTTATTCACATGTTATTTGAGAAATTTTCAAACGTTTATCACTTTGAAATAAGGTGCCAAAGGCCAACTTACATAAGCTGCCATGTCACCCCACCAATCATGTAATGACCAAGTCTAAATGGTGGCCAAAGTTAGCACCTAATTCTTATGATTTTGAAAAGGGGATCAACTTGTTTATTTTAAGCATTGAAAACTATCATACCCAACACATGTGGGATAAAGAAAAGTCAAAGGTGCCCAAGGAGGAAGACCGGTGATTCCCAAGCACCTAAAAAGGAGGCCGGTAGTTTTAAACCCTACACCTTTGGTGCAAAAGGATAAGGATTTGACCACTTCATCTATGGAGGTTGAAGTGTTATAAAAGGGATGAAATTCTACTTGAATAGACACAAGAAGCTGACTGTGTAAAGAGATTTAAGAAGGTTAGAGTCTTATTATTGCTTTGTACAGCATTGGGCCATTATTTTCAGGTTTGAGAGATATATTTACAGGCAAATAGAGACCAAAGAAGGTGAATTGAAGACTTGTATTGATTTTGGAAGCCATTTGTTGCACAAAATTAATGAGAATGATCCTCACTTTGAACGGACCCAGAGACGTAGGCTATTGAAGCCGAACTCTGTTATCAATTTGCTAGTGAATTCTTTTAATTTCTCTTATTATTATCTAATTTTGATCTTCATTTAAATCCTAGTTTAAATTTATTTATACAAAATTAAACAAAAAAAATTGAGAAATTGAAGGATCTCTTAAACGTGAAAAAGTGTTTTTTAGATGTACTACACTTGTATTTTCAGTTTATAGATCATCTTTGGCAAAAAATAATTTAAATTGATAACTGCGAGTAAAATCTTATATGGTTTTAGACCAAAATTATAAATCATGTTCTAACTATCATATGTAATGACCTTGCATGAGCTTCAAGGATGTGGTGACCCCTTCCCCAAATCTATGTAAATGATTGTAGTCCAACTTAGATTTTTGTTAGATAATTTTTAATATAGGATCAACATCAATTTTGATCATTAGTGAATGTGTTTGTGTATTTATTTTTCCAATTTATATGTAATTAGTTGTTACTTTCTTTGGTTATATGTTTCAATAATATTTAGTGTGTAATAGCTACAAATAGATTCTTGACTATCTTGATTGATGTATTGATCTATAGATGTGCAATAATTATTGAAAGATTGGTGAAATATATTGATTAGGATAATTAAGTTAATTGATTCTTAATTATAACTATGTACTAGTGTTTTCTTTGATGTAGTTTTTTGTGTGTGTGCTAAAGCTACCTCAGATACTTCACTGGCCTAAACCATAATATCTTGAGTAAGAGTGTACAATAGTTTCCCTAAAAAGAGTAACCTTTGTCTAAGGCTTATGAATTTATTGCATCATTATCTCCTTAGAATTCTTATCTATGTCTGATTGTGTGTGTGTAATTACTGCTAAAAATAAGCATAGATTCTAAGAGCACAATTCTATTTAGAAACCAACCAAGGAAGTAGTTCCTAAAAACCATAGAGCCTTCTTTTCTACCCTTCTCTTCCCTCATTTTTTTTAGTTTGTTTTGAGGCCTACCCACTTTAGATTAGTAACCAACCACCCATCCAAATTATGTAGAGATTAACTACCCTTTAGATACCATACCTCCATCCAAAAACCTTGTCAACAACTTGCATGTCCTACCAACTATTCCATCAATAGGTTGTTAAAGATTGCATACCTAAAACTCATGCCTTGGAGTGGAGTTCACCTCCATTGATATCCTAAAATGTTAGAGGCTACCTCAATATGTTTTGGTGTACATAAAAATTGCATCAATAGTTATTATCACTAGAAAGAGGGTATCACCCCTGATAAAAGTAGTTATTATTTATGTAGAGTTACATTAGAGTCACCTAGGAGAGTGACCATATCTAATTCCTAGGTTGGTTTTCTAGTCTCACCCCTAATAAATCATAAGAGACCTATAATTATGTCAATAGTCTTAGTTCAAAATAATCCAACTCCAAGGACTCCTTCTCTAGTAAGGAATCCTTTACCTATTAACCAACCAATGGATTAGCTCTAGTTAGTTGGATCTATTATTTCTATCCCTAGAGATGTGTATGATTTACCTCAAAAGATTAAAAATTACCTACCATGCTTTGGTCCTTTAGGAGCAAGGATGGTAGAGGAACATACTAGATCTTTTAAAGCTACATTGATGCTAATGAATATTGTCCATAAAGATGTTGCATGCAGATTATTCCCTTTTACTTTAATGGATGTTTCTTATGATTGGTATTTAAATCTAACAAAAAATTCCATCACTTCTTGGGATGAATGTCAAGAATCTTTTCTTGCACAGTTTGGATAGGTCACTAATTCAGGTTTGGTATACCATTACTTCACCATCATGAGGAGAGAACCTGGTGAGCCCATCCATACTTTCAATGTAAGGTTTCAAAATATGTACAAATGGTTGATCTTGATATATAAACTAGAAGAAGCACTAGCATTGGAGATGTAAAATAATTTCCTAGACCCAATCACTATGGTGTTCTTAAGGAGAGTTGCTACAATTAACAATTTAGCATGAGAATTTTAAGGAGCTATCAATATAGAAAAGCAACTCAACCCTCAGATGCCTGGAGTGTCCAATGTCAATAATGAATTTACATCACTTAATCTAATACCATATGTGAAGAAGATATTTTCATGTTTAATTAAAATCAATTGTATGCACTGCCTTTATTGACAATACAATAAACCCTAATTCTAACTTCTTAAACAATCATATGATAGGAAACAATTATTAATAGAATCAATAATTAGCTACACTTTCCACTATGATTTTATAAGGTATGGATTGTACAAAGGTAGAACTAGATTCTATTTAGAATATGGTTCAAAAGTTGAGTAATGATTTCTTGAATATGCAAAGAAGGATGGATAATGCCAATGGACCAATTGGTAATCATAATGCTTGATTTCAAATATACAATCGGCTATTCAATAGGTTTTAAAATAATATAGAGTAGCCTAACAAGCTCCCAAAAATCAACATAATAGAAATGACTCTTCCCAATTGGTGTAAAATTCATAATACTTCTAAGCAAGGTAAGCTAAACTACATTGAACTTTGTGTAGCATTCAAAATATTTCAAAGAAAGGTGGTTAGATATGACTAGATGAATAATCCACTAGAGTCCTACCAGGATCCAAGCTCTTTAAGTACTGCTATGTTCTTCAAAACTCATGATTTTCCCTTCCTAGGTGAGTACAAAAATGAACCAAAACACAACATGGATGGATTTCATGCTTTCCAATAATTATAGAGAGGTGCATATAATATAAGGAATAAGTAGACACTTATGACATTGAATCCTCCAAATACCATAGTGATTTTGCTTAATCATAAAATAGATAATAATCCACCCCCTTCAAAGGGGAATGATCAACCATAGAGCAAGGAAGAACTAAGTAAAAGAGGATACAACATTGTAGAGGATATGAAGAAGATCAAGGTGAACATAACTCTTCATGAGTTAGCTCAGATCCTTGAAAAGAAGGAGCTGCTATTGAAATCCATTATTAGAAAAGCTCCTATGGAAAAAACTAAAGCATGTATAGACAAAGCAAAGGTTGTTGATGATAACGCCATCTACAAGAGTAAGCCAGAAGTTCCACCCTTTCTACTAACTATCAAGGAATTTGGTAAGAATATTCATAATTTTTTAGTTTATTTTAGAGCATCTACAACTATCATGCCTACATCCGTATATTAGAAGTTTGGTCTCACTCTGAGTCCTTCAAAGAGAAAATTTTCACAACTAGACAAAAAAGTACCAATAGTTGGATAATTAACCAATGTGCACATTCAAGTATCATCTGAAGTATGAGTCCAGATGATCATTGATATACTAGTGGTAGACATAACTAAAGGCTATAGCCTATTATTTGTCAATGAATATCTCTCTATTTACTCCTCTCATATTTGGTTACCATGGAGAGAAATTACAAATCAAATTAGGATTGATAGAGAGTTGAGAATGAAGTATTTCATTATAGAATATAAAATCAATAATGAAGAGGTAAAGTATGAGTCAACCAGCCTTGGTATTTATACTTTTACTACTCATAATCAAGTATAAAAGTGAGAACTTAAATGTTCCAATCAATTGTGGACTCTACATTTTGATGGTGTTAGATCTAAGCAAGGATTAGGTATGGGAATCAAGCTAATTGATCCACATGGTAAAATTTTATTGGTAACATATAGATTAAAATTTCCATGTACTTACAATAGAGATAAGTATGAGGTTCTAATTCTAGATTACAATTTATACTTAAGAACAATGTAAAACAAATGTCAATATTTGATGACTCAGAGCTGATGGTCAATTAAGTTAGAAATAAATAGCAATGCAAGTTGTCTTATTTAAAGAGATACAAGTTTAGAGCATGGGACTTGATTGAAATCTTTGAATCTTTCAACATAGTAGTGCTTTCTAGAGAGCAAAATCAAGTGGTGGACTCACTAGCTATTACCATTGCTAATATGGAGCCACTATAAGAATCTAAGTAAAAAAGTTTTCTATTGAATTGGTATCATGTCCTTCCATTTTAGATAACATATAATTTTTTTAGGTCTTTGATGATGACTAACAGATTATTTAGTTTTTAACTAATTCATGGGAATTCAAATCCCAAATCATCAATGACAAGGAAATTAATCACCTCTATCAAGAGGAATCATACAAAGAAGACATTCTACAACTCAAAGAGAATTGAATTCCAGTTGGGTTGGCCTCTTTGGAAAGACCATTTGACATAGACCTTCAAGCTCAAAAACTCAGGTAGCCTAATGTCAATGAATCAAACTTCAAAATGGAAAATCTAGGAGATGAAAAATCCCACATTATGTTAATATCAGTCTCAACTGCACCCTAAAAGACAAATGACAAGTGAAAGATCTAATCACTTGATATAGGAATGTCATTACTTGGACATATGAAGAATTGAAAATATATGACCCATAGGTCATTACTCATATGATTCCCTTGAATATAAATCATAGACCATTCAGGCAGAGGCACATGTAGTCAATCCTATTATGGAGCCTCTCGTTCAGAAAGAAGTGGAGAATTTGTTAAGCACAAAAATCATCTTTCTAGTAAGACATTCTACCTAGGTGGTCAATTTAGTCCCAGTAAGAAATAAGAATGGTGAGATCAGATTATGTGTAGATTTTAGGAAACTTAATAAGGCTTCTAAAAAAGATAATTATCCCCTTCCTTCTTTAGACGAGGTCATACAAATAGTAAGTGGTTCTGAAATGATGCCTTTTTTGGATAGATTTTCAAGCTATAATTAGGTATTAGTGTAATATGAGGATAGAATAAAGATGGCATTCACTATGAACTGGGGAACTTATGCATGTAAGAGGATGACATTCAACCTAATAAATGTAGAAGTGACCTTTAAACATGCTATGGATCATGTTTTTAAAAGACTGATAGGAAAATTCATAATTATCTACATGGATGATCTTACGATATTTTCAAAGGATTAGAAAGAATACATAAGTCACCTATAGTATATATTAAAGAGATGTATAAGGTTTGGTGTTTCATTAAACCCAAAAAAGAGCATATTTGGAGTGATCGAAGGCAAGCTCTTGGGGCACATCATCACCAAGGATGGGATCACCATTGATCCTGATAGAATTTAGGTGATTTCAAAAATTTAGCCACCAAACAACAAGAAGGAGATTAAATCATTATTTGAAAATATTAACTTCATAAGGAAGTTCATCTTAGGATTTGTAGAGATTATTAAACCTCTAAATGCTATGATCAATAAGGATGCCAAAATATAATTTATAGTTGAATTTTAAAAGTCCTTATAAGACATTAAAGATGCAATATCTCAGGCTCGAGTATTGATCAGTCTAGATTTTAATAAATATTTTTACATGTACTCATTTAATTTAGAGCATATGATTACAAATATCATCATGCAGAAGAAGGAATAAATTGAACATATAAATATGTTCATGAGCACAAATCTGAAAGATACAAAAGTCAAGTATTTTATGATTGATAAATAGATTTATGCCCTTGTTAAAGCAGTGAAAAAGTTTTAGCATTACATTTTAAGGAATAAAACCATTACCATTATGCCTAATCCTATGGTCAAACTCACCCTATCACAAAATGAATTAGGATAACATCAAGGTAAATAAATGGCCAAGATACAAGAATTTAACATAGAGATCAGGCTTGCAAAGATAATTTGAGGGTAGGGCATTGTTTATCTTATGACTGAACCAAATCATTGTATCATAGTTGAAGAGGTATGTGAAGCTCAAGTATCTAAAGGAGAATGGTATACTAATGTAATATAGTATTTACTTATGGAAACTTGTTCCCCATAACTCAATAGAGAGAGGAAAAGAGCCTTAAGGCTCAAATATTCTCATTACATGATTAAGAAGGGAGTCCTTTATAGAAGAAATTATGAAAGTATTTATCTCAAGTGCATATCCATAGATGAAGCTAAAGAAATCTTAGAGAACTTGCATCAAAATATAGGTAGTGGTCACCCTTTTAGAAATACCACAACTCATAAGATCTTAAGAATAGGATAATACTGGCCAACAATTTTCAAGGATGCTCATGATCATGTGAAAACATTCCATGAATGTCAATCTGAATCCAAGAGACAAGTACATACTATAATGCCTCTACATCTAGTTGTTGAAGGAAGGCCATTTCCTCAATGAGGTTTAGACTTCAGTGGTGTCATTAACCCAAATTTATTGGTAGGCCATAAATTTGTGCTTATTGCCATAGACTACTGAACTAGATGGACTGAAGCCATAGCCACAAATAATTGCAAAGCACAAGATGTGATTTGCTTCTTGAAGGAACACATAACAACCAGAGTTGGCATGCCTATTTATCTAGTTTATGATAATAGAATGTCTTTTATATCAACAAAATTTACTGAGTGGGCATATGAAAACCAAATTATTATTAGGTTAGCTTCTAATTATTACCCCTATGAAAATGGACTAGCATAAACAACAAATAAGAATCTAATTAATGTAATTAAGAAAATATCTAGAGACAAGCCTAGGGGCTAGCATAATTTATTGAAGTATGCTCTTTGGGTAGATTGGACTAGACACAAGCAAGCCCTTAAAGATTCACCTTACCTGTTGGTGTATGAAAGCAAACTAGTGTTCTTAATTATGCTAAAGTTACCCACTTATCAGTTCATGTAGGACTATATAGAATTGAAAGATAAGGCATAATCATTACTGTTAGACATAATAGAAATAGAAGATTCAAGGAATGAGGCTTTACAAATATTTAGTAAATATTAAGATGTAGTCAAGAGGTGGTTTGATAAGAGAGTAAAATTTAAAGTATTCAGGATTTTGGATCTAGTGCTACTTTGGGATAAATCCCATTAGAAGAAAGGACAACATGACAAGTTTTCCCCACTATGAATTGGACCATACCAAATTTCAAAGATCTTGGGCAATAATGCATTTCATCTGAAGGACCTCCAAGGTAATGAGCTTATATATCCAATCAATAGATAGTACCTGAATCACTACTCCAAGGCCTTACCATTTGTAGATATTACTGATTGATGGAGGATAGACAAATTTAGACATAAAATTGGATTAGATTTCATGATTTCTAGATTAGATTTAAATTCTTTCTTAAGATAGTTTATTGCTTTCATAGACTATTTTCTTGCTTTCTAAATTAATACTTCTTGCTTTTAGTATTTTTCCTTCTTAAATTAGATTCTTAATTTATTAGTTTAGATTTATTACTTTCTTAGATTAGTTGTTCTTTGCTTTCTCTAACAATCAAAATTATGTTCAGTCTGACCATAACCAAGCTAAAAATCCAAACCAACTAAGCTTATGACTTATAAAAAAGGTGAAAACTAAAATTTTAACACTTTGGGATTGGTTTATAGATTATGCATATTTCGATATTTTTTGAGTATTTAAGATGAAGGCAGGTAATCATGAATTATTCTAGATGGTGTCACAATTGAATACTTTCACTAGGTATGTGAAAGTTACTCTCAAGGTACTTCATATAAATTTAGAAAGTTTTCTTATTTTATTGGATCAAAAACACTTATAACATTAAATACATATTACAAATGAAAATTTTGGGTATAGGTGTATCTATTAGAGACATTCTAGTAATTATTTTTTTTATAATTATACCATCTCACTAGGGTTCCAACTCTTCTCTTTTCTATTAGAGAACAAAATAAAAAAGAAGAAAGAACCAATGAGTTCAAAAGAGCATAAAAAAATCAAAAAGCTCACATGATGAAATAAGGTCAATTTACCACACATCATGATCAAAATAAAATAATGGAAATAGAAGAAAATGATTCTAAGGTATCTCTATCAAGGCTATGGATGCTTGACTGGTAGCAGATAAATCCATGAGATTCTCTTGATTTAATGAGATTTAAGAGATACTAAAATCGAACCTACAGTCTCATCAAAGCCTTTGAAAAAAATCATCACATCAAGGGTTAAATAAGCTACATATTTGACACACATAGATCCAAAAAATTAAAAGGCAAGTATGTTGTGTGAATGAATCTAGAAGTCTCTTTCATGTTTTTTATTTAATTAATCTTCTATGACACACTTCATGATTTATTTAAGATTGCAAACTGGAGTTCTGGGTTCTTCAATACTCTGGAGCGTTCCCCCTATAAGTCACTATTTGTTTTACCCAACATTCCCTCTTTCTTTATAGAAATGGGGACCCATATTTTTTTAAAATTATACTCTTGACTTTGAGCCCCTCTTTTATGTTTTATGCAAAACCTAGGAGAAGATTGATTATTGGCCTTTTTCATATTTTAACAAAGTAGCATTAGTATTGTGTTTTCACTAACTAACTTTATACTTTTTAGGAGACTTTATTGGGTTTTATGTTTTTAGATTTGTTCTTTTTTGGATTTTGTCATTGGAACTTGTGTTCCAGATGAATTTGTCTTTGGGTTTATTATGTTAGACATTTTATTTGCAACAATTTCCCCATGACAATTCCCCCACATCAATTTCTCTGAAGTAGTTGACTTTATCAAATTTGTATTTTTAGTCTTTTTTCTACCAAACATTTTGTTTGATGAAATTTTATCTTCAAAACATTTTCTCCACAACAATTTTTCCAAAAAAAAATTCCTCGAACTTATTCATTTAGTCTTTTACCTTAGACTTATTCTATCAGACTTATATTTGTCAGGGACATTGTTACAGACATTTTATTTGAAGCATTTCCCCCAATAGAATTATGCATGTGGGATTTTTTTCAAGAGCATTTTGCTCAACAAAATAGACCTACCCTTCATCTTTTTTGGAATGACCCTTCAAGTTTTTTGTCACAAGCACTTTGCCCTATGAATTAGATCCTTCACACAATTTTTCCTGATATTTTTTTTCACAATAATCTTGCCAATATAATTTTGTCAAAATAGACCCCTAGGGCACATACCCTTCAGAATTTTGTAGTTTCCCTTTGGCCTTTTTTTTCAAACATTTTGTTCGATGAAGTAAATAGACACTTTGGAATTTTTTTCATGGGCACTTTGGCCTATGAAGTAGATCCTTTGCATAATTTTTCTCGATACCTTTTTCCCACAACAATCTTGCTGATACAATTTTGCCAAAATAGACTCCTAGGGCACATACCCTTCAAAAATTTTAAACATACCCTTCAAATTTTTTGAAGTTTCCCTTCAGTGTTTTTCTTTCTAAAATTTTGTCTAATAAAGTAGACCCTTTAGACTTTTTTCCATGGGCACTTTGCCCTATGAAGTAGACCCTTCAAAATTTTTGCAGTTGCACTTTAGCATTTTTTTTTTGGACATTTTATTTGAGAAATGTAGACCCTTTGGAATTTTTTTCACATGAACTTTGCCTTGCAAAGTAGACCCTTTACATTTTTTCATAGTTTCCCTTCAGCGTTTTATCCCAGGCATTTTTTCCTATGAGCCTATCCTTCAAGAATTTTATCTTGAACTAATTCTTTCATGCCTTTTGCCCCAAACCAATTCCTTTAGAATTTGTGTCTCAAACATTTTTTCTGACAAAATTAAATTTTAGGCTTTGTGTCTTGGATATTTTTGTCCGAAGATATACTTGATGTGGATTTATGTCTCAAATATTTTACTTGATAAAATAGACTCTTTGAGATAATTTCTTCAAACATTTTGTCCAAAATAATTTTCTTGATGATATACATGCCCCACACAAAAATGCTAAAATAATTTTCCCTCACAAAATGGCTAAAACAATACCCTACTACCAAGTTCAATAGACCAAAATTCCCTATAGAGCTGCCAAGTGGCAACTCTATGTTCAAGAAATTTATTAAATATATATGCTAAGTCATTTTATGTTTATGATTATAGGGGTGAACCTAGAAGTGACAAGTTTTAAGATTATGGAGAGATAAAAGGTCAAGCACTAAGATATACGTGTGTATTAACTCACATACAAAAGATCTAACAATGCATAATCAATCACAACAACAAAGGCTTTTCAAAATCTCTATGAGAGTGTCAAGTGGAAATAATGCATGGGAGCCTAGTACATAGAGATCTAATGATATGAGATCAACAGAGACTTTTCAATGGGTATAGATCTTACAAAAAATTACCACATTGTGCAAAGATGCTACACAATGGAGTGTGTTTTGTAAAAGATCCCAAGAATCCCACAAAACTACCAAATGACATGCTCACATTCCATCATGCAAATGATCTGATAGTGTAAGTCCTAAGGTGGACTTTACAAAGATCTAGAATTAATGACAAGCACCATGTAACACACAGTCATGTTAAGTTAGTCATAACTAACAATAGTGTATTTGGTTCTAAAAAAACCATTGGTAAAGTGATGCATGTTTGAATTCCATTTGAAGGTGGCTAATCTAAAATATCAACAATTTGTTTTTATAAATTATAAAAGGATGCATGTACAATTTTGTAAAATAGCACATATATTGCAATTTGCATGTAGTTCAAGATAAAATTGTAAAAATATCCTTTGTATTTATACACATGCATATGTTGAATATATTTAATAAAGGCTAATTTAAATTGATAATTGTAAGTAAATTCTTATATGATTTTAGACCACAGTTAGAACTCATGTTTTAACTATCATATATAATGACCTTGCATGAGCTTGGAGGATGAGGCAACTCCTTCCCCAAGCCTATATAGATGATTGTAGTCCAAATTGGATTTTTATCATAGAATTTTGAATACAAGAGCAACATTAATTTTGATCATCAATGAATGTGTTTATGCATTTTCTTTCTAAATTTTGTGTAATTGGTTGTTACTTTCTTTAGTTATATCTTTCAATAATATTTAGTGTGTAATAGCTACGAATAGATTCTTGATTGTCTCGATTAATTTACTGATTTATAGATGTGCAAAAATTATTAAAATATTGGTGAAATATATTGATTAGGATAATTAATTTGATTGATTCATAATCTTGAATGTGTACTCATGCTTTTTTTGATATAATTTTATGTATGTGTGGCAAAATTGCCTCAAATACTTCACTAACCCAAGCCATAATTTCCTAAGTAAGAGTGTGAAATAATTACCCTAAAAGGAGAGACCTTTATTTGAGGCTTATGAATTTCATGCATCATTATATCCTTAGACTTCTTAGTCGTGTTTGACTGTGTGTGTGCAATTATTGTTAGTAACAGGAATAGGTTCTGAGAGTACAAATCTGTTTAGAAATCAACCAAGGAAAAAATTCCTAAAAGCCATAGAGTATTCTTTTTTTTCCTACCCTTCACTCCTTTTTTGAGTTTATTTTGAGACCTACCCACTTTATATTAGCAACCATCTACCCATCTAACTCATGTAGAGATTAACTACCCTTTAGAGACTACACCTCTATCCAAAAACCTTATCAACAACCTGTATGCCCTACCATCTATTCCATTAATATATTATTAAATATCACATTTATACAACTCATTCCCTAGAGAGTATTTCACCTATATTGAGATCCTAAAATTTAAGAGGCTACCTCATTACACTATGATGTGCATAAAACCCACATCAACATATGTAGTTACTACATATCACCTTCTTAGACTAACTCACAACTTATTTATCTCTTTTACATCCTATTACACTTTGTATAACCCTTGGGACCTTAATTATTCATTTGACATCCTTATAATACTTGAAACACCAATTACAACCTTCACTAGGTCCATTACAATTTCAAATATTCAAATTATCATTTTTGATAGGAGAACTCTAAGTTCATACAAAACACACTCCTTATGACTCATGGTGAAGATAACAAATATACCATATAGGATCCTTCACACAAACCTATATAAAAGAATGGATCATCTATGACCCTTAACTAGTATATGAGTCTTCAACAACTGAAAATAGTGTTTATTTTCTAGATGCTCCTGCATCAACATGTGTCTTGATCTCAATAGTTTTTTAATAGTACATAATATTCACTATAGTTCAAAATGTTAGGATTACCCTTTATTTAGGATAGTTTATTTTACCCTAAGTATCTTTTCCATGTTTAAGGAATTTATATTTATGTGAATTTTTAATTCACATAAATCTAGATTCTTTGAGGTGTCACTTACCTCTTTGTTCTCCCTAGGATTTGAGAGTTACTTGCATGAGTAACTCCTTTCCCCATATGACATCCACCTCCCTTGTCTTTATAAGGGATTAGGACATAAGTGAAATAATTTGAGGGCTTGTAAGGTCATAATGAAGTTATATATAACTCCTATTTTCCTCCTCTATCTCTATAAAAGAGCTCTTCCTCTCCTCTTTTCTTCACTAAGAATCATTTAGCTCTTTCTATTCTTCTCTTGTGTTTTTATCAAATATTTTACTTGTGGATATATTTTTTGAAAGACTTATAATAAGATAACATGGGTTTTTTTCTGAATCATTCAGTTTTCTAATTTAAATCTCTTATCACTATGGTTTTTTTTTTAGAGGTAACTTAGTTTCTTTATGCATTCTTATTTTCTCTCACTTTCATGTTTATCATTATTGATATTTTTGGGTTAAAATCCTTTCATAATATAAAATCTATGATCATTTTAATGACATTTTTTTTAGAGTGTATGGATTTTATAAGAAGAATTCAATTTTTTTTTCCAAGACTTCTAACCCTTGCTCAATTTTTTATTTTTTTTTTAAACTATTTATTTTTCTCCTTTATTTTTTTTAATAGTGGTTCCTAACTGTTTTTTGTAGGGTTTTTGTAGACACCTTATTCAAAAAAAATTTATAAAAAATCAATAATTTCCTTTAAAAAAATGTTTTTGAGCATTAATACACTTTTATATATTTGTGTTTCATATATTATTCTTCTCTTTCTTTTAACTCTATTTTTTGGCAGAGGGAGAGTGATAGACATAAAGTTGTATGATCGTTCTATTTCATTTCTTATAAAAAAAATACTCAAATCTTGGTTTTAAATTCTAGTTTTATTCTAATTTGTCAAGAGGAAGATTTTTTTTTAATATAAAAAGAAATAAAAGAGCAAGCAAAAACAACTCAGGGCATTACTCCTTTTATTCCTAAAACTCAAGTTTTTTTTCATTCCTCTACAACAACTTGCTCAGGTCAGACTGTACTTATTTAATTTTTTTATTTTTTCCTTAAATCTCATAAATTACCCCTCTCAAATCTAAGTTTTTTTATGCCTCCTTTTTGCTGTGGCATTTGGTTTTCCTAGTCTTTTCTTTGACCTTGCAGTTTTTATTTCTCATTTTTTCCTCTCTATGGCATCACCCCTTAGCTAACATGCCTCTATTGCAGCTTCGAGCACTTTTTTTTCTCCTTTATGATAAAGGCATCAATATTATTCTTGTTGAGCATTATAAAATGCATTCTTTCTTTATCTTCTTTATTCTCTCTTTGTGCCTTATTCTCTCTTTTTTGTGCATACTAGCTTACTAAAGCTTCTTGTTTATTTAAAAAAAATTACTCTGCCTACTGGGTCTTTGGCCATATGCCTCTCTCATAAACATCTTAAATTATTTATCTGTTGGAGCATTTACTATTGCTCATGTATTTTTTTTTTAAAAACTCAGTTCTATTTAAGTTAATGCCTTATTTTTTTGCTTGCTAGTGAGTGGTTGCCAAGTTACACCTTGCTTCTAGACAAATTGATACGTTTCACTTCTTTCTTTTTTTGGTATTCTTCAATTTTTCTAGTTTTAAAAAAAAAAAACTTCAAACTTCATTTCATAAGATTCCTCCTCTTTCTTTAATGTGCCGATCTTCCATTTCATTTAGTTTATTTTAATTTTTAAAAAAATCATCACAATTTAAATCACTTTCTTTATTATGAAAGCCATTTAATTTTTTAATAAAATCTTTACCTTTTTAAGTTTTATATTTAAATATTATTAACTTTCCACTTTTTCATAAAAGTTAAAAAAATCAGTCTTTTTTTAATCTGCCTTTGTATTCACTTATGTAAAGGCTTTTAAAATGAAAATTATCAAAGTTTTTTTTCAAAACAATTTAATTGTTTAAAGTTTTTTCCAAAACAAAAAGAGGCTTAATTCAACTTTAAATTAAATTATACATTTTTTTTTTTTTTTTTGGGGCCGGGGGGGGCAATAATAATTCATCTTTTTCCATAATTCAAGTTTTTTCAGCTCCTTTTTTTTAATTAGTTATGTCTTTACATTTCGTTCAGTTGTCCTTTGGTTTCTTGTCCCTCCTATGCCTTTCTTGTTTAGGTGATTTTTTGCCTATTCACATTCTCATTATTGAGTGAGATTTCATGGCACAATAACTCAATTGTTTCTTAAATTTAAACTCACATCCACCAATTACCATTTATGAAAATTGCATATGCAATATATTTTTACTTTCAAACATTTAGTATGTGTAATAGATGACACAGGCCCTCTACCAGATATAAAGACTACCTCCACTAAAATTTAAAATAAATGGCAAGCTAAGAATGACAAGTCATTAGGATTGATTGGTATGACCATGACCCCTGAATTACATTTCCACATTGATGGTTGTTCTCTTGCCTCCACTGCTTGGTCTAAACTTAAGTCTATTTATGATGTTGTGAATGAATCTCAAAAAATTTAAATTTAGAATCAATTGTCTGATTTAAAGTACAATGATTTCAAATCTATGGATGACTTCTTGATTAAAGTTCATTTTTTACATTCTCAACTAGCTAGTTTAGGTGTTAAATTTTTTGATTTGAATTTGATTCATATTATCATGAAAAAATGTTTATGTCAATCTTTTCAATAGTTTATTACTAATATTTATTCACAACTATATTTTTTTACTCTATTTTCTATGTTGAAATTTGAATTATTTTGTACTTTGTTGCATCAAGAAGAACAAAAATTGATTCAACTTGGTAGTATTAAGATTAATGAACATGATTTTGTTTCTAAACACCAACATAAGAATGGTAAAAACATACTAAGTCCAATAATACATATGATAAGAAATATCACAAATCTAACTCTAAACCTAAAAAAAATTAGAGTGTAATTATTGTGATAAAAACACTTATAATGAAGATCATTTCTTTAAAAAGAAATATGATATCAAAAATGGAAATATTAAAGTCACAGATAATGCTAACACTAGTAACAATAAGACTCAAGAAAAATAAAAGTCTAAGACTAGAGCTTATTTTACTTATGTTTTTCATGTTTATCTTGTTGAATGGATTGTTGATTGTAGTTCTACTCAACACATGACATATAATGCTCAATTATTTTACTTATTTAGAACTAGATCTTTCTAACAATCATTTAAGTCTTACAAATCATACTTCTCGTAATGTTGAAGCCATATGAAATGTTAAAATCTCTAATAGTGAATTGCATGATGTCTTGTTTGTTCCTAATTTAAAATTGAATTTAATTTTCATACTTCAATTATACAAACAGGACTATAAGATACAATTTACTAATGATACTTGTTATGTTAAATCTACTAAGCAAGATTTTCAAGTAATTTCTATTGTTTTTTTAAACAATGATAATTTGTTCAAATTTAATAGAATCTCTTCTCCCTCATCTTCTCATGCTTTGCTTGTTTCTAAGTATGATAACTTGTGGCATGAAATATTAGGGCATATCAATTACCAAAGTATTGTTCTCATGAACAAACTTAATATGGTTCAAGGTTTACTTAATATTTCTCCCATTACTTCTACTTATAATGGTTGTATGGCTAGTAAAATTCATAGAAAACCTTTTCTTAAAAATCATTCTTGGCATGCTAATGAAAAATTTCATTTAGTTCATAGTGATATTTTATACCTTATGCAAACTCCTTATATTAATGGTGCTAAGTATGTTTTAACTTTTATTGAAGATTGTACTAGGCAAGTTTGGATTTATTTTTTGAAAACTAGAGATCAAGTTTTAGATACTTTTATTGAGTTCCATGCCTTTATTGAAAAATAATCTCATTGTTCTTTATGCATATTACACACTGATAATGGTACTGAATATGTTAAAAATAATTTTCTTACATATTATAAGCAACATGGAATTAAATATGAGAAAACTATTTCTTACACACCTGAGTAAAATGGTGTTGTTGAATGTAAACATAAGACTATAACTAAAATGACTAGGTGTATGTTGCATACTAAAAATATGTATTATAAATTTTGGATTGAAGCCATGTATTGTGTTGTTTACCTCAGTAATAGGACTCCCACTAAAGATATTTTAAATATTGCACTTGAATAAGCTTGGAGTGGTAAAATACTTAATTTAAAACATTTACATGTTTTTGGTTGTGATGCATTTGTTTATATTCTAATTGGAAAGCGTAAGAAGTTAGATTTTAAAGTAGATACTTTTATATTTTTTTGTTATGATGAATCATCTAAAGATTATAAGGTTTGTGATCCTCAAACTAAAAAAATCAAGATTAAAAGGGATGTTAATATTGTTGGAAATAGTGTGCTTGATTGTGCTTCCAATTCTAATTTTATTGATATTGTTTCTACTTCTTTTCCTTTTGAATCTAGTGATGATCATAATGATATGTTGTATAATGAAATTATTCCTCTAATTTATTCTCCTATTTATATTCTTTCTCCACCTAAAGCTATGCCTAAATGGGCCAAGACTACTATAACAGATTCAAAAATTAATGTTGATCTTAATGATACTCGTAAAAATAGATAACAATTTTGAAATTATGCTTTGATGTCTAAACTTATGCACAATAATGATCCTCACACTTTAAAACAATCTCAAGGTCACTTTCATTGGGAAAAAGTTATGCATGTTGAATACAAATATTTGATTTCTAATAACACTTAGGACTTAGTTACTCTACTTATAGGACATAATTTGGTAAGATGTAAATGGTTATTTAAAACTAAGTTCAATTCTAACAATCAAATTGAAAAATATAAAGCTAGATTAGTTTCCAGAGGTTTTTCTCAAATTTAAGGAATCAATTATAATGAAACCTTTACTTCCATTGCTAAAATTCCTACTATTAAATTTACTTTAGCTTTAATTGCTCACATGCATTGGCCTATTTATTAAATGGATGTTAAGAGTGCTTTCTTAAATGGTGACTTGCATGAAAAATTTACATGTCTCAACCTCCTAGTTTTATTAAGAAATTTAATGAGCATCGTGTATGTAAGTTAAATAAAACTATTTATGATTTTAAAAAATCTCTTAGAGAATGGTAATTTAAAATTTATCATTTTTTCATAGATCAAGGCTCTACTCATAGTTCTAATGATCCTAATTATTTTGTCAAAAATTATCCAAATGACATAGTTATAATTATTTTGTATGTTGATGACTTAATCATAACTGGTAATTATAGTTCCATGGTTTCTTGCACTAAAATTGCTTTGAAGAATACCTTTAAAATGATTTATTTGGGTCTCATACATTACTTTTTAGGTATTCAAGTTTGGAAAGAAAAAGATAACATCTCTATTTATTAATTTAAATATGCATATGATTTATTGTGAGGTCATAATGAGGTTCCTAGTGTTTTGTTTGGTAGGCGAGGAAGCTACTACGGATATATAAAGACATATATTATGTTTTAGGCATTCTGTACACTGAAGGAGATCTAGGTCATAATTGATAAGGCTAGACCATAAGATAAATAATTAAGCATGATGAGATGATAAATTTGAGTCTTTCATTATCAGGGAGGTATGGAACTAAAAGGTAAATCCATTATAAGTATTTTTCAAGTATACAAGATTGATATGTTATATAAATTAGATTTTAGTGTCCACATTTCCCCTCTTTAATCTATTAGTGCATAATAAATTACTAGTTTAAAGTAAATAAATGTGTACTTAGGTATGTAAAACAAAACTTGCCTTTGTTTGAGCCACTTTGAGTTTTTTACTAGTGTATGACCTATAAATAATATAATGTCACATTATAAATCAGTGCATATAATCTAAAATTTGAAATAACTAAAATGCTTAAATAAAAAGAAAGAAAGGAAGGAATACACCTATGTGTCGATGAAACCATGTTGCCCCTTGTTACTTTCACTTTTAAAGATAATTCCTTATGAAGAATTGGAGCTAAGAGAGGTTAAAAACTAAATCATATAGATTTAAAGAGGGATATTAGAAGGTAATTATTCCCCCAATCTAGTTCAAGGGTGAGTTGTGACATAGCCATTGAGATCATTGAATCTCAATCACACAACACTAGTGAAACTACAATAAAATACATGTTAAATGGTATAACCAAATCAACCTACAAAATGGAATTAGTTTTTTTCCATTGAGGGCATTGAATCTCAATCACATTAATATAAGGAGGTAACTTTATACACAATAAATGCTCAAAATGGTGCTTCTTGATGAAAATGGTGTTTCTTGGTAAAGTATCAGTGTTTCTTGGTAAATCAATTTGAATATGTATTTGTAATTTTTGGTGAACTTGTATTTCATATGCACATATAATGTGTCTCAAGTTTAAATATATATCAAAATATAACCTATGATCTATAACTATGTATACAGATTATCATAAATCTAAAAAACTCTATCCCAAATATGTAAAAAATGGTGCAATGTGTATAGGATTCTAACCCAAGTATGTATATAAATCATTAAATTGTATCAAATTTCATCAATTTTGTAAACTATATATGTGTGGATTCATTTATATATGACATTCCCCACTAATATTCCCATTTTTGAGGTCAGGAGAATGGAGTCTAGTAGTTACCTTACCTCAAAATGATAAGTTAAATATATAATGTGTATGAATCATGTATCATATAAGAGTAACATGTTGAAGTAGATATATCAATGAATCTTATAATATGTGAACACAATAATCCTTAAGATGTATGACATGGATCATGGTAATGTCTAGAAAGTAATAGTATAAGCTCAACAAAAAATCAAGCATACACATAATAACACACAATGTCACAAAAAATAGATCTAAGGAGACTACAAATAAGGGGCATATTCAAATTCCACAAACTCAAAGGAATAAAATATTCAAATGTTAAAATAGAAAAATTAATCAACACACAGTGCCACAAGGGCCAATAAGAAAGAAACATATTCAAATTTTCCACAAGCAAGAAATTATCAAGAAAGAAAAAGACACTTAAGGAAGTGACAATGTGAATAAATGAATTATAAGAAACCAACTTAAGAATATCATATTAGTCCCTACATATATATGTTAGAAAAAAATGTCATGTAACATAGAATATCAAGTACCCTATGAAATATTAAACATGATTATAGGCATGTGTAAGTGTTAATATATAATATCATCATTATAATGTAAAAATCATCATAAAATAATGTAACATATCAATTATGATCAAGGAAGTAGATACCCCCAACATAGTGTGCCAAGTGGGAAGGGGAAAGGTCTAATATCTATATATGCATGTATTTGATATTTGGTATAATTATTTTATCACACTTAAGTATGCATGAAACATATGTGTATCTATAAAATGAATTATATGCTATCTAATAACATAAATACCAAGGAGCTAGTGAACATGTGAATGTTGATTTTTTTTATAATTTTGATTTATTTGAATGTTATGTATTTTATTGAATATTTTATTTTTTTGGATATTTTTAAATTTTTTCAAAGTAAAAATTTATAAAACCTATAATCCCATCTAATTGATGGTCATAGGAAGCTCCAAAATCATAATATGGTACATCAATTTGGTGATACTGCCAAGGAGCATGTATAGATGTCATATCTAGAACTATAGAATATGTGGTACTCTATATATGTCTCATTAGACTATGAGGCCATGAAGAGGTAATATAAGGATTAGGGGTTCATGAAACATATTATTTAGTGTTATTTTATTTCCTTATTCAAGCTATAATTATAACATGTTTGTGTGCTCTTATGAAGTGGGTAGGCCTTGTAGGTGTAGATGAGGATTATGTGAAATCCACTGTGTATATCTAGTGAAACAATATCTTAAGTATGTGATGCCTATGAAAGGTTATTACCTATTTATTACCATTTTAAAAATGATTAACCTTAGTAGGTTATATAATTATCTATCTGGGAATAAACTTCTCTTTTTCAAGTGGATGTTCACATGAGATTCCAAAAACTGTGATAGAATACCTATGAACTTTAGGATGTATTATGTGCTAAAGTGTGACAATATTACCATATAATGTATTCCCATAATATGGTAGAGGATTTTAATTATATTCTATTTTTAATTCTAGAGTTTTCTTATAATGATCTTGTAATGTATCATTAAGTATTATTTGGTTTTGATGGCCACTAGGTTGTGACCCTGAATCCTTTGGACGATCATCAAAGGTAATTCACTCATTATCTATGAAATCTTGTATCTTTTGTTTCAATGTGTAACATATATTAATAAAATGTCTGGTATCTTGGTAATAGTCACAATAAGAATTTGCATCATATCCTTTTGGTAAAGGTTGACTAGTATCAACCTCTATGGGATGAGGGACAAATAATAGAATACACCCACAAGCTTATTAAGTAGTAAAGTTATATAATCAATTAATTGTGTAAATTGTCTCTTAGGTTCCTTGGATAAGATAATCCAATTAGGTTTTTGTGACATTGTATTGACAAATTTTTTGGATACCATTTTAACCTTTTCATCAATGTTTGAATAAATGGATATTTAAATATATAAAGAAAATTAGTCTTCATTGGTATGTTGGTGTGGTAAATTATTATTTTCAAGGGAAATATTTTTCTTGGTCCATTTTATAGAGTTAAAAATATAGGCCACATATGGTGGATCTACATTACTTGGAAAAGTTGTCATATGTAATGTTATCAAAAGAATATCCCTATATTGGGGGGGGGGACTTTTGTAACAAGTCAAAAAGTGAAATTTTATGAATAACATAATTGGAGTGATTTGAAATATTATATGTCAATGAGACCTTTTTCATGTTTTTCCTTTGGTTTCATTTATTATAAATATTAAATTGTATTGATAAAGGTGAGTATTGATCAATGATATCCTTTGAGGGTAAATATTTGAAATTAAAAGTATTTTCATTACTTATTAGATCTTGTATAATATCCACAAAAGAAGACAATGTTATGTCACTTTGTAATTGGGGTTTTCAAAATGCTTCATAGAATATACCCTTATAGTTGATTGTTTTAAAATATTAGCATGTGTATTACTTAATTGGTTGATAAATTTATATTTGATTATTAGTTTAAGCTTAGGAAGAACCTATTATAGATTAATAGGTGGTGGGACACGTTGGGTACCCTTATCTTTTTATGTAGTGACAACATGGACCAAAAAATCCAATATAAATTATGGATAAATAATGGGAGTGGGATGGTATATATCACTTGAATAGGATCCAAGAGGAAAAAATGGTTGAGAGCATGAATGTTGATGCCTAAATACCAATTTTATATTATTACAAAAGGAGTTGTAAAGATAAATTTAATTTTTATTTTTTCATAAGTCACTCTCTTTTTTGTTTTGATGAAATATAACTATATATTAACTTAATAAAAATATACAAATAATTCACAAAAATATAGGTGGTATGAGAGCACACCACGCAGCCACACTAGGCAATACCTAAGAGCCAAAAATAAAAGTTTCATAAACAACTAGGCAAATCTTAGGAATAAGTCACAAAGTAATTATAAAAGATAACTTTAAATAGTAAGATCAAGGATAGAAGGCAGAGGATCCATATCATCAGGACCCCAACCCAAGCTTGACAAGTCATTACCATCTAGAATAGGCTCCTAGCCAAAAGCTTGAGTAGTGTCTCTATCATCTTCTTATTCCTATGTCTCAGTAGGAAAAATGGATAGATAAAGTCTAGGAAACTTGTCTAGCATGTTCGATCAGCCTCTAGGTGGTACCCCCCAAGCATCTAAGCATAGAGGAGGAGGAGCATCCCATTCATCCTACCTAGCTGGGGAAGGAGGCAACAACTACCACCTTAGCTCCTACCTAGGAGGGGTCATGCACTGGTATGGGATACCACTATGAGAGTGGCACTAAGAATGGCTATGATAATACCCATAATGAGGTGATAAAGTAATTATATCCTCTATTCTAAGATCCCTTGGTAGAGATGGTAGAACTTGAGCCATTGCATAAGGATCATCTCCCTAGTGAGAGAGGAGATCCTGAAGGTGCCCAAGCTCCATAGCCACTTTATTAGATTTAACTTGAATCTATAAAAAAACATTAGAGATGATATAAGACTTACCTAAATCAAAGACATTAAAATCAATTGAAGCATTATTGAACGTAAAATTATTTCTTTCTTTCTAAAACTAGGAGAGAATCTCCAATCTAAAAGTATGCCAGACTTGTGTGTATTTAAATGGCATCAAATCATTACATTATATTTGGACACATATTTTTGTATGTCCCCCTTGAGTCCTTTCTAACAAAATCCTTCTTGACTCTATGATAGGTTTTTAACAACCCTGAGTGACTACTAAGTGGAGATGCATGAAGTTCTTGAAGGATTTTCTGTTTGAGAAGAGAATTTTGACATAGATATAATCTATCTTTGTACCATAATGCATTACCCTTCAATGAAAAATTTTCAATCCCACCAAAACCCTGCTATAGATTATAAATCAATGAATGGGTAATATTATCATTCTCCAATTCTACCCTTACTTCCTTCAGCCAGTTTGCCTAACAAATGGTCATGGCACATAACAATGCCTCAATTGGTTCATCTTGCCTAGATAGTGTATCGGCCACCACATTTTATTTTCCTTTCTTTTAGACTATTTAAAAATCAAAACCTAACATTTTTGTCACCCGTTTTTGTTTTTATTCAGAGGATAACCACTATTTCAAAAAATATTTAAGGCCTTATCTTTACTTGAAAGTGATGACCTAATAGATAAGGTCTCCATTGTTTAAATGCATGTAGAATAGTCATCATCTCTTTTTCATAGATGGGTTTAAGATGATTTTACCCTTTAGTTTATGACTTTCAAAGGAAATGGGCCTACCCTCTTACATGAGTATTGTACCCATACCATATCCAGATACATTACATTCAACCATAAAAGTTTTAGAAAAATCTAGATTAGCCAATACTGGGGTGGTGCACATAGTCATTTTCAATTGGTCAAATGCCTTGGTAACTATATTATTCCACTAGAAAGAGTCTTTATTTAATAAATAAGTGAGAGGTGATGCAATACTACCATAGTTTTTGACAAACCTATGATAATAACTAGTTAGCCCTAAAAATCCCCTTAGTTTTTAAAGTGTCTTGAGAATCTGCCACTCCATGATGGCTTGGATTTTTTTAGGATCAAATTTTACTCCCTCATGTGATATAATATGACCCAAATATTCCACTTCTCAAACTCCAAAAGAACATTTGGATGGTTTAGCATACAAGTTATGTTTCACATGATACAAGTGGTCTTCCCAATTTTTTCTATAAATAAGGATGTCATAAAAAAACACAAGTAAAAACTTTCTAAAAAATGACCTAAAAACTGTATTCATCAAAATTTCCCAAAGTGAAGATCTAATTTGGTAAAATAAACAACACCATGTAATTCATCTAACAAATCATCAATTACAGAAATAGGAAACTTATCTTTCATAATGAACTTATTGAGCTCTCTATAATCAAGGCATATCCTCCAATTTTCATCCTTATTTTGTACCATGACTATTGGAGAAGAATATTCACTTTGGCTATGGTGAGTGGTACCTACCTCTACCAACTCTTGTACCATTTTTTCAATTTCACTCTTTTGGGAATAAGGATATCTGTATGGTCTAATATTGGATGGCATACTTCTAGGAATGAGTCTGATGGCATGATCATGAGTACAACTAAAAGGAAGACCTTTTGGCATAGGTCTAAAAACAACTGAATGCTCATACAATATTTTTTGTAACTCAGGATGGGTAGACTCCTTAGTTTGTTAGACATTAATAGAAAAAAGCATGCCATAAATCTTTTAGCACTTTTTTTTAGCATCTTGGTCATCTAATGTGAACTAACCATTTGTGGATATTTAAATCTTAATCCTCATAATTACAGTGGCTTGCCTTCAGAATAAAAATGCATGAATAATTCATGGAAATTCATCTCAATAGTACCCAATGTGGTGAGCCATTGTACTCCCAAAACAATATTAGTCCCACCCATATGAATAACAAACATAAGAGAATCTAGAAAATAGTCCCCCATTTCTAACTTAATACTATGTCATTTTACAAAATAATTAACTATACCACCATCAACAATCATGACTTGAAACTCTAGGGTTGGATAAATGAAACAATTCAAATAATCAACCAACTTACTATTGATGAAATTGTGTGTACTACCTAAATCAATCAACACTATGACCTTCTATTTCTTAATAAAATGCACCACCTTAAGAGTCTGAGTAGAAATAACTATAAGGGCATGGTAGGAGATAGTAGGTTGAGAATTGACAGCTTCATCCTCAGGTCTTTCAAAACCCTTAATAGATGCCTCATCTTTTTCATCCTCATCAGCCCCTTCAATGTGAAATAACTTCTTTTTTGCACATCTATGACCTTTACTCCATTTACTGTCACAACCATAACATAACCCTTTACATGCTTATCCTCAATTTCTTATGGTGTTAATCTGGTAGGTTGAGGTCATGATGGATTTGGGAAAGTGTGTTCTCAACTATTAGTGAAAGGATGATGTTTAATCATCTATTTTTCTTCTACCAAGTGTGCCCTTGGTATAGCTTCAGATACAGTTGTTGGGTTAAACATATGAACCTCTAATTGAATACCATCTTTTAGTCCACCCAAAAAAAGGTCAATCAGATTTGCCTCAGTGATATCCTCCACACATAAGAATAGTTTTTGAAATTGATGAATATAATCCTTCACTATTCCTATTTGCTGTAGTTTGGATAATTGTTTAAAGTAGTTTTTAGAAACATTATCCTGATAATGAGACATCAATTCATTAGAGAATACTGAACATGTAATAAGAGAACTAGTATTTTTCTTTTGAGCAAAAAACCAATGATACCAAATGAATGGCTTAGGTTCTAGATACAAAGATGCCACAACCACCTTTTGAGATCTAGGAGTTTGGTTTAAATCAAATAGATTTTCAATTTGAGTGATCTAAGTGAGTGGATACTTACCATAAAACTTGTGCAAGTCTACTTTTGGCAACATCAGTTTTATCCCCATATTGGCAGTGTTAGTATTAAGAAGAGGAGGACTAGAAGTAAAAAGTGGAGGGTTGTTGAGTGGTAAATGAGATTAAATGGTAGCCAAGTGTGTCATGATTTGATGCAACTAATTATTCATGTCATTAATCTCCCCTTGCATTGTTGATATTTGAGTTTAGAATTGTACATCCTTCTACATTAGGCCATGAATGTTTGATTGGATTTGAGAAATTATATTAGATGATTCAGACTCCATCTCATCCCCTAAAGGGGTTTTAGGGTTTTTTACCCTTTACCCCATCCATGGGTGTTAGGACCAGCCATACAAAGGTTTGATGGTGAACCTTATTTTGCCCCATTGACCTAATTTTGACCACTAAGTTTTTTGAATATTTATACCTCAAATAAAAAATATCAAAAAATATACCCAAAATAATTTTTTCCAAGTTTCCAAAAATATTAAAAAAAATTGAAAAATTATAAAAATTGAGAGCTATGGAGAAAATTTATTAAAAACACTAAAATGGAAATAAATTTTTTAAAATAGATCTAAATTAGCTAAAATTTTAATGGAAACTTGAATTATTTCTCAACTCTAGTAAAAAAATTGAAGAGAATTTCTCACCCATTTGCAAGATATATCCAAATTTCAAGATCTAGGGTTTTTAACCTAATTATGGCCCAAATCGACACTCTAATACCACTTGGAATGATATTAATTCACCAAATAATAATATATACAATAGTGTATCATATTTATATGGAATTATAACATAAAATATGAATAATAGATAAGCCACTTTGAGGGTGCAACCTCCCAAATGCTTTCAATAAGAATGAATACTCAATATATGATGAACAACTAACCCTACCTCTTATATATAGTATAACAAGGCCATGTACCACCCATAGGCTGACCTACTAAGTATATGAATGTATAAATAAATGTAAAATAATATGCAAAATATTTATGAGAGCCACAAGTAAACTACACATATCCATAGACATGCCAACTATTAAGGGCATAGCAAGGATAACTAAGAGCGAGATTGTCTATAGTAGATATCCTAGATAGTATGAATTACCCTTTAAAAAAACTTGAGAGCATTGATCCAAGGGAAATTTTTTAGGGGAAATTTTTTTAGTTTAAAAAATGGGAGATCACCAGATTGAGCGGGTATTAACAGATAACCCATCACATAATCTTAAACCATTCCAAAGAAGCCATGGTTTAATATTTTCCCATGCCTTACATATGATTTTAGCCATAAAGGACCCTATGATTTGGATGGGAGACTTAGTGAAATTTTTTTGGGGAAGTCAATCCCTTTCTAGGATTTCTTTCCCTTAGGCAAGATTGAGGAGATGCAGTGTCTGAACAACACCTTTCAACCCTCTTGGCCCTTAATGGCCCACACAATCCATTTGACACATAAGGTAGTTCCTTACTAGACTATGTCAATGAGCCCCATCCCTCCAACATCATGCATGAGGCAAAAATATTCCCAGGCCACCCTATGGAATCCTTTACCTTAGGGGGAATTAGCCCAAAGGAAATCTTTGAGCAATTTTTTTAAATTTTGGTAATATTTCTTAGAAGGCACCCAACATGAAGAGTAGTACACATGGTTGGTCGCAAGAATTTTTTAGCAGATTTGAAATTTTCTTGATAGTGAAAGAGACTTGGTCACCTAGTATTCTAGCTTCTTAGCAACTTTTTCAACATATTTCCACAAAAAAGGTAGAAAAGCATTAAAAACAAAGGGGATGCCAATAAATTTTAATATTTCATCATGTTGGATCCACTTCCAACCATATTTATTATCCCACATCGATAGAGGGAGGAAATATTATCTATATCAATGAGTTTTTGCCATTAGTGTTGGATCTAGAGGATAAGCAAAAGGTGTCGAGATACTACAAGGTGTTGTCCACATTGGAATCATCCTTAATGAGAGTAAGGAAGTAATCATCCATAAAGTGACAATTAAGAAATTGCATATCTTCTTGTAGTTTTATGTCATCTAGAGGGAGATAAATTCCCTTAACAAGGTCCCTAGCTTGGGAATTGCTAAGAAGATATCCAAAATCCTCAGCTATACACACATACAAGGTAGGAGCTAGTGGGAACCCTTGAAAAATGGAGTGGAATAATCCAAACTTCTCTGAGGTAACTCCATTAATGAAAAGGATGGATGAGGAATCTAAAAAAATCATCTAGATGGTTTGGATGAAGATGGGTCTGAATCCCACTGCTTGAAGCATAGATAGTATGAATGGCATTTGATGTGATCATAATATTTTTCAAATTCAATTTCAATGAACATAGCTTGTTGCTTATACCTTCTAGCCCAGTCTATCCCTTCCCATACTACTATAATGTTATCCAAAATATAATGGCTTCTAATAAAACCCATTTGTTTAGGATGCACAATGAGAGGAAGCATATTACACAATTAGATTGCTAGAACCTTGGTAATTGTTTTATAAGAGACACTCAAGAGGGTGATGGATTGTAAGTTACAGATCAACTCAGGATCTCCCTGCTTGGGTATGAATCAAATATTTCCTTTATTTATATTTTTACCCAATGAATGTGAGTGAAATTCTTATTGATAAAACTTATGCAAGTCATTACCCACAATATCCCAAAGGGTTTTATAAAATTTGTAGGGTAAGCCATCAATGCTAGGAGATTTGTCATTAGCCATATGAGACACAGCCTCATGAAAATTCTCAATAGTGAGGGGCCTATCATAAACCACCCGCTGGGTCAGAGTGAGTTTGTAGGAGAGTGTAATTCACTTTCTTTGACTTGACCAATTTTTAAAAAACATTGTATTATGCCTTTTATTGATTTAATAATGTATGGAAAATAATAACCAATGACAACCATCATATATTGATCAATGAAGTAGTTATTAAATAGATACATATTAAGTATGATTGAGTTTTTTTTAATAAATGCAAATTTAATTTTTAAGATATTTATAGTTAAGAATTTAGAAATTAGGAAGCCTTGAGTCAAACTAAGGTTTGCATAAGGAAACATAGAGGTCAGGTTCACCAAATATTTAACCATTTTTTACTATTGTTTAGATGAGGGTTAAAGGTTCGAATAGCCTATATGTAAGTATGATTAAAAATATTATAAAGTACTATAATTAATTGAAAACTTAGATAAATTAATATTTATAAATTAAAATGATGAGTAATGATAAATATAGAAATTACAATGAAAATAGTAGTTTGATTACATAAACATGAACAAGAGATAATACTTATATTATCTAAAAATATGTAAGAATATATAAGATATGCATAGGTGGAAATAGGTAGGAAAAAGATTAGGATTTGGTCATCAAATTTTGGAAATATTATTTCTAGAGGGATGGACACTCACACTAGCCTTGGGAAACTTGCATCAACACAAGTGTTATGATCCTAATGGTTTTGTCCAATATGGAATATTCATTTTATTATGAAGTAACCACTTGGAAATTTATATATTTTCTATCACCTTTCCACTGATGTCTTTTATTCACGTGGATAGGATGTATATGATTATATGTCTTTATACCTTGCAAAAAATGGGTTATTGAGCCCATGGTGTTGAGCTGACCTCAATGACCCTTATATCAATGATCACTTACTACATATCCAATACTATAAGGAAGACCTTAGACATATGTATTTATCCCATAGGTGTTGGCTTATGTGTGCACAAAGGTGTAATAGACTATATGCAAATGCATGTAATGATCTAGCTTGTAACTTGAAAAATACTATTCATGGGCTATTATTTGAGTGATTCAAACCTATGATATGGTTAATCTTATGGATGACATATAAATATGGAATAATATGGTAGTATAACTTAGTTATGCAATTGATTGAATGAGTTTAAATAGGTGTTTGCTTGGTATTTTCTAGATGAATAATAAATATGCTTTTATTTTTATTTAGACCACATCTTTTAAAAATATCTCAGTGAAGAGATAAATAAAATAAATAGTATGATTGATAGTATTCAAAATATTTTCAAATTAGATGAATTTTAAAGACTAGACACTTGATATGAATTTAGACACTTGCATCGATCCAAGTGTCCCTATGTGAGAGACAAGTGTCTAGTAGGCTAAGTAGTTGTTAAGGATATGAAACTAATTATGAAGGATATATATTAGGTTTTATGCATTATGTATAGTGTGGGAGATATAATTCATTATAAATTATAAGGTAAAACCATAAGATAAATATTTAGACATAGTGAGATGGTGAATGTAAGCCTTTTGGTGATAGGGAGGTCTAGAATCGAAGGGGTAGAGCCTTGGTAAGTATTTATCAAGTATACAAGACTAAGATGCAATATAAATTATATTATAATATATAAACAAAGGTAAATACAAATAATTTTAGTCACATTTGTGTATGATCACCAATTTGTCTTCAAATTCAAGTATAAAATGTGTGATTTTGGAAAAGTAAGTCATATTATGACCTTTGCACATCCAACCACCAATTTATGTTGATTTTACTTGTGATTAGCTTTGTTATATGCCAAAAGTGACACAACAACACCATATACACTTGTAACCATGAAAATTCAAATAAATTCAAACACGTGTATGCATGATCACCCTAAGTCACTTTGAATACAAGCCAAAATGGTGTGATTGGGGAAACATAGGGCACACTGAAGACCCATGCACACCAAAACATAGCTTAATGTCATTTTTTATTTCAATTTTGAGGATTTATAGGCCAAAATAAACACAAAAACACCATATCCACTTCTAATGAGGAAAAACACAAATAATTTGGGACACATTCATGCATGATCAACCCAATTCACTTCAAATTGAGGTAAAATTGGTGTGATTATGAAAATGTAGGTCTAATTTATAATCACATGCACCAAACCACTCTATTATATTTATTTTACTTATGATTATATCCTTTATAATATACAATTCACACAACAACACCATATTCATGTGGCTAGGGTAAATGTAGATAATTTTGGGCACATTTTGGCATGATGACCCCAACCCACTTTGAATCTAGGAAAACATGGTGTAATTGGGGAAACAGAGGCTTTATTAGTGACCTTTACACACCTAACCACCCCTTTATGCCAATTTTACTATTTATTAGGTCTTTTATAGGCTAAAAGGGACACAACACACTACATCCACTTGTGACCAGGGAAAATGGGGAAGTTTTTGGACATATTTTTTCATAATCACCCCAATTCACATCGAATTCAAGACAAAGTGGTGTGAATGGGGTAACATACATTTTAGTTTTGTGTGTGTGGGTCACCAATGTAATTCATGTCCCTCATTTGCCAAAATACACACAACAACACCATATCCACTTGTGAATAAGTAAATTTAGATGATTTAGGGAACATATATATGTGATCACCCAAATTAAATTTGAAATAAATGCAAAGTGGTATGATTTGGGTAATGTGAGTTATATTGGTGACCCAAACATATCCAACCACCCTTTTATATCATTTTATCTTGATATTATAGGGATTCTATGCCAAAATCAACATAACAACACTATATCAATTCATATCTAAGCTAGGCGACATGATATTTACAAAGTGTGTTGCACTGATTAACATAAGACACCAAACCCATTATATTTATATGGAACTACACTATAGGTTGTATTCCTCTATAATGTGACATGTATATATGATATACACACATGATATGATTTTTAAATGAGTCATCATCCATGGTTATTGTCTCAAGATAGGGTAATGGATAAGATATATATTTCTAGTTAATGGCATAATGATATTTAATAGGCCCACCACACTAATTCAACCTATATGTAAAGAATATCATTAAATGATTTCAAGTGGTATAAACTAACTATCATATCAATAAGATAGGTATTATCCATCAAATCATGTTACTCATGCCCATTCCATTATATAACACATCAACATCATGTTACATAATTATATGACATCAATATATTTAATGCTATGATATGTACTACATCACACATCATTCATGCCATGCCCAACATCATGAAAATTACGTCACTTTTATCATATGATATATACAAAGTATGTAATTGAATAGCATTGATCATTGATATACTTTTTCAATGATTGATAGATTCATTCAATGGATAGAGTGAACTAGAGATAGCCGATAAAATTGATATACCTTGGCCCCTATCTCTATTCATTGTAAATATATATAAATCCATATGTGGGGTTAGGGTACCAATATATTTTTCAAATTAAAATATATATTGTGTAAATGCCAATGAGACTTTATATCTATATAGTGGGGGTTGTTTTTGATTGTGTCATTATTTATTGATAAAGGTGGTGCCACCATATCATCCATTACTATTTTTTAAATAAAATTATATAATCATATAACCCACATAATATGATTCACATTGATTCATTATCTCAATGAGGACATATTTATGCATGGATAATTATTAGTGATTTATTGATATCAAATATTTAACATTATTCATCAGTGATTGATGTGTAGATACTTTCCCTTATATACTTTTTTATATTTATGATAGGGATAAGGTATATATAATATAGTGGGAACACTAGTGGATGGTGGTTATCCCCTCTCTCTCTCTCTCTCTAATAGGGCACCCATATATATAGACTAACCATCTATAGTTGAGGCTGAGAGATATGTCCCATAAAATATGAGGGGCACTCATTTGATGACTGACCTTATATATCTATCTATTAAGGGAACCACATATATTGTGGGAGGATGAAGGGGATTTCAATTGACATATCTATATATAGGGGAAATCGAGGGCTCCAAATTCTAGTGAGAGATGCAGAAAATTACTTGTCTATTTATATAAGGCATAAATAATATAATGATGAATTGAGGGATGGGATGACACTTGATATAGAAGAGTGACTATGTGTAGATAAATTATTTATGATTACCGATACCATCTCAAAGAGTCAAGGACTTTCTAGGTTATATTGTATTATATTACATAAAATTCAATAACAATATTCTATTTTAGAAGAACATCAATGATTATTGAGAATAACACCAATTATTACTAAGAAGAATAAATGACTGCACATAAAACATTCATTCAATGTGAAATGCATAGACCATACCCAAGATTATCCTTGTCTCTACATAATTAATGAAGGGGATTGATTGATTTATATTGAAAGGTAGATTGAAAGGAGGGGGTCAAGGTAGAATAGTCAAGATCCAATAGTAGTGTAAAAACCATACCATCAATGTCTTTTGAAGAAATCGGCATGATATTTTTTTAATTAAAAGAGTGTTTTTGGTACACTATCTCAATTAAAAATGGATTAATGTGCTCATGCAACCATAGAGATTGTCTAAATGTTACTATGCATGAATTTTGTTCATTTTAAATGGGTATAATATTATTTTATTGATCTTATCTTATAGTCCCCATAATCTTGAGTAAAAATTACATAAAGGGGTTGTTGGATATGTGCAAGTCACTAGTGCAACCCACATTTCCCTAATCATACCACTTTAGCTAGATTTCAAAGTGAAATTAGGTGATTACACATATATATGCCCAAAATCATCTATGTTTATCCTAGTCATAAGTGGATATGATTTTGTTATGTTGTTTTGGCATATGAAGGACTTAATCACAAGTGAAATTAACATAAAAGGGTAGTTGGGTATGTGTAGGTCACCAATGCGACTTATGTTTCCCCAATCACACCACTTTGGCTTGAATTTAAAGTGAATTGGGGTGATCATGCACAATTTTTTACAAAATTATATATATTTCCATGGTTACAAGTGGATATCATGTTGTTTCACTTTCACCTATAATGGACTAATTATAATTAAAATCATCATAAATTGGTGGTTTGATGTGCAAGGGTCATAATGTGAGTTACATTTCCACAATCAAACATTTTTTTCTTGAATTTGAAGAGAAATAGTGTGATCATCCATAAATTTTCCTATTTTTTTTCCATTTACCTTGATCATAAGTGGATATGGTGTTTTTGTGTCACTTTTTCATTATAAGTAACCTAATCAGAAGTAAAATTGACATAAATGGGTGGTTAGGTGTGCATGGGTCACCAACGTGACATGTGTTTCCCCATACACACCACTTTGTCATAAATTCAAACTAAATTGAGGTGACCAAACATAAATATGCACCAAATTATCCAATTTACCATGGTCATTAATTATTATGGTGTTTTTGAGTTTCTTTTGACCTATAATAGACCTAATCATAATAAAAATAAGCATAAAGGAGTTTTTTGGTGTGTGTTGATTTGTAAACTTTAATTTTGACAAACCTAGAACTCATATAAATTAATAATTCAATTCAAAAGGTCCCAAAACATTAAAAATGGATGTATGTTTAAGTAAAATGACATCAATTTGAAAATCCATGCCCTGAAATCCTTAGGTTGAATACTAAAATCTTGAAAAAGACTAAGTACTCACTAGATTGGATTTTGAAAAGCCATCTTATAAATATTAACTGGAGTTATGAGACTAATTCTATAAGATGTATAGTGACCATAATTTATTATATTTATTGAAAAAAATTAAAGTATAAGGAAATAACATTTATTTTATCAAACAACCCCCTAAATTTTAGCTATTCACATTCTTTCCTTTTTGTCTTTAATATTGCATACTCCTAGGGATGAATACATGTTCCTAATATTATATAATATTAGTAATGTATACATGTTATAGTTTTTCCATGTTACTAAAACCTATGAATTATAGGCTTGGTAATTAATAATATCAGATAAAATAATGTGTACACATTATTATAACACTACATATGTATTTATGGTTAAATTGAGAAAATGTCGACAAATTGGCAAATCAACTTCTTGCACTTACCCATGTAAATATTTTTTATGTTGGTTAGTTATTTATTGTTAAATTTAGTGAGGCTATACATTATTAATATAGTAATTTTAAATCTTGTTAATCTTATTTCAGACCTAGGTATTCTAGAAAACCTTATTTCACCTATATGTATGTCTTGTATTAACCCTTGGTAGCATCTATCTATGCATGGGCCATCTAGTGGTAGTAGTACTACATGTGAGGGTAAATATATAAATGTAGTTGTAAGGATGAGTGGAAAATGTTGGTATATAACTAACACACATTTTTATATTGGGTGAATTATAATTACCTCTGATGCTAGATATAAAGGTGGCCATAACAGATATGTAGGTAGCTCAAGAAGTGAGTGTGGGCACTAGTTAGTAACCCTTGTGTAAATTATCCTAAGCATTTTTAGAGTCAGGGTTTTTTTTTCCCCATATTTATTTATTATGGTATTTTTTTCCTCACTTGTATTTTTCCTACTTTCATGGATAATACTTCTTATGTGTATAGGTTGACTCGGAAGTAACTCCCTTGACTGGCTATTTTAGGTATGGGAATTACTCCTCTATTCTTAGCCCTATTAACCACATTTTATAGAAGAGTTACTATTTTATTTTTAGGTTTTATTTACCACCTTTAATGGAGGAGTTAATATTATATTCTGGGGGTCTGTTTACAACCTTTTGTGAAGGAGTTATTCAACACTCTCCTATTTGTACTTCTCACATTTGTGAGATTTGATAATGGAAGTTTGGATTTTGGCTCCTGTATTATCTTTTGAAATATTCTTGGATTTATATTTCATTTTTATTTAAACTAATTTTTAATATGCACCTACTTGGTTCCTATAATCACTTGGCTTGTGCATTAGATGTATCTGCAACCTAGACTCACCCCTGATATAGTATCAAAGCCATCCTGGTAATGGTATGTCTTGTTTTACAATGTGATCTTAATTATTAAATAGTTATATCATTTGAGTAAATTTTTTAAAGGGTTTGAAAAAAAATTTAGGTGCTCATTGATATCTAAAAAACCTTTGGATTTGTTAAAATCCCTCGATTGCCCAAAGTGAAAAAAAACAATTGTAGGGGTCCTTTTTTACTAAAATATCAAGTTTTATTGTATTGCCAAGTTTTCTATGAGGGTTATGGATTTAGGATATATCCTATATTATTTATATTAGATTGGATAATTTCATCTACATGTGATTTATTTGGAAATCATAAAGAGGTAACCAGGGTTGTGAGCAAGAAGTCATTGCCTCTACAAGGGCATCTAACCTCCCAAGGGCATTTTTTGTTGATCTAGTTATTTTGTTTGCTAGGGAATTCCTTTTTTAGAAACTAAACCTATTTTTTATTGATCAATATTGGTGTTTCATCCTCTTTGGCATCTATATCTACATATTTTCTCTCATAGAATCATTTTTGTGAGATGGGTACTCCTTTTTACTATTAAAATATGTTCAAACCTGTATTTTTTGGGGAATGACTATCATACAACCATGTGGGTTTCCATTTGGAAGTAAATATCATCATATAGAGATATATTTACATATTCAAACACATGGTTACACCATTGACATCCATACAATGTTGTTCCATCCCTCAGTGTAGCATTGAAACCCTCCATCTAGTGCTTCACTTTCATTTAGAAGCTTCTAAAATTTGTATAAATGTGCTTATTTTTTAGTGGACATAAAAATTCAAGCATAGATAAGTTTATTTAAATCCAACCTTTATTTTCTACTTTATGTAATTTAAAATTAATTTTTTATTATTTTTTTTAAATTTGCTCTCAAAAGGGAATTTTTTGCTTTGAGCGGCATGCATCGATAAATAGAAGGCTTGGTAGATACTTAATATAATGACTGGGAGGACACTGGTTCAATTCTAGTTCCAATGCCTAGTTATAAGGATTAATTTATTTTATCAATCTTAGCACATTTAAATTTATGTGTTTTTTAATTTAAATGTACCATTAATGATAGGAACTTGATATTTTAATTAGTTTTGATTTGTAACTTAGAATCAAGCACCTTATTTTTAAGAAAATTATATTTTTTGTTCTTGATCCATTACTACCATTTTTATTTATAAACACACTAAATTATAAAGTGTCAGATTTGGGGGGTTCACCATTTCATAGTTTATGGGGTGTATTGTGTTTTGAGTTACTCTTTCTTTCTACTTGCACTTTCATTTCTATAACAACTAATACTTAAAATACAAACACTGCATTTATTTATTTATTCATAATGGATATAAGTAATTTAATCCATTAACACCATTTAAATACTATGAATGGAAAACCAAAATGCAAATTATATTAAGGAGCATGGGTTTACATCGTATTATAATGGGAAATGAAACTAAAACTAGTACATAATCATAAAAATTTAAGTGGTAAAACCATGGTGATTAAGCATATGGGTTGTTCTCTTTCTATATCTCATGATCTTATTTTTCACTTATTACCTAATAAATCACCCCATGAAATGTGGACCATCTTGGAAAAGTGTTTTTAGAAGCTAGATGTGATGAGAGGTCATCAACTTGAAAATGAGCTTATTAACCTAATTCCTAGCAACTTTGTCACCCTTAAAGATTTCTTAACTAAGTTCAGTCTTTGAGTTTGTAGTATAAGTAATGTGAAATACAAAATAAATATGACCAACTTAATCTGTCTAACTCTCTAACCTAGGTCCTGAGTAGTCAATCTTTGTCTCTACTTTCCATGCCACTAAAAGTGTTTTAGGCACTATAACATAGGATTACAAAGACAATGTTAGAAATATATTATTAGTGGATAAACCAAAAAAATCAGTGATAACTACCACTTTAAGCCTAAGTACAAGGGTGAGTAATGATAACAAGACAAATAAATCTACTAATAAAAGATGAAAACACCATTTACCTTCCTAGAATGACTCAATCTTGCAATTGGTGTGAGAGAAGGCTTATCCTTTTTATTGTGAACAAATAGTCTTTGATTATGCTTGATGATTTATGGGAAACACATCTTCTTTTCCCCTTGTCAATTGGTTCTTGGCTTGCATCAGCAATGAAGCATTTTAGTAATAATTTGGTAGTATTTGTTTGCACATAAAAGCTTGGTTAAGAATGGTCATAGCACTTGCATTTATAGGTTTTTTAACTAACTGTAACTCATGTAGTTAGGCTAGGGTTAAGGTTGGGAGTCCAAATGAAATTTATGATGGATTTAATTATGCATTTATGGAGGCATGGCTCAAAATTTATATTTTTGACATTTATGTTGATATTTTACAATTCTTGACTTTGAGGATGATGACATCATCATGACCTCATTTTTCCTTATATTTGTTGAATTTTAATTTTCATAAATTAGATATTCATTAATTGAACATGGGTTTTTCACTTATGCATTTAATTTTATTTTCTTGGTTAATTAATTCTACTTAGTCTTTTGGTCATTTTAAGAATTTTGTTAAGTTCCCCAATTAATTAGTCAAAAAGGTTAATTTGATTGGTCACAACCTAACTAGAGATGAATTCATGAGAGGTTATAATTACATATAGGGTAATACCACAAATAAGGAAGCCTTAATGTAATTTTTAGGACTTATTTCCAATATGTAGATGAAATTGAGGTGTTTGTTGATTTTTAGGCTTAGTTTGTATAGTTTGATAGAAATCAGTGTAAAGTCCATTTAGACATGAAAGTGGATGAAAAGGAGTGTCTACATTTTTTCCCTATTTGAGTAGGTGTTTTAAGACACAAGAAAAATAAAGTCTTATTAAATAATGAAAAATTAATTATGTTGAAAATTTTAATGTTTTGAATAGTGATGTGTTTACAACCATATGTTGTTATGAGCCAACAGTCATAGGTTGATTCCCTAGAGGGTGAATGATGAGACCTAGATGACCCTTTGAGTAGTCTAAATAATTTGCCATATTATGTAAAATTGGTCTAAATAATTTTCCCTATTATGTAAAATTGGAAATGGGATATCACATAATGAACCATGTATACATTATGAGTAAGAGATGCATGTCATGAGTAACATGGATACAAGTTTAATGGCTTAATGTTTGAGGCTTATTTATTAGTTTTATAGTATATTTCCATTTTTTTTTGGTTTTTTAGTCATCTCAACTCAATGAAATATTAAGATATGCAAAATGGGTTAACTCATAAAATTGTGAAAGTGTTGGTTTAGCTTTCTCACAAAATGGTGAGAGCATAGGAATAAGGGTGGTTGAGCTAACCTAATGAGCGATGCCTACATAGAGTCCAAATGGACCTCAATCCATTATATTTCACCCTAAAATGAGGAATCTAACTAAGTAACAGAAATATCTATATGTTTAAACAAAATGACATCCATTTCAAAATCCATGCCATGAAATCCCTAGGTTGAATAATGAAATCTTGAAAAAAGACTACGTACTCTCCAGATTGGATTTTGAAAAACCAAGAATACACATGTTATAGTATGTACATGTTACTAAAACCTATACATTATAGTCTTGGTAATTAATAATCTTAGATAGAATAATGTGTACACATTATTGTAACACTACATATGTATTTATGATCAAATTGAGAAAATGTCGACAAATTGGCACATCAACTTCTTGCACTTACCCATGTAATTATTTTAGATATTGGTTAGTTGTTTATTTTTAACTTTAGTAAGGCTATTAGTTAGTACTATAGTAAGGTGAAATCTTGTTAATATTATTTTATACCTAGGTATTATAGAAAACCTTCTTCTGCATATAAGTATGTCTTGTATTAACCCTAGGTAGAATCCATTTATGCATGGGCCAATTAGTGTTACTAGTGCTACATGTAATGGTAATTATATAAATTTAGTTATAAGTATGAGTGGTATTTTTTTTATATAACTAAGACACATTTTGATATTGTGTGAATTACAATACCTCTGATGCTAGATATGAAGGTGGCCATAGTAGATATGTAGGTAGCTTAGGAAGTAAGTGCATGCACTAGTTACTAACCCTTATGAAATGTATCCTTAGCATTGTTAGAGTAAGGGTTTTATGTTTTCCTAGATTTTTTATAATTTTATGGAGAAGCTTTCTTATGTGTACAAGTTGACTGGGTGACTAAGAAGTAAATCCCTTGACTGGCTATTATGGGTATTAGAGTTAATCCTCTATTCTTATCCCTATTGATCACTTTTTGTGGAGTTACTATTATGATATTTGGGTTTGTTTACCACCTTTCATGGAGGATTTAATATTATATTTTGGGTCTATTTATAACCTTTTGTGAAGGAGCTACTCAACACTCTCCTATTTTTACTTCTCACATTTGTGAGATTTATTAATGGAAGTTTGGATTTTGGCTCCTATATTATCTTGTGAAATATTCTTGCATTACTATTTCATTTTTATTTAAACTAATTTATGGTATGTACCTACTTGGTTCTTTTAATTTCTTGGCTTGTGCATTATATGTATCTAAAACCTTGACTCGATCCCGATATAGTATTAAATCCATCCTGGTAATTATGTCTTTTTTTATGTAGTAACCTCTATTTTTAAATATTGAGATTATTTGAATCAATTTCTTAGAGGGTTTTACAAACAATTTAGGTGTTTATTGATATCTCAAAAACCTTAGGATTTGTTAAAATTCCTTAATTGCCCAAAGTGACAAAAAATAATTGTAGGGGTCTTTTTTACTAAAATATCAAGTTTCATCATATTGCAAATTTTTCTATGAGGGTTACGGTTTTAGGATGGATCATCTCTTATATGTATTAGCTTATATGATTTCAACTACATGTAATTTATTTGTTAATCACAAAGAGGCAACCACGGTTTCAAGCAAGGTGTCACGACCTCCATAAGGGCATCTAACCTCCCAAGGGCATTTTTGGTTGATCTAATTATTTTTTTTGCTAGTGAATTTAATTTTTATCAACTAAATCTATTTTTTATTGATAAAAATTTGTGTTCCATCCTCTATGGCATCCATATCTACATATTTTATCTCATAGAAGCATTTTTGTGAGTTGGGCACTCTTTTTTACTATTAAAATTTGTTCAAACTATAATTTTTGGGGAGTGGTGGTCATACAACCCTATGGGTTTCCATTTGGTATTAAATTTCATCATATAAAGATTCATTTACATATTAAGACCCATTTTTCCACCATTGGCATCCCTACAATGTTGTTTCATTCCTCAATGTAGCGTTGAAACCCTCCATCTGGTGTTTCACTTTCATCTAAAGGCTTCTAAAATTTGTATAAATGTGTGTATTTATTGGTGCCCATAAAACTTCAAGAATAGATAAGTTTATTTAAATACAACATTTATTTTCTACTTTATATAATTTAAAATTAGTTTTTTATTGTTTTTAATTTTTTTTTAAATTTTCTCTCATAAGGGAATTTTTCCCCTGAGTGGCATGCACGAGTAAATAGAAGGCTTGGTAAAGACTTAGTATCATGACTGGGAGGTCACTAGTTCAATTCCAATTCCAATGCCTAGTTAACAGGGTATATTTATTTTATCAATCTTAGTGCATTTAAATTTTTGTGTTTTTTAATTTAAATGGAGCATTAATGATAAAAACTCAATATTGTAATTACTTTTGATTGGTAACTCAGAAATAAGTACCATATTTTTTAAAAGTTAATATTTTTTTTATTGATCCATTGATACATTTTTTATTTATAAACACACTAGATTATAAAGTATCATATTTGGGGGGGTTCACCATTTCATAGTTTAGGGGGGTATATTGTGTTTTGAGTTACTCTTTCTTTCTAATTGCACTTTCATTTCTTTAACAACAATTACTTCAACTACAACCACTACACTTATTTATTCACAATGGATAAAATTAAATTAATCCATTAACACCATTTAACTACTATGAATGTAAATCTAAAATTCAAATTATATTAAGGAGTAAGGGCTTACATCGTATTACAATGAGAAATGAAACTAAACCTAGTACATAATCATAAAAAGCTAAGTGTTAAAACCGTTGTGATGAATCTTATGGGTTATTATCTTTCTATATATCTAGATCTTCTATCATTTAGAACCTACTAAATCTCCCAAAAAAATGTGGACCATCTTAGAAAAGCTTTTTCGGAAGCTAGATGTGATAAGAGGTCATGAACTTGAAAATGAGCTTATTAGCCTAAGTCCTAGCAAATTTGACACCCTTCAATATTTATTCACTAAGTTAAAGTCTTTGACATTGTATCAAAAATAATGTGGAATAGAGAATAAATATGACCAACTTATTCTTTCTATTCTCTCTAAGCTAGGTCCTAACTACTCAATCTTTGTCTCTACTTTCCATGCCACTAAAAGTGCTCTAGGAACTGTAACATAGGATTAAAAAGATAATGTTAGAGATCTATTTTTAGTGGATAAACTAAAAAAACAATGATAACTAACACTCTAAGCCTAAGTACAAGGGTGACTAATCATAACAAGATAAATAAACCTACTAATAGAAGACAAAAACACCATTTACCTTTCTAGAGTGACTCATCTTGTAATCGGTGTGAGGAAAGGCTTGTGCTTGATATTGTGAAAAAATAGTCTTTGATTATGCTTGATGATTTATGGGAAACACCTCTTCTTGTCCCCTTGGAAATTGGCTCCTGGCTTGTGTCAAAAATGAAGCTTTCTAGTAATAATTTGGCATTATTTGTTTGCACACAAAAGCTTGGTTAAGAATGGTCATGGCACTTGTATTTATAGGTTTTTAAGCTAATTATAACTCATGCGTAGTTAGGCTAGGGTCAAGTTTTGGAGTCCAAATTCAATTAATTATGGAATTAAGTATGTATTTATAGAGGAATGGATCAACATTTATATTTTTGGTATTTATTTTGATATTTTACAATTCTTGACTTTGAGGATGATGACATCATCATGATCTCATTTTTCCTCATATTTGTTGAACTTTGATTTTAAAAATATAGATATTCATTAATTAAACATGGATTTTTCACTTAATCATTTAATTTAATTTGCTTGGCTAATTAATTATGCCTAGTCTTTTGGTCATTTCAAGAATTTGGTTAAGTGCCCCACTTAATTAGTCAAAAATATCAGATTGCTTGGTCACAACCTGATTAGAGATGAATTCATGATAGGTTATCATTACATACAGGGTAATACCCAAAATAGGGAAGCCTTGATGTAATTTTGGGCACTTATGTCCAATGTGTGGATGAATTTGGTATGTTGAGTGATTTCTAGGCTTAGTTTGCATAGTTTAGTAGACATTAGTATAAAGTCCATTTAGACATGAAAGTGGATGAAAAAGAGTGTCTACATTTTCCCCCTATTTGAATAGGTGTTTTAAGACATAGGATAAAAAATTATCAAATAATGAAAAAATCATTATGTTGAAATATTTTAATGTTTTGAAAAGTGATGTGTTGACAACCATAAGTTGTTACGAGCCAACAGTCATAGGTTGATGCCCTAGAGGGTAAATGACATGAATGACCCTTTGAGGGTGAAGGTATAAAATAGTGTCATTTAATGGGTGTTTATAAAGTGGAAATAAAATTATCAATTCATAAAAAAGATATAAATAATGATTTTGCAGGCCTCAATCATTAACATAGTGAATTTTCCCTAGTAGGGCGTATGTGATTGTGATACAATCAATTTGTCCCCAATAGGGTAGTTTTGATAGTGATTGGTCTAAATAATTTTCCATGTTATGGAAAATTGGAAATAAGAGCTTATGTAATGAATCCATAACATGGATTAATGATGATCTAGCACAGGGGACCAATATGATTCTAGGCTACCTGATAGTATGAAGATGCACATCCTAACTAGTAATGATTAGAATTTAATAGTGACTTAGTTATTATGTGTTTTGGTGTTATTTAGGTAGGTATATTAGGAATAATAGGAAATAATATTGGCACCATTACTTGATAGATCATTTGGCCTTATTCTTATTATAGCATATGACATTATGCATCATAGCTATAAATAAACCATGATAACAATGTGTGTCATATGCACAAAAAATCTTGATTTAAATGAAAATATAATCAACTTAGGTGTGAGATATGATCTATAAAATCCTAATTGTAATGATAATGTGATAAACTAAGTGTAGGAGTGAATACAGATACTCACAAATAAAGTACAAGATATAAAAAATCAAGAATTAAGTGTGACATAATGTAATAAACATATGACAACTAAGGGGAAGGGAGGTATAATAACACAATATAAATTAAAAAATTAACCTACTCAAGTCCAAGTAGTAATTGAGACTCAATTGTAAATTGAATATACTTATATACATAACACATAAAACAAATAAACATAAAACACCCAACTAAAGTGCGATAAAAACAATCTATGACACAATGAAATAAAAAACTAATCTAAGGAAAAAATGTAAGAAATAAATACAATTACATAAAATAAAATAAGCCAACTACCTATTGACACCATTTGTGCATGTTTAATAAAAGTGTTATGGTTGGAAAAAGGTTACCCCTAGGCTATAGGGAATAATGGCATAGGAACGGGAAGGGGGAATATAAGAAAATTGAAGGGGTGGCTGAGCTGACTCCAAATTCCCTACGAAAAATATAAGTTACTGACATAGTCCAATTGACACAAGTTATAACATGGATTTCAAGACAAATGTAGTTCTCCTAGGAATTTAGAAGAGAATAAAATTAAGGATAACTAATAGAGATTGATTGTAGAGGAAAAGAGGAGGAATGGGCTCATAAAATGGTAAGTGTGTGAAACAAAAGGGTTAACACTCATGATTGTGAGAACATCATGCACAAGAATTAATGAAACTTAAAGAGCATGGTTTATGTTAAAACCACACTAAAAGATAAAATTTGAGTGTTCACAAATGAAAAAGGTTGATAATTCATAATGTTCACTACATCTGATGCTCAAAATAAGAATGAGCTTGTAAAATGACAAGATAGTAAGGTGATATGACCCACAAAATGGTGAGATAATTTTGATGTAAATAGAGGACAAGGAATGTTCCATGAAATTGGAAAATTATCTCAATTGATGGCATTGGTCAAGATAACCTAGGATGCCCCATGTATCTAAGCGTTGCTTACATAGTTTGTGTGGACTTTAGGATAATGTAGTTCTCCTTGAAATGGGAAGGAACACCCAAAAAAAATGGAATGAGAAAACATAAATGGTCATTATGTGAAACATGTGAAATATTTAGTTATACCTATTGACTAGGAGATGCACGTCATGAGTAACATGGATACAAGCTAAATGGCCTAATATTTGAGGCTTGTTTAGGATTTTTATAGTATATTTTAATATTTTTTGGGTGTTTTAGACATCTCAACTAAATGTAATATTAATATATGCATAATATTTTAACTCAAAAAATAGTGAGAGTGTTGGCTTAGGTTACTCACAAAATGGTGAGAGCATGAAAATAAGGGTGGCTGAGCTAACCTTAAAAAATAATGAGTGATGCCTACATAGTCCAAATAGGGCTCAATCCATTATAGTTCACCCTAAAATGAGGAATATGAATAAGTAAAAAAATTGACTATATGTTTAAACAAAATGACATCAATTTCAAAATCCATACCCTAAAATCCATAGGTTGAATACTAAAATCTTGAAAAAAACTAAGTACTCACTAGTTTGGATTTTAAAAAAACCATCTTATAAATATTAACTTATGGAGCTATTAGATCAATTATATAAGATGTAGAGTGACCATAATTTATTATACTTATAAAAAAAATTAAAGTATAAAGAAATAACATTTATTTTATTAAACACCCACCCTAAATTTTAGTTGTTCACATTCTTTCCTTTCTATGTCTTTAATATTGCATACTCCTATGAATGAATACACGATCCTAATATTACATAATATTAGTAATGTATACATGTTATAGTGTGTACATGTTACTAAAACCTATGAATTATAGGCTTTGTAATTAATAATATTAGATAAAATAATGTGTACACTTTAGTGTAACACTACCTATGTATTTACGGTTAAATTGAGAAAATGTTGACAAATTGGCACATCAACTTATTGCACTTACCCATGTAACTCTTTTGGATATTGGGTAGTTGTTTCTTGTTAACTTTAGTGAGGTTATCAGTTAGTAATATTGTAAGGAGAAATATTTTTAATCTTATTTTAGACCTAGGTATTGTAAAAACCTTTTCTATGCATATAAGTATGTCTTGTATTAAGCCTTGGTAACATCTATTTGTGCATGGGCCAACTAGTGGTAATAGTGTTATGTGTAAGGGTAAATGTATAAATTTGTTTGTAATGACTAGTGGAAAATGATGGTATAGAATTAACACACATTTTTATATTGGGTGAATTATACCTCTAATGCTAGATATGAAGGTGGCCATAGTAGATATGTAGGTAGCTCAAGCAGTGAGTGTAGGCACTAGTTACTAATCCTTATGGGACTTATCCTTACAATTGTTAGAGAAATGGTTTTATTTTTTACCATATTTATTTATTATGAGATTTTTTCTTGACTTGTAATTTTCATACTTTCATGGAGAAGCTTTTTTATGTTTACATGTTGACTGGGTGACTAGGAAGTAACTCCCTTGATTGGCTATTTTGGGTATGAGAGTTACTCCTCTATTATTATCCCTATTGACCACATTTTGTGGAAGAGTTAATATTATATATTGTTTTTTTTTTACCACATTTCATGGAGGATTTATTATTCTATTATGGGGGTCTTTTTACAACCTTTTGTGAAGGAGTTACTCAACACTCTCTTATTTGTACTTCTCACATTTATAAGATTTGTTAATGGAAGTTGGGATTTTAGCTCTTATATTATCTTGTGCAATATTATTGCATTGCTATTTAATTTTTATTTTAACTAATTTTTGGTATGTACCTAATTAGTTCCTATAATCACTTGGCTTATGCATTATATGTATCTGAAACCTAGACTTGACCCCGATATAATATCAAAGAAATCCTAGTAATTATGGCTTTTTTACACTATAATCTCTATTTTCAAATATTGAGATTATTGAGTCAAATTTTTAGAGGGTTTGAAAAAAATTAGATGTTTATTTGTATCTCAAAAACCTTAGGATTTTTTAAAATCCCTCGATTACCCAAAGTGATAAAAAAATAATTATAGGGGTCTTTTTTACTAAAATATCAAGTTTTCATATATTACCAAGTTTTTTGTGAGGATTATGGTTTTAGGATAGATCATCTCTTATTGTATTAGCTTGAATTATTTCATATACATGTCATTTATTTGGCAATCACAAAGAGGCAACCAAGGTTGCAAGTAAGAAGTCACAGCCTCCACAAGGGCATTTAACCTCCCAAGGGCATTTTTGGTTGATCTAATTATTTTCTTTGCTAGGGTATTCCATTTTTAGCAATTAAATATATTTTTTATTGATCAATATTTGTGTTCCATCCTGTATGGCATCCATATATATAGATTTTCTCTCATAGAAGCATTTTTGTGAGTTAGGCACTCCTTTTTACTATTAAAATATGCTCAAACCTATAATTTTTTGGGAGTGATGGTCATAAAACAATGTGGGTTTACATTTGGTAGTAAATATAATCATCTAGAGATTCATTTACACATTAATACCCATGGTTCCACCATTGGTATCCATATAATGTTGTTCCATCCCTCAGTGTATTGTTGAAACCTTCCATCTGATGCTTCACTTTCATCTAGAGGCTTCTAAAATTTGTATAAATGTGTCTATTTCTTGGTGGCCCTAAAAATTCAATAATATCTAAGTTTATTTATGATCCAAAACTCAGAAGATTTGTTTGAAAGATAATTCAAGAAATAAAAACAACACAATTGTAATAATGCTATCTCTGAGAAGAGATGTTTTATTGATCAAATTTACAGATCCAAACATATGCCTATCTCTGAGAAGAGATGTATGTTTTAATTTTTAGGATACATATCTATTTATACCTATTTTTGAAGGTAGGAGTAGGATGTGGAAGGTCACCAATCTCGAGGGAGATGAAATGGTTTGACTTCCACAAATTACAATAATATAGAATTTGAGAAATTACTATTTTTATATTGCACTACTAAAATTGAAATTTGGGGCACTTCCATTTGGTTTTTAAGGGCCAAAACCCACCAAGTAGAGATTTATGACATCTTATGGCATTTCCCTCATTCTTATCTTTCCAATAGTTCAAATGGAGAGTCAAATGGAGCTATGGTGCAAAAGTTATGGCTCCTAGAAGTTCTGCCACCAATTGGGGTAAAACCATTGCTCGAATTGTCACTTAAAATGTTGCTCAAATAAATTTAAATCCAACATTTATTTTATACTTTATGTAATTTAAAATTAGTTTTTTATTGTTTTTCAAAACTAGTTTTTTTATATTTGCTCTCATAAGGGAATGTTTCCTTTGAGTGGCATGCACAGGTAAATAGAAGGCTTGGTAAAGACTTAGTATCATGAATGGGAGGTCATTAGTTTGATTCAGGTTCCAATTTCTAGTTACAAGGATATATTTATTTTATCAATCTTAGTGCATTTAAATTTATGTAGTTTTTAATTTAAATGGACAATTAATAATAGAAACTTGATATTGTAATTACTTTTGATTGGTAACTCAGAATCAAATACCGTCTTTTTTAAAAGTTAATATTTTTTGTTCTTAATCTATTGATACATTTTTTATTTATAAACACACTAAATTATAAAGTTTTAGATCTAGGGGGTTCACTATTTCATAGTTTATGAGGGTGTATTGTGTTTTGAGTTACTCTTTCTTTCTACTTGCACTTTCATTTATGTTACAACTACTACACTTATTTATTCATAATGGATACAAGTCAATTAATCCACTAACACCATTTAACTATTATGAATGAAAAAAAATGCAAATTATTTTAAATATCAAGGGTTTACATCATATTATAATGTGAAATTAAACTAAACCTAGTACATAATCATAAAAAGTTAAGTGGCAAAACTATTGTGATGAATATTATGGGTTATTATGTTTCTATATCTCTTGATTTTCTCTTTCACTTAGAACTTGTTGTTTCACAAAAATTTTGATTTATTTTCTATTTAGAAAGAGATTAAAACTTTAAATAAGGGTGAGGCTAGTATAACTTGGATGTGGTTTATGCTCTGTGATCTAGATGGTTGTAGATACTCCTCTTTGGCTTCATAAAAAGTTAAGTGGCAAAATCATTGTGATGAATCTTATGGGTTATTATGTTTCTATATCTCCTGATCTTCTCTTTCACTTAGAACTTGTTGTTTCACAAAAAAAAATCTTTATGTTCTATTTAGAAAGAGAGTAAAACTTGAAATAAGGGTGAGGTTAGTAGAACCCGGATGTGGTTTGTGCTCTGTAATCCACACAGTTGTAGATACTCCTCTTTAGCTTAGGAGGATGACTTGTAGATAAGAATGAGACTAGAAAATAGTTGATTAGCTGGGTAGGTGGGTGGATTCCTTAGCAAGATAGATCCAAGAATTAAAAAACTTCCTTATAGGTTGTTAATCCATGTTTTAAAAGAAGTTAATGTTGATAAAGTTGTTGATAAGAGAGGTTGCATAGAATAATGAAAGTAATTGATCAAAAGAAATAAATACGTTTCAAAAGAAATGCTTATTTTTAAAAAATACCATTAAAGGTAAATGCTAAATTATTAAGATGTGGTTCAAAGGTGTGGTAAAATTATTGTTTTTAACTCTTTCTAGTGATAGGGATGAAGAGATAGGGTTTTGTGTTGAGGTTAGAAGGTGTTTTAAGCTTACTATTTTGGGTAGATTGATTTACACAGCGACTATCAGTGGTCACTGATAACCACTGATGGTTAAAAAGTGACCATCAATGATGATTGAGGGCTAACCATCAATAGTCAACAAGTGATCATTGATGGTCAAGACTAACCATCAACAGTCAAGGACTGACCATCGATGGTCAAGGATTGACTATCGATGGTCAAGGGATGACTATCAATGATTGAGGCTGACCATTGACATTCACTATGGGTTTTGATAGATTGGCTTTGGGTGAAGAAAGGATTGTGGGTAAGTTGTAGAAGGGTCATGTAGGTTCATTGAGTTTGGTTGGTCATGAGGATAAAGGTAAGGTCTTAGAGGTATCAAAATAGGGATTTAATACTTAGAATGGTTAAGATTGGTCAGAGGGTGCTTGGTGGAGAGAATGGTGTTTAGATTTGTAGAGCTCCAACACCATAGAGGTTGTGGGTATAAATTTAGAAATGGGTGCAGGCTCTAAGCTATTGAAACTTAAACTATTGAACTTGTGCAAAATACAAGATAATTAGCTCAGTGTTTGATGGCTTGAAGAAGTTTGAAGTTGGTTGAAATTTTTTGTAGATCTATCTGGGAGTAAGAATATCTTACACCAGATTTCTTTGAATGAATTCCCTATGGATCCTTGAATGATCTCCCATTCAACCTTCTCTATCTCTCTTAATATAGAGGAAAGGGAGAATCTAATCAAAGGGTTTAACAAATATTTGATTAAAAAGTCTAATTACATATTACTCATGTGAATAACCAATTAAATTTAGATAGATAGTAATCAATGAGTGAATGATATTCAAACTCTAGTTGACTCCTTTGATCATTCAAGAGCTCAAGTAACTATCAATGGTTAGATTAACTATCTATGATTGAGCACTGACCATCATACACAATTGAGGGGACATAGTCAAAATTGGCTAGTTTTAGCCAATTCCACTAATGACTAGTAGTTAAGGCATTGTAAAATGGTCCAAGGTTATTTAAAGGGGCATGGGGATGCATGAGAAATAGCTCTAGGTGTTTAGGATTTAACTAATTTAATTAAATACTTAAATTAGCTAAAGGGATAAATAGGTGAAAGGGTGTGTTGAAAGAATAGTCTAACCTAAAGGGGGCCAAGGGGTGATTTAAGATTGATGCAATGTTTAAATCTATAGTGTATAGTTTTATAGTGTCTACATTTTCCCCCTTTTTGTTATGTTGTTTGTATCATCAAGCTGTAAAACAAAAAATGGAAGGTTCGTATAAGGTTGGATGCCCCAAGTTTGGGATGAGGTTTTCCCCCTCAAACTAAGGTTATATGAGGTGAAATAAAATCAAGTGAGGATTTGATGAGTGGTGAAGGTGATAATAAAATGTGGGTGATAGGGTGGGCACTGAAGTGTGAACATGTGCACAAAATGTGACAAAAGTGTGATAGCCAAAATTGTGCAATGACAAGGTCACCATAGTTTTTAAAAATTAGGTCTGTTTTAAAAATACAAGTGACAAGTAGACCACGTGATCACATTTAGGCATGGTAGTTGGGAACACTCGTAAACACAAGTCTCCTAGGCAAGGTCTATATTTTCAAGGGTATCCAAGGTAGGAAGTGCTCCCAAGAAAAACATAAATTAGTTTGGTATAGTCATGGAAATCTGAGGTAGGAAATGCTCCTAATGTTAGGTTATGGAGCTAAAAGCTTCACTGATGCAAACAGGAGAGGAGGTTGCTGAAGGTTGCTAAGTTGCAGAGAAGCTGGGGTCGGTCTGATCAGCCGACATTGGCAGGATAGCAGAGAGAAGCAACTGACGTTGGTCATATATCGGCCGACGTCGGTCGCCTGTGTGGTTCGACTGTGAGCTAATTACGGGAAGTTGGTTGACGAACCAAGTGTTTCAATGATGAGTGCTAATTTTAGACTCATAGCTGCGGATCTAATTATTGTAATTAGATGTCTAATTATTGTTTGGATGAGATCTATATAATAGACTCATGGTTGTATTGGAAAAGTTTTCTAGTTTGAGTTGAGCAAAGTTTGTTCCTTCTATGTGTGAAGTGAGTAAGGGTGTTCCTCCTAGTTCCCTATCAGTGCCAAGCTTGGTACTGGTTGGAGAATCATAAGGACTTGGTGAGGCAAGGACAAGGGTTCTTCAGGGTGTAGAGTGATCTACATGGTAAGTAAGATCGTTGATCTGCAGGTATATGTGTGTGCAAGGTCAAGGTTCACAGGTGTGTAGAACCATGTTTGATTTTCAGGTGTGCAAGATCATATAGACAGCAACACAACAGGGAGCAGTATCAGGTAGGATCTACTTGGAGTACAGGTGTGTACTCGGATAGAGCAAGAGAGGAAGGCAAGGGAGTTCCTTCCATAAGTATGGTCTGTTGAATTGCAGGTTGTTGCAGATTCATGGGAGATCTACTTGAAGTACCTTGAGTACTTGTTGAGTACGTGGAGTACTTGTGGAGTGCGTGGAGCACTTGTGGTGTGCATGGAGCACAGGAGGTGAACACCAACTCTGTATTTGAGTTGGGTGTTGGGACCTGAGAGGGAGAGCTTTAGGGAGAAGAATTATTGTTCACTTGAGGTGTGGAAAACCTCTGTAAGGTGGTGGAGAAGATGTGGGATATTCTCTATTGTATTCTTTTCTGTATAAAGTGTTAATACAAGTTATGTATTGTCTCTCATATGCTGTGTTATTCTGAATTCTAGTTACTTGTTGATTTTGGTTATTTCCACATATTAAGTTGCTTGAAGTTGGTAATCAATTGTATGCTTCCAATGTTGTCGCACCCTGACACCTAAGAATACATAAGTTGGTTAGGTGTGTGTAAGGTAACACAAAAAAATATTTTAACATGGTAATTATTGTTAGCATGGTCAAAAGGACCAAGGTAAGGTCATCATAAAATGCATGCTAGTTGGGGAAAAAATAGCTAGTAGCAAGGTTAGTTGGTTTGGTTGGGTGGTGGAGAATAAGGTGCTCTCTAATGGGTGTATGGTTGGTTCATTGGTTTTGTGGAAAAGGTGATCCCTAATGGGTGCATGGTTGGTAGGTTGGTGTTCAAATAGGTTCCTTTATTTGGTGGAAGGGTATAAATTAGGTGGTTAGGGTTTAAATGACTCAAAGATAGAAGACACACATATTCTCAAGTGATCATGAAAGTAGAAAGAGGTTGAAATGTTCAAATTAAAAAAGACCATAATGGAAAGATGGATGGGATTAAAAGCATAAAATCCTTTCATGTATTACATTGGTATTAGTTCATTAGTTAAAAGAAGTGGCTTGATCACGTAGTGTCAAGTAAGCTCAAAATCCCTTGATTTGGTAGAAAGAAATAGGTGGAGATGAGTGAAATAGGTGAATGGATGGTAGTGTAACCTTCTAATGGGGATGGATTGCACCTTATATAGGTGACCTAGGAACCATTATAGACAAGTCCATATTCTAAGTTTGGTGTAGACTGATTGATGTAGGAACTCTACAAATATTGCATGAAAGTGGGTTGAAGATTTCTTGGGATTGCTTTATTTTTTAGTTTTGACTTTGGGTCTTTTGATGTTTTTATTTGATGGATTTAGGAAGCTGATCGATGCAGTAAACTTCCAAGTGATTTCTTAACAAAATTTAACTTAGCCATACTTTAAGGGAGTCATCTAAGCTTTGGATTTGTTTGTTGATAGTTGTCTTTTGAGGGAGTAGTCTACATTTTAAGTGATTTTTTTATGGTTTTGGGTAGTCATCCTTCAAGGGAGTGGTGTGCAATGCTAAATATGTTTGACCCAAGTGATATTTGGTATCTCGAATTTAATGTTATGTTGGTTTAGACATGGACTAGTCTATATAGGCTTAAATGCTTTCCTTTATAAAGGCAAAAGCATAACACAATAAGTTAAATGATGAGTGAAAGAGGTTTAAGTGATAATGACCATGGGGATTCATCCTATAAGGGGAAAAAAGTGTCCATAAGAATAATTCCATAATTAGAGCCATGGTACCCATGCTTAAGATTAGGCTAAGGTTGTGAGTGATAATCAAATGATCCTATTGTAATTAGCTACCCTTCAAATAAGGAAATAAAGGTGGTTGAAAATAAGGGATGAACTTAAGTTAGACATAAGATGACTAAGAAATTGGTTTAAAAAAAGGAATGGGATGTGAATGCAAAGCATTGAGGGGCTTAGGTTCTAATATGCCCCAAATCCACATTTATATGTAAATGGTTTGGGCTAATTAGGAGTGAATATGTCCCCTAATTACTTTTTGACACTTGATTAGATGTGGAAAAGATGTTGGAATTATGATGGTTAAGTAGGCATAATGAAAAATAATAATTCCATTTATCTCCACAAAGTTGGTTAGGTGATGGTTGCTAGACTTTCATTAATGGTAATGTTGGTTGGGTTTTGGTTTGGTTAGGTAGGTTTAGGCATTAGTTTGGGTTGGTTAGGTAGTGAAAAGGAAAGGTTTTGGGTTGATACATGGACAAAGCCTCTTAGAGGGAGAACTCCCCTAGTTTTCTCCTTCGATGGATAGTTGAAAAAGTAAGAGGCAAGGTTGGTTAGGTGATAATAGTTAGGATTTGAGTTGGCTTTTAGGCTTGATGGTTGTTGATTATGGTTTAGGTTAGTTTGGGTCATTAATGAAAGTTTGGTCAAGGTCAAGGTTTGTTTAAGTTTAAGGTTGGTTTGGTTTTAGGCTAGGTTTAGGTTGAGGCATAAGTGTCAAGGGCTACTTTGGTCATTGGTTAATGCTTGGGTTATTTCCTGGTCAAATATTTTGGAGGGAGAATTCCCCTAGATTATCTTTCTATGAAAGGTTGAAGCATAAAAAGGCTCCAAGAAAATATGTTAGTTAGTAAAGAGTTTTTAGGAAGGATGAATATGACTTCATTTGCCTCCCAAGGGTTGTTAGTTTTTAGTTTGGAATTCAAATTGTAGGCTGTGGTTTAGGAAAAATTTTCTTGATGGTGCTATGGTGAGGGAAACACTGTTGGGTCAGATTTGGGTAGGTTTGGGGTCTAGAAATGATTTTGAGAACATAATCCTAAAATAAATGTGGGTGTTCCAAAATATTTCACTAAAATTTTGATTTATTTTATATTTAGAAAGAGAGTAGAACTTGAAATAAGGGTGAGGCTTGTATAACCTAGATGTGGTTTGCACTTCGTAATCAAGATAGTTGTGGATACTCCTCTTTGGATTGGGAGGATGACTTGCAAATAAGAAAGAGACTAAAAATGGTTGATTATTTGGGTAGGTGGGTGGATTTCCTATCTAGATCCAAAAGTACACAACTTCCTTGGAGGCTATCAATCTACCTTTTAAAATAGGTTAACATTGATAAAGTTGTTGATAACAGAAGTTGAATATAATAATGAAAATACTTGTTCAAAATAAATATATACTTTTCAAAAGAAATGCTTATTTTAAAAAAATAACATTAAAGATAAATGTTAAACTATCAAGATGTGGTTTAGGTATGGTTAAGTTGTTGTTCTTAACTCTATATAGTGATAGGGATGAAGAGATAGGGTTTTGTGTTGAGGTTGAAAGGTGTTTTAAGCTGATTGTTTTAGGTAGAATTATTTACATAGTGACCATCAGTGATCACTAATAACCATCGATGATTGATAGGTGACCATCAATAGCGATCGAGGGATGACCATTAATGATCAAAAAATGACCATGGGCATTGAAAGTTGACCATTAATGGTAGAGTATTGATCATCGATGATCGAGGGCTGATCATCAGTGGTTGAGGGATAACTATTAGTGGTTGAGGCTGACCACTGGTGGTCACTATAGGTTTTAACAAATTGGATTTGGGAGAATAAAGGACTATGGGTAAGTTACATAAGGGTCTTATAGTTTGCTTAAGGTTGGTTTTTGGTCATGAGGACAAAGTTAAGGTCTTAAAGGTATCATAACAAGGATTTAATACTCAAAATGGTTAAGAGTGGTCAGAGGGTGCTTGGTGGAGAGAATGGTGTTTGGAGTTGTAGAGCTCCATAAACATAGAGGTTATGGCTATAAATTTAGAAATGGGTGCATGATCTAATCTATTAAAACTTGAACTACTGAACTTGTGAAAAACACAAGATACTTAGCTTAGTGCTTGATGGCCTAAAGAAGTCCAAAGTTGGTTGAAAGCTATTATGGATATGCTTGGGAGTAAGAATCTCTTGTACCAATTTTTTTTGAATGAATTCCCTCTAGATCTTTGAATGATCTCCCATCTACCTCTCTTAATATAGAGGAAAGTGAGGTTCCAATCAAATGGTTTAACAAATGGTTGATCATATAGTCTAATTACGCACTACTCATCTAAATAGCTAACTAAATTTAGATAGCTAGTAATCAATGAGTGAAAGATAGTTAAATTATAGTTGACTCCTTTAATCGTGCAAGAGCTCAAGTAACTATAGATAGTCAAGTCAACTATCAATGATCGAGTGCTAACCATTGGTGATTGAGGGTTGACCACATACATGATCTAGGGTCGATCATCGATGGTCAAGGGATGATGTTAGAGGGTGCTTGGTGGAGAGAATGGTGTTTGGAGTTGTAGAGCTCCATAAACATAAAGGTTATGGGTATAAATTTAGAAATGGGTGCATGATCTAATCTATTAAAACTTGAACTATTAAGCTTGTGAAAAATACAAGATACTTAGCTTAGTGCTTGATGGCCTAAAGAAGTCCAAAGTTGGCTGAAAGCTATTATGGATATGCTTGGGAGTAAGAATCTCTTGTACCAGAATTTTCTAAATGAATTCCCTCTAGATCTTTGAATGATCTCCCATTCAACCTTATCTACCTCTCTTAATATAGAGGAAAGGGAGGTTCCAATCAAATGGTTTAACATATGGTTGATCATATAGTCTAATTACGCACTACTCATGTAAATAGCTAACTAAATTTAGATAGCTAGTAATCAATGAGTGAAAGATAGTTAAATTATAGTTGACTCCTTTAATCATGCAAGAGCTCAGGTAACTATCGATAGTCAAGTCAATTGTCAATGATCACGTGATAACCATTGGTGATTGAGGGTTGACCACATACATGATCGAGGGTCGATCATCAATGGTCGAGGGATGATTTCAGTGGTCAAAGGCTAACCATTGCATGCAGTTGAGGGGACATAGTCAAAATTGGCTAGTTTTAACCAATTCCACTGATGAATGGTGGTTAAGGCATTGGAAAATGGTCCAAGGGTATTTAAAGTGGCATGGGGATGCATAAGGAATAGGTCTAGGTGTTTAAGATTTAATGAATTTAATTAAATACTTAAATTAGCTAAAGGGGTAAATAGGCGAATGGGTGTGTTGAAGGAATAGTCTAACCCAAAGGGGGCCAAGGGGTGGTTTAAGGTTGATGTGACATCTAAAGATATAGTGTATGGTTTTCTAGTGTCTACACCTACTAAATCTCCCAATGAAATGTGGACCATCTTGGAAAATATTTTTTGGAAGCTAGATATGATAAGAGGTCATGAACTTGAAAATGAGCTTATTAGCCTAAGTCCTATCAACTTTAACACCCTTTAATATTTATTCACTAAGTTCAAGTCTTTGAGATTGTAGTATAAATAATGTAGAATAGAGAATAAATATGACCAAATTATTTTTTCTATACTCTCTAAGCTAGGTCTTGATTACTCAATCTTTGTCTCTACTTTCCATGCCACTAAAAGTACTCTAGGCACTGTAACATAGTATTACGAAGATAATGTTAAAAATATCTTATTAGTGGATAAATAAAAATAATTAATTATAAATAACACTCTAAGCCTAAGTAAAAGGGTGAGTAATGATAACAAGATAAACAAATCTACCAATACAAGACAAAAACACCGTTTACCTTTCTATAATGATTCCATCTTGCAATTGGTGTGAGAGAAGGCTTGTGTTCGGTATTGTGAACAAATAGTATTTTATTATGTTTGATGATTTGTGGTAAACACCTCATCTTGTCTCCTTGGTAATTAGATTTTTTCTTGTGTTGACAATGAAGCTTTCTAGCAATAATTTGGCATTATTTATTGGCACATAAAAGCTTGGTTAAGAATGGTCATGGCACTTGTATTTATATGTTTTTCAACTATCTCTAACTCATGCATAATTAGGATAGGGTTAAGGTTGGGTGTCCAAATGAGATTAATGATGGATTTAGTTATGCATTTATAGAGGCATGACTCAACATTTCTATTTTTGGCATTTATTTTCATATTTTACAATTCTTGACTTTGAGGATGATGACATCATCATAACCTCATTTTTCCTTATATTTGTTGAATTTTGATTTTCAAAAATTAGATATTCATTAATTCAACATGGAATTTTCTCTTAATAATTTCATTTGATTTTCTTGGTTAATTAATTTTGCTTAGTCTTTTAGTCATTTAAATAATTTGGTTAAGTGCCCCACTCAACTAGTTGAAAATGTTAGTTAGCTTGGTCACAACTTGACTAGAGATGAATTTGTGAGAGGTTATCATTATGTACAGGGTAATAAACCAAATAAGGAAGACTTGATGTAAGTTTGGGCACTTATGTCCAATGTGTGGATGAATTTTGGATGTTTAGTGATTTTTAGTCTTAGTTTGCATATTTTGGTATAAATTAGTCTGAAGTTCATTTAGACATGAATGTGGATAAAAAGGAGTGTCTACATTTTCCCCTATTTGAGTAGGTGTTTTAAGACATAGGCAAAGTAATATATTATTAGATAATTAAAAACTCATTATGTTGAATTTTTTTATGTTTTTAAAGTGATGTGTTGATAGCCATATGTTGTTATGAGCCAACAATCATAGGTTGATTCCCTAGAAGGTGAATGATGAGACATGGATGACCCTTTGAGGGAACAAGTATAAAATTGTGTCATTGAATGGGCCTTTGAAAAGATGAAATAAAATTATCAATTGGTAACAAAGATATAAATAATTATTTTTCCTCAACAAGGAGGCCTCAATCATTAGCATAGTGAATTTTCCGTAGTAGGGTGGATGTGAGCATGATACAATAAACTTATCCCTAATAGGGTAGTTGTGATCAATGATCAATCTAAATAATTTGACCTATTATGTAAAATTGGTAAAGGGAGCTCATGTAATGAATCCATAAAATGTATTAACATGAGATAGCACAAGGGACCAATATGATTCTAGGCTACCTGCTACTATGAAGATGCACCTCTTAACTAGCAATGATTAATATTTATAAGTAATTTATTTATTATGTGTTTGGGTGCTATTTAGGTACTTATATTAGGAATAAGAGGAAATAATATTATCACCATTTCTTGATAGATCATTTGGCCTAATTTTTATTATATCATGTGACACTATGCATCATAGTTATAAACAAACCATAGTAAAAATATGTGTCATATGCATGGAAAATCTTAATTTAAATGCAAATATAATCAACTTAGGTGTGAGATATGATGGATAAAATCCTAAGTTTAATGATAATGTGATAAACCAAGTGTAGGAGTGAATACAAATACTCACAAATCAAGTACAAAATATAAAAAATCAAGAATTAAGTGTGACATAATGTAATAAACCTATGGTAACCAAGGGGAAGGGAGGTCTAAGAACATTATAAATTCAAAAAGTAAACTAATTAATTCTTATTAGTAAGTGAGACTCAAGTGTAAATTAATTTTACTTAGACACATAACAAGTAAAACAAATAAACATAAAACACCCAACTAAAGGGTGATAAAAATAATCTATGGCACAATACAATAAAAAAGACTCATCTAAGGCACAAATGTAAGAATTAAATAGAAATACATAAATGAAAATGAACCAACTACCCATTTTCACCATTTGTGCATGTGTAATAAAAGTGTTATTCTTGGAGAAAGGTTGTCCCTAGGCTACAGGGAATAATGGCACAAGAACAGGGTGGGGGAATAGAATAAAAATGAAGGGGTGGTCAAGTTGATTTCAAATACCCTAATAAAAATAGATTTTTCCTACATAGTCCCATGGACATGAGTTTTAACATGGACTTCAAGCCAAATGTAGTTCTCCTAAGAATTGGGAAGAGAAGAAAAGTGAGGATAACTAAAAGAAATTGATTGTAGATGAAAAGTGGAAGAATGGGCTCATAAAATGGCAAGAGTGTGAAATAAATGGGTTAACACTCATGATTTTGATAATATTAGGCACATGAACTCACAAAACTATGAGAATGTGGTTTAGGTTAAAACCAAACTAAAAGATAAAATTTGAGTGTTCACAAATGAAAAAGGTTGATAATTCATGATGTTCACTATGTCTAATGCTCAAAACAAGAATGGGCTTGAAAAATGACATCATTATAAGGTGATATGACCCAACAAATGGAAAGAGCATTTTGAGTCAAATGGAGGACAAGGAATGGTCCATGAAATTGGAAAATTATCTCAATTAATGGCATTGGCCAAGCTAACCTGGGATTTCCCATTTATCTAAATATTGCCTACATAGTTCATGTGGACTTTATGCCAATGTAGTTTTCACTAAAATGGGAGGGAACACCAAAAAATAATGGAATGAGAAAACATAAATGGTCATGATGTGACCCATGTGAAAGCTTCAGTTATACCTACTGACTAGGAGATGCATGTCATGAGTAACATGGATACAAGTTGAATGGCCTAATGTTTGAGTCTTATTTAGGAGTTTTATAGTATATGTCCATATTTTTTGGGTGTTTTAGGCATCTCAACTTAATGAAATATTAAAAGATGCATAATAGGTTAACTCATAAAATAGTTAGAGTGTTGGCTTAGGTTTCTCACAAAATGGTGAGAGCATGGGAATAAGGGTAGCTGAGCTAAGATTAGAAAATAATGAGTGGTGCCTACATAGTCCAAATGGATCTCAATCCATTATAGTTCACTCTAAAATCAGTAATCTAACTAAGTAACAAAATTAACTATATGTTTAAACAAAATTACATCAATTTCAAAATCCATGCCTTAAAATCGCTAGGTTGAATACTAAAATCTTGAAAAAAGACTATGTACTCACCAGATTGGATTTTGAAAAAACATCTTATAAATATTAACTAATGGAGCTATAAGATCAATTATATAAGATGTAGAGTGACCATAATTTATTATACTTACTAAAAAAAAATTAAAGTATAAGGAAATAACCTTTATTTTATCAAACAACCCCCCTAAATTTTAGTTGTTCACATTCTTTCCTTTCTATCTTTAATATTGCATACTCCTATGAATGAATACACGTTCCTAATATTACATAATATTACTAATGTATACATGTTATAGTGTGTACATGTTACTAAAACTTATGCATTATAGGCTTGGTAATTAATAATATTAGATAAAATAATGTGTACACATTATTATAACACTACATATGTATTTACAATTAAATTGAGAAAATGTTGACAAATTGGCACATCAACTTGCACTTACCCATATAACTCTTTTGGATATTGGTTAGTTGTTGTTTTTTAACTTTAATGAGGATATAAGTTAGTAATATATTAAGGTGAACTCTTTTTAATATTATTTAAAACATAAGTATTCTAAAAAACCTTCTTTTGTATATTAGTATGTCTTGTATCAACCCTTGGTAGCATCTATCTATGCATGGGCCATCTAATGGTAGTAGTCCTACGTGTAAGGGTAACTATAAAAATGTAGTTATAAGTATGAGTGGAAAAGTTTGGTATATAACTAACACACATTTTATACTGGGTGAATTATAATACCTCTGATGCTAGATATGAAGGTGGCCATAATAGATATGTAGGTAGCTCAGGAAGTGAGTGCAGGCACTAGTTACTAACGCTTATGGAACTTATCCTTAGAAATGTTAGATTAAGGGTTTTATTTTTTACCATATTTATTTATTATGGTATTTTTTTCCTCACTTGTATTCTTCCTACTTTCATGGAGAAGTTTTCTTATGTGTATAGGTTGATCGGGTGTCTAGGAAGTAACTCCCTTGACTAGCTATTTCAGGTACAAGAATTACTCCTTTATTCTTATCCCTATTGACCACATTTTGTGGAGGAGTTAATATTATGTTATTGGGGTTTGTTTACCAAATTTAATGTAGGAGTTACTATTCTATTATAGGGTCTATTTATAACCTTTTATGAAGGAGTTACTCAACACTCTCTTATTTGTACTTCTCACATTTGTGAGATTTGTTAATGGAAGTTTGGATTTTGGATCCTATATTATATTATGCAATATTATTGTGCATATATTTCATTTTAATTTAAACTAATTTGTGTTATTCACCTACTTGGTTCTTATAATCACTTGGCTTGTGCATTAGATGTATCTGAAACCTAGACTCGACCCCGTTATAGAATCAAAGCCATCTTGATAATTGTGTCTTTTTTTATGCTATAATATCTATTTTCAAAGATTGAGATTATTTGAGTCAATTTTATATAGGGTTTGAAAAAAAAAGGTGTTTATCTATACCACAAAAACATTGAGATTTGTTAAAATCCCTTGATTGCCCAAAATGACAAAAAATAATTGTAGGGGTCATTTTTTACTAAAATATCAAGTTTTATTGTATTGCCAAGTTTTCTATGAGGGTAATGGTTTTAGGATAGATTATCTCTTATTTTTATTAGCTTGGATGATTTCATCTACATGTCATTTATTTGGCAAGCACAACGAGGAAACCAGGGTTGCAAGCAAGAAGTCGCGGCCTCCACAATGACATCTAACCTCCCAAGGGCATTTTTGGTTGATTTAATTATTTTATTTACTAGGGAATTCATTTTTTAGCAACTAAATATAATTTTTATTAATAAATATTGGTGTTACATCCTTTGTGTCATCCATATCTATAGATTTTCTCTCATATAAGTATTTTTTTGAGTTGGGCACTCCTTTTTACTATTAAAATTTGTTCAAACCTATAATTTTTAGGGAGTGGAAGTCATACAACCATGTGGGTTTCCATTTGGAAGTAAATATCATCATCTAGATATTCATTTACACATTAAGACCCCATGATTCCACCATTGGCATATATAAAATGTTGTTCCATCCCTCAGTATAGCATTGAAACCCTCCATCTGGTGCTTCACTTTCATCTAGAGGATTATAAAATTTGTATAAATGTGTCTATTTCTTGGTGGTAGTAAAATTTCAAGCATAGATAAGTTTATTTAAATCCAACCTTTATTTTTTGCTTTATGTAATTTAAAATTAGTTTTTTAATTATTTTTAAAACTTGTTTTTTTTTAATTTTCTCTCATCAGGGAATTTTTCCTTTGAGTGGCATGCATGGGTAAATAGAAAGCTTGATAAATACTTAGTATCATGACTGGGAGGTCATTGGTTTGATTCTAGTTCTAATGCCTAGTTATAAGGCTATATTTATTTTATCAATATTAATGCATTTAGATTTGTGTTTGTTAATTTAAATGGACCATTAGTGATGGAAACTTGATATTGTAATTACTTTTGATTGGTAACTCAAAATCAAGTATCATATTTTTTAAAATTTAATATTTTTTTGTTCTTAATCCATTAATACATTTTTTATTTACAAACACACTAAATTATAAAAGGTCAAATCTAGGGGGTTCACCATTTCATACATTAGGGGGGTGTATTGTGTTTTGAGTTACTCTTTATTTTTACTTGCACTTTCATTTATGTAACAAATACTACTTCATCTACAACCACTACACTTATTTATTCACAATATATACAAGTCAATTAATCCACTAACACCATTTAACTATTATGAATGGAAAACAAAAATGCAAATTATATTAAGGATCAAGGGTTTACATCATATTACAACGGGAAATGAAACTAAACCTAGTACATAATCATAACAAGTTACGTGGTAAAACCGTTGTGATGAATCTTATGGGTTAGTGTCTTTCTATATCTCATGATCTTCTCTTTCACTTAGAACTTATTAAATCTCCCAATGAAATGTGGGCCATCTTGGAAAATATTTTTTCAAAACTAGATGTGATGAGATGTCATGAACTTGAAAATGAGCTTACTAGCCTAAGTTATAGGAACTTTGACACCCTTCAATATTTCTTCGCTAAGTTTAAGTATCTGAGATTGAAATAGACATAACATATAATAGAAAATAAATATGACAACTTATTATTTCTATACTCTCTAAGCTAGGTCCTAATTACTTAATCTTTGTCTCTACTTTCCATGCCACTAAATGTGCTCTAGGCACTATAACATAGGATTACAAAGATAATGTTATAGATATATTATTAGTGGATAAACCAACACAATCAATGATAACTACCACTCTAATCCTAATTAAAAGGGTGATTAATGATAACAAGACAAAGAAATCTACTAATAGAAGACAAAAACACCATTTACCTTTTTGGAATGACTCCATCTTGCAATCGGTGTGAGAAAAGGCTTGTGCTTCGTATTGTGAACAAATAGTATTTTATTATGCTTTATTATTTGTGGGAAACACCTCCTCTTTTCCCCTTATAAATTGGCTCTTGTCTTGTGTCATAAATGAATCTTTCTAGCAATAATTTGGCATTATTTTTTGGCACACAAAAGCTTGGTTAAGAATGGTCAAGACACTTGTATTTATAGGTTTTTCAAATAACTCTAACTCATGTGTAGTTAGGCTAGGGTTAAGGATGGGAGTCAAAATGAAATTAATGATGGATTTAATTATTCATTTATGGATACATGGCTCAATATTTATATTTTTGGAATTTGTTTTGATATTTGACAATTCTTGACTTTGAGGATGATGACATCATCATGACCTCATGTTTCCTTATATTTGTTGAATTTTGATTTTCAAAAATTAGATATTCATTAATTCAACATAGATATTCCACTTAAGCATTTAATTTGATTTGCTTGGTTAATTAATTGTGATTAGTCTTTTGGTCATTTTAATAATTAGGTTAAGTGCCCCACTTAAATAGTCAAAAATGTTAGTTTGCTTGGTCACAACCTGATTAGAGATGAATTCATGAGAGGTTATCATTATGTATAGGGTAATACCCCAAATAGGTAAGCCTTGATGTAATTTTGGGAACTTATATCTAATGTGTGGATGAATTTGGAATGTTCAATGATTTTTAGGCTTAGTTTGCATAGTTTGGTAGAAATCAATCTAAAGTCGGTTTAGATACGAAAGTGGCTGAAAAGGAGTGTCTACATTTTCCCCCTATTTTAATAGGTGTTTTAAGACATAGGTACAAAAATGTGTTCTTAAATAATGAAAAACTCATTATTTTGAAAATTTTAATGTTTTGAAAAGTTATGTATTGATAACCATATGTTATTACGAGCCAATAGTTATAGGTTGATGCTCTAGAGGGAAAATGATAAGACATGGATAACCCTTCAAGGGAGCAAGTAGAAAATAGTGTTATTATATGAGCCTTTGGAAAGAGGAAATGAAATTATAAATTGGTAACAAATATATAAATAATTATTTTCCTCAACAAGGAAGCCTCAATCATTATCATAGTGAAGTTTCCCTAATAGGGCGGATATGAGCATGATACAAAAAATTTGTCCCGAATAGGGTAGTTGTGATCAGTGATCAGTCTAAATAATTTTCCCTGTTATGTAAAATTGGAAAAGGGAGCTCACATAATGAATCCATAACATGGATTAATGATGAGATAACACATGGGACCAATATGATTTTAGGATACCTACTAGTATGAAGATGCACATATTAACTAGAAATGATTAATATTTATTAATGATTTAGTCATTATGTGTTTGGGTTTTATTTAGGTAGGTCTATTAGGAACAAGAGGAAATACTATTGGCACCATTTCTTAATAGATCATTTGGCCTAATTTTTATTATATCATGTGACATTAGGCATCATAGTTATAAACAAATGATAATAATAATGTGTGTCATACACATGGAAAATATTAATTTAAATGCAAATATAATAAACTTAAGTGTGAGATATGATTGATAAAATCTTAAGTGTAATTATAATGTGATAATTAAGTTTAGGAGTGAATACAAATACTCACAAATCAAGTACGATATATAAAAACTCAAGAATTAAGTATGACATATTGTAATAAACCTAAGACAATAGAGGGAAAGGGAGGTATAACAACACATATAAATTCAAAAATTAAACTACTCAAGTCTAATTAGTAAGAGAGACTCAAGTGTAAACTAATTTTACTTAGACACATAAAACATAAAACAAACAAACATAAAACTCCCATATAAAGGGAAATAAAAATAATCTATGGTAAAATGCAATAAAAACCTAATCTAAGGCACAAATGTAAGAAATAAACATAAATACATAAAATAAAATGAACCAAATAGCTATTGACACCATTTGTGCGTGTGTAATAGAAGTGTTATGCTTGGAAAAAGGTTGTCCCTAGGCTACAAGGAATAATGGCTCAGGAATGGGAAGGGGTAATAGAATAAAAATGAAAGGGTGGTCGAGTTAACTCCAAATGCCCTAGGAAAAATAGATTTTATTATGTAATCCCATGGACATGAGTTTTAACATGGACATCAGGCCAAATGTAGTTCTCCTAGGAATTCGAAAGAGATGAAAATTGAGGATAACTAAAAGAGATTGATTGTAGAGGAAAAGAAGAGTAATGAGATCATAAAATGGAAAGAGTGTGAAATAAAGGGGTTAACACTCATGATTGTGAGAACATCAAGCACATGAACTCACAAAACTATAAGAGTAGGGTTTAAGTTAAAACCACACTAAAATATGAAATTTGAGTGTTCACAAATGAAAAAGGTTGATAATTCATAATGTTCACTACGTCTAATGCTTAAAACAAGAATGGGCTTGAAAAATAACAAGATCATAAGGTGATATGACCAAAAAAATGGCAAGAGCATTTTGATAAAAATGGAGGACAAGGAATGGTCCATGAAATTGGAAAATTATCTCAATTAATGGCATTGGCCAAGCTAACCTGGGATGCCTCATGCATCTAAGCATTGCCTACATAGTTTGTGTGGACTTTAGGCCAATGTAGTTCTCCCTAAAATGGGAGGGAACATCCCAAAAAATGGAATGAGAAAATAAAAATGGTTATGATGTGACCCATGTGAAAAATTTAGTTATACCTATTAACTAGGAGGTGCACGTCATGAGTATTATGGATACAAGTTGAATGGCCTAATGTTTGAGTTTTGTTTAGGAGCTTTATAGTATATTTCCATATTTTTATGTTTTTTAGGCATCTAAACCCAATGGAATTTTAAATTATGCATAATATTTTAAATCAAAAATAGTGAGAGTTTTGGCTTAGGTTACTCACAAAATGGTGAGAACATAGGAATAAGGGTGGTTGAGCTGACCTTAAAAAATAATGAGTGATGCCTACATGTCCAAATTGACCTCAATCTATTATAGTTCACCCTAAAATGAGGAATATGAATAATTAACAAAATTGACTATATGTTTAAACAAAATGACATAAATTTCAAAATCCATGCCTTGAAATCCCTAGGGTTGAATACTAAAATCTTGAAAAAAGACTAAGTACTCACCAGATTGGATTTTGAAAAACCATATTATAAATATTAACTCATGGAGATATGAAATAAATTATATAATATGTAGAGTGACCATAATTTCTTATACTTAAAAAAATTGAAGTATAAGTAAATAACATTTATTCTATCAAACAACCCCCCTAAATTTTAGTTGTTCACATTCTTTCCTTTCTATGTCTTTAATATTGCATACTCCTATGAATGAATACATGTTCCTAATATTAAATAATATTAGTAATGTATATATGTTATAGTGTGTAAATGTTAATAAAACCTATGCATTATAGGCTTTGTAATTCATAATCTTAGATAAAATAATGTGTACACAATATTGTAACACTACATATGTATTTACAGCTAAATTGAGAAAATGTTGACAAATTGGCACATCAACATTTTGCACTTACCCATGTAACTCTTTTAAATATTGGTTAGTTGTTTGTTACTAATTTAAATGAGGATATCAGTTAGTACTATATTAAGTTAAACTCTTGTTAATATTATTTCAAACCTAGGTATTCTAAAAAACCTTCTTCTGCATATAAGTATGTCTTGTATTAACCTTTGGTAGCATCTATTTGTGCATGGGCTAACTAATGGTAGTAATGATACATGTAAGGGTAAATGTATAAATGTAATTGTAATTATGAGTGGAAAATGTTGGTATAGAAATAAAACACATTTTTATATTTGTTGAAATATATTATCTCTTATGCTAGATATGAAGGTGATCATAGCAAATATGTAGGTAGCTCAGGAAGTGAGTGTGGTCACTAGTTACTAACCCTTATGGAACTTATCCTTAACACTATTAGAGTAAGGGTTTTAATTTTTTAACATATTTATTTATTATAATATTTTTTTCCTCACTTGGATTTTTCCTACTTTCATGGAGATGTTTTCTTATGTGTACAGGTTGATCGGGTCACTAAGAGGTAACTCCCTTGACTGGCTATTTAGGGTATGGGAATTGCTCTTATATTCTTGGCCCTAATGATCACATTTTATGAAGGATTTACTATTATATTATTGGGGTTTGTTTACCACCTTTCATAGAGGAGTTAATATTTTATTATGAGGGTCTATTTACAACCTTTTGTGAAGGAGTTACTCAACATTCTCCTATTTGTACTTCTCACATTTGTGAGATTTGTTAATGGAAGTTTAGAATTTGGATCCTATATTATCTTGTGAAATATTTTTGAATTTCCATTTCATTTTTATTTAAACTATTTTTTTTTATTCATCTACTTGGTTTGTGTAATCACTTGGCTTGTGCATTAGATGTATCTGAAACCTAGACTCGACTACAATATATTAACAGAGCCATCTTGGTAATTATATGTCTTGTTTTATGCTGTAATTTTTATTTTTAAATATTGAGATTATTTGAGTCAATTTTTAGAGGGTTTTAAAAAACATTTAGGTGTTTATTAATATCTCAAAAACCTTGAGATTTTTTAAAATCCCTCATTTGCCCAAAGTGACAAAAAATAATTGTAGGGGTCTTTTTTTTAACTAAAATATCAAGTTTTATTGTATTGACAAGTTTTATAAGAGCTTTATGGTTTGAGGATATATCCTCTCTTATTTTTATTAGATTATATAATTTCATTTACATGTCATTTATTTGGAAATCCCAAAGAGACAACCAGGGTTGCACGAAAGAAGTCATGGCCTCCACAAGGGCATCTAATCTCCCAAGGGCATTTTTGGTTGATCTAATTATTTTGTTTCTTAGGTAATTCATTTTTTAGAAACTAAATCTATTTTTTATTGATAAATATTGGTGTTTCATCCTCTGTAGCATCCATATCCATAGATTTTCTCTCATAAAAGCATTTTTGTGAGTTGGGCACTCCTTTTTACTATTAAAATGTGTTTAGACCTATAATTTTTGGGGAGTGGTAACCATACCACCATGTAGGTTTATATTTGGTAGTAAATATAATAATATAGAGATTAATTTACAGATTCATACCCATGGTTCCACCATTGACATCCATACAATGTTGTTCCATCCCTCAGTGTAGCATTGAAACCCTCCATCTGGTGCTTCACTTTCATCTAGAGGCTTCTAAAATTTGTATAAATGTGCCTATTTCTTGGTGGTTATAAAAATTCAAGAATATATAAGTTTATTTAAATCCAACCCTTATTTTATGCTTTATTTTATTTAAAATTAGATTTTATTATATTTTTAAAACTAGTTTTATTAAATTTGTGCTCATAAGGGAATTTTCCCTTTGTGTAGAATGCATGGGTAAATAGAAGGCTTGGTAAAGACTTAGTATCATGACTGGGAGGTCATTGGTTTGATTCCAGTTCTAATTCCTAGTTATAAGGCTATATTTATTTTATCAATCTTAATGCATTTAAATTTATGTGTTTTTTAATTTAAATGGACCATTAATGATAAAAACTTGATATTGTAAGTATTTTTGATTGGTAACTCAAAATCGATTACCATATTTTTTAAAAGTTAATTATTGTTTGTTCTTGATCCATTTCTACAATTTTTATTTATAAACACACTAAATTATAAAGTGTCGGATCTGGAGGTTCACCATTTCATAGTTTAGGGGGGTGTATTGTGTTTTGAGTTACTTTTCTTTCTACTTGCACTTTAATTTATGTAACAACTATTTCAACTACATCCACTACAATTATTTATTCATAATGAATACAAGTCAGTTAATCCACTATCGCCATTTTAATACTATGAATGGAAAACCAAATTCAAATTATATTAAGGAGCAAGGGTTTACATCATATTACAATGGGAAATGAAACTAAACCTAGTACATAATCATAAAAAGCTAAGTGGTACAACCATTGTGATGAATCTTATGGGTTGTTGTCTTTATATATCTCCCTATCTTCTCTTTCACTTAGAACTTGCTAAATCTCCCAATGAAATATAGAACATCTTAGAAAAGTTTTTTCAGAAGCTAGATGTGATGAGAAGTCATGTACTTGAAAATGAGCTTATTAGCCTAAGTCCAAGAAAATTTGAAACCCTTAAATATTTATTCACTAAGTTCAAGTCTTTAAGATTAAATTAGAAATAATGTGGAATAGAGAATAAATATGACCAACTTATTCTTTCTATACTCTCTAAACTAGGTCCTGGTTACTCAATCTTTGTCTCTAGTTTCCATGCCACTAAAAGTGCTCTAGGTATTGTAACATAGGATTACAAAAACAATGTTAAAAATATCTTATTAGTGGATAAACCAAAATAATAAATGATAAATACCACTCTAATCCTAAGTAAAAGGGTGAATAATGATAAAAATACAACTAAGTCTACTAATAGAAATAAAAACACCATTTGCCTTCCTATAATGACTCCATCTTGCAATTAGTGTGAGAGAAGGCTTGTGTTGTGGTGTGGAGCTAAAAGCTTCAACTGCTTATAGACACACAAGGAAGGATGCTGTAGAACCAGAGCCACCGGCGTCGGCAGTATGACCGACGTCGGTCAAGTGCAATGGAGAAGGAAACTGGCGACGGCAGGGAGTCAGCCGACGTCGGCAGCACCAGACAAGCAGGGACCGGCGTCGGTCGCCTGTGCGGTCCAGAACTGTTCGTTGCACAAACAGTTAGTTAGTTGAACCAAGTGTTTGCATGCTAAGGGGCTAATTTAAGTTGCGGGCTGTGTGTCTAATTTTAGTAGTTAGAGTTCTATTTTTGTAAGCATGGGATTCTATTTAAAGACCCATAAGGCATGTATTGTAATTATTCTAAGGCAAGTAAAAGCATTGAAGCTAGCAAGGTTAAGGAGACCTACAGGTGTAAGGTCAAGGAGATCAGCTGAAGCATTCAAGGAGGGATAGCAACTCAGGCTTTAGAGTTGTTGTGTTGGGCAAGAGAGAGAGGGAAGAATTTCTTGAGGTGTGGCAAGCCTTTGAGGTGGAGGAAGAAGTGGCATCTTCCTTATTGTATTTTCTTCTAGTAGTATTTAATAAAAGAGTGTGTATTGTCTCTCAAATTCTTTGTTGTCTTAAGTTTCTAGCTACTTTATCATTCTGGTATAATTCCATGTTTAATTGCATATAAGAAAGTAATCAATTGTGCTCTAATTGGTAGAGCTACAGATCCCCTGACAACTTGTGCTCGTTAAGGTGAAAAAACATTATTTGATTATGCTTGATGATTTTTGGGAAACACCTTATCTTTTCACCTTTGAAATTAGCTCTTGGCTTGCGTTAGAAATGAAGATTTCTAGTAATAATTTGGCATTATTTGTTTTCACACAAAAGCTTGGTTAAAAATGGTCATGGTACTTGTATTTATAGGTTTTTCAACTAACTCTAACTCATGCATAATTAGGCTAAGGTTAAGGTTGGGTGTCCAAATGAGATTAATGATGGATTTAGTTATGCATTTATAGAGACATGGCTCAATATTACTATTTTTGGCATTTATTTTGATATTTTACAATTCTTGACTTTGAGGATGATGACATCATCATGACCTAATTTTTTATTATATTTATTGAATTTTGATTTTCAAAAATTATATATTAATTAATTCAACATGGATTTTTCACTTAAGCATTTAATTTGATTTGCTGGTTAATTAATTATGCTTAGTCTTTTGGTCATTTCAATAATTTGGTTAAGTGCCCCACTTAATTGGTCAAAAATGTCAGTTTGCTTGGTCACAACCTCACTAGAGATGAATTCATGAGATTTTATCATTATGTACAAGGTAATACCCCAAATAGGGAAGCCTTGATGTAATTTTGGGCACTGATATCCAATGTGTGGATTAATTTGGGATGTTTAGTGATTTTTATGCTTAGTTTGTATAATTTGGTAGAAATCAGTCTAAAGTTCGTTTAGACACAAAAGTGGCTGAAAAGGAGTGTCTACATTTACCCCTATTTGAGTAGGTGTTTTAAGACAGGCATAATAACATATTATAAAATAATGAAAATTTCATTATGTTGAGTATTTTAATTTTTTGAAAAGTGATGTGTTAATAACCATATGTTGTTATGAGCCAATAGTCATAGGTTGATGCCCTAGAGTGAAAATGATGAGACCTGGATGACCCTTTGAGGGAGAAGGTAGAAAATAGTGTCATCAAATAGGCCTTGGGAAAGAGGAAATGAAACAATTGAGTGGTAAAAATATATATAAAGAATGATTTTAACTCAACAAAGAGGCCTCAATCATTGACATAGTGAATTTTCCCTAATAAGGTAAAAGTGAGCATGATACAATCAATTTGGACCCAATAGGAAAATTATGATCAGTGAATTATGTAAATAATTTGCTCTGTTATGGAAAATTGACAAAGGGAACTCACATAATGAATTAATAACATGGATTAATGATGATTTAGCATAAGGGACCAATATGATTCTAGGCTACCTACTAGTATGAAGATACAAATCATAACTAGTAATGATTAATATTTACTAGTGATTTAGTTATTATGTGTTTGGGTGTTATTTTGGTAGGTCTATTGGGAACAAGAGGAAATATTATTGTCACCAGTTCTTGATAGATCATTTGGTCTAATTTTTATTATAGAATATGACATTATGCATCATATTTATAAACAAACCATAATAACAATATGTGTCATATGTATGGAAAAACTTAATTTAAATGCAAATATAATCAACTTAGATGTGAAATATGATTGATAAAATTCTAAGTGTAATGATAATGTGATAAATTAAGAGTAGGAGTGAATACAAATAGTCATAAATCATATACAACATATAACAAATCAAGACTTAAGTGTGACATAGTGTAATAAACCTATGACAATCAAGGGGAAGGGAAGTATAAGAACATAATATAAATTCAAAAATTGAACTACTCAAGTCTAATTAGTAAGCGAGACTCAAGTATAAACTAGTTGTCATTAGACACATACCACATAGAACATAAAAACATAAAACACCCAACTAAAGAGCAATAAAAAATAATCTATGGAAAAATGCAATAAATAAACTAATCTAAGTCATAAATGTAAGAAATACATAGAAATACATAAAATAAAATGAACTCAATACCTAATAACACCATTTACGCATGTGTAATAGAAGTGTTATGCTTGGCAAAAGGTTGCCCCTAGGCTACAAGGAACAATGGCATAGGGACAGGAAGGGGGAATAGAATAAAAAGGAAGGGGTGATTGAGTTGACTCCAAATGCCCTAGGAAAAATAGATGTTGCCTACATAGTCCCATTTACACAAGTTCTAAGATGGACTTCATGCCAAATTTAGTTCTCCTAAGAATTGGGAAGAAAAGAAAATTGAGGATAACTAAAAAAGGTTGATTGTAGAGGAAAAGAGGATGAATGGGCTCGTAAAATGGCAAGAGTGTGAAACAAAGGGGTTAGCACTCATGACTGTGAGAATGTCATGCACATTAAATCATGAAACTATGAGAGCATGGTTTAGGTTAAAACCACAAAAAAGGATAAAATTTGAGTGTTTGAAAATGAAAAAGATTGATAATTCATTATGGTCACTATGTCTAATATTCAGAACAAAAATGAGCTTGAAAAATGACAAGATCATAAGGTAATATGACTCATAAAATAGTGAGAGCATTTTAATACAAATGGAAGACAAGGAATGGTCCATTAAATTGGAAAATAAGCTCAATTAATGGCATTGGCCAAACTAACCTAGGATGCCCCATGCATCTAAGTGTTGCCTACATAGTTCATGTGGACTTTAGGCCAATGTAGTTCTCCATGAAATGGGAGGGAACACCATAAAAAAATGGAATGGGAAAATATAAATGGTCATGATGTGATCCATGTGAAAGCTTTAGTTATACCTACTGACTAGGAGATGCATGTCATGAGTAACATGGATACAATCTAAATGGCTTAATGTTTGAGGCCTATTTAGGAGTTTTATAGTATATTTTAAAATTTTCTAGGTGTTTCAGGCATCTAAACTCAATGGAATATGAAGAGATGAAAAATGGGTTAACTCAAAAAATGGATAGAGTGTTGTATTAAGTTTCTCATAAAATGGTGAGAATGTGGGAATAAGGGTGGCTGAGATGACCTTAGAAAATAATGAGTGATGCCTACATAGTCCAAATGGACCTCAAACCATTATATCTCACTTTACAGTGAGCAATTTGACTAAGAAACAACAAGTTTTTGAATATTCAAATGGCACAAGTAGAATCATATGGAAAGGTATAATGGTATAAAATTGGCAATAGTGAAGGATATGATTTCCAATATCACTATCCTAATGCTTGAAGAGATGACTACTTCAAAGAATTCATTGAATAGTCTAAATTTTGAATCATTTATGAAAATAAATCTGTACTTAACCACTAACTTTATTTAAAGTACCAATGTATCAAAATCAAGGTCAAAAGAGGGATGGTAGGTTATAACTTAAGGTAAATAGGAAAGGCACATTCGAAAAGGCATGCAGTATGGTATATTATTGAAGGGGGTGGTCAAGATATAAAGTAAATAATCTTCATAGACAATACCATATGTCACTCAAACAAACAAGTGCTTGAGGTGCATTATGTTCATCAGATCATCATGTTCTTCTCCTTCAGATGTTGCCAACTTGTATGCCATAGAACCATAGTTACTGGTAATGATATAAGGACTTGACTAGTTATTCTTAAATTTTCACTTTTTATTATATTTGGCATTGATGCTTTTCTAGTGTTATTTATGTACATTATCACCAAGCTTAAATTATCTATGTTAGGTGTCCTTGTATTGACCACACAACTAGTTTTGGTATGCTTGAAGGTTGTTTAATCTTGCCATTAATTTTTTGTCTAGTAATTCTAGTTCTTGTAGCTAAGTTACTCTATAATCCTCATCATCAAAGATATTCTTCAATGAAATGTGGAGAGAAGGTAACCATACCTCGATAGGAATAATGGCCTCAATATCATAAAATAAGAATAAGGTGTGTCTCCCATTGGAGTGTAAAAATCGGTTTGGTAAGCCCAGAGGGTGCAAAAAAGTTACAAGTGCTAATCATGACCAACATCATTGGAAATATTCTTAAAGATATTAAAATGGTTTTTTTTATGCCTTTTAATTGGTTGTTTTCTTGTAGGTAATATAGAGTGGAAAATTATTGGATAATATTATATTCATCACAAATGGATTTGACATCCTTGTTTTTGAATGAACCACCATTATCAAATATAATTTTGGAGGTAATACCATAGCATCAAATGAAGTGATTGAAAATAAACTTGGATATTTATTTTCATGTCATGTAAGTTAGGGGAATGGCTTCCACCCACTTATTGAAGTACTCTATGGTGGTATGGATTTGTTTATGGCCATATGATGAGGTAGGATTAATATTTCATATGAGGTCAAGTCTCCATATTAAAAATGACCATGGTGTGGTTAGTGGTTTGAGCGTTTGAGTTAGAGCATGTATCAAATTGGCATACTTCTAACATTATACACATATTTTTACATATATAATAACATTAGCTTCCATAGTCAGCCAATAATAACTAGTACATAGTAATATTTTATCAAAGATGAACCCACTAGTGTGGGCCCTATAAACCCCTTTATGAACTTACGTCAACGTTAATCAAGATTCTACTAAGATTAAATAATGAATCAAAGTTCCATCAAATCTTTTATGATAAAGGGTGGGTCCAAGCAATGTATAATGAGAGGCTTGGTAGATGAAGGTTTTTTGTTTCTTATGAGATAGGTTAGGTGGAATGGTTTGATTGTGAAGGTAATAAAATAATTTATCATATTAGGTAGAACTAGGACTGAAAATATCAAAAATAATATCGATGGTCAAAGGTTCATGATCTGGTGTGAAAATATTTTCAATAAGAAACCTATAATCTCTAGCCTCATGTATAATTTCAATCTTTGAGATAATCATGGCCATGGCATCTATTGTTATATTATTGGCCTGAGGTATTTGATCAAATTGAAGATGAGAAATTTGTTTTTTAGGATCTCTACCATGTATTTTTATGGTATAATCTTCTCATTTTTGGTCAAAAATTAGTCTATAACCTAATTAAAGATAAGCTGAGAATATCCATAAACTAGTAAATGTTGGATATTCCACTGTACCTTTAGATGAAGCTTGATGATGAGTGATTTGTATTCAACCATGTTATTGGTACAAATAAAGCTGATGTGAAAGGACTTGGGAATGATATCCCCTTGAGGTGTAATAAAAAATTCCTACTCCTGATCCATGAGACCTAAAGGAACCATAAAAATAAAGTTTCCACTGCTACTCTTTAGGAGGTGTTTTTTCTATGTTCATGATGGAGTCATCTATAAATCCAAAGATGAGTGGCTAAGTATTAATAAGGGGAGATTCAACAAGATGGTCTATAAGTACCTATCCCTTGATGGCCTTATGATTAACATACTTAAAATATAACTCATGTAGAAGCATGATCCATTTAGCCATGTGGCCATGTAAGTTGTTTTTGAAAGTAGATACTTGAGTGAATCTAATTTGGTAATGATGATGGTCTTATTATTAAGCATGTAGTGATGTAACATCTATGTTGTGAAGACTATAGCTAAACAAGATTTCTCTATTAGTGTATAATTTTGCTCATATGCACCCAATGTGTGACTAAAGTAGTATATAATTTTTTCTTTTCCCTACTCATCATGCGAGGCCAAAATTACCCCCAAGTCATTTTTATTTGTATAAAAATAGAGTAGTAAAGGATTTTCTAGTGTAGGTGGTAATAGAATAGGTGGATTGGACAAGTATTATTTCAAATATTCAAAGGCTTTCTAATAATTTGTATTCCATGAAAAAGTGGTGTTTGTATTCAGTAATAGGTTAAATGGATGGCATTTGTTAGCCAATTGAGAAATAAAGAGCCTAATGGATTGTATCATGCCTTATAAAATATAGAGATACTTGAAATTAGATGGTAATGGCATCTTAGTAATGAACTTAACATTGGTTGGATCAACTTCAATGCCCCTATAAGAGATAATGAAACCTAGTAATTTTATTGAAGTGATGCCAAAGATGCAATTTTAGGGTGAAGCCTTACTTTATACTCATGAAGGTATTCAAATATTCTATGTAATACCTATGGATATCTTGATCTAGTCTTGGATTTTTATAAGATATCATCAACATAATCTTCAAAAATAACATGCATCATTCATGAAAAATGATAATCATTTTAGCTGGTATGTGGCATCAGAATTCTTGATGTTGAAAGGTATTACTTGATAACAAATTATTCCCCAAGGGGTGGCGAATCTTGTATTGTGTTAGTCTTATATCATGATCTTGATCTGATTGTACCTTGAGAAACCATCCATGAGAGAAAGCATCTCATACCTAGTTTTAGAGTCTATAATCATGTCAATATTTAGTAAAGGAATGTCATCCTTTAGGTAGGCCTTGTTAATGTAATGGAAATTTTTAAATAATTTGATACCTTTTGACTTATTTCTAATTGGCACAATATTTAAGATCTACTACAAATATTCAATGGGATAATTGCATCCCACCTCTATGAGTTTTTATAGTTATTTGTTAACTAATATGAAAATACAAGGATACATTTTCCTTAGCTTCTACTTAATTAGCTTGGAAACAAGATGTACTACAAGATGATGTAAAACTAAGGAAGGATCTAGAAATAGCATATTGGAATAGGCCCATGCAAAAAATATTAATGAATTCCCTAAGGAGAGAAATAAGCACTTCACGCTCATCTTTAGTGAGAGATGCACCTATTTTGATTTAAACTAGATTGGTTTGTGTTTCAATATTAACTTTATAAGTGTCCTCCACAAGGAGTGAAAAACCATCTTCAAGGAGAGTCAGTAAAGAAGTAAACTAATTGATAATATCAAATTCCTCTGGTTGGAATGGTTTATCAAGTTCACCCAAAAAAGATGAATTAGAGTCACCCAATGGTGGTAAGGGCCATGTAACAAACACTTGTGGACATTCTTGGACAATCTATTCAAAATACCATTATTATTTTACACTTATTTTTGACCCAAATATGATCATGGTATTGGTAGCATCCTAAGCTTCATTTGAGGAAGGGTGAATATCCATATCTAGTGATGCCTAAAATAAGTTTTCACCAAGATACTAGTCTTTTTATTTACTATTACCTTAGTTCAAAAGCACATTAAAGTGGTTTTCACTTTAGGACCTCAATTTATTATTTAGTTTTTATTTTTGGTTTTTGAAGTTCACCCTCTCTATGAAATAGGAATCAGGACCCAATTTGATAGAGAAACCTTGTTTATGATCTCTGAGAGGAATATTATCTCTTAGGCCCAGGAAGTCACAAATGGCCTCATCATTTTTGAACTCATCAAGTGATATTGTGGATTATTGTTGGTCTTAATTGATTAGTTGAGGATGATGGAGGAAAAGTGGGGAGATATGAATGATAGATGTAGTGGTGTATATGGAATGTGGGTTAAATATGTTGGTATTGGATTAGTCCTCATATACACTATAATCAAACTCTGTGTCATTATCAACATCGTCATTGCTAGTCATTGGTATAAGAACATGGATAAGATATGTAGGGTCACCCCTAAGTAGTTTAAATACAATATTATAAGTTCCTTTATGTTTGGTCATGGAGATAGGCTCAAGAGTGCCTTCTTGATTTTCCCCTAGACCTATACCATCATAATCTTGATTATAAATGATCTAGTTAGGGATGGGATACTTTTTGCTTTGATAATAATCAGTTAGATTATCATTATAAAGCCAATATTCATCTTCAATAAGTGGTTATTATTCTTGTATAGTGATTGGTATGAAAATAATAGGCATTTAGACTTTAAGCTTTCCTTTTTGTTGACTTTCCATGCAAATGGCCTGGGCTTTAGGTCTTATATAAGATTTAAGGGCCTATGGAAGCTTGGATATGTGTAGTGCATTATGGATGAGGTACTCACCTAAGCCTTTATCGAGGATGGTAAAATGATTGGCTATCTTAAGAGGCAGTGTAAATAAAGTGGAGGTAAGGCTATCAAGGTCAATATAATTAGAATCTAGTAATTCAACAAGTACATCATTGTCCTTATTTGGTGCAGGTTGTAAGGCAAAGTGATAATTGTATTTCTTATATTCAGCTTCCAAATTCTTATAAAATTGAAATGGATGTAATTTTTTAAAAATATTCACCTCCATCCCAAAATGGGGTAACTTGATATATTGGTGTAATGTGGAAGATATTACCTTAATTTAATATATCCATAATCATCCCAGTAACAAGTTGTATGATAAATCTAAATCCACCATGTGGAAAAGTGTGTCATGGGTTAAGGGCCCAATAACCACTGGTAAATAAATTATTCCCTATGACTCCCTTTCTTCATTATCATAGGCATTAATGGTAATGGTATTTGGTTAAGGGTTAGCTATTATGTATCTAAGATGTTTGACTAACCTTAGAGACACAATTTTGAGGCCTAATCCATTATCTATGAGGACATATTTAACCTTGTGTTAGGCTATGACAACTTTGATATATAATGGGTTTTTATGGAGAGGACCAATAGATGACATGTCACTTTGGCTGAAGGTAAGTTGTTGTCCAGGAGCTGAGTGTCCTACCAAGGCTTGGAATTTATTTATTGTAATGTTATTTGGAACTTGGGATTGGATTAGAATTTGAGTAAGCATATTTTACAATTTTTCCATAATATCATATGTTTTATCCTTGGCATTGTTAATTATTATTTTTAACTTGCATGGGTGTTTGGATAGGCTCATTAGTAGAAGAAAACTGTAGACATAGAATGGTAACTTTAGTTCATTGAGTTGTGATCATGTGATTCAAATTAGGTAATGGACCACTATAACTAAAAAAATGGCCTAAGATGGTAACTCTTGGGTACTAGTAAGTTTGGTTGCTATCATAGACCATAGGAGGATATCTAGTATAAGGAGGTAGTTGGGTATTATTTGGTACTAACCATTGTTAATTAGATGTTCTGTATGACTGATAATTTAACTATTTTAGGAATAATAGGGTTTTATTCCTATTTTAGTTAAAGGTCTAGATTAATAAATTAGTATAGAATATTACAATAATTACAATACTAATTTGCATAATTTATCTATCTTTTTTACCTTTCTAAAAATAGCAATAAATAAGGAGAAATATAACTTAACTTGAAACTATACTAAGATAGTTGAGATATAGTTGAAATTGGTTGTGCAGGACTAGGATAGTGTCATGAATTTGAATCTAAATTTCATTCGATGAAAGGATAGGAGCACCAAAAATAGGACACTTTAGGGTTCGATGCTACAGTCCACTCCTACCATTATTGTCCAAACTAGTCACAGAGACCTAAAACTTTTTAGGTTTTTGAAATATTCTTATTTGAGTCTACCTATGAAATATTGAGTGTTGATTCATGATGGAACTTGATGTAGAGATATTTTAATCTTAAAACCCTAACCCTCCATCATGCTTGATAAAACAATCTTTGAATCACTTAAGAAAGGGGTTGTTAGTGTGTAAGACGTACCAAACATGTGATCCACACCCCTTGTGTGGGCATGTTTCCTACATACCAATACTCTAAAGAGGGATCAAGCCATATGTAGTTCTTCCACCTAATGTGTTTTATGCAACAGTGTGATGTGAATTCAAAAATGCTAAATTGAGAGTTATTGAGGTGGTTAGGGACTAGTATGAGGGTTTGAGTGTGTTTGTAGTTGTTTTGGGTGACTGTATGTAGAGAATAGGAAAGTTATCCATAGTGATTTGTTTGTATTCTTGCTTGATTTGTAATATTTGTCACCTCCCCTTTGTAAATTAACTTTGGATAGGATTTTATAGGGAACTATCGGTCATGGGTTTGATGTATTTGTACTAGGCTGACATAATGAAGGATATGAATCATATGAAAATAACCATTTGGTGTCAAAATGAAAATGGATAAGAGCACCAAAAATTGGACACCCTAGGGTCTAGTTCTATAGTCCAGGTATGGCGCTCCTATCCTACAAGTTTGGGATATAGGGGAATAGGATTAGCTTAAGAAAAGTAGCTTGACTAAGGTGGAATCATTGTTTAGAAGGGTTTGGATGGCTAATAATGAGGTAAAAGGTGTTTATAAGGTTCACAAGAACATGTAAAAAAAGGATCTATGGATAGGATGTCATAAGCCACACTCAAACTACCAATTTGGACATTTTATATGACTACATTTACCCCCCATTTATTCTAGTGATATAGAAAAGAAAAATACTAAGATAAAGGAAAAGTAGAAAGTGTAGTTGAAATTACATATAAGGGTGAATCCCATGAAGATGTGTGATGTTGAGTGATGCTAGGTATGTGTTATACCAAAATTAATATTGTGAATAGACATGAATGCTCAATTCCCTGAGAGTGGCTCAAAAATATAAAGGCTAGCCCTTTGGATCCATCATCACCTACTAAGTGAAGATATGTATTCATGTGTATGTTAATTGATTTTTGTACTATGTCCAATCCCTTTGAGTAGGTGGCTTAAGAATACAAAGGCTAGCTAGTCCATTGGCTCCATTGCCCACTAAGTAAAGCTATGAACTGATACTAGTATGAATGTGTGTCGTATGAGATGGATCCTGAAGCCCATGAATGATCTATAAGATAAAAATGTGGTGTGGATAGTTGAATGTGTATTGAGAACTAGGCCAATATTAGCCACTCTAAAAGGTGGAGATTGAGCTTGTATGAAAGCCACTTTGAAATTGAGAACTAGGATTATATGAAAGCCACTCCAAAATGATACCAACCACTTGTAGATGGAATAAGGAATAAAACTACTAATGATACCTAGGTAATACAATGAATTGGAAAGAAAATAAGTCAAATTTTCCATGCACATTGCCCCCAATCATTAGTGTGTGTAACATGGATTCTAATTTGGAAGTTGCACCAATTGCCCAATCTAAAACTAGAATTGAGAGCCATCATGCCACACATGATGCCCCCTATATCTAGATATTATGAGTAAAATTATACTAAAACTTCTCAATTTAAATTGTATTATAGCTAAAAAAAACTATAAATGACCTTACATTTTTGTATGTTTCTAGAAATTTTAGGTTTTTTATTATTTGGATAGGAGCACTAAAAACAAGACACTTTGTTATTTGGTGTTGTAGTCCAAGTATGGTGCTCTTGTCCTTTATTTTTTTTATCATTTTTATATATTCATCACTATCTTGTTGGTATTCTCTACTTGGTTTGAATTTTTAATGTTGTTCTAAGTGTTTTGAAAACTAATTTCTGATCGGTAGAAGGCTCTGATCTTTGTGACAAAAACCTTATTTATTGCCCCCTATTTTGAGGGTAGGAATGAAGACCCTACAATGACTAACCTAAAAAAAATTTCTTGAAAGTGTGTTATTCTATGAAATACATGATATATTAATGATAATCAAAAAGATATCTCAATATATAGCATAGTTTGTATTGGAGATGGTTAAATCAATAGGAGTATGCCTAGATAGATGTAACAATGTAATAGCATGTGTAGTATACTAAACTAAAAGTGGAAATTTGGTTAGTTGTTAGTTTTTAAGGAGGGATGGAGCATGTTGTTCATCATGGCATCCAAAAAATCAAGATAATTCATGATGTAGATCATGGCATTGTAAACAACTGAGAAGTAAACAAGCAAATAAACATGTAAGGCAAGAAGTAAGAAGTGCACAAAAGAGGCCAAGGGGTCAATCAACCAAGAGACATGGGAACAACTCAAACTAGGAAATCAAGTATATAAATCATGTTTAAATGCCACATACACATACAATTGTAAATAAGCAAGGTTGGCACAAGGGTCATAAACACATAGAAGAGTACAAGTAAATGACATTGGTAAATGCCTTAAGGCACACATAAGAGACAAAATAGGAACTAAAAAATGCAATCATATCTATCTACTCAAATTAAGAAGTGAAATCATGCAAATTTTAGAAATACTATCGCATCTAACTAATCAAAGCAAGAAGTGAAAGTATACAAAATGTGTAGTATAAGACTAGGTAGATTCTGAGAAACACATAAGTGTTATATACTAGTGAGTGTCAATAGAATAATCTATGTAATATAGTAATTAATGTTCATAAACATGATAACTAGAGTTTGTGGTGTAGGAATGGCATACCCTATATGGTGTAGTCATGTAGAAGATGCCCCCAATGGTTAGATATGTTGATGTATGTCTTGAATGTAGAAGGAGCATGCCCCCTCAATAGGTATATTGAAACAATCAAGGATATGGGTGTCACTACACACACTCAAATAAGATCAAATGAAGCATGGTAATGTAGATAAATTCACAAACAATAACATAGAATATAAAAATGTAAGTCTAGCATGGTAGTAGAAATGTAAATCATGGATAATGCATATAATTGAAAAAAAATGGTGTCTTTGAGTTATTTGAATGTTTTTGTATTTTTAAATGTTATATTTTTTTTGGTATTTTGAAATTTTGTATTTTTTTTTGTTAATTTTTAAATATTTATATCTATAAGTAAGAAAAAAGACACTATGTACAAGTAATTAAAAATACACTATGTACAAGTAAGTTGAGAAATTATGTACAAGTAGGAAGAAACTATGTACAAGTAAGTTGAGAAAGTATAATACTAACTGATGAGTCTCATAAGAGACTCCCTATCATGGTGTCATGTATCAAGGAGATGGATCATGCATGCTCATGAAACATGATGGAAGGGTTGAGACTATGAATCTAAAAGTTGTGTATGTTGTAAGTGCTTTAAAATCTCTTTAGTGGAAACTGGTTGTGGGGTCCCTTTGTAACTTTGAGAAGTGGATGTAATTGTGGGGCTCTTAGGGACCCATCTAGTAGTATAAGAATATCTCTAAAAATTTGTTCTATGTAGAGGCATGAGGCCTCAATAATACTACCCTGGGTTGAATATTATAGTTAGAAACTATGTAGAGTCTTAAAAATGTCATTGATGTAGTTGTTAGTAGAAGGGGATGTAAGATATCACTCTATTCATATTATCCCCATGTCTATTGTATCAATTTCTAAACCCTAATGGTCGACTAAACAAGTGGCCATACTATTCATGTTATATAAGAACATGCCCTATATCTGATGCTATTTATGATGTACTAACTGTAGCTATATATGGAGACTCTATAAGATGAAACCTCAATGGATTCATAATTGAAATTATGTGCTATGAAGGAGGCTCATATATCCACAATCATAGTGGATTGCTACATGAAATAACACCCTATGGCCTCTATTGTAATGTGTATGATTGAGTAATAGATCAAGATGAAACCATAACCTATGATGGGGGATCATCTAATCTCAATCATAGTGGGTTGCTACATGAAATAATTCCTTGAAAACTTGACTATAGTGAATATCTATTTGGATTAGTACTATGTGATTTTGGTTTATCTAATCTTAATTGTAGTGGGTTTTTATATGAGATAGGACCCTAAAAACTCTACTATGATGTGTATGACTAAGCAATAGATCAATATATAACTATAACCTATGATGGGGGCTCATCTAATCTAAATCATATTGGTTTGCTACATGAAATTAGTCCCTAAAAACTTGGTTGTAGTGAATATCTATCTAGAGCATTACTATGTGATGTGGGTTCATCTAATATTAACTATAACAGGTTGTTACGTGATATAGGACCCTAAAAAATTTATTGTGATGCTTGTGATGATGTTGGATATGTATATGGAACTACACTATGTACTCCATAGACTAGACTACTATATGTATGTTACTCTCTTTGTAATGGTCTCCAAACCCTCTGAGTAGGTGGGATAGGAGATCTCCTATGAGGCTCTGTCTTAAAAATCATATTACTCTCATGATGAGTAACTGATGATTCTTGTGAAGGAATGTCTTAAGATGACTCAATCATGGAGGAATGAGGTTTATGGATCCATGATGAAGGAGATTTGGTACCCTTGGTGTGAATGCTATGATACCATTATCAACACATCTATTAATATAGTCCCTGAGTCTATAATAATCATTTTCATTGTGTCCATGTATATGATGATAGTTACAAAAGGATTTATGTTGTTTCTTGTGTAAGAGATGTGGATCTCGATGATGAGTAGAAGGCAATGTGATTAACCTCATCTCTAGTAGTGCTGATAATATGATATATGGGCTATCCCACTCTAAATCAAACTATAGTGGTGTCCTACTACTATTATCTATAGTGTATATTATAGTTGGTTCTCTAGAAACTAGCTCTCTATTCTTAACTAGTTGATTTTTTGGTTATGGTCTCTTATCTTGTTTGGGACATGGTGTATGTTGTGTGCTATAATCTATAGATAGAGGTAATTCTATGAAATCTAGGGTAAGATGATCAACTAAATCTGACTCAATCAATCCCAATTTCTTCTCAAAGTTTAAAATTATATAACATAAGTGCCTAAAAGAGGACTCTATCTGATATAATATATGCTCTAGGAGGGGTTGGAAAATCCCCTTAATAAAGATATGTTAAATCTCTAAATTTTTTAGTTTATAAATCAATCATAACATGTGAGTTTTGAATTGTATGATATAATCACTAACTGGATCTAAATAATTTTGATGCAATGCATCAAGTTTCTCATATGTAACACAAGGACCCATGTTTTCTATGTAATATATAAGAAGTTCCTCCTCTAAGTCATCATATATATGCAAGGAACCAATAGGTAGTAGATGACAGAACCAATTCTATACATTACCCACTAATGTCTACTAGAATAACTTAAGTATAATCAAAGGACTCGCATGAGATGGCAAAGCCTTTCAAAAGGCTTTAAGGTGTATGAATGGATTTACATTTCCATCAAATTGAGACAATTATGGTATTTATAAATGCTTAGGCAATGAAGATTTGACAAATGTCTTCAGAAGAGGGTTACCATGCAAGTCATTGGGATACATCTAAGACTTATAAGCCTTGTTTTCCAAAGTAAGAAGATGTACTTGGTGTTTTAATTCACCAACTTCATGAATAAAATAAATAATCTATTTAGATGGTATATTAGTATCTTGAAGTGGTTCATTTAAACATTGAATTTGATCATTTATTTTAGCCATGGGAATGTTACATTTAGTAATTGGATCATAGAGAGGGGGTGTGCTCACTTGAAACTTTAGAGGAACAGTAACCTGGACCTTAATATAGGGATTTGGGATACCATTCTCTTTGGGTGAAGAATGAGAAACAAGTGCTACTATAGTAAGGGGTGGCTTGGGAGATTCATTGGTATCTTTAATATTTAGTGAGTCACATTCTAATTGAATAGAAGATGTGATATTAGCATTGACATGTGAATCATTTGAAATATAATCATGCATAAAAGTAGAAGCAACATTTTGTAATGCATTATGTTTGAGAGGAGTGAGAGAAGAGTTAAAAGCATGAGATGCATTTTCTCCTTCACTATATGCATAATGTTCATCATTATTCCATGCATTAATCAGAATTTTATTCATTTGAAAGAGGAGAAGTAGAAGTATCACTTTCATATTCACTCTCATTGTCATATTCATTTGCATGTTCACTATCATACTCATTATCACTTGTTTTAACACTAGGGAGAGGGGTAATAAAATATGTTAATTATTTTATACTATGTAATAAACTATCATGTGAAATAATAATGTGTGCATCTATGTTATCCTTGAATGGAGTGCATGCATTATTTTCATTTTCAATATGAGAAGTAAGAGTAAGAGAGTTATCATTTTAGCATTATTTTGTCATTGTTTGATATGACAATGTTGATTTAAGAAAATGAGATTGATCATTTGAATTATGCATTGGAAATTTGATTCTATTTCATTTATATTGTTGTAGTTTGAACAAAGAAGTAAAAAAAAAGAGACAGAGAAACTAGTTTCACATGCAAGAAAATTATCACTAATGAGAGGTTCACTTGTAATTACATGATTAATTTCTACATTTGATGTATTGTGCATAGGAGAATATACCATTTATCAAAATTATTTTCTTTGGAAGAGGGAATAAAAGATATAGGTTTGAGAGAAGAAGATGCATCTACTATTTCTTCATTATCACTTTCATATGCATCATCATAATACTCATTACAAAACTAATAATTGTCTTCATTGTAAATGAAAACATTTTCCTCATTTCTGGTTAATGTGAAATTTTGCAAATTTTTCCATTCATTGTCATAATTATGAGAAAAAATTAGAAATTTATCTATAGGATGAGAGGGAAAAAGTGCCTTAGTGGATAATTTATTACTTTCACCAAAGAAAGTATGTAAAAGTAATATTAAGAAAATAAATGCAATAATGACTAATAACATAGGGATTTTGAAAATATTTTTGACACTCCAAACAATTTTCAAAAATTCAAAAAATATATCTAAAAATTGTAAGGGAAGAAGGCTTGGGGTTTGAGGAGCTAGTTTGAAAATCTAGGGTTTTGGGTTGGAGTTTTAGAATTTTAAAATTATTTCAATAATTTAAAATTATAAAATAAATTTGAAAAAAACAAATGTACAAAAATTTATACAAAAATCAAAATTTTGAAATTGAATTTTTTCACAAAATTGTGAAGGAAAACCCTAAGTGTACCTAGGGTTTGAGATTTGTTTGAAGTAAGTTGGGTTCACCAAAAGATTTAACTATTTTGTTAATAATGGAGTTTCATTCCTATTTTAGTTAAGGGTATATATTAATAAATTAGTAAAAAATATTACAATTATTACAATCTTGATTAGTATAATTTATCTATCTTTTTTACCTTTCTAAAAATAACAATAAATAAGGAGAAATATAACTTAGCTTAAAATTAGATTGAGATAGCTGAGATAGAGGCTAAAAATAGCTATGCAAGACTAGGACAGTGTCATGAATCTGAATCTAGATTTCATTCAGTGAAAGGATAGGAGAATCAAAAATAGGACACTTCAGGGTCTGACGTTGTAGTCCACTCCTACCACTATTGTCCAAACTGGTCATAGAGACCTAAAACTTTCTAGTTTTTTGTGTTGTTATTGTGTGAGTTTGCCTATGAAATATTGAGTGTTGATTCATGATGGAACTCACTATAGATATATTTTAACCTTAAAACCCTAACCCTCTATCATGATTTATAAAACAATCTTTGAATCACTTGAGAAAGGGGGGCTAGTGTGTAAGATGCACTGAATGTGTGATCCACACCCCTTTTGTGGGCATACTACCTACATACCAATACTTTGAAGAGGGATCAAACTATATGTAGTTATCTTACCTAATGTTCTTTTTGCAATATTGTGATGCAAATGCAAAAATTTCAAATTGAGAGTGCTTGAGGTGGTTAGGGATTGGTATGAGGGTTTGAGTGTGTTTGTAGCTATGTTGGGTGAATATATGCAGAGAATATGGAAGTTTGCCTAGTGCTTTATTTGTATTCTTTTTTAATTTGTAATATTTGTCACCTCCCCTTTGTAAATGAACTTTGGATAGGATTTTATAGGGAATTATTGGTCATGGGTTTGATGTATTCATTCTAGGCCAACATAATGAAGGATGGGAATCAGATGAAAATAACCATTTGGGCTCAAAATGCAAATGGATAGGAGCACTAAAAATGGGACACCCTAGGGTTTGATGCTATAGTCTAGGTATGGCACTCATATCCTAGAGGCTTAAGACCTAGGGGAATATGATTTGCCTAGGAAAAGCAGCCTAGCTGAGGTGGAATCATTGGTTTTTGGATGATTGGTAATGAGGGAAAAGGTGTCTAGAAGGGTCACAGGAGCATGAAAAAAGGAGCTATAGATAGGGTATCACAATCCACACTCAAAATACAAATTTAGACATTTTATATGAATACAAATACCCAAGATGTGTCCTAAAACTTTATTGTATTAATGTTCACTAGCATGATAAGCTCCTTGGTTATCATTATAACCTTTGTTCCTACCATTCTATGGTTGTGGTTACCATCATTACTATTATTGTTACTATTGTTTTTATGGTGGTCTATATTTTTGTTGATGCTACTATTGATTCTAATTATTGGCATTTTTTTGTGAAAAAGGGTCCTAATAAATGCCCAAGTTTTGATTAGAAGTAGGGGCCCTATTATCCAACTCTATTTCTCCATTTTCTATCATATTCTCAATGAGGTGCCTTAATTTTAGATAATAACATATGGAATTCCCTTTGGCTTGATGATATTCACAAAAACCATGCTCTTTATACTAGTAAGGGAAAAAACACCTTAAAGGAATGGTTTTTGAATGGGATAACTAATAAAATTGGCAACACCTAGTTTCTGAAACACAGATTTAATGGGATCTCCCATGTCACTAAAAATTCTCTTTATAGGTGGTCCTCTTCTTGGTTGAGGAATTTGTAAAGGAGGAGGTGGTAGTAAATGAATAAGTGGAATTGGTTACATATTTGGAGTTTTTTGATTAGATGGTGTTTTTACCATTTGGACATGGTATGATTTAGTAACACTATCTTTGGGCTTCTCATAAGTGTAGACACTAAAAATCTGCACAGTACAATTTTGAAAGTCATAATCCTCTTTACCATCTTGGTCCCCCTTGGGTGCATCCACCTTCTAACCCCTAACCAAAACCAACCCATATTTAGTTTGAACTAACCTATCCAAGCCACCTTTTTACCTTCAGCCATGATTGGTGATGTTCAGGTTAACCAGTGATAGTCACCCTGATTGATGACAATAAAGTTGCATTGCTTGGACTTTGAGCATGCAAACCACCACTTTGATTTTCTAAAAATACCTTGTATAAATCTTATTATGAGCCTTTTCATGGATAATTTATATTTATATGACCTAGTTACACCTTCACTTCCACCTCTTGCTTGTGCCTATAAGAGAGAGAAGCTTGAGAGGCCAAATCTATCCATAATTGTTATCAATATTTTTGTGTATCTAGAATATCTTCTTGTAATTAAATCATCTTCAAGCACTTCGATGATTTAGAAGCCATACCAGGGAGCCAACTTATCACCATCTCTTTATCAAGTTCTTAAAATATCATAATTTTTCTAAAATCATGACCAACTCCTACAATGAGCAATTTGTCTCAACCATCCACCCAACTGACTTTTAGTAAAACAAGTATTTATTTTCTAGTATTCACTTATTGTATTTCCATTTTGAGATTAGTCTAGCCCTTACTCACCTCTCAAAATTTACCTTCTAAATCCCATCAATTATCAATACCAGCCTATTTCCACTGATAGGCAACTGGTGATAGTTACATAACCTATGATGGTTAGTCTCAACTGATGACGGTCACCTTGAACATCGATGGTTCATTATCAGGCAAATTTCTAGCAAGATCCTTTCACCTACCAATACCCAACCAAATATATTTTTTTATGTCCTTGCCTATTCACAGACCCTTGCTTAATTTTCTAAACCATACCCCAACCCCTTAACACTAGTATTAATTAGTTTATCACTAATTTGATCATTTGTAATATATTTTTTGAGGAAGCATTCTTATGGTCAATTTCAGTACCTTTTGATTATTGAAGCAAGTATCTTCTTTTTCCAATTTTATGAACTTAATTGCTTAAAACGTGTGGATTAACAACCCCTAAGGGAGCTCCCATTTTTTGGATCTAGCTATTGCTAGGCAATCCACCCAACTATATGTCTAAAAAACAAGTTTGCTTTAGTACTTTATTATCTACATATCTTCCTCCGAAGACAAAGAAGATCTCTTCACAATATTTTGATTCAATGCACACACAAATAAATAGGTCTTTCAACCATACCTATATCATTTTTCTTTTCTCTCTTCCCTAGAACTTAAAGTGAAACTTTACATGAAACATTCTAGCATGCCTGGTGGGACTTAGAGTCTTTACTCATGTTTTTATTTTCATTTGTATACCTTCCTCTCTATATATACTCACAATTGAATCTGAAATTTATTTTGGACTTGAAATCAACTGCATCCATTGATTGATTTTAACATTAGTTCACTTTGAATTAAATCATAGTAATCTTATCATATCACCACTTTTGTTGCACACACTAGCCAAACCACTTTCATCAATCAAACATCAAAATAATTTGAGACAAGGCCTAACCAAGATTTCATCACCTATCAATCACATTACCCTTTCCCAATAATCCTACTTAGAGGTCATTACCAATGGGAGAACCAACTCAGCTCTTTGGTTGAGTATAAACTCTAGATATCAATATATATTGGCTAAGCACCTGACACCCTTACCACTTCAAGACCATGAAGTGAGCGGATAGGCCCCAATACCAAGCCACATATTGATTCCAATAAATATTATTTTGAGCACCTAAACAACCTAAAACCAACCATAGACTGCTTCTATAGTACCTTCTTTACAAGCCAACTTATATCATACATTCCCATAAACTAAGGCATAAGCCAAAATCAAGATTAAAACTAACCTCTAGGCTTAACGTACTTTATAATGTGTGTCTTGATTGAATTGATCATTTTATTTTCTTATTCCTATTTGAGTGGTGAGTTTTTTCTTGTTTTCTCTCCCTCTTTATTGTATGGTTCTCACTCTCCAGCAGTGAAGAGACCTAGTAGAGTAGAATTCATTACTCGGATCAACCTCTTCATCTATAGAGTACATCTTTGAGATAGAATATTCACCTCATCCATTAGGAATCCCTACTTTCCCTTGAGTATTTTGCCAAGGAGATATGGAATTTACCACTTTTTTATACAATAATCTAGTTGTCGTCCAACACTACCTTAACACCTCCCCTCACCATGTCTGAGTTCTAACTCTACCTCAAGATACTCCTTATGGCATGCCATCCCACCTTATGATGGGTATCCTTATTTTCATGGTCACCACCCAACCTTCAACTACCTAGGCATCTTCATATACTAACCCCTTTGACACCATAACTAAAAATCAACCTATCCAACCAACCACTACCCTTACACCTTCCACCCCTACCAATGACTCCACCTTAGGAACAACCCTATTATTAACCCATTATGCTCCACTTATTTTTGGATCACCTACCACCTGCACTACCAACCTTCCCTCTGTCAACCCCAACCCATTTTCCAATACCCCTTTACCAAGCTTAGGGGTATCTATCCCTTCTACTTCACCACGTACTAGCACGAAGGTCACTACCTCTCTTTTTGTTACCAACCCAAATACTGTTCATACCCAGTCCATAGGGACTCCTCAGAAGGTACCCATTACACCTAATCTAGGATACATTCCTTACCCACAAGGGTATGTACCCACTACTCTACCACCACCATCCACCTATATTTACATAACACCTACCCAGACTTTAGAATCCACATTCTAAAATGTGACAACCTCTCAACCACCAAATAATTACCAATATGTTACCCAATCTCAACTACAATATCCACCTTATAACCCTCTTGGTCTAACACCTTAAATTGACCTAATGAAAATGCTCATAGACAAGATGAAAAACCTCAAGTCATCAATTTCAAGGGCTCATAACATCTTATCATATGATCAAATTTGTAATGAACTTATTCATCCCTCTATCCCTATCAGGCCTTACCCTCCTGTTGACATAGTGGATTGCACCTAGGGCAAGGAGGTTAAGCTCCTGCCTTCCACACACAACAATGGAAACTCCCCTCTCACCTATGGAACCGACGAAGCTAGAGGGGAGAGTCTCTAGGTAAGGGCTAGCTCCCTTTGATGCATATGATTTGTTCTAGTAAGTGATAACATATATATATATATATAATGGGGGGGATGAAAAGGGAGAAAGATTGCAGGAAAACAAACTACTCTAAAGGAGGTGATGCACCAAAATGATCTGACCTTCTCACACTCACACTTAAAATTAGACAAACACATGTATATAATTTAAACTAGAAGAAGGACCAGGCTGCAAGAAGCTTGGCAAGGAGGCATTAATGGAAAATACAAAAAATAGAGATTCACCAAAGGTGCTGTGAAAGGCACTTTGTATAGTAATTTCTTCTATTTTTGCACTTCCAAATACAACTCTCCTTGTTAGCTGTAGAAATGGCACATTATAGATACCAGGTATGTTGGTGTTGAACCTGTGGAAGCATCAAGAAGAAATGACTAAACACAAACTAACACTTAGACATACATAGAGATATCTAACTAGGATAGAGGTAAAAAAATGCATTTATTGATTTAGGTGAAAATTTGCTAGGGCTATGCCTTACAAATGTGGAAGATGATTTCTCCAAAGACAAGTCTCCAATATATAGAGGAAGAAAAGGGGCCTTTTGGCACCATTTTTACAAGTGACCCATAGTAGGCACTGTGTCAAACACTAAAATAACTTCTTGAATTAACACCTTCTTACATCACTTGGATTACTTCATCTGCTTCTACATGATGGCCATTCTGCTATCAGGATTTGAATTTATGAGACGTGTCATTTTCCTACTCTATAGTGCATATTGAAGAAAACCAGTCACATCGACCACTATTTGTCCCTCTTTGATGACCGCATGGTAGGCACTGTGTCAACCACTGAAATAACTTCTTGACACCTTCCTACATCACTTGGATTATTTCATCTGCTTCTATGTGATGGCCATTCTGCTATCAGGATTTGAATTTATGAGCCACACCATCCACCTACTCTTTGTTCTCTGGGCTCTTTGTCCTTTTCTGCTCCTTCAGCCCTCAGGGGTGATCTTCTGGTGGGTCACTACATATTTTGGGCTCATTCCATGGTTGGCACTCGGGAATTTAAAAACTAATGGTTTTTTTACTAGCTTAAATTTGATGTTCACACACCCATCACCCTTGGACTCTCCTTCAGCTTCCCACTTTTCCCCTTTTCACTGAGAGTGCATCCACCCTTGACACATGTCATAGTCCACTACTTGGGCACTTAGAAGACACTTTGAAATGCAGACATCGACATATGGTGGCTTTTGCTAAGCTGATAATGGGACATGGCAGCATCTGCTTACATTAGAGGGTCTTTTGAGAGTCAAGTAGAAGTTGCACATGGTCACTTCTGTAGAGCCTTTAACTACCTTAGAGAAACTTTTGAGCCCTTTTTTGGTTCTTAGCAGATGCTGACACTTGGCACACTCTGCTTAGCTCTTAGCAACTCATTCGGGCCCACCACAGTCTTCTTTGAAGCCAACAAGAGAAACCCACAAATGTTGCCACCTATCAACTTTCACTAAGCCCTATAGGGACATGTGGCACATTCTACTACTCCTAAAAAAGCATGTTGAAGTCCTCCACGGTTGCCACTTGGTGCTTTCCATGCTCTAGCTTCCATGGTGTAAAATTTGATGCTCTTGAGCTCGTCATTGTCCTTGGCAAAGTTCATCAGGACTTTTCCCATGGATTTTATACTTTGGGCCCTTTGGCTACCCTTCACAAGGGTTTTGGGATCTTGAACTGCCCTCTGGTTGTAGGGCACACCCTTGAACCAAGCCATTGAACCAACCTATTGAACCAAAATTTGGTGTAACAGTTCAATGGTTCAAGGTTGTGCGCTGAGCTAATTGAATCATTTGCTTTGAATTGAATGCTACTTGAACCAAAATGGTTGAACCAATCCATTAAACTAATTGGTTGAACCAAAAATGGTTCAATGTTGTGTGTTGAGCCCCTTTGAGCTGTTCATTGGATCTCCTTGTTGAACCATTCACTTGAACCAATACATTAAACCATTCACTTGAACTGGTTCAATGGTTCAAAGCTGTGTGTCGAGCCCATTGAACTAAGCCCTTGAACTAGTATGTTGAATTTTTTTGATTGAACTCTGTGTTGAACTTAGTTGATTGAACCAAAGCCAAAGAACTGTCGATTAAACTAAAGCTTGAAATGAAGTGATGGTTCAATGGTTTGAAGATGCCAACCTTCCTTGTGAATTCCTTTAGATGAAAATCTAAAGAAGCTTTGTAAAAACTTGCCCTTTTTGACTGGTTCTTCAACTGCCAAAAGAAAACTTGCAGAGTTCATAGAAATGGACCTACAGAGTCCGTAGAAAACCAAGCTCTGCAGAGTCCGTAGAAATAGACCTATAGAGTCTGTAGAAATTCTTGGACTTGTGCAAAATAAAAAAATGAATTAGCCTTGAATAGCAGGGGAAGAAGGGGACCGATTTTTTTCCCTATTGGGCAAAAATGGTCAACAAATTGGTGATTCTCAAGGGAAGCATGCCTTCTATGCTTAGAAGCTAGTTGCCTTAAAATCCATTGGGCACAGGGTCACATTGTAACTTAAAGATCAACAATAGCTCTGATAAATCTAGAACCAATCACGTAGATTTACCTCAAAAGGGAAAGAAAACACACACAAAGCTAAGAAAACTACTTATGCAAATAGCACTTAGGGGAAACAAGGAAAGAAAACTAAAAGCAACCTACTATATACAACTAACCAAGTATTTTTGATTCCCTCCTAGATCAAAGGGAAAGCTTCTGATGTCTCCTTCATCTGACACACCCAGTATCGATAATGGATCCCACAAGGAAATATTTATGTGCAGCTTCTTCACCTGGTCTATCATGTTAGTTTGAAGTGTATGCATGTGTTTGTCTAATTTTAAGTGTGAGTGTGAGAAGGTCAGATCATTTTGGTGCATCACCTCCTTTAGATTAGTTTATTTTCCTGCAATCTTTCTCCCTTTTCATCCCCCCCATTATATATATATACATATATATATATATATATATATATATATATATATGTTAGCACTTACTAGAACAAATCAGATGCATCAAAGGGAGCTAGCCCTTACCTAGAGACTCTCCCCTCTAGTTTCGCTGGTCCCATAAGTGAGAGGGGAGTTTCCATTTTTGCGTGTGGAAGGTAGGAGCTTAACCTCCTTGCCCCAGGTGCAATCCATTATGTCAACACCTCCTTAATAGTAGCTTATAAAATTTACCAAATTTTAGAGTAAGGAGGACCCCCAAAAACACCTTAGGATTTTAGACACACATGTTACATGATTGCTTATGATGATATCCTTCTCCTCTGAACCTTCCCTATTTCTTTATCTGACCCAACACTTGACTAGTATAGTGCCCTTACCAGGCATTCAATATTTTCTTTCACCCAACTAGCTCAAGTCTTCTTGGATCACTTTTAAATTAAAATTTCCAAGAAGGTCTCTATCACTAATATCTATTCTATTAGATAATTTGATAATGAGCCCATTACCAATTTTGTTTCCCATTAGAGAAGCTTGATTAATCAGCTTTCATTATCCTTGCCTCAACTTAAACTTATATAGCTTTTTGCTCGAGCATGTGCCAAATATATATCTTCTACACTGCATGTCCAAAGCTTCAAAACATTTGATGAATATTTTATGATGGTGCATAAGCTATAAAACCAGCCCATAAATGAGGAAAAATTGAAGTTACAAAAAAAAACTCTACCTTTAAGACTAATGAAACCTCTTCCTCTAAACCAAGTTACTAAGCCAACATTAGAACCAAGAGCAAGGGAACTACAAATGTAGTTGTCCTTAAAATCACCCCTCCACCCAATGTCAATCAACAAAATTATCCCATTAACTTCAACCAAAACACTAACAACCCAAATCGAAGAAACCAAAAATAGTTCACTCTGCTTGGAGAATCTTATGCCTCAGTTTTGGAAAAAACTACTAAATGCTAACCTCATATAGCTTCCCCCATAAAACCTCCTCAAAAAATTGATTATTCTCATCCAACACATGCTTGGTACAATGAGAAAAAACTTTGTGCTTTTCATTAGGTAATTGGACATGATGTTAGTTGATGTAATACTTTTAGGAATGTTGTTCAGAGTGTTATTGACAAGGGGGAACTTGTGTTAGATAATCCCAATGCCCCCCAAAATCAAGCTCTTGATATCTTTAGGAAGCTTTTTCCTAACCATGCCCCTATCAAAACTAATGACACATAAGTTGAATGTTCTCATGATGCCCACATGATCAATATGGTCCTTGATATGCTTATCAATGGAGAACCTACCATTCAATCTACCTATTTTTCCCCCACTTCACCCACTGAGATGGTGGAGTCACTTTCCCTTCCTTTGGAGGCCCAAACTAAGGAGTTCCTTTTTCCTTAGCTTCACTTATAGAGTCTCTAGAATATTCAAACACCCCTTTGAATAACCTATCTAATTAAATAACCATTCCTAACCCACCATCTCTTCTAACCATAGGATAAACCACAACTATGGACATTGTGCCCAAGGGAGCAACTTTTCCTAAAACACCCTTCATAGAGTAGCCACCCAGTCCAAACCTACATCCCTTGATTGAAGAAACAAATGAGGCTACCAACCCTCCTCCTCAACCCATAGGTGTATCCTTGACACCCACTACCCAAGAGGCCAGACCAATATACAAACCTTTTTCCAAACTCATTCAAAAGTTATGTATGGTAACAAAATTAGACATGGATCAAACCACTTTATAAAAAAACCTAGGGTTCCCTTACATCAACAAACCTAAACCAGGAAGGAGGTACTAAATGTGGAGGGACAGTAGGAGAGGGAAAAGAAAATGAAGGATCTGAATTTTTTGCTGATAAAAAGACTAGAATACCTTTGAATGGATTGGATCCTTTCTATGGTACCAGTACTTCCCAACAGGATTATTCTCTTGCTGTGTTGGGGCAGATGACTGAAAAGGAGAAAGAGAATGGGCATTTAAACAAGGAAAAATTCTCAGAAGTGCAGAAGGCAGAGTACTCAGAACAAAAGAAGTGGTCCTCTCTGTTTGGCAAGAAACCCAATGAAAAACTTCTCTTCCCACCGGTTATTACTAAATCATGTTGGGAGAAAGGTGAGTTTCAAGTATTTATCCCAGATCCTTTAATTGAGTTTTCTGTGTCTTCTTTGGAATTCACCCTAGTGGGTAAATTTTTAGGGGCAAGACCAGATATAGAATCCCTTACCAAGATGGTTAAAAGGAAATGGGTTATTTGAGGAGATGTTGAAATGGCTCCTATGTTGAATGGTTTCTTTTTGTTCAATTTCAACTATAAAGAGGACATGAATATGGTTCTATGTGGAGGACCGTGGTCTTTTGGCAAATGCTCTTTAACCATTAAAAAATGGGAGCCCAACATGGACCTATCAGATTCTTTCTTCTTAAACACTCCCATTTGGGTAAGACTTCTTGGACTTCCATTAGAGTTTTGGCATGAGGACATTTTTAAAGGTATAGCCAGCTCTTTTGGTGAACTAGTGGCATTAGATAATGCAATGGTTACCAGATCCAAACTTCAACATGCCAGACTTTATGTTAAAGTTGTAGATTTGAATAATCTCCCAGAAAAAATGGATTTAATTTCTAAGCATGGCAAAAAAACTCAAAGGTTTGTTTTTGAAGATTTGCCCAATTCTTGCTATGCTTGTAAAAAATAGGGGCATTGCACCAGAAACTGTCCTTACAAAAGGAAAAATTATTCAAGCAGTGTTTTGGATGAAACAAAGACCAACGTTCAGCACAAGAAAGTATGGATACCCAAAGAAAAAAATCAACAAGAACTAAAGAAGAATGAAGATAATAAAGTTTTGCATGCTGAAGAGGAGAAAGAGATCTCTATTGAAGAACCCAAAGTTCCACAATCAGATGCGGATGAAGAGTTTGTGGTTGAGAAAGAAAATTCTGAGTAAGAAGGATATGGGCTGCAATCTGAAATCACAAATCCTGAACAAAGAAAAGATGAGTTGATAGATTTAACAAAACAAATCATTGGCTATCAAAAGATAGAAGACAGCTGGGGAGATGTAGAAGACAAAACTGAACTGGAAGAAGGAAAATTATTGGATGGAGCTGAAAATAAATTAGAAGAGGATGATCCTCTTTTTTCTAAGACCAAGGTGATTCAGGCTAAGAATGTTTACCCTCTGAAGGTCCTAAAAGTAAAAGATAATGGAGAAATCATAAAGCACTTTTCAAACCAAAGAAAAGAGCTGAAAAAAAGACCATTACAAAGGGGGTTGAAACAAGAAGCAGCAAAAAAGACCAGAAAATGAAGGCTAAACACCTGGTTTCTACTATGGATAAATATGGAAAAGGAGATGAACAGTTTTTAAAAATGAAACCGGATGTTGGCTCTCCAGACCGATCGGGAAGAAGATCCGCAAAGAAAAATAGAGAATTAGAAAGTAAGCAGAATATTGCTGATGGTAGGTAGGCAACTATTCTGGATTTTACCCCTCAAAAATAGATAGAAAATCTTTATTTAGAATTTTAGGGGGCGGAATATAAAATGGTTAATGATGTTGCCCCTATTTTTCTTGATTTTGCTGCTAGTTTTTAGTAGGCTTAAGGATTGCTTATCTTGGTGCTTGTAATTGATCTACCTCTTTAATTCTGTCAAAGGGTTTCAGGGTCCCTTCAAAACCTATTTTTACCTTAATCTAAAACAAACCTAAACCTTCTAGCATGACTTTAACCAACCAACCCAACATTTTTCCACCACCTCTTAAACTGATCAAAACTTTTACCAACCCCTCACCTTCTTAGTCAACCAAAACAATTGCCTCTCCAATAACTGCACCACCAACCAAACCTTCCAAAACTCTTGGTGCCTTCTATACACAAAGCTTGGTTCACCCATCCTTGAAATTAAAATTAACCCTATATAAGCCTATACCAAATCCTCAACCCAAACTAACCAAAGGGGTGAAACTTTTGAAATTCCACCTCCCTCTACATTGCCCTCTATCTTAGGACCTCACCCCTCAACTTTGCCTAAAAAGAAAGCTACTTTTAACATAAGTCATCCACCACCACTGGTTACACCATCCCACCTATTATCTGATGTGCTAATCTTTCCTAGATTACCAATAACTAGACTATCAACCTTGAACACCCTAAAAACCAACATACCCAAACCAAAACCACTGACCAAAAACACCACCTTACCCAAACCTTCTCTCACCAAACCCATTGTTACCAACATTCCCGTCTTCCCAACCAAAACCATAACATCTAAACGTTCCCCACCTTTAGCAAGATCTTATATGACCATTATTAAAATATTATTTTAGACCTCTTACCTCACATTACCTCCTTTCAAACCTTTCAATCCTCTTAGTTTGAAGCTAGCTTGGTACAATGACCATCAAATTTTTTCCTATCATAGGATACCTAGGCATGAAACTGAGAATTGAAAAGCTCTCTAGACCATTATCCTTCAGCTCTATGATGAGGATGATATTTTACTAGATGAAATTCTATCAACTCCTCTACCAATACACCTAATAGTCATTTTTGAACACATTCCCAATCCTCCACTCTCATGTAAGAGTGACAGAGAATCTACCCAACCTCCCATCACACCTTCCCCCTCTATCCATACCATTAATGTGGTCACATGATCATAAAAAAAGGATAAATTGAAGTCCAAAGTATCCATTCCATGGACATACCCCCCAATTCATCCTAAACCAAACTTGATCCAAACCTCTAGTCTTCAGCTAAGCCCAAAGTTACCATCTTAGGCACCTCTGAGGCTAACCCCTTTGAATCCATGAAAAGGGTTATTCTTAAGAAACTTCACTAAACTCTAGCTAAAATGATCCTTTATGATCTCATTTCCACCTCACCCCACCATTATCAAGCCATGATAGAGGCTATGCAAGCTATCAAAGTCAAACTAGGAGACTCCCTACCTATATAGGCCTTCATAGGTGCTCTCCAACTCTCCACCCTTGTTACTTTCAAAGACTCAGAGATACCCTCTATCCACCCTGAGGGTCTAGATCCTCCTCTCTTTATTACTGCCCACATCAACCAAAGCCACATCAAATGAGTTATGATCAATGGGGGAGCTAGCATCAACATCATCTCTTCCCATGCCTATGACTAACTCAAATTACTAGACAATGTCATGTCCCAAAATTTAGTTGTGCTTTGATCCTTTAATGACACCATGAACACTATCTTTGGAACCATTATCTTCCACATTTAGCTTGGACCACGCATGCTCCCCAAAATTTTCTATGTGGTTTAAGTTGAATTTTAGTATAATGTTCTTCTTGGGAGACCTTGGATCTATGCTATGAGTTGTGTACCTTCTATCCTCCACCATTATGTTAAATTAAAGCATGAGGGTCAGGTTATTACCATACAAGCTGACCCAAGACCATTTTTAGCATGCAACATGACCTACCAACCTAATGATGTCCCCCTACCTCTGACAAAACCACCCCAACCATCCATTGTTAAGCCCTCAACCACAAAAAATGAAGCCATTACTTCTCTTCCCATGGAGGCATCTACCAATTCCTCTATTCCCATGGACTGATACCCACTACTGATCCCTTATAATCTACCCTCCAATTCCTTACCCTTAGATAATATTGAATCCTTACCCTTGATGCTTTCCCTACTCCTCAAGAGTATAGGAAACTCAACCACCAACCAGGTAATGACCCCAACATTAGATTATTTACTCCTTTGGGGCCTCTAAGTTGTCAAACCCCTTTTATTTATGAGGGAATTGATAAGCCACTCGACACCACCACTACCCCTCTTCCCCACAACTATTCACCTCTACATTTTCCTATTTAGACAACCCAGTCTTTGCCAAAGTATACCTCTATAAGTGTGTCTGGAAAGGATTTAGCTTAGGATGATATAATCATGGACCACACACATTGATTTTAATTAAGACCCAAAAGCCTCATAATAATCATAGACTTGGCTTCACTCTACCTAATAAGAAGAAAGTCAAACAACCCATCTCTCCCATTATTGAAGAAGAGACCCCTTCCTCAATGACACCCCTCCACCTGAGTATGAGTATGAAGACATATCCCACCTAATTTTTTTTCATAAAAATGATTACCCTCAAATCCTTAACTTATCAAAAGGAAGGGGCACCCATATCCATCCCTTTGATCCATCTTAAATTGGTGGGAAAATAATCTCCTACCATTAACACTATCTAGTGCCAGGATGATGATTCTATTCTCACCTACGTTGGTGCACCTAATTCCTCCATCCATAAATACTTACCTCTTAAAACCTCAACCATGTTAAATAAATCCACTATGGATATTGACATAGACACTTTGGGCAACCCTCATATTGTAAAATTGGGCCAATCTCTCAACCCTGAGGAACTTCCAAACTTCTCCACCTTCTTCCAAGACCGCAACATCACATTTGCTTGGTCATATGATAACATGCTTGGTATTAACCTAGGCATTTCCACCCATAGCATTATAACCAATCATGATGCTAATCCTATTAGATAGAAACTTTGATGAATGCATCTTTGCATAGCCCTCCTTGTCAAAGAAGAGATTCAACACCTCATATTGATTGACTTCATTCCACCCATTGATTATCCCCAATGGGTTTTAAACATTGTGCCTATCACTAAATCCATAAGGGGACTATGTATCTGTGTGGACTTTCATGACCTCAACCTCACCTACCCAAAGGATGACTTTCCTCTACCTAGTATTAACTAACTTGTCGATCTTATAGTAGGCCATGAGATGTTTCCCCTCATGGATAGATTCTTAGGTTATAATCAAATTTTTATTTCCCCTAAATATCAACACAAATTTGCATTTATAACCCCATGGGGGACTCCCTATTATAAGGTCATGCCATTTAGTCTTAAGAATGCTAGTGTAACCTACCAATGTGTTATGACCTACATCTCCCATGACCTTATCCACACAATCATTGAGGATTATGTGGATGACCTCCTCAAAAAATTCAAACTTCACAAGGACCACTTAGCCATTCTCAATATTATCTTTGAGATACTTATCCATTACCATGTCTTCCTTGATCCTAAGAAATGTATCTTTGGGGTCTTATCAGGAAAACTATTTATCTTCATCATTTTCCTTCAGGGAATTGAGGTCAATCCAGCTAAGAGCAAAACCATCCTCAAGATACTACCTCTAACCAATGTTAAGCAACTATGTAGTTTGCAGGGGAAGATCCAATCCATTTTCCACTTAATTTCTTAGATCTTAGATTGATGTCAACCCATTAATCTCCTCTTGAAAAAGGACATCTCTTTCAAGTGGAATGTTGATTGTCAAAAGGAATTTGATTCTCTCAAAGAGTACCTTCTATCTCCACTTGTCCTCAAACCTCCTATGGATGACCAACATTTCTACATTTACATCTCTACCACTGACCATTCCCTAGGGGTAATGTTTGCCCATCAAGATGAAAAACACACAGATCAAGATATCTATTACATAATCCATACCCTTGTAGACTATGAAACTCAATATAAACATACCAAAAAACTATGCTTGGCCCTAGTCTTTATGGCCACAAAGATTCACCACTACCTTCTTAACCACAAAACTTTTGTCATAACCAATGTTGACATGCTCAAGTACATGCACTCTAATCCATACTAAAACTAGTGTATAGCCAAGTGTCTCATGCTTTTATCTAATTTTGACCATGAATTCCTCTAATAAAAGTCTATTAAGGGACAAGTCATTACTAACCAGTTGGTCGATGCACCCTTGCCAAACAAGAAACCTCCTCTAAAATTTCTATCCAAGTCTATTGCAAGCTTATCTCAATTGGATTTCACCAATCACATAACCATGTTCTTCAATGGTTCTAAATGTTAATGTGGTTGGGAACTGGTATCATCCTTATCCACTTTATTGATGAACCACTTCCTTTATATTTTAGACTTGAGTTTGCATGTACCAACAATATGGCCAAATATGTATCCCTAATAATAGGTCTCCAATCTACATTATCCTTGGGAATTAGAACAATCAACATCTTTGGTGACTCCCAACTTGTGGTCAATCAATTAAATGACATCTACCAATGTAAGAATGAGATTTTAAAAATATATAGATAGTCACAAAACTCTTGACATCATTTGAACACTACCATATTCAAAAAAACCCACAATCTACCAACAAGTTTTTTAAGACCATGGCTTCTCTTGCTTCCCAGATCCCATCAGCACCATCGTGCTTTAAGCTATTAGTCATTGTCCATCACCTCACCGAACCTTATTACATCAAGTTAGACACTCCAACCATCTTTAATGTGGAGGAGATTTAGTCGGCCCTGTGGTATCAATGCACCTTAGATTACTTAAACCTTGGCATAGTTCCATTTGAGCTCTCTAGGAATGCCCATAGAGTATTTATTCAAAGTACCTCTTGTTATACTATTATGGGAGGCATCCTCTATAAATGCAATTTTGATGGCATCCCATTCTATTACCTATATGGTCTATAAGCCTCTCATGCTATCAAAGAAATACATGATGGTATCTATGGGGTTCACTTTAGTAGACTTTTTGTGGCTAAGTGTACCCTCCACCTAGGCTATTACTAGCCTACCCTTAACCAAGACTATTTTGATTATGTGAAAAAGTGTGTCAAGTGTCAATAACATGCTAATTTACATCACATACTTAGCTATAGCCTTCAAGTTTCTACTAACTTTTGGCCTTTTTCACAATGGGGTCTAGACCTTATTAGTGAAATTAACCCCCAATCTTCATAGTGACATCACTGTGACTAAATATTTCACCAAATGGGTGGAGTCTATTCCTATTATCTCAAAAAAATCTAAAAATATTATCAAATTTATCACCCATCATATCATCTACCACTTTGGTGTTCCCCATAAGATCATCATCGACAATGGCAAATCCTTCAAAAACAAACAAGTTCAAGGCCTTTGTGATGTATTTGGAATAAAACTTAGTTTTTCATCACCTTATCATCCACAAGAAAATAGAAAAGTAAAGGCCTCTAACAAAACCCTTAACAACATGCTTACTAAAAAGTTACATGCCTCAAGTCAAGATTGGCACTTGCACAACCCTTTCAATTAATGGGCATATCATACTAGCATCTGAACCCCTACAGGTGCTACACCTTTTCTCCTCATGTTTGGAGATGAAGTTGTGTTGCCTCTTGAGGTCCAAATACCCTCTCTTTGTATATCTTTTCATGATCTTATTTTGAAAGATGATTACCATCAAGAACATTTATCCCAGCTTGAGCTACTTGACGATTGTCATTTGGCCATTCTCTCCCATCTCTATGTCTATCAAGAATGAATCAATCATGCTTATAACAAACACCTAAAAGTGTGAGAATTCAATATTGGAGATCTCATCCTCAAATAAAATCAACATGTAACTAGTATGTAGAAAAGTAAAAGGGGTAAATTTTCTTTGAATTGACTTAGACCCTACATCATAACCCATAAGTATGGATCAGGAGCTTATCATTTGTCCTCTCTTGAAGGCAAACTAGAACCTGAGCCTCTCAATGTTTTGCATCTATGTCCTTTCTATTGTTAACAAAGGATCATAATCACCATTAGTCTAACTTAAGCTCATCATCAGTAACCACATTCATTTCCCTCTTGTTAGGGGTAACTGACTATAGCTAAATCATGTGATTATTTGTCATAGTCCTAGCCTAATCTTGAATGATGGGTACCATGAATCTAATTATGGCATGATTCTCATGGTACTTCCCATATCCTTGAGATTGGTTCCTATGGTCATTGTCACCTACACCTCTTTTCACCTACTAAACCTTCTTGTACTTCTAGCTTTGCCTTCATAAAGGTAACCCATTAATCATGTATAATCAAGTCTATGCCAACTAAAATTAGACAAAAGCAAAAGCAATATCAAAGTCACAACCAAATCATGGGTCATTATTAGAATTTGTAGACTTCTCACTTGAAGGATATCTATTGAAAACTTATTTGAAATTACAAAATGTAAGGTGGATTTCTCCCTTGAAGGATAGCTATCAAAATCATTTGAACTAGGCATGTAAACTTAGACCACTCCCCTAAAGGATGGCTGAGTAAAGCACTTATCAAAGCTAGAAATTTCTTGGAATCTTCTCACATTGATTAGCTTCCCCAACCCCAATCAAAATAAAAATAGCAAATGACCCATAAGCAAAAGCAAAATCAGTAAGAAGTACCACAATCGGCTCTCCTAAAAATAATATTTTTGGCAAGCCACAATCAACTTTCCTAAGTAGACTTCATACATTGATCAGTCTACACTTTATATATGAGCATAGACTTGCTTATACTATCCTCTTGTAAACCTATATAGAAGGCATACTAGTCTCACAAAAGGTTCTAGTTTCACCAGTCCTCCCTCCATATATCATATGCATGGGATTATGAGCTTACTTGACATAATGTGATCAAGATACCCATTTACCAACCAAAGCATGCTAATGTAAAGCATTTGAAAGGCATATTTTTCACTAAGTCGATCTGACTTTGGGTTTTATTTTTGTCCTTACCAATAAAGAGGCATCATGTTTATTTTATTATCTTTTATCATTTTATATAGATGTACCTATCATGAATCCTCTCACTACCCTCAACATTTAGTTTTTTATCTACTTACTTTATGTACCATATACACATTTTATCTCCATGATCATAAACAACAAATATCAAATCAAAAGCATCACATTATGAGCTATGTCCATGTACCACATCACCTACCTATCTATGATCAAAATACCATGAAATCACATCACATCATGCCATGCCATAAACATAATCCTATCCATTTGCCATCAAAACATCATTATATCCTGATTCATTCTGAGCATAAACAAAATAAATAAATAAAACATCATGAACCATATCATCTACCAATCTATCCAATTATAATAACATTACCATAATTCATCTTAACTATCTTTCAAACATCACATACCTAGGATACTGAGTCAAACATCTCATAAAGCATACGTAAGAAACCATACACCATCAACCATAAGCATATGCATGAGTAATCACATTAAGCATATAAACCATGAATCATAAACATACATCATATATAACATCATGAACCCTACATCATCATCATATACATCATGTAATCATAAATACATGTAACAATGTGTAAAAGCTCTCTAAAACATGTACATCTCACTACATTAGCACGTAGGCTAGAATTAAAACACTATATAAACACTATCTTTCAAAATGGATACATCAACCTCCTAGAGCATTGGGACCACTACCACTCACACCACTACTAATAACCCCACTAGTACTAGTACCTATACATATACCCCCATTTGGTGTTGGTCCTCTTAAGATACCTACCTGGTGACCCACTATAAAAGCCCACTATCTAATGGTAGCTATAGATGGCCCATCGGCCAAACTAGCTTTGTACTCCCCATATCTCATCACCTATGGTAGCTGATCCAACACCATCACCTCATAATACATGAGCTCCTCAATGGTGGCTAAGTTTTAGAGCCTCAAAACTATGTTTGGTGGTCCTCTAGCTATTGATGCAAGTCCCCCTCCTACTACTACCCTCTATCTAAGAGCATCTCTCTCCTACATGACTACCCCAAGGGATTCTTATGCTTAATCTTGCTCTACTATGATAGTCACCACCTAACCCTATAACACAACAATTTGACCTTGTAATGTGGCCACCTATCCTTATAGTACCTATATATAAGCCTATGCTGGAATAAGTACTGCTACCACTTGGCCATCCCCCTAAACCTATGCCCCTACTGGGTCTACATCCATGGCCCATCAACCCCCATCACCCCATCTAAAGTCAACTACCATATACCTACCCTAGAACTAGGTTATATATCCATCAATAACCCCCACATAATCAATAAGAGATCTAATTGGTAGTTCCTCATAATCAAGCAAAACATCCTATGGCTATAGATTGAGAAACATAAACTTCACCTCCTCTCTCCTATATTAGGGAAAGTTAGGTGGGATCCCCTAAACCAGACCAAACTATCTCTACATGTGATCAAAAAGGATGATCTCATCCTCACCATCTTGATGGTCATATATCTACTACCAACTCTAAAGACACGTGATATGATATATGAGTCTTATCCATTGAGGCCACCTAAGATATGGTCTCCATATAATGCCTTCAACCACTAAACCCTCTAATGTATCTTGGAACCACTCAATATCTCTAGATCCTACACCTACCCTAGTTATGGCACCACTCTCCTTCAATGTAGGAATCCCACTAGGTAATCAATTGGTAGATAACCCTCCAACAATAGCCCTAAGGGTCTCAACACCAAAATATGCTCAAATGCTTAGTAGTGAAGTATGAAACCAACACTGATCTCGTACCACTTGTGTGATAAAAATCCCTATAACTCCTAATATATTTACACCAATAAAACTAGGGTCCATCTAAATACGGTCCTCCCTAGTAACATCTCAACTAAAACACCAAATAACAGATGTGGAAACCACCCTCCAAATGAATCAGGCAACACAAAACTCATCAAGGCCATCATCATCATCATTGGTAAGTATTTATCCTCGTGAGACCTCTAGTTTAATGGGCCATAATTGAACCCACTTACATGAAAATGTGCATGAACTTGATCTACATGATATATCAGATCTATAAAATAGTATATCTCATCACTCTCTTTGTGGTAGACTAGATCTCCTCGAATAGACAATCATGTGATCCTATGCACATCCTCCAAGAGTACGGTGATCTCTCTATTTGGTAGCCAAAAAGTGTTCATCATGGGATCCCATCTCTTGATGATTGTGATAATCATCATAGGATCTTGAGGTAGGTGCTAATAGTGTTGTATTACAACTAATCCAATGACTTCCATATGCCTCCACTCATTAGTTGTCATGGCATCCTAAAACTATATAAAGAGCATGGAAACCTAGTTTCTCAATTGAATTTACTCATGAGCTTGCAAGAATAATGTACACCCAACATGCATACTTAGTTTTCTACCGAAAGCTAAGTACTAACTTACACCTTTCTTTTAACCTATTAAAATTCACCCTATTACATCTATCCTACATACATTTTTACCACACAACTATATGCCTCTATTCAACCCCCCCCCTCTCATATCCTTCTTTGTCAAAACCATGCCTATTTTATCCCCCTATACTCCCAACACTTATCACACACTCATTAGCTAAGATCATCATTGACTCGATAAAAAATTATCCTTGAAAATCTATCCTCATCAACTATAATTTCCAATCTTAAAATCTTTTAAACAAACACTTCTTAAAAAAATTCTACCCCTTTCTACCCAACCCATCGATCATCATCGGTTCCTAGAACCATCACCAATCCTTTAGGACCCATCATTCTCCTTGGGTCTGACCAGCACTAGTTGAGGTGAACTAATGTCAATCTCTATTTTTGCCTAATGATATAGGGAATCAAACTCATAACCTCTATACAACCCCACAAAACCTACAAATCTACCTAATTCCCCTTTTAAAAGTCTTTTTAAACCTAATTCTAACCTCATACACCTATGTTTATCTAATTTATTTACCAATTTTCCTACTTTATGTAAACCTTAGACCTAGGGAAACAAAATCAAAATGCATAGACAAACCCATTCCCCCCCTCTATTTCCTACCCCTAGATGTTATTCAAACTATAAACTCACCTAGTTATCAATTCAAAACAACACCTACCTCACTTCATGATCATTTGCATGGTCAAAGCCCTCATCTCACCACTCAATTGCCTCTTCATCTACCCTCCATTAGCTCAATCCTCTCTTAGACAAATGAACCAATCCTAACCTTCCACCTCAATAGCACCAACACAAATAGATAAAATGCACTATTCACCTAAAGAAAAATGCCAAAAGTTAAATGGAAAAAAATAATTCACCTTTTCACTTTTAACTTTTTGTATTTTTAGGGTTTTTACCCTAAACATCAATGATCAAGGTGATCAATGTCGGTCAACCAATGAGGCAACCCCTGACTATCGCTATTCAAGGTGACTTCCCTTTCCTTTTTTTAAAAAATTTCTAAGCATCTCACTTTAGTGCTCAACCTTTTCTCTACCTAGATGGAAAGAACTACATTTGGCCTAAAGTTTTTGCTGGATATTATGTCCACGAAACTATATAGAGAACATCTACTTGCCCAGTGTATATGGAGTCAGCTTAACCATCTCCTCTGATCAACCCCTCACCATTAGGCACATCCACCTTGATTTTGGTCATTTTTGACCCAGCATATTCACATATTTTATACTAACCATGATTATTAATTTTGATCATGTAGACCAACTTTGCCTTGTTGATTATTCATTCCTTGCACCACCTAGTGCACAACCAGATCATTTGTGTATTTTTAGGAGCACTTCCTACCTTAGATACCTATGACACTTGACCCATTGGTGTTTTCATTAAGAGCACTTCCTACCTTAGATACCCATGGAAATACTAACCCTACCTTAGAAACTCATAGGTATATCCAATTGTCATGCCTAAATGTAGCCACATGATACATTGGTCACTTTTTTCTTCATACTAACCCTTAATTTTACCAACATTGGCAACTTTAGCCTTTATGCGATCATGACTATTATACTTAGTCACATTTTATGTGCATATTTGTGTTTCAAATGACCAACCATTCTTTTTTCACCTAACTCATGACCCACCACCTACCCATGATCAAACCCTAACCTTATTCTGCTTTACCTAATCAACTCTTGGTTTAAGGGTGAATACCTCCTCCCATACTTAGGACAATGAGACTTTTGACTAGCATTAATTTTTTTATTTGTTTATTTTGTAGCTTATTAATTCAAGCCACATAACAAAAAGGGGTAAATGTAGACATCGAAAATCCACACACTATAATTCTAAAGGTCATAATAATGTTTACCATCTTAGGCCCCCCTTGGGAGCATCCACCTTCTAACCCCTAACCAAACCCAACCCATAGTTAGTTTCACCTAATTAACCTAGCCTAGCCACCTTTTTACCTTTAGTCATGACTAGTGATGGTCACTCTAATCGGTGATGGTCAGGTTGCACTACCTGGACTTTTAGCATGCAAGCCACATGCAAACCACCACTTTAATCTTCTAAATATATCTTGTCTAAATATTGTTGTGAGATTTTTCATGGATAATTTATATTTAGATGACCTAGTTACACCTTCACTTTCACCTCTTGCTTGTGCCTATAAGATAGAGAGCCCTAGGAGGCCTAATCCATCTATAATTATTATCAAGAGATTTATGTATCCATAATCTCTTGTTGTAGGTCAATCATCTTCAAGCACTTTATCGATATATAAATCATACCAAGGAGCCAACTTAGCATCATTTCTCCATCGAGTTCTCTAAATATCATTATTATACTAGAATCATGACCAACTCCTACAATGAGCAATTTGTCTCAACCATCTACCCAAACAACTTCTAGAAAAACAAGTATTTATTTTATGGTATTCACTTATTGTATTTTCATTTCAAGATCAATTTAGCCCTTACTCACCTCTCAAAATTTACCTTTTGATTCCCATCAATCAACAATACCAACCTAGTTCCACTGATAGGCAATCAGTGATGGTTAGTCTCAATCGGTGATGGTTCCCCCAATCAATGATGATCACCTTGACCGTTGATGGTTCACTATTAGGAAAATTTCTAGTAAGCTCCTTTTACCTACCTACACCTAACCAAATCTAGTTTTCTATGTCATTGCATATTCATAGACCCCTGATTGATTTTATAAACCTACCTCAACCCCTTAGTACTAGTATTAATTAGTTTATCACTAATTTAATCATTTATAGTCTATTTTTTGAGCAAGCATTCTTGTGTTTAATTTTAGTACCTTTTGATTATTGATGCAAGTATCTTCTTTCCATTTTTGTGAACTTAATTATTTAAAACATGTGGATTATCAACCCCTAAGGGAGTTCCCACTTCTAAGATCTAGCTATTGGTAGGTAATCCACCCAACTATCTATTTAATAAACAAGTTTCCTTTAGTTCCTATTTGTCTACAAGTCTTCCTCCCAAGATAAAGAGGAGCTCTTCATAATCTTCTGATTCAACATGTGCACAAATAAATAGGTTTTTCAACCATACCTATATCGAGTTTATTATCTATCTTCCCTAGAACTTAAAGTGAAAATTAACATTAAACAATAAGTATTAACTTGGGTTGGCATAAAAGCTTGCATCTAAATTAGGCTTTTGCTCTAGTTTGGGCCTTAATATTAGTTTTGACTCTAGTTCAAGTCTTAGTACTAATTCTATCTCTAGTTAGGAGTGTACAACTTGATCACCACTTTATTGATAAGGGCTTTCTCAATTTGTAAGAATTTATTGATAATATCTTCAAAAGTATGGGCACACTAAAGCTCTGGGAAATAAGATATATCACTTTATAAATTATGGTTAAATATTTCTATTAACTATTTATTTGGCATATTATGTGTGAAATGGATAGTAAGTGTTCTCCATCACTATAAATAGCTTAATAAACTCTCACCAGGTCTCTATTGAGCTTGGCCTAAATCAACCATAGTGATTTCATGTTTGAGATTAGATGAGAAGTGTTTCACAAAATTATCTAAGAGGTCATCAAAGTCAAGCATAGATTTCTTCATAAATTGGAGTATCCCCTCCAAGGCCTATCTAGATATATTTTTAGGAAAAAGAATAAGAAAATAAATATCTCTAAATGGCACTGGATGGAAATTAAAACAAAATTCCTTCAGTTGTTCCTTCGAGTCACCTTTGCCTTTGTATTTGTTAAAATTTAAAAGCTAGAAACCTAGAGGAAATAGTATCTAAAGATATTAAATGTTAAAAAGGTATGAGCATATCTCATTAAATTTAAACTTCTTCACTTGCTTTTCTACCTGTAAAGCATAAATTGCATCATTTACCTATTGCAGTTATTGGGCTAGGAATGTTGACATTATGGATGGTTGGGGTTGGGGTTGGGAAGTCCAAGGTGGATTACAGTAACCATGGTATAATGAAGGAATGGAGGACTGAGGAATGTTCATTTGGTTGGTTACCTAGCTAGGAATACACATTTTTTAGTTAGGGTTATATTGCTAGTGTGGTATTTACTGTTGGTAAACATTGGGGTTAGGATTGGTATTAAGGGTTTTATTTGGAGGGAAATGTGATTTGAATGGAAGTGTTTGGTGTTGGGGAATGAAATTCATGTGATGATTTTAGAAGGGAAATTATTTATTTCTTTTCAAACCCTATTACATATGTTGTTAGTTGAAGGCATGTTATGAAAATTGTTACATATTAGGCATGTGTTGAGGATAAGGTATAAGTTATGTGTGAGGTGATTATTTCCTAGTATATTTGTTGGATGTTAGGAAATTATTATTGATTGAAAACTTATTTTTGGTTAATTATTTTTTATTGGTCAAGCATTTGTTATTGGCTAGGTAGTTGTTGTTGTCTAGGTATTTTTTGTTGGCTAGGTACTTGTTGTCAAAGAGGCACTTATTATTGGCTAGGTACCTGACATTTTTTATTAGACAATGTTTGAGGAAACTAGTTTACCACCTTTTATGGTGGTATGTTGGTATGAACATACTGAGGTGGAATTTTTGTTACCACCTACTGTGGAAAGGTATTTGATGGAAGTAGATTGCTTAATCCTTATTATACATTTGAGGAAGTATATGGTTTTGAAGGAATAGTTTCCTATTGCAAGTTAGATGTACCTACCCTTTATTTTTATGATCCAATTGATGTACTTGAAGGAGGGATCTATTGGGAATAGTTTTTTGGGGTGTTCCTTGGTTTATTAGATAATACATGGTATAGATCAAGGAACGCTTGTGTATTATCTAATATAGTTTGGAAATGGGTTCTTAAAGAAGCCATCGATTGTTATTAATTTAAAGGAATGTTAAACCTATCTATAAATGACATGGTTTAAACAAACAGATCCATGTTCACATTGGAAAGGCCTAGAAAAATACTTTATAGTGCACTTGATAGAGCCAACTCTATAAGTGGTGTGTTTAAAATAGTCATGGCATTAAAATTTATTGTTAGATCAAGGTAGGTTTGGTAGGCCTCTTGCACTTGCATAAATTAGTCATCATGTTGACCTTTTACCTTAGTAAATGTAACAATTTTTTGGTTAGGTATTGGTACAAGGGCCTAATTTTGACTATTAGAGGCCTGATCAAATGTTTGGATGAGAGGTCCATGACTAGGTGCCCTAACTAGGCAAGGTAGACTTTCTTATGGAAAATTTGATGGTAATTTGGCATTGAATTTGACTACTATAACAAGAATATCATCTTTATGCTCTCAAATATTATGATAAAAAAATTATAGAATGTAATTAACATTAGACAGTGTGTTCACATAATATGGTTATTGTTGGTTAACTATTTTCATGTTAGGAGACATGTTGGTAGGGTATTATGTAAATGGGTCTTGTTTTTATCATGAATAAGGCATATTTATGAGGAATTATTAGAATTAGTATTTATCTTTACCTATGTTATGAGACACATATGTGGGATACGAATCTATCTCGTACACTATGTTATCACCATAAGGTTCATAGGCAAAGGGGTCACTTGTAACAATGATCTCATAATCTGAATTATATATAGCTCTATTAAAAGTATAGTGAGGCATGGTAAAATATATGTTTATTACCTTTGAGAAAGGTCTATCTTATGTTTTAAACTTTCAAAACTTGGCTTTAAATGATCTCTCCTTGAAACTAACAATCAAAACTTGGTCTAAACTTGTCACTAAAACTCTCTAGGTATTGGGAACAAACAATCAACAAAAGGAAAACTTGGATTTTGTCTTGGCAATGGTCTAATTAAACTTTAATCTTGGAATGAAAAATTGAACTTGTTCAAGGTACATAAGACTTTAACTATGTGTAAAACAAACTAAGGTCTAGGTCTAGGCACATAAGATCTTACCATCAAAGGGAAAAAAAACTAAGGTTTAGGTATAGGCACATGAATTGGTCTCAACACACTTTATTTAGGCATATGAAATTAATCTAGGCATATAAAATTGGTCTACGCATATGAAATTGGTCTAGGCATATGAAATTGGTCTAGACATCTGAAACTTTTAGCTATATTTTTGAAATAAACTTGGTTTAGGCACATGAAATTCATCTTAGGATCAAAAACCAACTAGGTTTAGACATATAAAATTGGTATTGGCAAATAAAAATTTGAACTAAGTCTTTGAAACAAACTTGGTCTAGGCACATGATATTTTGAAACTAAATGAAAACAAACTAAGTCTAGGTCTAGGCACATGAAATTTGAACTAGGTTTTGGAAACAAACTTGGTTTAGGCATATGAAATTGGTCTCAGCATGTGAAATGAAAATAATCTTAGGTTTAAGGATCCTAATTTGAAATAAAATTCACACTTGGTCTATGTATAATTTGTAAACAAGGAAAAGTTTAGTCTCGATACAAAAAGGAAATTGGTCTAACAAAATGTCTTTAAACCAAACTGAAAAACATTGATCCAAGTTAGATAATCTAAACATAAAAAAGTGAACAACTCAAGCCCAATTTGTAGATAAACCAATCATATTTAGATCTAAAATTTGAAAGATAGGATTTCAACTTGGTTTGAACAACTTGGATTTCTAAATTAACAATGGTCTAGACAAAAATGAGCACCATAACAATGTCTTTCATATTTTTAGGTATAAATTATTTCTTCAAGTCTTTGGTCTAAGGGAAATGGTATCACCAAATTTAGGTATCATATCAATTCTTAATGTGAATGATGTACATATAAAGTGCTTTGGCATTGGACTTGTTTGTTTACACGAACAATTTTAGACTTAATTACAAAAAATAAGACACAAACAAGCATATGTTCCTATCTTAATAACTAGCACAAGGTTTGCATAGTATCTGCCAAAATTTCATTAATATACTAATTCTTGAGAGGAATTAAGTGTTAATACAATAAATAAAATCACATAAAGGTAGAGTTTTTATCCTCTATCTCTCAAGAAATTATATTTGGCATGTAATTTAGAGTATAAAAAATAACTCGACATTAGTAAGATATTATGTGGCAAGAGGGGTCAATTAATATAAAAATTTTGAGTTGGATTTTTTAGATAGTTTTCAAGTGCCTAAAAGCACTTGGACATAATAAAATATCCATCAATTGTATGGAAAAATGTCTACATTGTAATGAAAATGTCTTGTCCCTTTCACAACCACTCCATATATCAATTGCTCAGTAGAGTGCAATGTCTAGACTATCACATGCTCTAGGGATTATTTCAAGTTGTTAAGATAGCTACTCAACCAATGTCCAATTAAAAGGCATGGATAATTTATATACCCCACTAGATAAGTTGGGTTGGTATGATACTTGGAGATGAAACCCCAGGTCAATGCACCCCTAAAAAACTTATGATAAGGTGATGAACTCTTACTCACGAAGCCAAAAAAACATAAAAAGTGAGAAAGTCAATTTTGAGTCACCCACATTCAATAAAACAAGAAGAGATAATATGTGACTTGAAATCCAGGCTATAATAAAAAAAAAAATCATGTTTTTGAGTCACACTAAATAGGGGAGAGCACAACATGACTTTTCTAAACAATGTTAAAAATGTAAATGTGGAATTAAAAGTGTGAAAAGAAAATTATTTTTAAACACTAAAATTGAAATGTGTGAAGGCATTATAAAAATATTGAAATGAAAAACAAGAAATTTTCCAATGTTTTAAACGCTAAATTTAAGTGTGAACAATGTTTTTAAAACATTAAATTTTAAATGTGATTGAGTACTTTTTGGGATGCGGTATGGTTTCTCATCGCTTGAGAAAATATGCAAACACTTGTTATAAGTTTGATTAGGCTAATATAGTGAATTCAACCTACAAATATAGCTCAAAAACCATGAAAATATGGTCTCTAAAATAATTTTGTAGTTACACAATCAAGATAAACTATGAAACTATTAGGCTAATGAAAATAAAAAATAATAAAAAACACACAAAACTTACAGTTAGCAATTTCATAGTTCTAAGATGATTTTATTGTTATGTGCTATGATTTCGCACTTTTAATGGATGATTTCACCACTCAAATAGATGTTTTCACAAATTGGTTTAGAAATTTCACTATTTTATGCTCTGATTCTATACTTTCTAGTAACCAAAAAAATAGAAACAACAAAGTATGATTTCACATTTTTTGACTATGATTTTGTAATTATTTTATGTGATTTCATTATTGTTTTATATGATTTCACAATTTCCTAATGATTTTGTTATTGCTTTCTATGATGTAATCATTTTTAAACCTATAATAAGAAACATATAAGATGATTATGTCATTTTTGATTGCTCCTAATTCATGTGGAAACAATGAAAGCATGTAGAATGAATTCATAATTTACCCTAACATTTTCATAAAACATAACTTCAAATTCATAATTTTATAGAGCATAGCTAAGACAAAGGTAATTTCACACTTTTCTATGATGATTTCACTCTTTGCAGTAATGATTTCACTATTTTGGCTTTAAAACCATAAATACATAGTAGACAAATTCATACTTCCATAGTCAATCCAAAAATATGATAAAGTTAGGAAAAAAAATCTAAAAATAAGGTTATTGATGAGATTTTCTAATTTTGATGGGTTCCAAGATACTCCTAGGATGAATGTGGGGTGTGTCTCCCACTAAGCATGAAATATGTAATGTAAGATTCTGAAGATAATGATAAAAATCTTTTATTAGTGGAGAAACCAAAATAATCAATAATAACTACCACTCTAAGCTTAATTGTTATGGTGAGCAATAATAAAAAGATAAAGAAATCTACTAATGGAATACATAAACACCTTTTACCTTCCTAGAATGATTCCATCTTGCAATCAGTGTGAGAGAAGGCTTTCCCTTGGTATTGTGAATAAATGCTCTTTGAAAATGCTTGATGTTTTGTGGGCATCACCTCCTATTGTTCCCTTGGCAATTAGTTCTTGGATTGTGTTGGCAATGAAGCTTTATAGTAAAAATTTGGAATTATTTATTTGCACACAAAATCTTTGTTAAGAATGGTCATGGCACTTATATTTATAGGTTTTAAAACTAACTCTAACTCATGTGTAGTTAGGCTAGGGTTAATATTGAGAGTCTAAATGCAATTAATGATATATTTAATTATGCATTTTATGGATGCATGGATCAAAATTTCTCATTTTTATGGCATTTATATTGATATTTTGAAATTCTTGACTTTAAGTATGATGACATCATCATGACCTCATTTTTCCTAATATGTGTTAAATTTTGATTTTCAAAAATTAGATATTTATTAATTCAACATGGATTTTTCACTTAAGAATTTAATTTAATTTTTTTGATTAATTAATTTTTCTTAGTATTTTGGTCATTACAAGAATTGGGTTAAGTGCCCCACTTAATTAGTCAAAAATGTTAGTTTGCTTGGTCATAACCTAACTAGGGATGAATCCATGAGAGGTTATAATTACGTATAGGGTAATACAATAACTAGGGAAGCCTTGATGTAATTATAGGAACTTTAGTCCAATTTGAATAAGAATTTGGGATGTTCAGTGATTTTAAATCTTAATTTACATAATTTGGTAAAAATTAGTTTGAAGTCTGTTTGACATGAAAGTGGCCAAAAATGAGTGTTTACAGGCACTACATGTAAAATCCCCTCTTTATATCCATTTTTTACTAATTTGACTCAGGAGAAAGATAAGTTAATGCATATGGGCACATCAAAGTCCAAAAATGGTTGGAAATGGGAAAGTAAAGACTTTAAATAAAGAAAAAAAGAAAAAGAATAAGGATCAAGAGAAGAATAAAGAATCAATTTTTTCCAAAATAACCATTGAAACCTCCTCTTCTAATGATAAACCTAAGAAATAGAAGGTTAAGTGTGCCTTTTATAAGAAAATGGGGCATGATGAACATAAGTGCATGGAAAGACAAATTGATCACCTAACTCATCTTATATAGAATAACAACATAGGTGTTCCAAAGTCTATCAAGAAAAAATTATCAACTCAAGATTATTCTTAAGAAAAAAGGTAAAGATAAAGAGAAATAAAATGGAAAGGCTCTTGTATTAGTTGCAGCTCTAACATCTTCATCGGTTATTGAGTTGGGTGCTTCTTACCATATGGGCTCTTCTAAAGTTGAGTTTTCTTCCTTAGAGCTTTGTAGCATGTCTTCTATCACTTTGGGTGATGACACTTTACTATAAGTTTCAAGGAGAGGGTCTATTTAAATAGATGAAGGAATATTCAATAGTGTTCGAAGTGTTCCATTAATTTCAACTAATATCTTATCAGTATACCAAATCACTCACTTCACTAAGGGCATGAGGGTAGAGATTTCACTAGATTTAGTCACAATCATAGAGTTGTAAAATGATTCTATACTAGTAGTGGGTAGGGTAAATAACTAAGACAGGTTATATAACTTCTCACATTTTTCACCTAATTATTCTTTGACTACATTGTTGACTCATTCATATAGAGTTATAAAACTTTAGCATGAGTGGTTTGGCCACCTCAAATATTGCTACCTATAACAACTTATCAAAAATGAAATGGTCATATGCTTACATCAATTCCATTCATCTAAGGGTTTTTTTTAGGGTATCACCCTTGGGAAGAATCCTTAAGATAAATTTGACAAAGGCAAATTTTGGAGGGATTCACAGGCATTAGAGTTAGTACACAGTGATGTATCTAGGACCTTTCTTAGTCTATCTTTAAAAAGGGATAAGTATTTCCTTGCCTTCATTGACGATTTATCAATATACACATGGATTCACTTACTTAGGTATAAATCTGAAGTTTTCAACAAGTTTCAAGACTTTATGTTTCTTTCAAACAAATAATTCGAGAAATGTATCAAAGTTCCTCAAACTAATAATGGGGGTGAGTATGTCAATAATAGGTTTGATCAATTTTTCACAACACATGGGATTTATTTTCAGAGAATAGTTCTTTATATCCCTAAAAAACATGGAGTTTTATAATTCAATAATAGGTCCTTAAAAGAAATGGTGAATAGTATGATTTACTCTAAGTCACTTACACCATAATATTGGGCCAAAGTAATCAATTATGCTTTCTATATTTAGAATAGGGTTCCTCACAAAGCTTTAAAATGTATAATTCCCTTTGAAGCTTTGCACAATAGGAAACCTAAATTTGATCACTTTAGGGTTTTTGGATCTCCATATATGGCATGCATACCTAAAAATAAATGCAAGGCTATGGAACCTCAAAGTAAGACTTGCATCTTCATAGGTTATCCTAATTGTGTTAAGGTGTACTACCTTTTTCATCCAACCACACATGATTTGTTCATTAAGATAAGTGCTCACTTTTAGGAGAGTCCCATAGAATCAACACTTGACACTTATCCCACTTCATTGTACTCACTTGGATTCAATTTAGATGATTCAGATCATCCTAAGCACATTTTATATGTTGAGAGCACTTATTCAAGTTATGATAGAGAGATAAGTGATGGGGATTAATATCCATCCACATTTGGCCACACTTTAGAGTATGGTGATTATTTTCCTAATTCATCCAATTTGGGTCTACTTTTGGCTAGGTAGAGACTATATAGCATAGGCACATGGGTTGGGGATCCTTCAAATGACAAGCATACATATTCAGAGTTTTAGAGTGAGACACATGACTTTTATGCCTCTACCTTATATTCATAGACTTTTTGGGAGGCATTAGGTATTTTTGAGTGGCATTATACCATGCATGATGAGTGTAACTCCTTAATCAAAAATCATACTTGGGACTTGACATTTTTTCCTAGGGTAAGAAAAATAGTTTGATGCAAATGGATTCATCAGACTAAGTATGCAACATATGGGTCCACTAATAAGTACAAGGTGTGGTTGGCCACCAAGTGTTTTTCACAAGTGTTTGACATTGACTAGACATATACCTTTACATCAGTCACTGAGATGAACTCCTTCAAACTCACACTTTTTATTCTCATAACTAATCATTGGGATATTCATTAGATGGATGTGAAGAGTGTCTTTCTTCATAGTGATCTTGAGAAAGAGATTTACATGGAATAACCTATTAGATTTGTTAAGGATTATTCATTTGTATGCAAAATCTATAAATACATCTATGGCCTCAAAGATTCCCTTTGGGCTTGGTATGCAAAAATATATTCCTTTCTTATTTTAATAGGATTTACTAGATTCCATTCTAATCTAAATGTCTATCTCTTGTGGTAGGATGATTCACTCTTGATTATGGTTCTTTATGTTGATGATATTTTGATCATTGGTAGATCTTATTCATCCATTATAGTTGTGAAAATGGTTATTTAGGATATATTTTCCATGAAATACTTGGGATTATTACTTTACTTACTTTGGATTCATATTTATTAGTCTGACTCAAGGATTACTCTTACACAACCTAAATATGCTCTTGATCTACTTATTTAGTTTCACATGGCTGATTGTAAGCCAAATTTGACTCCATTTATATCTTTAGTTAGTCTTGATTTAGATTTTAATTCATCTTTGGTTGATTCTACCTTGTATTGACAATTTATAGGAAACCTTATCTACTTTACATATACCAGACCTGACATATGATATATGTGGGCCTAGTCTCTAAATTTATGCAATAACCCCATGAGCTACACAAAAAATTAGATAAGAGTATCTTTCACTAAATTTATGGAACCCATAGACTCAATATTCATTATATATCTAGCATTGACATTTAATTGATTAGTTATACTAACTCAAATAGGGATGACAATATTCAAAATTTATAAGTCCACTTCAAGAAATAGTTTCTTCAGTGGTTCAGGTTGGATTTATTTATCATATAATGAGGTGGAGTACAAAGGGGATATAAATTATACCACTAAGTCCATATATATTTAGTGGATTCTCACTAATTTTTGTATCTAGTTTAGATGACCTACCATCATCTACCGTGATAACTTGAGTACTATTAATATTCATAATAATCTAGTCCAACATAAATAGACAAAAATATAGATATCAACACACATTTCATTATATAGCTAATTCATGGGGACATAACTGATATGATCTATTACCAGATGACATAGTAGATTTTAGACATCTTCATTAAACCTTTCATGGAGAGCAAGTGCCTTCACTTAAAAACTATTCTTGAGGTTCATGATACTACATCATCTTTCGGGGGGGCTTCTATCCTCTTATTTATCTCTCTCTCTCTCTCTCTCTCTCTCTCTCTCTCTCTCTCTCTCTCTCTCTCTCTCTCTCTCTCTCTCTCTCTCTCTCTCTCTCTCTCTCTCTCTCTCTCAAGTTGGGGGACGGGGGGGGGGGGGAGGAGGGAGGGTGGGTGCGCATTTCCTATGGATTTTCTCCTATTCTCTACTTTATGACATATTGTTTTGTGCATGGATACCTCATCAAACCTAGTTGTTGGGATCCATTTTTTTATACTACCACCTAAATTGTGCTTATGGGGGGTTGTTAGAGTATGGGTTTCATTTTTTTTGATATTTATTTATTATGGTATTTTTTCCCTCACTTGGAGTTTTCCTAATTTCATGGAGAAGCTTGTTTATGTGTATAGGTTCATCGGGTGACTAGGAAGTAACTCCCTTGATTAGCTATTTTGGGTATAGGAGTTACTCCTCTATTCTTAGCCCAGTTGACCACCTTTTATGGAGGAGTTACTATTTTATTTTGAGAGTATGTTGACCACCTTTTGTAGAGGAGTTTCTTAGTATTGTCCTATTTGTACTTCTCACATTTGTGAGCTTTGTTAATGGAAGTTTATCTTTTGGCTCCTATTTGGTCTTATGCAATATTATCACATTGCTATTTCATTTTTATTTAAGGTACCTTTTGGTATGCACCCACTTGGTTCGTGTAATCACCCAAATTATGCATTTGATGTACCTAGAACTTAAACTCAACCTTGATAATCATGGGCTCTAGTCACTAACCTTAGTATGTCCTTCCTTGTGCATTAAGTGTTCTTTAATTTTTTATAACCTTATAAAATGTAAGGATTTATAAATATGTGGATATAGTTGTTTATGTTTATGGTAAACTAAGTTGTTTCACTAGGTAAGTGAACTTGGAAACATGACTTTATCTTTTAGTTCTTGGTCATTGGAAAAGACACTCTTGAAAGTTATATCTACTGTGAGTAAGGTGAGGTTGAAATTTATTGGGAATTATAAATTAATTTGGATCAAAGGAATATAGGACGTTTTTTCATTTCTATCGACATTTGTATGTACTTTTATGAGATAGTGATTTTTTGTTAACATAATGACCTTCATATGTTAAAGTGTTTTACACAAAGTATTATTGATAGTTATGGATTTTTTTTCAGGTGATTATGTCTAGATATTATAAAAAATTATTTATGTTGTGATAGTTCCTCCCTTGTTGGCTGAGATCACCAACTCCATTCTGGTGATGACTCAAGTGGATAAATTTACCTAACCTTGATTTTGAGGAGTAGATATGTAGGATTCCCAAGATGTGATGGCATTGGGTCCTAGGTCTTAGGCTAGGTTGGGGTTTTTTCCTCGTGGTTCCTCACATTAGATTAAGATACTTTTTTGGATTACTTATATAAGATATATAATTAAAAAAATGTGTTTAATCTAATTTTTAATTATTTTAAACCCTTCTGATATGTTTAATATGTTGTTATTTTGATGCCCTTAAGATTAATTTAATAATATAAACTTATTTTGATTACACACTCCATAAGATCAAATAATGTTTAGTATTGTAATACATACATTTACCTAGATAGCCGTGGGGTGGTAACCCTATAATATGTATCATATAACCTAGTCTTACTAATATTTTTACTTGCATATATTTGACCTTAGAATAACATTCATTGGTTTTCTTTCTCTAGAATAAATTAAATAAAAAAATAAATCAAAAGAGACCCTCATATTATGATCCCTTTATTATATCTATTAGTGTTATATGTTTCTCCTTCTTAAAAATTACAATACAATGATATTAAAATAGACCCTCATGCGACGTGGTAATTTTATAAATCATTTTTTAACTTATCTATCACTTATAGATGTTTGTGTACATTGATTATGGAAAGTATTGTTATGGGTTAAATAAATAATAAAATTAATTAATAACCTAACTAATATTATGTGTGAAACTTCATTTGGTATTGTTTGTTGATTGGGAACAATATTTAAATAATCAAGTATTATTAAATTAATTACACATAAAAAATTAACATGTTCTACTTGGGTTTTTGGGATGGAAATTTTGGGCATGACAGACTGTTAAGTACATGCATTAATTATTGAAAATTGGATGGAAATTTGAAAGCAAAAATAAATGAGATGGGATGACTAAACTATTTTTTTATCCATATAATATAAGACCCTTATTTTGAAATCATAACTAAAAATGTGAAAATCAAGTAAAACATTAAGGGAAAACCATAAAATATATTTAATCATTTGTAGAATAGAGGGATTCATCAAATATTTTGATTGGGATGAATGCTAGAGAAAATAACCTAATGCACATTTATTCAAAGGATTACAAAATATATTTATGAAATATCAATCTAAAATAGTAAATTAAAGCCCTAAGTGCTATTAAAACATGAAAAAATTGAACAAGTAATAACTATATCAAGTGAAGTGATAAAGAAAGTAGGAATCTAAGACACTTGGGGATAATCTTGATAGTTTGAATCTATAACAGTGATATCGAAATGATGATTTAGGTTTGTGTCAAATATAGATCTCTAAATATCAAAGGACATAATTGGTGATTCAGTAAAAACTCTTGATTTTACCCTAGGTATATTAGACATGTTTCCAAATAAGTACATCTATAATTATTGATCATGTTTTTAGCCATTAAATCTATATTGAGTTACTTTTAAGTTTTTAATTTTCTATACAGGTGAGATTCATGTTTTGTATAGTCTTGTTTAATCACAATGCATAATTAATGGGTATATACCTATATTTTATCATTTTTTAAATTCTTGAACTTACCCTTGAGAGTATAAATTAAAATGCCTGACAAATTTATCTAACTCAGGATAATCCTTAAAGATTTACAACTACATATCCCACATGATTGGAATCAAAGACAATATAGTTTTCTTATGAATGTGAGTGGAATTTCAAATGAATGCTTCATATCCTCTCCCTAATGTAATGCAAACTACATGAACATTCACCTAAATCCCTTCTTGGTACAAGTTGATGATATCAAAATGGCTTGAATAAAGCTTAAATATCAAGTTGATAATTATATCAGAAATGTGTTAATATATATGACAAATGAAGGCTTCATCTTTATTTATAGTTAAACATCCACCATTCACTCAATACTTAAATGATACTTTGTAAAATTATTAGGAGTGATTTGTATATATGTGAATCCTTAAGACATGAAAAACAATATGGATGACCATGGAAAGTATCAATAAGTAAAATCAAGGTTGTGGGAAATAAAACCAAGATATGAGGACCCAAAAAAACATAAAGAATATATTTAACAAACCAATAAATATAAAAAGGGAAAATTTGAAGCTTCACTTTGAACTATTGAATATTTCCTTAGAGAAAAAAATGTCTAGATTGAGGTGAAATAACTAAGAATATAGATAAATAAGGATCAAAATCTAAATGTATTAATATTGAATATATCAAGAGGACTTAAAAGATAGAGAGAGTCTAATGTGGGGCAGGAAGTATAAAAAATATCAAATTATACACAAATGGAATTAGTGTGAAAATATAGTTAAAATTAAATGGAAAAGGGTCTTGTATGAAAAAAATTTGTCTACAATTGTATGAAGAGTATCTTAAAAATATAATAAAATAATATGTGCAACTTAAAATTAAATAATTATGAAAATCCTGTTGTCTTACATTTTGAATTGGAAAGTGGTGATGACATAGAAACAAAAAGGTATGAAAGTATGACATGAACATGTGTTGTGGATTGAAGGTAGAGAGTGAGGAGTTCAAAATATTGTGGGGAGTGATGTTCAAGGTGAAAATCCAATGGTGGTTATCAAAGGGGAGGCATGGGTTTTAGTAGGTGGTGGTGGGAAGGATAGACTTTTATGATAAGGCTTAGAGAAGTTTGGAAGCTCTAGGTCTATTAGAAGAGCAGAGATAGTTTTTAAGGTTTTTGAGGTTTATAATCGAGTGCATTTGGTGTGCAAAAATAATCAAAACCCCTTTCATTGATGTAATTATTTTTTACAAGGAAAAAATACTAAATTTGAATTCTTGTTTATCCCCACAACTTATTCAAAGGGAAAAGGTGATTGTTCCTACTATTTCTAAGAGTGGTGTGGGTGAGGTTAACTTGCTTAAAACTATTCCTGTAGTTTTGGCAAGCCTGAAGGAGAGGATGGAAGGATAAAATTAGCTAGATTATGAACCTATATATTTTGGAGATGTTCCTTCTATTTTTGTAGGTTCATGACCAAGTGCATTTGGAGTGAAATAATAATCAAAACCCCTTCCATTGATGTAATTATTTTTTACAAGGAAAAAATATTAAATTTGAATTCTTGTTTATCCCCATAACTTATTCAAAGGGAAAAGGTGATGGTTCCTATTTTTATAAGAGTGGTGTGGGTGAGGTTAGCTTGCCTAAAACTATTTATGTAGTTTTGGCAAGCTCGAAGGAGAGGATGGAAGGATAAAATCAGCTAGATTATGAACCTGTATCTTTTGGAGATGTTCCTTTTATTTTTCTAATGATTCCCCAGTGATGGAGGTTTTGGATGAAACTGTTTGAGCTTTGGATTTGGATACCAATTGAAAATATATAATTTATATATGTGTGGGGAAATGTTCTCCATGAGAAAAGCTTTTTGCTTGGGTTAAATAAGTATGGCCTAAACTAGATGAGGTAATAATATCTCTACTTTCGAATGATTTTCTCCTGATTCTTTTTCATTATTTGGAAGAAAAGGAGTCAATATGTAATATTGGTCCTTGGGTTTTGGGAAAGCAAGGTATTTTTATGTGCCCTTAGACCCCTTTCTTTAATCCATCTACAAAAGTGATTTGGAAAGTCCTGATTTAGATTAGACTATATAATTCTCCCTTAATTTTGAGTGATCCTCTTTTGCTTTGGTATCTTTTTGATAAGATTGAATTTTTTAAAAAATTTGGTCAAGGTTGAGTAGCTCAACAGTGTTTTGTCAGGGTGAGTATTTTGGATAATTTTTCTAAACCCTTCTTTCACTCTATCAAGATTCAATCTTCCTTTAAGTTATGAAATCAATTTGTTAACTATGAAGGGATTTTATTTATATCTTTTAAGTTCAATTAATGGGGTATAAAGTGGCAGTGTATTATAGGACTCTTAGTTCAAATTTAGGCTCTACCCTTTTAAGAAAGTGGGTAAGGAAGATTGGGTGTTCAAATTATGATCTGGTTGGCAACTTTGATAAACTTGCTAAATCCTATGGATTTTCCTCTAAGTTTGGTTCTGAACCTATGAAACAATTTTATATCTTGGTTTTTAATGATTCAAGAAATCATGATTCATGTCTTGATAAGGAGAGGAAGTCTCCTTTGGTTCCAAATGAAGATTTCTCTCCATTTTTAAAGGATAATAATTTAATAAAGAACCCCCTACTTGAAGTTTTAGATAAGCATCATGAGTTTTTCAAATATCAGCTTAGATTAAAGCTCTCCTCTTAGTAGGAAGGAACTTAGATTAGGAATATGTTTGAAAGGTTTATTTTTAGATTGTGAGAGAGAATCCTCTAATCTTCATGATTAGGTTCAATCAGAGAAAGTAGGTTCTTTTCCTTTTGAGGGTCGTGTAGTCTCCTCTCAGGAAAAATAAATTGATGTCGAGGAATAAGAGGAACTCAATTCTATGGAAGTATTATCCATTGCTCAAAGTAATTGTGCTTTGACTAAATAAAATTTTAGGCTAAAAAATAAAAGAGGCAGGAAGATGGAAGTGAAAGACTTCAATTAGAGGATTTGAATTTAATTAATAGTGGATCCTAATGGACTATGGAAGATCTATTATCTAGCAAGGGTTATCAAACCCTTGTTGTTCATGGGTAAGCTTTTCAGTAGCAGAGTCTCTTCTTGAGATATGTTTAAGAAAAGGTAGCAATGCTTAATTATATCCATTTTTTTATTGTTTCAACTGGTTTTGTTTGGCTAGATGAGAAATGATATGGAGAATTTGACATGTTCTCTTGGTATTAAAAAATATTTTAGTATGTTTTTTATGATGGTTTTGTTGGATCATTAATTTTTTTAAGTTATATGCTTTGTTGGATTTGTCCTTCAAGCCAAGCCTTGAGATTTTTACTTAGTTTTTATAGGGCAGGGATCCCTCCAACCTTGATATCTAACCAAAAATAATAATTTTAATTTGGTATTGGATATTTTCAAATAGTAATTATATAATATGAAACTAGTAGATGATAATAAATTTAAAATGAATAAAACCCATGTATAACATTAACATTTATCATATTATGTGTGGGTACATCACTAATACATGCATAATCAGGCATATCAATAACACACACCTTAACAAAATCATTAGAAACATGTCATGATTGACTGGTAGGATGGATCAATGTCTAATGTCTATGGATCAATGAAATCCTCTGGCCAATAAATCCTGACACTTAATGATGGGGATGCCTATTTATTGACAAATTGAAAAATATCACCTTATCTAAAATATATTATCAAGCAACCTCATAAAACTTTTTTATGTCATGAATGTCATCCAGGTCTATAAGGAGTAGTTGTCTAAAATTGAATTGTTTTTGCATGGTAGTCATATCTATATGCAATTTCCCTTTTGAAGTATGTTGCATACAAAAAATCTCTAAAAATGAGATAACTCAAACAAAAAATATGTAATGAAATGATTATATGAGAGTTTACATGCCCTCTAAATAATTTCCCCGCACTAAAACAATAGGCTCAGAAGCTCCCTCAATGCCTAGAGCAAAAATATTTAGGTTTGGACCAACTAAATGCATTTTATTTTCATGATGTTGGTTGCACTTTTTGTAGAACTTATCACATAATTGGTCTTTTTTGGGGTCGTGCCCAAAATGGATTTTTTGTATCATATACATTGTCTTAAATATATTTAAACATATAATTGTTTAACATAATTTAATGGCACAATATCCTTCATTGGCTACATTTGATGTGTAACTAGTTAATAAGGATAAATAAATGTGTGTGCCATCAGTGGATCCTCACATTTAATAACATAATACCCTATAAATATTTTATGTTGAACATAGAATGGTGAAATAGGTAATAAATATGCTTTCTAAATTACTTCATCAATAAACATATAGAGTGTTATGCCCTTTACTTTATCTTCTAATGCAATATAAAGTAGATTTAGGTTTATTTTATCATAAGGGTTGTATGCTCATATTTTTTCAAACATAGGAGTTAAATCATCTTTAATGAAAAGTAAATTATTTTTTTAAGGGTCGAGGTTGTTGAATTTACTATTTCATTTAGTTTATTAAAGGCTTGTGTAAGAGTTTTTAACATGTTGTCTTAGATTTTTTTTTGCATATCTATAAGATAAAAATAAAATATTATTTATTAAATAAAATAATACAACTTTTTGATAATTATTTTTGAAAAATTTAACACATAATTTTAATTTTATTAATAAAATATCTTTTATTAATTTTTTATATCAGAAATGGGAAAATAATAAGAAAATACATGAATATTGTCTACTAACTAGTGCACTATCCAAAAGTGAAAAATGGGGATTCTAGGTGTTCAACTATAACATATGTCATTTTTAATAGTATAAAATGTGGATCCAAAAATAAAATTCAACTTATATTGATGGGTTAAAGTCATAATTAGGTCCTAACCCCTTACAATTTTAAAACACCTCCCGTGTATACTTATCATGTAGGTAGTTTGACCATAACCCTTAAGATAATAACCATCACACACATCCTAAAATTTTCAATATGGAATTCAATAAGAAAAATAAATGTAGAATGCATGATGGCATCATTTTTATAGATTACAAAGTTAAATGGTGATAGCATTGAGTTCATAGATACTCAATAAAATTGTCATGAAATTTATCATGCAAGATATGGTGGTCTTAGGAATCCAAGCGTAATCTATAAAAGTATTAAACACTTTTTGGGAGAAAACTAATGGTGTTTATAATCCTCTAAACATATTACTCATGGATGATTATGGAAAAAAACTTGTTTAGTGATAAGATGAACTATATTATTGAAAATAAATTCAATATATATGATAAAGGTGAAGACAAATATTTGATAGGAGAACTGTAGTCAATGTTAGAACTCTTAAAGATGTGGATAATGTGAAACCTATACTAAATATAATGTTGTTAAAATAATTGAATCTCTACATATAAAAATGAGCTTGATAATGCTCTATTTTATGGTTTTCCTATTTTTATGATATATTTAATGCATTTAGAACAAATATGAAAATTAATAGTTGTGTTATTTATATATTCTAATTTATATGTTTAGAAAAATATGAAATATAAATTTTAACTAAGAAGAGTTAACTCGAATATTTCTATATTTTATTATATAGATTTAGAATAATTTTAAATTTATAAATAAAATACACATTCACAAATAAAAATTATAAGAACGCAATTTTCAAGAGTACTAAACTCTATGAAAGGCTTTTTGTTGGGTTTAGGAGGATCATGTTTTTTGGTGGCATCCTTTTGTAGTTTAAGAGTGGATGTTAGAGGAGCCCACCCTTGGTCTCACCAAGTTATAGGATCTCACAGAATTAGATTAGTTATGGATGAATCCTTTTTGTGGGATACTATTTTATTCATTCATGTTTGGTAGTATAGAGGTTGGGCAAAAGACCCAGGTGGTAGAAGACCTTATTCTTAGGAAGGTCTTTTGTCTGGCAATATCCTCTAGAATGACATGACAAAGGGGGTCCACCCTTTGATATTCACTATTTAATTTCATATGTTTATGTTTAATGGTTTCAAGAACCTTAAACCCCCCTTGATATACTTTGTAAAGGTTGTGGCTCTAAGTGAGAGGATAATCCCACTTGTTGTGATTCAGCTATGTGGTTGTTGTGTGGAAGACCTCCTTTTCTAGTTGAAATTATGTTTTGTAGTTTATTTCTTATTATATTTCACCAAGTTATGGGAGCCTCAAAACTCCCCTTTTTTTTCCAAGGTAATGTGTACCTTTACTTCTCTTTTTAATGGTTACATAAGCCACAAAACTCCCTTGTTATGCTTTGAATAGGTTGTGAAACTTAGTGGGAAGATAAACCCACTTGCTATAACTTTGATGTATGGAGGTTGTGTGGAAGACCCTGGTGGCAGAAGACCTCCTTCTCTGGTGGATATTTTGGTTTGGAGTGCCCTCAAAGAAGACACGATGAAGGGAGATAACCCTTTGAGATTCATTGTTTAGTAACATCTTTATGTACTTTAGGTTATGGGATCCTTAAACCCCCTGGTTGTGGGAACCCTTAAAACCTTCATGTTCTCTAGTCTCGCCAAGGTCGTGGTACCTTTACTTAACTTTTTAAAGGTTGGGGGAGACTTAAAACCCTCTTTGATGTACTTGGTTGTTAGGGGGATTCTTTGTTACCCTCTTTATTGTACCTAGATGTGGGTCCATTTGTCAAAACCATCACCTCCCCAGTTCATAGTTTCGGTTTCAAAAACATTTTACCCAATCAAATAAAAAAATTACATGGATTATATATTTTTATTTTAAAATTCCAATCTAGACTATATAATTTTACCTTACATTATAATTAATAAAAGTATTTTATTTTTTAAAAATAAATATGATGACAACTAAGATAGATTAAAAAATAACCATGATGACAATGTAGATAAATATTTTCCTTAAATAATTGATCATGGTAAAATTGTAGATAGATATTTTACTTGTAATGATATTAGTGAAATGTTTTTATTAAAAAATAAACAAAAAAAATTATGGTGACATTGCATATAAATATTTTCTTAAAAATTAATAATGGTGAATATATATATATATATATATATATATATATATATATATATATATATATATATATATATATATATATTCACCATTATTAATTTTTAAGAAAATATTTATATGCAATGTCACCATAATTTTTTTGTTTATTTTTTATTTTTTAATAAAAACATTTCACTAATATCATTGCAAGTAAAATATCTATCTACAATTTCACCATGATCAATTATTTAAGGAAAATATTTATCTACATTGTCATCATGGTTATTTTTTTTTCTTAGTTATCATATTTATTTTAAAAAAATAAAATAAAAAATAAAATGCTTTTATTAATTATAACGTAAGGGAAAATTATATAGTCTAGATTGGAATTTTCCAATAAAAAGACATTGCATATAAATATTTTCTTAAAAATTAGTAATGGTGACTATATATATAATTAGTGCAATACAATTAATATTATTTTTTATTCTATAACAACAATAAAATTAATAGTGCCAATAATGTGAAACTAAAAATACCATTATTGGAGTAAAATACTTGTGATATTAGAATCTAATATCTATTATATTAGAATTCAATTATTCTAATCTTAAATTCTAATGACCTTGAAATTATAATCTAATTATATCAAAACTGGATTCCAATATTAACATTATGAAAAACTAATATCAGTTATTTTAAATTATATATTAGATTGGGATGAGTTCAAATTTATTAAATTTTTTGTTATTGATGTTTATCATTTTTTACATATTTTATTATTTAGGATCTTGATAAATAGATGATGATTAAAAACCTAGCTAACCCACTACACATGCACCCCAAAATATATTCTTCCTTAAGGTTTCAAATACTACTACCCAATTAGGATAAGAAAAATAACATTGTTTCACTTGTGATCGTAGAGAAAGATCATGAAATTGAGAAAGGATTTTGGAGGCCAAAAATAGGAAAATATATTCATCAAATTTTTTGATACATCTCTACATTTTCATAGATAATAGTAGCGTAAGGGCTAAACCATCTAAAGTATAAGTGTGTGGTATATGTTTTATAGAACATAAGTGTATTATCTAACCAAGATTCTATAATCATCATTAATTTTTTGGTTTAGATTCCTTTCAATTTTGACTGTACATTTATTTTGTATTTTTATAATGACAACCACCAAATCATAAAATAAAACTAGATAATCCTAAACCATGCTTGTCTTTATCTTTCTATAAATTTGAAATTATTTAATTAAATACATTAATAACCATTTTTTTCATGTTATTTAGCTTATTTTAAATGTAATTTAATATAAATCTATTTATTTATATTATAATTAGAGAAGTATAAATTTTAAAAGAAACAAATAAGGACCATGTGAAATCATGCCCCAAAGTGAATTAGACTCGACCTAACACAAAAGGTGTAGGAAAGTACCAATAATTCCAATTTATAATAAGTGTCATAATGTGTATGTAGTAACTAACTTATAAAAAGTTATGGCATTTGTGATATAAATTGGTTTTAAAAATACAATGTTGACTTTGTTAACCATACTCATTAACACATATATGGTCCAAATAGCATTTGTGAGACATGTTGGTTACCATTACAACTCATTTTAAACATGTAGATGTTAACCAAAAAAAAATCTCTCAAAGTTCAAAATTTTAACATGGGAGATAAGGAGAAATGAATGCGAAAAAATATTTTATATAATTTAAGAAAATATTACCAAATACATAAAATACCTATAAAACAACATGAAATAAAAGAAAGAACAAAAATAAAATAAACTTTCAAGGTTCAAGTAGTGGGATAGTCGCCTAAACATATTTAAAAACTTATATTATCTAGGCCTCATACCTCATGAGATCCAACTGAAACCTTAAGATGTGAATATACAAAGAGTCAAAATATTTGCCTTTATAGTGAGCACTCAAAATATCATGAGTTAAAAAATCAGAGTCACACTTCTCTTTATATGGTTTTTTGTGGCCAATTACATGACCAATCTCATAATTGAGGCCAAATGAGTCTCATTGGATTGATCCTTTGATGAAAATAAAATAAAAGAATCATCATTAGCAATGTTAGATGAGGAAAAAGAGAAAACATGAAGTAAAACTACTTCAAAGTCTGGTAATTGATGAAGTGGGGTTTCTCTTAAAAATAGAGAATGATTTAAAATGAATCAAAACATATGTCCATTTTTAAGATTCAAATTTATGGTAGAAATATAAAATAACATCAAATAAAGGAAAGTAATTTTAATTTTAAGATAACCATCACCGAGAGTCTATTGTATGAATTTATTATAAACAAAGTAAGAGTTAACTTATTCCATCACAAACAAATATTGACACCTATATGTCTCATGATTCCATGGAACTTCCACTTTTTTAAACATGTTCATGTAGTGCATACTGTTTCTCTCAATTTCAGTTTATTTTCTAGTTAAAGAATAAGTAATAAAATAATTATGGGTGTAGTAGAAGAATATATTTGTTTGTGTGTGTGTGATGTAGATGATTGTGAAAAGATCCTCTTTGTCTTCGGAAGAATGACCCGTAGATAAGAAATCACTAATACAAAGGGGTTGTTAGATGGATAACAAGGTGGACTGCCTAGTGAAAGATAGATCCAAGAAGCATGAGATTACTAGGAGGTTGTTAATCCACACTCTTAAAATGATTAAGTTGAAATAAATAAATATGAAATACTTACATCAAATGATAGAAAAGACTGAAAGATAATACAAGAAGAAATAAATTCTTGATAAAGGAAATAGACTAATTATAGTAATAAGCAGGTCAATACTAATGCTAAATAGGCCAGTTTGGGTTCAAAAAAAGGTGGGGTCTCTGTGAATAGGCAAAAAGATATAAAGATGAATTTGGTTGAGGGTAAATAGGTGGAAATAGATTGTTATTATTTCCTACCACTATGACCATTGGCAGTTGGGATGATTATCGGTGGTTAAAGTGACCATTGGTGGTTGATTGACCATTGACAGTTGAAGGTGAGCATCAATTATCAGGGTGACCATCAATGATTGTTATGGGTTCTAAGGGTGTTTGGAAAAAAAGTCTAGTTCAAGTTATAAAAGGGGTCATTAAGTGGTTAGAATTTTGGTTAGGGTTAAGAGGTCAGAATATATGATGTAAGAGGGTCTAAGTTAGAGATCAAATAATCAAAACTTAAAAACCATAAATATACTTAGCTGGTTGTTTGATAATTAGTAGCTAATCTAGAGTGATTTTGGTAGAGTAATAGTACTTTACCTATAAAATAATTTTGGCAAAGGTTTGGGTCTCTGTCATGGTTGGTAAATTACTAAAGGGAAGACTTGAAAAGAAATTTTAGATGTTGGAATTTCCTAATGACTGCTAGTTAATAGCTGGATTACCTGATTACTAAATTCCTAGATCCCCTTTCACTTCATGTTCCCCTCCTTTTATAGGCAAAGAAAGATAGAGGTATAAAGTTACATAGAGGGTTTGGTTGTTTTTTATGATGGGTTATCTTACCATCCATATTAAATTTTGACATGTTTTCTTGCACATAACTCAAGCTATCTTTATTCAGATGGGGAAGACCTGAATGTCAATGATCAGGTTGACCATTGGCAGTTAAAGTGACCATCAATGATCGAGTGTTGAAGGTCAAGTAGGGTGAAAAGGGTAGGTTATTGAGTTAGTTTAGTTAGTTATCTAAAATAACTTAGGATCATGGTCTAAGGTTGGGTAATGGTCTATCCTATGGGTGTTTCAACATCTAGAACTATTGTGTGTGGTTTTCCAGTGTCTACATTTTGCCCCTTTTGTCATGTAGATTGTGTTACAAAGATGTAAAAAAAAAATAGATTATAGATCAAAGTCTATTTTTCTCAATTATGGGAGGATGTGTCCCCCCTCAAACTGAGAGTGGATGAGGTGAAATTGAATCGAGTGTGGTTTTGACAAGTGGTTTACGGTGAGTCATAAGGTTGGTGATAATGGTTAGGCATTTTAAGAATAAACATGCACATAAAATATGACTAAGTATGATGGCCAAGATCATTCATAGACTAAGTTTTCATGATTGGTAAAAATAAAGTTAGTTCTAGAAGGATAGGTGATGGGGGGACTAGGCCACAATATTAGACATAGCTGATAAGGTTATTCCTATTGAGTCTCCTAGATAGGGTCAATGTTTTTGTGTGTATCCAAGGTAGGAAGTGTTCTTGAGAAAAATACAAATGGTTTAGTGTGTACTATGTGGTGTAAATTTAAATGTTCAACATGGTAATGTTGGTCAATGTGGTCAAAAGGACCAAGGCAAGGTTGTTGAAAAATATTCTATAGTCTGGGCCAAAATGGCCAACATCAAGGTGGACATGGTTGGTAGGGTAGGTGGAGAAGGTGGTCTCTAAAATGTGGTACTAAGGTGTTGGTGCCAAAAGTGTGAAACAAAAGTGTGTAAATTAGACATCTTGATCATTAATAGTTAGGGGTCCCAAGATCGATCATTGATGGTCACCTTGACCATTGACAATCAGGGGGAAACCCTAAAAGCATGGAGGATAAAAAGTGAAAAATCCAAGTCATTCTCACTTTTTCATTTTGACTCTCTTGACTCCTAAGCATACCAATTTTCTTGGTGTTTTGTGTAAGAGTGATGATGAGGTAGTTGATGATTAGCTGAGTGGGGGTTTGGTTGAAATAGTATGGGGTTGAGGATACAGGGTAGATAGGGATGTGGTCAAGTAGCAAGAATCAATATTCTTATTTGATTATGGTTAAGGAATGGGGTAGGGGCTGTATTCAATTGATATATTAGTTTTTTGATTTGGTTAGTTTTGGTTGAATTTTTTTAGTTGGTTGTTGTTTTGGGAGGGTTTGGGGTTTTGACCTAATTTTTGGTTGTGTGTTGTTATTGTGAAAATTTTTAAGTGAAAATTGAAATTGGGAGGGTAGGTAGGGTAGAGGATAAAGTGATGGTCATTATTTTTGGATATGGGTAGTTTGGGTAGGTTTTGTCTCGATAGGGTTAGGGGTTTTTCTGTTGGTAGTCACATGCATTGACCGTCGATGGTCATACCTGACCATCAATGGTCATAGATAACTATTCATCAATGGCCATAGTGACCTTTAGTGGTTGACCAAATGTTCAAGGCTTTTTGATAAAATATTAAGGAAATAGGTGAGTTTAAAATGTTTTAGAATTAGAATGCTAACGGTATCTTGGGTTGGGGGTAGGTGGAAAAAAGAGATTGATGTAGTTATATAGGAGAAAATAGGTGTCATTAGGGAGCGTGAATAAGCTTAAAAAGGGTGAAGTCTATGGGCAAAGTAGCTAATAGAAAACTAAGTGTGTTTATTATATTAAATTCTATAGGCATGAGATCAGATCTAGATACAATATCAAGTTCCTTAGATCTTTATGGAGATCCACCATGGGATGATGGATGATGACTGGGTGTATATGGAAGATGTTAGCCTTGGTGTGATGATATGATTCCAACATGTGACGTAAGATGTGATCATGATTGTGGCTCTCATCGAGAGATGAGATTTGACCATGAACACCTTTTTCCTACCAACTAGAGAGATGATGATCTTGCTAGATGATGTTCATAGGATCACATAATTTCCCATTTGGGGGTAACTAATATATCACATTAAGAGAGATGAGAGAGATGAGCATATGGAGCTCTTATATGGTGAGGATCAGGTCTTCACCAGGTGGAATGTTAGAGGTTTTAATTTGAAAACTTTATATTAGAGGGCTAGATATGATTGGAGGTTGATGACTATGATGATAAGGGTAGTATCATGTTTTTCATTGCCAAATTTAATTAGTGAGAGGTTTCAATATCTACTACTAGGAGTTTTAGTGGAGATGTTATTAGGTTGCACAGTGTTTGGTTAGGCACCTATGCTATTAGTTTAGATGTACAGGGAGATATGGGGGTTTAAAGCTCATAAGAGGTACAACATTAGTGTGGGGTTTGTGTTGCACTACTAGGCCTATGAGCATATTCAAGTTGTAAGGCCAATGGGGTTGCCATGGGAGGGATATGCCTAGATAGAATTTAAGGTGGGATTTATGAGGTGGAAGAGTGATTATGCACTCACAGGGCTTGGAGGAGGTGTACAAGACATTGATTAGTTTAGAGGGGAACTAGAGGCCTTAATGGTTAGAGATGTGGTTTGGAGGCTATATGTTAGATTTTTGAGGTGGGCTCACTATACTTAGCACATTTTATCGATGCAGAGCTATAGGTGGATTTTTAGGAGGAGAGAGGGTGAGATTGAGCTTATCCCTTTTGATAGGGTTCATAGGAATTTCAACCTAATACATGGGATTTTGGTTCCATTCTCAAGGTAGAGCTAGGTAGATGTTGAGTTTTTTCTTTTATATCCACATCTAGTGGAGATGGTTCTTGATTGTGAGGAGTTTCCTACCAAAGTAGTGATTGATGATGCAAATTTTGTTGATGGTTATGTAGCATGGTATCAGGCCCTTTATACAATGGTAGATTTTGGATGGGATGATGGAGGTAGGTAGGCTATGGATGTAGACCCAGCTAGTGAGGGCCATAGGTATAAATACAGGGAGGTGGCCCCGATGGATAGGTAGGAGCAACACTAGTTGCTACACAAGTATAGATCATAGATTTATAGGGGTAAGAGGATTAATTATAGGGCCAAGTTATTATTTTATAAGGTTAGGTGATGACTATGATAGGTGAGAGAGACCAAGCTAGGACTATACTAGCCTTGGTGACCTAGGAGAAGGACTCCCAGAGATAGGTTGGTAGAGGAGGAGCTACAGTACTAGTAGGACCACTAGGTAGTATCCACATGGCATGTTACTTGGCCATAGTTGATGAGTTGCATTATTATGAGGGCATAGTCCTGACACATTATTTAGAGGAGCTTCGATGGGGTGAGTACAAAGCCAACTTGGTAGGTGGTGTAGGTATAGTGACTCCAGGTCAGTGGGATGCTTATGTGGGTGGACAAGTAGGCACCTCAAGGGGGTAGACATAAGGTGGTAATGATGCCCCAAGGGCATAGTTTTATGATATGATATGTAAAGGTGTAGATGATTTTGATACCATCCTATCATCTAATGTAGTGAGATGTATATATTTTGAGAGAGAGAGATGCACATGATTATATGTATTATTTTATTTGGATAAGACATGATGTATATGATGTGATGATATATATATATATATATATATATATATAAGTTTTATGGTTCATGGTTCATGGTTTTGATGTTTAAATTTTATTATGATTATGCTTATGAGATGTAGACTCATTAGCTTAGGCATGTGATGATCGTCAAGATCTTGCTCCTCAATTAGAGCACATATGATTACTTCTTGTATTAGCAACTAAAAATGGAATTTAACCAGAATGATAAGTAACTAGAAATAGGAAACAACACAGGAATATGAGAGACAATACACAATTGTATTAATAATCACTCAGAAGAAAATACAATAAAGAAGATGCCACTTCTTCTTCCACCTCAAAGGCTCACCACACCTCAAGACCTTCTTCCCTCTCTCTCTCGGTCCCAATAATCAACTCCAATACAGAATCAATGTTCACCTCCACCAGTTAGTAACACGCTGCCAGTACACCAAATACACAACCGTACTCCAAGTAGATCTCCTGCTCTCTACTGCTACCTGTAAATCACTAAACCTTACTCACCATTGTAGATCTCCAAAAGAAGCCATGCACACCTGCTGACCAATATCATACATATATGAAGAACCCTTCTAATTCTCCAAACCAGCACCCACACTTAGTACTGTGGCACTAGGAGGAACACACCATTGCTCTCCTCTCTCTGAAGGAGCTAATTTTCTCTCTTACTCTCTAACACTCTAGTTTACAATACATCCCATGAGTCTATATATAGATCTCATGCTTACAATAATTAGACTATCTTAATTACAATAATTAGACATGCAGCTCAAGACTATAATTAGCCTTTAACATGCAAACTAACAGTCCAAAAATAGACTCTCCAGAATCAACATGCAAACTGCATGTTCACGCATAGGTTGCCGACATCGACTCCTCCATGACCAATGATAGTTGACTGGTAACCAATGTCGGTTACTTCCTCACTACTATCTGACTGATGTCAGTTGATTAGACTGACGTCGATTTCCTTACAACTCATTCTACAACTCTTTGCAACCTCCGTAACCTTCGTAACTCCTCCTATTTGCATCCTAGTGAAGCTTTTAGCTCCACAACCTAACAATCTCCCACTTGGAGATAAATAACTGCATCTATACCTATACCTGTACACTGTCTAAATTATTCCCTGGCTTGTATCCCTCTTTAAGATCAATCCTGAAGACCAACCACCACACAACCTATGATGCTACACCTATCATCTAAGTAACCTACCACATCCGAACCTACAACTCCATGTAGTGAAGACCTTGACCTTGCATAACAATAATCCCTATTGTTGATCCCTCTTAGATACCTGAGAATCCACTGAACTGCCCTCCAGTACTCCTTCCCTGAATTGGCTCCAAACTTTTTGACAACTCCCACTACTTGGGAAAACTCAGGTCTACACTAGACCTCATGTGATTTTGAACCCTATTCAAAGCCAAGCTTAAACTATCTAGCCCTTGGTGTGCTTACTAATTCTGCATCCTGCTTCTTGAACCCCGCCAACACCGTCTTCACATTAGCTCCCACTGGAGACAAAATCTCCATGTCTCTTATGCCAAAGAATTTTGTTGCTCCAAATTCTTCATGGCATACCTCTGAACTAACCTTACCCTTAGCTCAACAAAACCCTATATGTACAAACCTGCTAGCAAATCACCCACATATAGTAACTGGATAATGTCACGACTCATCATCCACCTGGTAAGACAAACACAATAGTTACACTAACATTCACTGAAGCTCTGCTTTGTCATCCACCTGTCAAAACCTGTACCACTATCTTGTAGCTTCCTCAAGACCATATACCTTGGCCTTCCATCTCACGTATCCATCTACTCTCTTCTTCAACTTGGGAATCCATCCATCTCTCAGTGCTTTCTTCCAGCTGACAACTCCACCAACAAATACCTGTTTGGTTCTTCTCCAAGGACTCACACTCCGCATCCATGTCGAGCTCCCACTGTATTTGGATTCTACTTGCATTGCCTCTTCACATCTTCCTGGTTCTTGACCATCAATAAGCAATATAAATAAGGTGAACAATGAATATGAGGTTCACTTACCCTTTCTGACCTCCATATGAGCGTTTGAGACCTTTTTGATAGCTTACTATCTGCCCACCATCCGTTCCAGTGACCGATCTCGGCCATCTCCCAGTCTGCAACCGATCGATGTCGGTTCCCTACACTGACCCTGACTGTCGATGTCATTTCTCAGGCCAATGCCAGTATCCTTTCTACCAACATTGGTTCCTGTCTGACCGACATCAGTCTTCTTGTTGCCAACATCGATTACTGTATGGCCAATGCTGGTACTTGTGTTTGCCTGTGAGTGATAACTTTTTACCTGCAAGCTCTCCATGGATCAAAACTCTGTTCAAATCAACACAGCCCTGCTTAGAATAATACAGTCCACTCAGCTGATCTTTGTTCGTCATCTCCTCCATGAACACCAAGGCCTTCTAGTTCTTAAGTTTATCAAAGACATCTGACCTCCACTTAAAAACTTGCATTCCCCTCCTACATATGTGACCAAGCCTACAAAGCCACATCTCTACAACAGAAGGTGAATTAGTAATATAAGTAGATAAATAAAGGATACCTACTTTTTTACCACCATCTAATTCAAGTGCATCCACTGTGAGAGTTACTATGCATCTCCCATCACCCAACTTTATTGAAGAAATTAGACTCATCTCCAAGACTGGTACCTACATAACCTCCTTCAACACCTGCATGTTATCTGTCTGCAATTTTAGCTTCACTTCCCCTTCATCAATAATCTGACAAGGCTCACCAACCCCTAAATAAATCTCTCCAAAGTCTCCAAAGATGTACCCATGAAAAGATGCTCTATTTTGGACTGCATGGAAAGAGGCAAAAGAATCTGTAAACAAAGATTCTAATTTATCCAGAGCAACCTGTGCAACATCACCTGCAACATCTACTTCTACACGCTGATCTTCTACCAACCAACAATCTCCCTTTACCTGCTCTTTCTTTCCATCAATCAGACCATTCATGCTATTCAGTTTCTCCATTCGTAGCTTACTTTCTTTTGCCATTGCTATACTCCCACTCAATCTGAAACCCCTGAGAGTGACCTGTAATAAAAAACACTACCAGATCTAAAACCACCAATTAGTCAACCCAACTAAAAGCTCTGATACCACTTGTTAGGATCTTGCTCCTCAATTAGAGTACATATGATTACTTCTTGTATTAGCAACTAAACACGAAATTTAACAGAATGATAAGTAACTAGAAATATGAAACAACATAGGAATATGAGAGACAATACACAATTGTATTAATAATCACTCAGAAGAAAATACAATAAAGAAGATGCCACTTCTTCTTCCACCTCAAAGGCTCGCCACACCTCAAGACCTTCTTCCCTCTCTCTCTCGGTCCCAACAATCAACTCCAATATAGAATCAATGTTCACCTCCACTAGTCGGTAACACGTTGCTAGTACACCAAGTACACAACCATACTCCAAGTAGATCTCCTGCTCTCTGCTGCTACCTGCAAATCACTAGACCTTACTCACCATTGTAGATCTCCAAAAGAAGCCATGCACACCTGCTGACCAAAATCATACATATACAAAGAACCCTTCTGATTCTCCAAACCAGCACCCACACTTGGTACTATGGCACTAGGAGGAACACACCATTGCTCTCCTCTCTCTGAAGGAGCTGATTTGCTCTCTTACTCTCTAGCACTCTAGTTTACAATACAACCCATGAGTCTATATATATATATATATCTCATGCTTACAATAATTAGACTATCTTAATTACAATAATTAGACACACAACTCAGGACTATAATTAGCCTTTAACATGCAAACTAACCGTCCAAAAATAGACTCTCCAAAATCAACATGCAAACTGCATGTTCACGCACAGGCTGCCGATGTCGACTCCTCCATGACCGATGTCGGCTGACTGGTAATCGACATCGATTGCTTCCTCACTACTATTTGACTGATGTCAATTGATCAGACTGACGTCGGTTTCCTTGCAACTCATTCTGCAACTCTCTACAACCTCTGTAACCTCTGTAACTCCTCTTGTTTGCATCCTGGTGAAGCTTTTAGCTCCACAACCTAATAATCTCCCACTTGGAGATAAACAACTGCACCTGTACCTATACCTATACACCATCTAAATTATTCCCTGGCTTGTATCCCTCTTCAAGATCAATCTTGAAGACCAACCACCACACAACCTATGATGCTACACCTGTCATCCAAGTAACCTGCCACATCCGAACCTATAACTCCATGTAGGGAAGACCTTGACCCTACATAACAAGAATCCCTATTGCTAATCCCTCTCAGATACCTGAGAATCCACTGAACTACCCTCCAGTACTCCTTCCCTGAATTGGCTCCAAACTTTCTGACAACTCCCACTGCTTGGGAAAACTCAGGTCTACACTAGACCTCATGTGATTTCGAACCCTGTTCAAAGCTAAGCTTGAACTATCTAGCCCTTGGTGTGCTTACCAATTTTGCATCCTACTTCTTGAACCCCACCAACACCGTCTTCACATCAGATCCCACTGGAGACAAAATCTCCATGTCTCTTATGCCAAAGAATTTTGCTGCTCCAAATTCTTCATGACATACCTCTGAACTAACCTTACTCTTAGCTCAGCAAAACCCTATATGTACAAACCTACTAGCAAATCACCCACTTATAGTAACTAGATAATGTCATGACTCATCATCCACCTGGTAAGACAAACACAATAGTTACACTGACATTCATTAAAGCTCTGCTTTGTCATCCACCTATCAAAACCTGTACCACTGTCCTGCAACTTCCTCAAGACCATATACCTTGGCCTTTCATCTCACGTATCCATCCACTCTCTTATTTAGCTTGGGAATCCATCTATCTCTTAGTGCTTTCTTCCAGATGAAAACTCCCCTAATAAATACCTATTTGGTTCTTCTCCAAGGACTCACACTCCTCATCCATGCTGAGCTCCCACTGTATCTAGATTCTACTTGCATTGCCTCTTCACATCTTCCTGGTTCTTGACCATCAATAAGCAATATAAAGAAGGTGAACAACTAATATGAGGTTCACTTACCCTTTCTAACCTCCATATGAGCATTTGAGACCTTTTTGATAGCTTGTTGTCTACCCACCATCCGTTCCAATGACCGATCTCGACCATCTCCCAGTCTGCAACTGACCGATGTCAGTTCCCTGCAGTGACCTTGACTGCTGACGTCATTTCTCAAGCTGACACCGATATCCTTTCTGTCGACATTAGTTCCTGTCTGACTGATGTCAGTCTTCTTGTTGTTGACATCGGTTATTGTATGACTAATGTCGGTACCTGTGTTCACTTGTGAGTGATAACTTTTTACCCGTGAGCTCTCCATGGATCAAAACCCTATTCAAATCAACACAACCCTGCTTAGAATAATACAGTCCACTCAGCTAATCTCTATCCATCATCTCCTCCATGAACACTAAGGCCTTCTAGTTCTTAAGTTTATCAAAGACATCTGACCTCCACTTAAAAACTTGCATTCCCCTCCTACATATGTGACCAAGCCTACAAAGCCACATCTCTGCAACAAAAGGTGAATCAGTAATATAAGTGGATAGATAAAAGATACCTACTTTCTTACCACCATCTAATTCAAGTGCATCTGCTGTGAGAGTTATTGTGCATCTCCCATCACCCAACTTTCTTGAAGAAATTAGACTCATCTCCAAGACTGGTACCTGCATAACCTCCTTCAACACCTGCGTGTTATTCATCTGCAATTTCAGCTTCACTTCCCCTTCGTCAATAATCTGACAAGGCTCACCAACCCCTAAATAAATCTCTCCAAAGTCTCCAAAGACGTACCCATGAAAAGATGCTCTATTTTGGGCTGCATGAAAAGAGGCAAAAGAATCTGTAAACAAAGATTCTACTTTATCCAGAGCAACTTGTGCAACATCACCTGCAACATCTGTTTCTACACACTAATCTTTTACCAACCAACAATCTCCCTTTACCTGCTCTTTCTTTCCATCAATCAGACCATTCATGTTATTTAGTTTCTCCATTCGTAGCTTACTTTCTTCTACCATTGCTATACTCCCACTCAATCTGAAACCCCTGAGAGTGACCTATAATCAAAAACACTACTAGATCTGAAACCACCTATTAGTCAACCCAACCAAAAGCTCTGATACCACTTGTCAGAATCTTGCTCCTCAATTAGAGCACATATGATTACTTCTTGTATTAGTAACTAAACATGGAATTTAACCAGAATGATAAGTAACTAGAAATATGAAACAACATAGGAATATGAGAGACAATACACAATTGTATTAATAATCACTCAAAAGAAAATACAATAAAGAAGATGCCACTTCTTCTTCCACCTCAAAGGCTCACCACACCTCAAGACCTTCTTCCCTCTCTCTCTTGGTCCCAACAATCAACTCCAATACATAATCAATGTTCACCTCCACCAGTCAGTAACACACTACCAGTACACCAAGTACACAACCGTACTCCAAGTAGATCTCCTGCTCTCTGCTGCTACCTGCAAATCACTAGACCTTACTCACCATTGTAGATCTCTAAAATAAGCCATGCACACCTGCTGACCAAGATCATACATATACAAAGAACCCTTCTGATTCTCCAAACCAGCACCCACACTTGGTACTGTGGCACTAGGAGGAACACACCATTGCTCTCCTCTCTCTGAAGGAGCTGATTTGCTCTCTTACTCTCTAGCACTCTAGTTTACAATACAGCCCATGAGTCTATATATAGATCTCATGCTTACAATAATTATACCATCTTAATTACAATAATTAGACATGCAACTCAAGACTATAATTAGCCTCTAACATGCAAATTAATAGTCCAAAAATAAACTCTCCAGAATCAACATGCAAACTGCATGTTCATGCACAGGCTGCCGATGTTGGCTCCTCCATGACTGATGTCGGCCAACTGGTAACCAAAGTCGGTTGCTTCCTCACTACTATCTGACTAACATCGATTGATCAGACTAACGTTGGTCATTTTGCAACTCTCTGCAACCTCCGTAACCTCTGTAACTCCTCTTGTTTGCATTCTGGTGAAGCTTTTAGCTCCACAACCTAACAATGATTATGGATGATGTTTATGGTTGATGTTAGGATTTACATATGATTATGATGATGTGATGATTTTTTTTATATATGGTTATGATGTTTATGGTTATGGTTATGATAATGATGTGATGTTTATGGTTTATTATTATAGATGTAATGTGTCTTATGATTATTTTTATTATTCTATACATGGTTATGATGTTATGATGATGTGATGTTTGTGGTTTTGCTATGATTTATAGTTATTTTATTGATGATATCACATAAATTAAGTTAAATAACAAAACTAGATATGGGAAAATAAATGAAAAACATGAGACATATGTCTACATGAATACAGAACCAATTATGAGAGGGCCAAAAAAAGGCATGATGCTTTGTCATTGGTAAGGACTAAACAAAACCCAAGTTAGATTGGCCTAAAGAACATAACCCTTTTGAATGCTTCACATTAGCATGCATTTGTTGGTAAAAAGGTGTCTTGATCACATCATGTTAAGTAAGCTCATAAATCCCTTGATTTGTAAATTGTACAAAGGAGGCATAGGTGATAGGTGGTGCAAAGGATAGTGTACCCTCTTGTAGGTTGGTTTGCCCATTTTATAGGTGACCTAAGAACCATAGTAGATAAGTCCATGTTTTAATTCAAGGTGTAGAATAATTGATATGGGAAGTCTATTGATGCCATTTATGAAAGCTGATTGCAGCTTTCTTAGGATAGCTTGTTCTGATTTTGATATAGAGTCCTTTAATTGCTTTATTTTGGTAGGGTTTTAAATTTGATCAATGAAAGAATATTAAAATGATTTATTTAACAAATTTAACTTATCCATTCTTCCATGGGGTGGTCTAAGTTTTAATTTATTTATTTTGGTAGTTGTCTTTCAAGGGAACAGTCTATCTTCTTGAGTAGTTTTAGATTATGGGCAACTATCCTTCAAGGGAGTAGTCTACATGCTAGAAATATTTGACCCAAGAGATATTTTCGTATCCCAAATTATTTTAATTCTAGGTTAGACATGGATAAGTCTATTTAGGCTTTGAGGCTTACCTTTATGACGGCAAGACCTAGAGCACAAGAAGGTTAATGATAGGTGAAAGGAGTGGTTTTGAGGGATAATGACCATAGGATTCCATTCGATTAGGGATGAAAAGTATCCATGAGAACCATGCCATGGATAGAACCGTGGTGCCCATATTTAGGATTAGGCTATGATTATGGTGGTTAATTACATGGTTATATGTTGTAATTGGTTGTTTTCAAAGGGATGGGATGAAGGTGTGAGGAAAGTAAAAATCTCATAAATCAAGGGACTAACTTAAGTTGGACAAAAAGGTAAGTTTGATCCCTATTTTAACAAAATAAAGGATGTAAGTGTGAAACATTAAGAGGCTCAGGTTTTGGTTTACATTAAAGAGAGGACAAATGATAAGCTTCTGATCCATACTTATGGGTTATGATGTAGCATCCAAGCTAATTGAAATCAAACTTATTTTGATTACTTTTCTCCATGTTGGTCACATGTTGATTTTCCTTTAGGATGAGGTCTCTGATGTTGAATTCTTATTATTTCAAGTGCTTATTATATGCACACTTGACTCACTCTTGATAGAAATGAAGATGGTTAAGCATGTCTAGGTGATGCTCATCAAGTATCTCAAGTTGTGCTAGACACTCTTGATGATAATTGCTCTCAAAAATGATGTCTTGTAAGGATATGCAAAGAGAGATAATTTTAACTTCAAGAGGCAAGACTACCTCTACTCTAAATACCAACAAGAAAGGGGTATCACTTGTGGAGGTTTGAATTCTCGTGTGATAGGCCCATAAAGCAAAAGGGATGTGCAAATGCCAATCTCGACCAGAAGTGTTGACCATTTTGGTTAACATTTTGTTGAGGGTTTTGTTAGAGGCTTTCACCTATCCATTTTCTTATGGATGATAAGGTGAGTAAAATCTTAACTTGATGATAAATGTGTCATAAATACCTTTTACTTTCTTGTTTTTAAAATATTTGCCATTATTAGTGATGATCATATGGGAAACACTGAAATGAAAGATGATATGATGATTGATGAAGTTAACTATCTTGTCAACTTTGGTCAAGATGAGAGGAATAACCTCCAACCACTTTGTGAAATATTTGGTGGTGGTGATGATGGAGTGGTGTTGTTATGAAGAATGAGGATTGATTTCCCCAATGAGATCTAGTCCCCATTGTGAGAAGGGACAAAAGTCCTTAGATACTTAAAGGCCATGGGCTGGTTTAAGATGCAAATTGGCATGTTGTTGACTTTTAACACACTTCTTTACATAATCATAATAGTATTGGTTGAGGGTGGGCCAATAGTAGTCAAGACAAAGTATATGTTTAGTGAGAGATAGACCACTAAAGTGTCCCCCATAGATACTATCATGTGTTTCCTTGATACCATGGGAAGCTTTATGACTGTGCAAGTAATGGAGAAGGAGGTTTTTGAAACCACATTTGTAAATTATTCCCTTAGTATAGTATAATGAGAGGTACTTTGAATAAAGGTTCTTTGGAATTCCTAGAGAGGTTGGGAGGAATGACACCAAGGTTGAGATAGTCAAAGGTTTACTCATATCAAATGTCTAATGGAGATTCCTACATACTACAAATGGTAGGAAGGTTAGATTGGATATAAGAAGGTGTGATAAAAAAAAATTAATGGTGATAAAGAGCTTAGAATTAGAAGGATGAGATGGGATTTGGGAAGTAAGGGAAGCCATTGTATCCACAAACTTCTTAGTGGATCATGGAATAGATTGGTTGAGGTAATGATCAAATGATTCTAAGAGTAAATATACTAGCTATTTATACTATTTCAATACATCATTATTACATTGATAGGATCCATTGATTTGGTTAAACACAAGTTGGTAATCACCAAAGACATTAATCATCTTAACTCCCGAGGCTAGAGAAGTTTGGAGACCTATTACTAGGGCTTCATACTCAACCATATTGTTGGTACATTCAAAATCAAGTTTGAAAGAAAGTGGAAGAGGTTTGCCATCGAAGGAAATGAGAATAACAATGACAACCCCACTTTGGTGGCACTTTGAGCTATTGAATAACATGGTCATTTGGTAGTTGACACCCTCTCAAGAAAGAGTCATGATGGACTCATCTAAAAATGCAAGAGAAAGTAGTTGGTTATCTAGAAAAGGAGCTTTAGATAATTGATCAGTGATGAATTTCCATTTAATCAGCTTTTGTTAGAGGAACTCAAAGTCAAACTCAACTAGGAGCATGAGCCACTTAGTCATACGTTGGTTTTGGTATGGTTTAGAGTGCATGTACTTAAGTGGGTTGGTGTTGGTGATGAAAAAGGTTTTGTGATTGAGGAGATAATGACAAATTTTGGAAGCTATAAATACTAAAGTGAGGAAAAGCTTTTCAATATGGGTCTATCAAGTCTCATACTATATAAGTGTTTAACTTATATAGTAGAAAACTTGATCTTTATTTTGTTCATCATGGTGAGCGAGTATTACCCTTAAGGAACAATCAGTGGTAGAGATATAAAGTTATAAGGGTTGGTCTTCTTTAGGAGGGGTAAGAATGGGTGGAGAAAGTAGGTACTCTTTAGGTGAATCAAAGGCTTTTTAATAATATTTAGTCCACTTAAAATATGTATCTTTCTTTAAAATATGGTGAAAAGGTTGACATCTATCTAATAACTGAGAGATGAAGTAACGGATTGATTGGAGCTTCCCCTATAGGCTGTGGAGTTTCTTAAGGTGTGTTGGAGGTGGCATTTCAAGGATAGATCTAACTTTTGTAGGGTCAACTTTGATTCCTCGAAGAGAGATGATAAAGCCAAGAAGCTTTCTAGATAAGAACCCAAATACACATTTCTTAGGGTTGAGTCAAACATGAAAATGGATTAGGTGTTCAAAGATAATTTTTATAATGTATAGATGATCCTTGTAATATTTAGATTTCTCAAGGAGATCATCTACATAGTCCTATATAATTTTTTGGATGAGATCATGGAAAATGTAGGTCATCGCACACTAGTAGGTGGATCTAACATTTTTTAGACCAAATGGCATGACCCTATAGAAAAAATTTCCCCATGGGGTGATGAAGGAAGTCTATGCTCATCTTCAAGGGCAATCAAGATTTGATTATATCTTGAGAAGCTATCCATGAAGGATAACATCTCATATCCAGCTGTAAGATCAATGAGTTGGTTGATACTAGGCAAAAGGAAGTCATCCTTTGGACAAGTAAGATTGAGGTGATGAAAGTAAACACAGAGGCAAAGTCCCCTTATGGGTTTGGTGATGGGGATGATATCGGAAACCCATTGGAAATAGTTAATGGGTTGAATAAAGTCAATAGACAAAAGGTGTTAAATCTCTTCTTTGATTAGAGGGGTGATACGAAGGTACATCCTACAGAGCTTTTGCCTAATGGGATTAACATCAAGATGGATGACAATGTTGTGGAGAGATATGGAAGCATTGATTTTGGGCATATCTTGATAAGACCAAGCAAATACTATGCTTAGGTTATGAATGAAGGAAGGTTAATCTTTTTTTTGAGTAATCTAAGGATTGACTAATCTTTACAATGTGAGGGTTATCCTGAGTACCCAAATTAACATTGATAGTGGATTCATTCAACATGGTTTGTTTCTCAAGAGGAAGGGATTTATAGATATAATAATACCTCATAATAAGATAGGTGAGAATGGAATCATCATTTTGATTTTGAATTGTGTGGATGGTAGGAGAATCATTTTCTACCATTTCAAGATGAATTAGAGGAAAGGTTTTAGTTCAGCCACCCTTTTGATAGGTCAAGGGCCCCAAACTAATGGTATTGACTAAAAAAAAGTTAGAAGGGATGGTTTAGAAATCCTTAAACTTTGAAAGAGATGGGGTTGGTGAAGATGGAGTTTCTTCCTTAATGGTGGCTATGGGTTTAGGTGAATCAATGGGTTCTTCTGGTGGGATGAACCCAAAGCCAAATAACTCATAAGGGTTTTAGGTTTTGATCAAAGGTAACTCATGGGGCCCATGTTAATAATATCCAAGGCCAAATCTTTTCTAGGAAATTGGTGAAGGTATAAGTTGGAAAATTATGATTTGTCCAAATAGGAGAAATTAGAGGTAAATGGTTAAGTAGAAGAGGTAGTGGAGGAAGCAAGAAGCAGATGATCAAGTCCGCCATAGATGAAATTGGTTTTGTAGTTGGGAGGCTTGAAAGGAATGATGGTTTGATATTAGGATCATAACCAAGATTATGTCTAAGATTACCATACTCTTAAGGAGTAGGGAAGGTATCTAAGACCAAGAGATGATACTCTCCTAGTGAGAGATGTTAGAACATAGGTTCTAAGGGGTCTTTTGTGGGGATTTGAGAAGAAAGGATAGTTGAGCTAGTTGAAGCTTCATTTATGGTAGGGGTGGATTTTTTATTGGTTGGTGGTGAGGTGGATGAGTGAGGAATAAGAACATCATTGGGTTGATATGTCATGTTGCAATATGTGAAAGGACTAGGGTCAGCTTTTATAGTGACAACTTGACCTTTGTATTCAAACTTGACACATCAATGCAAGGTGGATGGGACACAACTCATGGCATGGATCCAAGGGTGTTCAAGTAAAATGTATTAGAACTTACCTTCTATGATTTAGAAGATATCTAGTAGCGTGTGAGGTCCCAAGTAGATGTCGAGGATGACTATTCCCAAGGTTGTGGCCATAGTATCATTAAAGGAATGGAGGACCACTATGGTTTTTGACATGATATTCTTTGATAGCTAGAGTTGGTCATAAGCATGAGAGGAGATAATTTTAATATTATCTCCCTCATAAATTACCACCCTTTTGATGTGGTTTTGATTGATGTATGCCATGATGAAAAAGGAAGGATTGTGATCTTTAGAAGGTATTTTTGAATCCTTAAATGTAACAAAGGTGGAAAGTGGAAGAGTTTTGACAAAGGTTGTAAGAGGTTGAAGATCCTTAGGTTGGACCTCTATAGATTATAGGACCTCTATCAGTACTTGGAAATGATGGGGTGAGGTGTTCATTGGTTCATATAGGCTCATCTTCACTAGTTTCTAGTGAATCTATTTCATAAATACTCACTAGATAGATTTAGAAACGTTAGAGGGAGATGTACCTAAAATGGATACTTTTGGTTTTGGCGTAGGTAAAGGTGAAGTTGCTTGGGTTTGGTTGGAAGGTTGATGGGTGGAAGGATATGTCCATGGAATGGAAACTCTGGCCTTTCCCTTATCCTTTTTTGGGCCTATGATTAGGTAACCATATGGATAGTGTGGATGAGGGGAGGCATTAGGCTAAAAGGTTGCTTTGGTTCCTCCTTACTCTTGGATGAGAGTGTGGGAGTGGGTAGGTGTTTGATAGGTTCATTTTATGGTTGGGTTTATAATGGTATTGAAATAGGTTCATCTAATAATATATCATCCTCATCCCATAAGTTATGGATACATGATTTGAGAGCTTTGTAATTCTTTATGTTGTGTCTAGGTGTCCTATGGTATGAGATGATTAAACTATCATTGAACCAAGATGGTTTAAGACTTGAAGGGTCAAAGGGTTTGATATGTGGTATGCTTAAGGGATAATTTTGTAATAACCTCTCTAAAATGGTAGAATAAGATTCAAGCAAGGGGGTTATGGGTGATGGGCTTTTACTTTTTGAGTTGGGATCCTTCTTAGAAGTAGGGTTTACCATGAAAGTTATGGGTGGTAGAATGGTTTTGGTAGGTGATTTTGATTGGAATTATTTGTTTTTAGATGGATTTGAAGTGGAGGGTTTAAAGGTGAAAGATTTTGAGGTGGATGATTGGGATGATGAGGGTTTGGAAATAGGTGAGTAGGTACAGGGTAGATAGTTTGGCTAACAATGATGGGGAGTTTGATGTTTTGGAGGGGGTAGGTAAAGGTAGAATAAAATGAGGAAGTTTAGTTTGGGTAGTTTTGGGAGTGTTTACCTTCTTGATAGAAGGATGAGATCCTAGGATGGAAGAAGGATGAGGTCCCAAGATACTTTAGGTAAGAGAGAAGGGGGTGGTATGGTCCAAGTTCTAGGTAGGATTTTGAGTGGTTCCACCTTCTTGGTTGGTTTGGTTAAGGTTTTATTTGGTGGAATATATAGGGTTAAGTCCAACTTCAAAGATGGGTGGCTAAGGCTAGGAGTAGGAAGTACCCCTAGGTTCTTGATAGGTTTGATTAAAAAGGTGTAAGATGATTTGATAATTTTGGATGGAGATGGTTTAGATGGTTCTTCCATGATTTTGGAGGGAGAGGTGTTTGAAAGAGGGATCAAGGTGATGATAGGTTTAATGGTGGATGAAAGTGAGGTTGAAGGTTCATGCTTATTTTTATAGGGGGCCCAAGACTATGCCAAAAGGTGGCTCGATCCAAATCGGATTGAGAATATAATTCTAGACTTTGGACTAGTCTAAAGAAAGGTTTGTAAATTGATTTGGTTCCTTGGGCATCAAATTCAAAGATTAAGCCCATAGGTTAAGGTAAGGGAATGGTATCTTCACCTTTGTCCTTAATGAAAGGTTCCAATATTTGAAAGGTGTTTCCTCAATGGAAGGAGTAGATAAGGTGATCTCTCTTTGTGGAATGATTTTCAAAGAGAGAGTAGGTGATTCTATGATGGGCAAGGAAGGTGTGATGGTAATGATTGCCTCCTTGAGTATTTATATAAAAGGGGAGGTGGGTAAGTCCATTATCTTGTCAAGTGAAGGAGAGAAGGTGGTTGTTTCCTTTATTTGGGCATCCAAAGGAATGGAGGATGGTTCCACCACTTTAATAAGTCTAGTGGAGAAAGAGGTAGTTGAGGCAATGGTCTCCTTCATGATAGGTTCACTAATAGTTACATTTATCATGTGGACCTCTCAAGTATAAGATGATTCTAGTTTATTATCATTATGGTTGGTAAAAGGGGCATGATTGGGGAAATGTTGTCAAAATATGTCGAGTGACTAATTTAGGGGTACATTTGGATTGTCCAATGCAAGATCTCCTTTATCGATCAAGTTTTGGACAATGGTATTGAAGGTGTTACACCTACTATTGTCATGTCCAATGACCCAATAGACATCACATAGATCATTCTTATTATACCAACCAGGAATAGGGTGAGAAGCATTAAATTTTTGGGGAGGTTTAATGTGGGGAGATGTATGATGTTGTATTTGAGCAACTTATCCAAAACTAAAGCATATGACTCCCCTAGCTGAGTGTATTGTTTTAGAGTAGCCCAGTTTTGATTTCGAGTTTGCTGATTGGGGGAGTTAGAGGAGTTGGTTTGGTTGGGTTTCTTGACAACCAGAGGTGGGGATATTTTAAGGACAACCATATTTGTGGTTTCCTTTGGTTTGGTGTCAAGGTAGTTAGATTGGTTGGTGGTTTTGGATGGGGAAGGGTAGTTGGGTTTGAATCTAGAGTTTTTATTTCTTAGGTTCAACTTCCCCTCATCAATGGCTCTGATTTCTAGTCTACGTGCCATGGTTAAAGCCTCATCAAAAGTTTTGAAGGTTTGAATTTGTAGAGTGGGAGTAATGTGTTTGGCACATGCTCAAGAGAAAATTTCAATCAACTCAAGTTGGTTGATAAGACATCTCCATTAAGCTATGAAATTGACAATTGATTCATCATCAAATTTCCTGATAGAGTAGAGGTCAGTAATGGAGACCTTCTTAGATATATTGATTGAAAGGTGGTCTTAAAAGGTTTGGACTAGTTGGGAAAAGGAAAAGATAGAGTGCTTAGTGATAGCACTATACCAATCTAATGTTAGTCTAGATAAAGACATATGAAAAGTGAGAAGGAGAAGAGCATCATCATAGGTAATTAAGTAGCAAATATGCCAAAATGCTCTTAGGTGTTGTTGGGGGTCCTCCTTGCTTTGTAATTTAGAAAATTTGGGCAATTCCCATTAAGGAGGCTAAGTTTGGATAGGGACAGATGGGTGAATAGGTTCATTATAGATTTGGTCATAAGACAAGAGGTTATGAGTCCTAGAGATAGATGACTCTAGATTGGTCATTTTGTCCATAAATAGTTTGACCAAATCTATTTGGGGTTGGAGAGTTCCATAATTATATGGTAAATTTTATTGAGGTTGAGTGGATGCAATATATGGATAACTGGTAGAAGGTTGAGAATATGCCACATGTTGGTATGTGATCATGGAGGGTTATGATGATGCCAAATAAGGGTTAATGGGCATAAGAGGTTGGGTAGAAGATGGAGCTATGTATCCTTGTGGATTAGGAACATAACATGGGTAGGGTAGCATAGCAATTTATTGAGAAGTTGATGTGGGTTTGTTTATAGGTATGATTAAATTAGTAGATTGAAGGATTGATATAGATTGGGTTGGAGGTATGGATGGGTTAATTGGCTGGGGTGAGTGGTAATTATGGTACTGATAGGTGGAAGGGTAAAAGGTATAGAAAGCACTACACATTGAAGTGGGGTGGAGATTAGTGGGTTGGTAATGATAAGGGGTATAGTGTCAATATGGGTAGAAGGTATCCCCATGGTGGATGGAATATGGGTAACAAAAGGTGAGGTTACCCCTATGTTGGAGGAGTTATTGGTTGGTATATGGGGTGTTTGGTTATTGGTTGAGTTGTTTGATCGAGTTTGGGTAGAGGTAATAGATGGATTAATGGTAGAGGAATATGTTTGAGTGATAATATGTTGGGTAGAGGTAGTGGTGAAAAATGTTTCTCCCATAATACGGGGAGGTATCTTGTAAGGTGGGTCACTAGGAAGAACTAAAGTAAGGGTGTAGTGAGATAGGGTGTTAAGGTAATGTTGGAAGGCCATAGGGTTATTATCAAGGAAGGTGGTAAAATTTGCATAAACTTGGATAACTATCTGAGGCATGGTAGGGGGTAGAAGGATGGGGATAACCCTCAACATCTGAGGTATATTCCATAGAGGAGAGAGAAGAAGAAGGTGGGTCTTGGTTAGTTTGGTTCCTTGATTTTTGTTTGGTAAAAACCATATGAGGAATAGAAAGGAACAAAGAAAGCTCACAACTCAAACACAAAGCAAATAAAATAAAAGATATTAAGGCAATAAAAACATACACTAGATTGTGTTTAAAATATTAGGGTATTTTTTATCTCACTTTTGGCTTATGCCTTAGTTTAAGAGTGTGAAGAAGAACTTGGTTTGTAGAACATGTACTAGAAAAGAAGTTTATGGTTGGTTTCAGGTGTTTAAGGCTCTCAAAAGAATCTGTGTTGGAAATCAATATGTGGTTTGGTATTGGAGACTACCCCCTCACTTCACACATTTTAATGATAATGGTGTCGAGTACGTAGCTAGTATATACTAATTTCTATAGTTTAGACTCAACCAAAGAGTTGAGTTTCAATTTCTCTTCTTGGTAATTATCTCCAAGTAAGATAGCCAAAGGGTGAAGATGATCCACTAGGAGATGAAACCCTAGTCAGGCCTTATGCCAATTATTATGATGTTTTGAATGATTTAAGTGGTTTGGTATGGTGTGTGATAAAGAAGTGAAGCTATGATTGAATTAATTAGCCTTTAATTTTAACTACATGAGCTAAACATGCAAGCAATCAATGTATGCAAGGTTTATTTTATACCCAAAATAAATTTTGATTTCTTTATATGAGCATAGAATAAGGAAAAAAGGGCACCTAGATGCTACTAGGGTCCCACCAGGTATGCCAGAATGTTTCTTTCAATTTTAGTTTATTTTCTAGTTAAAGAATAAGTAAGAAACTAATTATGGGTGCGGTAGAAGACCCTGTTTATTTATACATTCATGATCTAGATGATTGTGAAGATCTCCTCTTTAGCTTGGGAATAATGACCTATAGATAAGAAATTAATAATGCAAATGGGTTGTTAGATGGATAGTAAGGTGGAATACCTAGCGCAAGCTAGATATAATAAGCGTGAGCTTACTAGGAGGCTATCAATAAACACTCTTAAAATAGTTAAGTTGAAAGAAATAAAGATGAAATACTTGCATCAAATGATAAAAAAGAATCAAAGAGATTAAAAGAATAAATAAATACTTGATAAAGGAATAGACTAATTATAGTAATAAATGGGTGAATATTAATGCTAAATAGGTTAGGTTGGGTTTAGAAAATAGGTGGGGTCTCTGTGAATAGGCAAAAAGACAAAAAGTGGAATTTGGTTGAGGGTAAGTAGGTGGAAATAACTTTCTATTATTTCCTACCATAGTGACCATCAACAGTTGGGATTGTTAAGCACAAAATATACTAAGAGGGGGGGTGAATCAGTATATTATATATCTTATAAAACTTTCCCTTTATCAAATTCCACTTAATCAAACATTTAAGATATGCAATAAAACTCAAACAATAAACATCACACAAGATAGAGAGAGACACCAGATATAACGTGGAAACCCAATGTGGGAAAAACCACGGAGAACAATCTCAAGTATATTTGTGAGAATAAACCCACAGGAGCACCATACCCCTTTGCCGAGTACCAACCTTAGCTACAATTCATGAGCACCAACCCACAAGAGCTTTAAACCCCTTTTTCGAGCACCAACCTAGCTACTATTTATGAGCACCAACCCATAGGAGCACTAAACCCTTTGCCAAGCACCAACCCAGCAATAATTCGTGAGCACCAACCCATAGGAGCACCAACCCCTTTGTGTATACCACACACCTATCTCTCAATGTTTCTATCTCAACAAATGATAGATCAATACAACATCTCCTTCCTCTCTCTTACCTTTGCTCTTCTATGCTAGATATAACAAATACAAATCATATTCATCTCTCACAATTGCTCTTCTAAGCTAGATATTACAATATCAAATCAACCTCTTACTTCTATATTACAAATGGCTTCTCAAGCCTTTATTTATAGCTTTCCAAATGACCTTTGGCCTTCACCCTTTGTGACCCTTCAATCTTCATGGAAAATGGTGCCAACTTGGATGACCCTTCATATCCAAGCCTTTGAAAAGTCATGTGGTGACCCTTCATGACCAAAAACATCCTTCCCACTTTTTTCCTTATTTTTGGTGACTTTTCATATTCCTCAAAGTGTCCCTTCATGAGAAATTGTGCCCTTACTCTTTTGTCTTCACTTGGTGACTCTTGGTATTCTCTAAGATGACTCTTCATGGGAAAATGCATCCCATCCTTCTTTTGTCTTTACCCCGTGGCTCTTCAACTTCTTCATGGGCCCTTCTTTTGTCTCATATGCAACCAAAAATATATTCGTTAATATTAAATAAATATTAACTCATATTAGCCAAGGTATATTTATTACAAACAACATTAAATGTAATGGAGCCTTTATCACCAATAATGATAGACCTTTGACATCAATGACAATATTTCCAATAATCTCCCCCTTTGTCATTGATGGCAACCTCAATCTTAAAACTGCCACATCCTATCACCTGCACATACCGTCATCTAAAAACATACAGTAACTCCCCCTTACTGTAGCAACTTGTACTTGTTCCCTATACCTATTTTCTACACCTATACCTATACCTATTATTCTCCCCCTTTGACATCAATGGCAAAGGGCCTACCTAGAGCTAACACTTAGCTCTCCCTCACTTGATGCTAAACATCAATGGCAGGAAGTAATAGAAATTACTCCCAACTCCTCTCGCCGATCTTTGAATGTATCCTTTGATTGTGCCTTTGAGAAGATATCTGACAAAACATATACATTGTTCCCTGTCCTTTGAGAATCTACAATCAACTCATTTGAATATTTCTTTCTAATCTCACAACCTTTTGCATAAAACTTTAAGGTGTATCCTTGATCACATATTTGACTTACACTCAAAAGATTATGCTTACAAAACATTCTTATCTTTGGTTCTACTAATATCCAAACTTAAAATACCTTTTTTGGTTATCCTAGCAGTGGTTTTATCTTCAAATTTCACTATGCCACCATTGATCTTCTTTACTCTTATCTCCTATCATATGCTTCAAACATCTGCTATCAACAAACCATGACTGATCTTTATTTCTTACATGTAAAGTTGTTTGCACCAATATAGACTCTTCATGTTGTTTCATCTGACATGAACACAACTAAACCTTCTTCCTGATGAATGGAACTTTGAAACTCTGATCCTTCTTCATTGAATCTGCATGCATATCCTTCTCCTTCTTTTTGAAACTGTTAGCTCTTTTTCAAATTTCTAATTTCTTATGACCATAATCATTTAAAATACTACATATGCAAGAATCATTCTAATAACCTCAAACCATAATACTGATGCAAAATTTTCTTCAAAAATATATTCCCTCAAAAGATATACAAATTAACCTGTCAACTCACCTTCTTGTCATGCAACATAACCAAGACTCAATAGCATCCACCATGCTTTAATTTTTAAAAGTGTCTCCTTGAAGCCTAGAAGAGACACCCCATACAATAGGGTTCTAGAAATAAATCTCAGGAGATTCCCACATCTCCTTTGTTTCTTCATTGATCTTCTTATGTTTTTCTTTTAGAATCCGTTTAAGCATGTCTAACCTTTTTTCCCTACTACCCTTATCATTTATGTTGTTTTTCATCTTCTCAACTTTTGCAACTATCGTATCTTGACAAAGCTCATGCTCAAATGTAACAATAGATTCTACACAATCCTTCTTATCTGATTCTTTATCTACTATAACAAGTAAATCATTTTCACTCTTAAACTCAACCTGATCAACCTTTACTATTTTAGGTCTCCAAACCTTAATTTGTCATTTCTCATATTTTCTAGGGGCTCTAAATCCTTTGACATACCTTGAATATCTCTTTACTTTATTTTGACATAATTTAGCAATATGTCCAACCTCATGACAACAAAACCAAACAGTATTTTTCATACTTTTTTCTTGAATGTGACTGAGATCTCCCTTTGACTCATTAATTCTCCTCATACAATCTCTTTCCCTATGACCAACATGATGACAAACAAAACAACGGCCATGAAAAGAATTTGAAAACTTGAAAGCATTGGGCTACCTGATTGGCTTCTTTGATTTGCCTGCAAAACTTGCATCCTTCTTTCCTTGGACTAATACTTCATGATCTTTTTCAACCTTGAGTATAAGCTTCTCATGATTATCCTTTAAAGAACCTAACTCAACCTTCAACTGATTACACTCTTCTTCTTTTGATGTTAAAATTGAAGTTGCAACCTCTAATTGATTCTTAAGATCCTGAATAAATATCTTATTTTCTTTTACTTCTATAGCCAACTTAGAATCCAAGATACACACCTATTCTTTAAGAGCTTCAACCATAGATTTCAATTCTTGATTCTCCTTCTTTATCTGCTTGGCCATCTTATGCTTTTCTTTGATCTACCTTCAATCTACTAAACCCTTTCTGAAGGAACCTGCTCTAATACCAATTGTTAAGCACGAAATATACTGAGAGGCGGGGGTGAATCATTATACTATATATCTTATAAAGCTTTCCCTTTATCAAATTCCACTTAATCAAACATTCAAGATATGCAATAAAACTCAAACAATAAACATCACACAAGATAGAGAGAGACACCAGATATAATGTGGAAACCCAATGTGGGAAAAACCATGGAGAACAATCTCAAGTATATTCATGAGAACAAACCCATAGGAGCACCATACCCCTTTTCCGAGTACCAACCTTAGCTACAATTCATGAGCACCAACCCACAGGAGTTTCAAACCCCTTTGCTGAGCACCAACCCAACTACTATTCATGAGCACCAACCCATAGGAGCACCAACCCCTTTGTCAAGCACCAACCTAGCAACAATTCATGAGCACCAACCCATAGGAGCACCAACCCCTTTGTGTATACCACACACCTATCTCTCAATGTTTCTATCTCAACAAATGATAGATCAATACAACATCTCCTTCCTCTCTCTCACCTTTGCTCTTATAAGCTAGATATAACAAATACAAATCATATTCATCTCTCACAATTGCTCTTCTAAGCTAGATATTACAATATCAAATCAACCTCTTACTTCCATATTACAAATGGCTTCTCAAGCCTTTATTTATAGCTTTCCAAATGACCTTTGGCCTTCCCCCTTTGTGACCCTTCAATCCTCATGGAAAATGGCACCAATCTTGGATGACCCTTCATATCCAAGCCTTTGAAAAGTCATGTGGTGACCCTTCATGACCAAAAACGTCCTTCCCACTTTTGTCCTTATCTTTGGTGACTTTTCGTATTCCTCAAAGTGTCCCTTCATGAGAAAGTGTGCCCTTACTCTTTTGTCTTCACTTGGTTACTCTTGGTATTCCCCAAGATGACTCTTCATGGGAAAATGCGTCCCATCCTTCTTTTGTCTTTACCACGTGGCTCTTCAACTTCTTCATGGGCCCTTCTTTTGTCTCATATGCAACCAAAAATATATTCATTAATATTAAATAAATATTAACTCATATTAGCCAAAATATATTTACTACAAACAACACTAAATGCAATGGGGCCTTTATCACCAATAATGCTAGACCTTTGACATCAATGACAATATTTCCAATAGGGATGACCATCAGTGGTTAAGGTGACCGTTGATGGTTGGTTGACCATTAGTAGTTAAAGGTGAATATCAACGATCAGGTTGACCATCGACGGTTGATATGGGTTCTGAGGGTGTTTAAAAAAAGTCTAGTTCAAGTTGTAACAGGGGTCAATAAGTCACGGTAAGTCTAGTTAGGGGTGAGAGGTTAGAAGATATGATGTAAGAGGGTCTGAGTCAAATATCAAATAATCAGAACTTGAAAACCATAAATATACTTAGCTAGTTATTTGATAGTTGGAAGCTAATCTAGAGTGATTTTAGAAAAATAATGGTGCATTATCTAAAGAATAATTTTGGCAAAGTTTTGGGTCTCTATCATGATTGTTGACTTGCTAAAGGGAAAAAATACAAATAAATTATTGATGTTGGAAGTTCCTTGTGATTTTTAGCTAATAAATTGATTGCCTAACTATTAAATTCTTGGATCCCCTTTCATTTCTTGCTCCCCTCCTTTTATAGGCAAAGAGAGATGGAGATAGAAGGTTCGATAGGAGGTTTGGTTGGTTTTATTGATGTGTTAGCTTATCATCCATATTAAATTTTGACATGTTATCTTGCACATAGATTGATCTATATTTGTTTAGATGGGAAAGACCTAACCGTCGGTGGTTAGGGTGACTTTTAGTGGTTAAGGTAACCATTTTTGGTCAAGTGTTGAAGGTAAAGTGGGGTGAAAAGGGTAGGTTAGTGAGTTAGTTTAGCTAGTTAGGTAAATTGACTTAGAGTCATGGTCGTAGGTTGGGTAATGGTCTAACCTAAGGGTGTTTTGACATATAGAACCATCATGTGAAATTTATAAGTGTCTACACATATGTCCATAGGATGAATGTATTGAATGATCCTTTAATTTTATCATATTTTACACATTCACAATTTTTTGATTTGAATAGGGTCTAAGAGTCAAAAACAAAAAATGATCTTCAAGGTTCAAAATCAAATACATATAAATTAATATTTCTTGTCACTTTGGTTGCAATTTTTCCATTCTTTAAAGAGATATAACTTATATTAACAATCATTATCAAGAGCCTAGATAGGAGTACTAAAGCATAGAGAATATTTGGATCTACCTACATAATCACTAGTTTCTTTTGTAACTTTTGCCCATACATTAGTAATCTTCTTTACATACACATGTAGATTAATAAACTAAATAATAAATAATATTATGTAGTACAACTCCTTGAATATTTAAATTGTTAACCTTAAAGTTATTAAGTACATGTCATGTATCAAAAAATGGATAATGTTAAATTCAATATCATTTCTAATTTTGACTAATAATCAAATGAAAATAAAATAAAATGTAAATATAAGAGAAAAGGGAACAACAAAAAACAAAAATAAAATAAAATAAGTTGTCAAAACAGCTATGCTAAACTAAATTATAAATGAAAAATTGCATTTGACATTCAAATTTAAAATAGTTGACACCCATCCTTTATTACTAATATTCCTAATGCGTGGAAATACAACCTTTAGTGGACAAGGCATAATACTTATATTTTTCATCCTATTATTTTTCATGCTCAGGTGTCATGAAATGAATTGAATGGGTTGGAAGCTTCATTTCATGAAATTAAATGAACAAATTAAGTGGAGAATAATTCAAATGAAATGCGAAGGGTAAAAATCCTAAATATTTTATATATAAAGCATTTTATTTTAGCAAAGGGATGATTTAGAAGCAAAAATATCAGGCTAAGAATAATGGAAACTAAACATTTTTATCTTTTATGGTAGTTGTAGCTCATTCTTGGAGATACACAATTAATGCTAGACATATTATACTTTATTTTGTTTGTTGATGATAGAAATCAAGTAAATTTTCCATTGTCTCCAGCTTATTTTGAAAAATCCATACAAATTTTAGTTTCCAATACAATGGTTAGAGAACTATTGAGCCAAACAATGTCCTTTGCAACTAACCTTATAAGAGAAACAATGAATCAATGCACTATACAAAATATTATATGCATGATAAAGTGGGTTAAATATAATTTGTAGAATATGATGTTGAATTGTATTATATTAGAGATAGGTATATCATGATCATAATTGCATCTCTACATCTCCCTATGTATGTTGTTGATTATAAATATGAGAGGCCACTGAATGTGTAAGCCCTATCCATAGACAAAATATAAGATATGGTGTTATTTTATAGCAAGGAAGGTGGAATAACAATGGATATCACTACATGTATTCCTCTTTCTCAAAATGATGCTTTCCATTCCATGTTCATGGGCACTATCAGATCACTTTGACTTGATGGATGGAAATAATATTGTTACTTTTTATTTCACTTAAATTTTATATTTCAAATGTGTTCTATACACTATACTTATTTAAACATGTATGCTATTCAAATACATTTGAACTAGTAACCTAAATCTATTAGATTATATTTAAAAACATATTTTATGATTGATGGGTTGTAAAAAAAGCTTCTGATTTAAATAAGTTTCTTTTTGTGTTAGGAATATTATGTTAGTACATGACATATTGTATTTGTGAGTGTGATTGAGATCAAGTGTGGCATAATATTTTTGTTAGAGTGTTATTATTTGTATGTGATTTTTTATTAACAAATCACTTATAATATGGTGAGTAAGGCAAGGATTGAATCCTTATTTTTATGAGCTAAATAATTGTATTTAACTCTATATGGATTTAATATAATTTCTTATTTTTTTGTGTGTGTTAAGCTCATATCTTAAATAATATTTGGTATTAAATCATATTACTAGTCTTTTTCATATGATGGAAAAGCAATTTTTTTAATGGGAAGCTACTATTCTTCATTGTCCCATGGATAGGAGACATTTTTTGGTGAATATATTGGATTAGTATCATGATTAGTTTACTTCTTTTCTAGTTGTGTGTGTGTGTGTGTGTGTGTGTGTGTGTGTGTGTGTGTGTGTGTGTGTGTGTGTGTGTGTGTGTGTGTGTGTGTGTGTGTGTGTGTGTGTGTGTGTGTGTGTGTGTGTGTGTGTGATTAAAATAGTGATGTATTAATTTAGTATTATTAATAGTGATGTATTAATAATTCAAGTGGAAAAATGGTTTAGCTAAAGCAACATTGGCACAATATGCATGTCAATTGGAAATTGCTATAGATCATTCAATGGCTAATGATATATATATTTTTAATGTAAATCTTAGAATTTACTATTAAAAATTGAAGTAGAGATGTAATCTATATGCCATTTAGAAGGACAACACTCACTAAAATTAAACATGTGAACAATTATTTTTAAATATGTAGTGATCACTAGAATTAGAGTGCATGTTTGGTTTTTTTTTCAAATGTGTATGTGTTAATGTACATATTTTCTTCCAGTACATATGGTGTGATTGTTATCTTTATGTTCACACTTAAGGTGGTGGAATGTTAGTAATATTATGTGACATAATATATTTATGAGTGTAATTGATATTATGTGTGGGTAAGTGCAAGAAGATGTTCGGCAAAAAGGTGGACATTTTTAGGAATTAATTATAAATGCATACACATTATTAAAATTGTGATTACATGATACTTTAGATAGGATTTATAAATACCGATCCTATAACAAATACACACTATAACATGAATGCACAAAAAAAGCACATGTTACTAATACAAAAATGCATACACATTCTATATGCACATAAAAAGTGCATGCTATCCTATGCACTTAAATTCTTAAGGCCTAGTGAAACAACTGACATAATGGATGGATCATTGGTAAAACTAGGGAGGGGGTTGATTATTTGGTGGAATGGGTTTTAAATAATGGGTGGTGAAGGATTCTCAATTTGATATAAAATGAGTTATGTTGTGTCACACTACTTTTTTAGAGCATCCAACTAGGTAGAAACAAAACTCCAAGGTCCCTCAGTGTCAATAATGATAAGGAGGTGAAAATCTTGGTCATTACTAGGAATGTCAAAGTGAGAATAGTTTGGTTGACTGACTCAAGGGATATGGTTAACTCTATCAGGATGAAAATTCACTTTCAATGTCAACACAAATGTGAATGATATATGACAAGGCTAGTCCCGAGGAGAGATAAAAAGGGGATGAGGTTGACTAGGTGAGAATGACATTATATTTTTAGCCTTAGTTTTAGTGAAGAATAATGATAAGTAGATCAGGGATATTCTCTTACTCTTATATAAATTTGAGATAATCTAAAATGAGGCCTATCATTAGTATGTAAAATAAAACTCTGTTTTGAGTTCAATGTTAATGTCAAGTTGAATGTTAGCACCTATACCTAGGGATCTAACTCTAGGGGAAAGGCCTTCTCAGTGGAGATAAGGACACTTTGGGAGATTCATCAAAGAGGCAAGGTGATGCAATGTGTAAGTGTAAGATATTATTTTGAAGTTAGTATTTGGTAGGACTTATTTTTATGTAAGACAAAAGTTTTTAGGAATCTTATGCTCATTTAGATAGGGCTTTGGCTATTTTGTTTGTTTGTTTTTAGGTTTTTTCAATGTTTGATTCAAAGTAAAGATAACTATTAGTTTAAATTAAATTAATAAAATTAAATAACAATGAATATTTGGAAATAAATAATATAATGCTTTTTTTTATATTTATTCAATTTCCTTTCCAATGCATGCAATGCTAAGAAAATAAAATCTAGCTCAACAATGTAAGTGATGATTTTTATCTTTCATAGATGTAAGCTAAATGAAGTTCCTTTGTATTTTTATATTATGAGTGGATGAATATATTTTTAAATTTAAAGTTTTTCTAAGATTTAAGTAAATGAAAAATCATATTTTAGATTCTAATCAGCAATACTAGTAAGTATTTAAAGATTCATTTGCATATGTAAGCCAAAAACTAGTTTCTAGTGTTTCAAATGAGTGTACATTGAGTTTAAATGGTTTGATTTGAATGGATGTGAATAAATATTTTTTTATTTTCTGATTTTTTTAATTTGAAAACAATTTTTATATCTCATTCAAATAAATAAAATTAGTGCTAAAATAACACCCTTTGTTTGCCTTGGTTTTTATGTGCCTGTATGCTTGCTTATTTTTGAAATATAAGCTCATTTAAAATTTAGAATGGATTGTTTCAAATATGAAAATGAATATTTTTTTCCCTAAAATTTACCTAATATTTAATTCAAGGATGAGTGCTTTCAATAATATCTATGATATTTATATGAGCAAATAAAGAAACTAACTATTGTTTTATTTTTTATGCAAAATAATAAGAGACAAAAATATTTATTTATCTATTTTATTTTTTAAAATAAATTTAAACTAATGAATTTAAAATAAATAAAATGATCTAATCTATTGAATAAATAAATAAAACTAAAACTAGAAACCCCCAACTTGATCAAGGTGTAGACTAGCTAAAAATAAGATATGTATTTGATGTGACTTTATCCTCAACATGTTATCTCCTCGACTCAAAAAATATTGAAATAAATCTTTGACCAAGGATGGAATAAAAACAACAACATCAAAATGATAATGAAGGACATAACTCCAAACAAGAGAGCATTTAAATGTAACTAGTTGGTACATTGATTACAGTGAACTAGTTGTTGAATCAAAGACTTTAATTCTATATAATCATATTCTAACACAAAAACAATCAAGGATGGAGATAAAAATAAATATAAATTAGGTTGTGGCTGTAACAAGCTTAAAACACCAATATTCAATACAATTTTTTGGATCTAAAATTCCTTTAAAATTGAGATACTTATAGGAGAAGCATAAAGCTTAAAAAGTGAGTTTAATTGTTGGTTAGCTAAATATTAAAGTTAGGAAGGACAAGGAGTGATCAAAAAAAGAGTAAGAGTGAACTAGGTAGTAATTAGGTGGACTCAAGGTGAAAAAATGTAAGAAACATAAAGAAAAACATGCAAACACATGAAAAATACAAGTTCTAGATGTTAAAATAACACACAGATAAGTGGTGATATAACCAAACCTATTTGCTAGGGTGTTTATGAAACCATTATTATATTTGATATAACTTACCTATATCATAAAAAAACCTCTCTACATTAATACAAAAATACCCTATTAGTAATGGTTCCATAATAGTAGTTTTTAAAACCGTCATGATAGCTTCATCACTTTTGGGGTGATTATGTAATAGTTTGAGGTAGTTTCATTACTGATAAGTGCATTTTCATCTTATATGGAGGTTTTAAAAACAATATAAAATAACTAATAAATCTTACTAAAAGAGAGGTTGAGTTTTTCAAGAAATAAATGGGGATATTAGGGACTAGAATGTCAGAGAGAACCCACTTGAGCATAGTTTACAGATCATTGCATCATCATTATATATCATATTAGAAACATCACACTATGAAATTTTTGGGTACATGAATACTTCCACCTCAAAATTATGACTTTTTATGAATTGATTAGGGTGTGGTTCTGAGTAGTGTCATGGAGGAAGTAAATATAGGGTTAGAGATACTGACCTTACCTTAGTCATGCAGTGAAGCCAACTAAGACTCCATGTAACTTATAAATAAAATATGGGAATCAAGTGTAATTCACCTATAAAAAATAGAAAATATAATACATAATCAAATAATGTATAATTTTACTTACCATATGCATAGGTAAGATCATACCACCTAAATCATCTCGTCAAGGGACTAAATCTATCACCAAGTTATCGCATACCTACAAAATTATAAAAATGTGCTACAAGAAATTTAAAATCATTAAAATGTTTTATTTAAATTATGAATCAAAAAATTTAGAAACAACATGATTTTTAAACATGAAAAATGAGCTTTGATAAGATAATTTTCTAAAAATAAAAAGTTTTTAATCCCAAATAGCTAGTTGGTGGCCCATATGTTACAAAATTTGCTTAATATAGAATCATTCATTCCTATTGAATTTTTATAAATTTGAGCTCTAGGTTGGTAGTGAAAAAATTAATCTAGTAATAATTCCATAGGATGATAATAGAGTGAGGATGACCAACTTACCAGTATAAGGAGGGGCAAGGCAAGGACAAGTTAGTTTTATTGTTATTCCTCTTTTGCCCTAGTTTTGAATTTTTGACTAAAATTTACTTAAAAATTAATGAAATATTAAAAAAAAGTGTTGAAATTTTTTTGGGGGGAAAATCTAATAATTTTTAATTTTTTTCATTTTGGGTAGTTTTTTGCGTGTTTTGGTGAGGGCTAAGACCTGGACATAGTTGGTGGATGAAATTGCCATGTCAATTTGGAACTACTAGTCTACACAAATTGTTGATTACCTAACCACCATAGTGGTGTTAAAATCACTACCTAATGAAGTTTAGTGGTGATACAACCAACACTTAAGTGGTGGTTTCATCACCACCACCTAAGTTACATATCCACCTAAGGTTATTTCATAACCACTACTTACAAAAGGAAATAGTTTCATGAAAGAGAAAGACAAAACCCATTAGACCTATTTGGAGCTCAAAATAGTGGAAAGGGTCTAACTCAAAGTCTCCTCCTATTATAGGGGACTTATTTTCATTCGAGTAGAGCTTAGAATTAGGCATTCCCCCTCGTATCATAGCATTTTTTATGGTAGATTAGTTGGTAGTTTTGGATTAAGATGATATCATTCAAGTTGGATAGGTGGGATTGTTCCCACATCAAGCAGGATATTATGTGAATTGCTCACCTTTTAGAACCCTGATTGGAACACTTTTGTGTTCCCTAAGGCCCTAAAAAATGGACTATCACTCTTTTTGATGTGTATAGGATCAAAAGATGACAAAAAATAAGTCATTTGGTGGCCCTCAAGGAGGCCACAAGCAAGGTTGAAGCATAGGGATGGGATGAAAATTTTATAGACATTGATGTACCCAAGGTAGGTGTAAATTATAGAGTGATAATTTTCATGATTATAGGATTAGTGATCCCCAATCTACATAAAGTGATTATCAATATCTTTGTATCCTAACTAGTGGGAGACAAGGGTACTAACATGTTACTTTATAGTTGATCCCTGATCTTCCATAGAATTAAGGAGAGGGGAGTTTAATTTTCCTAGGGCCAGTAGATATTGGCCCATACCTACATATATTTGTCCTATATGGACAAATTGGGATCTATTTTTATTATTCACCCCATGCTCCACATGAGTTAGGGATATGAGCAGATGATCCCCTACTATAGGGGATTATAAATTAGGGATACATGGACCATTAAAGACTTGATATGGATAGATGTGGCATCATTACAAGCCTTTCCCTAAGATATCAAGACTTTGATAGAAACAAACTTAATATTCCTACCTTAATATGACATGGTTAGATGCATTCATTATGTAGGTAACCTCCCCATACCAATAGAGGTGTATAAAGGCATTTGAAAGTCATGTGAAGGGAGATTAGGGTGGTTGGCATGACACCCACTTGTATGGGAGTTCCCATAAATTGAGTGTTTTAGCTAAGAGGTACACAAGGATGACCTCCCTAATAGATCATTAGAGAAGGATTAGGACAAGATCTGATAGGATAGTAGTTGGAGGCTCCCCTAAAATCATCACAATAGTAGGACCTCAATCAATAATATCATGTATAATAGCAAGAATAATAGATGGTAGATAGATATGGTGAGGTTATATAGTACATTGATTTGAATTATAACCTTGAAATTGACAAGGATAACATGTTTTACTATGACTCCAACCCAAATTAACATGAGGATGACCTAGGTAGACTATTAGTTTACATATTTTAGATTATTACTTATATTTCACTTTTAGATTGGTTAATTAAGTAATTTGATGATTTGATTTTTATATGATTGGTTATGATATCAATATTTTTACCTTGTGATTTTATATAACTCTCTCAATTTTAATACTATGATCAGGGACACCCTAGTTAATATTTTCCTAACTAGGACTAATTATATGGGAGATCAACTATTGGTGGATCCTAGAGTACTTATTAGGATAAGTAAGCATACATATGTATTTTCATCATTGTACCATGCTTCTATAACTCTCAACAATTAAAGGGTGGATAATTTTATCTTGGATGTGAGGGAAATAATGGTATAGACATAGGTGCATTCTCTTATTGATCCACTAATTAAGAGAGGGGGTCAGGCATATTTGAGATGTCAAAAGTAGGGGACATAACATATGAGGTACTAGCAAGAGATGACCTATGATCCATATCCCACATCACTCTTCAGCATCATGGCCCTCCCAAAATAGGAGGGTAAGGTCATAGGACTAATATTACATATAAGACTCAGACTATCATGTATATTTTTTACACACTTTCACTCTATAAAGGTAGATTTTACCAGATATTTCAATGTACAAACTTGACATTTAATATGATATATATAGATAAATTATGGTTTATCTTAGTGACTTACCATTCATGTGTTATGGATTTAATTTTCATGTATATTTTTTCAATTTATGCACTTTATATGAATGGGTGTGTGATGATATACCATATACATCCATGTTTTATAAAATATTATGTAAAATAATTATATATGATAAAATCATGTATGAAAATGATGTAATGTGATGAAAAAATATGAATTAATGAATGCATTAATAAATTTTTTTTAAAGTTATAACTGGATCCTTTATTTAAACAACATATGACTTTCAATTTGTAGCAAAGGAATTAAAAAGGGGGAATAGGATACATATGAGATGTGAAAATAAACTATTGTAATAGATAGATGATGGGTAGAATTAGGGATTGGTTTTATTATTTTGTTGAATGGGTTTTGAAATGATGTATGGTGAAGGATGTTCAAGTTGGTACCAAAAGAGTTTTATTGTGTCACACTACTCATTGAGAGCATCTAAATGGGTATAAATAGAATTCTAAGGTTCCTCGGTGTCATTAATAAAAAGGAGGTGAATCTCTTGATTGATACTAAAAATGTCAAAGTGAGAATGGTTTGTCTCACTAAATCAAGGGATATGGTCAACTCTATCTCAATGAAAAAATACAACGGTGGTGAGGATGACTAGGTGAGAATGGCATTGTATTGGTAGCCTTATTTTTGGTTAATGAAAATTATTGGTGGATCGATGATATTCTCTTTCTATTCTATAGTGTTTCTAAAGTTTAAAATGAGGTGTGGAATTAGTTTGGAAAAATAAACCTCTCTTTTGAGTTCAGTGCTAATATCAAATTGAATGTTTATACTTTGACCTAGGCTCTAGCTCTAGGGGAAATGTCTACTCAATGGAGATAAGGACACTTTGAGAGAATAATCAAAGAGGAAAGGTGATGTAATGTGTAAGTGTAAGATCTTATTTTGAAGGTATATTTGGTAGGAATTTTTATTCCTTCAAGAATCAAGGTTTTAGGAATTCTCATGCTCATTTGGAAAAGCCTTTGGTTGTTTTGTTTGCTTTTTTTATGTTTTTTGAATGCTCGTTGAAATGAAATATAACTACTTGTTGAAAATAAATTACTAAAATCAAATAACAATGAATAGTTGGAAATAAATGAGAGAATGATTCTTTTTGGTATTTTTTCAATTGCCTTTCCAATGCATGTAATACTAAGAAAATAAAATCTAGCTTAACAATGTAAGCACTGATTTTTATCTTTCATAGATGCAAATTAAGTGAAGTTACTTTTTATTTTCAAATTATTTTTAAAGCTAAAGTTTTTCTAACATGCAAGTAAATGAAAAATCATTTTTTAGATTCTAGGCAATAATATTATTATCTAAAGATTCATTTGCATATGCAAGCCAACAACTAGTGTAGACACTACAATTTTGTATGTCATATACAATTTATTCAGTGTCATAGGGACCTTATTATTATTTTATTATCCTAAATATCCCCATCCTAAAGTTTAAATTATTTACAGTTAGATGCCCAATAATTTATTTTTACAAATTAACATTTTACCTCCCTAACCACCTAAATCTAGTTACAACCCATGAAATCCTAAACCTTTAACCAAACTACCCACATATAAACCCATTCTTAACAACCCTTTGCATATAATCCCAAAAAAAATTGTAGTTGGAAAAAACCAACGCAGATGAAACCACTCCCTACTAAAAAGGTTGAATCATTTCCAATTTTCCTATGATCAGAATTGATTCTCCCAATCAGTGTTGATCTATTTATACACAACCATCCCTTTAGCTTGGGGACCATGAATTTTGAATATTAAAACATTTCTTGGATTTTCTCAAGAGAATTAAGGAGAACCTTAACATTACTCTACCAAAATTTTGTTACACTTAGTCCACATCCATCATCATGAACCATAAGGACCCTTGCATCTATGGGAAGAAATACATTTTGCCTTAAATTTGGTTCATTGTAAGTATTGTTTATTTATTTCATTTCTTGATTATACTCCCATGTATTCCTATTTATCCTACTCTTAGAATATAATAGATCCCTCTATTTTCCTTGTTGTTATATTTTGTCACCCTATAATTCCCTATTTTTAATTAAGTGTAGTTTGAATAGAATCGATGTTGATTCATCTAAATCAAAGCCAATTCTTCAAGATTAGCATCAATCCACTACACTCTATTTTTAAACCCAAACATTTTAAACCTATAACTTTGTCTTTGATCCATTCTAATTTTCTATCTTTTTAAACATGTCATTAATGTGTAGATGACTCTACCTAAAATTATGCATGATGCCATTAATATTATTGATCTATCCATTATATCTCATCCTTATTCACTGACCAGAGTGATATAGCCTTAGAGTTAGCACTTTTTACCATTTTTTACTCTCCCTCAGTTGAATCCACTTCTAACCAACTAGATGTTATACAAGATTATGTGAATGCTACTACTACTTATTGGATGGATACTTTACTTATATTGATATTTTAAATGAAGATTAATTCATAATCACTTTGTTATCACATCTTTATATTTTGTAATATTAGTGTTTATTTATCCATTCAATTATGAAAATAGTGTGCTGACATCCACTTGAGGAAGTTTATAACTTCCAAAGACTAGTTCCTAACCAGGTAGCTCACCTATCTATCTATTAATCCAATTTTGTCTAAGTTGACTCATTGTGTTTAGGTTACTCTTCCAATCCAAAAATAAGTTCTCTCATTTACAGGATTTAAGAGGTGTGCAACTATCTTCATATCTCTAGGTATTCTTCATAAACCCTACATTTCATTGAGTTTTTTAGTAGAAAATTAAATTAAAAGGGAAAAACAAAAAAAACTATAACATTCTAGCATACCTGATGGTACCCCTAAGGTCTCATTATCTTGTTACATTTCATTGCAAATTTATTCATTCATTTCCTTTTCTCTTGATTGTTGCCCTCATTCAAAAGAAAAGTCCAAAATTATATTTTAAATCTCCTTTTAAAGGTTTTAAATTAATAATATCCATTCCTTACTTGCTTATATAATTCACATAGAGTAATTTAGGTAGATCAATTTATCATAACAATAACTTATTTTCACACACATACCAAACCACTTACACAATCAATTCATCAAACATTGATATAATGGAACTAACTAGGATTTCATCACTTAGAGGTAACCTTCATCCTAGTTATCCTACTTGGATTTCACTACCAAGGGGAGAACCAACTTAGTACGATGAGTGAGTATAAACTTTGGATATTAGATACATAATTTCAAATCACCCTACACCCTTATGTTGTAGTTTTTGAAGTGAGGGGGTAGACCCCAATACCAATCCACATATCAATTCTAGTATAGAGATCTTTTGAGACTAAACAAACCTAAAACTATCTCTATATTGCCGTTTATTTGAACCCTCATTAAACTTTTCCTTCTCACACTTTAAATTTAATTTCCTAAAAAGGTAAAATATTTTAAGTATATTTTGAAGCATGTGTGCCTTTTTTCACTAAAAATGAGATAATAAAAAAGACTATTGTGTGTGTGTTTTTTCATTTCTTAATTTTTCTCCATTTCTACATGGTTTTGATGTGACAGTAATTTCTAAATAAAACCAAATCCCAAAATTCATCCTCATCCGTGGAGAATTACCCCAGTCTTCTTGCCTCCCCTTAGTCTATGGGGGAGGGTATTCCCTAGTTCTATACTCAGGTAGATCCTAAATTTTCTAGCATATTAGATAGTAATCTAATCATTATTAACCATTACCCTAACACTTGAGCTATTGACATTCCAATTTCCCCTCATACACAACTTTATCAGAATGCTTTTGGCATGCCTCTAGAGGAAAATAAAGGGTTTACTACAACTATGGTATCCTCCCTCAATAATCTTCCCATGATAAGTTCTGATACTAACACTACTCAACCTTTAAGCAATCTACCTTCGATAACATCTAGTGGTCCATCCCCAAATAGTAATCAAGATCAATATATTATCACATCTCAACCTAAGTCTACTCTACCTCTTATCACAACACCTCAGAATGTAGTGATCTTAATCCCCATAATTCTCCCACCCATCCAAATTAGCATAGATTTAAATTCCCAAACTTAGCCTTTGTAAAAAGCTCCTATGAGTCAACCTCCTTCATCATATATACCATTGACCACCCAATACATATCTCCCTTTCAATCCATTGGGTCCACTTATATACCCTTACAATCCCCATAGTATGTGGTGGCATCCCAACCAATTCTGACCACTATAGTTGGTTATCCTTTTCCATATCCCTTTTTTTCTCCATTTCCTAGCTATAAACATCCATAATAGAATGTTTTAGGGGGTATTCCTCAATATAATACCCAACCTGACCTTATGAATAAGATAGTAAATTTGGAAGCCTCTACTTCCAAGCAAAAAAATATGCTCACTTATGAGCAAATATGTAATAAACCCAGTAATGAAACTATCTCCATTAGACCATATCCTTAATTTTATGATCTTCCAAAATTTATGAAGTTTTAAATAAGGAGGATTCTTAGCAACACATTCAAGAATTTAGACATCCTTACCATATTATATCCCATGATGACGTTCTTCTTATAAAAACCTTTCCCATGTTGTTAGCTAGACCATCTTTAGACTATTACAGTTTGATCCCTTGACATTCCATATTTTATTTTGGGTAGATAGCCTAAATATTTTTAGATCACTTTTCCATCAACATTGCAAGAAAAGTGACTATCATAGACCCCTATGCCAATAGAGAATTTGATGATGAATATGTCATTGATTTTATGGCTAGATAGAGGAACCTTATAAACCAACTCAACTTTTCCCTCCCTCAACCCAAACTAATTAAATGATTTTCAAAATTATGTAATAAGCATATCTAGTCAATGTTACAAGTTCAATCCTTCAAAAACTTGATGAGGCCTTTTTGATGGACCATAAACTATAAATTCAAGATTTATAAGAAGGGAAAGTAAAATTAATTAGTAAAAACTTCAAACTTGATCCCTCTAAAGGGACTAACAATAACAAAACCAAAGCAACTTCTAACATTGTGGTCTTAAAACTAGCACCCCTAAAAACAAAAAGCTAATCTAAACCCTCTACTTCTCAAACCCAATCCCAAAAACCATTAACACATTTTATTATACATCAATATACACCCTTAGGAGATTCTTATGCTTCTATCTTAGACAATATCTTAAAATCATCTATCATTGAACTTCCTTTAGTTAGACCTCTTGATGGCTCTTGCCCTAAGCCTAGCTAGTTCAAGGAAAATGACTTTCACAACTACCACCATGTAATAGGTCATGACATCAATATGTATTATTATTTTAAGGGTCTAGTATAAAACCTTATTGATAAATGGGATTTACAATTAGATAATCCTAATGATCTCCCTAATTAGTCTATAGGCATCTTTAGGCATTCATTCCCTAACCATGCTTCCACATTTGATTCTATATAGGCTAATTCAAAATCTACCTCATACCATGAGACCCATATGATTAGTAATATATATGATCAAATTATAGCTAAAGAGGTTGGTAGTGCTTATATCCTTGATCTATTTATAAGAGATGCCTTTGAACCATCTAAATTAAGTGAAGATATCCCAAAAATTCACTCAAGCTTTCTAGATCTCATTATTTAGGATCCTCTTGAGGAGACATTATCTGGAATCATTTAAGATAATAAATTATAAATAAAGGAGGATAAATATGTAAAGGAGAATGCTTGTTTAGACATCCCAATAGATACACATACCATTCCTCATGTCACCTCAATACTTGCATGTAGCATACCCATCCCCTCTAGCTTACTCCCCTTGAGAAGATTGTTAATTACCTCGAACAAACCCAAGACCATCTCCCATCATAACTCAAAAAGAGATAAATCTTAAAGAAATTAAAGGGAAGGCTATAGATATTATAAACAAAAACCTTAGGGCATCATGAGGAAAATACTTGCAATATCCTCCCATAAGGATTGAACTCCCTAAAGAGGATATCCCTACTACCCCTGATCAAATTCAAAAATGGAATCTACCTCTACCACCTATTTAAACTAAAGCATTTATATTAGGACCTATCCTTTAGCAAGACTAAAGGCTATTATTATAGAATCCTCTTATAAAGATCATGTACCATTACAAAAGGATCTTCCCACTATGATAATGCCAATACATAACCCTTTATAACCCTACTATCTATAAGGCCTAGGTGTGAATTCTTATCCTAAGAAAAAGGTACCTATTGTAGGGAATATTCAAACAACTAGTTCAAAATATCAAGATTTGAAAGCAAATACAACTTCCATACCAATGCTTTGAAAGATTGAAAAACCTAGTCGGGATCTATTGTAGGGATATTACTCTAAGATCCTTGACAAACTTATTCAAACCTCCCTTGTCACTCTACCACCCATAAAACCTATTAACCCCCATGTTCAGAGACCAATGTGTTTTTAGGAAAGGAATAAATGCACATATCATCAAATAGCAAGACATGACACTGAAAGCTATAATGCACTAAAAGTTATGGTCCAAAACTTATTAGAAGAAGATGATCTTTTAATGAAACAATTTGATCATGATTATCCCCATAGTCAAACTACTAGGGTCATATCCACCTCAAGAACTATTATATTACTAAAAACATTAGAAAAAGCTTCAAAGGAAGATACAATCTTTGATAGAACTCAATATCAACCCCTCTTAAACCCTCTAGATTTGGACAAGTTTGAGAACATGACAAATCTATCTTTGTTTTAGATAGACACGATTCACATAGCTACATGATCCTAGACCCAGGGTCATAAGACCCAAAATCATGATAAATCCAAAGTAACTATTACAAAATCTCCTACTCCTATCACAAATAGTCCTACATTACCCACCCTAAAACCTAAAATTTCTATTTTAGGAAAAGTGTAAATTAATAATGATTCAGAATTGATACAAATATCTATCTTAAAATAGTTTCATCAACTCCCAATCAAGATGTCTTTATATGAACTTGTCCAAAACTCTCCATAACATCGTTAGGCTATGATAGAAGCTTTTCAAGCTATCGAGATACAATCTGATGAACCCCAACCTTTATTGGCTTTTATAACATCACTTCAAAAGATGTCATCCATAATATTCCATCATTCTAAAATATCACCATTGTAGTCCAATGACTAGGATCCACCACTATTTTATCATGGCCCAAATTGATCAAACCCAAATCAAATGACTAATGATTGATAATGGATCAATCATAAATATTATCTCCTCTAATGAATTTAAGTAACTATAATTACCTAAAACTATTATACCTCAATCTCCAATCATTTATGAGAATTCAATGATACTATATCCCCTACATTAGGAATGGTTGTCATTCCTATCTAATTAAGTGTATTTACTCTTCTTGAGTTATTTTATGTAATAGAAGGGGAGTTTTAATACATATTATTAGGACATACTTGGATACATGATATTCATTATGTCCCCTCCACCTTGTATTGATGTATTAAATTTGAATATGAGGGTAAGATCCATAATGTCCTATCTAATCCCCATCCATTTAAAACTTTTAACCTTACCTTTTGACCAAATGACTTCCTAATTATACTACAAAGCATAATCCCATTATCTTAAAAAAAAGCATCATCTAGTATGATGATCATTGTGACAAGGATTGCTGATAAGGATTCCATTGATTTCATGTTTTAGTACCTATCGATTGGAGAGTATTAGTTATTAATGCTCATAACTCTCCCCACTCCCCAAGAATATGGGTGTCCATATAAATATCATGCATATTATCCTAATATAGGAGAGATTGTTCCCTTAAATTACCCTCTCCTCTACACTCATTTGATCTATAGGGGGTTGATCAGACTTCTTTAGATCTTATTAACCAAACTCATGCCAAACTATTCACCTCAAACTTTTCATTCCTAGATAAACCGTACTTTGTAAAAATATACCTACAATGGTGTGCTTGGAAGGGTTTTGGCATAGGATGATACAAACAAGGGCCACCCAATGTCATGTTAGGATATTTTAGGAAACCCCATGAAAATCATGACCTCAGTTTTAACAAAAATCCCAAAACTACCCCAAAAAAAAATTAGTCAATGCCATCACTATAAAACCTCTCATCTATTTCCATGATGGAGAAGTCAAAACCATTCCTCTTTCCTACCCAAACATGATAGGGTGGGACTTTCCCACCATCCTTGTGCTTTAGTTTCAACATGATGATTCAATCTTAACTTATTTGGGCATAGATAACTCCCATATACATAATTATCTTTCATCTAAAACCTCTAGTCTATTAAATGAGCTACTATTAATTAGGATCTCATGAGACTCCACAAATAGTTAAAGTCAACAAATATTTAGATCCTTAGGAGCACCAAGATTTTATTATATTTTTGATAGATCACAGTGAAGCATTCTCTTGGTCCTATAATAGCATTCCTAGTATTAACCCTACTATTATCATCCATAACATTGTCACATTCCCTGATGCTAAGCCTATAAAGAAAAAACTTTGAAAGATGCACCCTCACATTACACTCTTAATCAAAGAAGAGTTACAATGTTTCTTATCTATCAAATTTATCCACCCTATTCATTATCCTCAATGAGTATCTAATATCATCCATATCACAAAGCCCATAGGAGGACTACACCTTTGTACTAATTTTCATGACCTTAATCTCACCTATCCTAAATATGATTTCCCTCTCCATAATATTTACCAATTAGTGGACTAAACAGTCAGTCATAAAATTTTATCACTTATGGATGGTTTTTCTAGATATAATCAAATCCTTATTGCACTATAAGATCAACATAAGACTTTATTTATTAATCCCTAGGGGACCTTTTGCTATTAGGTTATGATTTTCAACTTAAATAATGTCAGAAAACCTATCAAAGGGACATGACTTATATATTCTATGATATAATCCATAAAATCATTAATGATTATGTGGATGATTTCCTTGGTAAGTCAAAATTGTGAAAAGACCATCTTTTAGTTCTTAAGACAATCTTTGCTCACTTAATCTAGTTTTGTGTCTATCTCAATTTCAAGAAATACATTTTTTGGGTTTTGATGGGTAAGCTTTTAGGTTATATCATCTCTATTTGAGGGATAGAAGTTGACCTAGCTAAGATCAAAACTGTTATCAAAACACCACCCCCAACTAATCTTACGTAGCTTCATAGTTTACAAGGAAAATTATAGTCCATTCATCATTTTATCTCCTAGCTATCTGATTGATGTCAACCATTCCATCACCTCCTAAGGAAGGATACCTACTTTAATTAGGACTCTAGATATTAAGAGGCTTTTGATGTTCTAAAAGGCTATCTTCTTTCACCACTAGTTCTCATTCATCCCAATTAAGGTCAACCTTTCTTCTTGTATATTTTAGCCATAGATTATGCCTTGGGATTCATACTTACGCATCATGATGATCAATATAAATAGAAGGTGGTTTATTATATCAGTCACACATTCATTGAATATGAGACACACTATTTGCACATAAAAATTTGTGCATGGATCTGGTCTTTGTAGCCTCTAATATTCTCCATTATCAACTTAATCATAAAAATTATGTGACCATGAACACTAATCCCCTAAAGTTTATGCATTCAAAGCCTTATAAAAATAAATGAATGGAAAAATGGCCCATACTTTTGGTAGAATTTGATCTTGAGTCTATCCACCAAAAATTAATTAAAGGTCAAATCATTATTGATTAGCTAGTTGAGGCACCTCTTGCTAATAATTAACCAATTAATTATGAATTCCCAGATTAATCCATATCATTCATATCTCAAGTAAATCTATAATATCAAATGAATCTATTCTTTAATGGATCTAAATGCAAGTGTGGTGGGTGATATATAATTATCCTAATCCCTCTTGGGGTGACACCTATACCTTTATCTTTTAAACTTGATTTTTACTACACCAATAATATGGTAGAGTATGAGGTTTTGATTATAGGTCTCCAAACTACTTTAGCTTTAGGTATTAAAACACTTAATATCTATGGTGATTCTTAGCTTGTGGTCAATAAGATAAATGTCATATATCAATTTAAAAATGATACCATTCAGAAGTATAAGACCTTAGCTGATTAATTACTAGCTACTTTTGAGCATTATTCTATCCAAGCCACTCCTCGGTCAACTAACAAGTTTGTGGATACCATGGCTTCTTTGGCCTCATTTATCCTATCTTCATCTTAGGATTCTAAGTTATTTGTCCTCATCCATAAGGTTAATCAACCTTATTTTACCAAAATTGATCTTCTTTCATCCATAATGTAGAGGAAAATCCATTGGATCTTTGGTACGAGTAGATATTTGATTATTTATCAAGGGGGATTATTCCTCTAGATTTATTTAGAAATGACAAGCGAGCTTTCTAACATCACATCACACATTTTTTCATACTAGGGGATATTATCTATAATCATGGTTTTGATGGTATCCTTCTTTATTGTCTCCAAAATTATGAAGTTATCCTCACTATCAAAGAATCTCATGACAAGTTATGTGGTAGACATTTTAGTGGCTACACCATTGCTAAGAGAATATTATTATTAGGATATTATTGGCCTACTTTTAATCAGGATTGTTATGATTATGTTAAGAAATGTGTAAAATGCTAGTAGCATGTCAACCTATCACATGTTCCTAGTCAAGAATTATAGGTAGCATAGGAATTTTGGCCATTTTCCTAGTAGGGGCTTGATCTTATAAGCCAAATCAATCCTAAATCTTCCCAGCATCACAGATTTATGATTTTTACCACTGAGTATTTCACTAAGTGGGTGGAGGATATTCCTCTTATGTAAACCAAAGCAGACAAAATTATGGAATTCATTAGTCAACATATTATTTTTCAGTTTGGTGTTACTCATAAGATCATCACAGATAATGGAAAATATTTTTAAAAAAAAAATATTAAAGAGCTTTATGACTCTTCTAACATTAAGCTAATTTTTTCCTCGCCTTACTATCCTCAAGCTAATGGACAGGCCGAAGCATCTAATAAAACTCTCATCAAAATCCTAACCAAAGTCATTAATGAAGAAGGAAAGAACTTACATCTTTGCATTTCATTTGCCTTATGGGCTTATTAAACTAATATTCAAACCCCTATGGGTGCTATTCCTTTCTCTCTAGTTTATGGTACCAAATTTGTACTTTATCTTGAAGTTCAAATTCCTTCCCTTTACATCTCCTTTAAAGATATCATTTTTGAGGATGACTTCTATCAAGAGTGACTAGCCTAGCTTGAGCTCTTGGATGAGCATCGATTAGCCACCCTTGATCATCTCCATGCATATTAGGAATGAATAAAGCATGCCTGTAATAAAAATTTAAAATAATGTGAATTTAATGTTGGTGACCTTGACTTAAAATAAAATTGACATGTCACTAATATGGAAAAAAGAAAATGAGGAAAATTTGATCCAAATTAGCTTAGACCATATATTATCACCCATAAATATAGATCTAGGGCATATCATTTGGCCTCTCTTAATGGAAAATTGGAATGACAACCTCTTAATGCATTGCATTTACATCATTTCCACATGGAATAAGTCTTAATCACTATCAAACTAGTTTCTTTTATGTTTGGTTGGATTAGGATAAAACCATATCCCTTCTATTCCTATACCAAGTAATGACATATAGAGGCATGTGGTTCCTCATCAATATTTTCTATTATAGCCTAAAAATGAATACCTCATCTCTATTCATAGCATGTTATAATTGGACAGGCTTTGCCTATAGTAGGTTGGCACCCCAAATCATTATTTCTTGAAATCCCACCCTATCAGTAGTTATTTTTGGGAATAAGAGTATCATCTTGTGAAACAAAGCTTTGGGGGACTATTCTAGGATGCCTTAGGCCAATCCATAATGTAATAATAATGTTGGGATCAAAGACTAAGCAAATAAAAGCATCTATAGATTAGGTAAAATTAACAGACTAATCCCTCAAAGGATAACTATAAAATCTACAAATACATACATATATATATATCAAAAGTGCACTGATCCCTTGAAGGATAGCTTCTTTGAAAAGCATCTCTCAAAATATAGACCACTCCATTGAAGGATGGCTATCATGCATGAAATATCCAAGGAAAGCTTCCCACATTGATCAACTTTATTTTATTAGACTTCCCGCATTGATCAATCTACATGCATTTGAACAAAAGGATCTTAGGGTTGACCTTAGTTTTGGATATACAAGGTGAAAGCATATTCTTCTTAAAAGAATCCACTTTTTATCAAAATCGTAAAGCATATCCCTAGAAAATTCCATCTCAAACCAATAGATCTTGAACTTAGTTGACCTAAGGTTGTTAGGGTGTTTATTAGTAGTCAATTAAGGATGCACATTTATATATTTAAAGAGGTTTTCTTGGGTTATGGTACAAGCCAGTAAAGAGAAATAAAACCTTTATTTCTCTTTATCTTAAGTAAATCAAAATTATGTTGATTAATTATCTAAAAGAAAGCTTTCCTCATACATCCTAATCAAAGTATAAGAAAGTCCTAAGCTATTAATCCATATTCCATAATCATAATCACATAAATATAAAATATGTAATCCACAATCCCTATTCTAATATAATAAATAATCTAATCCACATCCATAATAACATGATCCATAAACATTTTAATGTAAATCCATAACATTTAAAATCCATAATCGATAATCTAATCAAACCCATAATCACATAACATAAGATTTGTAATCTATAATCCATAATCTAATATAATCAATAATCTAATCCACATGCACAATAACAAAATCATGATCCACAAACATTATAACAATCCATAACATTTAAAACCATAATAAATCTATCACATCATTTAAACCCATAATCTAAATACAAAGCATCCTAAAATTAACTCCATTATCCATAAACATCCATAATCCATAAATAAACTCCATAGAACACAAAATATAAACATCACAACTCATAATAAAAATCATGTATCTATATATATAAATGCTCAAAATATACATCATAAATCTCAACATAAAAAGTATCTGGCTCTCTAGCTAATATAATAAATACAAAATTGAGTTACTCTATAAATTGGATCTAGCTTAGATGGATGCTCCCATACCTCTACCACCACCTCTACTCCCATCCCCTCCCCCATCTCCTCCTCTATCTCTCCTATGATCTCTCCCATATGATACACTCCTTATGATGACTGAGCATATGTGCATCAATCTAGAGGATCTTCCCTATGTGTCTAAATGGATGGCATACCATGGAATCTCTAGATGCAAATCTAGTATAATATGCTCATAGTATGTCATTTTGGTGGCTAACTCCTAGTACCTATCTATGCTCACAGTACCTACCTACCTTGTGTTTGACCCAATCACCCCTATAACTATCTACCCTAAGGATACTCCATCCCCTCATCTCAAGATATCCCTCTTTATGTAGTATTAGTCCCAAGCCTCAATTTATAGATCATGACTTATTTGTAGGGTATCATACTCCACCTATAGTGCAACTAATCTAGTTTTAAGACCATCTCATTCCATCTTCATGGTAGTGAGAACCTCCTGCACTATGGCCACCTATCCTTGTAATGTAATACACTAGGATCTCAATGTATCTCACTCAAAAATAATACCTATAATGTATATATCCTCTTCCTTTCCTTCATCTTCTCCCCTTTCTCCCTCTTCCCCCATCTCTCCCTCTCCCATATCCTCATCCTTTCCTCCTCCCTCCTTTATTTCATCCCACATCTCCTCATTTTCTCCCTCCTATCAAGGTCATACCACCCTCTCTTGTTTGTCATCCATATGCCCTACCCACCACACTAAGAATTATGGAATACACCATAAATCTTATATATTTGAACCTACTACCTCCTCCTCAGCTCCTAATAAAAGATTTATAGTATCTAGCTCTAGGAGTCCAAGCTTTATCTCATCATGTCTATATAATCATAGGGCCCATGGTATATCCTATATTAGACCAAACTATCTCCTCACCCTCTAAAAATGGAAATACTCCACATAGTAAATCCTCCACCCTATAATCCACCTCTCCCTCTGAATGTATGCCATCTTGGCCTCTATCCCAAACCATGTAGGAAATCTAACATAAGGCCTCCAAATGGCATCCCTATCCTATAACCCATTGAGGACTCCTTGATAGTATGCCAAATCCTAAGTCACACCATATATATAAGCTCATACTAAATCCTCATTCCATCAAAATAAGTCAACACCGTAGCCAGTCTCATACCAACATAACTATGGGGTGTCAATAGGTCTTACCACCCTGATGTGCTTTTAGTCCTAAAACTAAAAAATAATGATCACATCTAACCCATATCTCCTCTACGTCCTCCACCCCCATAAATCTCTATATACCTATACTATTAATGTAGGGGCCAAGGTAAATATTGTCTAATGCTCCAACATGTTTGTAATAACACCTATAAGGCTCCATGGGAACCTACTTCCTCCTAAATCTGGGAGAGCGTAGCATGAGATGGCCATCATCATCACCATCATCATCATCAATACTCCCCTCCCATATATATTGGCCTCATATAATGGCTCAAATATAAATCCTCTTACAATAAAGGTAATGTCTATAGCATCTCCACCATATAGTCATGCCAATACTACTGCATGACCCTACTCATCTATAGGTACAATTTTATTCCCCTTATTATAATTCATATTATCCTATAGATATCCTCCTTGATGATAGTCATATCCCCTATATATAACCAAATATCCCCATGGTCACATCCCATCACTCTATAAATGCAACTAATAGGCTCATGTCTCAATGAGTATAGTGATAGAAGCACACTCATCCTAATCCCATGACCTCCATGTGTGCCCAATAATCATCTCTTAGTTGGTCATGTAACCATTCCAATAGAGGTGGTACTCAGTCTTGCATCCAAATAGTGTAAGTGCCTATTACCATAATCTTCTATAATTCTTAAATTTTCTAAAGCTCTACTCAGTTTAACCCTAGATACTTTAACCTAGTTTTCACCTTCTTTATAAAATTAGTGTTGATTCATCATCAATTGATGTCATTTTTGGTGAATCAGTGATGTTTCCCCATATCATCATCGATTCATGGGAATCAATGTTGATTTTAGGTTACCTTATTATCCTAATACCTTACTCATTATCCTGATCCAATAATAATAATAATAATAACGATAATAATAATAATAATAAGACTTAAAAATAGGGCCTACCTCATCTTAAGATCATCACCATTGCCTCTAACTGCTACCGCTCACCTCCATTTCACCTCACATCACAATCATCATCTAATTTTCACTCTTAATTCACCATGCATCAAAAATAAATGATCTCTCTCCACATTGGATTTAGTTATATACCCCACTTTGGATCAGTGCTAATTTGTTTTAGATCGGCATCAAATTAGTGAATCATCATCAATTTTCTTTGAATAATTATTGATTTGCCTATTTTCCACTACTTGTAATTTTTTATGCATCTAATCCTACTCCATAGCCTCATCTTATTATCTTTTCACATCTATCTTATTATTTTTCCTATACCATTTTAGGTTTGTGGATATATACCCCCTTTTGGTCCCATAGCCTATACAAGGCATGCACTTTTTTGGGCATCTCCCCTCTATGGGTCCCAAGAGTGAATTTTCTCTTGATAACAATTGTATATAGGTAGTGTGAACACCATATGCTTTAGTCAACCAAACCCTATCACTTATCCTCTTGCTTAACCTTTGTTTAATCCCAATTGTTCATAGTTATCACATTTTATTATGGGATTTGTCTTATGGCATATATGCCTGTACTATCTCACACCTTATTAGTGAAAAATGTATACTTCATGTTATGAATCCACACTCTTATATCTCATTTATTATCCATCTATCCCATCCATTACTCTATCTTTCAAACCCATCACCCACTCCTCATCCTATTTTGGCTCCTGGTTTGAGGGGGGATACCTCCTCACATAAACTTGGGGCATTAGACCTCTCTCATTTTTTGTGTCGAAGCACGTATTACATACCATTCCATAAAAAGGGGAAAATGTAGACACTATAATTGTGTATGTCATATATGATTTATTAAATATCCCTATCCTAAAATTTAAATTATTCACTGTTAGACACCCAGTAATTTGTTTTTATAAATTACCATTTTACCTCCCTGGACACCTAAATATATTTACAACCTATGAAATACTAACCCTTTAACCAACCTACCCATGTATAAACCTATTCTTGACAACCCTATGCATATAATACCAAAATCTTCCATAGTTAAAATAAACCAATGTGGATGAAACCACTCCTTGTTAAAAAGGGTGAATCATTACTGATTCTCCAATGATTGGCATCGATTATCTTGATCAATGTCAATCTATTTATACACAACCATCCCTTTGGCTTGAATCTCAAAACACTTCTTGGATTTTCTCAAGAGAGTTAAGGAGAACCTTATCACTACTCTACCAAAATTTTGTAACCCTAGTCCACATTCATCATCACAAAATAGAAGGACCACTTACATCTATGGGAATAAATACATTATTCTTGTAATTTGGTTCAAGGTAAATATTTTTCAATTATTTCATTTCTTGATTATACTTATGTGTATTCATGTTTATCCTAATCTTAGAATATAATAGAGCCATCTATTTTACTTGTTATTCTCCTCTATCACCCTGTAATTCCTTATTTTTAATTAGGAGTAGTCTAAACAAAATTGGCATCAATTATTTAGGATTGACATCGATCCAATACACTCTATTTTTAAACTTGAGCCTTTTAATACTAGAACTATATCTTCAATCCATTCTTTTTTTGTCTTTTTAAATATGACATTAATGTGTATATGACTCTACCTAGAATTATGCATAATGTCATTATATTATTGATCTTCCCATTGTATCTCAACCCTTGTTAGTCAACCAAAGTGATATAGACTTTGAGTTATCACTTTATGCCATTGCTTACTCTCCCTCAGTTGAAGCCACTTTTGAACAACTAGATGTTATACAAGAAGATCTAAATGTTGCTATAATTTATTGGGATGAATACTTTACTTACATTGATAGTTTAAATGAATAATAATTCATAATCACTTTATTATGACATCTATATCAAATATTTATCTTTTTATAATTTTAGTGTTTATTTATCCACTTAATTATGAAAATAGTGAGCTAATAGCCACTTGAGGAAGTTCATAACTTCTTGAGACTGGTTCTTAACTAGGTATCTCACCTATCTATCTATTAATATAATTTTGTCCATGTTGACTCTTTATGTATAGGTTATTATTCCAAGCCAAAAATAATTTACCTCATTCATTTGATTCAAGTAGTGTAAAATTATCTTTGTATCTCCAAGTATTCTTCATAAACCCTACATTTCATTAAGTTTTTTAGTAGAAAATTAAATTAAAAGGAAAAATGAAAAACTACTATAGCAACTAGTTTCTAGAGTTTCTAAAGAGTGCACACTAAATTTAAATTATTTGATTTATATGGAGGTGAATACTTAGGTTCTTATTTTATGATTTTATAAGTTTAAAATAATGTTTCTATCTCATTCAAATAAAGAAAATTAGTATTGAAATAACACCCTTTGTTTGCCTAGGTTTTTATGTGCCTATATGTTTTCTTATTTTTGAAATAGAAGCTTGTTTCAAAATAAGAATGGATTATTTCAAAGATAAAAATAACTATTTTATTTTCCTAAAATTTACCTAATAATTGAATGCAAGGATGAGTGCTTTAAATAAGATCTATTGTGTATTAAGCAAATAAATAAACTAACTACTTTTATTTTTAATGCAAGAGAAGAAGAGAGAAATAATTAGTTTCTTATCTATTGTCTTATTTAAAAAAATATAAACTAATGAATGGAAATTAATTAAACTACTCTAATCTACTGAATAAACAAATAAAATTAAAACTAGAAACCCTCAACTTGATCAAGGTGTAGGCTAGCTGGAAGCAAAAGATATATTTAATGTGATTTTTTTTTTAATGTGTTAGCTCTTCCACTAAAAATAGATTAAAATAAATATCAAACCAATTATGGTATAAAAATCAAAAAATCAAAATGATAATGAATAAGGATAGAACTCCAAACAAGAGAGCATCTAATTGTGGCTAGTTGGTACATTGATTACAAGGAACTGGTTGTTAACTCAATGACTTCCCTTTTGTATAATTTTGTATTCAAGAATTAAAATAATAAAGGATGGAGATAAAAATAAATTTAAATTATGTTTTAGGTGTAACAAGCTTTGAACTCCAATCTCCAATACAAAATTTTAAATCTAAAATTTAGATACTTGTAGAAGTATGGAGCTTATAATTGTGAGTTTAATAGTTGGTTAACTAAAAGTTAAACTTAGTAAGGATGGGAAGTGATAAAAATAAGAGTAAGATTGAAATATTTAGTAATGAGGTGGGCTCAAGGTGAAAAAAGGTAAGAAACATAATTAAAAATATGCAAACACGTGAAAAAATCAAGTTCTGGTTAAAATAACACACATATAAGTGGTGATAAAAATGACCCTATTTACATGGGGTGGTTATGAAACCATTAATTTATGTGATATAACCACCCTATCTGATTTAAAAACCCCCATATAGTAATACATAACTTCCCTATCAGTCCTTGTCAGTAACAATTTCATTACAATAGTTTTTAAAATTGCCATGGTGGGTCCATCACTTTCAAGGTAATTATGTAATAATTTGAGGTAGTTCTATTATAGGGAAGTGAAGTTTCATATTATATGGATGGTTTTCAAAACAAGATAAAATAATCTACCAAATATAGTTGGAAAATATGTTGATGGATTCAAAAAAGAGAGGGGGAGAGTAGGGACTAGAGTGTTAAAGAGAACCCACTTGAGTGTAGTTCAGATATTATTGTATCATCATTGGACATTATATTAAAAATATCACACCATGAAATTTTTGGGTGCATACATATTTATCCCTTATTAATGTGTATTTTTATTAATTTATGAGGGTGTGGTATCAAGAAATGGCATGTGGAATAAAAATAGAGGGTTAGAGATACTTACCTTACCTTAGTGGTGCAATGAAACTAACTGAGACTTCGTGCAACCTATAGATAAAAAAGGGGAATCAAGTGTAATTCAATTGTATAAAAAATGGAAAATATAATATATAATCAAATAATGTACAAGGGTACTTACCATATGTGAATTTAATATCATAATACCTAAATCATCATGTCAGGTGATTGAATTTGGCACCAAGTTACCACATACCTACAAACCCATAAAAATGTGCTACGAGAAATACAAAATTATTAAAATGTTACATTTGAATTAGGAATCATAAAATTTAGAAACAAAATGATTTTTAAACATGAAAAATGATCTTTTATAATATAATTTTCTAAAAATAATTTTTTTTAATCTCAAACATCTAGTTAGGGGCCATATCTTTAAAAAAATTCTAAAAATAAAATCATTTGTGCCTATTACATTTTGATAAATTTTAACTATGGGTTGATAGTGATGAAATTGAGTCAGGAATTAGTCCATAGGATGAACATAAAGAGAGGATTACCAAATTACTAGTGGAAGGTAGAACAAGGTGAGGATAGGTTAGTTTTATTTTTTTGCTCTTTTGCCCTAGTTTTGAAAATTTGACTAAAATTTACTAAAATTATAATGGAATTCAAAAAAAATAGTGTTGTAATATTTAATGTGGGGAGAGATAATAAATTTTTAATTATTTTCATTTTGGGTATGTTTTTGAGTGTTTTGAGAAGGATTAAGCCCTAGACACAGCTAGTAGACAAAATTGTTGTGTTGAGATGGAATTGCCAAATTACAAAAATTATTGGTTACATAACCATTACAAAAAATTTGAAACCACCACCTATAAAAGTTGGGTAAGTGATACAAAAACCACTTAAATTATAGTTTCATCACCACCACTTGAGCTACATAACCACTTAAGGTTGTTTCATAATTACCACTTGTAAAAGGCAATAGTGCCATCAAATGGAAAGACAAAACCTGTTAAGCTTATTTAGAACCCAGAAAAGGGGAAAGAGGATAACTCATAGTCTCTTCCTACTACAGCATACCTATATTAATTATATCATATCCTAGGATTAGGGATGGCTCTATTAAATCATGTCATTATTGATGGTAGATGATCTAGTAGTTCTAGATTGAGTTAAGATCCTTCAAGTTGCACAATTGGGATCAATCCCACTTCAAGCAGACTACTATGTGACTTTCTCACCTTTTGGGACCCTGACTAGAACACTTTCATGTTCCCTCAAGCCTCAATATAATGGAATATCACTCTTATTAATGTGTATATGATCATTGGACAACCAATAATAAGTCAGTGGGTGGACCTCAGGGATCCATGATTAGGGCTAAAGTAGAGGGTTGGGATGAAACTTTTGGAGACAATGAAACACCTAATGTGCGTTCAAAGTGTAGAGTGATACTTTTTAGGATTAAGTAATTAGTGATCCTATATATATATATATATATAAAGTGATTATCAATATCTTTGCATCCTAATTGGTGGGAGATAAGGGTACTAACATGCTACTTTATAGGTGATCCCTGATCTTCCATCAAATCAAGTAGAGGGGAGCTTGATTTTCCTAGGGAAAGATCTTGACCCATACCTACAAATATTTATACTACATGGCTAGATTGGGAAATATTTATATTATTCACCCCATGTTCATCATGATTTGGGTATATGAGTGGATGATACCTTAATATACTAGAGTGCATATTAGGGATATAGGGGTCAATAGGGACTTGAGGTGGATATATTTGGCACCATTACAAGCCTTTACCTTGATCCATCGAGACTTTTACAATAATAAAATTGATAACCTTACCTTACCAAGGCATGGTTAGATAGTGGGATGGGGAGGTTTATTATCTCATGGTAGCTTCTAGGATTTTATTGTTATATGACTTAATATAATATCAATATTTTTTCCTTGTGATTATATATAACTCTCTCGATTAGAAGACTATGATTAGGCACACCCTAATCAATCTTTTCCTAACTGAAACTGATTAGATGAAAGATTAGCTATTATTGGATATTGGAGTACTTGATGGGATAGGTAGGCTTATTGATATATTTTTTCCAATGTGAAATTATTATGTGACTCTCACTAGTATGAGGGTGGAGAACGTTAACCTAGACATGATGTAAATAATGGTAGAGGCATAGGTACAAGATCTTATCAATGCACTCACTTGGAGATGGGTTCAATCATCTTCACCCTACAAAAAATAAGGGTTTAGGCTCACAAGGAAGCATTCATAAGAGATGACCTAGGACCATAACCCATGTCACTCTTCAACATTGTGTCCCTCCCATAGGATGATAAGATCTTAGGACTAATATTGCATATAAGACTCAGACTATCATGTATTTCTTTATAGTTTTTGAGACACACTTGCACTCTACAAAGGTTAATTGAAATAAATATTCATTTTTAAAACATGAAATTTATTGTGATTTATATATATGAATTTTGGTTTATCTTAGTGACTTACCATTCATGCATTATGGATTTAATTTTCATGTATACTTTTTAGTTTATGCACTTTAGATGACTAGACACATGATTATATACCATGCACATATACATTTTGATAAAATGTTATGGAAGTTTCTTATATATGTGATAAAAAAATGTATGAAAATGACTTAATGTAATGAACATTAATGAAGTTATGAATACACTAATAGTTATTTTGCAGGTGACGACTAGTTACTTTATTTACACAACATATGACTTTCAATTTGTAGCAAAGGAATTAAAAAGGGGAAATAGGATACATATGAGATGTGAAATTTAAAATTTTTTCAATAAAAATTAAGGTGACCTAATCCTTACTATCAAGGGGTAAATTTACGTTTTGCTAAAACTCATAAAAAAACTAACTTTATTGGCTTCACCTAGAGATAACTAGCCCTGAAAGTATTGGTAAATGGGATAAACTTAACCTTTTTAGAATATACATATAGACATGATTTTTTTGAATATTTGTTTTATTTAGACACTTTATAATTTGATACTTTTTTGAATTTATTTTTATTTATTTTGAACCCTACACTTAGTCTCACATGACTAGGAATACACATGGGCTCATCACCAAAGGCTAGATGTAGGTGAGTAAGGGAATCTCTCTCCAATGCTAATCCCACACAACTAGTAATATGGGAGGGCTCAACACTGAAGATTAGTAAAGGGTGATAGGTGTGAAATTTGTCATTTGTTTTGTATAAGCTTTTAATTTTCATATAAGAGTCTTATTTTCCATTTTTCACACATATTTTTTGTGTAAGGTCCCTACCCTTAAATCTTGGCCCCATGTAACTATTATGATGCAAGGACTCACCACCAAATAAAAATATAGGCAATAAATGTTTCCTTTATTTGATCATGTTAATTTTTTATATTTAAAGGGAACTATAGGAGGAGACTATGTCATGGACAAGTACCTAGACTTGGTTATAGGCTATTATTTTTTAACCTTTGCAAGAAGATACAAGGAAATAAAGGTACACTCTACTCATAATAATTAAGGAAAGAACCAATGTAATTCTAATTTTAAGAATGTTTTATATAGGATATAGGGTGATATTAAAATTGAAATTATATTATAAGTTACATTTTGAAAGCTTGTGTTATGTGAATTGACAACTAAGTAATCACCAATCTTGACATCTTATATGTAATACAAAATGAAAATAATAAAAAATGTAATGTAATGAGGGAAAAGTGACATGAAAATAATATATGTATAAATTTTTAAGGTGCATTATTTCATAGATTCATTGAACTCCTTGCCCTTGAAAGTGCATAACTGATAGGCTCTATTTTAGAAATCTCCATTCACTAGGTAAAGTCCTAACCAGTTAAGTCTGAACTTTTGACCTTCTCCTTTATTTTTATAAGTTTTGATATTTAGCATAAGGACAAGGTATCATGCATGTATAGGGTACTCATGGATGTTTTTTTATATTTTATACCCATGTTATCGGTTTAGGAAATGTGTTTTATTTTGCATAGTAATGAGTTGATGTTCATCTAAGGTTTCTAGTTCAGATAGTCATGTATTTATGTATTCTCCATGATAAAGAAGATCATGAAGAGAAAAATGAATGATAGGTATTTCTAATTATAATTTTATAATGTATTATGATCCAAACACAAGGGAATATAGGTCCCCCATAGGTGTTTTAATGTTTTTCCTACATGCCCAAAGTTATAAATAGAGTTGTAAGTGCCAATATTGTTTAGAATTTTTAACACTTTTAACCAAAATTGACTTCAAATTTTTATTATTATCCTCAACCTAGATATTATCCTATCAATATTACAAGGAGGTAGTGTGATGAGATATATAAATTTGCTTTCACATTTCATGTACTTTTGGGTTCTTAAAAAGATACCCACTGTCCGTGACAATGACCTATGGGACACCAAACTAAAAAATTATTTGATTTAAAATGAACTTGGAAATAATTGATCTAGTAACCATTGTAAGGGCATAACTTCTACCCACTCGATGAAATACTCAATGGATATGATTATGAAATGATGTTCATTTGAATAAGTGAGAGAAATCTTGTGAATTAAATCAAGGCCCCAAGGGAAAAAGGGCTATGGAATGATCATGGGTTATAAATCTTGGGTAGGAATATGAATTTCATTAGAAAAGTCTTGGCACTTATCAAATTTGCATGCACCATCAATGATGTCATGCTCATGGTGGAAAATGACCTTATCCCATTATGTGAATTTTTTGGGTGGTTGTGTGGCCACCAAAATAGTTAATAATAATAGCATACCAAGGGGATGAGATAGTGGATATATTTTATATATAGTAGATTAAATCATCAGTGAAATTGATTTAAATGAGATCACCACACTCAAGAGGTGAGTCTTAAAATCAAACATAAATGACTTATTCTTTGATGGACTTTTGGTTGACATCTATAAGATCAAATTTGCTTAATAGTGTGATAAAATGCCTAGCCCTCCATGATAGGATTGGTTGGGTTAAAAGAGATTGTAAGGCTTAAAACATTACTATGAATCTCAATTATTGATTAAGCATATAGTGTTTTAATCATTTGGTTACAAAAATAATATCTAAACACTCTTTATGGATATATGTAGCATTTTTCATAAATAATGAGAGTGTAGATAATGAAATAGATGACATGATTTTTTCCATCATCGTCCTCTTAGGCTAACATGCAGGTGAGAGACACCATTGTTTCCCTAATATAAAGAATGAAGGGCTTGTTATATTTGGGTGTAATAAGTCTCAAAGGAGATAAAAGAAATAATTTTATTACTTCAAATACATCTTGGAAATCACTCATCCAATTCAAGCCACTAAATTTCTTAAGTAAATTATTAATTGGTTGAACTAAATAGGTGAGGTCCGAAATGAATCATAAAAAATCCCACAGCTTTCCTAAGAATGATATAATCCCTGACTCATTAATGTGGGGACATGTAAGAATTATGCAAATTTTGTTTTGATTAATATCAATCCCATGCTTGGAGATAATGTATCCAAATATTTTTCCATCTGTGACTATAAACACACACTTCTCAAGATTGATAATAATGTCATTTTTTATTAAGTGTGTTAGGATGATGTGTAACACTCATAGATGGTCAATATTTTTCTTCAATTTTTATATAATTTTATATACATATGCCTATACTATCTTATGAATAAGATCATGTAAAATATGGGTCATGGCCCTATGATATGTTGACCTAACACTTTTAAGGAAAAAAGGCATGACTACATAATAGAAGGTCCCCCATAGTGTAGTGAAGTAGATTTTTATTTGATCTTCATTAGAGATGCAGATTTAGTTATAGCTAGAGAATCCATCCATGATGGATAACAACTCATAGCATATTGTAGTATCAACTGTAACATGGATTGAAGAAAAAAATCATCCTTGGGGGGTGCTTTTTTAGTATCATGAAATTCAATACATATCCTAGTTTTATATTTTCTTGAGAATAGAAAATTTTGGACATCCATTTGGAATGATCCATAGGTTTTATGAACTCCACTTTGAGGAGTTTAATGACCTATTATTTCACCATTAATTCCACTTTCATCTTGATTGTCTTGAGCTTCTATTTTATGATCTTTGCATTAGGCATTATGACTAGATTATATATAAATACTTTAGTCTTGATTCTTACCATATTGATTTAGGAGAAGGTGAAATCCTTAGACAACTCAATGATTAGCTGCTTATGTCTTCTACTTCCTATGATTAAAGTGAAGACCTGATCTTTAGGATTCTATGACTTTATCCAATCCCTATGTTTATATCAATATTATCTTTAGTGAGGGAAGCATTCCTCTCTTTGAATTCATTAGGAGTTTAGAGGAGGTCAATATACTTGCATTTCATGTTAAAAACATCAATATCCTTATCAAAGATAAATAATTTTCAACATTTCAATAAATATCATGATAATCATTCCCAATGGAAGATTTAGGATACCAAGTGAGATAAAAACCTATTTTATGGTAAAAATATGGGAGGTCATCATAAACATAAAATAATTCTAATATGAATTCATCATTTTCATCCAAGTTGAGAACTATTAAGCTAGTATCTATCCCTATAGAAGTGAGGGTTTGGTCATTAGGCACTTTCTACATGAGGGGTTTTTTTCTAATAAAAAATATAAAATCTAAATCAAGTTTCATTGGGTGAGGACCAAAGTGAGAAGAAGAAGTAGGCATAGAATCAACAAGTTTTTTTTCCCTTGGCACTAATTCTATAGAAATGAAGTTAAAACCCTTAGTGACTTTTCACACAATGAAATTATAAAAATGAAGGTATTTGACTTTAGTTTGGTATTTTTAGAAGACTTTATTAGTTACTAGCTATGAATCACCTTAAATTTTAAATTTCTAAATTCTTAGCCATTTATCAATAACATCCCAATTCATACTCAAACCCATTTTTGGTGCACTCAAAGTCATGTTTAAAAATGAAATACATGATCCTTATTTCTATGTAGATAAAGATAACTCCTACTCCCATGCCAAAATGACACTTTTCCCAATCATAATGAAGGGCCCATTAATCATGTATGAAGGAATAATCATCATCTTAGCTAAGGAGAAATTTTTGATCCTCTAATATATTAACCATGTTAATGTTGAGTATAATAGCTAACCATTATTGGGTTTCATGGTCTTGATATTTAGAAATATGGTAAGTTCCTACTTCTTATGGATCAAAAGTAAGCACAAGTGGCATGTCCTCTTCTAGGATATTAATAATCTTAGTCATAGGCATGGTAGAGATGACTAGTGTTGTTATAAGGTTCTTGGCACTTTTATTTTATGTTATTATGACTTATTTTTCTTTAGGTTTGTCTTTTAGCAAGGCTTTATAATGTTATACACTTTTATTCAAGATGGCCATGTTGGGTTTAGGAGTATCCTTAACCTCAACCATATGTGGGAGCTTGCATATGTTGTTAGTGGGTAAATGATAGTTGACGTGTCACCCTAGTTGTTTATGCATGGTTTCTTGAATAACTTTGAAGGTTTTGATATCACCTTTCACTATAAAACCCTTTCCAATATGAAGGGACATTTTTTGATGGAGAAGGGTTGAAGGGATGACCTTTATCCTATAGGTCCAGGATCTACCCAAGATCATGTTGTAAGTGATGGTTTTTTTGATAACATAGAATTATATCAAAAAAAATTTGGGACCTAGATTAATTTGAAGCAAAAAAATTCCTATGGAAGTTCATTTGAGGATATTATAGCCTTGGAGAGTATTGTGTTGTTGAACAATTGATTTTTCCATAGCCAAGATTCTAGAGAAAGGAAAAAAGGACACTATTGCCCATTATCAACAATTTATCTCTTAATTTAATTGATAGATACATAATTGAAAAAATATAATTGGATCCCCCTTCCTATCCATCTTAGAATCAGGAGGGAGACTTACAAGATTGAATAAATAGATTGCATCCCTCAAATTTTGCCTAGGTAGAAACATGTTAAGGCAAATTTGGTTGATTTGGGCTTGAGGTGGGGGAGTAACATTGGATAAATGTGGTTGTTTTGGGTTTGAGGTGGGGGATTAATTCTAGATAAATTTCCCAACCTTAGGGAATCAATAAATTATGAATAGTGGGAAAATAAGTTTTAGAGTGAATCAAGAAATGAGATGTGGGAGAACACATTAGTAACATCTACAACCAAATCACATTTTCCAATAGGTATAGGAGAAGTATCACCCTATAATAGGTTATAAATGTGGGAATTTATGGGATTATATTCCCTTATATGAGTGATAATGTTCAATTTTTACTTGGTGTCTAACTCTACCACTCTAATCATTCTAGCCTTCCCTTCACTCCTAATTGGGTGCAACATCAAAGTTGGTTCTGTTAGAAGTTGATGCCTTGACATCATGAGTTCATGTAGGTATAGGTTGGTTGTGTTTAGTGGGTATATTATATGAGATACATTGTGGTTGGTTTTGGGTAACTTTCCCTTGATGGTGTTGGGAAGGGATTTTGGTAGATCTTGAAATTATAGTTTTTGGGGGTGATAGGGTTGTTGAATTGAGCCTAATGTTTTGTGTTTACATTACTTAGGAACATGTCAAATAAATTATGTATTTGTTCCCCCAAGGGTATTTAAATGAACTTTACTCCCAAAATGAGTGAGTGTCATGGTAATATATGTTGGGATCATAGTCCATAAGCCTCTACTTTTATCCTTATTAATCAAGCCCTTGTTGGTTATTTTGTTGATAAAAGGGTTAGTTGTGAAATTGTGGTAAATGGTCAATGCTCTATAACTAAATTTGGTTTTGTCTATATTCATAGTTTTTATACTACATTTTTTAGGGTGGAGAGTGATTTAAATCAACCACATGAACTACTAGTGGATGATTTTGGTTCCTCTTATTGTTATTATTATTGGTGTTCCCATTGTTTTTCATGAGTTACTATTATTTATTTATGGGTATCATTGGTAAGGTTTGGTTTATTGTTATGGTTATACACACTATCTACAGTGGCATTCCTATTTTATTTAAGGATCATGGGACCTTGGTTATTGGTATTATTTTGGTTTGCATTTTGTAAGCCCCCATTATTATGGTTAGGGGTAATAATGCATCCTTTGGTCCCATAAGTTTGGTGGCCACTATCAATAGTTACTTGGTCAATTCGTAAGGCCCTCTCAAGATCTTACTCATAAGAGAGACAAGGGAAATTTTACACATCTTCCCTCATTTCCTTATTAATGGATTGAATGAAAAGATCACATAACTTCCTTTAATCCATGTTTAGCATATTAGCATACAATTATAAAACATGTCACCATCTTGTGATGAAATGGTTAGTTGATTCATTTTTCTTGTTGAATATGAAGGAACTCTCAAATTTCAATTTTTAGAAGTTTGTTCATATTGAAGGCTTTCAAAATTTTGGTCATAAGTTGTTAGAAAGAGTGGATAGGAGTATTAGGGAGGTGGTAGTACTAGTAGAGAGAAATCACATATAATATTTTGGTAAAAATATTCATAACCACCCCATTCCCATGTAATATTTTGGTGGTTTTTTCAAGTATTCAACATATGTTCCCATGATGTTGAATTCCATAATGTCACATCCTAATTTTTTTCTAAGATAAGTAACCCATTTAATCCATGGATTATTATGGTTGATTAATTGATTAACTAATACTTGTCAAGCTTGATGACATATGATGATTATGGGATAGTTTGTTCTGCTTAATTTACATGATTAGATACTATGAGTTAGTGTCAATTTTACATTTTTTACTTTGTGATCATGTCTGGTTAGCTATACAACATTATTTTATAGATATAATGATGTTTCGAGTTAACTATATTCATTGGCATGAGGTAGATGAAGGGTAGATTCTGCCCTCAAATCATGATAAAAGGAGAGTATCATTAGAGAGGGTAGTCTAGATGGAAATGTTGGTGGGAGACAAAGAATGAATCTAGAAACCCTTGCACATACCACCTAGTATATCATGTTTCATAATTAATGATTGATAAATATAGCATAGCATGTTTTGTGTATTTTTCCTTTAGATGATTGTCAATATGATTTATGGTATAATCTTAATTTTTGTTGATGATGATGTTGATTGTTTGAATGATTTCACTGATTTATGATCTTACGTAGCTCATCTTGTTTAGCTTAATGAATGAATTTTTTTGTGTTTATTTATCTCACTACATTATTATGTATTGTTTTATAGTAAAACATTATGATATTATGAAAGATTCCATAATCGTTACTTGATCTATAAGATTTAGATAATAATAATTAGATATTATTATTATGATATTACATTATAATGTTGAAAGATAAAAGTATTATTTCTAAAAGATATTATATTTAATTAACTATTTGATTTAAGGATTTATATTCATAAAATATAAATGGATATATTAATGTTAATTATATAATGATTTTAGAAATGAGTGTAATTTCTATGAATGTTTGCGAATATCATTCAATGTAAAACTCTAGTATAAATATATACCTAGTTACATTACCAACATTATATTAATCTATAGTGTTTAGTCATTTCATGGTGAATACATTGTATATTGACTATTTGATAGTATTGCATATAACATAAGGATTATGTGACTTATTTAATTGAGATGGTCGATGATGGTTTGTTTAAATCATTATCATGTGGATTTGATAGAAGCATTGAGAATGATTAGTTTAATAATCATTCATTGAATTTAATTAATCAATGTTTGGGAGAAAATTATGGGGTTTTATTGTGTTTTCATGGAGGCAGACTATGAGTTGGTTAAGATATCTAGGCATGCATAATTTGAATGAGTTTTATCTATCATTAATGATGGAGTAGTGGAAGAAAATAGGTGATGGAAAATAAATAAAAGAGGATAGTGAGGATGTGAATGATACATAACTCATGGCATATTATGAGAAGAAGAAAAAATGTGGAGAGGAGGTGAAAGATTAAAGTATAAATAATTGGCTTGGCTTCTTTGATATACATACATTTTACCAGGTCAATTTTATAATTTAAATACATGTGTGTGATAACTTTTAAGAATGGGTTTTTAAGTTATTTTTGGGTTATTAGTTTTTCAATTATTTATGGGAATTGTAAATTTTTAAGGGATGTATATAGGACCTTATAAGAGGCCCATCCTCCACATAACCCTATATCCAACCCAAGGTAACCTAGCAAGGTTGGGAGTGGAACAATAGGTCTTAGCCATAATATAAATAGGATTTCTAAACTATGTCCTATCCTTCCTTATCAATTCAAATATCATTTTTTTAAAATGGGAATTACTCTATTGGGTATGTAAATAATTTGGATTAAGAAATTTATCTTGAACTAGGTTGTTATATATTCAATTAGGTATCAGAAAAATAAACTCAAGAATCTTTATCTGTTTGATCCATCAACTATTAAACCAATCAAAAATTTTGGGTTAAGATTGTGTGTTTATTAAGATAATGAATATATACACAAATATATATACCTAATTATATATTTAATTAAATATGATTTTATATACATACATACACTTATTTCATGAATATATACACAAATATATATACCTAATTATATATTTAATTAAATATGATTTTATAGGCATACACACATAGAGAGAGATGCTTATGTATATGTATGTATGTTTATATACACACACTCATAATCAACTATCAAAATGTTATATGTAATTGTGTGTGTGTGCGTGTTTATAATCAATAGTCAGACTTCATGAGTGACTATGTGTATTACATTTTAAAAATGAAATTATTTGTTTGGAAAATTAAAGGATACTACTTTGATGGATTTTATTTAGATTGGATTCAAATGAAAGTCTATGGATGCGGCTTAAATAATAGTTTAACTCTAAAAATAGGTTATGAGATCCTATATTATTCATAATAGTTTAAATTTAGAATTGGGAATGTTTTGCATAGTCATCATGTGTAACTCAGGTATGGGTAGATGAGTAATGTGAATATAGAATGTGCATTTTATTTAATGCAAGTATGTATACCAAGTAAACCATAAGAGATTAAAGGATACGTTTAGTTATTTATTATGAAATTTGCATTTCAATTTGTATTATTAAACTATGTACAAGTTTGTATAAGTCCATAATGGGACTAGGTATACGAGTTCATTTCCATAATTATATTATTGGCTTTGTGATGTAGTTGTCCTATTCAACAAAAACTAAGATGATATAAATAATAATTGAGTATGTATTCTACTATGTGTTTTTTTTATTAAAGTTAAAGGGGGAATGTTTTTGAACTAGGGTCCCTAAACCCTAGGAGAAATACAAATAAAAAAGAACCAAAGATATACAAAAGACCATAGGAAAGACAAAAGCAAAAAGGGCTAGAGACAACCAAAACATAGTCCAAATACAATTGAGATACATAAAAAATACAACAAAAGAATAAATAGGATCCTAATCCATGTTGATATTTCTTGAGATGTCCTCCTAGTAACTTTTCATCCTTTTGATATTAGAATCAAATTGTAACAACTTTTCTCTGTCTAGATCTTTCTAGAAACTGATGCATTGAACCTATTTGCCTTTACCTTTGCCAACATACTTCATGTCAAATAACTCTCTCAAGTGATCTCTAAGATTATAAATATTTTGAATCCTCTCATTCATGGAAGCCTTGTTGCAATTCACTAGGAAGTTAGTATTATTTTTGAGCTTCTCATTCTCATTTTTTAGCATGTCAACCCTAAATTGGAGACTTTGAATCTTTTGGTTATCCTCGTTATCAGCATTTTTTTGATTCAATATGTCATTATCCTATTGTAAAAACCTAACCTTTCCTTTGAGGTATGTTATTTCCCTTATTAACCAAAGCATGATGGAATTTTGGAGGTCAAGTTCTTCTACTATCTTTTCAGCATTTTTCTTACCTTTCAAATAATTAACTAAATTATTAAAATTCTTTTATAACTCTTGATGTTGCTTATCAAAAGAAGTTTTACCTTTAACCTTAGAGTCATCTCTAGCCTTCCTTTTTCTATATTTAACAAGCTTAGTCTGAGAAGTCTTATGAGTTCCACCCAGGTTCTCTTATTGATTAGCATCCTCTGGCCCATCCCTATCTTCTTCAACTAAGATAGAGTCATCTAGGATCTAACTATGAGATAATTATTTCTTTTTTAATACCTGAATAGGGTAAAGGTAACTATGTTTCATAATATTTACACTTATGAATATTATGCAATTGGAAAAGATTGAATTATTGTTTAGATTTAAAATGATTAGAAGGTGTTGATGAATAAATGAGAACTAACTTTGAATTATCAAATAATGTGTGTTTATTTATCATAGAAAATGGAATTCCTCAATTTAATAAAAAAGGTTATGGGGCCTTTGTTTATAAATTGAATATATACTTCATGTATATATTATACTCTAAGGCAAATGATAGTAGATGTTACCTTAGTGGTATAATTTATAAACAAAGTATGTATAATATAATTTCATATATATGCATTAATATATAAATATTTATTATACATATAGTTGTGTTATAATTGTTATTATTATAATAGTGAATTCTATATGTTCATTTATATTTGGTTAGTATAAAATCATTAGAATGTTTAAATATAAAGAATTTAATGTATTTATTAGTTTAAATACAAAACATAGTTGTATGTTATGAACTGTCTATTGTTATATGTGGAATATATATAATTTCTTAGATAGGGTTATAATATTATTTCATGGAGAAATAATATTATAAATTACTTAGTGGATAAAGCAACTGGCAGTCTAGATAATCATTATCAAGGTGGTATGTTATATTGATTCTATTTTTGTATTATATTTATTATTTATAATAAAGTAGATGATTAGATTCCATTCACTTCATTTGATAGACTAAATGAATGTTTGTGATATTTGTGTATTTAGCATAATTTTGATTAGTTAAAGTGAAATATGATGAATGAATATATTAATTTTTGTATTATTATTTATTTTATCTAATCTTGCATTAATGACCCTAATTAAGTAGTGAATGGATTCCAATAGCTTAATTAGTGTCATCAATTCAAGATAAGGATTAATTTGATCAAATGGTGTGTATGAATTTGATAGATCATAGAGATCATTTATTATTGAAAACTTTGGCCAAATTAATGTTTGATAAACATTGTCATTTCATAGGTTGATATAGTTATCATATTTATGCGACATCATATTAGAATATATTTATTTATGGTACACATTATATATTAGATATCTTTGACACATAGGTTCTAGTTTGTTAATCTAGATTCATGCACCATCATTATCTACCTATCCATGAAAGGAGTTCCATCCCCTTATTTGAGAGATAATGTGGATGATCTATGGTCCATGGTTGTGAAAAATTTCTCAGATGATGCTCTCCCTCCTAGTTAGAGTACTATACTTGAGACTACACTTGAGATTACATATTGATACTTGAGTCATGTAGAATCTTGAGTCATGGAGACTCTGATCATAGGAGATTTGTATAATGTTTTATCATTTAAGATATTTTATGTATTGGTTAAAATTATAATGTTTAAGCATTGTACTTCTATAGTAGAGGCTATAATATTGTATCAACTATGGTTAAATTTGTACTATTTCATTTATGTTGAGATGTAATATTTGTGGTTATTTAGTATTTTTCATGATTTATATATCTATTCATGGTGATCCTTAGCTAAGTAGATTAGATATAACCTTGATGGTTAACTAAATTAATACATTTAATTAAATATCACTAGATAGGATTTATCATAGTGAAATCTATATGTTGAATATATGTAATTAAATTTAAAAAAACTATTACAATAGTATAGTAAAACCCAATGGGGTTTTCATATTGTGGTATCAGAGATGAGGCTTAAACTCTAAGACTTAATGTGTCAAATAAAACAAAATTATTCTCCTAATAAATAGGAATAACAATAGATCAACTAGACCAAGAGGTGAGGGTATTTCAAATACCGAATCCCCTATTGATCTAAACTAGTTTGTAGTTGAGTAAGCTAGAAAATTAGACCAAATAATTACAACCATACAAGAAGCTAGGGACCAAATCATGGCCCTAGAATAGGAAGTGCATGGCCATAAAGAGGAGAATATTCAACAATAAATTGAAGAACATCATGATGACTAGGATCATCTTCAATAGCAGAGGCATGAGGAGGTGCCACAAGATGTGAGAGCTTGAGTAGATGTAGAGTTATCAAGTGACATGAAAAATGTGAATCCACTTAAGTTTAATGTAATTGTATTAGGAGATGGAGCTAAAGCATAGATAACATAAATAGAAAATTATTTCGAGATTCAAAATTATTTTTAACTCATGAAAGCAGCTTGGGAAGATTATCAACTTACTGGTGAAGCAACAACTTGGTAGGCAAATAATAAGCTTGAGATGAAACTTGACTCAACCACCACCATGTGGGAACTATTTATGACACTATTTAGGTCATGATGGCTTCCATAGTTGTACTTTGACCAAAATCTTATAGATTTATAGAATCTTAAGTAAGGAGATTTGTTAAGGAAATAATACTAGGATCAATTCACCAATCTTCTTAAGTGTGTACCTCAATTTCAAGTAGATGAGAGGATCAAAATCAGGAAATTCATCATGGGATTGAAAGCCCAAATAGGTTATGAAGTAGATGTGCATGGTCCATGTACTATGGATTAGATGTTTGAGAAGGCGATCAAGCAAGAATAGAAACTAAAATATCTTTCCCAATTCAGATATAAGTTTAAAAATAAATTTGTAAGTTCTAAACCAACTTTCAAGAAGAAGAACTAGAAGCAGAGAAATAGAGATTCTAAGGATCAGCTCAATAATCAGATTGTCAAGTTCAATAGTGGTTCAGGAAAAATGAAGCCTGATAATTATTTTAAAGGTGGTTTTAAGAGAAACCAATAGTCAAAGAAGAAATGACTAGTTGGAGGTTGCTTCATATGTGGAGGTGACCACTTTGCTAGAAAATGCCCTTAGGATAAATCAAAGAATAAGAGTTCAACTTCTTATCAAGGTATGTTTCAATAGTGAATTCATGTAGTTATCAACAATTAATAGGTTGAGTATAAAGCTTCACCCCTAGAACTATCAGGTATTTTGTTCAATTATCCAGTTTCCATTTTAATTGATATGGGAGATAAAAAAATATTTTATTGATCCTAGAATGCTTAGCAAATTGTATATAAAGGCTAGAGTAATGGAAAATGCATGGTTGGTACAATATGAAAATGAATCAAATGTCAAAGTTCTCAAGTGTTTAGTTGAAACAAAGGTTATATTTCCTAAGTTTACTAAGGTAGTAGATCTTTATGTAGCACCATTGGGATTATATGATGTGATTCTATGAGTCAATTTGATTGTGAAGCATAAAGCCAAGGTTGACTATTTTTTGAAGAAGGTTGAATGTCAAGATTATTTTGGAAATCAAACACAACTTTAGGTCAAGAGAAGGGAATTGAAACTAAGACATATTTATGTAATTGATATCATACATGGATCAAAACTTTAGTCTAAGGTGTTGTGTAAAATTATAATCACTTAATTGGTTGATTTAAAGGCATAACTTTATTATTGAAAGATTTGATTTAATTGAGTGTGTCACCATGGGGTGATCTAGTTATCTTTGACAAGAACAAGGATAACACTCTTCACCTATGTATAGACTATAGGATGTTAAATAATCAACTATCAATAAAATATATCTATCTCCATGCATTTATGATCTCTTTGATCAAATGCAAGGGGAAACAATCTTTTCTAATATTGATATTAGAGCAGAGTATCACAAGTTGAGGATTCATGAAGAGGATATTCTGAAGACAACATTTAAGACTTGATATGGGCACTATGAGTTTACAGTATTACCATTTGGATTGACAAATGCTCTAGTAACATTTTTAAATCTTATGAACAATGTGTTTAGAGATTACCTAGATCACTTTGTGTTGGTATTTCTTGGTGACATCTATAGACACCAAAATTGTGTTGACTCCCCTTGGTCCTAACCCACACCTTATTAATTTAAAATAAACTATTTATTTTAAATTATGACCTCACCTTGGACACCTCACCTTAGACCATTTCCTACCCTATGACTCACCTTGAGACTAATTCATCTACCTATGACCTATTCTCACTCCTTTCCAACTACCTAACCAACACTCGTGCATAATAACCTTGCCTTTTGACCATTCTCCAATGGCAAATGCACATGGCAGATGGAGAAACGGGCAAAGGGCCAAAAATAGCCCTTTTACCCATTCTCTAGCCACCAACATCGGTCAACTATCAGCCGACACTGGTGGGATTTCTGACATTGATTTCTTAAGCCTAATCATGAATCCAGAATCTCTAATCGCTAATCAGGAAAACTCTCTTAGATCATAATCTCTCTCTCTGGCTCTCTCCCTCAGACTCTTGGACGTGGATGCGCACACTCTGAGACTAAACATTAGACTTCAACTAACACTCTCCTATTACAAAAACTTGGAACAAGTGACTCTAGACTAGATGTGAACATTTCACAAGGGCTTTGACATCAGCCATAATAGGAATACGCATTCTAACACCCTTGGTTCTTCTAACAAGAGCTAAGTATTTTTCTATTTCATTTCATTATTTATAATCCATTAGTAATTATTTTCTATTTATTATTTTTGAATACAATCAACCCGACCTGAATTTCTTCCTAGAAAGGTTGAAAAGCCTTCCTACTATTCTTATCCATTTACATACCAACCCTTTGCCTTTGCCCCCTCTCAGACCCTATTTACTGTCTTGTAACCCTGCACAGACCCAGACTCCTTCCAGACTCTTCTATCAACCACAGACATAATCAAAAACCTGTCCAAGGCCCATTGCCTTGACCGACATCGACCACAACCCCAATCAACATAAGCAATATGACCGATGTCAGCATATTGACTGATTGATGCTGGCAGGACTACCGACATCGGTGACTGTGAAAGACTGATTGCAGAAGATAGGTATGTGTTATCTTTATTTCTCTTTCTTAGTCTTTCACCATTTCTTTATTAAACACTCTTTTGTCAAATAAGTGGACTATCATCCCTCAAGGAAGTCTTTGTACTTTTCAGGACCGAGCATATTTCTTGGTAGTCCACCATATCTTTATCTAACAATTTCTTTGTTTGAGTTTCTTTCTCTCTATAGGTGTGTCCTCCACAGCCAAAGAGGAGCTCCTACAATGCTTGGATATGGTGCGTAACTTAATCCAAGTATCATCTAACCCCTGACCCTTTATCTTTAGTTTCTTCCTTGCTTGAATGCATATTTAGCTCACTCATCTAGTAATTAATCACATTATGAATAAATCGTAGTGTACATATGTTACACATCTAGACCACATTCACAATAAAACATCTAAACATACCTGAGATAAAGCCTAACTAGGATTTCACCACCTAGCAGATACCTTACCCTTCTTGGCGATCCTACTTGGACTTCACAACCAAGAGGAGGACCCACTCTGTTCTCTGGTAGAGTATAAACTATAGGCAAATTATATATTGGCTAAGTGACCCAGCTTGGCTCTGGGCTCATGAAGTGAGGGGAACAAGCTCCTAGCACCAAGCCACATACGGAACCTAATATAGATTGTGAGCACCAAAACATAACCCGAAACCAGCCTTAGACTACCTCTTTTAGAACCCGTTCTAAAATCCCAAACTCCCAAACATATTCTTCTAAGGCTTAAGCCACCATGACTCTAAAAATTTATTCTTAGGAATTTAACATTTAGAGGTTGCTTGCCTTCATCTTTTCTATTATTTTTATCTGGTTGTTTGAGATGGTAAGGATGCATTATTTTGAAGTCTAAAAATGACTCAAAATTTCTCTTTTCTTCCAAAAACTTTTAGTTATCTGAGTTTCTAGAAACACACAGACATTGACATCAATTTTTCCATCGATGTCGGCAACTTTTCCTCACCGACATCAGTTTTTCCACCGATGTCAGTCACTATCAACAAATTTTCCTTCCAAAATAGCAAGCTAAAAACCTAACTTTCTTGCTGTTAAACACACTCTGACACCCTTTGATTTTTTGAAACTAAAACACACAATTTCTAAAACCTCAACCCCTTTTGCCTTGAATGGATTTAATGCACATTCAAGCCAAATCCCTTATTGACCACGCGAGGTAACAACCACTTCCACCTTCACCTTTCATATCAAGTCCCCAAATAGAGTATATTTCAGATACTAAACATACTCCTATCCAGCCAACCCCTGACCAACATCCAATTGTTCCTGAAGGGGATCATAACTTTGAGAGATTACTTGATCATAACGTCAAGGCTCTCCAACACTATCTCTCAAGAAGCCAAACGTGAGACCCCTCAGGTAATCCTATTTATGGGATGTCAACTTCCTTGGTTGAAGCGGCAATGATAACAACAGCCTCTGCTACCCAACCCATAATCACTTAGGCTAGTGCCCCGACCAATAACCTGACCTTGGCTAATATTCAAAATTTGGCCTCCCCTTATATTTTTGAACCTGTCTCCATTGGGGTTTTTGTACCCCCTCAACCACAAACAATTTAACCAGGTTTGGCACCTTTCCCAAACGTGATTGTCTCTGCCCCACACACTCTTGCGCCCATAAACACAACAGTGACAACCTACCCTTTAACTAGTGTCACCACTATTCAACCACCTATGGCGACACCCAATCAATTTGTGCCCTCCAACTTCATGGCACAATCCCCCTTGACCTCAACATCAGTCCCTATGATGAACTACCAATATGTTGTGAGTATACAAATGTAACCAAGTACATCATACACCCCTCCTAACTCCTTCCAAGTAATTTACAACCTAGGGGGTGCCCCATCTACCAATCCATCAGCTGATCTGATCAAGATCTTGATGGATAAGATGTCTAACCTTGAGACATCCATTTCTAGTTCAAGCAATGTTCTTTCATATGAACAAATCTGCAATGAACCCATCCACCCTTCAGTGCCTATTAGACCATACCCTAACCATTGAGAACTCCTTAAATTTACTCACTTTTAGAGTAAAGAAGACCCACAACAACATCTACGAGTGTTTAGACACGCTTGCTACCTTACAGCACACGATGATGCATTATTACTTTGCACATTTCCCATGTCATTTTCTGGTGCTACCTTTGACTGGTATAGCTCTATTGTCAGTCATTCCCTTTTTTCTTTCACTCAACTCACCCAACTATTACTCGACCACTTTTCAATCAACATCACTAAGAAGGTCTCCATTACAGACCTCTATTCTATTAAACAATTCAACGATGAGTTAATAGCTGACTTCGTTTCCCATTGGAGAGGTTTGATCAACTAACTCTCCTTTTCATTACATCAAATTGAGCTCATTGAGCTCTTCTCACGAGCATGTGCCAAGCACATCTCATCCAATTTATGGGTTCAAACTTTCCACACATTTGATGAAGCTTTCACCATGGCTCAAAAGCTTGAACTCTGCGCTGTCGAAGAGGATAGAGTCAAATTGTGTAGTAAAAATACCAATGCAAAATCTAATGACCCCTCTTCTTCTAGACCTTCTTCTTCCCACTCCAAGTCCAAAGCATTAGTGAATGTTGTGGTACTTAGGCCATCATCTTCGACTACAACTACCCAATCTGAGCCCTCTACATCATAATACTTCACAAGACAATTCCAACAATAGAATATACAGCGTCAATACACTCCAATAGGAGAATCATACACTTTCGTGTTGAATAAATTACTCAAGCAGGGGGTCCTCAATCTCCCTCAAATTTGACCGCCTTAATTTGACCCCTCAAAAGCCATCCCTACATGGTATAGGGAAAATTACTTCAAGACAAAAGTCATCATCATGTCAAAAGTCATGACACAGACAACTATAAAACCTTCAAAAACATTATTCAAGACATGCTAGATAAGGGAGATCTTGTTTTGGATAACCCAAATGCACTGGCTAACCACAACATAGATATCTTTAGACAACCATTCCCTAACCATCCCCCAAATTAGAATAACATTCAAACCATAGTCGATGACCTTCAAGAGCGTAATATACGCACGATCGACATGGTTTCTAACCAACCTCTCCCACAGTCTAAAGAGGTTAGTCCACTTATTTGTCCATCACAGGTAAAAGAGCCTTCTTCTCCTATTTGTCCATCACAGATAAAAGAGCCTTCTTCTCTTATTTGTCTATCATAGGTAGAAGAGCCTTCTTCTCCTATTTGTCCATCATAGGTAGAAGACCTTTCTTCTCCTATTTGTCCATCACAAGTAGAAGACCTTTCTTCTCCTATTTGTCCACCACAGGTAGAAGACCCTTCTTCTCCTATTTGTCCTCCATCAAGCCCCTTTTCACATGTAGGAGAGGCTACTTTGACCTCTCCCATATTGGAGGATGTTTTGATGGCACCAATGCCAGTGGCCTCACCCTCATCCTTCTTATCATCAATGGGGGATCATACTTTCCCCACTCCTAGACCACACATCAAAACCATGATTATCCCTGCGCTCAATCCTCTCGAAGAGCCATATTCTCCAAACCCTTCTCTGCCGAGAGAAGAACTTGTCACTTCACCCACTTTAGCCAAAGAAGATCCGTTGATAGCTTTCTCTCACCTTTTGCCCAAGATCTCTACGTCTCACATGTTTTCATCAACATCTAAACCTAAACCCTCACAAGCATCCACCATGTCGAAAGAGATTAAATCTCTCGGTGTTCATCCTATATCAAACCTCACTCACCCACAAGTGAAGGTAGACTTGAACCTTGCCTCACACAATAGTGATCCTCGCACCAAACTAAAGAAGGCTACTAAACCACATCAGAGCACTCCTCCCCCACCATCACCATTGCCCTCCATTTTGGGTCCACATCCATCCACTTTAATAAGAGTGTTCCCAACTCCAACACCTAACAAAAACAAATCACCTCCATTACTACCTACACCTAACAAAAATATACCTCCTTTAAAACATCCAACACCTCCTACCACGAAAGTGTCATCTACACATATAGTCACACCACCAAACAAAAATATGGTATGAAAAACTCCTCTTACAACTCCTAAATAGAAGTTGTCAACCCTTACTACAACAAAATGTGCATACCCATTAGCGGGTTCCTATGCTTTGCTGTTACACCAATTTTTGAAGTCTTCTAGCATCAGTATTCCACCCATTAAACCTTACCAACCTCTCAGACCAAAACCATCTTGGTTCGATGACACTAAAATTTGTGCGTATCATCGCACACCTGGGCATGACACTAAGCATTATTGCGCTCTTAAGGTTGTCATCCGCCAACACCTAAAAAAGGGCACCCTTCACATTAAGGACCCCTTTGAAAAACTACTAACATCATCCCATGCTTCCCAAACCTCCTCACCTTCACACTCATAAACTCTTGGATCAAAACCATCTTGGTTCGATGACACTAAATTTTATGCGTATCATCGCACACCTGGACATGACACTAAGCGTTACTACACTCTTAAGGTTGTCATTCATCAACACTTGAAAAAGAACACCCTTTTCATTAAGGATCCTCTTGACCACCCTTTCAACACACCATCAACACCATCCTATGCCTCCCAAACATCCTCACCTAAATCAGGATCTCAACGCAAGACTATGGTCCCTCTACCACCTTCGCCCCCTTTATTTGAAATCAACACTATCAATGTGGCCACTAGGTCACAAACCATGAAGGATAAAGGAAAAGAAAAGCTTTCTCTCCCTTGGACATATCCATTTGTCAAGCCCTCTCAACCACCAAAACCCAAGATTTCTATCTTGGGCACATCCCATACAACATCTTCGAAGCCAATTCGTGACTCCAAGGTGAAACAACTTCACCAAACCCGTGTGAAGATGTCTTTGTATGACCTCATTCAAAGCTCTCCACAACATCACCAACCCTTGATCAAGGCCTTACAAGCAGTGGAGGTCCAACTTGAAAACCCCTAACCATTAGCTACTTTAGTCCAATCATTACCCACCGTTGCCTCCATCACCATCAGTGATTATGAGATTCCAGACTACAACCTGGAAGATCAAGATTTCACCCTCTTAAACTAAGCCTATCAACCAAGCTTCATAGGATGTATCCTCATGTTGTACTCCTTGTCAAAGAGGAGCTTCATCATCTTCTCTCCATCTCATTTATCCAACCCATTGATTATCCGCAATGGGTGTCAAACATTATCCTTGTCAAAAGTGACTGGGGGAATTTGACTTTATACTGACTATCACGACCTCAACCAAGCATCGACCAAACATCAACCAACATCTTAATCATCTTAACATCTAAACATCAACCAACACGTGACCAATATGGAAAGAAGTAAGTAGGGCAAGTTTGCTCCTAATTGACTCAGACTTTACATAATAATGTATGGATCAGGCACTTATCATCTATCTTCTTTCAAAGGCTGCCAGAACTTGAGCCTCTTAATGCCTTACATCTATGACCATTATATTGTTAATCAATTAATCATTCACTTGATGTTTAACTTGAGCTCGTCCCTTGAGCAACCCCTATCATCCTCATTCCTATCAACCCTTTTTCCCTACAAACATTAGTCAACCCTTTTGTCAAGCATGAGTGCTTTGTCCTAATAAAAGGGGAACCCTTAAACCTCTATAGTCTTGTCCATGACTAAAAATTTTGTCAAAAACAAATTGGGATGTCAAACAAAATATCCAAAGGTCATAAACTATACATGTAGACTGCTCCCTCGAAGGATAGCTACATAATTGATGTAATTGATAGACTACTCCCTTGAAGGATAGTTATTCAAAGACATTCAAATATACAAAGCAGAATATAGACCACTCCCTCGAAGGATGGCCTAAATTTTGCTACATACACAACACCCCATGACCACAAAACACAACAACATCCCTATGTAGACTTCTTGCATTGATCAGTCTGCTACTTAAAAAAAAAAGTGACTGACAAATCATGGACTTGTCTATAGACGTTCTCAGGATAAACTATAAAAGGGGAAAAGTTATCCTTGCTCAAAAAGGGTTATGCTACCCTCACCTATCACAAAATCAAACCTATTACCCCAACATACTCAAGGGATTTGGAGCTCACTTAACGTCAAGTGATTTGAATACTTCTCTAACATAAACCAATGGTCAAATGACGTAATGCATGAACGGGGCTTTTGTTTGCAAAAACCTTATCTATGCCATCATCATGGTCCTTGTCAATGAAAGAGCAACACGCCTTTCACTTTTTTAACATACCTTGGTCACATACAACTAGATCATCAAACCAAACCAAACCAACCAAACCCAACCAAAACCTTTTCAAACCACTAACATGACATCATGATTTATTCAATAACCCATTTGTGTTATATGAATTATCATAGCCCATTCACACTAGTTTTTATGGACAACAATACACATGGAAACTATCAACCTCAACATAATTTATGTCAAACATACACCATCACATAATATGGAAAAGGCTGTAACATCATCATACCTTCATCATTTCAAGCATGTACCATTATACATATGGGAAATGCTAACATGACCAAAACCAACTATTAACCACTTTGACTCTTCTTTAGAACTACATTGGCTTGAGGCCCTTAACATAGGGGATATGTAGGCAGCACTCAATCTTTTGAGGTTATCTTGGCCATTCACCCGATCGACTCCCTCATGACATTGGCCATTCATTTGTTCATCTACCTAATGGATAAACCATATGACCTTTAATCATGACTTAACCTAGTCCAAAATCATGACCAAACAACCAGCCCTAACACTGAATGAGTTACCTAGACTTCTCATGGGGCACATTGGAGATAATATACATCTCCCTAACTATAACAAACAAACATTTGAGATCACTTATATCTCAACCCAACCTAACCAATGACCTTGGAGATCATGACTATCTCCTCAGACCATGACCACTTTTGAGACAACTTTGCCTTGGTTATTTTGATTGCATATATGCTACCTCATGAATAGTTAGCAAATTATATGCACCTCACACTATGACCCTCACAAGTATTGGATCGCACCCAAGTTGATCCCCACTACTTGTGACTTTTTCGTGTTTTCCAGGAGCACTTCCTAAGCCCAAGATACTTGGAACACGATGACCATTTGGAGCTACAGCTTTGATCATTTAACCCAATCAGCTATGACTAAAAGCTAGGGACCAGTTATTTCAATTTTATCACTCCTCGACCTTGCCTATGACAATTTAACCTACCTATAATGTGAAGTGGTATACACACAATCTCAACTATTGCAGCGTTCACACTCAAACTTCACCATACCCATCCACTGCCTATCAAATCAGCACCCGATATCAGGTTACCTTCCCTCGACTCCCGCTTTGAGGAAGAATACCTCATCTCATACCTGGGGTAACAACACCTTATTTTTGTCTTGCAGTTCGTCTAGAACAGCCAACAAGACAAAAAGGGGCAAATGTAGACACCAAAATTGTGTCGACTCCCCTTGGTCCTAACCCACACCTTATTAATTTAAAATAAACTATTTATTTTAAATTATGACCTCACCTAGGATACCTCACCTAGGACACCTCGCCTGAGACACCTTGCCTTAGACCATTTCCTACCCTATGACTCACCCCAAGACTAAGTCATCCAAATCATAACCACCTAAGACCCATTCCAACCTCCTAACCAACACTCGTGCATAATAACCCTGTCATTTAACCATTCCCCAATGGTAAATACACTCAGCGCATGGAAAAATGGGCAAAGGGCTAAAAATAGCCCTTTTACCCATTCTCTAGCCGCTGACATCGGTCAACTATCAGCTAACACCAGTGGGATCACTGACATCGGTTTACTTAAACTAAATTCTAATGCTGAGTTATGGGCTACCGAATCACAAATCATGAATCTCAGACTCTTGGACTCTATCTCTCGAATCCTTCTGCTCGGACTCTTGGATGTGGATGCACACACTCTGAGACCAGACATCAGATTTCCACTAACACTCACCTGGCTTCTGCACAAGTCACTCTAGATTGGATTGGAACATTACACAGCCACAATAGGATACGTATTCTAATATCTCTGGTTCAGCCACAAGCAGAGCTAAGTATTCTTCTATTTCATTTCAGTATTTAGAATCCATTAGTAATTAGTTTCTATTTACTATTTCTAAATAAAATCAACTCGACCCAAATTTCTTCTTGGAAAGGCTGAAAAGCCTTCCTCCTATTCTTATCCATTTACATACCAACTCTTTACCTTTGCCCCCTCTCAGAGCCTATTTACTATCTTGCAACCCTGCACAGACCCAGACTCCTTCTAGACCCCTCTGTCGACCACAAACTTGTCCAAAAACCTATCCAAGGCCATTGCCCCGACCGACATCGACCACAACCCTGACCGACATCGGCAATATGACCGACGTCGACATATTTGACAAATCAATGCTGGTAGGACTACCGACGTCAATGACTTTGACAAATCGACTGTAAAGAAATAGGTACACATTATCTATTTTCCTCTTTGTTAGCCATTTGTCATTTCTTTATTTACGACTCTTGTACTTATAAATAGTGGATTGTCATCCCTCATGGAGCTGTACGCTTCTGAGACCAAGCATTGCTTGGTAGTCCACTTTATCTTTATCTAACATTTTTCTGTGTTTGAGTCTTATTCTTTCTACAGGTGTCTTCCTCCATAACCAAAGAGGAGCTCCTACAATGTCTAGATACAGTGGGCAACTTCATCCCGGTATCATCTAACCCCTGACCCTTTATCTTTAGTTTCTTCCTTATCTGAATGTAAATAGCAAAAATGAGTAGAAACAACATCCTCATTTATTCCAAGGATGAGGAAGAGCACTTACAACATCTGGAATTAGTTTTGCAATATTTGTGGAAGCATAGATAGTATAGTAAATTATCTAAATGTGTATTTTTCCAAAATAAAGTGTAGTATCTAGGACATATTATCTTTACATATAGTATTTCAGTATATCTAGTAAATATAAGAGCCAATATGGAGTGGTCAACACTAAATAATGTGCATGAAGTAATAAGTTTCATGGTTTTAGTAGGCTATTACAATAATTCATTCATAATTTATCTAAGATAGATAATCTAATCACCTCTCATTAGTGAAGACTAAGAGTTTCATCTGGTTAGATAAGTGTGAGGTAGCCTTTTAGGAACTAAAAAGGAGGCTTACTTTAACACCAGTGCTAAGAGTTCTCAATCTTAATGGTCAATTCTTAGTGATCACTGATACATCTGGAGATGGACTTGGAGGAGTTATTATGTAGGATGGTTTAGTGGTAGCTTATGAGTCTATGAAATTGAAGCCATATGAGGTAAATTGTGCCCCTCATGACCTAGAACTTGTGGTAATTGTGCAGGCTTTGCAATTTTGAAAGCATTATTTATTGGGTAAACCATTTGAGCTCAAGATTGATAACTTAGGACTCAAGTACATCTTCATTTACCTAAATTTGAAATCTCATCAAAGATAATTATTAGATTTATTATTTGACTATGATTTTAATATTAACTATATTAAAGGTAAGGAAAATAGAGTAGTTGATGCTCTAATCCATAAAAGGTACATAGCAGTTATGGATACTATCAGGAGTACTTTTAGAGATCAAATGATAAAATTATTGTAAAGAGATGAATTTTATGATTAGGTTAGGAAATTCTCAAAATCCTAATTTTAAGGGATTCAAAATAGATAATGATGGTTATTTATGATACAATAGTAGGATGTATGTTCTAGATAGAGAGAATCTGAGGAGCATAGTACTAAAGGATTTGCATAATGCCCCATTTTTAGAACATCCAAGAGTAACCAAGCTTATGATTGAGCTTAGACCACTCTATTTATGGAAAGGAATCAAGAGAGATGTAGTCAATTTTTTGTCTCATTGTCTCAAATGTCAGCATATGAAAGTTAAACATGTGCATCCAACTAGATTGTTGTATCCACACAATATACCTAAATGGAAGTGGCATGTGATCGGTATGGACTTTATCCAAGGGTTGTTGTTATCATGGAACAAGTATGACATGATATTGGCTATAGTTGATAAACTAACCAAGGTAGTTTACTTCATACTGAGAAACTTGACTAATGATGAACCTATGCTTGCAAAGAGATTCATAAAAGAAGTGTATAAATTGCATGGTTTTTTAGAGAAGATCATTTTGGATCATGATCTGAGGATGACTTATAGATTTTAGTTGACTCTAAATTTAGCTATGGGTATGTATTTAAACTTCATCACTACATATCACCCACAAATTAATGGACAAACAAAGCAAGTTAATCAAATTTTAGAAAATCTATTTCGTGTGTGTTTCATGGATCATCAATACAAGTGGGAAGAGTATATTCCATTAGTTGAGTTTGATTACAACAAATCATACCAATCAACATTGAATATGGATTTATTTGAGGCATTATATATAAGGAGGTGTAAAACACAATCAGTTGGGATAGGTTGGAAGATAGGATAGTCTTTGGACCTAAGATGCTTTCAAAAATGGAAAAGCAAGTCAAAAAAATTAGGTAGAAGTTTGTCGAGGCCAATGATAGATATAAAAGTTATGATAATTTGAAGAGAAAAACTAGGTAGTTTTCTATAGGTGATAAAGTGTTTCTATGGGATAAGCCTCAAAAAATCTTGATTAAATTTAAAAAATTAGTGAAACTTTCACAGAGATATGTGGGACCCATCAAGGCTTTATAAGTGGTCCACCCTGTAGTGTATAGGTTTGCACTCCACTAGCTTTAGCTCTTTTTCATAATGTCTTCCACATGTCTTATCTTAAAAATTATATAGTTCATCCTTCACATTTTTTGCATTGGAATGCTTTTTAGGTTCTAGATCATGGGGTGGTCATGGCAAAACCAATCAAATTAATTGACACTCACAAACTTCATTTGCATAATAGAGAAGTGTCATAGTGAAAAGTCTTATGGGACTAATACTTTGAGGATAGTGCCACATGAGAGGACTATGATGAGTTTTACAAGTTATTTCCACATTTATTTGTTTGGTTTAGTACTCCATATTATATTATTTTCTGTTGAACAATGTTTTAAATTCATAACTTTTATTTGAATAATTGTCATTAAAATGATGACCATCTTTAAGAGGGAAGGATGCCACGTCCTGATTTATCTATAAACTAAATAACCTATTTAATATATGGATTATTGTGGTTGATTAGTTGATTAAATAATATTTGATTAAGCTTGATGAAATATGTTGATTATGGGATAGTTTGTGTTTCTTAAGTTACATGATTATATGTATGATTTATTGGTACTTTTATAATTTATGATCATATTTGATTAGTTATAAAACATTATTTTATCAATATAATGATGTTTTGGACTAACTACCTTCATTAGCATGAGGTGTATGTAGGGCAAATTCTTCCCCTAGATCATGATGGAGGGAGAGTATCATCAGAGAGGGTAGTCTACATGGAAATTTTAGGGGATGATAAAGAACAAATATGGAAACCCTTTCACACACCACTTAATATATCATGTTTCATAATTAATGGTTGATATAGATAGCATAGCATGTTTTATATACTTTTTCTTTAGATGATTTTTAATATATTTTCTAGTATAATCTTAATTGTTGTTGATGATCATGGTGATTATTTGAGTGATTTTATCGATTAAGGTTAACGGCATATATTGATTATAGGATAGTTTGTGTTGATGAATTTACATGATTAGATGTTATGAGTTAGTAATACTTTTATATTTTGTACTTTGTGATTATGTTTGATTAGTTATACAACATGATTTTATGAATATAATGATGTTTCAGGCTAACTACCTTCATTATCCTAAGGTGAATGTAGGATAAATTCATTCTTCAGGATGTGATGAAGGGAGAGTATCATCAGATAGAGTGGTTTATATGGAGATGTTGGGAGATGATAGAGAATAAATTCAAAAGCCCTTTCACACACGACTTAATATATCATGTTCATAATTAGTTAATTGATATAGATAGTGTAGCATGTTTTGTGTAATTTTCTTTAGGTGATTTTTAATATGCTTTTTGGTATAATCTTGATTGATGACAATGATCATGTTGATTGTTCAAATGATTTCACTAGTTTTGTAATCATACTAGTTTATCATATATAATGCAATTGTATAACTGAATGAGTGAATTCGGTTATGTTTTACTTACCTTGTTAGATATAGTTGCATAGTATAACGATGTGATGTTTTAATAAATTTCATTATTATTATTTGATTTATAATATTGAAATAATAATAATAATTATTATTATTATTATTATTATTATTATTATTATTATTATTATTATTATTATTATTATTATTATTATTATTATATGTTAAATCTATAAGTTGAAAGATATGAATAACATTGTTTTTAAATATCTTTGTATTCAATTTAATTATATGACTTAAGGTTTGATTATCATAATATATGAATACATTGTTTTAATTGTAAATGATTTTAGGAAATCATTATATTTGTTATGTATGTTTATTGATAAGCATAGTAACATGGAACTATAGTCTTATAATACCTAGGAGTATTGTCATGAAATATAATCATTATTTGATTGATAGATGTTCCATGCAAATACAATGGTTGTCGACTAAGATAGTTATTGCATGAAATAAACTTGGGGACTAAGTGACTTGTTTTAGTTTGTTGATTTTGGGAAGTCAGTGATTATTTGCTAAGTTAATGACATGTAAATTTTATAAGGAATATAAAATTATTATATGGAATTGTTTATAATTATCAATATAAATAGGGTTTCTAATCATCTATTGACTTTGAGTTAACCATCATTTGGAAATAAGCATGGTAGTTGGCTATGGTTGCATGGTGGCAAAATGTAGAGTTTTGTTGAGAAAATTTAACATGCATTTTATTAGTTGGTTTTTCATGATGGAGATGGAGGAAAAAATAAAGGAATGGGAGGTGATGGAGATAAATAAAGAAGGAAAAAAAAAGTGTTTTGGGGGGGGGGGGGGGGGGAGGGGGAGGATATACAAAGACATATGAAAATTTGTAGTCAAGGAGAACAAGGTTAAAGGATTTGGATTTTGGATCTTATAAAGTTTGACTTACTTGTTATAATACATAGGTCGGTTATGTACTTGAATTACTACGTGTTAGTGTTGGATATACTTTGAAATATGGGTTTTGATTCATTTAAAATGAATTGATAGAAAATGGGCTTTCATTCATTTGTAATTAAGTATAAAAAAATAAATAGGGTGTTATACGCAAGGCCTTATGGGAGGCTCGACCTCCATAGAACCCTATATCCAACCCATTAATCCCTGAATTTATATTTAAGTTGATATGGCATTTTGTTTAGGATATATACAGTCATTTTTTGTAAATGGGAATTACTATATATATATATATATATATATATATATATATATGTACACACACACACACACACATGTGTGTGTGTGTATGTATGTGTATATATATATATATATATATATACACTTCTCAAGATAATAAATAAATAACCCCATTTCCATTTTTATAGAGTCTAATAAAGTTATATATATATATATATATATATATTGGAAATAACATTTATAATAACTAAGTCATTTTAGGGTTGTTTTATTATGAGATCAATTGATTATTATAAGAATTATTATATGCAGTAAATAGGATAAATGGAACTTTGAGTACAGTTGTGTGATTATAAATAAATATAGTCTGTATTCATTGGGTTATGATTTTGGTTTATATTGAAAAGATTTAAAAACAACTTAGTTTGATTTCATATTAAGTGACTTTGTCAAACTATTGAAACAAGTTTGAAAAATATACCATAATCAGCTTAATTGATCTCTAGAATGAGTAAGGTTTTTCCAAAATGACATAGATAGAGATATACAGTGGAATGATTACTAATTTCACTATGTCGAATGATTTATAGTTGAGAATTTATTTTTACTTTAATTTGACTATGTCGAATGTCAATATGTTTGGGTTACATAGATAAACACTTGACTATATTGAACATTGTCTGATGATTTTATGCATTGGATTTGTAAGCAAAATTAAAAATGAGGTTAAACATAGAATATTGAGTCTTGGTTAGGTTAATAGACTAATCATAGATTGAGTAGATAAAACATAAAAAAATTATGTCTTCCTATTTTAAAAGAATGAATAAAAACTTGATTTAGAATGCATTTGGTTTGATAACCTTGCATATATAATAGTCTATGTAATATGTTTTAGTAGAACTCCTAAAGCATAAATTGATTGGCCATTATATTTAAGTTTGAAACAATACATGTTATGAGTGTTCTATTAGATAAAAAGAATAAGTATTATATAACTTATGTATGCTTGGAGTTTATAATGAATGAGTTATTAAATATTATACTGTATGCTTTTAAAGTATAAATGTATGGAATGTATAGGTGTTTATAAAATTATATATAAATCTAAAACATTACTCCATACCAAAATGTTTGTTTAATGTGTATATTATGTGCAATTTTTTACATAATAAATATTTAGAAACATCTATTGTATGTTAGATGTTTGGTTGAAATTCTAAGTTTATGGAATTTAATTACTAACCATAGATCTTTTATAATTAATAGAATATTGTCTTTTGTTACAAATGGGAAATGTGAATAGGTTTTAAACTAGGTTTAAATAATTAAAAGTTAAGGAAATAACTTTTACAGTTACAGAGTGATGTTAAGTAACTAATACTCTAAACATGATTCTTACCTGGATGACAAGATTCTAATGAGGATTGTATTTTGATTATATTTATTGTTCTATAATAAATTAGAGAATCATAGATTCATTTCATTTTATTTGATGGACTCAATGAATGAAAATGATATTTCTATACTTAGCATATTTAATCTACTAATAAGGAATATTCTATTAGAATCTATTGGTTTTTATGTTATTTGATATTTTATTAAATCTCATATTCATGACACTAATTAAGTAGTGGATGGATTCCATTGAATTAATTAGCACCATCAATGCAAGAGATGAGGAGTAATCTGAATAAGTGGTGTGTATGAATTTGATTGATCCTTGAGATCATTTATTATTGAAAACTTTGGTCAAAGTAATGTTTGATAAAAATTGTCATTTCATATGTTGATATAATTTTCATATTTATGTGATATAATGTTAGAGTAGATTTATTTTTGATACACATTATGTATTAGATATCTTCAAACACATGGGTTTTAGTTTATTACTTTGGTCCTGCACCATCGTTATCTACCCATCCTTGAAGGGAGAGCCATCCCCTTGTTGGGAGATAGTGTAGGGGATCTATGGTCCATGGTTGGTGTGGAAAAGTGATCTAATGATACTCTCCATCCTAGCTAGAGTACTATAGTTGAAACTACACTTGAGATTATAGATTGATATTTGAGTCATGGATACTCTTGAGTTGTGGAGACCTTGCTCCATAGATATTTGTATCATGTTCTATCATTTTAGTTATTATTATGTATTGCTAATAACTATAATATTTATACATTACACTTATATAGTAGTAGATATAATGGTGTATCATCCATGGCTAAATTTCTACTATTTAATTTATGATGAGATGCAATATCTATTTGTGTTTCAATATTGTTCATGATTTTTATATTTGTTCATGGCATCCTTAGCTATGTGGATTATCTATATACCTTTTTGGTTAAATAAAATAATACAATTAATTAAAGATCACCAGTTAGGTTTCTCATGGTAAAATTTATATGTTGAATATGAGTAATTATTTTAAAAAATTATTATTATATTCCATTAAAATCCAGTGGGGTTATTACATTGTGGTATCAGAGCTGAGGCTCAAACTCTATGACTTAATGTGTTTACTCATGTAAAATTATTGTCTTGATAAGTAATAAAAACAATGGTGTGCACTAGACTATGAGGTGAGGGTACTTCGAATACTGAACCCCCTATTGATCCAAATCAATTTATTATTGAGCAGGTTATAAATTTGTACCAAATCCTAACAACTATGCAAGAGACTAGGGACTAAATTGTGGCCCTAAAACAAGAAGTTCATGGCCATGAAGAGTAAAATGATCAAGAGGAACTTGAAGATCATATTGATGACTAGGAACATCTTTAAGATTAGAGGCATGAAGAAGTATTTTAGGATGTGAGAGATTGAGTAGCTAAAGAGTTGGTACATGACATGAAAAAGTGAATCCACCCAAGTTTGATGGAACTATATTGGGGGATGGAGCTGAAGCATGGCTGATAGAAATGGAGAAGTGTTTTAAGATTTGAAATTATTTTGGTCATGAAAGTGGTCTAGGGAGCTTATAAACTTATTTTTGAAGTAGCGACTTAGTGGGAAAAAAAAGCTTCAAATAAACCTCAATTCAACCAACACCACTTAGGAATAGTTTGTGACATTGTTTAGGTTATGATGGATTACACATCTATAATTTGACCAAAATATACATATTTTTAGAATCTTAAAAAATTAGATTTACCGATGAATGAATACTAAGAGCAATCCACCAAGCTTCTTAAGTATGTACCTCAGTATTAAGTGGATGAGAGGTTCAGAATTAGGAAATTTATCATGTGGTTGAAACCCCAAATTGGCTATGAAGTAGATGTATATGGTCCATTTACCATGGATCAAGCATTCAAAAATGTGTTCAAGAAGGAATAAAAACTAAAATCTCTTGCCCAAGTTATAAATAAGTTCAATAGTAGTTCAAGGAACATGAAACTTGGTAATGGTTTTAAGGGTGGTTTCAATGGAACTAACAAACTAAGAGGAAAGGACCATTTGGAGGTTTCTTCACTTATGGAGATGACCATTTTTCTCGATAATGTCCTCAAGACAAGTCTTAAAATAAGGGTTCAATTTCTTCACAAGGTACATTTTAGTAGTGGGTTTATGTAGCTATTGACAATCAATCAGTTGAGTATAAAACTTCACCCATAGAACTGTCAGGTATTTTGTTCAATCATCTAGTTTATTTTTTTATTGATACAAGATCTACATAATGTTTCATTACCCCGAGGATGTTTAGTAAGTTATATAGAAAGGTTGGAGTTATGGCAAATACATGGTTGGTATAATATGGGAATAAGTCAAAGGTCAAAGTTGACAAATATATAGTCAAAATAGAGATTAGGTTACCTGAGTTTATTATGGTAGTAGATATTTATGTAGTAATATTAAGATCATATGATGTGATATTAGGAGTCAATTGGCTTGAAAAGCATAAATCCAAGGTTGATTTTTTCTAAATAAGATTGATTATCAATATGATTTTAGAAATCAAACACAACTTTAGGGTGAGAGACCAGAGTTGAAGCTAAGGTAGATATCTATAATTCAACTCAAGATAGCTCAAAGGAAGGGTTTCCAAGCATTTATCATTAAGATAAATGAGATGGAATAATATAAGGAACCATCTATCAAAGATTTTCTTTTTTTTTAAAAACTTCCATGACATGTTTCTAAAATAATTAGCAAGATTACCACATAAGCATGAGTTTGATTTCTCAATTGATATCATACATAGATCAAAATTATAATCTAAGGTACTATACAGAGTGACAACCACTGAATTGGTTGAATTAAAGGCACAACTATAGAGTTTTTTTCAAAAGGGTTGATTCAACCAAGTGTATCACTATGGGGTGGTCCTTTTGTATTTGTTAAGAATAAGGATAGAACTCTACACCTATGCATAGACTATAAGATGTTGAATAAATAAATGATCAAGGATAGATATCCATTACCATGTATTGATGATCTCTTCAATCAAATATGAGGGGAAACAATATTTATTAGGATTGATCTTAGAGCAGGGTATCACCAATTAAGGATCTGTAAAGAGGATATTCTGAAAACACTATTTAGGACTTGATATGGGCACTAAGAGTTCACAATATTATCATTTATATTAACGAATGCTCCAATAGAATTTATGAATCTTAGGAATAGTGTGTTTAGACATTACTTAGATCATTTTGTATTGGCCTTTCTTGATGACATCCTCATTTATTCCAAGGATGAGGAAGAGCACTTATAGCATCTAGAATGGGTTTTGTAACATTTATGAAAGTATAGATTATATGAAAAGTTATCTAAGTGTGCATTTTTCCAAAAGAAAGTGTAGTATTTAGGTCATATTATCTCAATAGATGGTATTTCAGTGAATCTATCAAAGATAAGAGCCATAATGGAGTGGCCAACACCAAAGAATGTGCATGAGGTAATAAGTTTCATGGGATTAGTAGGCTATTACAGGAACTTCATTTTGAATTTCTCTAAGATAGATAATCCAATTACCTTTCTTCAGTGGAAGAATCAAAATTTTATCTAGTCAAATAAGTGTAAGGTAGCCTTTCAATAATTAAAAAGGAGGTTAAATTGAGCATTAGTACTAAGAGTTTTCGATCCTAATGATCAATTATTAGTGATCATCGATGCATTTAGGAATGGACTTGGAGTTTTTCTATAGGATGGTTCAATGATAGCCTATGAATCAAGGAAATAGAAGCCATATGAAGTGAATTATACCCCTCATGACCTAGAACTTATGATAATTGTTCATTCTTTACAATTTTGGAGGCATTATCTATTGGGAAAACCATTTGAGCTCAAGACTAGTAACTTAGGACTCAAATACATCTTCACACAATCAAATTTGAATGCTCATCAAAGATGATGGTTAGAGTTCTTGTATGATTATGATTTGTATATTAACTATATCAAAGGTAAGGAGAATAGAGTAGCTAATGATCTAATCCATAGAAGGTACATAGTAATTATGGCTACTATTAGGAGTAATTTCATAGATCAAGTAATCAAATTTTATCTAGGAGATTAATTATATGATTAGGTCAGGAAAGCATTGTCTGACAATGCTCATAATCCTAAGTATAATGGATTCATAATAGAGAATGATTATCTTTTATTGTATAATGCTAGGATGTAAGTGCTAGATAGAGATAATTTGAGGACCATGGTGCTAAATGAATTGCACAATACCCCATATTTAGGAAATCCAAGAGTAACCAAGCTCATGGATGAGATTAGACCACTCTATTTCTAGAAAGGAATCAAGAGAGATGTAATAAATTTTGAGTCTCATTGTTTATAATGTTATCATGTGATCATAAATTATTAAAATCACTCAAAAATTCAACATAATCATCAATAACAATCAAGATTATACTAAAAATCATCTTAACAATTACCTAAAGAAAAAGTACACAAAATATGTTATGTTATCTATATCAACCATTAATTAAAAAACATGATATACTAAGTGATGTGTGCAAGGGTTTCCATATTGGTTCTCTACCATCCCCAATACATCTATCTAAACCACCTTCTCTGATGATAGTCTCCCTTTATCATGATTTGAGGGAAGAATTTGCCCTACATCAACCTCATACCAATGAAGGTAGTTAGCTTGAAACATCATTATATCCATAAAATAATGTTATATAACTAATCAAACATGATCACAAAGTAAAAAATATAAAATTACCACTAACTCATAACATCTAATCATGTAAATTAAGCAACACAAATTATCCCATAATTAGTATATATCATCAATATTAATCAAATATTAGTTTACCAAGTAATCAACCATAATAATCCATGAATTAAATAGGTTATTTAACTTAGTGAAATATTAGGATGTGACATCTTTCCCCCTAAAGCTTTGCATCATCTTGATGACATTTATTCAAACACAATACATGAATTCAAAACATTATTCAATATAAATTAATATAATATGCAACAATAAATCAAGCAAACAAATATGGAAATAGACTGTAAAACTTATCATAATCATCCCAAGTGGCACTATCACTAGAATATTAGTCCCACTAGACCTTTCACTATGACACTTATATATTACACAAATAGAGTTTTCATAAGTCAATTACTCTTATTGGTTCTACCATGAACACCCTAGGGTTTAGAACTTGCAAAGCATTCCAATCCAACACATGTGAAGGATCAATAATGTACTTTTAAGATAAGACACATGGAAGACATTATGCAAAAGAGCTAGAGATGGTGGAAATTCAATCCTATATGTTATAGGGTTGACCACTTTCAAAACATCATAGGGTCTCACATATCTCGGTGAAAGTTTTTTTTACTTCTCAAATTTAATTGATCTTTTTTGTGGATTAACCTATAAAAACACTTTATCATCTATATAAAACTACCTAGCTATTATCATTAGATTAGCATAACTTTAATGTATACTATTGGCCTTGAACAACCTCTTCCTAATTATCTTCACTTTCTCTTCTCTTTATTAAAGCATCTCAGGTCCAAAGACTACCCCGTCTTCTAACTTGTCCCAACTGATTGGTGTTCTACACCTCCTTCCATACAATGCCTCAAATGAAGCCATCTTCAATGTTGATTAGTATTATTTGGTGTAATAAAACTTAACCAATGTAATTTAATACTCCCACTTATATTTATGATCTATATAATATACATACGAAGGAGATCTTCTAAAATCTAGTTAGCTTGTTCTATTATCCATCAGTTTATGGGTGATATGCAGTGCTAAAGTTCAACTACCTACCCAGAGTTCAATTTAGAGTCAACCAAAGCATATAAGTCATCCTTGGATCTTGATCTAAAATTATGTTCTTTGGAAAACCATGCAACCAATACACTTATTCATGAATCTCTTTGCAAGCATAGGTGCATCATTTTTAAATTTGTCTGATATGAAGTGAGCTACCTTGGTTAGTTTATCAACTACTACCAAGATCATGTCATGTGTTTTCCATGATAAAATAAACCTTGGATGAATTATATACTAATCACCTGCCACTTCTACTCTAGTATGTCATGTGGATATAGCAATCTAGTTAGATGCACATGTTCAACTTTTACACACTAACATTTCAGATAATGAGACATAAAATTTGTTACATCTCTCTTGATTCCTTTTTAGAAATAGAGTGGTCTAAGATTAGTCATGATCTTGGCTACTCATGGATGTCTTGAATATGGGTAATTATGTAATTCCTTTAGCACTATGCTGCTTAGATTATTTCCATCTAACATATACATCTTACTATTATATTGTTAAATACCATCATTCTCTATTCTAAATCCCTTATACTTAAGATTCTGAGTATTCTCAGACAATGATTTTTTGGCTTGATCATAGAATTCATCTCTTAAAAAAAATTTGATCACTTTATCTCTGAAATTACTCTTACTATTAGCCATGACTGCTATGTATCTTCTAAGGCTTAGAGCATCAGATACTCTATTCTCCTTGCCTTTGATATAGTTAATATCAAAATCATAATCAGACAAGAACTCTAATCATATTATTTTATGAGTATTTAAATTTGTTTGGATGAATATGTAATTGAGTAAGTTATTACTCTTGAGCTCAAACATTTTTCCCAACAAACTATGCCCCTAAACTTACAAATCATTAATAATTGCCATAATTTCTAGGTCATGAGGGGCATAATTCACCTCATATGACTTCAATTTCCTTAACTCATAGGATACTATTGACCCATCTTGTATAATAACTCCTCTAAGTCATTCCCCAAATGCATCAGTGATCACTGAGAATTGACCATTAGGATCAAGAACTCTTAGTACTGGTGCGGAAGTAAGCTTCCTTTTTAGTTCTTGAAAGGCTACCTCACACTTATTTGACTAAACAAAATTTTGATTCTTCCACTAAAGAGAGGTAATTTGATTAGTTATCTTAGATAAATTTGGAATGAATTTACTATAATATCCTACTAATCTCATGAAACTTCTTGCCTCATGCACATTCTTTGGTGCTAGCCACTCCATTATGTCTCTTGTTTTTTATGGATCCACTGAAATAAGAGTCACTAAGATAATATGACCTAAATGTTGTAGTTTCCTTTGTAAAAATTCACTCTTAGATAACTTTCCATATAATTTATGCTTTCATAAATGTTTCAAAACCAATACCATATGTTATAAGTGTTCTTCCTCATCCTTAGAATAAATGAGGATTTCATCAAGAAAGACTAATATAAAATAATCTAGGTTATCTTTGAACACACTATTCATAAGATTCATAAATGATGTTGGAGCATTCGTCAATTTAAATGGTAACACTATGAACTTGTAGTGTCTATATCGAGTCCTAAATGTTGTTTTCAGAATATCCTCTTCACAGATCCTCAATTGGCGATACACTACTCTAAGATAAATTTTATAAAAGACTATTCCCACTCACATTTGATAAAAGAGATCATCAATGCATGGAAATATATATTTGTTCTTGATCATTTTTTTATTCAACATATTATAGTCTATGCACAAATATAAAGTGTCATCCTTCTTCTTAATGAAGACAACTGGAGCACCCCATGGTGATTCACTTGGTTGAATAATCCCTTTCAACAAAAAACTCCTAAATTTGTTCTTGTCATTCAATTAATTTAGTTGTTGTCATTTTATATAGTGCCTTAGACTGTAATTTTGATCTAGGTATGATATCAATTGAGAAATCAAACTTGTGCTTAGGTGGAAACCCTAGTAATTCTTTTAGAAACACATCATGGAAGTTAATTAGAAAATAATAATCTTTGATAGATGGTTCCTAAGATTCTTCCATCTCATTTATCTTAATGATAAATTCCTGACATCCCTTCCTTTGAGCTTTCTTGAGTTGTATTTTAGAGATTTGCCTTAGTTTCAACTCTCATCTCTTGCCATAAAGTTATGTCTAATTTCCAAAATCATCTTGACTATCAACCTTATTTATAAAATAATCAAACTTGTATTTATGATTTGAAAACTAATTTACTCCTAAGATCAGATCATATGATCCCAATGGTGTTGTATAAAGATCTACTACCATAGTAAACTCAAACAACCTAATCTTTGCTTCAACTAGACAATTGTCAACTTTGACTTTTAACACATTCTCATATTGTACCAATCATGAATTTTTCATAGATCCATCATTTCTAGATAACTTACTAATCATCCTAGGAGCAATGAAACATTTTTTAGATCTTGTATCAATCAAAATAGAAACTAAATGATTGAAAAAATACCTGATAGTTCTATAGGTGAAGTTTGATACTCAGCCTATTGATTATCAAAAGTTTCGTGAATCTATTGTTGAAACATACCTTGATAATAAATTGAACACTTGTTCTTAGAATTATCCTAAGTACATTCTCAAACAAAATTATCACCTCCACAAATGAAGCAACCTCTAACTAGTCATTTCCTCTCAGTCTGTTGGTTCCCCTTGAAACCACCCTTAAAACCATTACTAAGTTTCATGTTCCTTGAACCACTATTGAACTTATCTCTGACTTGGCCAAGAGATTTTATTTTTTATACCTTCTTGACCTCTTTATTTAACACCTAATCCATGGTAGATGGACCATGCACATGTAATTTACATCCAATTTGGGGTTTCAATATCATGATGAATTTATTGATTCTAAACCTCTCATCTACCTGATACTAAGGTACATACTTAAGAAATTTGGTGAATTAATACTGATATTCATTCACTATCAAATCCTTTTTCTTAAGATTCTAAAAATATATAATCTTTTGGTTAAATTATAGTTGTGTAATCCATCATGAACTAAATAGTTTCATAAACTATTCCCAAGTTGTGGTGTTTGAGTCGAGGTTCATCTCAAGCTTCTTATTTTCCCACCAAGTCACTACTTCACCAACAATCTAATAAGCTCCCAAAATTACTTTCATGACTTTGAAATAATTTCAAATATTAAAATACTTCTCTATTTCTATCATCCATGCTTCAGATCCATCCCCTAATATAGTTCCATTGAACTTGGGTGGATTCACTTTTTTCATGTTGTGTGTCAACTCTACAACTACTCAAGTTATCGCATCATATAGTAATTCATCATGTCTCTTCTATTAAAGATGTTCTTGGTCATCATGATACTCTTTAGGTTCCTCCTAAGAATTTTTCTCTTCATATCCATGCACTTCTTATTCTAGGGTTATGATTAGGTCCCTAGTCTCTTACATAGTTATAAGGATTTGGTCCAACTTTGCATCTTGCTCAATGGCAAACTGATTTGGATCATAAAGGGGTTTGGTATTTGAGGTACCCTCACCTCCTAGTCTAGTACACACCATTGTCATTCCTTATTATCAAGATAATAAGTTTGCATTATCAGACACATTAATTCCTAGAGTTTTAATCTCAACTCTAATACCATAATGTAACAATCCCATTAAGTTTTACCAGAATATAGCAATAATTTTTTTAAATAATTAATCATATTCAACATATATATTTTACCATGATAAATCTAACTAGTGATATTTATATAATGTTATTATTTTAGTTAACCAAAAAGGTATATACTTAATCCACTTAGCTAAGGATTACCATGAATAGATATAAAAATTATGAAAAATACTAAAATAATAATAAATATTGCATCTCATCATAAATGAAATAATACAAAATTAACCATGATTATTACAACATTACAACCACTATTGTAGAAGTGCAATATATAAATATTAAAGTTTCCAACAATACATAATAATATCTCAAAAGATATAACATGATACAAAGTTCCACAGAGTAGAGTCTCCATGACTCAAGAGTTCCACAACTCAAGTATCAATCTATAATCTCAAGTGTAGTCTCAAGTATAGTGCTCTAATTAGGAGGGAGAACATCATTCGAGCACTTTTTCATATAATTCATAAACTATATATCCCTTGCACTATCTCCCAACAAGGGGATGACCCTCCCTTAATTGATGGGTAGATAATAATAGTTTAAAAATCTAGAGTAACAACATAGAACTTGTGTGTTTGAATATATCTAATACATAATGTGTATCATAAATAAATCTATTTTAACATTATATCACATAAATATGAAAACTATATCAACATATGAAATGAAAATGTTTATCAAATATTTATTTGGCCAAATTTTTTAATAATAAATGATCTCTAAGATCAGTCAAATTCATATACACCACTTGATCAGATTACTCCTCATCTTGCATTGATGGTGCTAATTAATTCAATGGAATCCATTCACTACTTAATTAGTGTCATGAATGCAAGATTTAGTAAAATATCAAATAATATAAAAACCAATAGATTCTAATAGAATATTACCTATTAGTAAATTAAATATGCTAAGTATAAAGATATAATTTTCATTCATTTAGTTCATCAAATGAAATACAATGAATCTATGATTCTCTAATTTATCACAAAAAATTAAATAGAATCAGAATACATTCCTCGGTAGAATCTTGCCATCCAAGTAAGAATCATGTTTAGACTACCAGTTACTTAACATCATTATGTAACTGTAAAAGTTATTTCCTTAACTTTTATTTATTTAAACCTAGTAAAAAACTTGTTCACATTTCCTACTTGTAAGAAAAGCCAATCTTTTTTCAATTATAAAATATCTACGGTTAGTAATTAAATTCCATAAACTTAGAATTTTAACCAAATTTCCAACATACAACAAATGTTTCTAAATATTTATTATGTTAAAATTGCACATAATATACATAGTAAACAAACATCTTAGTATGGAGTAATGTTTCAGGTTTCTACAAATTTTCCTAAACACGTATACATTCCATACATTTATACTTTAAAAATATATAGTATAAGATTTAATAACTCATTTATTATAAATCCCAAGTGTGCATAAGTTATATAATACTTATTTTTTTAATCCAATAGAACACTCATAACATGTATTATTTCAAACTTAAATATAATGGCCAATCAATTTATGCTTTAAGAGTTCTGCTAAAACATATTACACAGACTATTATTTACGCAAGGTTATCAAACCAAATGCATTCCAAAGCAAGTTTTTATTCATTCTTATAAAATAAGAAGACATAATAATTTTATGATTTTATCTACTCAATTTGTGATTAGTATATTAACCTGACCAAGACTCAATCTTCTATGTTTAACATCATTATTAATTTTGCTTACAAAGCCAATACATAAACCCATTATGCCAACATTCAATATAGTCAAGTGTTTATCTATATACCCAAATATATTGACATTCATCACAATCAAATTAAAGTAAATATAAATTCTCAACAATAAATCATTTTACATAGTCAAATTATTAATCATTTCATAGTATATCACTACCTTTGTCATTTTGTAAAAAACCCTACTCATTCTACAAATTAACTAAGTCGATTATGGTATATTTTTAAAACTCATTTCAATAGTTTGACACAATCATTTAACATGAACTCAAACCCAATTTTTTTTAACTCTTTTCAATATAAAAAAAATCATAACCCAATGAATATAGACCGTATTTATTTATAATCACACAATTGTACTCAAAGGTCCATTTATCCTATAGATTGCATACAACAATTCTTATAATAACTAGTTGATCTCATAACAAAACAACCCTAAAATGACTCAATTATTATAAATGTTAATTCTAGTCATATTCTATATATATATATATATATATATATATATATATATATATACTTCCAAAGATAATAATAAAATAACCCCATTTCCATTTTTACACAAATTATATATATACAGTATGCCCATTTAAAAAAATGAACCATATATATCCTAAACAAAATGTCATATCAACTTAAATAAAAATTTAATGAAAATTACAGTCATTTTCAAATTTAAAGAGGGTTAAAGGTAGAGTCTTCATAGTGAGGAATTTAAACAAGCCAAAATGTCATATCAACACACACACACACACACACACACAGATTTATATATATATATATATATATATATATATATATATATATATATATATATATATATATATATATATATATATATTGGTAGACTCAAGTGATTTAACCAACATGATGCATGTGAATATTTACAAGAAGTTAGGGTGGACTATAGATAAGTCCAAGAGGGTATTGTTAGGGTTGGATAAGACTATAATTCCAATCATTGGGGAGTTATTGCATGTTAACATGTAGTTGGATTTAGAGCCACATGTAATATATATATATATATATATATATATATATATATATATATATATATATATATATATATATATATATATCTACTTCTAAAGATAATAATAAAATAACCCCATTTCCATTTTTACACAAATTATATATATATATATATATATATATATATATATATATATATATATATTATGCCCATTTAAAAAAATGAACTATATATATCCTAAACAAAATGTCATATCAACTTAAATAACAATTTAATGAAAATTACAATCATTTTCAAATTTAAAGAGGGTTAAAGGTAGAGTCTTCGTAGTGAGGAATTTAAACAAGCCAAACATCTATGGCCCTACCCTTTTCCCTTTGGGATTAAGAGGTTGGATGTAAGGTTCAATGGAATCTGAGCCTTCCATAGGGCCCTGCATGCAACCCCCTATTTATTTTTTTATTCTTCATTACAAATAAATGAAAACCTATTTTCTATAAATACATTTAAAATGAATCAAAACCCATATTTCAATTTCTATCCAACACTAGCACATAGTAATTCAAGTATAGAACTGACCTAAGTATTATGTCGAGTAAGCTGAACTTTCCAAGATCTAATTCCCTTAACCGTTTTCTCCTTCACTGTAACTTTTCATATGTCTCTATGTGTCTCCCCCAAACACTTATTTTTTCCTTCATCTTTATTTCTCTTCATCACCTCCCTTTCCTCTATTTTCTCCTCCATCTCCATCAGGTAAAATTAACTGATAAAATGCATGCTAAATTTTGTGAACAAAACTCTATAGTCCACCACCATGTAACCATAGCCAACTCCCATACTTATTACCAAATTATGGTTAACTCTGAGTCAATGGATGATTAGAAACACTAATTATCTTGATAATTATTAGTAATTCTATATAATCATTTTATATTCCTTATAAAATTTATATGTCATTGAGTTAACAAATAATCATCAACTTCCAAAAATCAGCAAACTAAACTAAGTCACATATTCCATGACTATCTTAGTCGATAACCATTTTATTTCCATGCAACCTCTATCCTTAAAATAATGATTATATTGCATGACAATACTCTTAGGTATTATAAGACTATAGTTCCATGTTATTATGCTTATCAATAAACATACATAACAAATATAATGATTTCCTAAAATCATTTACAATTAAAATAATGTATTCATATATTATGATAATCAAACCTTGGGTCATACAATTAAATTGAATACAAAGATATTTAAAAACAATGTTATTTATATCTTTCAACTTTTACATTTAGCATATAATAATAATTATAATATTTAATTATTATTATTTAAATATTATAAATCAAATAACAATAATTAAATCCATTAAAATATCATATCGTTATACTATGCATCTATATCTAAGAAGGTAGTAAGGTAAGTAAAACATAACCAAATTCACTCATTCAGTTATATAATTGCATTATATACGATAAACTAGTGTGATCACAAAACTAATGAAATAACTCAAATAATCAACATAAGCATCATCAACATTCAAGATTATACTAGAAAACATATTAATAATTACCTAAATAAAAGTACATAAAAAATGTTACGCTATCTATATCAAATAATTAATTATGAAACATGATATATTAAGGGGTGTGTATAAGGGTTTCTAGATATGTTCTCTATCATCTCCCAATGTCTCCATCTAAACCATCTTCTCTGATGATACTCTCCCTCCATCATATCATGAGGGATGAATCTATCTTACATCCACCTCACGATAATGAAGGTGGTTATCCTCAAACATCACTATATCCATAAAATAATGTTGTATAACTAATAAATTATGATCTCAAACTACAAAATATAAAAGTATTACTAACTCATAGCATCTAATCATTTAAATTAAGTAACACAAACTATCCCATAATCAGTATATGTCATTAAGCTTAATCAAATATTATTTAACCAACTAATCAACCATAATAATCCATAAATCAAAAATATTATTTAGCATAGAGAGAGATTAAGATGTGACATCCTTCACCCCTAAAGTTGGTCATCATCATGACATTTATTCAAACATAAAACAAGAATTCAAAACATTATTCAGTAAAAAATAATATAATATACAATAGCAAATCAAGCAAACAAATGTGGAAATAGCTTGTAAAACTCATCATAATCCTCTCAAGTGGTACTATCATCAGAATATTGGTCCCACTAGACCTTGCACTATGACACTTCTCTATTATGTAAATAGATTTTATGAGTGTCAATTACTCTGATTGGTTCTACCATGACCACCCCAGGGTCCAGAACTTATAAATCATTCTAATCTAACACATGTGAAAGATCAACAATATAATTTTTAAGATAAGACATATGGAAGACATTATGAAAAGAGCTAGATTTGGTGATAATGCAAGGATATACAATATAGGGTTGAACACTTCCCAAACCTTTAAGGGTCCCACATATCTCAATTAAAGTTTCACTAACTTCTTAAATTTAATCAATCTTTTTTATGGCTTAACCCACATAAACACTTTATCACCTACAAAAAATTATTTGATTATTTTTTTAGATTAGCTTAACATTTTTATCTATCACTGGCCTCAGCCAACCTCCACCTAATTTTCTTGACTTGCTCTTCCATTTTTGAAATCATCTCAAATCTAAAGACTACCTTGTATTCTAACCTATCCTAACTGATTAGTGTTTTACACCTCCTTCTATACAATGCCTCAAATGGATCCATCTTCAATGTTGATTGGTACAAGTTATTGTAAGAAAAATCAACCAATTGAAGGTACTTCTCCCACTTTTATTGTTTATCCATGTAATACATATGAAATATATATAAAATTTTGTTAACTCATTCTATTTGTCTATTAGTTTGTGGGTGATATGTAGTGTTGAAGTTTAACTATGTATCTAGAGATGAATTTAGAGTCAACCAAAACATATAATTCATCCTCATATCTTGATCTGATATGATGTTCTATATAAAACCATGTAACTAATACACTTCATTCATGAATCTATTTGAAAAACCAATTCAAAATATTGTAAGTGTTCTTCCTCATCCTTGGAATAAATGAGGATATCATCAATAAAGACTAATACAAAATGATCCAGTTAATCTTTGAACACACTATTCATACGATTCATAAAAGTTTTTAGAGCATTCACCAATCCAAATGGTAACATTATGAACTTGTAGTGCCCATATCAAGTCATAAACATTATTTTTAGAATATCTTCTTCATGGATCTGTAATTGGTGATACCCTTCTCTAAGATCAATCTTAGAAAAGACTAGTTCCCCTTGCATTTGATCAAAGAGATCATCAATGCATGGAAATGGATATTTATTCTTTGTCATTATTTTATTCAACATCTTATATTCTATGCACATGCATATAGTGTAATCCTTCTTCTTAATGAAGTCAACTAGATCACCCTATGGTGATACACATGGTCGAATCATCCCTTTTGATAACAACCCCTGAAGTTGTGCCTTTAATTCAACCAATTCAATGGTTGTCATTTTGTATGATGCCTTAGACTGTAGTTTTGATCTAGGTATGATATCAATTAAGAAATCAAAATTGCACTTAGGTGGAAATATTGGTAATTATTTTGGAAACAAGTCATGGAATTTTCTCAAAAAATGATAATCTTTAATGGAATCTTCCATCTCATTTATCTTAATGATAAATGCCTAACATCCCTTCTTTTGAGCTTTCTTGAGTTGAATTACAAATATCTATCTTAGCTTCACTCTTGTCTCTTACCCTAAATTTATGTCTGATTTATGAAATCATCTTGACAATCAACCTTCTTTAGAAAATAATCAACCTTGGCTTTACGACATAATGATTTTTTATGAAAAATAAGTAGACTACATGTGTATTGACACACATTTTTTGAGTAAATGAATGAATTTATGTATGAAATTTCATATATGGATAGATTAAATGTTGAAGATTGTTACAAATATTTTTTATTATTTTTTTTGATGTGTGTGTGTATTTTAATAATTAAAAGTAAATAAAATTATAAAATTGAAATTACAAGTTTACAAACACAACTTTTTGACCGTAACTTCATGGATTTTTTTCTTTCCAAAGCATAGCCAATGATGTGTGTATTATTGAGATATAACTTTTATAATATTTTAAGAATGGTGTAAAGTTCATTAAATTATTTTTAATGATATATGTATGAACCATAACAAGATATGTTAAGTATAAATTAATAAATATTTACAAATATTGATATAACATTAAAAATAATTATATATTTAGAAACTCTATTCTCCCACCTAAAAACTTATATAATATTTTCAATAAATAAATATACCTACTCAGATGTGTCAATGAAGATAGAGAAAACATGTAAATTTACTAAAAGTTATGTTGGCTAATCCATGATAGGTTATAGGGTAGATTCAAACCCCTCAAGCCTAAATCCATACCAATTTTGGGGGGAACTCAAAAATGTGAAAACAAATGTATTACATAGGGTATACGCCCTTTATTTAAAGCACGTATAAACTTTATATAAAGTGTACACCCTTTAAAAAATGTCATACACCATTTAAATGACATTGAAAGTTATTTCAAAATGGAACACACCCTTTATATAATGGTGTACACCTTTTGTAAAGCATGTATGCCCTTATAGAAAGGTTGTGCACCCTATTTTTTAAGGGAGAGGCTTCGTAAATGCATTAATGCATTGTAAAATACCTATCCAATGGGAGTGAATGATTTTTAAAATGGTTAATGCCCTTTATATTCCATAAAAAATCAATGCAAATTCATTTGTCTATGAATTTTACTTTATCATTTTACATTTTAAAAACTTGGAACTAGGTTTTAATGTTGATAGTCTTCAAATTCTTCATTTAATTTATCTCAATTAGAATGAAATCTTAATTTTTTAATAATTGGACTTAAAATCATGGGGTCAAGTAGTCTCCACAAAATACCAATGAAGGAGATAAAAAAGAATAAATTGAATTCAAGAGAGAAAAATAAATAAAAATACAAGTAGATAGGAGAGTTTCCATAAGAGATTCTAGACAAGATAAAATTACTTTTTCCAAACCAATTAATATTTCAATTGAAAATAACATACCCAATCCATGTAATTTAATTTATATGCATATTCAAATGAGATAAGAGTTAATCAATCCTTTTTGAATGGTGAAAATAAATATGTAGAACATGAAACTAGTGAATTTGAATTGAGTGACAAAACACATAGAGAAAATAATATATTGAAACATCCATCCATAATGAAGTTTTTTAGAATGATGATAATGAACATCACATAATGACACCAATTTATGTCTCTCCTAATGAAGAGGAACTTATTTTTCCTGGTTGAGTCTAAGTTTAACCAACACTTGAATATCCATTCTATGGTTGAAGTGATGACACCATTCAATTTAATAAATAATGTAGTTCTTGCACCCACACCTCTAAGGCTAATCCCAAAAACACCAAGGTATCTAATTAAAAAATATGAGAACCTATGGAAGGTAGAATTTCAATAAGAATATTTAAATTTCATGCTTATTATGTATGGGACTATGCATTTGAGAAGAAAACCCATACAAAATGATGTCAACTATTTATTTAATTGATGAAAATAAAAATATGCACCATGTGATGCCTAATTTAGGGTTAAGAATAAGCAATCCAAAGGGAATAAATAATGTGATAATAAATAATCTAAATAATGCATTTAATTCAATAGGTAATAGAACTCAAAAAATATATAATAATGTGACAAGACAAGTAATAATGGAATCTATAGTGAGTAAGTCAACATCCAGAGGATAATTTTTTATTAAAATATGTACAACCCTACATTTTAATAGGAAAACTATAATAAAATATGTAAAAATAATAATAATAATAATCAATTACCCTTTACTCACATTGTTTGGAATTTAGTGGTATACTTCCACAAAAATACAAGGTAATAGTTGAAGAAACAAGACATTTTATTGGAAAAAAATGTAAGACAACATAAGGGTCTAAACTAATATAAAATGTGTTGTTTAAATAAGAAAAGTTCAAAATACTATGATATAGATGTAAAACATTCTTGGACATGACCCAAACATAGTTTTATAAAAAGTTTATTGAAAAAATTAATGGGCAATTGATAATTAGCCAAAGTTCATTTGAGATGTGTAAACCTTTCTATGTTCAAATCAACCAAATACAACACTGCATGTTGTTTTAGGATCCATGTTGAATTTTTTTTTTTTTTTTTTAATGTTTTTTTTTCATGTGTTGTAATTTAGATATTGATGAAATTATGTAATAATGTATGGTGACTTCTCCATCTAAAACTTCTAAAGAGTTAATCCCATTTTTTTGTGTCAAAAAACTGAGACATTTTTTTTTCCCAAAGAATGTTTAGATGGAATGTGTAACACTTGTGGTGGTTTGTTAGATTTGACTAGCTATATACATGAGGAAATTTCACATGAATTTTTGAAGCAACTAATTGATTTTAACAAGTATAAATCTATAAAGTATGCATTAAAATATGGAAAAGAGTCATAAAAATGTGAGTTAGTTTCAATCCAAGTATTTGTATATAATTTCATGTTTAAATTCAATAAGAATATTATCTACCAATGTGTAATACATACACACCAATTAAAATGGTTAGATAATAAATTTAAGTTTTGTAAGGATAAATTCTTAATTGGGACCATTTTTTTAGATGTGAACTTTGTTGAAAACTACACACTACAATTAAAAAATGAGGTTCAATCCAAGTACTTTAACTCAATTCAAGTTAGAATTTTCATGCATATTACATTCATACATGCACCTACATAGATGAAAATAGAAATATTTTGAGAGAGTACCAATTTTACATGAGTGATGATAGATTGCATTTGCTAGAGTTTCTCCAAGGTTATTTTAAACTATTTTATAAAAATATAAATGCAATAAAAATAATGTTCAATGCACAATACATTTGGTTAGAAAATTATGCAAAATAATTTAATAAATATCAAATGTTTTACTAGTTAAAAAGGATTCATAAGAAGAGTGGGGTACAATAATTTTATATTTTATTTGATTTTGGGAATGGAAAAATGGAAAATGATGGTTCAGGTGCATGTGTAAAAATAACTCTTGAAAAATAGTAAGGGAAGCATAATGATGGTGTTGGTTTGATTGATGTTGTAAGTATTGTGGCTTGGTGTAATGAAATAATTTCTCATGGATCAAATAAATATTATAATATTTAAATATTATTTTGGTTAATGGAGTAATAAAATAAGGTAATGTATGAATATTATAGTACAATACCTAGATCAAATGATTTTCATTCAATCCAAAGTTCAAATTCTAGTTCATGGACTATGTATACTAGTGATATGGCATGATTTTTTTTTAGGTTGTATGAAACTTGATTGTTATGAATTTGAGTCAAGATAATGGGTTTAAGAATGGTATTTTAGAATCCTAAGGCCTATGGATACTAGAGATTTATTCCAACCACTAGTGGATCATGAATTGATATTAACAATTGACTTTGACCACATCTCAGATCTTGTGCAATTAGGTAAATCTATTTATGATTTAAATGTAACCTTAAACATTAGTGATTTTATAAAAAAATTAACATGTCCTTAAAATTTGGTTACAGTTTAAATGAAAGACAAGTTTTCATAGTAACTAAACCTGAGGACAATGATGAGGGAACATACTACTACTTGTACTATTATGTAGAGTCAAAAATAAAATTAACCAAAAATGTCATAGATGGAGAAGACCTAGTTTATCCTAGTGGATCTATGGTGGTTATAGGAACATGGATTCATACATACTTTTATAAAACATTAAATCAATGTTTATTTTAAGACTTTGAAATGAATAAGGTGATACTTTAGTATTCAAATTTGGTTATTGATACAAATATTTAATTGATCAAATTACATGGAAATTCTCATAAAAAATATTTGTGAAAAGTTCATGAATTTGAGCATGAATCAATAATGGAAACACTTAAAAATAGAGTTAATCTTGAAGGTATGGATGATTATATTAGTAAGGTTACTATTCAATTTAAGTTACATTTTTAAATAGTAAAGTTTAGTTACTTGATTTAGTGTAATTCAATTTATAATTATTTTTTCACTATGTATTTATTTTAATTTTAAATAATTACTAAAAAAACTATTTTAGGTTAGAGGTACAAGATGAACTTCCACCTTCATGCGGTCAGTGTCATGAGTAGAGAAGATTATCTTCTTGAAAAAAAGAAAAACATAAAAAAAATCATGTTGAATAGAAAATTTTCTTCCTCTTCAAAAGGGGAAGATAATCCTCTAGGGTGCTTAGGATACTCCCCTATAAGTTTGTCTTTACTCCTCATAGTTTTACTATAACTCCTACATAAAGTTTGATCCATTTTCCCTCTTAATAAAAAGAAAATTATCTTGAGGGATGCATCCAAAAAAAATTGAAACTTTTAGATCTAGGAGGTGGTAAAGCACTAAAAAAATACCATTCATGCATTTATATTATTATATGGACATGTTTTCAAAGATAATTCATAGATTGGGCAAGCAAGTTAAAAGATGCACATTTTACTGACCAACTTTTAGTCCCTAAATGGAGATTTAAATGTGAGAAAAAATGTGTTTTTATATATCCCTAATCATAATCATGTTTTAATATTATATGGTTTATTATGACTCACCTATTTAAGTATAGGATTTGACAGTTCATCTCTACCCCTCATGGTTCACCTGAAATGCCTACACAAAGTTTTTTCCATTTTTCCACTTAAGAACATGAAGATTCTCTTTAGGGATGCATCTGACCACATACAAGTTTGGAATATAATGTCTAATAAAGGGTATAAAAAGGTTATTATAGTGTTTATACACCCATTCATATGCATCCACAAAGATGGTTCATTTATTGAGCTATCGAGTCAAGAGATGAGCTTTCCATTGACCAAATTTTGGTCCCTAAGTAGATATTTGGTTGTGATAAAAATAATGATTAAATTTATTCCTCATATGAATTATGATAGAATCATATATGGGGTGTTTATTTAACTCACTTTGTAACTTTAGGAGCTAGTGATTTTTCTCTACCCCTCACAATTTCATTTATAGTGGTTACACAAATTTGTTATATTTTTTCCCTTAAGAATGATAAGATTATTTTTAGGAAAATGTCTAATTACATTAAATTTTAAAATTATGGAGGTGATGTATAAAAATTCCATTCCAAAATTTATATGCCGATATGGATGTGTCTATGAAGATGGTTTGTCAATTGGGCTACTGAGTCAAGAGCTACACATTCTACTGACCAACTTTTAGTCCCTAAAGTAGGGTTTAGATAAGAGAGAAATTGTGTGCCATTTTCCATCATCTTATGTGAGAGATAATCCTCTAATAATTTATGATAGGAATCACTAATGAACTATAATAGGTGATAGTTCATCTGCACTCCTCACATTTCACCTGTAATGTTTGAGTAAAATTCATTCTATGTTGCCCTTTAAAATGTGAATATTATCTTTAGTGATGCATCTAAACACATGAAATTTTTGTCTCAAGGGGATGATGAAGGGTATAAAAATTCAATTCCAATATTTATACACCCATCTGAAGGTATATGGGAATATGGTTCTATTATTCCCTAACACACCCCATTTTTAAGATTCAAATAGGGACCTACTATTATTATAAAATATTCATTTTATGGTCTAGATGAACCTAAAAATTATAATATTGAATTAATTCATGCAACCTAAGGGTATTTTGAGTTTAATTTCACATTTAAATACATAAACTAAAGCTTAAGAATTTTATAAAATAGTTTGATTTATCACCTTTTATTTTTATTTTGAATGTTTATTCTAAATATGGTTTGGTTTATTTGACTAACAAAGTTATTGATATGGTTTTTTAGTGCACCTCAACGTTTTTATATGTGTAGGATTGCTTTCTGGACTTATAATTTTTCCATATTTAATCCTTGGCTATATTCTTCAGTTATGTGTTCGTGTCCCTTTGATTCTATTTTCCCTAGGCTAAAATTTAATGGAGAGCAATGGAACCCCAAGATTCATTCATATGTCAACATCACAACTAATTAAAATATATATTTCAAAAATTGGGCCTATTTTATCTACATACTTTTAATTTCCTTGATATTAAGACAAGTGGCATCATCATTCCAACTCAAAAGTTCAAAAACTAGTCAGGGAGAGTACACTATCAAAATTTCAAGTGAACCCTAAATCTCCAAGATCATTCCACATGGCATAATCCCTTTCACTCATAACATATTATACCACAATCCATAGACTTATCTTAGAAGTTATTAAAAATAATACAGACCATCCATGTGTCATGATCTTGTTCACCCAAACCTTGCTAGGAAAAAGGTACATTGTTAGAGTTTTAAGTTATTTATATTAACTAAAGTCATCCACATGGAACCATCTTAGTCACTTGTGACCTAATAGGTCTAAGTACAATGTCAAATTTTGATATACCCTAGATTAGTGAGAACCATCCATATGGCATGATCTCATTAAATCAAATCCTATCAGTCAAAGTTATATTTCCATGATCATATGTTCCCTAGATCATTAATAGCCATCCACATGTCAACATCATAATAATCTAGAGACCACTAAGCAAAGTATGCAATCATTTTTCAAGGAGACTATGAACCCTTGATATCATAACATGTGGTGGGATAATGTTTGCTAAGTACCTGTGAAGAGGATGTATACAATTAATGGTCAAAATAACCCTATATTATTGAGATCATTCCAAGTGGCATAATATCATTGACTTGTAGATTATAATGGGTATGAAGTAAAATTATAAAACCAAAGACCCCTAGGTAATCAATATTTATGATAAGTGTCAAAATCACAAATATGCATGGCCAAAATACAAATGCAAAATTTGACATCTAGGAAAATTTTGATGCATGGAAAATTTACATATATCTTAAAGTGAGTATTAAACACATAGTGAACAAACACTACCACATGACAAGAGTCACACATAAAAGTTTCCTAGAAAATTCAAATTGAAATAGGAAACAAAACCATAATTTATTGATGCATTAACTTCACACAAATTGAACACTCAATTCTTGAGATTTTGAAAATGTATACAAATTTCCAAACAACATAAAGTCACCATTTCCCTCAATCAAATATGAGCAAAACTATTAATATGAGGTATCTAGTTATCAAAATCCCTATATTTTCTCTTAGAGAATCTATATTTACTTTCATTTAACTTAAGATAACTTTTAGAAAGATTTAAAATATAAAAATGGCTTATTCATTATGAGCATCTCCAAGTCAACCTCCTTCCCCATACACCATCATGGGTGGGCATGAATATCTATACATAGTCATTAACAATGAATCGCTTAAATTTTGATTCCCTCATTACTCAACCATTTGGGATGAGATGCACAACATAGATCCATAGTCATCATAAGATAAATTATCTAAAGATGAGTAAATATATAATGATGAATTATTGTTATTTAGAACTATGGGATTACATAATGTAGTAATAAAATATGATTTGATGCCTTACATCGATTTAATTTTTGATTTGTTTATTAATGTTACATTACTATGGATTGCATGTTGTTCAAGCTTCATGTAAATGTAGTAACATATATTATTAGAGAAGTATTTTAGAAGTACTTAAAAATTCCAATGATTGAGTTGACTTATGATCAAGTTTATACTAATGTTAGGTTAGAGAATAACATGATTGAGGGGAAACTCAAATAATGGCTTAAGAAAGGATAAAGATTGAATATTTAGTTTGTTATTTCCTTAGTCCCCATAGTCAAGATTAGGCCACAAATTTGAATATTATTGACTTTTACACACATATTGTATGGTTTCCCCAAAACCACATGTGCATGAGGAATGGGTGCCCTTGTTACACATTATTTTGACTATTGATAAAATTATGGCACTTAGCCAAGTCATCAGTTTGAGGTTGAGGGAAAAAATGTTCTAACTTGACCAAAGGCCCTTTGATGGAAATTTATATATATTATCTTATGTAGTGGACACAGTAATGGGAATAATATACAAGACTCACAAGCAACCTTGGGAACTATTTAATTAATACATAAATAATAATGTCTATGAAAATTACTCCATAATGCATGTTTACAAGTTTAGAAGTAAAATTAATATAATTTTAAAAGACATATTTCCATAATTTTACAAGTCATCTATGGGCATCAAATTTATAGGTTTTATAAGATGATGAAGAGTATAAATAAATGAGGGAATTATTGATACTATCTTGATTGTACCATAATCAAAATAGAGGGATGTTGGGTACCTACTCTATATTTACCTCATTATATCCCTGATAAGGTGGTAGTGAAGTAAATAACACATCTAATATAAAATAATGTGAATTAATATCTCAGTGATAAAAATGAAGGGTACTACCACAAAACCCCTCTGATCATTGGTTGAATTTAGTATTCATTGAGAAATCACTTCAATTCAATTGGTAAATATATGGCCTATTATAGTTTAGAAGAAGCATGATATAGATATTAGGACATTAGGGGCATATTCAAGCAATATCTTAATGACCTCAGGAAAAATGGAGTTCATATTCCCTATGGCCATAAAAATTTTGAGCATAATGAAATATTCATCAATGCTCTAGATGACCCTGAGGTCTACATTCGAATGAACAAACACAACATGACAATGGTGGTTTCACAAAAGATTAAGTATAATTATTTAATTAATAGAGAAAAGGTACGCAAAATTGTAGAGGAGTTGAATAAAGCTTCAAGTTATCTATAGCCCTAGCCATAAGCTCAAATATCCCCATGACAAGACCATCCTCTCTCTCTTCAAAAATAAAATGACAAATTGGAATAATATGCCACTCAAATGGAGAAAAATCCTTAAATTAGGAATAATATTCTTAAGTTACTTCTAAAACCTCAACCAATGTCCATAGTGAAATTATCTATAGAAATTGCAAGGGCATCACCTCCTATAGGTGGGAAAGTAGGATTAATTTATTTGGCATCTTTGTCTCCTTTGAATATATCTTAGTAAGTCTTCTTAAATTTTTTTATACTTATTTTGTAACAATTCCATCTATAGTATCACCCCCATTACCTCCAACATCTCTACTAGTGAAACCTATAGTTTTATTGCCTCCACCTTCATCTATTATGACTATCTCATTCATTCCACCTTATACCACTTCTTTCATATCCAATTCACCTCCACTTGTGTCAGATTGTTCATTTCCATCTATTAATGAAGCCTTTTCATCTTCCATTCCATGTATTTTAGGTAAATCCCCCATTTCTACTTAGCCATCAATTGTTACTTACCAAAGGAAGCCCAGAACTCAATCAGTCTCTCCTACGATTGTCCAAGTCTAATTATTATATTTATTTACTAGATCATGAAATAACATTAAAATAAATGAATAAAAATTAGTTAAAAATAGTAAAATCATCTTGATATAAACATTCCATGCAGTTGATACAAAGGTGATAAGTGGAGAAATCATTGAACAGTGAATAACTCCACACTAGTGTTGAAAGCTTACAATAAGAATCTCTAATTATAATATAATGAAGAAGCTAGGATAATAATTACCTTAGGTCAAGAGAGCATCAATGATTAAATATAAATACTATATCAACAAGAGTGAGTTGTGTTATAAAAATGTTGTATAAAGGGAGAGGAGAGCTCTTTAGAAAGAGCTAAGAGAGGAAAGGAATTACAAGTACAATATTTAACATTTGTGCCAAGTGTCCCTAATCTTCTCAAAAGTAAGTAGGATGTGTGTACCATGTGGAGTGAGAGGATTTACATGAAAGTAACTCCAAAGTCTAAAATTAGAGAAGAGAGGTGTCACCTCATAAATCTAGGTCAAACACATTTCTATATAATAAAATCACATACATAAACTAGACTTGGGATAAGCTTAAAGGACTATAAGAAGGACCCAAATTAAGATTAATTATCCAACACTCCCCCTTGATATTAATTTAGGGTTATAAAAGTGGAGAAAACATTTTACAAACAAGGAAGGGATTTGAAGTTACATGATACTCCTAGTTAAAATATATTTTGTTTAATAAGAGTAACAATATATTGAAATAAGAAAGAAGAGGTGTCACAAAAAATTGGAAGGAATAAAGTGTGATCAATAAGAATCTCCAAGAATCCTCTTTTGGCAATGTGGTTGATATGTAATGAAACAAAAGTGAATAAAAGGAGAAGTGATCCATGAACCTACAAAATAAATAAGATAACACCAATATTTCAAGTTAAGTAATCATTATGGTAAAAATAAAATATACATATAGAATGTACTTAAAGTAGATATACAACTAGACAAATAGAACAAAGACAACTTCCATCACAAAGTGTGAAATCTTACACGAAAAGAAGTTAATCAACATAATCAAAGCATATATCATATACAATACAAAGCAATAAATACAAAAGATTCAAATAATCAAAATGGAGATAAATAAGATGTGTCACTTGTAAAATATATTTTGCATGAATAATTAGAATAATTATCATAAGAAGACATGTCAATATATATATATAAGATTCATTTTATTTAAGAATCCAAATAGTTTTACACTTAGATGTAGAATATTTAGTCATTTTCTAATAATATAAAGTGTTGTGTGTGGATTTATCACAATATTTACATGTGTATAATTTCTAACATTTAGATATGTGATCCTTGTGTTTTCTAAAGTGTGTACAAGGTTTAATAATTTTAACTATAGCATGAGCATTATAAATAATATAATCAAAAGAAGTTGCATTATAAGTCCTTTGATATGAATGGCAATAAGATTCTATATTTTTATTATAACTATTTAAAGTATTATAGCCAATACCTTTACAATTTACACTAAATTTAGATAAAAATAGGTTCGAGAATATTATTTTCACACTTACCAAGTGCACCATCTGAATAGCCCCTACTATGCTTGATTTTTAATCCACGGTTGGTAGAAGAAGTGTTCAAAGAAGTTTTAGGTGTTTGAAAATCACAATAAGTTTTATCATTATGAGCGCTAGTGTCATGTGCAAAACATATGATTTTTTAATTTAGATCATCAAGGGAGGATTTCATGTTTTTCATGTTGTTAAAAAAAGTATTTTGAAGTGCAATCACAAAATTATTTAAATTAGAAACTATATCATTCTGATAGTGAATTCATGTTTAAGTTCAATAATTTCTTCATTTTTAAGAGAAATATTTTACATAGTTTTCTTGAATGGTAAAAAATAGTTAATTTAAATACTATTTTTAAAAATAAGTATGAACCTTATAAATGTCTTGCTTTAAAAATGAATAGATGTCAAAAGATGTAGCAAAATAATAATAAATTTTCCAATGAGATTGAAGTTTCAAAGCATAAAGAATATAAATAATGATAATATGTTTAATTATTTGAAAAAAATTATGTCTTTATCTTTAAAAAAAATAACTTATGAATGTAAGTTCACACCAAAACACCAAATAAAAGATTTGGTTGAAATAAACAATGTAAAAAAAATAGATTTGCTTTAAATTAAAAATAATGTTATGAATATTGATTTGAATGTTATATTAAAAAATATTAAAATCATTAAATCTCAATGGTAAAAGATTCATCCACAAGTTTACACTTAAAAGCTTTATTTAAATGTTGAATAAGACAAATAAAAAGTTTTTGTTTTATTTTGAAGAATTCATAAAAGGCTTAATTTTGAAAGTCAACTATTTTTTTGTTTTTAATTATGAAAAGTCAACTATCAATGTCACATATAGCCTAAAAAATAGTGATTAAAAAAAAACTAAAACCCAAAATTTTTAACCACGTTTAAAAAAAATGTAGGTACATTTTTGATGATATCTCAAAAAATACAAATTTTTTTATTAAAATAAAAACAACGTGATATTAGATGACCAATTAATAAAACCCCAAAAAATAGAAACTTAAATTTCCAATAATAATATATGGCCCTTTTTACAAGTTTTAGGTTTAAAACAACTCAAATTGTCAAAAAATTGAATTAGAATTCCAAATGTAGTGGAATACAAACCAAAAGAAGCATGAAAAAAATTACTTTAGAAACCTATAAAAAAGAGGTTAAAAGGACAATAAATTCTACTCTTAATACATTCAAAATATAGATAAAAATAAACAAATCATGAGAAAAAAAATAATATTAAAAGAAAAAAATCTTTTCAACCTCCAAAGTTGTAAATTTATTAAGAATCAACATTAGAAAACATAGAACTCGGATTCCATATTAGATTTATTTATTAGGTCATGAAATAATGTTGAAATAAATGATGAAAAATAATTTAAAATAACATCACCTTGATATAAATAATCCAAAAAGATGAGACAAAGATGACAAGTGAAGAAATTATCAAATGATGAAAACCCCTACATTGGTATTAAAATCTTGAAATAAGAATATCCAATTGAAATAACATGAATAAGCTATGAGAAGAATGGACTTATTTCAAAAGAATATAAATTATGCAATATAAATCCTATATGGACAAGATTTAGTTGTGTTGTAACAAGTGTTCAATAAAGGGAGAGGATAGTGCTTTATAAAGAACTAAGAGAGAAAATGAGTTACAAGTACAAGCTCTAGTATTTGTTCCATGTATCCCTAATCCTCTTACAAGTGATAAGGATGTGTGTTCCATGTGGGGGAGAGGATTTATATGCAAGTAACTCCAAATCTTACAAGTAGATAAGAGAGGTGAGTTCCATCTCATAAATTTGAATTAAATACATTTATAAATATAATAAATGCACGCACATAAATTAGACTTAGGACAAGCCTAAATGTCTAAGGGCCCAAAATTAAGGTTAATTATCTAAAAATAATAAATACCTATAAAGGTTTTATTCATTCTTATAATTATTCTTTGTGAGGTATCAAAAGAAGAATATGAAGATACAGTCTAACTAGTAGATTACACTAGTGATGAGAAAGAGGAAGAACCAGAAACTATGGAGGAAGAAGAACAAAGGGTCAAAATTGAGACAATTGAAATAATAGAGGATATGAAGTCTAAATAATTTGGGAAAGAAGAGGATAAATTAGTAGACATGGGTTTGTTGGAGGAAGAAGATAGACTAGTCTCCACACAAGGTAAAAATGTTCTTTTTGAATAAGTCGTGCCCTTATTAAGGTAGTGTCTTCTCTCACTTCCTCCCTTACAATTGTATATACTAATATTATAAATTTATAATCTACTAGTCCACCTGTTACATCCTTTTCTCCACATGAGTCATTATATCAATATTTTTTGAAAACCAAGTCATTTAATGCCCATGCCCATATTGAGAAAATTGGGCAACAAACTTCTAGTTATTTTGATTCTTTAATTCTTTCAACCATTGATTCAATTATAGCTAGACCCTAATCCCCTATAAGGAGGGTTCATTTTGAATAATTAGTGTTTGTTTCCTTTTTTTATACTTGATCACCACCTACACTCTTAAGTCCATCTAACCAATCAAACTTTTCCATTCCTCAATCCACTCAGATTGATTCCTCAATTGTGACCATATTAAAAACCTTGGGATAGAAAAAATATGTGGTAGAGGCTACACCCTAAAGGGACATCTCAGGATGGAACATAAAAAGTTAGCCACCTCTTCATCTACCAATACAAATAAGTGGTCAATGCTTCCACCAATATTTTTTCCACCTTCCACCTATGTAGAGACTAACCAACCTAAGGAATAATGAGAACTCATTTTCCCTATTAGATCAAAGAGTCCCAAGAGTAAAATAAGGATAAAATGAGCTTGGTCCTAATAGAATTACTAGTAATAATTTCTTGATTTGATGAGAAAATTATCACTATTTATAGGGTGAGGAAAAGGAAGGAATCAGATAAGAAAGGGGAAGAAATAATATTAGAGTAAAGGGATTTGTTCCCCTTGAAAAAGGAAAAAAAAAGGAATCCCAATGACCTTGATGAGTATAAAGAGAAATTTTGTGCTTTCATAGACTCAACTAGGAAATCTATGAAATAAATGTAAAGGATCCAAAACTAAGATAGACAAATTCTTATGTAGAGGCAAAATATTAAAACTCCAAGAGAAATAGTAGATAATGTTCAGATCATAGAAAATAAATTGTATAATATTGTGAACACAATAAGGACTTCAAGAAGTGAGTCCTAACCTCACTGGGGAAGACCTTATAGAACCAATTTAAGGAACTATAAAAGAGGATTAAATTTTTGGTGTATTTCACAATAAATAGTGAATATAATCATTTAAATTTTATGACCACCTAAAAAGTTTTATGGGCCTTTGATTGTGATTTTTACAATAGATAATGCTTTTAATTGGAACAAAAGGTGAAGGCCTTAATAACACAGTTTATGAGCCAAGAGAGAGATTATAATTTTTTTGAAGGATATTAGGGTCATAGGTGTGATTACCTCTATAGGGAAATTGGTAAATAGGCCCAATTTTGAAGGATTACTTAGAGAAGTTATAGATAAATTCAATGTTGAAGTAGAAGGCACAGTGTATGAGATTAATGAAGAGATTTTGTAATTGATTAATTTTTCAAAAAATAATGAAATTAGAGATGAATTCAAAAGTTTGAAACTAAGTAAAAAATCTTAATGGATGAAATTATATGGATATTCAAATCCTCTATGCTCATTTTGACATTATAAATACTAAGTTTGACACTACATATACATTATACAAACAAATCAAAGCTACTAAGAAGGTTGTTACTACAACACAAATGACATTACTAGTACCTCCTAAAGGCACTCAATCCTAAGTTCTAATTCACATAATGGTGCATATTACTATTGGGCCCACTTCAAGTAGCTCTTCACATACAAGGCCTCAATCTACTTCAGTAACTATAGCAAGCATGCAACCTTATTATTTAAGTAGCACCAATTTGTTACCATATAGATATATATGTATGTTTACATGTATTATAATGTAATGATACTTGGTTATCTATTCTATTTATAGGAATATGTTATGACCAACACACCCCTTTCTTCATAGAAGTGTGGGATCCCTCTATAAAATGATCAAACTCAAAGTTCCTAGACTTTTAATATCACTCCAACCAACTAATTTTCAAGAAAGTATTCCAATTCTTATATCACCTTGGTTTTCTCAAGTGTATTATAGATTTATAATGATCAATTTATGCCCATTAAGAGATTTATGATGTCTAAAATTAATACAATTGAGTCCTATCATATCCTAAAATAAAATAAGTGTTTTCTTAGAATATTTAATGTTCTAACTTTTTTGTGGGTTTGATTTCATATTGAGGTTCTCAGAGTCTAATTCTCCTAGAGTGATAGGCTCTTAGAGTATTACATGGAACTTAGTGGGGCTTGGATGGCAACCAAATGAGCATTTATATTTGTTGTGATGATTTCATTTTAATTAGTTTATTTTCATTGATTTCTTTAGGGTAAGAGGTTAAATGGGATAACACCATGTGGATCACTTCCAGAAGTGTCCAAACTTTTTATATCTAAACCAATCAGGGTACCCCACTATTAGAATGCTTAGTCTCCTAGATCTATCAGATATGTCAGATCCTAATAGCACCTAACCAAATGGGAATGTTCCATGTGGATCAATGATATAATGGTTAGTCTCCTAAATTTAACAAAGAATTCAAAGCTCAAGAGAGCATGACTAAATGAAAGAGCACTGTGTGGCACTTTGATAGGCTTATTAGTCTCTCAAACTTGATAAAAATGTCAAAGCCTATGGGATCCCAAATTATCACATCATGCCACATAGAATTTATATGCAAATTCATAGGAAAAACCTAATGGACCTTAGGGTAGTTACAATAAGTTATAATCAGATTCAAAAATATAATTAAAGGATGTTATGCATCCTCCAATTGGAATTTCCTTATCCCAAGCATAATAATATGAAGTACTAGGTCAAGCACAAGGTGGTGGACATTGTAACATGAACCAATTAGTAAGGGACATGTGGAATGAAATAGGAACTACCTAACAAGTCTTAAATATGATATGGCTATGTTCCTCCCACACTCTAGTCATTGATTAGATGGGAAACTAGGCCTTGATTAGATATTTTAAATTATCACATCATAATCATTAAATCTAGTAGGTAGAAAGTGATCATGATTTCTAAGTTTATGTCTAGATTAGGAAATAAATGAGAAGATCAATCCACCAAATTGAATTTGAATTCATGTTGAGTGAGCCACCAAATTCCATCAATGCATGGAATGTATGTGGACCTCTATAAGTGCCTCGAGGTAAACTTATTAGTTGTCATTGCTTCTAATTTCCCAAAATCTACTCACTTTTTATTCCTAATAGTGCCCTCTATGTTTACCCTTTGCTCAAGGCTTGATATTATAGAATTATGTTATTTGATCCAATCTCCTCCTTTTCATGATATGCCCATGGAATTGGGTGTTCCTTGAAAAGGGGAAAGTGGGGACAACTACATACTTTCATCATCTATTTTAGGACTGATCTTAGATTAGCCCAGGGCATGATTTTAGGTATTAGACTTTACAAATAGAGTCTATGTGAATATTCTCCAAGATATGCACTATTAGCACTAGAAATTCAACACTCAAGTATTCATAATTATCCTTAACATGTGTTGTGAATACTTGAGTGTTGAATTTATGGTGGTAATAGTGCATCTCTTGGAGACTATTCATTCAAACTCTATTTATGAAGTCCAATACCCATATCTATACCCTAAGATGATCCTAGATTAGTCATAAAATTGAAGATGAAATTTTGTAGTTGTCCCCACCTTCCCCTTTTCAAGGAATGCCCAATTCCATGGCCATACCATGATAAGGAGAAGATTAGAGTAAACCATAGTTGACAATAGAAGGAGGACCTCAAGATACTTCATGCTTGTTTTGATTTCAATTCATTTTATGAATATGTTGGGTTTGATTTACTAGTAATAATGTGATAACTATTGTGTGATTATTATGAATACTTGAGTGTTGAATTTCCAGTGGTAATAGGGCATCTCTTGGATACTATTCATGTAGACTCTATTTGTGAAGTTTAATACTCATAGTCATGCCCTGGGATAATCCCATGTCAGTCCTAAAATAGAGGATGAAAGTTTGTAGTTGTCCCCACATTCCCTTTTTCAAGGAATACCCAATTCCATGGGCATCTCATCATAGGGAGCAGATTGGAGAAAATAATAGCTAGCACTAGAAAGAGGGACTCAAGAAACTTTATGCTTGTTTTGATTTCAGTTCATTTTATGAATATATTGGGTTTGATTTATTGGTAATAACATTTTAACTATTGTGTGATTGTGAAACATCTGAGAGACTAGTTCGTCAGTTACTAAGGCTAAGTCTTGTAGAGGTAGATTGGTGATTTCCCCCTAATTTTCCATATAAACCTTACATATGATCAACCTATACCTAATATGACTCCTATCAGCTCCTCTTTGAAACCTATCCCAAATGTATAGCCCAAGATGTCCTAGTTAGTTGGTTCAACCATTAACATCCCAAGAGTTATCCATGATCTACCCAGGAATATTGAGAGGTATTTTCCTCATTTTACCCTTGGTGTGGGACAAACCATAAAGGAACACGTAACCTCCTATAATAACTCCATGAGACTCTTGAATATGTATATGAGTATGTGGTATGCAAGCTCTTCTATTTTACCCTAATGGACTTTAGTTATGACTAGTTCCTAAACCTTCCTAAAGACTCTATACCAAGTTGGAACCATTTTATTTCTACTTTATTTTTTTGGCCAAGTAATAAACCCCAACATCATATACCATTAGTTTTCTTTTATTAAAAGAGATCCCAATGAGCCTATTATAAATTTCAATGTTATTTTCTAAAATACATATAGCTAGGTAACCATGCTATACCAACCCAACCCTCAACTAGCACTTGAAATGTACAAGAATGCTTTAGACCCTTGGACAACTTTGTTCTTGATAAGGGGCATAGCTATAATAGACCTATCCTTAGCATATTCAAGGTCCATCAAAGTGGATAGGCAATTGAACCCCTAGGGATATACCATGACCCCTATTCTAGTATGTTACCACAAATGTTTGAATTGAAATTCTTACCTAGCATTAATTAGAATGCACCTCTACCTCAGCCACTCCCTACAATGCATCAACTCTTGGTGGGTCATCCCACTTCAAACCAACAATTAGGTTTTCTAAACCTAGGGGGTCTAAATTTGATTCCCCAGACTCAACATCAAGTGATTTTATATATAACTAACAATGGCCAAGACACACCTTAAGAATACACTAAAACTGATCTAGATGCCATTTATTGGATGGTAAAAAAGCTTAACAATGACTTCTTAGGGATGCAAAGACAAATGAGAAAATATAACACAAAAACATCTAATAAAAATTTCACATATCAAAGACCAAATGAGAGCTATAACTGCCCTCACATCCCCTCATAAGCTTCACCCAATAGGATCCCTAAGATTAATATCTTTGAGATAACCTTACCTAATGAGTGTCAAGTGCATAACACAACAACACATGGAGAGATGGACTACACAGAGTTTGGTTCTACTTTTGATATCTTCAAAAAGGAAATGAAAGAATACGAGGTAGTCCCCAATAGTCTAGAATCTTATAACTCAGGTAAATACCCTAGTACTATTATGGTGTTGGAAACCTTGGATTTCCTTAGCCAATAAGAAAATGAGCTAGAAAAAGGTATCATTGAGGTGTAAGATTTTTATTAGTTCCAAAAGAGCAATAATGCCCTTAGGAGTAGGTAGGAATAACAACCCCTTACTACCTCAACCCCTCCAAATAATGGTACAACCCCACGAAACCAAAATTCTAGGAATGATCCTCCACCTCCAAGACCTCAATATCTTAATTCACTTATGGAAACCCCACCAATCCAAAGAAAAGTGGGTTATAACATAGTCAATTATATGAGGAAGATAAAGGTTGGCATTACCTTCCATGAACTTTTTCAAATTATAGACTAATAATATCTCTTACTAAAGTCTTTGACTCAAAATCCAACCCCACAGGCCTAGCCAAAGTCGAGAGCAGCATACACCAATGTGATTATTCATAATAATAATATAGAGGTTCCCCTATTATTTTTGACCATATAATTATTTATAAATAATCTATATAACTTCTTAGTAAATTCTAAAACCTCAACCAATGTGATGTCAGTAGGCATATGTGATAAACTTAATCTAACCCCCATAAAATCATATAAGGTAGTGGTCTAGTTGGATAAATTAGAGGTGAAAGTGATAGGTGGGTTGTTAAATTTCCACATCTAAATGGAATATAATCCTAGGATTCAATACTTTATTGACATTCAAGTGGTTGACATCCCATAATCTTATGGTATGCTCCTCAATAAATATTGGTTTGAAGCCTTGAATGGGTATATAGACATAGATTTATCCCATATGTGGTTATCATGTGGAGGATTAGCCAAATAAATATGAGTGGATAGAGAACCATACATGAAACATATGATCAATAAATACAATGCTATTAATGAGAAGAAAAACATAGTTTCCTTGGACCTAGGCATCTACATTATAAGCACTAATCCTCTGAAAAACCAAACTTTTCACAGCCCAGGTCTGCTTCACCTATGGTCTTTTTATGTAGATAGAGATCACTCTAAACAAGGTAGTGGGTTTAGTGTTATACTTATAGATCCATTAATAAAGAAACATTTGGCATCCTATAGGCTACATTTCCCTTACATGAATAACCTAGCAGAGTATAAAGCTCTAATCTTAGGATTACAATTTACATTAAGACATGAGGTAAATGAACTAAGACTATTCAGTGAATTTGAACTGGTGGTCAACCAAATCAAAAGTAAGTTTCAATGAAAACTATCATACCTTAAAAGGTATAAACATAGAGCTTGGGACCTAATTGAAATGTTCAACACAGTCAATAAAATCCCTATTCCTTGAGAGGAAAATTAGGTATAAGACTCACTAGCATTAGTGGTGGTAAACCTAACCCCTCTAAATGGTATTGAGCTATAAGAGTTCTCTATGATACTTGACCCCTATCCTTCTATCCCAAACAATGTGACTAACTTGTAGGTCTTTTAATATAACCAACAAATCATCTAGTGCGTTGGTAATGAGGGGAAATTTGAGGCCCAAATCATAGATGAAAAGGATAGAGACCACCCCATGACTAAGTTAGATGAGGATGGGATCCTAAACATTCATGGGAACCAAATCCTGAAGGGGATAATTTTAGTGGAAAGAGTGTTTGATGCATTAGACCCAACCTTCTAGTATAAAAATTATAAGTTCAAATACCATAAGTGTCAACTCGTCAATCTTGGCCCTATAGAGAATCACTAAATAGTTAATGTGGGTCCAGATTGGATAGACCATGAACTATAATAGCTATAGAGATTATTACTAAGGTATAAGTACATAATTTATTAGGTCTATGGAGACCTTAAGTTCTTTTAACCAAGAGTATTTACTCATACCATCCCTAGTCTTTATCATCCTTAACTATATGAAGAACTTCTATGTTTATCCTTTCACTTTAGAGCACATCATTACCTCCTACCTCACCCAAAAGTTAGAAGGAGAAGAACACCATGTGGCTTTTATGAGCACTAATATTAAATATGTTAAACTTTGGTATTTTATCCTAGATAATCATGCCTATTCCCTAGTCAAGGTAGTGAATAAGTTCATGCATTACATACTCCAGAACATATTACATGCCATTGCCCTAGACCTGGTTATAAAGCAAATGTTGGGACATAATGAGTTAGGCAAAAGGAGAGGCCCATGGATGATGAAATTATAAGAGTATGACTTGGAAATCAATATGGATAAACCGGTCATGGGACAAGGCCTCACCCATCCAATTATAGAGATATACCCAAGAATCATGATACACTAGGTGGACTAACAAAGGGAGTGACACTCAGACTGGTATGCCCTGATCATACACTTTCTAATTTATGGAAATTCACCCCTGGGACTCAACCATATGTAGATAAGAGCCCTTAGATTGAAATTCATGCATTATATTCTAAAGAAAGGAGTTCTCTTTAGAAGAAACTATAAATAAATCTACCTCTAATGTGCATCATAAGAAGAGGCTAAGGACATAATGGCAAGTTTCCATGAAAAATTGGGAGTTGACCATCTTGCAACAAATACCATAGCTCACAAGATTCTCTAGGTAGGTTACTATTGGCCCACACTATTCAAAGATGTTCACACTCATGTTTTTTTTGTAGCTAATTCCAAATCTTTGCTAAAAGGTAAATGCATGCCATAATGCCACTACAACCTGTTATAGAATTTTTACCATTTGTAAAATGGGGACTTGATTTTATGGGGGTGATTAATCCCAATTCATTAATCAGTCATAAATTTTTCCTTGCGAGCATAGATTATTGCACTAGATGGTCTGACATAGTTGAAAAAAATGAGCACCACTACCAAAGTCATCAAGATCCTATAGAATTCAATTGTCACCTATTTTGGGGTCCCCATTTATCTAGTATGAGATAATGGCCCTGCCTTTCAATCCATAGAATTTACATAATGGGCCAATGATAATAGAATCACATTAAAGTTATCCTCCTCACTATACACAAAGGAATGGATTGGAGGAATCCACTAACAAAAACTTGATCGATGCCATCAAGATATGAGCTAGAGAGAAGCTTTAGGAATGTCACTCATTTCTAAAGTTCACCTTATGGGTAGAAAACACTAGGTATAAACAAGCCATAAAAATATCTCTTTTTCTTCTCATCTATGGACTATATTTAATCATATTGTCCACTCTCAAAATCTTGACTTATAAGTTTATGTATCGATTCATGGAACTATATGACAAAGTTAATTCCAGACTCCTAGACTTGATTTAGTTATAAGAAGCCTTAGATGAAGCTCTAATAAGATTTAACAAGTACCAAGACATAGTTAGGAGGTGGTTTGATAAGAGGGGAAAATTCAAGACCTTTAGAATCTTAGAACTAGTCCTAATGTGGGACAAGGCCCATGAGAAGAAAGGCCAGCATTCAAATTTTGATCACCTCTAAATTGGCCCATACCAAGTAGCTAAAATATTGGGTTAAAATGCCATTTATATCAAAGATATCAAGGGAAATGACTTACCACTTATAATAAATAGGCAATTATTGAAGCACTATTTCTTAGTTATCCCCTCCAAGGTAGTTTCTATGTAATCTGAGTAGGAGGTGATAATGTATATATTAAATAAATGTGTTTCAGTCGTGTGTTTGATTTCATCATGTGTTTATTTTTATTATGTGATTTTTTCTTATATTCTATTTTACCCCTCCAACCCCTTCTTTATTCTAAAGTGTTCCTCTGATGCCTAGATCTTGTTACTAACTACTTTATGTGGTGGTTGAAACCCAAGAGGATTACTAAGAAGAAGGGAAGCCCAAGTTGAATCCTTCAGCCTAATAAATTCTATTACTATAAAATTGGACTTTTGACATCCTAGATCTGAGAGGCAGAGAAATAGGTGGATTTTAGAATAGCCTACACCCCAGAATAGACACCAAACTACACTTAAAATAATAGCTCTAGAAGATATTAGATTATTTAAGTTGATCAAGAACTGGTTGGCTATTCATAACTTCCCCCTTATCTATTCACCCATGGCTTGGTCTTAAATATTTAATGAATAAGACTAATAAATAATGATCTATTCTTAGGAAACTTATAAAAGAAAATAAAAAAGCATGTAGAATCTAAATTTACAGTCTACTTTGAAAGGTCTTCACAGGCAATCTCCATTGCAGGCTTTCTGACCTAGGTGGTAGTAGAGCAAGGCCATGAATGAGACCACATGCATATCTTTTGAGGCTATGGATGTTCATCAGGTAGTAGATCAATACCATATTCATCCCCCTAATCCATCAAGCCAATAATGCCCCTAAAAAGTTTAATAACTAGTCTAGCCTTGATTACTCAAAGGAAATCTAAGAATAAATCATAAATGAAAATCACTTTACACACACATTGGTGGTCATCCATGAATGAAATATCGATATGCTACTTGATATTTCATGTCTTTAGTGCCTCATAACTTCTATGGACAATAAGGACCCCTTATACAATATCTATGTTGAGCAATAAAAGAAGAAGAAATTAGTTAGGTTATAAGTGTTTCTCATCACTTTTACTACAGAATTCACCATTTGTTGTGGCCAACATGCCCCATTTTATCCAAAATTGGGAACCCCTCTAAAAATTTCATGAACCATAGATTTAGATTCCTTTCTTTTGTTCTTGTTAGTGACACCTGCTCAAATCTTTAAAATATACACTGCCTTGATTTCTTAAAGTAATAATAGGCCTCTTTTAATTTCTCTAAAAGACTAGATCATGTTTCTTCTCTTTTAGTAAATCATGGTGCTAACATTGGAGGTTGATATTCACTTGAATCTCATAGAGCAAAAAACTCATTATCCTCTATGTCAAATTGAGTTATCCATATCTGATAGGTAAGCTTTAATGTATCATATTATTTTTATCTTTCTTATTTAGTCATTTTGTGAATTTTGTAGAGCTCGACTAAATGAGAAGGTACCACATCATTTTAAGTCAAAAAAGCCAATCCCTCAGACCAATCAGAGATGTCAGAGCTTAAGAGAGCCTAGCCAAATTTGAAGGTGACACATCATACTGAGTTAAAAATGCCAATCCATCATACCTATCATAGATGTCAAAGCTTGGGAGAGCCCATCCAATTAGGAAGGTACCACATCATAAAAATTCAGAGAGGCCAGTCCCCCAAACCTATCAGATATGTCAAAGCCTAAGAGATCCCAATTAAATAAGAAGGTACCACATCATTAGGATTTAAAGAGATCAGTTCCTTAGACCTATCATAAATATTAAATCCTAAGAGAGCCTTACTAAATGGGAAGGTCCCATGTCATGTTGAGTTAGAAAGGCTAATCCCTTGGACCTATCAAAGATGTTAAAGCTAAGGAGAGCCTGGCTGAATGGGAAGGCACCACATCATATGAAGTTAGAGAGGCTATTGCCCTAGAATTATTAGAGATATTAGAGCTTGGATGAATTAAAAGGTACCACATCATATTGAGTTAGAAAGGCTAGTCCCCTAGGCCTGTCAGAGATATTAGATCTTGGAAGAGCCCAATCGAATGGGAAGGCACCACATCATTATGAAATGAAAGGCTAGTCCACCAGACTTGTCAAAAATGTTAGAACCTATGAGAGCCTAGTTGAATAAGAAGGAACCATGTCATATTGAGTCAAAAATGCTAGTCCTTTAGACCTATCAAAGATGTTAGAGCCTAAGAGAGCCTAGTCGAATGGAGAGGCACATGTCATATTGAATCAAAAAGGCTAGTCCCCAAAAAATGTCAAAGATGTCAGAGCCCAAAATATCCCATCTAAATAAGAATATGCCATGTCATATGAGATTAGAGAGGTTAGTCCCCTAGACCTATGAAAGATGTTAGAGCTTAGGAGAGCTTAATTGAATCATAAGGTGCCATGTCAACTAGTTCAAGGATGAAATAGTTGCCACTTATGACTTTAGAATATTAGAATGGAGTATGGATGAAACTCAAAGGCCAATTAAGGTGTGTAATATGTCCCTAGGTGACACATCACCTAAACTATGGGAATGACATGGAATATGGAACCATGCCTAGGTGATGACTGTTAATGGGAGGACCAATAAATGGATGACATGTGTCGTAAAGTAGGATATAACTGAGGAGCCTTTAAGAGATGTTATTTCATGTCTACCATGCATTGGGAATTAATAAAATGGAAAGCTAGACCTGATTATAAAATTTTGAAAACATCCCGTTGCAATTTCTATGTTTGGTTGGTGACGAAGGATCATGGGCTTTGAATTAGATTCTAGATTTAGAAATAGAGGGAGAAAATCTAGCCACCAACTCAATTTCAAATTTATAGCAAGTGACCTACCAAATTTAATCAATGTAAGGGGATGTATACATGTGCTTATAAATGCTAATAAAATCACATTAAAAGTTACCATTTTTAACTTCAAAAAACTCTAACTCCTAAAATTCCACATAGACCCTACATTCTATACCTTCCATGTTTAAAGCTCCCTAAATTGTCCTTCCATCCTACTCTATTGGATACTACATCCTCAAACTTGAAGGTTGATCTCAAGTAATACGACACCACTTTCCCTACTTTTTTAACCAGGTATAAACACTATAATGGCATATTTAAGGTAATTGAGTGGGTCACTAAGGATTCTACCAAAAGTGATGACCAATTGGTTGAGTACAAGGATTCCCTTTAGTCTTACAAGAAATGTATACTCTATAGATCCATGGCCAAACTAGAGGCATTCCCTTAAACTGACCTATTAGGTATATCCTCCAAAAGATATCTACATGCAAGACACTATTAATTATTGGGTGTGCTCACCCACCTCTTGATACTAGATTATTAATATATTCAATAATGCCTTCAAGGTATACTACTTCCTCTTGGACATCTTGCTCATATGATGTAATGATAGTGTTTCCTTGGATGGATACCTACCAAATATATGGCATCTTATATAACTAAGCTAAGAACCCTAAATCTAAGTGGGTTAACAAAGAAAATATAAATGCCTACATAGTTCACACCTTTTGAGAGGAGGTTTGAGTAGGCATGATCCTATTAAAATAGCTATTTGGAGACCAAGAATACCAACATGTCAATAAGTTATCGGTGTCCCTTCTACAAATGATCCTTACTTGTCAGACATCCTATACATAAGAAGCTTGATCAATTTCAAGTTAGTCCATGCCATTACAAATGCCTGAACTAGAGTTAACTTTTACATGATGAGCTATCTATTAGATGTAATTTATGGGATACTCTTATTCAAGCCTTCACCCTTTCCCACATGGGTTCCTAGTAGATCAACCATCCATAAGGTCTTTTAAAAGTTATATGGCCACCAATTTCATCAGCATGTTTGAGACATCTGTGAGCATTTCTACCTAATGGTGTACTAGGTGGTTAATAAAGCTTTGATACCCTAACTCTCAAAGGTAATTCAAGACTTTATCATAACCATTAGGGACTACTAGATGTATAAAGATGAAACAATGATCTAAGTCATGGCATTCTTCCAAGACCCCCTATATTTTCCATATTATGTACCTAACTATTTAGTAGAACAATAAATTACATATCAACTAGTGAATGACATCTTCAGATTATGCATATAGTGTCAATAGAAGGTGTACCTACAACTCTTGATCACCATACAGATCCACATCTATAAGAACTTCCCCTTAATATAAAATATAGTAATTGGGCAAGACTCCTTCACCCTAGAAAAGTGTAAGATTTAATAGTAAGACCCTAAAGGGGTTATTCAGGCCCATTTAGTGTAATCCTTAGCTAGGCTAAACATCAACTATGGCCATCAAAATGAATACGATGATGAGATCTATTTAAATGTCATTGATGATAAGGTGGTTCTATCCTAGATAGCATAAAATAAGAAGAAGAAGAAGAAGAAGAATAAGAGTAATAAGGGTTGGTTAGTCCCTTTTGCAACTCCTCTATATCCTGCTTTGTCCATGGAGGAGTCAACTTCAATAGATCTATCCATCTCCAAGATAATATTAAAAAGATTCCTACTAACTTCTCCTCCTTGAGATCCAACCCCATCTATAGATCTACTTATGCTAGTAGCTTTGACTCCTTAAGCTCTAGTTATACCTCCTCCTCTTATAGTTGATCCTCATGCTCACCTCCACCTCTTCTGGTAACATTGGTGACTAGGTCATGTCAGATCCAACCCTAGACCACACATAACCAATAAGCTCAAGCATAACCCTCTTAGATGTTGGTCCCATAACCTCTAATATTTGATACAATTAATAGGTTGAGAGTGAGCCTAGAATAAGGCACCTAGTAGGCACACATCCATGTTCCCCTACTCACTCTACCATATCCTCTCATTTCCCTTCCATCCCCTACTCCCACCACATTCTAACTCCTAGTTATGGCACCCACTACTTCAACTCTGTCCCATTTATTTCCCATTACTTCCCCTCTATATTCTATTCAAATACCCTTTGACTTAGTCTTTATGAGTGTCCTCACCTACTCATTACCTTATAATCCTCCCATATCACAACTTGGAGTCTTCCTAGTACCTCCCTTGGGCATGCCCTCAATAACAAGGTGATAACAACCTTAAGAAGCTTATCAATTATAGTAGGGACCCTCCTAGTCCCCTCTTTATTCATCTTGGCATTCCACTTTATAGATCTAATTACTTAGCTATCATCCCTTGTCATCTCAACCAGACTATCCACCGTAGCACCTAGAGCTAACCTAGGAAAGAGGCTAAAAAAGAAATAAAATGTGACCCATGTTCTATCTCTAACCTAAAGTCTTTTTATTCCAATCCCACATCCTCTATAGGTCTCAATAACTCCTCTAGACTTAATAGCAGTAGCTCAATTATTATTTATGTGACCCCTTTTCTCTCTTACCCAAGGCCCCACCAACCTTTCCTTTAACCATCTTATCTCATCCCTATTGTTTCATGACCCATTCCTAGGGGAAATTCCACCTCAATTAAACCTCACTAAGGAATAATGGTGAGATAAAATGTTCCCATGGGCCTCCCCCTTCAATCTCCCTCCTTTATCTCCCATACCCCTTTACCTCCACTCTTTTCCTCTTTCACTCCCTCCACTTCATCTCTCCTCCACCTCATCCTTCACCCTTTACCACCATTTTAGACACACATCCTACATCCCTCATAACCAAATGATGGTCCCAGGATCACAAGCACCACATATGGATGTTCATGGCAACCTAGATGTGTAGTGGAGTTTTGACTGACCTTTGAGAGTCTGAAAAGGATTCTCCTGCAAAGATTCATCCAAGAAGGTAACTCAGTGATATGGCAAACCCATCAAGATCAGTTTTCCCTCACTAAAGTGAGGAATACTAATAGAGAGGATAATTTGGCTGAGGACTAATTTTAAATCCTCCAAAATACCCATAACATGTATGACAAGCTCTTTGAGGACATGTAAAGCTAAGTCAAAACTCTTGAATCCCAAGTGAAGAGTCTATTCCTAGTCAGACCAATTAGGTAGGTCAAGGACACCCTCCTACTACTTTTCTCAATCTTAGGGAAATTATTAGGGACTCAAGTTGATATTGATGAAATTATATAGTGGACATAGGCCTACATGTGTAGGATCATGGAAATCAATGGGAAGTGTTGTAATTTGTAGAAAGTGGTCAACAAGAAAATGTTCTTAGAGCTCAAACTGATGCTAACCATAGATTTAGGATTGTACCAAACTTATGTTAGGAACATGGGAATGGCAATGAAGGAATGGCTAGCCTTAGATCAGACTAAAATAGAACCCTTGAATGACAGAGAGAAGAATATATTGACCTACTTCAAGGAGGTCAATATATCCATGTTATTTCACCTAGATGGCATTTTACTCAACCAAGGTTAATTTAGATTCCACCTATGTCAATTTGACTAGGTTATGAGGGATAAAGTAGATAAGGTGAACCAAGAAGTATCCCAAATGGTGTTGTACCTATCAACTCAATCCACTAAAAGCATCAACCAAGTCGATAGAGTCTAAGCCTCAATGGAAGCAACATTCCATATCTCTAAAAGAGTGGCAGCTTAGGCCAAGGTGATCATTAGGGAGCCTCCAATAAACTTAGACAAGCTAGATAAGGAGTTAGACCTCATGGTAGCCACATTGGAAATCAAAAGTGCTCATTAGAAGTAGTTAATATTCAGTCCCTCTTAGTTTCCTTTGTGTGTTAACTAGTTGTCCCCCATAAATTTGTTATAGGTTTGTAGGGATTTTGTTTTGGTTCAAATTTTTAAATAGAGTTATAACTATAATGAGTGGTCATCATTTCCTAGTATGGGATCCTTATACTTTTTAGAAGTGATCCCCAATATTTATCTATTTATAAAATATTTGCATTATATTTTAGGGGTCAACCAAAAAAATCTCGAAAGTGTTGTTGGATTATTACCATGATTTCAACTACATTTCCTTCATCACTATAGATTGTAAAAATTTCCCAAATAAATTATTGTAGACTCATTTCACTCTTTTAATGAATACAATCTCTGTTTTATATGAAAAAAGTCTCTTTTATTTTTAATTTTCATTCATATTCGTGTTTAAATGATGACCAATGCTAGGTTAATTAGATTAACACTTTGTCACTTTATTTATTTCATGACTATAATGTGATTATTTATTATAATCTTTGTGTGAGTTCTTTTATTTCTCTTTTAGTAATGTTGATAATTTGTGTGCCTAGTTTCAAATTCTCATATGGTTTTTATGTGTTTTTTATAATAAACCCCTAGTACTCATCATTAGTAGGAACTCACATTGAAGGCATACTCTCAATTCCCTTAGAATCTCCCCATTGTATGTTCATGGAGGTAAAAAATTAGTGAAACTTGGTCTACAATGGTATAATTGTGGTAGATTCACTTGGTTCAATGACCATTACATTGATCTCATTTTAGACCTAAAGGCTTCCCTTCTATGTCTTACCCTTCCCTCTCTTTTGTGTTTATTTAGTGGAATTGAAATGCCCCTTTCCCCTTGCATTTAGAAATAATAATCCTAACACTCAATTATTACTAACTATCTTTACCTTGTGTGAAGTATATTGTACTGAATTTTTAGTGGTAATAGTGCATCTCTTGGAGACTATTCACATAGACTCTATTTGTCCCCACCTTTCACTTTTAAATGAATGCCCAATTCCATGGGCATCTGATGATAAGGAGTAGATTGGAATGAAAAATAAATTCCATCCCATCTATAATGGTCACCTCATCCTCTAACCTTAAAATGAGCTAGAGTATAGGGACACAACTTTCCTTGATGGCTTGGCACATTTCAAGAACTATAATGAGGTGTTTAAGACCATTGACCTAGTGCCTAACTCCTCTAATAGAGATGATGAAGATGAGGTTGAATCTAAATAAGCCCTTAAGGCATATGATAAGTCTGGTATGCACTGAGCTATAGCTAAGGTGAAGGTCTTACCTTATGCTGACTTGTTCAACAAACTATTAATCATGACTAAGTGAGTACATGATGGTGTTTACAACATTATCTACTCTGAGTTCTCAGCATCTGATCAAGGAAATTTCAAGAGGTTCTTTCAAATCCTACTATAACCTTGTAGAGTACACCATCACCTATTATTTAGATATGGTGACCACATGAACCAACTCTTACCAGATTTATGACATCCTAAAGGGCTAGGTAGAGAAACTTGATGTAAAATGGGTTAACAAGATGGATGTGAATGCATCCATTATTTTCACCTTCAAGGAGGGAATCCACTTCAAGATGATATTATTTGATTTATTATTCAAGGAGAGTGACTTCCTACACATCAATCTTATATGTATCCCTTTTCTCCACATAATCATCTAGGGTGAACAAGTCCCAGACCTTGGAGGGGTGACAAATTTCAATATGATCAAAGTAGTGGGAGATGACTAGGGAGGAGGAAACTTCTACATGATGAGCTGCTTGGTATACATGACCTACATAATGTTCAAAATTAAACCTTTTATCTTTTTGGCATGGGTTCTTTAGGTGCAATGGTTCATGTAGTTTTTTACAAGCTATATTTCCATCATTATAGGAACCATATCAAGGAGATATATGATTATTTATACCTAAGAGATTACATGGACATCAATGAGGCACCCATGCCTTAACTATTAAAAGATATTAGGTAATCTCTAACTCTTATTGGGGATTATCAGTACTACTAAGAGGATATAATCATTTTGGTGGTGGACACTCTTGAGTTTTCCCTCTACCTGACCTATCAAGTCCTAGATCACATAATCGAGTAATAAATCACATATTATCTAGTGGATAGAATCTTTAAACATTTCATTAGATGTTAAAAATGGGCATGTCCATACTTCTTAATCACCATCAAGCACCATGTATACATATCCTTCTCCCTCTATAGAATATGGTTATAGGAATAGACTCCTTTGTCATGGGTAGGGTCGAGCATTATGACTAGGATCCAAATGGTGTCATCCAAAATCACATAAAAATTATAAGGCCCACCTAAAAATCAACTATAGACACCATCCCCATGAGGAGGATGAGCTCTATCTAAACCTAGATGATGATCTAAGATATGTTTTTCCCAAGCTAGCCTTGCCTCTTCCATATTGGCCCAACCTAATGAGGATGTTTAAGTGACTCCCCATAGATTCCAATGAGAATTATATGAGTTCTGATAGTTTTTCCTCCCTAGGATTTTTCTCCTTGAGTTCCTACCCCTCAACCCTTGACTCTACCTCCACCACATCATATGGTTCAATCATCTTGATCTTAGGTAGTTCAACCCAATCCCTAATTAGTTCAAACCCAAATATATCAACCTCGGGCTACTTAATAACTTAGGTTTGACATCAGTAGCATCTTAGATACAAGTCCAAGGATGGACTAGTATCTCACCCCTAAAAATATCCCTTTCTTTGCTCCCTTCACTCTCCAACATTCTCTTACAACATCTAGCTTCCCAACTCCTCAGTAGTTCACTCAGGGGGTACCTCCCTTTTTTCCTATTTTACCCACTCTATAATTCACCCATGTTCCCTTTACCTTATCCATACACAACATCCCCACCTCCTCATTTCCATCTACATCATCCAACCCACAAATAGGGATATTTACAATACCCCCACTAGTCATTCCACAAGTTTAGATACATGTAGGTTCCCCATCCCCAACAAGAGCATTTGTGACTCCCATAATAAGTTTAATGGTGTGCATAAATCAAGTGGCCCAAGAAATTCTAACAAAACTTTGGTTGTCTAATAGGTTATTCAGTCAATCCTCATATATATCCCTTTCTCTACTCCCTCTACTATAATAGTTAAGTTTGATTTGGGAAAGAGGACCTAAAAGAAGTAGATGATAATTCATCATCATTTGTCACCCCAAAAATAACTCCCTCCACCCTAAGAATATATATGGTGTTGTATGCACCTAATATGACTCTACAAGGTGACCCTAATGTGTAGTGGGAATTATACCACACCATAGGCAACATGAGGAGAATCCTCACCCAAACATTTATCTAGGATGGGAACTCAGTGGTTTAGTAAATTTAGCATGATCTCTTCTCACCCAAAAAAATTAGGACATTTGTGTGAGAATATAAATTGGCTAAGGACCTAGTCTTTATGATCCAAGATACACATGATATGTCAGAGAAGCTAATGAAGGACATGTAAGAATAGGTTCTAACCCTGTAAGTGCATGTAAATAGATCCTTCCCTATAGAAATGATTAGATAAGTCTACGATTCCCTCTTGTAAATTTTCTAAGATTTAGGAGAGGTAGTCAAGACTCTGGCAGATAACAAGGCACATCTTCAAATGGCCTAAGCATATCTAGAGAGGATTACTCTAGTGGAAAGCAAGTGTAGTAAATTTGAAGTGATCCTAAAAAGGGCATGTTCCCAATATTTAATATCATGCCTTTTTCAAACTTAAGACTCTACCATATATACACTAGGAAAATTAGGGTTATGATTTAAGAATGGCTAAATGTGACATAGATGGTAGTGGAGCCCCTGAAAGAAGGTAGGAAACAAATATTGCCCTACTTCAAAGAGATTGACATCATTATGTTATTCCACTTAGATGGCACTCTACTAAATAGGAGTGATTTTGGAGATCACCTAGGTCACTTTGACTAGGTCATGAGAAATAAAATGGCAAAGGCTAATAAGTGCAAAGCCCAGGTGGTGTTCAAACTCTCTAGCCAATCTACTACCATCATTAGTCATGTTTTAGAGGTTAATAAAACCATGAGGGGCCCACTCTAAGTTTATTAGATACTAATAGCCCATCATAGGTGATATTTCAAGAGCCATTTATGAATTTGGCCAAGTTAGACTAGGATTTTGACCTAGTAGCATCTATGTTAGCCTCCACAAAAGAAGGATCAAAACATTTGGGAGGTGGTTCATCGATGATTCCCCCATGTATCAGTTAGGTTATCCCTTGGATATCTTGTAGAAGAATTAAAGGATATTATATTTTTAAAATATAATTGTAACAAAATTTGGGAGGCCATTATGGCCCAAGATGGGAATATCATGCTACTTGGAGGTGAACCCATCCTTATCTATAAATAGTAAATTGTATCCCATTGTAAAATTCAATAATTTTGGTTCCAAAATGTTATCAAAATTAATTCAACATTTCACTTATTTTTCCTTCTTCATTTGGACTGTGAATGTCTACCATGATATGCACTCTTTGTAAATAAACTCATTTATTATGAATATAAATCTCTATTTTATGTTAAACTAGTAGTTTATTTACTAGTGTGTCACTCATTTATATTTTTGAATGAATACAAATGCTAGAGGATTGAAAAAGTGTTTTGTTACAAAACAAACATTGTGGTTATAATGTGTTGTTTTCTTCTAACCCATCTCATTTTTGTTTGCAACTTTAGTAATCTATGTATCTATTTATAGATTATGTTTGAAGGACCTATGTATTATCTACTATAGGCTCTTTGACTATTGAAATTTGGTGGGGGTTATGAATTAAGTATCTCCTTATATTTCCTTAGACTTTCCCACTTTTAAAATCGATACAAAACCCTTGGTGAAACTTGGCACATAGTGGTGTAACTATGGTAAAGCACTTAGTCAAGTTTTTTAAGCATTAGCACCTTTCAAGGATGGAAACACTCTTTCCTACCCTACCTTGCCCTCCTTTTAAAGTTTATTTTAAGGCCCAAAAAATTCCCCTAGTTTAGAAATATATAATACTTGACTCAGTAGCAAATGATAAATATAATTTTCTTCAATTGATAGCTAAACCAAAGTGAAACTACAAACATCTTGAACCTCTAGTGGTAATAATAACTACTCTTTGACTACAAAAGGTTAAACTACTCTATCCTTGGACTAAACCATCATTAATCCTAAAATTAATGAGATGATATTGTATCCCATGCATTTTCTCCCCCTTTCATCTTTAGATCACTCAATCTCATGAGCACCTTTAGGGGCATAAATGACTTTGTGGCTGACAATAGTTGGTGCGAGAAGGAGGTATTTGAGTAATATAGTGTTTTAAACTTTCCATTTAGCATTTTAGTAATTAATAATAGTAAAATTATCCTTAAAAAATAATTTTATTGAAGCACTTCTCATTTGCCTTCCTTTACACTTTCTCCATTTATGTGTGCTTCAAACACACCATAGTTGGTACTAAAAGGAGGGAAAATCTATTTTTCAAAATTTGTTCATTGTATATTGGGTTTATGTTGGGTTTATACAATGTTTGTTAATGGTGATGATTTAATTTTTGTTTTTCTATAAAATACCCTAGAGCCTATTACACCTTTCACTAGAGCTAGGTCCCATCATGGTAGACTAATTATTTTACCTTTGCAATTTCATAGAAGGCCCAGATTTGGTAAACCTATACCAACAATTGATTCCACTAGCTCATATTCTCAATCTCCCCCAAAAACCACCCAAAATGACTCTCCAAGTACCTTGGTTAGCCATGTCATCTATCAACATTTGAAGAGTTATCCATGACTTACCTAGGAACCTATAAAAACACTTTCCCTACTTCATTCCCAGTGTAGAATGAATGGATAAAGAAGATGTGACCTCATATAAGATTTCCCTAAGACTTATCAATGTGGAATGTAAAGACATGGTGTGTAAGATTTTCCCCTTCGCTTTGATGTAATTATCCTATGACCAATTCTTTAACCTCCCTAAAAACTCAATCACAAGCTGGAACCAATTTAATAGCACTTTCTTAGCCCAATTTAGGCAATTTATCAACCCTAGCATCCTGTATTAATGTTTTACTTTCATTAAACAAGAACCCAATGAGCCCAACTGAAACTTCAATACTAGGTTTTATAAAATGTATAGTCGAGTCATCATGCTTTACCAACCTAATGCCATGTTGGTTCTTGAGATGTACAAGAATGCCTTAAACCCATGGATGGCCTTATTCTTGATATGAGACCCCTAGATAGTCAACTTACCCATGGCTTATACTGAAGCCATAAATTTTGACAAGCAATTAAACCATTATGGTCAAATGATGGCTCCTATTCCCAATTTTTTTCCACATATACCAGCATTTTATTGCCTATTGAAAACTAGAATATTCTAATGTTTCAACCACTGGCCATAATAACCCATCTTCCTCTGAGTCATGACATGCCAAACCAACACATAGGTTTTATTAAACTATTAAATCATGCAATGACTCATTAGTTATAACACCAAGTGATGATGGAAACAACCACCAATGACTAAACTATACCTCAAGAGTCTTCTAAAAATTAATTGGGCACCATCTAGTGAATGGTCAAAAAATTAAGTAATGACTTCCTTGGTCTACAAAGGTTAATGGGTAGCTCATATTCTAAAAGTTTAAACAATAACTTTACCTACTAAAGAGAATACGTAAATTACAACCATCCTCATAATCAACCATATCCCTCCCCCAATAGGATACTTGAAGGTAACATCTATGAAATATCTCTACCTAACTCGTACTTAGTGCATAACATATTTACACACGTGAAACTTGACTATATAGAGCTATGTAGTTCTTTTAAGATCTTCAAGAGAGAAATGGAGGAGTATGAGGTGGTTCCAAATAACCCATAACTAGGAAATTTAGGTAAAACCCCTAGCATAGCCATGGTGTTTGAAAATATGGACATTCCCAACCAAGAGTAAAATGGCCTAGAGGAGAGTACTAGTGAGGTTCATGTGTTCCAATAGTTCCAAAGGATCAATTATGCCTTAAGGAACTGAAAACAACAAAAACAACCCCTTAATACTTCAACTCCCCTAAATAATGGCACAACTTCACCAAATCATAATGTTTGGAATGCCCCTCCAACTAGAAAAACTCATGATCCAAAATCTCATGTAGAGACCCAACCAATTCAAAACAAGGTGGGTTATAACATATTAGAATACATAAATAAGATTGAGTCAAATATCACCCTTCATGAACTCTAGAAAATCATGAAGTGACGTGATTTTATACTAAAATACCTAACAAAAATTCCAACACATCCTATCTAAATTAAGCAAAGAACATCCCAAACTAATGTGATGATACATAAGAACAAGATTTAAGTGCCTCCTTTTTTCCTAACTATCAGATTATTTGGGAAGAATATGCACAATTGCTTAGTGGATTTGAGAGCCTTAATAAATGTAATGTCAATAGGCATTTGTGATAAGTTAGGGTTGGTTCTTATTAGGTCATACAAAATGGTAGTTAAACTAGATAAATCAAAGTTCAAGGTAGTGGGTGAACTTATGAATGTCCACATATAACTAGAATCCAAACCTAGTATTAAACAGTTTATAGGCATCTAAGTGGTAGAGATTCTTGAAGCTTATGACATGTTCATTAGTAGGGACTAGTCTAAAACTTTAAACGGTTACATGAAAACTGACTTCTCTCATATTTGTTACCCTAGAGAAGTGTAGCCAATAAAATTTGAGTGGATAGATAACCTTGCATGAAACACATGATAATTTAGTACAATATAATCAATGAAAAAGTGAACCTAGTTTCCTCAAACTTAGGCATTTATACGCTAAGCATAAAACCTTCTATGTATAAATCTGATGATAACCCAGACTTTCCAAGTTTTTAGTCACTATACATTGCTGGGGAATGTTCAAAATAAGGTCATTCATCTAATGTTTTGATAATAAACCCCAAAGGAAAAAAATCCTAGCTTCATATAGATTACAATTCCCCTACACAAAAAATCTAGCAAAGTATGATGCATTAATCCTATTGTTACAATTTGCATTAAATCATAAAGTAAAGTAACTAAGATTATTTAGTGATTCTAAGCTGGTGGTCAACAAGGTTAAGAGTAAATTTGAGTGCAAATTATCATACCTCAAGAGGTATAAGCATAGGGCTTAGGACTTAATCAATATGTTTAGTGCATTCAATGTCATCCCTATCCCTAATAAGAAAATTAGGTTGTCAATTCATTAGCATCCTTAGCTATAAAATTGATGCCCTTAGATGACAATAATTTATAAGATTTCTCTACGTAATTGGTCCCTTATCCATATGTCCTAGATAATGTGATGAATTTCCAAGTCTTTGAGGATGATCATTAGATTATCCAATTTCTTAACAATGTTAGGTTATTTGAATCCTAGGTAATTGATGAAGTAGGTAGAGACAACCCTGGAGATGAACTTGATAAGGATGAAATCCTTAATATTAATGGGAATCAAATCTTGAAAGGGATGATTTCACTAGAAAGAGTGTTTAAGACCTTAGGCCATGTACCCCAAATCAAGGTTCACAAGTTTGAGAATCAAAATTACCAAACCATTAATTTTGGTTCTTCAAATATCCCCAAAGCCATTAACATAGGTCCTAACTAGATAAACCTAAAACTTAAGAAGCTTCAAAATTTATTGATAATATATAAGGATGTAATTTCTTAGACCTATGGATACCTCAAACTATTTGATTTCAAAGTAATTACTCATACCATCCCATTAGAACTAGACCAAAAACCATTCAAGCAGAGACAAAGTCCTTTGAACCTAATCATGGAACCTTTAATACATAGAGAGGTTCATAAATTACTCTATGCCAGGATAATATTCATAGTTTTCCACTCTACATTGGTATCTAACCTTGTGCCCATGAAATATAAGAATGAAGAAATTTATTTGTGTGTAAACTTTTAAAGCCTGAATTGAGCTTCAAACAAAGATAACTATCTATTACCTTCCCTTGATGAAGTGATCCAAATGGTGACCAGATCCCATATGATGCCTTTCTTAGATGTATTCTTAGGATATAACCAATTCTTTATTAATTTAGGATAATGATTCAAAACTTCATTCACCATCAAATAGGATACATTCAACTACATGTGAATGCCATTTAGGTTGATCAATACTAGATCAACATTTTAGAGGGTAATGGATTTTAATTTTGAAGGTTTAATTGGAAAGTTCATAATAATTTATATGCATGACTTAATGTGTTTTCAAAATATAGGTTAGAACACATATTCCACTTACATAAGGTATTCAAAAGGTGCAGGAAGTATGGTGTCTCTTTAAGCCCAAATAAGAGTGTGTTCAACATCACTGAAGGTAAGATTCTCAATCATATCATCATGAAAGAAGGTATTACTATCAATACAGAAAGGGTTGATAAAATTTCTAATTTACCTCTACATAATAGCAAAAATGAATTAAATTTTTTCTTTGGTAAAATTAATTTTGTTCACAAGTTCACTTCTATATTTGTCAAAATTATAAAGCCTTTGAGTGTTATATTGAAACAAAATGCAAAATTGGAGTGGTATAATAAATTGAAGAAGGATTTCCAAAATATAAAAGAGGACCCTAGTCCTGATCAATCCGAAATATACACATGATTTATATATTTACCCTTTCATTTATAAACACACTATTACCACCTACCTCATGCAAAGATTGGATGGAGAAGAACACCCTATTGATTTTATGAGTACCAATCTCAAAGATATAAAATTTAAATATTACACTCTCAACAAACATGCATATGCACTATTCAAGGTTGTGAAAAAATCCAAGTAATAAGGTGCATGTAGACATCCCAAACTTAACCATCAAGAAAAGGTTAGGACAGAGTAAATTGGGTGAATAAATATAGATGGATGACAAAGTTATATGAATATTATATTTAAATAAAACCTATCAAGTTGGTTATAGGACATGACCTTACCCATATGGTAACTAAAATTTATCCAAGGATCACTTTGCACTAGTTAGACCAAGAGCTAGTACTACAATAGGATTGGTATGCCCCTATTATACATTACCTGCTCTATAGGAACACACCTCTTAGGCTCAACCAAACATAGAATATAGCCTTCATAATGAAGGTAACACATTTTATGCTAAATAAAGGAGTTATTTTTAGGAGGAATCATGAGGGCGTATATATTAGATGCTTTTTAGTAATGGCTAATTTTGATGAAAAGTTGGACGCTAGTCATCCAGTAGAAATGTAATGGCATATAAAAAACTCTGGGTAGGCTTACTACTATCCTAATTTATTCAAGAATGTATATGCTCATGTCATTATATTCCATCAATGTCAAACCTTTGCCAAAATAGAATCCCATACTATAATGTCATTGTAACCAGTAATATAAGTAACACCATTCACCCAATGGGGACTAGACTTTGTTGGTGTTATAAACACCAATGCCTCATTAGGCCATGAGTTTTCTCTCATAGCCCCATATTACTGAATAAAATGAACTAATAAATTGGAAACAAATAAAATTACCACCATTGAAGTCATTAAATTTATGGAGAATAATATAACCACTTGATTCAAACCCCTAGTTTCATTAGTGTGTGATAATGGCCCTATGTTCCAATAAAAAGATCTCACTAAATGGGTGTATGATGAAGGGATGACCTTTAAATTATCATTTGATCACTTATATAAAGGGAACGGATTGGTATAATTAACTAACAAATACTTAATCAATGTCATAAAGATTAAAATAAACCCTAAGAATGATATTCATTGATAAAATTTGCTTTGTAGGATGATCACACTAGGTATAAACAAGCATTTAAAAGTTCATCATTCCTACTAGTCTATAAACTTAAGCCAATTCTTCCAATTACACTTTGGCTACCTACATATAGGTTTATGTATCAATATATGGAGCATGATGACAAAGTGAAATCTAGGCTCTTGGACATTGTTCACTTGGAAGAAACCCAAGATGAATCCTTACTCAAGTTCAACAAACATCAAGACACTATCAAGTTATGGTTTAACAAAAGGGCCAAGGTTAAATCCTTTAATATTTTTGATCTAGTGTTTTTATGGGATAAAGCTCACAAATAGAAAGGCCAACATACTAAGTTTGATACTTTCTAGATTGGCCCCTATCAAATCATTGAGTTACTTAGGTAGAATTTTTTTCACCTTAATGATATCTAAGGTAATGAACTCCCACTACTAGTGAATGGACATTTGTTGAAGCATTACTTCTCATCCACCCCTTCTAGTGTGATTTTAGAGTAATTGTAGCAAGGGTAGTAATGTATATATTAGACTAGTTTTCTTTATGTGTGTGTTTATTTATGATGTGTGTTTGATTTTGTTTTGTTTTTATTGATCTTGGTTTTTTTTAATCCTATGTTGTTCACCTCTCATAGACCTTGCCCTAAATATGGCCTTTATTTGGGTTTAAGGTGGTAAGCAGGAATTAAAAAGTCCTTTAGATAACTCTTAGTAAGTAACCACTTAGAGAGTGATGAATCCTAGGAGGTATAGTTAAGATTTAGATTACCCAAAGGTGAGATTTAACTTTTAGTCAAATCAAAGGTTGTAATTAAGTATTTTAAATTTCAAATCTTAGAGGCTGATGATTCTTAATGATATAAGTAAATTTTGGAACAACCCCATTTCTTGATGGAAACAATAAAATTGCACCTAATACAAACATTTTGATGAAAATTGAGATTATTAAACCAATCTAAGATTGGCTAGGTATTTATAGCTTTCCAAACATCCATCACCCATGGCCTGGTCCCAAACCCTCAATAGATAGAACTTCCAAATATCTTCATAAAAAAATTTAAAAGGATACTAGACTAACATGTAGAATATAAAGTTTGAGTCTTCCTCAAAAGGTTTATTAAGACAAACTCCATCATAGGATTTTTATCCTAGCTGGCAATGGAAAAGGCCTCAAATAGGACCAGAGGTATCTTTGTTGGGGTTTTATATATCTGGATGGTAGCATAAAAATTGCATACCATTTCCCCCAATCCATATGACCAATAGTTACCCTTTAGAAGACATCATGCCTAACTTAACATTTACTTGTTTAAGTGAAATCCAAAATTAAACCAATTATAAATATATCACCTCACAAACATCGATGGTCTTCTATGAAAATAAGGCTTAGTATGTCACTTGTTGCAATTGACTTTAGATCCTTATTTATTCGATATGTCTAAATATTTTCTATCAATCTATGTTTTATGTAGGAATTAAGGTTAACATCTTGAGTTTTAAGTGTTTAACACCACTTCCCCCACAAAAGTATCCATTTGTTATGTCCAACACACCCCCTTCTTCATAAAAGTAAGGGACCCCTCTGTAAAATGATCAGACTCAAAGTTCCCAAATGTTTAGTCTCACTCCAACCAACTCTTTTTCAAGAAATTATTCCAATTCTTACTTCTCTCTAGTTTTTAGAGCATATTGTATATTTATAATGACCAATTTGTCACTGTTGAGAGCCCTAGAAGCTATGAAGTTCATGCAGTGGAGTTGTATTCTAAAATAAACTAAGCACTTTCTTGATTATAACATTTAATTCACTAATTTTTATGTGGGTTTGATTTCATATTTAAGGTTACCAAATCTTATTCTCCTGGAGTGTTAGGCCAGGATCCTAGAGTCTTATGTGGTACTTAGTGGATCTTATCTAGCATCCAAGTGAGCATTTATACTCATCACAATTATTTCCTTTTACTTAGTCTCTTTTTTTGAATTTTTACAAGAGTGATTGAATGGGAGAGCATCACATAGATCACTACCAAAAGTTTCAAAACTTGTCAAATCCCAACTAATTAGGGTACCCCACTATCAAAATGGTCAGTCTCCTACATCTATCAAAGATTTTAGATCCTGAGAGGTCCCAAACAAATGGGAAGGTTCCATGTGGATCACTAATATAATGGTCAGTCTCCCAGATTTAATAAATATTTCATAGCTCAAGAGAGCTTCACCAAATGAAAGAGTACCATGTGACTTATTGTTAGGATTTTTAGTCTCCTAGACCTAACAAAGATGTTAGACCCCAGGGGAACTTGACTTATCACATCATACCACATGGAATTTATGTGTAGATTAGTAATAATATCCCAAGGGACTATGGGTGATTAGAATAAGGTGAAATCAAAGTCAAAAAGCTAATTAAAGGATGCCACACATCCTCTAACTATCATTTTCTTCTCCCAATCATATAAAGATAAAGCATAGGACATGCACAAGGTGGTAGCCATTATATCATGAAGCAATTATCAAGGGACACATGGAAAAAAATAAGAACCACTTGGGAAGTCTTAAAGATGATATGGTTGTGTGTCTATCATTCATTGAGCATTGATTATATGGGAAACTGGGCCTCGATTGGACATTTTAATGTTTCACATCATGATCATTAAATCTTTTAGGTAGCGAGTGATCATGATTTCTAATTTAATGTCTATATTAGGAAATAAATGGGAATATGAAGCCATCAACTAAATTTGAATTCATGTTAAGTGAGTTGCCAAATACCATCAATGTAAGAGATGTATGTGTACTTTTATAAGTACCCCAAGGTGAACTCATTATCCATTATTTCTCCCAATTTCCTAGAATCTACTCCTTGATTTATGTTCCTACGAGTGCCCTCCTTATTTCCCCTTTGATCAAGGCTTGATATTGTATGATTAATCTTAGCTACAATGGCCACCTCATTTATAACTCTAAAATCAATCCAAAGTACAAGGAAACAAATTTCCTAGATGGATGGACACATTTAAATCACTATAATGAGGTTTTCAAGGCCATTGACCTAGTGCCCAAATCATCTATCAATGATAATGAATATGAGGTTGAGTTTAAATATGCCCTTATGGCATATGACAAGTGTGAACTACAATGAGCCACATATAAGTTAGAGGTCTTCCCCTTTGTTGACTTGTTTTGAAAACTATTTATCATGGCTAAGCAAGCATAGGATGGTGTCCATGACATGGTCTAATCTATGAGTTATCAATAATAGATCATGGAAAATTTAGAGGTGATTTCAAATCCTATTATAACCTCCTATATTAGATTATCACCTATGATTTAGATACGATGACCACCTAGACTATCTCTCACTAAATTTATGGCATCCTAAAAAATTAGGTAGAGAAACCTAATGTAAAAGGGGTCAACAAGATAGATGTGAATGTATACACCATTCACACCTTCAAGGAGGTAATCCACATCAATATTATATTTCTCAATTTATTTTTTAAGGAGAGTGACTATCTACACATCAACCTTCTATGAATCCCCTTACTCCACATAATCCTCTAGGGTGAGCAAGTCCCTAACTTTGGAGGGGTGATCAATTTTAATATGATTAAGCCAGTGGGAGATGCCCAAGGAGGATGTAACTTATACATGATGAGCTACTTAGTAGATATGGTCTATGAAACACTAAAATTTAAAACTTCTTATTTTATTTCATGGTTTCTCAGAGGTGCAGTGGTCCATGTAGTTTTCTACAAGCCATATGGCCACCATTATAAGAACCACATCAAGAAGATATGTGACTCTTTATACTTAGTGGTCTACATGGACTTAAATAATGCACCCATGCCTTGACTATCAAAATATATTAGGGAATCTCTTGCTCCTATTAGGGATTATTAGTACTATTTGGAGGATATAATCATTTGGGTAGTAGGCACTCTCAAGTCTCCCCTTTACCTTCCCTATCAGGTCCCAAACTACTTGGCTAAGAAATAAATTGCATAAAAGCTTGTAGAGGGTGTCTTTAGGCATTTAATTATTCATAAATAGAGGGACTTTCCACCCCTCTTGATCACCATCAAGTACCAATTATATATTTCCTTCCCCCATATATAAAATATGGTGATAAGAAGAGACTCTTTTGCCCTAGGTAGGGCTAAGCATCAAGACTGGAATACACATAACATCATTTGGACTCACATAACAAAGTACCAAGCTTACTTGAACATTAACTATGACCACTAACCCCATGAGGAGGATGAACTCTATCTAAACCCATTTAATGATCAAGAGGTGTTTTCTTGAATCAAGGTTCTTAAGAAAGAAGAAGATAGGAAAGTAGGTTCAGCTCAGGCTATCTACCCAATCTAGCCTTGCCTCTTCCATGTTGGCCCATTTTGGAGAGGATGTTTAGGTGGCTACCCTTAATATTTTGAGGATAATTATACAAGTTTTCTTGGTATATTATCCTTTCTGATATTCTCCTCCTTGAATTCCCACCTGTCATCCCTCATCTTTACCTCCACCACCTCTTATGGTTCAATTAGCTTGACCTTAAGTAGTTCAACCCCTGATAACCCAACCAAAAGTAGCTCAATTATAAGAAACTCAACCTTAGGCCAATAAATCACTCATATTAGACATTAGTATTAGTATATAGATAAGTTTTAGGAGGCACCAATAGATGATACCTACACAGATCCCTTTCCTTACTCTATCAAATCTCTAATAGCCTCTTGTACCTCCCAGCTTCCCAACTAATTATTAATACACTCAAGTGGTACCTCCCCTTTTTCCCATTTCACCCTATCCAAAATTCACCCAATTTCCCTTAGCCTCAACTATGTACAACATCCCTAACTCCTCATTTCCATCTACATCATCCATCCCATAAGCAAGGATCTCCATAATGCCCCTACTAGTCATTCCACAAGTCCCAATACATATAATTACCCTATCCCTAATAAGTAAAACTATGAATTCCATAATAAGTGAAATGGTATGTAAAGCTTATACAACTCGATCCATTCCAATAGTATCTTTAGATACCTAATATGTTCCTAAGTCAGTCCTCATATAGTTCCCTTTACCTACTCCCTCTACTACAAGATTTGAATCCAATCTAAGATAGAGGCCCTAAAATAAGAAGAAGTAAATTCATCCTCAATGTTATATTCATGACCCAATTGATCCCAATATTCCTCCTTGACTACCTCTTATGGATCCCTACATCATTCCTAGGTCTCACTTTTCTATCATCCTGGGTACCCAAGGATTTATCTTCAACCAACCAATTTCTACCTTTATGATGGACTCCCTCTCCCTGGAGTCATTACCCCATAGGTCAATATGACCCAGATCTAATGGTAAGCACAAATATTCCCTTAGGATTCCCCATTCATATTTCTTCCTTTCACCCATGTGCCTCCTCATCCATTTATTTCCTCTTTCATCCCTCCCACTTCATCAATTCCCACTCCACCTTAGTCTTCACCTATCACAACCATCTTCCTCACCCCACCAACACCTCCCTCCACTCTGAGAATAGCTACATTGTTACAGACACCTAAGATGACTTTGTAGGGTGAACCCAATGTCTGATAGGACTTTAACTACACCATGAAGAATATGAGGAGAATACTCACCTAGAAGTTCATCCATGAGGCTAACCTAATGATTTAGAAAACTTAGCAACACCCATTCTCCCTCACGAAAGTGAGGACATCAATGACAAAAGAGAAAGAGGCTAAGGACCCAGTCTTTATGCTCTAAGCTATAGAATTTAATTTAAGACATCTAGGAGTAGGTATAATCCCTATAAGAGTAAGTAAATATATCTTTCCCTATGAAGTTAGTTAGAGAAGTTAAATATGCCCTCTTGTATCTTTTTTTATCTTTTGCATAGGTATTAAAGACTCTTGAAAATATAAAGATACATCTTCAAAGGGCATGGGCATATCTAGAGAACATTACTCTAGTGGAAAGTAAGTACAATAAGTTGGCAGTGGTCCTAAAAATGAAATGTCCCCAAGATTAAAGCTCGTGCCTATTTTAGACCTAATCATCTACCATATGTATGCTAGGACCATGAGGGTTTTGATTTAAGAATGGTTGAACATGGCATAAACAGTAGTGGAGCCCTTCTAAGAAGGCAATAAAAATATATTGACCTACTTCTAATAGGTTAACATCACTTTTTTACTATATTCAAATGGCACTCTACTATACATGAGTGAGTTTAGAGTTCACCTAGGTTAATTTGACTAGGTCATGAGAAATAAAGTGGCAAAGGCCAACAAGGTTGGAGCCCAAGTAGTGCTCGAACTCTCTACCCAACCCACTACAAGCATTGGTTAGGTTTTAGAGGTCAAGGTGTCTATGAGAACCCCACTTTAAGTTTATTAGGGATTAATGGTCTAATAAAAGGTTATATTTCAAGAGCCACTAATGAATTTGTATAATTTATATTGGGGTTTTGACCTAATATTAGTTTTATTAGCCACTAGGGAGAGGTATAATATAAACATTTGAGAGGTGGCTCATCAATGACTTCCCCATGTATCGATTAGGTGGGACCTTATATATCTTATGGAAGAAGTGGATGATGTTCTATTTTTGAAATATAATTTTAACAAACTTTGGGAGACCATCATGGTCTAGGATGTAAATCTCATGATACTTGGAGGTGAGCCCCATCCTTATCTATAAATTGTAAATTGTATCTCATTGTAAAAGGTTGGCAATTTTGATTCCAAAATGTTATCAAAATTAAGTTAGGATTTCACCTAATTTTCCTTAATCATTTAGACTATGAATGTCTACCATGATAGGCACTCTTTATAAAGGAACTCAATTTTTATGAATATAATTTTATATTTTCTATTAAACTATTTACTTATTTACTAGTGTGTTGCTCATTTTCAATTTTGAATGAATGTTAATGTTACAAGATTGAATAAGTGTTTTGTTATAAAATGAACACTATGTTTATAATGTTTTGTGTTTTCTAACCCATTTATAAACCCATTTCATTTTCATTTGCAACATTACTAATATATGTATCTATTTACATATTATGCTTGAATGACATATTTGTCATCTACTATAGGTTCTTTGACTATTGATATTTGGTGGGGGTTTATGAATTAAGCATGTCCTTTTGTCTCCGTAAACTTTCCCCTATGTAAAAATAAGTAAGAATCCTTGGTGAAACTCAACACATAGTGGTGTAACTATGTAAGATCACTTAGTGGGGTTCTTTAAGCATTAATACCTTTCAAGGTTGAAATCTCTCTTTCCTGCTCTACCTTTCCCTCCTTTTTATGTTTTTTTAATTTTAAGACACAAACAATTCCCATAATTTAGAAATATATAATACATGACTCAATATAAAATTATAAATATAATTTTCTTCAATTGAAAGCTAAACCAAAGTGAAACTACACACATCTTGAACCTCTAGTGGTAACAAACACTACTCTTTAACTAAAAAATGTTAAACTACTTTGTCCTTAGACTAAACTAGTATCAATCCTAAAATTAATGAGGGGATACTTTATCCCATGCATTATCTCCTACTTTTATTTCCATATCACTCAATCCCATGAGTGCCTTCAAGGGTAGAAAGGACTTCAGGGATAGCACTAGAAGGAGGGCTTTGATTAATATAGTATTTTAAACGTGCCATTTAGCATTTGAGTAATTAGCAGTAGGAGCATCAGCCTTGCAGAATCATATTATCAAATCACTTATCATTTCCCTTACTTTATGATTTATCTATTTATATTTTCTTCAAACACACAATATTTGGTGCTAGGAGGGCAAATATATTTATAAAACTTGCTTCATAGTAGGTTTATGTTATGATTGTTAATGGTGATGATTTAATTATTGTTTGTCTATAAAAACCCTAGAGCTTATTGTACCTATCATTAGAGTTATGTCCCATCATGGTAGACTAATTATTTTACCTCTATAGTTTCATAGAAGTCCTAAACTTGGTATACCTAGACCTAGATAGAAAATTGATTCCACTAGCTCATATTCTCAGTCTCCCCCAAAAAACCACCCATAATGGCTCTCCAAGTACCTTGGTTATCTAGGTTAGCTATCAATAATATAATATTTGTCCATGACTTACCTAGGAACCCAAAAATATACCTTCCCTACTTTACCTTCAGTGTAGGATGAATGGATAAAGAGCATGTGACCTCATACAAAATTTCCTTGAGATTTATCCATGTGGAATGAAAATATGTGGCATGTAGGATTTTCCCCTTCACTTTGATGGACTCGGCCTATGACCAGTTATTTAACTTCCCCAAAAACTCAAACAAAAGCTAGGACAAATTTAGAAACACTTTCTTATCCCATTTAAGCAAGTTATTGACCCTAACATCCTCTATTAGCAATTTGCTTTCATCAAATGAGAACCCGGGTATCCCATCTAAAACTTAAATGTTAGGTTTTATAAAATGTATAGCTGAGTCACCATGATTTACCAACCTAATTCCCAATTGGCACTTGAGATGTACAAGAATGCCTTGAACCCATGGATGGTCATGTTCTTAAGATGAGACCCCTAAATAGCTAACTTACCCCTAACTTATACCAAATCCATAAAATTTGACAAGAAATTAAACCCTTACGGTTAAATGATGGCTCCCATTCCTATTTTCTTCACATATACTGGTGTTAAACTTATTTCCCAATGCAAACTAGAATATTCCAATGTATTTGCCACTACACATAACAAATCATCTCCCCCTGAGTCATGATGTGTCAAATGAAGACATGGGTTTTATTAAACTAGTAAAACATGAAATGGATCCTTAGTTACAACATCAAGTGATGTTGTCAATAATGAACACTCTTTCTTTCCCTAACTTTCCCTCCTTTTTATGTTTATTTTAAGGCCAAAAAAATTCCCTTTAGATATATGTAATACGTGACTCAGTAGCAAGTGAAAAATATAAGTTTATTTAATTGATAGCTAAACCAAAGTGTAACTACACACATCTTGAACCTCCAGTGGTAACAATCACTACTCTTTAAATATAGAAGGATAAACTACTTGGTCCTTGGACTGAACCAACATCAATCCAAAACTTAGTGAGGGGATACTTTATCCCATGCATTGTCTCCCACTTTCCTCTTTGAATAACTCAATCTCATGAGTGCCTTTGAGAGAATAAATGACTTTAGGAAGAATATATATAGTAATCATGCAATTTTTCTAGGTAATCTTATGAGTATCCTTTACATGCATGTTCTGCATGAATTGTAACTCTTAAGTCTATATTTAGAAGTGGAAAATTAAACATTTCTTAGAGGATGAGGTGACCCCTTCCTAAGCTTATATAATTGTAATTTATCTATTTTAAAGGGATGAGAATTTAGTAATTAAGGTGAATAAGAAATTTTATGGATTATTCTATAAATTTGTCTTGATGTGCACTATTTTTCTTCTCCAAACCTTGTGATGCATTGAATAATTTATATTATTTTGGTATTGTTAATATTTGGGCTATGTAAAATTATTTTTATTATAGTTATCCAAAATTTGTTTTAGATAATTTGAATGTTTTTTGTGTATTAATCATGATCTCCCTTTAAATATGTGCAATTACAATCATACATTAGTAGCAACCTTTGGTTATGAACAATGAATTTTACTATATTTGTTTCCTTAGACCCCTAACTATATTTGTGTTTTTTGTGTTGATAGTAACCTACATTAGGCATTAGTTCCCTATCACTTTTAAAATCCATAATGCAATATCTAGTTTGTAAGGATTTCATCTATCTTTGGTTCACAAACCCTCTTTTATAACCTACCTTCACCTCATTTTATACTTTTTTTGATCCTATACACCTTAAGTTAGAATCCATTCAGCCATATCAAGTATAATTTAATTTATTTTATATTTCATACATCTAAACCATCCAAGGTAAATATACCCATTGCTCACCACTATTCCACCACTAGGTAATTTAAAAACTAAATACAAAACAAGTCATGCCTTGGAGTGAATATTTTCACCAATATTAAAATGTTAGAGGTTGCCTTGTAATAACCCATGGCATGCATAAAACCTAAATCAACATGAATTTATTTGGTACTATAATATGGCTTTATTTCAATTATTAGTAAGATCACTTGAGTCATTCGATATACCCAGAATATTAACAAGGTCTACCTCAGATACTGGTTTACTATTCCCACCTTGTAGATCTATAGAAAACTTAGGTCAGAGAGAGGCATCTTAAGAGGACCCTTGACCCAATCCTATTCCCCAAATAGAATAGGTTATCTTCTTGTGTGTATGATGGACCTAGCTTGGTTAATTGGTTATTTTATCATTGTGCCTAAAAACATGCATGATTTGACTAGAAACCCTAAAAAGTATCTTCCTTCATTTTCTCCTTTAAAGTTAAGACTATTAAAGAACATACAAAGGATTTCAAAATTATATTAAGGATACTAAACATAACCCATAATGATGTGGCATGTAGAATTTTCCCTTTTACATTACAATTGTTGCTTATAATTGGTTCACCAATATCCCAAAATATTTAATTACCTCCTAGAACCAGTGTTAAGATACCTTTTTGACACAATTTAGATTGGTCACTAGCCCAAGTGTCATATACCAACATTTTATAATCATAAGAAGAGAGCCTAATGACCCAAAAAAACTTTTAACATAAGATTCCAAATTATGTATAAATGAGTTGATAATGACTATAGGCCTAATGTTGTGTTAACCCTTGAGATGTATAAGAATGCCTTGGACTCTATGATAGTTATCTTCCTCTATAGAATGCCTAATATTACTTCACTATCATTGTCTTATAATAAAATTATCAATACTAATAGGTATTTAAATCCCCAATTATAATTTTTGGCCCTACCCAATATCGGTCCTAAGTTTCTAGACCTTAATCCTATTCTAAATGCTAATAAAACTATTATATCTCACAATTAGAACCAAGTATATACACATTTACCTCTGAACCATCCTGCACCTAACTAGAACATTAGATTTTTAAATAATCATGTGTCTACACCTAATCAGAAAAATTAATCCCTAATACTAGTTAATACTACTACCACACGATTGTCTAATTTTGATTCTATAAAATTAGAATTGGATGCTATCCATCATATCATACAAAATCTAAGAAATTAGTTCTTAAGTATGTAGAAATGAATGAGAAACACCATGGGATAAATTACCAGTAAAAATTTCACATTCTATAGGTACAATAATCCTTTCAATAGATCTGATAATAATGAATAATAACAACCACCTAACAAGATGCCTGAAATAAATATCTCAGGCATAGCACTGACTAATTGGTGATAAGTTCACAATACAACACAACATGGTGAGTTAGAAAGTATAGAGTTATATATTTATTTTGATATCTTCCAAAAGGAAATGGATAAATATGAAGCTTATACAAATAAATTAGATCCATCTTCCTTCATTGCTTCAAATCCCTATGGTACTAAAAATATGTTTGATTTTTATGAATTCCCATTCCCAGTTGAGGATTAAAACGAACTAGAAGAGAATACATATGAAACCATTCTTTCTAGAAGTACCAAAGAAATAATTATAATCTAATAATATGAGGCCAACAACCTCTCACAAATTTCATGCCTCCAACTATCAATACATTTATTACTCCAAATTCAAAGGCTAATAATAATCTACCCCCTACAAAAGGAAATGATCAAAAACACATTGTTGATCCATAGAATAAAAATAAGTACAATATGGTTGAGGATATTAATAAAATTAAGTCAAACATCAGTCTTCATGAGTTGTCCTAGATAACTAAGTAGAGAGTGATATTATTGAAAGTATTAACTAACAATCCATCTACTAATAATTCCAAAGCTACACATACTAATGTGGTTATTCATTGAGACAAACCTAAGGTACCACCCTTTTTGTTGAATATTAGAATGTTTGGTAAAAATGTGCATAATTTTTTGGTAGACTCAAGTGATTTAACCAACATCATGCCTACGAATATTTATAACAAGTTAGGATGGACTATAGATAAGTCTAAGAGGGTAGTGTTATAGTTAGATAAGACTATAATTCCAATCATTGGGGAGCTATTGAATATTAACATGTAGTTAGATTTAGAGCCACACACAGACACACACATAGATTTTATATATATATATATATATATATATATATATATATATATATATATATTGGTAGAATCAAGTGATTTAACCAACATCATGCCTGTGAATATTTACAACAAGTTAGGGTGGACTATAGATAAGTCCAAGAGGGTATTGTTATAGTTGGATAAGACTATAATTCCAATCATTGGGGAGTTATTGAATGTTAACATGTAGTTGGATTTAGAGCCACATGTACAATATATATATATATATATATATATATATATATATATATCCACATGTGTGATTAATTTATTTCCATGTATACATCCAATGTCTATGACCAATCATAACTTAGCAATAAACCATAAGATTCAGAAATGTTATTGCTAAGTTATGATTGGTCATAGACATTGGATGGATACATGGAAATAAATTAATCACACATGTGGCTACCTTAGAAAGGAGTATCCAATCATATTTGAGTGGACCCAAAACTAGAGAAGAAGTACTTAATTATGAAATATAATGTAAAAAATGAGAGGGTAAACTTCATATCCTCACATGTAAGTGTTTACACATTTACTACAAATCATGAACCTCATGAACAATAATTTAAATGTCCTTGGTAATTGTGAACTCTTCATTTTGATGGAGCCAAGTCTAAGTAAGGCTCTAGTGTAGGCATAGATTTTATTGATCCTAATGGGAGATAATGTCTCTCTTCATTTAAGTTGTAATTACCTTACACCAATAATTGAGTTGAGCATGAAACTTTGATTTTGGGCTGACAGTCTGTGCTAAAACACAACATCAAGTAGTTGTTAATATTTAGCAATTTAAATTTGGATATCAATCAAATCAAAATTAAGTACCAGTGAAAACTCTAATACTTTAAAAAATCTAATCATAAGGCTTAGGATCTGATGGATTCATTTGAATCATTAACATCAAGGCTATTCTAAGGGAAGAAAATTAGATAGCAAATTCACTAGTAGATTTAGCTACCAATTCAACACCACTCCAGGAATCTAAAATAGAGATGTTTTATATGGATTTAGTTCCTTGCCCCTTTGTCCCAAAAAATGTGGATAAATTCTAGATGTTTGATAATGATCATCAGATCATATAGTTTATGAATAGTTTTGAATACTTTAAATCTCAAGTAATAAATGAAAAGGATTTTGAGCCTATAAATATAGAAAACCTAGAAGATTACATATTACATTTGAAAGAGAATCATATACCTATGGGAATAATTTCATTAGAAAAAAATTGACTTGAATTCATAAGATATAAATAATAAACAGTCTAAATCAAGAGAATTTGATTTCACTAAAGAGAATTTGAGACCCAACAAACATCCTCAATATGTCAATATTAGCTTGAGTTGCAATGAAAGTGGGAAAAAAAAAATTAAGGATTTTATGAATACAAATATGTGATAGCTTGCACATATGAATATATAAAAATATTTGATCCCAAGGTTATCACACATACTATACCTTTGAATCTAGAACACAAGACCTTTAGGCAGTGGCAGAGACTAGTGAATCTAATTATGGAGCCCCTTATTTAGATATAAGTGTAGAATTTATTGGATTTTAAGATTTTATTTCAAATAAGGCATTCCACTTAGGTTGCTAAATTAGTATCTATCAAAAAAAGAATGGAGAATGGATAAATTAGGTCATGTGTTAATTTTAGGAACATGAACAAAGCATAAAAAAATAATAACTATCATTTGTCCTCTTTAGATGAAGTAATTCAAATGGTTAGTGGGTTAGAAATTATGTCTTTTCTAGATGGTTTTTCAAGCTACAATCAAGTGTTGGTAAAAATAGAATATAGAATGAAAACCAATTCTCCCAGCAAGAGGGGAAGTTTTGCATATAAAAGGATTCCTTTTAACTGAATTAATGTAGGATCAACCTCTAATGTGCCATGGAGTTCACTTTTAAAGGAATCATTAGAAAATGCATCATCATTTATAAGGATGATCTCATAGTATTTTTGAAAAATAGAACTGACCATGAAGATCATCTACATAAAACCTTTGATAGATGCAAAAGATATATGGAGTGTCAATAAATCTAAAGAAGAGCATTTTTGGAGTTATAAATAGAAAGTTTTTAGGCTACATCATAACCAAATATGGGATTTCCATTGACCTAGAATGAATCTAGGTAATTTTAAAGATAACTCATCCTAATAAGAAAAAATAATTTAAGTCTTTTTTTAACAAGATAAACTTTGTTTGAAAGTTTATTTATGGATTTATAAATATTTTAAATCCAATAAATGCCATTTTGAGGTAGGATGCTAAAATAGAATGGATAGCTAAAGCCAATGAATCATTTTAAAATATTAATACTACCATCACTCAAGTTCTAATTTTGATTAGCCCTAATTTTACTAAGGATTTATTTCTATACTCATTTGCTTTAGAACACCCTATAGTAGCAATCCTTGGATATAAGTTATATGATAGTGAACATCTAAATGCATTCATGAGTACTAATCTAAAATATGTATAACTAAAGTGTTTGATGATAAATATGAAAATATATGCCTTGATCAAAGTATTAAATAAATTTAGGTACTATATTCTCTGAAATAAGATGTATGTCATTGTTCCAAACCTACTTATAAAGCTCACACTTAGACAAAATGAATTAGGAGAGAGAAGAGGTAAATGGATGGCTAAATTAAAAGAGTTTAATCTTTAAATTAGACACACTAATATGGTACAAGGCCAAGTAATCATCCATATCATGACTAAGATGGATCCACATATTCACATCAATTAGATCGATGAAACATAGGTAGATGGTGGTGACTAATATGCCCACATCATCCACTATCTATTCATAGTTTCATTTCCCCTTGAGTTAAATAGAGATAATAGGCAATACCTTAGGATAAATTGAACCCATTACATGATTAAAAATGGAGTATTGTGCATGAAGAATTATGAGGGTATCTAATTAAGTTGTGTCTTAAGAGAAGAAGCTATAAACATCCTCAATAATTTACATTAAAAGATAGACTATGGACATCCTTATATAAATTTCATAGCTTAAAATATATTTCGGATGGAATATTAATGTTCTACCATTTTCAAGGATGACCATAAACATGTCATGAATGTCAAGTGATCATAAATAGCGAAGTAATCACTACTATGTCACTATATCCTATGATCAAAGGATGCCCTTTTGATCAATGAGGTCTTGAATTTGTTGGAGTAATCGATCTAAATTATTCATCAAGACACAAGTTCATTTTAATATCTATTGATTATTATACTAGGTGGATAGAGGTAGTGGCTATAAATAATCCTAGAGCCCAAGATGTGATCAAATTTTTAGAATAAAACATATTGACTAGACTTAGAACTCCAATTTATTTAATTTGTGATAATGGTCCAACATTTCAATCTACATATTTTATTGAGTAACCCTAAAAAATTTAAATTACCATCATTTTTTCCTCGAATTAATACCCTCAATGGAATGGATTTTTTGATTCCATTAATAAGAATTTTATTGATGCTATCAAGAAATTAGCACAAGATAAACCAAGAGAATGAAACCTATTGTTGAAGTATGCACTATGGATAGATATAATAAGGCATAATCAAATCCCTCAAGGCTTAACCTTTCCTACTAGTGTATGGAAAATAACCAATTTTTTGTATCAATCTCAAACTACCAACGTATCAGTTCATGCAAGAGTATATGGGAGAAGATGAAAAGATTTAATTTAGGTTGTTTGACATAGTTTAGATGGAGGATGCATGAGCATGATCACTATATCTTTTCATAAAACACCAAGACATTCTCAAGATAGTATTTGATAAACTATATAAAATCAAGGATTTGAAAATTTTAGACTTAGTGATTTTATGGGATAAGGCATATGAAAAGAAAGGACATGGAAAGTTCACTCTTTATAGATCAGGCCATACCAAATATCTAAGATTATAAAAAATAATGGTTTTTCCCTAAGTAAACTCTAAGGTAATGACCTCACTTTTCCAATGAATAGGTAGTTTTTGAAACATTATTTCATCATTTTCCTAGTTGGAGATGCTTTTGAATGACTGTGGGTACTAACATAAAATTAAGAGTAGATTAGGTTTGTTACTTTCTAGAGTAGATTTCTTATTTTTATCATTTTATTCTTTAGACATATTTTCTTCTTTCCTAGGTTAATATTTCTAAGCTTTCTTAGATTTTTTTCCTATTTTAATTATTTGATTTCATAGTTATTAATGTTGTTTTCTAGTCTAGTGCTTAAGTTTTAGAATAATTTGATCAATTTATTATGCTAGAGCATGAAAACACCTCCCAAAAGAAAAGGGGATAAATGAATAAGTACCAACTGACATTCACCAAGATTTTTTATTTTAGTATTTAAGATCTTTAAAATTAAGGATGTGTTATGAAAAAAAGCAATCCTTTATTTGAATTAAATAAGTTTTTTAGGTCTTTGAAAGTTGCTCTGATATACTCATGCAAATTTTAGAAAGAATTTTCATTTCCAAAGATCAACTACACTCTTACATGCTTAAACATGGGTGAGAGATAATAAACATTGGAATGGATGTATTTTGATAGGTACATATTGGTAAAAATAAGTTTTCTTATACCTACTATAGCTCCAATAAATTGTATGAAACCACTAGTGTTTGGCAGGGTGCTAAAGCAAACCACTAAGAGGCTAGAAGGCTCAAGGGTTATATGGGCTATAGGAGGTCTATAATAGCTATCCAATTTTCTAGCTTGGGCCAATATATAGATAGACTTGTAAACTAGGTTGGGGATAGCATTAACAAGTGCACAAAGTATACAAGTACCTCTAGCAGATCCAACCATAGTAAAGCAAGTAGCTAAGACTAGACTATTGATTGCATATAAATTGCAGAAACAACAATATCAAATAAAGAGAGCTAACACATGAAACGTAAATCTAGATACTAAGGCACTTTCAGGCTAAATGAAAGATGTTTTAATCAATAAATATGTTTTCAATAAAGGGTTCAATAGCATGCCTAATCTATATTTGAGCTTTCTTTTGAATTTAACACTATTATTTTCTAACAATGCAATTTTCTAATTTAGTGAGAGAGGGAGATTGTTTAAGCAAGTTGTCTAGTTCATTTTAATCATGTAGAGTCCTAATATGCAATATAAATGTTTTTAATTCAAGTATAACATGTAATGTTAAATATTTAAATCAACAAAGATATCTTAACCACATATGAATGCATAAGCTTCAGAAACTATTCTAAACAATACATAAAATAATTAAATTACCAAACCAAATCAAAACCTAGCATACATGCTACACAAAACAATGGAATTTCATTTTTTAGATTAAATTTCCCTTAGATCAAGATTAAATAAGATGTGTAGATGTTCTACCAACCAATAATCCAAGTTAGGAAGCAATATAGGAGGAAGACCAAGCTATGTACAAGTTGAAACTCAAACCAAAAACCAAGAGTAAAAGAGGAGGTAAAGTGAGAAATTGTAATGGTGTAAGATCTCCAACCAAGTATATAAATTAGGTGAAATGTCAAATGTAGAATCTGAAAGAAAGCCATAAGGAAGTAGGAACAACTGAAAGTAGTAATAGAATCTCCAAGTAAATATGTAGCAGCATATGGGATCCTCTATCACTAATCAAGCTCAAGAGTGCCAAGAATGAATCAAGAGAGATTAAAGAAGGCATGAGAGTCAAGAAAGGGAAGAAGAATCAAGAGAGATTTTAGAGAGAGAAGAGAGAGGCTCAAATGAATGAGAATGAGGCATATATCCCAAGCCCAATCTACCAAAAGACCTAAAACTAGCCATTTTTGACCATTTGGGTCCAAATAGGCATTTTAAAACATGTTCTACCTAGGCTATAGCCTAGGACATGGCCTTTTTGAATGAAACATGTAGACTAAGCCATGGGTTTCCTTCACACAAATTGTATCCTAGGTCAAATAGGGGCCTATATTGGTCAATGAGCTCTCAAAAGGCCCCAAGGGGTCCCTAAAAGTCTTATCTTATGTGCGAAAGAGCCAAGATAGACTAAGGATGTGTCGAAGGTAATAATATGATGTGGGAGAGGTCCAAGTAGCTAGAAAATGTCTTAAAGTGGGATGACCAAGATCGATATTCTGCACATGTACTAATGTGTAATCATAAGGAGGAATAGGGTCATGATAAGTATGATTACATATGCCCTTAAGGTACAAATAGTCAGTGTTCAATTAAACAAGGAATGTTGTGCAATACCTAGAAGCCACACCAAAGCAAAGGAAAGTAAGAAATAAAAATATAAAAGGAAACATTACCTACACTTACCATATAAGGATAATAGTAGAAGAAGTTGATGACACAATCCATGGGTAAGAGTGAAAATGTTGTGTAATCTAAAATCCAACTCTAGCTCCAACTTCAGCTCCAAATCCTACAAAGAAGGAATATAGGTGATATGAAATCAAACCATATTATCTAGAATGACATTCACTAGGGTGTCATCCCTAGTGTTCTCCTTACAAGGGATATGGGTGAACTAGATGTCCTCAAAGAAAGAGATCAAATCATGTGCCACCTCAAAGAGGAGGAATAACTCAGAGCTAAATATGGTTTAGACATTAGTGAGTTGAGACATGGCTAAGAGTGAGTCAAAAAATACCTACACATATCATGTGCCTAACTAATGGGCATCAGTCAAGGCACCAATGATTACGTGATACTTGGTGGCATTATTTGTCTCACTAGTAAGGAAGAAACTAAATACAACAAGTTCATAGACCCACAAATCATTGATAACCCAAGTTGTAATTTCCAATTGTAGGTTGCCTTGACTACCACCATTTGTGTGAATCACCACTAAGAGGTGCACCATAATGGGGTTCAAGGATGTAGGACTAGTAACTATCAAAAAGGCAATCTCAAAATAAGGTGGTATATGTGAGTTACACAAGGGAAAAAAACAATGAAACTAAGCCATAATCACAATGTTTTACCAACACCATCTTTGAAGAAAGATAAAAAGGGAAATTAGGGGGAAGTTTAGAGAAGATGAAGACTAGTCGGCAAGAATAGAGCAAGTCCCAAACCATCATAATTAGCTAACGACCTTACCTATAACCATGATGAAAGAGAGAGAGAGGGAGAGAGGGAGTTAGAATGGATCGAGTATGGAAAATTAGAGAAGTGACTAACTAAAATAAGTATAGTAACTTTTATCTTTAGGTGCCCATGAAATGGGGTACAGGCTTGAAAGGTCAATAAAGACTTGAAAGGGGTCTTGAGGACCAAAATAGGGCCATATTAGGCCCAAGGAAGCCTTATATTAAAAACATGGAGGCCACTAATGCACTTAGAATGTGTAAAAACCCCTAAGATGGAGGTTTCATGGTATAAAATGCAAAATCAAGAAAAACACCCAAAAAGGGCCCATAAAGTGTATCTAGAAAGGAGTACATAAGCCTAATAGGCCATCGGAATTAGGGGTCCAAGAGACTAGAATAGTCCCAAAATAGACCTAAAGAGGCCTCAAAGATAAAAATAGACCCCACCACTGCATCCACATGGCCCAAAACCTTTAAGATTAGGGTTTTGGGGTTCCAAGAGTAATGATGGGGTGAAAAAGAGGCCTAAAAAGGGAAAAAGACAAGATTCTAGCCCAAGCCACAACCAACCTAGGAAAAGCCATGGCATGGCCCACTACCAAGCCATGGCATAGCCTATAAACCTATGGCATGGGCTAGAGAGGGATAAAAACAAGCCAAAAGAGCCTAGAAGGTGCTCAAAACTTGCCCAAAATAGAAGGGAAAGGGGGAAACAAGAAAAGAAAGTTTGTGAGCTCGTCAAAACATGTTTTTCTTGTTCCATGGTGAAAAAAACTAATCCAATGTCATGTTTCTCTCTCGTTCAAATGCAAAGATTTAGAGTTCTAGAGGAAAGAAAGGCATCTTAGCCAGTAGAGTTGTCATCATTGTGTGGGGCAAACTATTCGAGAGTGTCTCAATGTTGATTTCAATGAGAGGTGAAGATGGGTGATAGGAGGCCTATGATAGATGAAGACTAGCTAAAAAATATTAGATCAAGTTAGAAGTAACCACAAACACTAACCCACATCACCTATAGGCACTGTGTAAAAAGAAAGGAGTCAATAGAGGGCTAGCTACTAGCAAGAAGTAACCTGACCAACTAAAAGAAGCAAAAGACTTTATTTCTATCCCAAGGTGCATCCAAGGAGGAGTGCACAAGCCAAATGGCTAAGGAGACCCATAAGGTCTGATTATGGCTTCTATGAGAGGGGTAATCCATTGAATCGGGGCTTGGAGAGGATGTTCTAATAAGCTTTGAGGCTCACTAAAGCACCATAGGTGTAGGCCCAAGCCTACTCCTAAGGGCAAGCTGTCACTTCTCCCTAATTAGAAGCTTGCCCTTAAAGTAGGCCACTATTTAGCCTATGAAGAGGATAAACCATAGGAAAAATGTAGGAAGAAGGAGATGGAGCATCCATATCTTTAGTTTCACCAATCATGACCCAAAACATAAGAGCATCAAAGGTGGGGTCATCATTGGTGAATGAGACCTTCGAATCCAAACAAGAAAGAGGATGGTTGCACATATGATGTGTAGGTAGGATCTTCTTGTAATCTCTCCTCTCATTTATTAGGTTGGGTATTATATCATGGATGGAATAACACTCAAGATTGGATTTATCTACTCTAGTAGCCTCAACACAAGATGCATTAGGAGAGCCAATACTTCGATGGGAAAAGCACAATGTAAGAGGGAGATCAACATCTAGGGAAACATCTAAGAAGAGGTCTCCTAAAAGAGATGAGTTGGCCTGGAATTATAGAATAGAAGGATTCAGTTGATGCATGTTAGACTCTGAAGGAATGATACTCAATCATATAAAAACATTCATTCTTAAAGAAAAAGACTCAAAAATAGGGGGTGTATGGTAATCTATAGACCCCCATGAGAAGATATCCAAATCCTTGCTTGAGGGCTTTGTCTTTGTGTAGAGAAATGCCCAGGGATCTAGGTTAACCTCCATAGTGTGAACATGATCTCCATGTAGAAAATTCACCATGAAAAATTTAGCCAACATGATGGCTTGTATGGTAGTAGTCCAAAGATGGCCAATAATCATGTTGTATGAAAGATCAGGGTCTAACACACAAAACTCAATTCTAGCTATCTTGGGGCTAAACTTGATCCAAAAATTCACATTCCCCATCAGCATAACTATGTCATTATTGAAACCAACATAGTTATGGTGATAATCAAAGAGCTTCTTCCAACTGATCCCAAGCTCATTGAACACATGTATGGTCATGATATTCAATGTAGCTCTATCATCGATGATGCATCACTTAACATGGTAATCATCAATAAAAGTCTCGATATAGAGGGAACCAAGCCCTCTTTTCTAGATTGAATCATATGGTAAAGAGGTTAGGTTGAAAGATAGATAGGAGGATGAGGGTACTCATGTGCATCAGAGTTGAACAACACTTCAACATCATCATGTAGTGGACCCTCACAATAGAGACCAAACTCATCAAATATGAGACCCCTTTAGTAAGGGCAAAGGTGAAGAAGGTCCCGAATGGAGATCCTAATTAAGAAGACTTGTAACTCCTTTATGATGGAGTAAGGATGTTTTCAAGATTTAGGAGGGATGTTACACCTAAATTTAAATTTCACTTTAAGATTCCCTACCCCCATGGGCTGGATAGGGGGCCCAACACCATTATTCTTTCTAACAGGGTCAATGGATCGACTAGAGCATGTGTTGACAAAGCACTCATACCTAGTAGAGGTTATGTTGATAGCAATAACAACCTTGATACTCTTACGCTTGTCTTTCCCTCTTGGGTTAGCCTAGGAGGAAGAGTCAAAAGAGGTGGAAGACAAGAAGGAGAACATGGGGCCTTATCCTTTGATTTCTTCTTTTTCTTCTTCTTCTTCTCCTTATCATGGTTAGGTAGAGGCTAACTTTTGGGAAGGTATGGGTTGCATGCCTACATGTACCTCAAATACTTTGATATTTAGACACTCATTAATAGCTTCAACATAATAGGTGGGTTCATACTTGAGGACCTTAAGGTGAACCTCCTACCTTAATGCTCACATGAACATATCATAAATTTGGTCATCCAAGAACCTAGTCCTACACGTATGGATGGTTGAACACCATCTACATATAAAATCAAAGTTTGACTCACCCTTTACCTATGCCATGGAGATGAGTGATTATATTCCAAGGTTAAACAGTCTATAAATATCAAAATATTAGAGGAAGCCATCTATAAGGAGTTGGAAACTAGATAGAGAATCTGAGGCAAATTCTAGAACTAGACAAGATCTTCGGCTCACAGAGAATGAGCGAAGAGATTAAACATCATTCCTTCATCATATTCCTAATCCATATATTCCATCATGAATTTCATAATATGCTCCATGGGACTAGATTCTTGAGTCCCATTAAACTTAAGTAGTTCAAGGATAAGATTAGATAGGAGAATAACATGCACCCACAAAGCTAGAAGATTCTAACGGAGATCCTCATAAGCACAGTTGATAATAGGCTAATGACACACTCCAAGAGGGGGATCATGATGGTGATGATGTTACCTATGACCATATACATCACCATGACCATGACCATGGGTAATATGATGCCAAGGTGGATCTTGTTAGGGAGGATGCTCGTGATGGAAATCATCTCTACCATAAGGTGCGGAATGGCCATGGGAAGTGTGATGGTCCCCATGAGGATGAGGGAAGATGTGGCATGCTTATGTAAATGGTTTTGATGACCAAAATCTCCATGATGTTGGTCATGTGTTATCAAATGAGGGTTAATCAATGGCCATTGATGCTCCCAATATGCATCCACAGGTCTCTAGTCTACAGGTGGTGATCAAAATCAACATGCTCATCAAAAAATCTAAAAGAAGGACTAAGAAGATGGGAGGACCCCCTATTATGGGGATACCTCACTGAGTTGGGATACCTATTATCCACAGCATGTATATGAGGATATTCTTACTCTAGAGACTTTAACTAGGAAATAGGTGGGGAACTCATGTGAGAATTAGTTAAAGTACTCAAAACTGAGTGGGTACAAGCTTCATTTCCAAAGGAATCATGTCATTGACTCCTAGGGGGAGAAGTATGCACTTCATTCACCTAAATACATCTATGAAAATCATCAATGATCACACATAACTCATCAGGTCTTAGTTGTGTAAGTGGATCCTCATCATCTCAAATGTGTGAATGAGATGTGGCATGAGGCTGAGATGAAACATCCTCAAATGAATGAATCTCAAATTGGTAAAAATGGTATTGAGTTCATTATTTATAGTCCTACCAATCTTGTTACCTTTCAAATGCAAAAGGTTCTAGACTACCATGCTAAGTCGAGAGAAGATCCTAGATCCTATGGTGTTTATGGCATTCTATTACAAATATAGCTTGCTCATGAGTGAGCTCAGGGATGAGACCCCAAATCCATCAGGATTGGCATCCCAAGGGTGGAAGATCAGCCATGGATTCAATGAAGAAAGATAAACATGGAAGATAATATAAAGGACAAATTGATGGAGAACCAATAGTGAGAATAACATAAACCAAAGTAAGAGAAATAATCAAAGTGAGAGCTAAAACACAACTAAAAGTAAAGCATAACGACTAACAGAGGGGAGTTGGATAAGAGAGTTATAAATGGGATAGAACTAATATAAAACCATATGTGAGGTCCCATCAGGCATGCCAAAATTTACCTCCAAGAAACTGAATGGAACCACCAACATTTGGCAAGGTGCTAAAGTAAACCACTAAAAGGTTAGAAGGCTCAAGGGTTCTAAGGGCTATAGGAGGTCAATAGTGACTATTTATTTTGTTGGCTTGCACCAATATATAGATAGACTTATAAACTATATTTGGGATAGCATGAAAAATCACACAAACTATACAAGTACCTCTATCAGATTCAACCATAGTCAATCAAGTAGCTAAGACTAGACTATTGATTACATATAAATTGCAAAAACAATAATACCGAATAAAGAGAGCTAACACATGAATTTAAATATAGATGATAAGGCACTTTTAGGCCAAATAAAATATGTTTTAATAAATAAATATTTTTTCAAGAAATGGTTTAATAGCATGCCTAATCTATATTTGAGCTATCTTTTGAATTCAACACTATTATTTTCTAACAATGTAATGTCTTAATTTAGCGAGAGAGGGAGATTGTTTAAGCAAGTTGTCTAGTTTATTTTAAGCATGTACAGTCCTAATATGTAATATAAATGTTTCCAATATAATAATAACATGTAATGTTAAATATTTCAATAAATGAAGATACCTTAACCACATATGAATGCATAAACTTCAGAAACTATTCTAAATAATGCATAAAACAACTAAATCACCAAAATAAATCAAACCCTAGCATATATACTACACAAAATAATGGAGTTTCACTTTTCATATAAAAGTGCCTTTAGATCAAGCTCAAATAAGATGTGCATATGTTCTACCAACCAGGAATCTAAGCTAGGAAGCAATATAGGAGGAAGACCAAGCTATGTGCAAGCTGAAGTCCAAACCAAAATCCAAGAGCAAAGGAGGAGTTGAAGTGAGAAATTTTAATGGTGTAAGAGATCCAAAAAAGTGCAAAAATTAGGTTTAATTAAAAATTTATAATATAGAATCAACCCACAAGGAAGCAATAATAATTGAGAGTAGCAATGGAGTCTCCAAGCAAATGTGTAGCAGTATATGGAATCCTCTGTCGCCAATCAAACTCAAGAGTGCCAGGAATGAATCAACAGAGATTCAAGAAGGCATGATAGTCAAGAGAGGGAAGAAGAATCAATAGATACTATGGAGAGAAAATAAAGAGGCTCAAATTAATGAGAATGAGGCATATATCCCAACCCAATCTACCAAAAGACCTAAAATTAGTTGTTTCTGACCGTTTGGGTCTAAACAGGCACTTTAAAACATGTTTTGCCTAGGTCATGGCTTAGAACATGGTTTTTGTGAAGGAAATTTGAGGCTTAGGCCATGGTTTTCCTTCACACAAACCATATTCTAGGTCAAACCATGGCCTAGGCTATTCAACAAGCTCCTGAAAGGCCCTAGGGGTCCCTAGAAGGCCTGTCTTGTGTGTGAAAGGGCCAAGATGGACTAAAGATGTGTGGAGGGTAAGAATATGATGTGGGAGAGGTCCAATAAGTTTGAATATGTCTCAAATTTGGATGACTAGGGTTGGTAGTCTACATGTGAGTTGATGTGTAATCATAGGGAGGAGTAGGGCCATAAGAAGAATGATTACACCTACACCTAGCTAATAGTGATTCCCAACCCTTCTTCCTTCTATATTTTGTAAAATAAAAAGAGAGAAAGAGTATCAATTAATTAAATCATACAAACTTATGGAAGGAGGGTGATTCAAGTAAACTCCATCAAAGCTATGAATTTTTGGCTAAAAATAGATTAATTCTTAGAGTGGAATCATAGGTATCTATGTTGAGGTTATAGGTGTCTGACTAACAATATATTAATACCCAAGATTCACTTACTATTGAAACATAAGATTGGGGTCGTTAATCTCTTATTAGTGAATAAAATTCAAACCAAACATTTTTAATATAAACTATTAAATCTTGCCTAAGTACTTGGGTAAGCATAAATAACAAGAACATAATTAAGGCACAATAAAAGCACAAAAGAGAAACTCCATTTGAACTTCCTTGTAGCTCCAAATATCTTGTTAAGGAAGTTTTCTTGCTCAGATATGTGCTCAAGAAATCTTTGTTAATTAATCTCCATTGTTTCACCTCTCCTTAACACCTTAGTAATGTTGGTTGGCTTGGGATTGGCTTGGATTAGTAAATTGGCATGGTAACTGTTAGCCAATTTTTGGCCTACATAGAAATCTTGCCTGAATGTAGTGCAATGTCCTAAATATAAAGTATGGAACAAGGCTTGAATATATTTTCTATATGGAATGAAAGGTTTAAGGATCACATGTAGATTACAAAGCTTTTGAAACACTTTAAGTTTACTTAAAGTGTATATTGTCAATTTTTGAGGGATAGGTCTATAGAGCAAAGAGGAAGGTTTCATGGTGATAAAAGTAGTTCAAGATCAAGGATAGGTTGCATAAGATTTATAAGATCATTTGAGTCTATGATACCAAGCAACAATTTGAATAATAGGTCCAAAAGAGCCTATAGGCTTTAAAAAGTCTAAGTGTAAAACCCTTTTTTGGCTAAGTCCTTGGCATATTATTTTGTGATTTTATTTAGCTAAGTTTAATTATTGCTAACCTTTTTATTTGGCTAAGTATTTAGAATTATTTTAGAGATTTTCTATAAAACAAAAATCCTGAAGGCATGTTTCTTTCAAATATATTTTTTGAGGTAAAAGCAAGGACCTAATTCTTTCGAACATTTTGTCTTCAACAAATGCTTGATGAAAAATCTTTGACAGAATTATTTATTTTGGGGAAATTGATCTAGATAGGTAATGATGGGTACATGAACATCATTGACGAGTATGCAAATGTTAAAGTTTAATATCAATAATTGATTGTTTGGGTTTTTAATATTGATGATCACATAGACATCATTAATAGTCACATGAACATCAATTGATAGGAAAGTGGACATCAAAATTAAGCCCCTACAAATATCAATTTACAATCAAAAATCACTGAAGGGTCCCTAACTCAATGCAAGCTTGACAAGTGTCAAGACCTCAAATACCTAAATAGAGATCCAATGACACATAGGCAAGTTAGGGTCAACAACTCAGTAGGCCCCTGAAAAGAAGTGTGAAGGTGAAAATGGTGAGATCTTAGGAGTTATATCTAATAGAGCAGGCAAAAATAGAGTTAGTGGGTCTAGATAAAATAAATGGAATGAATTCAATCACATATTCAGATCAATGGTAGGTGGAGGTCAAGGAAGTCAGTAGATCTAGAAATTAAAGGTGTGATTGATAAGTGTCATAAATGTGCTCAAATAGGTAGAAGATTTGATGGAGAAAGTTTAATCATGTAGGCAGATCAATGATGAGTGAGTGCCAAAAAGGTTAAGAATCTAATAAGGCTCAAACCAAGTGTGAGGCTACCAAGTGTCCCATCCTGACGGCTATAGGGTAGTTGTGTGGAGGTGATCCAGGAAGCTTTTGACAGAGGTCAAAGAAGCAAATTTTTTGACTTGGCAAAGTAAATATGAAGGAGCCAAGTTCAAAGATGGTCCAAGATCAAACTAGAGTAGATATTTTAGGATTGACATCACTATTAAAATCTCTATAAATGAAAAATAGGTCTTCTTACACCTATTATAGATAAAAGGGTTGGTGGCTATTATTAAAGTGATATCAAATAACTAGAAACTTTCATTTCACCAACATTAAAGCTACAGGGAAACCAATAAATATGATTGGTTTCAAAGACCTATGTTTAATTATTTCTCAGGGGCAGATACATGACTATGAGGAAGCTTCCTATACTTTGACATGGTCATTTCCAAGACAAGTAGATATTTATAGCCACCCAAAGTAGACCAAGTATGGATTTGTCAGTTCCAAGGTATGAAGATTTGGTCTTCCTAGGCAGATCAAGTAAAGATGGCGTAGAGTCCTGAGAAGTGACCTAGTGGTTGGATAAAGATCAATGAAGCATTCAATTATTTTATGAGTAACTTACTTCTTGATAATATCATGACTTGGCATCCTCAAGTTAGTGTTAATCCATCAAGGGTGGTTGGGTCTCATTCAATGTTTTCTATTTGCTCAGTTCCATCTCTTTCCTTCCTTTTTCTATAAATATAGGCTTTTAAGCCTTGAAATCAATCCCTCTCTTTTTGGTATCACAACTCTACCAAGATTTGTACTATAACATCTATTTTATGAAATAAGATACTAAATTCCCCATTTTTCAGTTGAATTGAAGTGTCTTATGAGTTCATTAATTAGTTACGTGAATGTATGCTTTCCTTGCCTCTGTCTAAATTTTATCACCTTTAAGAACTACTTTGGTAATCCTCATAGGTCATTCTAATTGCAATATATGGTCTATTGGTTAGTTTAGTAAGTGGATAAATTTCCTCCCATAGTGGATTAATAGCCAATTCATGCCTTTTTGTGAAATACTGATGTGAGTCATTTATTGAATGCATAGTTTGAGAATGCATTCAAATCATTAGTGCATCACCTCTTTTTACATGCTTTTATATGTTATTGTTAAATTCTCTCTCCCTTTTCCAATAAAGTTATAGTTTAGGTTTATTATAGGTGATATATCCAAAAGGAAGCTAACCTTCTCTGGAGGTCTGATCCAATCTTTAGGTGACCCATGGCCTAGGATCAATCCCATGTTGGACTAGATTTGAGCAAAGGACCTGAACAATCCCATTATTAGCTAGGGTGAAAATATAGAACACCAATAATTTTGACATGCTTAGTGGGACCAATTAGAGCTAGTCTTGGTGAAATTGTAGTTGCATCAATGTTCTTCATGAATAATTTGGTGATCCCAAGCTTAAGCAAGTATTTTTGAAAGTCCAGGTAGTTTTCAAGTAAGTGTATTTTTATTACACTATTCTAATGTGATTTTCATGGTTGTGTATGAGGAAAATACCTATGCAGTACATCTTTATCATCTCTATGATGGATCATATTAGACTTGTCATGATCCATATGAGCCTAATCAGCCCTACCAGGAGTTTTATCAAAGTTATGATGAGCCTTATCAAGATTCCCATGATCCTTATTACCAAGATCATAACTCTTACCTTCCTTATGAACCATATCAGTCTCATGACCAAAATTCACCTTTCCCATGTGGTAATGATGTTACAAATGATAATCTTGTCTCTAATAAAGGATGGATGATATAGAGCTCAAACTTCTAGCATATGCAAGAAAAGTATGTTCAGATTCCCAGTATGAGAAAGTGAATGGTCTATTTATAAATGTGTCTAATGATATAGAGGAGAGGCATAAGTTTTATACCTTTGTATTAGATAAGATGAAGGCTTTGGAGAGGTATTAAATTTAGTTGAATCAATTGTCTTAGGAACCCTCTTGTATTCCTTACCAGTCTTCTTGTGCTCCTTATTCTCATGAAGTTCTTAACCATGCCCAATGTGAGCTAATGGAGCTTCCTAGTTAGGGTCAAAATCCTATTCAAGAAGCTATTTATATGCCTATGTAGGAGGGAAAAAAAAATTATAGTCCCCCTTCTTCACCAGTCATCTCTCCAGCTCACGTTCTCTATGAGGATAAAGAAGTTTCAAACTTTGATGAGGTGATGGCCAAGAGGAAGGAGTAGAATGTAGATGTCCTTAAAATTTTCTCTTTCCCTCCTCTCCAAAACTCCATAAATAATTCCATTTCCCTCAAGATCCCAAAATATGATTATGATCAACCTTTCATACCTCATATTCCCTTTCAAACCAAATAATTTCATCACCCTCCCACCATCTCCCTTCTTTAGGAGGAGCCTATTCTATGGGAGATAGAGAAAGAGGTTGTAGCTATAGGTCAAGTTCTTGGAGAATGTGAAGAAGATATTTCACTTGAGGTATAAGTTAAAAATAAGGTTGTAGCTAATCTTGCAGAAGTTATCTTAGATATATAGGAGAAGGTTGGTCTTGTTGTGGAATAAATCCATGAGAAACTGGTACAAGTAAAAATCATAAATGAGATAGAGATATCTCCATTAGAGAAAGATGAAGATACCATTTAAGCTAATACTATTCAAGTTGAATAAAGGATGATTGGAAGATATACCTAGAACATCCTCTACAAGAGACTGAAGAACTTTGTAGGGATATGTCTCCCATTAAAGAGCATGTTATTGAGAATTTTGATCAAGAGTCACCTATTCAAAAACATGATGTATATTGGGTTGACTATTCAAAGCTCCTTAGAAAGTTGGATGGATTTGCAGAAAATGGTAATAAATATGAGGTCACTCAAGGGCAATGTATAGATGAGTTTTCACTTGATAAGGTTGGAGATGACAAGCAGTATGATAAAGATCCTAAAGTACAAGATGAGTTTGTCTTTGTTGGTGACTGGTTTACTATTGATGACTCATTTGAGGAGATGTTAAGAGAGTTGGTAGACAAGAAGAGTCACACATCAAAGGTTATGTTCAATAAACACCCTACTTTTCAACTTGTACCATCTCTTACAATGAGTGAGTTCATGAGTTTCCATTTTCATCCAAATGGATCATGCTTTGTCTTGGTTAGTTAGACTAGTTTGCATCTATTTTGTCCCAAATAAGTACTTTGTTTATGCATTTGTTTTTTTAGGTTAGTTTCCCTATTTTCTTTCATTTCCTTACCTATTTTGGTGGAATTCATTTGTCTTTTTAGTCAAAAGGTGTCTTCTAGTCATGGAACAAATGTATTATCTATTATGAGTCAAGAGTCATGTAAATGTTCTGAGTTCTCAAGCATAGTAAGCATGCTACCCAAGTGAGTCACCAAAGATCTTAGCCAATTTTTGGCCTACATAACAAACTTGCCTGAATGTAGTGCAGTTTCTTAAAGATCAAGTATGGAACTAGGATTGAACAAATTTTTGGATGAAATGAATGGTCCAAGTATCACATGTAGATTTCAAAGCTTTTGAAACACTTTAAGTTTGCTTACAATGTATTTTGTCAATTTTTGAGGGACAGGTCTGCAGAGCAAAGAGGAAGGCTTCATGGTGATCAAAGTAGTTCAAGGTCAGGGATAGGTTACATAAGACTAAGAAGATCATTTGAGTTTGGAAGATCAAGTAGAAATTTCAAGAACAAGTCCAAAAGAGCCTAAAGGCTTGAAAAAGTCTAAGTACAAAACCCTTTTTTGGCTAAGTCTTTACTTGGCATATTGTTTTGGGATTTTATTTGGCTATGTTCAATTCTTATAGACATTTTTATTTGGCTAGGTGTTGGGAATTCTTTCAAACATTTTGTCTGAAATAAAAATCTTGAAGGCATGTTTCTTTCAGACATTTTGTCTAAGGTAAAAGCAAGGACCTAATTCTTTTGGACATTTTGTATGCAACAAATGCCCGATGCAAAAGCTTTGACAAAATTGTTTATTTCATGGAAATTGATCTAGTAGGGTAATGATGGGCACATGGACATCATTAACAGGTGTTCAAATGTCAAATTTTAAGCTCATCAATTGACTTTTTAGGGCTTAAATATTAATGGTCATGTAGACATCATTGATGGTCATACAAACGTCAATTAATGGGCACACAGACATCAAAGTTGAACCCATAAAAGTAGTCATTTGCATTCAAAAATCATTGAAAGATCCCCAATTGAACATGGGATTGATAAGTGTCAAGATATTGGGTACCTAAATAGATATCTAATGGCATGTGGGTGATCTTGGGTCAACAAGTCAACATGCCCCTATGGACAAGCATGATGGTGATAAATAGCAAGATCTCAGGAGTTAGATCCAATGGAGTAGGCAAAGACAAAGTTAATGGGTCTTAGTAAAATTAATGGCACATATTTAATCTCATATTTAGCTAAATGGTGAGTGGAGGTCAAGGAAGCTAATAAATATAAAAATCAAAGGTGTGATTGAAAAGTGTCAAAAATGTGTTTAAACAAACATGACATCTAATAGGGTGCATTTAATCATGCATGTAGATCAATGGCAAGCGGGGCTCAAAAAGGTTAAGAAGCCAATGTGGCTAAAACCAAGTGTGAGGTTGCCAAGAGTTTTAATTTGGTAAGCTTGAGTCAATAACCAAAACACAATAAGCAGAGGTAAGCTAAGAAGCTTTTGATAGAGGTTGAAGAATCCATTTGTTAACCCAACAAAGAAAATATGAAGGAGCCAAGTTCAAAGATGGTATAAGATCAAACTAGATTGGATATTTTAGGATCAACCTCATTATTAAAATCTCTATCAAGGTAAAATAGGTCTTCTTAGACCTATTATAGATAAAAGGTTTGGTGATTATTGTCAAAGTGATAGAAAATACCTAGTAACTTTCATTTCACCAAAATTAAAGTTATAGGGAAACCAATAAATATGATAGGTTTCAAAGACCTATGCTAAGTTATTTCTCAGGGGTAGATACATGATTATGGGGAAGCTTCTTACCCTTTGACATGGTCATTTCCAAGACAAGCAAAAATTTATAACCACCTAAGATAGACCAAGCATGGCTCTATCAATTCTAAGGTATAAAGATTTGGTCTTACTAGGTAGATCAAGTAAATATGGCATAGAGTCTTGAGAAGTGACCTGGTGGTTAGATAAAGATCAATGGAGCATTCAATTATTTTATGAGGATTTTACTTCTTGATAAGATCATGACTCAACATCCTTGAGTCAGTGTTGATCCATCGAGGGTGGTTGGGCCTCATTCAATGTTTTCTATCTGCTTAATTCCCTCTCTTTCCTTCCTTTTTCTATAAATATAGGATTATAAGCCTTAAAATCAATCCCTCTTTTTTTTGTATGACAAAACTCTACTAATATTTATACTGTAACACCTATTTGATGTAATAATAGACTAAATTCCTCCATTTTAGAGCTAAATTAAAGTGTATCTTATGGGTTCATTAATTGGTTAAGTGACTTTATGCCTTCCTTACCTCTATCTAAATTTTATTACCTTCATGAACTACTTTGGAAATCCTCAAAAATCATTCTAAGTGCAATATATGGTTTGTTGGTAAGTTTTGAAAGTGGAAAACTGCCCTCCTATAGTAGATTAATAGTTGGTTCATACTTTTTTATGAAATACTAATGTGATTGATTTTTTATAGTCTTGAACACATCTTATAGTGTGTCTTGTGCAAGTTTGAGTGATCAAATCATTGGTGCATCACCTCTTTTTACATGCTTTCATAGGTTATTGTTAAAGTCTCTCTCCCTTTTCCAAGAAAGTGATAGTTTAAGTTTAGTATAGGTGATAGATCCAAAAGGAAGTTAGCCTTCTCCAGAGGTCTAATCCAATCTTTAGGTGGCCCATAGCCTAGGATCAGTCCCATGTTGGACTATATTTGAGTAGAGGACATAAACAATCCCCTTATCAACTAGGGTGAAAATCTAGAACACCAATAATTTTGACATGCCCAGTGAGACCAATTAGAGATAGTCTTGGTGAAATTGTAGTTGAAGTAGTGTTTTTCATGAAGAATTTGGTGATCCCAAGCTTAAGAAATTATTTCTAAAATTTCAAGAAATTTCCAAGTAAGTATATTTTATTTGCACTATTTTGATGTTATTTTCATGGTTATATATGGGGAAAATCCTTATGCAATACCTCCTTATCAGCCTTATGATGGATCATATGAGCCTTGTCCTAATCCATATGAGCCTAATTAGCCTTATGAAGAGTTTTATCAAAGATTTTATGAGCCTTATCAAGTTTCCCATTATCCTTATTACTAAGAGCATGACTCTTACCTTCCTTATGAACCATATCAATCTCATGACCAAATTTCACCTTTCCCATGTGGTTATAATGTTACATATGAGTATCCTTGTCTCCAAGAAATGATGTATGACATAGAGCTCAAACTTATAGCATATGCAATAAAATTATGTTTATATTCTTGATATGATAAAGTGAGTGGTCTATTTATAAATGTGTCTAATGATCTAGAGGAGAGGCATGAGTTTTTTACCTTTATATTAGAGAAGATAAAGTCTTCGAAGAGGAAAATTTTTGATTTGAATCAGTTGTCTCAATAACCCTCTTATATTCCTTACCAACCTTCTTGTGCTCCTTATTCTCATGAATTTATTAACCATACCCAATGTGAGCCAATGGAGCTTCCTAGTTGGATTCAAGAGCCTATTCAAGAAGATATTCATATGCCTATGTAGGAAACTAAAATTTATTATAGTCCCCCTTCTTCACCACTCATCTCTGAAGCTTGAGTTATCCATGAGGACAAATAACTTTCAAACTTTGATGAGGTGATGGCCAAGTGGAAGGAGCATAATGTAGAGGTCCTTAAAAGTTTCTCTTTCCCTCCTTTCCAAAACTCCATAAATGATTCTATTTCCTTCAATATCCCAAAATATGATCATGATCAACCTTCCATGCTTCATATTCCCTCTTAAACCAAATAATTTAATCACCCTCCCACCATCTCCCTTCTTCAAAAGGAGCTTGTTCTATGGGAGATAGAGAAAGAGGTTGCAACTACAAGTCAAGTTCATGGAGAACGTGAAGAAGATGTTTTAAGTGTGTATGATGAAGAGATCTTCATTGATACTTCACTTGAGATACAAGTCAAAAATGAGGTTATAGCTGATCTTGAAGAAGTTATCTTTGGTATATAGGAGAAGGCTGATCTTATTATGGAAGAACTCCTTGAGAAATTGGTATAAATGGAATCATAATGAGATTGAGATATCTCCATTTGAGAAAGATGAAGGTACCATTCAAGTTGATCCTATTTAGGTTAAATAAAAGGATGATTAGTAGTTGTTCCTAAAATGTCCTCTATAAGAGACTAAATAACTTTATAGGGATATGCCACCCATTGAAGAGAATCTTACTGAGAAATTTGATCAAGAGTCACCTATTCTAGAATATGATGTATACAGGGTTAACTATTCAAAGCTCCTTGAAAAGCTGGATGGATTTGTAGCAGATGATAAGAAAGATGAGGTCACTCAAGGGAAATGTATAGATGAGTTTTCACTTGATAAGGTTATAGTTGATAAGCATTATGATAAATATCATGAAGTGCAAGATGAGTTTGTCTTTGTTGGTGACTGGTTTGCTATTGATGACTCATTTGAGGAGATACTAGTTGGTAAGAAAGAATAGTCACTCATCAAAGTTTATGTTCAGTAAACACCCTAATTTTCAACTTGAACCATCTCTTAGAATGAGTGATTTCATGATTTTCCCTTTTGATCTAGGTCGATCATGTTTTGTTTTGGTTAGTTAGACTAGTTTGCTTTTGTTTTTTCCCAAATAAGTGCTTTGTTTTCACATTTGTTTTTCTAAGTTAGTTTCCCTATTTTTATTTTTTTTAGTTTCCTTATGTTCTTTTGTTTTCATTCTTATTTTGGTGGAATTCATTTATGTTTTTAGTCAAAAGGTCTCTTGCATTCATAGAATATATTTCTGGCTAAGTCCTTAAAGATGTTAGTTAAATTTTGGCCTACATAGAAAACTTGCTTGAATGTTGCACAGTGTCTTGAAGATCAAGTATGGAACAAGGCTTGAATATATTTCTAGAATCAATGAATGGTCCAAGGATCACATGCATATTGTAAATATTTTGAAACACTTTAAGTTTACTTAAAGTGTATTTTGTCAATTTTTGAGGGATAGGTCTGAAGAGCAAAGAGGAAGGTTTCTGGGAAAGTTTCAAGGTGATCAAAGTAGTTCAAGGTCAAGGATAGGGTGCATAAGACTTATAATATCATTTGAGTCAAGAAGATCAAGCCGTAATTTTAAGAACAGGGCCAAAAGAGCCTATAGGCATTAAAAAGGCTAAGTGCAAAACCCTTTTTTTGGCTAAGTCCCTACTTGGCATATTATTTTGGGTTTTTATTTTGATAAGTTAAATTCTTGTAAACATTTTTATTTGGCTAAGTGTTGGGAATTATTTTAGACATTTTGTCTAAAACAAAAAACCTGAAGGCATGTTTCTTTCAGACATTTTGTCTGAGGCAAAAGCAAGGACCTGATTCTTTTATACATCTTATCTGCAACAAATGCTTGATGTAAAAGTTATAACATAATTGTTTATTTTTGATAAATTGATCTAGTAGGGTAATGATGGGAATGTAAATGTCAAAGTTCAAACTCAAAAATTGGTTGTTTGGGGTCCAAATATTAATGGTCATGTCGATATCATTGACGATCATGTGAATGTCAATTGGTAGGCACACAGACATCAAATTTGATCCCCTACAAGCATCCATTATTGTGATTTGTTTCAAAGACCTATGCTCAATTATTTCTCAGGGGTAGATACGTGATTATAGGGAAGCTTCTTGTCCTTCAACATTATCATTTCTAAGATAAATAGTTATGTATAGTTACCCAAGGTAGACCAAGCATGGCTTTGTTAGTTCCAAGGTATGAAGATTTGGTCTTCCTAGGACGATCAAGTAAATATGGCATAGAGTCCTAAGAAGTGACATGGTGGTTGGATAAAGATAAATGGAACATTGAATTCTTTTATAAGAATCTTCTTTTTTGATAAGATCATAACTCAACATCCTTGAGTCAGTGTTAATTCATCGAGGGTGGTTGGGCCTCATTAAATGTTTTTTATCTACTTAGTTCCCTCTCTTTCCTTATTTTTTCTATAAATACAGGCTTCTAAGCCTTAAAATCAATCCCTCTCTTTTTTGTATGACAAAACTCTACCAAGATTTGTACTATAACATCTATTTGATGTAATAAGAGACTGAATTCCTCCATTTTACAATTGAATTGAAGTGTATCTTATGATTTCACTGATTGGTTAAGTTAATGTATGCTTTCTTTACTTCTATCTAAATTTTCTCACCTTCATGAGCTACTTTGGCAATCCTCATAAGTCATTTTAAGTGCAATATGGTCTATTGTTCAGTTTTAGAAGTGGATAACTGCCCGCCCATAGTATATTAATAGTCAATTCATACCTTTTTATGAAATACTAATGTGAGTGATTTTATACAATCTTGAATGAATCCTATAGTGTGTTTTGTGAAATTTGAGAGATCAAATAATTTTTTCATCACCTCTTTTTACATGCTATCATAGGTTATTATTAAAGTCTTTGTCCCTTTTCCAAGTAAGTGCTAGTTTAGGTTTAATATAGGTGATAGATCCAAAATGAATCATGCCTTCTCTGGAGGTTTGATCTAATCTTTAGGTGACCCACAGCCTAGGATCAGTCCCATATTAGACTAGATTTGAGCAAAGGACTTAAACAATCCCCTTCTCAGCTAGGGTGCAAATATGGAACACTAATAATAACATTATAATGAAGCTTTTTGTATGTATTTGAGTATAATAACTATACACCAAGAGAGCTTATTTTGTAATGGGTGAGGCATTGTATTTATAGTATCCAAATTTACCTCTAACTAAAGTACAGTTAGATTAGGATTAACCATGGTTGTGTCCAAATTAACCCTAAGTGAGTTAAGGCTAACCTGAGGTGAGTTAAAAAGAGGACATGTAATTAATATTTGGGATAGAGATCCCATTTATTAATAATGTCTCTCTATTTCTTAATTTATTGTATTTTAAAAATATATTTTAATTCTTTGACTTTGAGGATGATGATGTCATCATGACCTCATATTTATTGAAATTTCCTTTTTACAAAATTTGTTTTCACTAATTACACATGAAAAATTCACTTAAGCATTTAATCTAGTTTAATTGGTCGATTTAATCTACTTAACATTTTATCACTTTAAGAATTATTCAAGTGTCCCACTTAATGTGTCCAAAAGCCAAACTGCCAGTTGTTAGGTCGTAAGGTAACTGGATATGAGTCTATGAGAGGTTACTATTGCATACAAGATAATTTCATAAGTAGGGATACTTCAACATGATTATAAAAACTAATTTTTGATGCATGGATGAAACTGGGACATTTGGTGATTCTTAGGCTTAATTTTCATTATTTGGTAGAAATTAATTTGAAGTCCAGCTGGAAACTAGTTGTGGCCAGAATGGGGTGTCTATAATTTGTCCCTATTTGGGAAGGCATTTCAAGTTAAAGGCATAGTAACATCTTATCAAATAATGAAAAGGTTTTTAATGCCTAATGTCCTAGATGGTGATGTTTGAGCCCTAGATGCCCCCTCGAGGGAACGGGTAACAAATAAGGTTAGTGATCAGTGCCTTAAAAGAAGTAAATGATGGGAGCTAAAGGTAAAATAGGTGGAAAAGATTGATTTTCCTAAATTTGGTTATAATTAGTGGCATTATGATATTCCCTAGTTGGGTAGATAAAAAAGATGATTTTCCCAAAGGTGGTTATAATCATCATCATAATGAGGTGAAAATAATGATTTTCCCAAAGGCATTTATAATCATTAGGATAATGAAAAATGTCCATGGCAAGAAGATAGAGATAATGATTTTCTTAAAGGTAGTTATAATCATTAGCACAATGAAAACATGCCCTAGTAGAGTGGATAAAGATAATCATTTTTCCAAAGGTAATTGTAATCATTAGCATAATGAAAACATGCCTTGGTAAGGTAGTAAAATGATAATGATTTAATCATGGGTGGTTATAATCATTAACATCTAGATAGATCAAAACACAATGATTTACCCAAATGCAGTTATAACCATTGGATCAATGGTTTAGGACAATATAAAAAATTAGATAATGGGGATCATGTATTAAATCCGTACTTACAAAGTAAGGGTAAGATAGTATAAAGGAGAAACATGAATTTGGTCAACCTACTAGTATGGATATGTACATCCTAACTAGCAAAGATTTAAAAATCATTCATGATTTAATTACTCTGTATTTGGTAATATTTGGATAGTTTGGAAAAAATTTAGGTGAACAAGGAGAAGTACCACAACACCATTGCTTATAATATCAACTAAATTGAATTTTTTTATATCACGTGAGGTATGCACCATGATATAAAACATCATGATAACTTATTTTTAATATCCATAAGGACTAAAAATTGATCCAATAAACAAGTAAAAATAATGCACCGATGATAAAAACCATGATTACAATGTTGATGTATGAATATGGATAGACTTAATTATAATACACAATTAATCACCCAATGAACGCATATAAACTAAGTCATGGCACAACAATGAAATCAAATAAAAAGGCAAAAAATAAACAAAATAAAATACCAATAAACAAAAAGTGAACAAAACAATCAAAACAAACTCAAACAAATAAATAATGGTTAATCATAATGTTAGTGAAAATAGAAAACAAATTATTTGTGCATGTGTAATAAAGGTGTTACTCTTAGTGATAGGGTGACCCCTAAGCTAGACAACAATGACACAGATATAAAAATACAAGGACAATTGGTACAAGGTTGCCCCTAGGCTATAGGGAAATAATGACACATAAAAGGATAACAAACATTTCCCCTAGGCTATAAGAGACAATGAAACAAAAAAAAAATTATGGGGAATAGATGAAAAGGAAGGGTTAGCCAAACTAACTCCAAATTCACTAGGCAAGTGAATTTTTCCATAGTTTCATGGATGCAAGATCGAATATGAACTTCAGGATAAATGTAGTTCTCCCAAGATATGAGATAGAATAAAATTATGAGAAGGAAACATGATTGATTTGTAGAGGAATATGAGAAGGGTCTCACAAAATGGTGAGTGTGTGAGATGAAGGTGCTCATAAAATAATGAGATCATTCAAACATAAATAACTCACAAAATGGAAAAGCATAATAAAATCCAAGTGGACATGAGTGTATCAAATTCAAATACATGATGCTCATAACATGAAATCTCAAAATAGTGAGAGCATATGGCTAAGGACAATAAAGATGTGGAAACTAAATGACAAGTGGTTACTCATGAAATAACTAGGAGTCCCTGATTCCTTAAGGAAAATAAGTTGTCAAAAAATAAAGGAAGGTGTAGTCGAGCTACCCTGAGATACCCCATATATCCAAGTGTTACCTACATAGTCTATGTGGACCTCAAGCTGATGTATTTCTCCCAAAAATGGGAGGAAAAATAGCAAGGTGGTTTAGAAATAAACAAAATAAATAAGATGGCCCATCCAAAAAAAAAATTGATAGATTTATATGTCGCATGGAAATTCTAAGCCAACTTTCATAATTTTATGATTTTTAGGATTGTTTAGGTATTTTACGAATGTATTTAAAATTTTCAAGGTATCTCAACTTGATTGATAATGATGAGATACCAACTGGTCCAACCCACAAAATGGTGAGAGCATGTCTTACACATGCTCATAAAATGGTGAGAGCATTCAAACTTAAATTGCTCATAAAATGGCAAGATCATGGCAAAGGGGTGATTGTTTTGACCTCAACATAAATTGATCATTGCCTACATAGTCCGATTAGAACCTCAAGTCACTGTAGTTCCACCTTATAGCAGAGTAATTTGACTAGGTAGTAGTAACATCATGAATTTTTAAAATGGCACAATATAGCATAAAAATGTCAAGGTGATGTAGTAAGGTATGGTAAAGGTGTTGCTCTTAATTTTCCTATAGGTAGTTGTAATTAGGAAACAATGGCATGGGTCAATGATACTAATTTTCCCAAAGGAATTTATAATTAGTAGCACCTGGAAAAAAATAGGATGTGACAAAAATCAAGAATGTAATTGCAAAACCACTATGATATTGGTCCAAGATACTACCTCTATCTATAATACTAAATCAAGTATAGATATTTTATTTGATCCCCACATTAAAGGTGCCTTAAGAATAAATGGATCAAAACTAAGGTAAAAAAGGGTGCTGTGGGAGGCTAAAATAACTTTGGTCAATAGGGAATGGTATGGTAGGATGGTATATGGTATGGTACAAGGAAGATGATAATATGGTATGATGTAAATGAGCCTCATAGACAATATTTTAGGTCCTTCAAGCGAAATAATGTTTGAGGTGTATTATGTTCATGAGATCATCAAGTTCATCTCCATCTGGTGTAGCTAGCCCATATGCTCCAGAGCCATAATTTTCAATAATGACATATGGGCCTATCTAATTGGGTTTAAACTTGCCTTTCTTATTTTCCTTGATTATGGTATTCTTTTGGTTTTATTTGAGGACAAGATCACCAAGCTCAAACTCTCTATGTTTGACTCACTAGTAATATTCACCACATAATTTGTTTTAGTATGTTTGAAGGCTATTGATAGTGGCCATATATTTCTCATCTATTATCTCTTGTAGGTGATCTAATCTATAATCTTCATAATCTAAGATGTGTTTCAATGAGATACACATAGAAGGTAACTCAAACTCAGTGGGAAGAATGGATTTAGTGTCATAGAATAGGGAATAGGGTGTGGCTCCTATTAGAATATGGTAATTAATATGATATGCCTAGAGGGCATGGAATATCTGTAGGTGCCAATCATGGCCAACATCATTGAAAATATTATTAATAATGTTGATAATGGTCTTATTAGATGCCTTTAATTGGCCATTACCTTGGGGATAATATGTTGTGAAAAAATGTTGAGTGATATTATACTCATCACATAGTGCTTTGACATCCTTATTTTTAAATTATCTACCATTATTAGATATAATGTTGGATGGGATACCATAGCGGTAGATGAGATGGTTAAATATGAATTTGTAAATCCATTTTCTTGTCACATAAGTGATGGGCATAGATTCAACCCACTTAGTTAAATATTCATTAGAGGTAAGGATGTGTTTATGACCATCAGATGAGGTAGGGTTAATCTTCCCAATGAGATCAAGTCCCCATGTTGAATATAACCATGTTCAATTCATAAATTTTATCATTATGGATAGAGCATGAATTAATTTGGCATGTCTTTGACATTTATTACACCTTTTGACATAAGTAGTTGCATCTGCTTCCATAATTGGCCAATAGTAACTAGTATGTAGGAGATTTTTGGCAAGAATGACCCTAATTATGTGGGCCCCACATACTCCATGAACTTCACTCAACCCTAATGTGGATTCTATCAAAGTTAAACAATGAAGCAAAGTTCCATAAAATCTTCTGTGGTAAAGCATTGGGCTAAGTAAGGTATAGTGAGAGGCTTGGTGTATAAATAAATTTTATTGGTTACATGATATGTTTGGTGTAAAAATGTGATTATAAAGGTAGTTATATATTCATGCGTACCAAATGGAGTTGGGACCAATAATATCAAAGATCATTATGATAATCAAAGGTTCATGAGTAAGTGTTATAAGATTTTTAACAAGGAACTGGTAATTTGCTACCTTGTATTGTTGTGGGTCAAAGAAATAATGGTATCCATAGCATCCATTGTCCTATTATTGTCCCTAGGTATGCCTTTAAATTATACATCAACAATATTTTGCTTGAGAGTGTCCACCATGGCCTTATATGGTACCATCTTGTCATCTTTGGTCTGAAAGTGGTCTATAACCTGATTAAAGATTAATTGATAATCACCATAAGTTGTGAGATGATAAATTTTCCATTGTATTGCTTGATGAATTCCTATAACAAGTGCTTCATATTCATCCATGTTATTAGTATAAAGAAAGTTGAGATAGAATGATATGGGAATAATATCCCCTTGTGGCATAATAAACAATAGGCCTTCCCCCTATCCATGAGATGTGAATGACCCATCAAAATATAGCTTCCAATGATTCTCCTCAAGAGGTGTGTCTATGATGGTCATGATGAATTCATATAGGAATACAAAAGTGAGTGGTTTGGTATCTAAAAGGGGAGCTTCAGCAAGTTGGTCTATAAGTACTTGTGCCTTTATGTCCTTCTGATTGACATAATTTTGAAATCACTCAAAAACATGAACTATTTAGCCATGTGGCCCTATAAATCTATCTTTGATAGTAGATACTTGAGTGAATCTACTTTGGAAATGATTATGGTCTTATTGTTAAGTATGTAATGACATAACTTCTGGGATACAAAGACCATAACTAAACAAGTTTTTCCTATTGGCGTATAGTTGTGTTCATACATGACCATTATATAACTTAGATAGTACATTGCATGTTATTTTACATTTTTGTCATGTTGAGATAAAAGTGTCCCTAGGGCATTGTCAGTGGTAGATAGGTATAACAAAAATGGCCTCTCTGGCATTGGTGGTAATAAAACAGGTGGATTGGCAAGATATTCCTTAATGTGTTGAAAGGCTTTATAGTAGGATTCATTCTAAATAAATTTAACACCATTATTCAATAAGTGAGTGAAGGGATGGCATTTATCGGCCAAATGCAAAATTAAATGTCTGATAGACTAGATTTTGCCCTGTAAACTATAGAGCTACTTCAAATTAGAAGGTCAAGACTTCTTAATAATGGCTTGTACCTTGGTAGGATCAACCTCAATGCCCCAGTAAGAGATAATAAAGCCTAAAATTTTTCTAAAAGTGACACCAAAAATGCACTTCTTAGTATTCAGTTAAACCTTTTACTCATGAAGTCATTCAAATATCCTTCATAATATGTCAAGATGGTCTACACAGGTCTTTTATTTACCCAATATGTCATCAACATAGTGTTTGACAATATCATGTATCCTATCATGAGATAAAATGGTTATGAATCTCTGATATGTGGCCCCAGCATTCTTAATATCGAATGGCATAACTTAATAACAAAATATTCCCAAAAGAGTGGTGAATGTTGTCTTGTGTTGGTCTTCTAGTGCAATTTTAATCTGATTATATCCTAAAAAAATCCATGAGGGATAACATTTCATATCCATTTGTGGAGTCAACTATCATGTTGAAATTTGGTAGAAGAAATTCATCCTTGGGGAAGGCTTTGTTAATGTCTTTGAAAGAAGTATAGATTTTGATCCCTTTTGCCTTTTTAATGAAAAACATAATGTTTGAGATCTATTGTAAATATTCAATTGGTCGGATGCATCTCACTTCCAAGAGGTTTTCCAACTCTTTCTTACCTAATATAGCAATATGAGGATACATCTTACATAATTTTTGTTTCATAGGTTTAGCATCAGGATGTATAACAAGGTGGTGTAAAATGTCATATCTTGATTTATCTCTAAGCTAAATAACCTATTTAATTCATAGATTATTATGGTTGATTATTTTATTAGATAATATTTGATTAAGTTTGATGACATATGCTCATTATGGGATAGCTTGTGTTGTTTAATTTACATGATTAGTTTTCTATGAGTTAGTAATGCTTTTACATTCTATTTATTATGATCATGTTTGATTATTATACGATATTATTTTAAAGACATAATGATGTCTTTTAATAACTACCTTCATTAGCATGAGGTGGATGTAGGACAGAATCTTCCCTCAAATCTTGATAGAGGGAGAGTATCATCAGAGAGGGTGGTCTAGATGGAGACGTTAGGAGACAACAGAGAATGAATTCAAAAACCTTTACACACACCACATAGTATATCATGTTTCATAACTGTTTGATATAAATAACATAACATGTTTTGTGTGCTTTTCTTTAGATGATTGTTAGTATGCTTTCTAGTAAAATCTTGATTATTGATCATGTTGATTGTTTGAATGATTTCACTAATTTTTTGATCTTATGTAGCTCATCTTATTTGGCTAAATGAGTGAATTTGTTTATGTTTACTTATGTCACTACCTTATTTATGTATGGTTTTATAGTAAAACATTATGATGTTGTGATAGATTCCATAATCATTACTTGAGCTATAAGTTTTAAATAATAATAATTAAATATTATTATTATTATATTACATTATAATGTCTAAAGATGAAATCATAGTTTTAAAAGATATTGTATTTGATTAATTATTTGATTAAAATATCTATATTCATAATATGTAAATGTATATATTAATGTTAATTATTTAATGATTTTAAAAATCATTGTAATTATTAAATATGTTCATGGATGATATTTCAACGTAAACTCTAGTCTTATTACACTTAGTTTCATTGCCAAAGTTATATTATTTTATTATGTTTAGTCATTGCATGGGAATACTTTAGTCATCAAATAGTTGATATTCTTTCATGGAATATAACATATAGATTATATGAATTATATGATTTAGATGGTTGATGATGGATTTTTAAATCATTATCATGCAGATTTGATAAAGGAATATAATATGATTAATTAGGGATTAGAGAGAAGCATTGAGATGGTTAGGTTATAAAGCATCTGTTGACTTCAGTTAAGCAACATTTGGGAGAAAATTATGGGGTTTATTGTGTTTTTCATGGAGGCAGACTATGATTTGGTTAAGCTATTTGGGCATGCATATCCTTTAGGGAGTTTGATCAGCCAAAGAACATGGAGAAGTGGAAGAAAATTAGGTGATGGAAAAAAAATAAAAGAAGGATAATGGGGACTGTGAACAACATGGTATATGACGTAGATGATGAATCACAACATTTTGAGAGGAGAAGAAAGAAGGTGAAGAAGAGGTAAACAAGTGAAAAAAAGGAATTTTCTCAACTTTATTTGTCATTCATACATTTACTAGGTTGGTTTTGTAATTTAATTTTTGAGTGATATATTGAATGGGTTTCTTTGAATGTTTATGGTTATTGGTTTCTTTGTTTAATTCATTATAAATATTGGGTTATATGTGGATCCCTATGGAAGGCTCAGCCTCTATAGAGCCCCACATTCAAACTAGGGTAACCTAGGAGATGGGGTAGAGTCGTAGAGTTGGCCATGGTTGTTGTTGGGTTTTTAAATAGCTCTATTGTACACATCTCTAGCTATTCAAAAATATTTGTTAAATATTTGAGAATTATTATAATGGGTATGTAAGAAATATGGCTTGTAGATTAGTTGATTTGAACAAGATTGATATATATGCAATTGGGTATATGAAAACATAGACTTGAATAGTTAATCTTTATGATCACTTGACTGATAAACCAAATCAGAGTTTTGTGTTAAAAATATGGGTTTAATTGGGATTATGGAAATATATGCACAAATATATACCTAAGTATACATTTGGTTAAAATTGATTAGATACACAGACATACACTTGTATTCAATTTTAAAACTTAAATGGGATAATGTATATATATGTATGTGTGTATGTATGTATGTATGTATATATGTATAATTGTAATCATTATTCAAACTATAATATGACTGTATGTATTACATTTAAATGATGAAGTTGTTTATTTGGAAAATGGGAGGATATGGATTTGATGGGTTTTATTTGTATTGGATTCAAATGAAAGTATAAGGACTAGGCTTAAATTATAGTTAAAATCTATGAAATCCTATATGGTTTATATGTGGAATTGGGAATGCTCTGCATAGTCATCTTGTGTAACCCAAGTATGGGTATATGAATAATGCAACTGTATAATGTGCATTTGATTTTATGCAAGGATATATACCAAGTAAAATGATAAGGATATAAGGCAAATTTTAGTTATTTATTATGATTTCTAACTTGGAATTTTATTGTGTGTTGTAATTGTTTATTTTGGCCAAAACTAAGATGATACAGATGATACTCAAGTAGGGTATATAGTTGTGTGTTTTAGTTGTTTTATTCTTCCACATCTATGATATAACATACCCAAGTATGGTATTCAATTGTGTGTTGTTGGTTGTTTTATATACTGAATTGGGTAAAAGCGATTGTGTTTCTTCTATTTGCTCATTTGAACTATATTTAATTGGCAAACTTAAATGATTGTTTATATTTAAATGGTTAAATAGATTTGATGAATAATGGAGTAATTGAATTTGATTTATTAAATTTTGTGTGTTTATTTCTCATGGTCATATGAATTTCTCAATTTAATGAAAAAGGTTATGGGGCCATTATTTATTAACTAACTGTATACTTCATGTATACAGTATACTCTAAGGTGAATGATAGTGTATGTTATCTTGGAAGTATATTATATTAATGAAGTATGTATGATAAATTTGTATGTATGACTTAAAATATAAATATATATTAATACATACAATTGTGTTATAATTGATATTATTATAACAATGAATAATTGATGATTTTTTATATTTAGTTGGTATAAAATCATTAGAATGTTTAAATATAAATCATTCAATGTATTTATGAGTTTAAATATAGAATATAATTATATGTTATGGATTGGTTGTTATTATATGTGGAATATGAATAATTTTTTAACCAAGGTTATAATATTATTTCACAGAGAAATAATATTATAAATTGCTTAGTGGTTAAAGCAACTAGTGGTCTAGATAATCATTACCCAGATGATATGTTGTATTGAGGACTATTTTTAGATTCTATTTATTATTTGAAATAAACTAGAAGTATGGATTAATTTCACTTCATTTAAAAGACTAAATGAATGTTCATGATATTTCTATTATTAGCATAATTTTTATTGGCTAAAGTGAAATATTATGAATGAATTGATTGGTTTTTATATTATTATTTATTTTACTAAATCTTGCATTCATGGCCCTAATTAAGTATTGGATGGATTCCATTGGCTTAATTAGTTTTATTAATCCAAGATAAGATGTAATCTGATCAAATGGTATGTATGAATTTGACTGATCCTAGAGATCATTTATTATTAAAAACTTTGGCTAGAGTAATGTTTAATGTTATTTCATATGTTGATATAGTTTTCATATTTATGTGATATCATATTAGAATGGATTTATGTATGGTACACATTATGTATTAGATATCTTCAACACATAGGTTATGGCTTGTTACTTTGTATTCCTACACCATCATTATCTACCCATCCATGAAGGGAAGGCCATCCCATTGTTTGGGAGATAGTGCAAGGGATATATGGTTCATGGTTGATGAAAAAAATCACTTGGATGATGCTTTCCCTTCTAGCTAGAGTAATATACTTGAGACTAAACTTGAGATTACATAGTGATACTTGAGTCATGAAGACTCTTGAGTCATGAAGACTCTTGAGTCATGGAGACTCTACTCAGAGGAGCTCTATATCATGTTTTATCATTTGATATATTTTATTTATTGTTTAAAATTGTAACCTTTATTTATTGCACTTCTATAGTAGTGGATATAATGTTGTATCAATTATGGCTAAATTTGTACTATTTCATTTATGATGTGATGCAGTATATATGGTTATTCAGTATTATTCATGATTTATTTTTTTATTAATGGCGATCCTTATCTAAGTGGATTAGATATAACCTTGATGGTTAACTAAATTAATACAGTTAATTAAAGATCTAGTTATGTTTATTGAGGTGAAATATATATGTTGAATATGTGTAATTAAATTTAAAAAATATTTCAATATTTTGGTAAAACCTAGTGGGGTTGTTATATTATGGTGTTAGAGTTGAGGCTCAAACTCTAGGACTTAATGTGTCCACTAATGTAAACTTATTCTTCTAATAAACAAGAAGAAAAATGGTGCATGCTAGACCAAGAAGTGAGGGAAGTTCTAAAACCAAACCTCCTAGTGATCCAAATTAGTTTGTTGATAAGCAAGCTACAAAGTTAAAACAAATCCTCACAACCATGCAAGATACTAGGGACCGAATCATGTCCATATAATATTAAGTGTATGTCCATGAGAAGAATTCTTAAGAAGAACTTGAAGAGCGTCCTAATGACCATGAACATATTCAAGAGTAGAGGCATGAGGAGGTGCCATAGGATGTTAGAGCTTGAGTAGATGTAGAGTTAGCATGTGACATGAAAAAGGTGAATCCACCCAATTTTGATGGAACTATATTGGGGGATGGAGATAAAGTGTGGCTAATAGAAATAGATAAGTATTTTGAGATTTAAAATTATTATGAAGTCATGAAAGTATTTTGGGGAGCTTATCAGCTTTATGGTGAAGCAACAACTTGGTAGGAAAAAAAGAATCTTGAAATGAACCTCGACTCAACCACCACCACTTAGGAATAGTTTGTGACACTATTTAGGTCATGATGGCTTCCACATCTGTACTTTGACTAAAATATCATGAATTTTTAGAATCATAAGCAAGGGTATTTATTAGTGAATGAATACTAGGAGAAATTCACTAAGATTCTTAAGTATGTACCTCAGTATCATGCAAATGAGAAGTTCAAACTCAAGAAATTCATCATGGGATTAAAACCCCAAATAGATTGTGAATTATATGTACATGGTCCATCTACCATGGATCAAGTGCTCAATAAGGTGATCGAGCAAGAACAAAAATTCAAATCTCTTGACCAAGTCAGAGATATGTTCAAAAATAAATCTGGAAGTTCTAAACCAACTTTCAATAAGGAGAACTGGAAGCAGAGGAGCAAATATTCCAAGGGTTAGTTCAATAATTAGAACATCAAGTTTAATAGTGGTTCAGGGAATAATAAACCTGGTAATGGTTTCAAGGGTGGTTTTAAGGGAAACCAATAGTTTGAGAAGAAAGGACTAGTTGGAGGTTGCTTCATTTATGGAGGTGACCATTTTTCTCAAGAATGTCCTCAAGATAAATTAAAGAATAAGGGTTTAACTTCTCATCAAGGTACATTTTAGCAGTGGATTCATGCAACTATTGATAATCGATAGGTTCAGTATCAAGCTTCACCCATAGAACTATCATGTATTTTGTTCAATCATCTAGTTTCTATTTTAATTGATACAATAGTTGAAAAATGTTTCATTTCTCTTGGAGTGCTTATAAAATTGTTCATAAAGGTTTTATTAATGGTAAATGCATGTTGGTATAATATGGGAATGAGTTAAAGGTTAAAGTTGACAAGTGTCTAGTTGAAGTAGAGATTAGATTGCACAAGTTTACAATAGTAGTAGATATTTATGTAGCACCACTGGGATCAAATGATGTGACCCTAGGAGTTAATTGGAGTACGAAGCATAAATCCAAGGTAGACTATTTTTTGAAGAAGGTTGAGTGTCAAGATGATTTTGGGAATTAGACATAACTTCAGGGAAAGATAAGAGAGTTGAAGCTAAGGCAGATTTTTGAAATTCAACTCAAAAAATCTCAAAGGAAGGGATGTCAAGTATTTATAATTAAGATAAATGAGATGGAAGAAGTTAAAAAAACCATCTATCAAAGATTATCCTTTTTTGATAAAATTCCATGACATGTTTCTATAAGAATTACCAAGATTTCCAACTAAGCAAGAGTTTGATTTCTTAATTGATATCATACATAGATTAAAATCATAGTCTAAGGCACCTCACAGAATGACAACCACTAAATTAGTTGAGTTAAAGGCACAAATTTAGGAGTTGTTGATGAAAGTTTTGATTTAATCGAGTGTGTCACCATGGGGTGCTCTACTTATCTTCATTAAGGATAAGGATGGCACTCTTTATGTGTATAGACTAAAAGATGTTGAATAAAGAAATGATCAAGAATAGATATTTGTTACCATGAATTGATGATCTCTTTGATCAACTGTGAGGGGCTACAGTCTTTTCTAAAATTTATCTTAGAGAAGGTTATCATGATTTTAGGATCCATAAAGAGGATATCCTAAAAACAATATTCAAAACTAGATATAGGCACTAAGAGTTCCGAATGTTACCATTTCGATTGACAAATGCTCTAGTAACATTTATGAATCTTATGAATATTGTGTTCAAAGATTACCTAGATCACTTTGTGTTGGTATTTATTTATGACATCCTCATTTACTCCAAGGATGAGGAAGAGCACTTACAGCATCTAGAATTGATTTCACAACATTTGTGAAAGTATAGATTATATGGTAAGTTGTCTGAGTGTGTATTTTTCTAAAAGAAAGTCTAATACCTAGGACATATTAACTTTAGGAATGGTATTGTAGTAGATCCAACAAAGATAAGATCCATTATGGATTGGCTAGAACCAAAGAATGTGCACAAAGTAAGGAGTTTCATGGGATTAGTGAGTTATTATAGGAAATTTATTTCAAAATTCTCTAAGATAGATAATCTGATTACCTCTCTTTAGTGGAAGAATAAGAGTTTCACTTGGTCAGATAAGTGTGAGGTAGCCTTTTAGGAACTTTAAAATAGACTTATTTTATCACCAGTGCTAAGTGTTCTTGATCCTAATGGTAAATTATCTATGATCATATTGCATCTGGGGATGGACTTGGAGGAGTTCTTATGTAGGATGGTTTAGTATTATCCTATGAGTTTTAGGAAAATAAATCCATATGAGGTGAATTATGGCCATCATGACCTAAAACTTGTGGTAATTGTGCATATTTTTCATGTTTGGAGGCATTATCTATTGCAAAAACCATTTGAGCTCAAGACTGATAACTTGGGACTCAAGTACATCTTTACCCAATTAAATATGAATGCTCATCAAAGATGATGGTTAGATTTTTTATCTGATTATGATTTTGATATTAACCATAGAAAATGCAAGGAGAATATAGTAATTGATGCTATAAGTTGTAGAAGGTACATAGCAGTAGTGGTTACTATCAAGAGTACTTTCAAAGATCAAGTGATTAAATTCTTGCTAAGAGATGAATTCTACAATCAAGTTAGGAAAGCATTGTTTGAGAATGCTCATAATCATAAGTATAAGGGTTTCATAATAGAAAATGATTGTATTTTGTGGTATAATGGTAGGATGTATGTGCCAAATAGAGAGAATTTGAGGATCAAAGTGTTAAATAAATTACACAATGCCCCATATTCAAGACATCCAAGACTAACCAAGCTCATGGCTGAGCTTAGACCACTATAAATCTAGAAAGGAATCAAGAGAGATGTAGTGGATTTTATGTCTCATTGTTTGGAATGTTAGTGTGTGAAAGTTAAACATGTGTATCTGACTAGATTGTTGTATCCATAAGACATACAAGAATAGAAGTGGTAGGTAATCAGTATGGACTTTGTTTAAGAGTTTTCATTATTATAAAACATGCATGACATGATATTGGTAGTAGTTGACAAACTAACCAAGGTAGCTCACTTCATACCAAGCAACTTGAATGATGATGCACCTACACTTGTGAATATATTTGTAAAGGAAGTGTATTGCTTTCATGGTTTTCTAGAGAAGAATATTTCATATTGAGATCTGAATATAACTTATAGGTTTTGTTTATCTTTAAATTTAGCTCTAGGTATATAATTGAACTTCAACACTTCATATCACCCACAAACTGATGGACATATAGAGTGAATTAATTAGATTTTAGAAGATATCCTTCATATGTATTGCATGGATCAATAATATAAATGGTAGGAATACCTTCCATTGTTTGAGTTTACTTACCATAACTCATATCAATCAACAATGAAAATGGCTCCATTTGAGGCATTATATGGAAGGAGGTGTAGAACACCAATTAGTTGGGATAGGTTGGAGATAGGGTAATCTTTGGAACTGAGATGCTTTTAAAAATACAAGAACAAATTAGGATAATCAATCAAAGGTTCACTAAGGCCAATGATAGACAAAAAACTTTTGCTAATCTAAAGAGAATATCTAGGCAATTTTCTATAGGTGATAAAGTGTTTATAAGGGTTAAGCCTCATAAAATTTTGATTAAATTTAGGAAGTCAATGAAACTTTTATCAAGATATGTGGGAGTCTATGATGTTTTGGAAGTGGTCACCCTATAACATATAGGCATGTATTTCTACTAGCTCTATCACTTTTGCATAATGTATTCTATGTGTCTTATCTTAAAAAGTATATATCTGATCCTTCACATGTGTTGGATTGGAATGCTTTGTAGGTTCTGGATCTTGAGGTGGTCATGGTAGAATCAATCAGAGTAATTAACAGTCACAAACTTCATTTTCATAATAGATAAGTGTCACATTTCAAGGTTCTATGGGACTAATATTTTGAGGATAGTGCCACTTGGGAGGACTATGATGAGTTTTATAGGTTGTTTCCACATTTTTTTGCTTGATTTACTACTGCATATTATATTATTTTCTATTGAACAATGTTTTAACTTGATAAATTGTGTTTGAATAAATGTCATCAGGATAATGACAATCTTTAGGAAGGAAGGATGTCACATTTTTATTTCTATCTAAGATAAATAACATATTTAATCTATGGATGATTGTGGTTGATTATTTGACTAACTAATATTTGATTAATCTTGATGACATATGCTGATTATGGGATAGTTTGTGTTGCTTAATTTACATGATTAGTTTGATATGAGTTAGTAGTAATTTTACATTTAGTTTATTATGATTATGTTTGACTATTATACAATATTATTTTATGGATATAATGATGTTTTAAACTATCTTCATTATCATGAGGTGGATGTAGGATAGATTCTTTCCTCAGATCGTGATGGAGGAAGAGTATCATCAGAGAGGGTGGTCTAGATGGAAACATTGGGGGAAAATAGAGAATGAGTCTAGAAACCCTTGTACACACCACTTAGTATATCATGTTTTATAATTTTTTGATATGGATAGCATAGCATGTTTTGTGTACTTTTTCTTTAGATGATTTTTAGTATTCTTTCTGGTAAAATCTTGATCATTGATCATGTTGATTATTTGAGTGATTTCACTAATTTTTTGATCTTATGTGGCTCATCTTGTTTGGTTAAATGAGTGAATTTGTTTATGCTTACTTACATCATTGCTTATTTATGTATGGTTGTATAGTAAAACATTATGATGTTATGACGGATTCCATAATCATTACTTGAGCTATAATATTTAAATAATAATAATTAAAGATTATTATTATAATATCACATTATAATGTCGAAAGATAAAAGCATAGTTTTAAAATATATTGTATTTGATTAACTATTTAATTAAAGGATCTATATTCATACTATATAAATGAATATACTAATGTTAATTATTTAATGATTTTAAAAATCATTGAAAATTACTATATATGTTCATGGATAGAATTTCAACATAAACTCTAGTCTTGATACACTTAGTTGCATTGCCAAAGTTATATTATTCTATTGTGTTTAGATGTTGCATGGAATAATTTAGTCCTCAACTAGTTGATAGTATTGCATGGCATATAACATAGGGATTATGTGACTTATATGACTTAGATGGTCAATGATGAATTGCTAAATCATTGTCATGTGGATTTGATAAAGGAATATAATATGATTAATTAGGTATTGGAGAGAATAATTGAGATGATTAGGTTACTAATCATATGTTGACTTTAATTAAATAATGTTTGGGAGAAAATTATGGGGTTTACTATGTTTTGCATGGAGGACTGTGAGTTGGTTAAGCTATTTGGGCATGCATGTTCTTGAAGTATTTTAATCAGCCGAAGAGTATGGAGAAGTGGAAGGAAAATAGGTGATGGAAAGAGAATAAAAAGAGGATAATGGGGGCTATAAATATCATGGTATATGATATAGATGATGGATCATGACATTTTGAGTGGAGAATATAGAAGATGGAGAAGAGGTGAACAAGTGTGAAGAAAAAATTTGCTTGGATTTTTTTGTCATTCATATGTTTACTAGGTTGGTTTTGTAATTCAATTTTTGAGTGATATATTGAATGGGTTTCTCTGAATGTGTATGGTTACTATTTTCTTTGTTTGATTCATTATAAATAATAGGTTATATGTGTATCCCTATGAAGGCTCGACCTCCACAAAACCCCACACTCAAACCAGGGTAACCTGGGAGATGCAGTAGAGCCATAAAGTTAGCCATGGTTATTGTTGGGTTTTTAAATAGCTATATCCTACACATCTCTAGCTATTTAGAAATCAATGTTTAATATTTGAGAAATATTATGATGGGAATATAATTAATGTCTTGTAAATTAGTTGATTTGAACCAGATTGATATCTATGCAATTGGGTATATGAAAACATAGAATTTAAATAGGTAATATGTATGATCACCCAACTGATAAATCAAATCAGACTTTTGGGTTAAAGATATGGGTTTATCTAAGACTGTGGAAATATTTACACAAACAAATACCTCAGTATACATTTTGTTAAAACTGATTTTATATATATATATATATATATATATATATATATATATATATGATGATGATGATGATGATGATGAATTAACAAACTTTAAATACGACTATACACACACACACACACACACACACACACACACACACACACACACACACACACACACACACACACACACACACACACACTCACTCACTTGTATTCAAATTTCAAACTTAAATATAAGCTGAATATAAGTGTAAGTGTGTGTGTGTGTGTGTGTGTGTGTGTGTGTGTGTGTGTGTGTGTGTGTGTGTGTGTGTGTGTGTGTGTGTGTGTGTGTGTGTGTGTGTGTGTAATAATTAGTCAAACTTTATTATGATTATATTTATTACATTTAAATGATGAAGTTATTTGTTTGGACAACAAGAAGATATGGCTTCAATGGGTTTTATTTGGATTGGATTCAAATGAAATTATAAAGATTGGGCTTAAATTATAGTTAAAAGATATGAAATCTTGTATGGTTTATATGTATAATTGGGAATGTTCTCCATAATCATCTTGTGTAACCCAAGTATGGGTAGATGAATAATTTCACTATAGAATGTGCATTTGATTTTATGTAAGAATATATACCAAGTAAACTGATAAAGATATAAGGCAAAGTTTAGTTATTTATTATGATTTCTAACTTAGCATTTGGTTGTGTGTTGTATTTGTTTATTCAGGTCAAAACTTAGATGATTCAAATGATACCTGAATAGCGTATACGGGTATGTTGTATTTGTTTTATTTGGCCACATCTGTGATATAACATAGCTGAGTAGGGTATTTGAATGTGTGTTGTTGGTTTTTTTATATACCTAAATTGGGTAATGGCAACTGTATTTCTTCTATTTGTTCATTTGAACTATATTTAATTAGCAAACTTGGATGATTGTTTGGATTTTAATGGTTAAATAGTTTTGATGTATAATGGAGTAACTAAGTTTGATTTATTGAATTGTGTTTATTTATCATGGGTATATGAATTTATTAATTTAATGAAAAAGGTTATGGGGCCATTGTTTGTGAACTAACTATATACTTCACATATATAGTATACTCTAAGGTGAATGACAGTGGATGTCATCTTGGTAGTATATTTTATTAATGAAGTATGTATAATGAATTTGTATGTATGAATTAATATATAAATATATATTAATACATATCAATGTGTTATAAGTGTTATTATTATAATAATGAATAATTGATGTTTGTTTATATTTGGTTGGTATAAAAGCATTAGAATGTTTAAATATAAAGCATTCAATGTATTTATGATTAAATATACAATATGATTATATGTTATGGACTGGTTGTTATTATATGTGGAATATTAATAGTTTATTTAGCCAAGGTAATAATATTATTTCATGGATAAATAATATTATAAGTTGTTTAGTGGTTAAAGCAACTAGCAGTCTAGATAATCATTAATCAGATGGTATGTTATATTGAGGACTATTTTTGGATTTTATTTATTATTTGAAATAAGCTAGATGTATGGATTCATTTCACTTCATTTGATGGATTAAATGAATGTTTATGATATTTATGTTATTAGCATAATTTTGATTGGCTAAAGTGAAATATTATAAATGAATTTATTGGTTTTTATATTATTATTTATTTTACCAAATCTCACATTCATAACCCTAATTAAACAGTGGATGAATTCCACTGGCTTAATTAGCATCATCAATGCAAAATAAGGTGTAATTTAATCAAGTGATATGTATGAATTTGATTGATCCTAGAGATCATTTATTATTGAAATATTTGGCCAAAGTAATGTTTGATAAACATTGTCATTTCATATGTTAATATAGTTTTCATATTTGTGTGATATCCTATTAGAATGGATTTCTTTATGGTACACATTATGTATTAGATATATTCAACACACGAGTTCTGGTTTGTTACTTTTGATTCCCACATCATCATTATCTATCCATCTATGAAGGTAGGGTCATCCCCTTGTTTGGGAGATAGTGTGTAGAATCTATGGTTTGTCATTGGTGTGTAAAAGCACTCGGATGATGATTTCCCTCCCAAATGGAGTACTATACTTGAGACTACACTTGAGATTATATAATGATACTTGAGTCATGCATATTTTGCCTAGAGGATATTTGTATCATGTTTTATAATTTGAGATATTTTATGTATTATTGAAAACTGTAACCTTTATTTATTTCACTTCTACATCCATGGTTGTAATGTTTTATCAATTATGGCTGAATTTGTACTATTTCATTTATGATGTGATGTAGTATTTATGGTTATTCAATATTTTTCATGATTTATTTATCTATTCATGGTGATCCTTAGCTAAGTTGATTAGCTAGAACCTTGATGGTTAAATAAATTAATACAATTAGTTAAAGATCACTAGTTACATTTTTCGAGGTGAAATCTATATGTTGAATATGTGTAATTAAATTAAAATATATATATTGTAATATTTTGGTAAAACCTAATGGGGTTGTTACTTAAAACTAAGGTGGGGTCCAAACCTAGAATGTATGAATAGGCCCAAGTAATAATGTCAAAAAATACCCTTAGAAGGGTTGTGAAAACTTCACATTCCTCAGTGAGAGGCACACCTAATTTGATCAATTTTAGGTCATCTGGAGTCCCAATGTTTACCTCCATAGTATCTTATACTAGGAGAGTTGATCCATCTTCAAGAATGTTTGGTGAATATTTGAATTGGCTTGAAATGGAAAATTCCTCTAGTTGGACTAGTTCTTCAAGTTCTCCCAAATAAGATGAATCTTAATCTCTCAGTGATAAGGATGGCCATGTAACAAACATTATGGTAAACTCTTGATCAATTTGATCAAATGCATGCTAGTCTACTAAACTAAACTCAAACCCAAAAGCAAGTTCATTATTGGTGGTCTACTAAGCTTCATTTGAGGAAAGGTGAACACCCCCACTAGTGGCACCTAAAATAGGTTTTCACCAAAAGATTATCCTTTCTCTTGACTCTTACCCTAATCCAAAAGCACCTTAAGGAGGTTTTTACTTTAGGATCTTAATTTTTTATTTTTTATTTTTGGATAAGGGTGTTTACCCACTCTCAAAAATAGGCTACAGGATCTAGTTTGATAGAGAACCCTTGTTTATGGTCTCCTAATAGAACATTGTCTCTTAGGCTAAGAAAATTCCAAAAGGCCTCATCATTATCAAACTCATCTATAGGTACTATGGATTCTTTTTGGTACCAATCTGTAAGTTGAGGATGATAAATGGGAAGCGTGGAATGTAAGATTAATAGGTTAATGGTACAAATAGTATGGGGTTAAAATAGGTTGGTATTGGAAAGGTCTTCATAAATGTTATGATCAAACTCTAATTTCCTATTGGCATCATCATTAATAGTCATTGGCATTGAAACATTAATATGATATGTGGGGTCACCCCAAGGTGGTTTAAATTCAAGACCATAAGTTCCTTTGTACCTAGTTATAAAAATGGTCTCAAAAGTACCATGTGGATTTGATCTAAGGCCTTTGCCTTCATATTTTTTGTTATCCATGATCTTGTTAGGGATGGGATATTTTGGACTACGATAATAATTATCCAATTTGTCATTGTACAACTAGGAATCATCATTGTCTAGTGGGTCTTCTTTTTGGCTAGTGGTCAGTGTGAAAATTACATTTGATGGATTATGAAGCTTTCATTTTCCATTCCATTGTTATTCCATGCAAGTTATCTTAGCTTTAGGTCTTCCATAAGACTTGGGGTTCTATGTAATTTTGGATATATGGAATGTGTCATGGGTCAAATACTCTCCTAAACTATTATCCAAAATGGTAAAATGATTAGACATTTCAAGAGGAGGCATATGTGAAGATGAGGCAAGGCTATATAGGTCAATGTAATTAGCCTCTAGAAATTTTACAAGTATCTCTTTGTCTTTGTCCTTATTGGGTATTATATCTAGGCCAAAGTGGTAGTTATAAATTTTATATTCAGCCTCCAAGTGTTTTCAGTGTTCATAAGGCTATAGATCTCCATGGCTAGTGACCTCCATCCATGATGAGGTAACCTTATACACTGGTGCAATGTCAAATGGATTGCACAAATTTTATGTACCATGGTCTATCCAAAATAAAAATATATGATAGGTATAGTTTTATCACATGGCAAAGTGTATTGTCAATCAAAATCTCAATGATAATTATCAAGTTTATAGTTCCTTTTGATTTACACTCTTCACTATCATAGGATTTGATAGTGATAGTTTCTTACTATAGATCAATTTTTGTATATCCCATATGTTTGATGAGCTTCAGAGACAATATTCAATCTCAGTCCATTATTTATGAGGACATATTTTACTTTGTTTTGCTTGATGACAAATTCAATATAGAAGGGGTTGCTATGGAGAGGTCTAAAATATGATATATCACTTTGGTCAAAGGTCAATTATTGGCCTAGAGATAGGTGTCCAATTAAATCTTTAAATTTGTCTATGGTTATGTCATTTAGAACTTGGGATTGGCCTAAGAGTTATGTAAGGATATTCTTGTGGATGGTAGACATACCCAACAAAGCCAAAATGGATATTTGTATAGGTGTTTTATTTATTTGTTCCATAATGTTATGTCTTTTCATTAATAGTGGTATTTTATTGTTTTTAGCTAGCATCATAGGTTAAACTGGTTCATTGATAAGAGGTTGTAGGCTTGGGACGGTAATATTAGACCACTAAGTCATGATTGAATAATATAGATTGGATACATAACTGGTGCTATTAAAAATTGATGGAGATGGGCTAGAGAGGATAATTCTTTATTTTTAGTGCACTTGGTTGTGGTCATGGGGCAATGAATAGTTATTATCAGATGATCATAAACTGGTAACCCTTAGTTGCTATTGTACTTGACTATGGTCACAAGTCAAGGAAATATTATTGGCATAGGTGGGTTGATTAGAATTGTTAGGCAATGATCTTAGTCTATTAGCACTTGGTCTAGGATTAATGGTAATGGTAGAAATATGCCCACCCAAAATATGACCTACAAATTTATTTTAGTTATATGCAACTACATGGTAATATTTTTAGTTATTGGGATAATTTTGGCATTGGTTCCTCCCATTTGGTTTATGTTTTTATCATTGTTGATATTTTTGTTATTATCATGGTTGTTGATGATACTATTGTTGTAGTTGTTATTCTGGTCTTCATTATTGTTTTCGTTAAATTTTATTATTATGTTATGGAAAATGGTTTTGGTAGATACCCAAGTTTTGATTGAATGTAGATTCTATATTATCCAATTGGATCTCTCTATTTTATAGCATATTTTCAATAAGGTTCTTCAACTTCACATAATGATGGATGGAATGTCCATAATGTAGTGGTCTTAATAGAACTCATGCTCTCTATACTAGTATAGATATGGTATACCCTCAAGATAGTGTTTTAGAATTAACTAACTAGTCATATTGGCCATAGATAGCTTTAAAAACATTGTTTCAATGGATTCACCAAGGTAATTGAAGACTCTAGGAGTGTGTATTCTTCTTGGAGGATGGGTTTTCAAAGGTGGTGCTTGCTGCATTTGAGGATCTGGTTTAGGTTTCAGCACAAACTGAGCTTAATTGATAAGCTAATAATGAGGAACAAGATACATTTGTGGCATAAGTTGAGTAGACAGTGTTTTTACCATTTGGACATGTCATGACTTAGTGACTCCATTGCAAAAAACATTATTGTTGTGATTATATGGTTTAGATTTTTCATAGTTGTTAGCTTGAATTGGTACTGATGCTTGCACTTGGACTTGTTTAAGGTTCTGAATTGGGCCTGCCTTTTGGTTTTGGTTTTGATTCTAATTTGAGGAGGTTAAATTTACAATCCATTTTTTGATAAGGTCCATTTTAATCTATAAACCTTTGTTGATAATCTATTTAAACATGTGCACATATTGAAGATCTAGATGATAGGATATCTCACTGTGTAAATTTTTGGTAAACACAATGGCGAATTGTTTATCTAGTAAGTTGTGGGTTAAGTGACGCTCTCCATATTTATAGGTAGCTTGAAAATATTTCACCAAATTTATACTTGGATTGAGTCAAATATACTAATTAAATATCATGATCGATATTATAGGATAAGTGTTGCAAAAACTTGTCTAAGAGATCATCAAAATTAGACATTAAATTCTTTATCAATTTGAGAAACCACTCCAAAACCTACTTAACTAGACTTTGAGGACATAAAAGGAGTAGGTAAATGTCACTATAATCCACTAAATATCAAGTGACAAATAAATTTTTTATATGTGCCTTAGGGTCTCCTTTACCCTTGTAATTTTCAAATTTTAGTGGTTCATAACCTAGAGGAATGTTGAATGAGTATGAACATATGTCGTCTAATTAAATTTCTTGGTATGCTTTCCTACTTAAATGGTGGCAATCACATATTTCATTTATTATAATTATTGGGTGAATAAAATTGATGGTACAATTTTTTGTGGCTATGACTGAGAGGTCAAAGGTGGATTGCCTTGATTGGGGTATAATGGAGGAATGGTTTGTTATGGAATGTTGGTTTACAGAATGAATTGGCTATGAATATGTTTCTATAGATTAGGATGTGGTTGTTAAAATTACACATGTTGGTATACATTATGATTTAGATTTGGTATATGTCCTTGGGTTTCAGGGAATTGTGGTTGCAATGAAAGGATATGGATTTGTGAAAGGTATTATGCTTGTTGAGTTCAAATAAGGACTTGTTATCGACTAGTCAAATCTAGTTGAATAAAGGGAAATTGTTTTGAACCAAGGCCCTACCTTTGAATCTATGACACTTGATAAAAAAAGGTAATGGTTGCCTAGTAGGTACTTGATTGTACATTAGTACCACTTTGTTGCACAAACACCTATTGTGAACTAGATGTTTGTTGGTTGTTTGGCATTTATCTTTGACCAATATAAATACATTATTGATTAGATAATGTTTGTTATTGTATAGGCACATTGGTATATGAGTATTGAGGTATATTTGTCCCTACCTATTGAGTTGGGACATGTGTTTCCCCTTGTTGAGGTGTCATACTACTCTACCTCTATTATTATGGTAAATTGGATTGTGCCTATTATCACAAAATATTAGTCACCACTTGTTGAGGTGTGATAGCATTCATCACTTATTGAGGCAAAGCATTGGTTAGCACTTGGCTACTTATTCCCTTTTGTGGTGTGCTTGAAGAATCATCTGGTTGAGAATCAGAAGTAACCTGTTGTGGTTAGGAACTAGGAATTCCTGCCCCCTACTATTGTGAACCACTCATGGTATTAACCAAAGGCACTTATTATTGTGAATTATTTATTGGTGCATTTACCTCAACATGGCTTGGATTAGAAGACACTTGTGTGTTATCCACCATATTTGGTGCATTATTTTTCGTAGAGGCCATAATCAAATCTTTAATAAATGGGGCATTGATCGTGTTACCTACTAAATTACTTTGTTAAAATGGGTCTACATCCAAATTAGCTTGACCTATCAATTCAATTAACACTCTTGTTGAAGGAGTTGGCTCTATGAGGGGAACGTTTGATATGACCATGGGATTAAAATTACATGCTAGGTTTGGATAAGTTTAATATGTTTTTTACATTTACATGAAGTGGTCCTCCATGGGTCTCTTTCCTCTCACAAGCATATTTGGGCATGAACACTTGAGGGTAACTAGTAGAGTCTTGTTCAATAGTTTGGGTGTAAGGTGTATTTTTTGGCACTCTGACTAGACTAGGTAGGTTTTCATGGGGGAAGTCTACTAGAAAATTAGCCCCTACCTTCATAGCTCTAACTAAAACATCACCCTTATTTTTAAGCAAGTGAATATAAAATAAGTATGGGTCATATGTTGATGACATAGTATCGTAGTACGGTTGGAATTAGACTTGTTCTAAAACTGATGGCACACTAGTGAGATATTATGTTGTTTGTTCTTGGTTTTATTCTAAATATGGAGGCACGTTGATTAAGTAGTGTGCTAACATATCTTGAATTTTTCCACATATTTATTAGTATAATGAGGATAGGGATCTATCTCACAAACTACATCATTACCATATGTGCCTTGAATAAATTTATTATTCATGACCACATTATTTTATCCTAGATTGTACATGGTTCCACTATGAGTATAATAAGACAAATCCAAATAAATAATTAATGTTTCATGTAGAGAAAGATCTAGAGTTCTAAATGGAAAATGGTCTAAACTTGGATTGTCTAGAAACTTCTTCTAAATGTAAAAATTGATCTAAAATCAGCCTAGGGATGGATTTGTTCTCCAATATTTATCAATGATAAACTTGGTCTAAAATGTCCTCAAGGTCTAATGTCAAATGTCTTGCACAAATTATCAATTGAAATACAAATTTGAATGCCAACTTTGGTAAAAAGTGTTCCAAACAAATCTAATCTAAGTCTAAAAATAGAAAAGGTTGCTAGGTCTTTGGGAACAAGGCACAAATCTAGGCTCAAAAACAACTAGGTCTAAAATGGTAAAATGCTAGGTCTTTTGGAAACATGATAAAAAATATATACTTGGAACAAACTAGGTCTAAAAATAAAAGTTAAAATTCTAGGTATTTTGGAAACATGACACAAAAGCTAGACTTGAAACAAACAAGGTCTAATAGGAAAGGTAAAATACTAGGTCTTTTGGAAATATGACACAAAATCTAGACTTAAAAACAACTGGGCCTAAAATGGAAAAAATGATGGGTCTTTTAGAAACATGACATAAAATATAGACTTGAAAAAAACTAGGTATAAAATGGTAAAAATGGTAAGGTAAATTAATTCAGCAATTTGAAACACTTGGACTCAAATTAGGCATATGAATTCAAACAAAAACTTGATCATTGGTAAAATGCATTGGTCCTTAGGCATATGCATAAAACTAATTGGGAAAATCAATTTCAAGTATCAAAAATAAGGATGAGAAGTAAAAACTTCAAGCTCAAATGATGAACAAGAATAAAATGTAAACTAACCATGCTTAAGATTGTACTTGGAAAGAGAGTTTTGACCTTAGTTCTAAGCGAAAAAAAGAGACACGAGGCACATAGAATATATCACTTTTAGAATCTAGGTAAAAAATATCTTTAAAGTAAGCAAGGTTATCAAAAGTTTCATAATCGAAAATTGGGAGGTAAACATCTAAGCCAAAATTAAGTGAGGCATAAGCATAAACCAATCAATGTTTGAATATAAATGTCACAAAACAAATTTTGAACTTGATTTAAAAGAGTTTTTTTTTAAATGGATAAAAAACTAGACTAAAATGGGTAGCACAAAGATACCAGGCATAGACCAACATTCATGCATGGTTTTGAAATTGATTGGACACAAGGTAAAGGTTTTAAAACAATGCAATCAGCATAATGACACTATGAAGGTATGATAATGCTTGTTGTTTCAAAACTCTAAGGCACAAATTTGGAATTAAATAGATAGCATAATGATGGCCCTTTCAAACAAGTGATGCACACACATAAATGTTCTGAGAAATATCTAAGGTAAAGTGTGGCATCAAATGGAAGACATAACACCTCTTTATGCTATAAGGGGTACATAAACATGACTTGATTTGGACATGTGTTTTGAAATTCAAAGATAGGTTTACACTCCAAATAATGTAAGTAAAATAAAAATACACAAAAACACCTAATTGTATCATCCCATTCCTAAAAAATGATAAGGTGGATTCATATTGTCAAATTTCATCTATTTACTCCTTCTTGAGAGGAAACAATTTATTGATCCAAAAATTTAGATGCACATGAAAATTAGGGTTTTTAGGCCCCCTCTCTCTCAAGAGTTCATATGGATATATGGAACTTCAACCTACTCATCATACATTGATGATATTTTTGAATTAAGTGGGGTTTGTCTAAAACTATAAGTTATGTGTGTTATATATGGTCTCAAGTGTGGTTAACACTAGAGATATAACCACATCAATTGAGTTTATATCAGTTAACTTATTATGAAAGGGTCTATTCCTTTGCATAGCAACTCCATCCATGTACTTATTAGTGGATTCCCCTAGTTATCCAAACCTAACTTGGGTTTTCTTTACAATCAAAGAGGGTAACTGCTCATCCCCCTAGAAATCACAATATCCCATGCCATTTTTTATATACCCCACCATGGAATGGGGTCAAGATAATGCCGAAAGATGAAATATTAGGTCAACACTTTTCTAAATGACCTATGGGTAGGTGGTGAAATCCTATCCACAAGCCAATATGTAAGAAATAAATATAGGACTTTAAGGTCATTTTAGAATGACCCAAGTAATTCAGATCTTGGGGAGTGTCTTAGCGACATTCCTTATATGATTGGACTAAGGGATAAAAGTAATGGACAAAGTGCTTTTGGTCACTTGAGTTCCCTAAAGGGGATGAGGGGAGAGCATACGCATTAAGTTTTTTTTTGCAAAAAAACAAAACAAATAATGAGTAAAATGATAAACAAGTAAGCTCTTAAGAGCATTTAGTCTAAGTTTGTGTTCATTTTTAAAAACCCAAGCAAAATGTGATGTGAAATTTATCCCCTTGGATTTATTTATTGATTTATGAACTTTGAAAAAAATAAAAACAAAGTGACTAAATGATTTTTAAGCACTAAATATAAATGTGATTTGAAATTTTAAAGTGTTAAAAATGTCTTTTCTTGGCCTTTGGGTCGTAAGAAAATTGTTAGGGGGTTCTTTTACTTAGAAGCTAAAAATCAAATGAGCAAAAAAAAATTAAAATTTAGCTCTCAAGTTTCTTTTTTTTTTACACAGTGCAATACCATAGATCCAAAGAGTATAATTACATGTCCCCTGTAAAACCACAACCATTAACTCAAAATTGCATCTACCTGCAACATAGACTATTAGGGTAAAACTATAATTACACAGTGTGATATCATAACTTATGAGGTCAATAACGGAACTTCATAGCTTAAAACCACATTTTCTTATAAAATATACCATTAATGCAATACCACACTTTGATAATGAAAAACTACATATCATGAGGGAAACACCACATGTATCTTTCAAAACCACATTTCATCCTATAAAAGTGTATAAGTTAGTTCAAAACTGCATTTTATGGGGTCAATAACACATGTAGGAAGTGAAATAATGCATGTCTAAGGAAAATAAAACCTTATCAACACAATATTGCATTTATCCAGTGTAAAACTACATGTTCAACACAATACCATGGGTATAATAACACAACTTCATAGGTCAATACCACAACTACAAGGTGTAAAACTACATCTTCATGTGTCTCGATTGTGAGCTTCAATTTTTCACTTTTTTTGTCATTAAGTCTTTTAGCATGAAAAATGTTAGAAATAGGTTCTAAAAAAAAACTTTGTGAGGTGTGTGTCCCACCAGGCATGCCATTATGTAACATAGGATTATGAAGAGGGTTGTTAGTCTCTTGTTAGTGAATAAAATTAAACCCAAACAATTTCAATATAAACTAACAATTTTTGTATAAGTACTTGGGTGAACATGAATAACAAGAACACAACTAAGACACAAATAAAAGCACAAAATAGAAACTCCCTTTGAAATTCCTTGTAGCTCCAAATTTGCTTGTTGAGGTAGTTGGTTTTCTCAACTATGTACTCAATAAATCTTTGTTAATAAAGCTCCATTACTTTACCTCTCCTTAGCACATTAGTAATATTGGTTGGATTGGGCTTGGCTTAGCTTGGAAAATGGGCACTGTAACACTAAAATGAAGCTTTTTGTAGGTGTTTGAGAATCATAAATTTACACCAAGAGAGCTTATTTTCCAATGGGTGAGTCCTTATATTTATAGCCTCTAAAGTTAATTCTAACCTAAGTATAGTTAGGTTAGGATTAACCATAGTTGAATCCAAACTAACCCTATATGAGTTAATAATAAGCCTAATTGAGTTAAGGAGGGTACATGTAATTAATATTTGGGATAGAGATCCCATTTATTAAGCATGGCTCTCCATTTCTAAATTTATTGCATTTTAGGGAGATATCTTAATTCCTTGACTTTGACGATGATGATGTCATCATGACCTCATATTTATTAAAATTTCCTTTTTTCAAAGTTTATTTTCGCTAATTACACATGAAAAATTCACTTAAGAATTTAATCTAGTTTAATTGGTTGATTCAATCTACTTAACATTTTATCACTTTAGGAATTATTCAAGTGTCCCGCTTAATGTGTCTAAAGGCCAAACTACCAGTTGTTAGGTCGTAAAGTGACTAGAGATGAATCTGTGAGAGGTTATTATTGCATACAAGATAATACCCAAAATATGGATGCTTCAACATGATTTTGAGCACTAACATCCAATGTGAGGATGAAATTGTGGCATTTAATTATTCATAGGCTTAATTTGCAGTATTTGGTAGGAATCAATCTCAAGTCTAGTTGTGGCTAGAATGGGGTGTCTACAACTATTGTTTATAAAATATAGAAATAAAAATGAATTATATAGTGCTTATCTATATCTCTATCAAATTTATCATAACACGGAGTGAATGAATTCCACATAATCACACATAGATCCTAGAAATGAAAAGGGTTAGTATGTTGCATGAGGGATTTTGAGTCTTTTTCAATTATATGGTCTATTTAGTCTAAATTATAAAGTTTTATTATAATGCATTAACCAAGTTTTTGGGTTTCTAAATACTTAGGAGTGTTTACCCACTAAGTCACCATTTTTTGTGCCCTAACATACCCCATTTTAAAAATTCAAAAAGGGACCCATTATTATTAAAAAATCTTCATTTTATGGTATGGATGATCCTTAAAATTCCAATATTAAATTAATACATGAGCCTAAAGTTATTTTGAGTTTAATTTTATATTTTAATACAAAAATCAAAGCTTGGTAATTTTATAAAGTCTTTTTATTTATCACCTTTGATTTTCATTTCATGGCATAATACCTTTCACTCAAAACACAACAGACCATAGTACATAGACGTATCTTACAAGTTATCTAGATTAATGTAGACCATCCACATGCCATGATCTTGTTCACTTAGACCTTTTTAGGAAAAATGTACATTTTCAAAGTTATAAGTTCTTTGTTTTTATGATAATTATCCATGTGGCACCATCTTAGGCACTCACCTCCTGACAGGTATAAGTACAACATCAACTTTTCATATCTCTAAGATTAATGATAACTATCCATATGGTATGATCTCATTAATTTTGAGCCTATTAGTTAAAGGTACATTTCTAGGATTGTATCTTTCCTAGATCATCGAGAGTCATCCATGTCATCATCATGGTAATCTAGAGCCTACTGAGCAAAGTACGTAGTTAATTTTCAAAGAGAAAAATGTGGTAGGATCATGTTCACTTAATGCTTTCTAGGAATATGTACATAATTTATAGTCAAAATAAACTTGGATTCCTAAGATCATTCCAAGTGATATAATCTCCTTGATTCACAACTTATAAGGGGTATAGAGAAATATTATAAAACCAAATACCCCTGCATAATAAATATTATGATAAGTGTCAAATTAATGGGGATGTACAAACATTAAACAAATTCAAAATTTTAGTTAGGAAAAATATGATTCATTTTAAATGTCCACATGTCTTAAGGTCAAGACTAAGCTATCATAGTGAAAAAATTACCACATGGAAAAGGTAACTGCTAAAGCTAATTGGAAAATTCAAATCAAAATGAGAAACAAAACAAAAAAATATTGAAACATTAACTCCTCACAAATTGAACATATAAGTCTTGATATTTTGGAAATATATGTAAATTTATAAATGACATCAAGTCACCACTACCATTGACCAGATATAAGAAAATTACCAATCTAAGTTATCTAGTTATCAAAATCCCTAGTTTTTCTCTTAGTAAATCTATGATTACTTTTATTCAACTTAAGATAACTTTTACAGAGATTTATAAAATATAAATGGCTTCTTCATCATGAGCATCTACAAGTCAACCTCCTTCCCCATACACCATCATGGGTGGGATTAAATATCTGGACATAGTATTTGATAAGGGATCACTTGAATTTTGATTCCATCATTACTTAGTCATTTGGGATGAGGTACACAACATCAAGTCGTATTCAACACAAGATTAACTATTTGAATAAAATTAAATATATATTAATGGCTTGAATCAATCAAGACCATGGGATTATACAATGTAGAAACAAAATATGATGTAATTCCTTGCATTGATTTACTTCATGATTTATTTATTAATGGTGTTATTAATAGGGATTGCCTATATTTTAGACTTCATAAAAACATCATATCATATATTTATAGGGAAGCATTTGAGAATTTATTTTAACTGTTAATGCCTAGGGTGAACTATGATAAGGTTTCTCCCAATGCTTGGTTATATCATAATGTAGTTGAGGGGAAACTCAAATAATGCATTAATAAAGGATAAATATTTAATATTTGGGTGATATCTCCTCAGTCCCCATAGTCAAGTTCAGACCAAAAATTTGAATAAAAATGGCATTGATGAATAGATTATATGGATTTCCTAGTACCACCTATGTACATGAGGAATGGGTACCCTTGTTAGACATTATTTTGACTACTAATAAAATTGTGGCACTCAATGAAGTCATTAGTGTGGCACTAAGGGCACAAATGTTCTGACTTGATGAAAGTCCCTCTAATGGAAATTTTGATATGATGTCCTATGTAGTGGATGCAATCATGGAAATAATATATAAGACTCATGGAAAACCATGGAAACTATCTAATGAATACATAAATAATAGGGTTTGTGATGATTATTCCATATTATATGTTTACAAGTTTTGAAGTGAAATTGAAATAATTTTAGAGGACATTTATCGACAAGTATACCAAGCCATATATAGAATCAAATGCCTAGGTTTTTTTAGAAAATGAGAAAGATTATAGATAAAAGAGGGTATTATTGGTACTATCCTAATTTTATTATAATCAAGATAGAGGTAACTAGGGTACCTCTTCTATATTTTCCTCATTATGTACCTAATAAGGTGGTAGAGTATTAAAAACACATTATAAATACAACAGTGTCAATGAATATCTTAGTGCTAAACACCAAGGTTACTACCAAAAAAACCCTCTAAGCATCAGTGAAATTAAATATTTAGTGAGGAATCACCTCAATTTAGTTGGTAAATTTAGGGACTATTATGGTTTAGAAGAAGAATGATATATATATTGGGACCCTATGGGTATATTCAATCAATATCTTAATGACCTCAAGCAAAAGGGAGTTCATATTCCCTATAGCCATAAAAATTTTGAACATAAGGAAATATTCATCAATGCTCCAGATGACTCTGAGGTCTATATTTGAATGAATAAACACAACATGTCAATGGTGGTTTCATATAAGAATTAATATAATCATTCAATTACTAGAGAGGAGGCAAGAAAAATTATAGATGAGGTTAATATAGCTTCAAGTTATCAATTAACTCTCTATTAGATCTAAGGGCATCACCTCCTACAGATAGGTAAATAGGAGAAATTTAATTCATGCCTTTGCCTCTTTGACTAAAATTCAACAATTAAGTCTTCCTAATGTTATTAGATCTATTTTACCCCATCACCTTCAATATCTTCACTAATGGCACCTATTTTTTTAGTGCCTCCACCTCTATCTATTATGGCTCTTCCATCCATTCCACCTTCTACCACTTCTTTCATAACCACTTCACCTCCACTTGTGTTAGATGGTTTATTTCAATCCACTATTGAATCCCCTTCATCTTTCATTCCATCCACTTTAAGGTAGGTGCAGCCCCATTTCTATTTAGCCACCCATTTCTACTTACCATAGGATGCTCATAACTCCTTCAGTCTCTCCTAGGATTTCCCAAGTAGAAGAAATACCTACAAATGGTTTATTCATTTATGTAAGTCCTCTTTGTGAGGAATTAAAGGAAGAACATGAAGAGGGAGTATCATTGGTAGATTACACTAGTAATTAGGAAGCGGATAACCATAAACTATGGAGGGAGAAGATAAAGGGTCAAAATTAATTTATAATTGAAATAACAAAGGATACTAATTCTAAAGAAATTAGTTAAGAAGAGGATAAATTAGTAGGCATGTGGTTTTTGGAGGGATATTATATACTATCCTTCACACAAGGTGAAAATTTTATTTTTGAAGGAGAAAGTCAGACCCTCAATAAGGTAATATCTTCTCTAACCTCCTCCCTTATAGTTGTAAACACTAATATTATCAATTTATCATCTACTAGTCCAAATGTTACACCCCTTTATTCATGAGTCATTATAACAATATTTTTTAAAAACAAAGTCATTGTATATTCATTCCTATATTGAGAAAATTAGGAAAAAAACTTCTAGTTATTTTTATTCTTTAATTCTTTCAACCACTACTTCAATAACAGCTAGACCAAAGCCCTTATAAGGAGGGTTCATTTTGAATACTTGGTGTTTATTTTCATTTTTTATACCTAGGTACCACCTACAACCTAGAGGCCATCTACATAATTGGACTTGTCCATTCCTTAGTCCACTCATACCAAGTCTTCCATTATGACCATCTTAAAAACTCTAGGACAAATAAAATATGTGATAGAGACTACACTCTAGAGGGACATCTCGAGATGAAATAGTATCAGACCTCTTCAACCACCTATACAAATAAGTAATTCAATGCTTACACCAGGATTTTTTCCACCTTCCACCTTTATAGAGACCAATTAGCCTAATAAACAAGGATAAATCATTATCCATTCCTCAATCAAAGAGTCCCAAGAGTAAGGATAGAATTGTCTTAGTCGTCAGAAAGTTGGCAATAATAAGTACACGATTTGATAAGCAAACTAGAACTATTCATAGGTTGAGGAAAAGGAAGGTAGTTGATAGTAATGGGAAGAAGTAATATTGGAGCAAAGGGAAAATTTATTCACCTTGGCAAAGAAACAAAATAGGAACCCCAGTGACCTTGATGAGTATGAAGGGGACTTTTATGCTTTCATGGACTCAACTAGGGAAGTTATCAAAGAAATGTATAGGAACAAGGACCAAGCCAAACAAAGGCTTATTCATAGGTATATATTTAAAAATATGATATAAATAGTAGGTAATATTTAGAGCATAAAAAATTAATTGTATAATATCCTAAACACAATAAGGATTTCAAGGGGTGAGTCTTGGTCTCATTGGGAAAGAGTGTTAACTTTTTAGAAATAATTGAATGAATTAGAAAATAGGCTTAAATTTTTGATATATTATGAATAAATAGTGCATATAACCATTTAAAACTAATAATCACCTAATAAGATATATAATCCTTGAATTATGTGATTTATAAAGGAGGTAATGCCTTTAATTAGCACCAATAGGTGAAGGCCTTAATAACATAGTATTTAAACCAAGAGAGAGGCTATAAATTTTTTAAGGGATAAAAGGATCATAGGTGTGATTAAATATATAATAAAACTAATAAATAGGCCCAATTTTGAAGGATTACTTAGATTAGATGCATATAGATTCAAGGCTAAAGTAGAAGGGACATTGTACAATACTAGTAAAGATATTTTCCAACTGATAAATTTTTCAAAAGACAAGGTAACTAAGGTAGAGCCCCTCAGATCTGAATTCATGGATTTAAAAGGTGAGGAAAAATGGATAATGGATGAAATCATATGGATATTTAATCCATCCATGCTCAATTTTTTCATTATAAATATTGAGTGCAATACTACTTATGCATTAGGTAAAAAACTCAAAGTTATTGAGGAGGCTACTACTACAACACATAACACATTACTAATACCTTCTATAGGTGATCAGCATTAAGTTATAGTTCACACAATGGTACATATTACTATTGGTCCCACTTAAACTAACTCTTCACATGTAAAGCCTCAATCTACTTTATTAACTACACTAACCATGTAGTCTTCTTCTTCTTCTAGTAGTGCCAAGTTGGCACCATAAAGATATATATGTATGTTTCCATGTATTATAATGTAATAAAACTTAGGTCTCTATGTATATGTATATGTATATGTATATGTATATGTATATGTTTGTGTGTGTATTATAATCATGCAATTTTGGCTAGCTATATTATGAATATCATGTACATGCATGTTCTACATGAATTATAAATCTTGAGTCTATAATTGTAAGTATAAAATTAAACATTTCTTGGAGGATGAGGATACCCCTCCCAAAGCCTATATATACTTTTAATTTATCCATACCAAAGGGAGAATAATTAAGGCAAACAAGAAATTATACATATTTTTTTCAGGTTTATCTTTATGTGCACTCCTTTTCTTCTTCCAACCTTGTGATTCATTGAAAATTTTCTATTATTTTAGAATTGTTAATCTTTGGTTTGTGTATAAGTGTTTTTAGTACAATTATTTCAATTGTGTTTTAGATAATTTGAATTCTTTATAATTATTAATCATTATCTCCTTTTGAACATGTGTAATTGTAATCATATATTATAAGTAACCTTTGGTTATGAATAGTGGATTTTACTATATTTGTTTCCTTGGACTCCTAACTACATTTGTGTGTTTTTTGTGTTGATATCAATTTAAAGCAACCATTAGTTCCCTACCACTTGTCCAACTCATAGTACATGATCTAATTTGGAAGGGATTTATTTATCTTTGGTTTACAAACCTTTTTTTCTATTCTACATTTCTTTCCTTTTATATATTTTTAATCTAGACCACCTTAAGTTAAAATCCATTCAACCATCTCAAGTAGAATTTGGTTTCTTTAAATTACATACGTCTCAACCATCCAAGTTAAATAACCCAATGCTCATCATTGTTCCACCATAAATTTATTTACAAAATTGAATACCCCATAATTCATTTTTTTTAGTGAATATTTTTGATGATCCTAAAACGTTAGAGGTTACCTTATAATATTTCATGGTGTGCATAAAACCTAAATCAATAGGTTCATTGATTGGGCTAGTGAGTAAATGGATGCTTTTTCTAATAACCAATGTTTGGTATCTAAAGAGATAAAGTGTATCACTATTTATCCCTCATATTGAATGGTAGATAATCCTCCTTGAGGTGCTCAAAGTAATTTTTCATGAAACTATAGAATCTGATAGTTCATCTCTTTTCCTCATGGTTCACTTGCTCTGGTTGTGCAAAGTTCCTTAATTTTTCCCTTAAAAATGAGAATATTCTCTTTAAATATATGACTAACCATGTACAAGTTTCAACTTTGAGGCTAACAAAAGTTGGATGAAATCCATTATAAATTTTATACACCCATCTAGACATGTATACAATGATGGCTCATCGATTGGGTTGGAGAGTAAAGAGATACACATTATACTAACTAGATTTTGGTCCCTAAAGTGAGATTTGGTTGTGAGAGAAAACATGTTTCCATTTATAACTCATTATGAGTGTTAAATAATCCTATAGGGGGTTATTAGATGACTCACCCATGAAACTTTAGGAGTTGATGGTTCATTTCTACCCCTCATGATTCACCTATAATGCCTGCACAAAGTTAATTCTAATTCCCCCTTAAGAATGTGAATATTATCTTTAGGGATGTGTCCAACCATGAGAAATTTTTTAATTCAAGATTTTACGGATGGTATAATTATTCCATTCCAACATCTATATGCCCATCTAGATGTGTTCACAAAGATAGTTATTCAATTAGGCTAGTGAGTCAAGAGATGCGTGTTCTACTAACAAATTTTTGATCCCTAAAGAGAGATATGGTTGTGATATAAAATTTTCCACAATTTCTCCCTCATCCCAAGTGGGAGACAATCCTCTAAGGGGCGCTTATAATACTCTTTCTTAAAACTATAAGAGCTAAATTTTCATCTCTACCCATCACATTTCACTTGTAGTGCCTACATAAAGTTCATTCTATTTTTTCACTTAAGAAAAAGAAGATTATCTTTAAGGATGCATCTAACCACATAAAATTTTAGAATTTGGGAGGTGATGAAGTTTATATGAATACCATTATATCATGTATATTCCCATTTAGATGCATTCATGAATATAGTTCATCGATTGGGATAGAGAGTTAATATATATGCATTTTACTAACTAAATTTTGGTCCCTAAAGTGAGATTTAGATATAAGAGGAAACATGATAAAATTTATCCCTCATACTGATCTGGAGATAATACTACATGGGGTGTTCATAATACTCACTCATGAAATTTTAGGAGTTGACACTTTATCTCTACCCCTCAGGGTTCACCTGCAGCAACTCTTCAAATTTAATTTTTTTTTTCCCAAAAGAACAAGAACATTCTCTCCATGGATGCATCCAAATACATTAAATTTTATAATCCAAGAGTCAATGAAGGACATTCTAATATTTATACACCCATTCATACATGTTTGTAATAATGGTTCATTGATTAGGTGAGTGAGTCAAGAGATAATATTCTACTAACCAACTTTTGGTACCTAAAGAGATATTTAGCTATGAGAGAAAATTTGTTTCAATTTATCCCTCATCCTAAGTGGAAGATAATCTTATATGGGGTGTGTATATAATTCACCCATGAAATTTTTAGATACGATGGTTTGTCTCTATCCTTCATGGTTCACCTACAGTGGCTACGTAAAGTTCAAACTATTTTTATCCTCAAGAATGAGAATATTCTCTTAAGATATGAATCTCATCACATATAATTTTTGACTTTATGGGATGATATAAGGTGGATGAAGGCTATTATATAATTTATATTCCCATCTAGATGTGTCTGAGAAAATAGTTCATCAATTGGGATAGAGATTCAACATATACATATTTTATTGACCAACTTTAACTCCCTAAAGATAGATTTGGATGTGTAATAAAATGTGACACTATTTATTTATCATATCTATTGAGAGATAATTCACTAAGGGGTGGTTAGATTACTTGCATGTATGACTATAAGAGCTAATGGTTCATATATACCATTCATAATTTGCCTATAGTGACTGTGAAAATTTTGATCTAGTTTTCCCCTTTAAAACAAGAAGATTATCTTAAGGGTTGCATCCATTCTCATGCAAGTTTCAACTCTAGGGGCCAATGAATGGAATAATAAGGCCACTCTATAATTTATATGCCCATCCAAATGAATATTTAAATATGATTCATCAATTGGGAAAGTGACTCAACACATATACATTTTATTAAACAAATCTTAGTCCCTAAAGTGATATTTGGCTTTGAGAGAAAATGTATCACCATTTATTTCTCATTTTAAGTGGTAGAGATTAATTTAGAGGGTGTTTATAGGACTCACCCATGCAATTATAAAAGCTGAAGGTTCATCTATAACACTCAAAATTCTCCTACAATATCTATACAAAGTTTATTTCATTTTTCCCCTTGAGAATAAGAAGATTCTCATAAGGAATATGTCCATCTACCTACATGTTTTGACTCTAGGAAGTGACAAAGTGTGGTTGAAGGCCATTCTATTTTTTATTCCCATTTGGATGTGTTTACAAAAATGGTTCATCCATTGGGCAAGTGAGTTAAGAAATACATGTTTTAATAACCAAATTTTGGTCCTTAAAGTGAGATTTGTCTGCAAGTGAAAATTTAATTCTCCCTCATCCTAAATGGGAGATAGTTTCTCCTTCATGACCAAAGGACCCACCCATGAAATTGTAGGAGGTGATGATTTGTCTCTGCCCCTTGAAATTTTCTTGTGCAAAGTTCATTCCATTTTCCTCAAAAATGTGAAGATTATCTTCAAGGATGTATATGACCACATGATATTTTCAACTCTATTGGTGACATAGGTCATATAAATTCCATTCCAACATTTATACACCCTTTTGAATGAGTCTATGAAGATTCATCAATTGGGATAACGAGTTAAGAAATGCATATTATAATAACAAACTTCTGGTCCCTAAAGAGAGATTTGGTTGTGATATAAAACATGTTATTATTTATCCCTCATCCCAAGTGATATATATTCCTCCAAGGGGTTATTATAATAATCACCCATGTAATTTTAGGAGATGACAGTTCATCTCTACCCCTCACTATTCACCTACAACAGTTATGCAAAGTTCATTTCATTTTTCCCCTTAATAACAAGAAGATTATACCTAGATATCAATCCAAATACCTCAAATTTTTGAGTCTAAGAGATTAAAATTGTGTATTATTACCAATACAATGTTTATACACCATTCTGAATGCATCTATGAAGATAATTCATCTATTGGGCAAGTGAGTCAAGAGATACATGTTATACTGACTATTTTTTTATCTCTAAAGTGAGATTTGGCTATGAGATAAAATATATATTAGTATTTCACTCATCCTAATTGGGATATAATCCCATAATATTTTCTCATAAAAATTTCCCTTACAACTATAAGAGTTGATGATTCATCTCTACCACTCACGATTCTCCTGCAATGACTATGAAAAATCCTTTCCATTTTTTTCCTTTAAAAACAATAAGATTCACTTAAGGGATGCATCCAACCACCTAATTTTTTTTAATATAGGATATGATGTATCATATATTAATTCCATTTAAATATCCATATTCCCATCCAGAAGTGTCCATAAATATGATTCATTGATTGGGTGATCAAGTCAAGAGATACGCATTATACTGACCAAATTTTGGTACCTAAAATGAGATTTAGATATGAGAAAAAAATTAACATTGTATCTCTATAATCTCAATTTGGATATAATAATTTTTTGGGTGTTATTATAACTCAATTTTTCAACTTGAAGAGTTGATAGTTTGTCTCTACCCCTCACAATTCATTTGCAATGCCTATGCAAAGTTTGTTCCATCTTTTACCTAAATAAAGTGAAGATTATCTTAAGGGATGAATTCAACCCTATGAAATTTTGAATCCAAGTTATTATGGAGGGTAAATAATTACATTCCAAAATCAATATTCCCATCTAGTTATGTCTATGAAAATAATTCATCAATTGGGCTAGCGAATCAAGAGATGCACATTCTAATTACCAACTTTTGGTGCCTAGAGTGAGATTTAGCTATGATAAAAAATATTTGTCACCATTTATTCCTTGTCTTAAGTGGGATAAAATAATTTTGTTTTTTATTAAAGGATTCACCCATACAATTATAGGATATGGTTTGTCTCTACCCCTCATGGTTCACCTGTAGTAGATGTACAAAGTTCATTCTATTTTTCCCCTTAAGAATAAGAAGATTATTTTCAAGGATGTGTTTAGTTTCATGCAAGTTTCAACTCTAGGAGGTGATATAGTGAAAAAAAAAAGGCTATCATATTGTTTATACACCCATCCAAAAGTGTTTGTAAAGATGGTTCATCATTTGGGCAAGTGATTCAAGAGATATGCATTCTACTAACCAACTTTTGGTCCCTAAAGTGAGATTTGGTTACAACATAAAATGTAATGAAATTTATTCCTCATACCAATTAGAATATAATCCTTTATGGTTTTTTTATATGACTCACCATTGTAACTTTAAGAGGTAATTATTTATCTCTACCCCTCATGGTTTACCTACAGTGAATGTGAAAAGTTTATTATGTTGTTCCTTTTAAGAATGATAATATTATCTTAACGTATGTGTCAAAACGTGTGCAAGTTTCAGATTTTAGACATAATTGAGGGTATAAAAATTCCATTCCTAAATTTATACATCCATTTGGATGTGTTTATGAATATGTTCATTCATTTGGTGAGAGATTCAACACATATGCATTTCACTGATCAGCTTTTGGTCCCTAATGCTATATTTAGTTGCAAGAGAAAATGTGACATCATTTATCACTCATACTAAGTGGTATATAATCCTTTATGGGGTTCTTAAAATACTCTCTCTTTCAACTTTAGGATTTGATAGTTTGTCTCTATCACTCACAGTTCTCTAGCAATGCTTGCACAAAATTCATTTCATTTTTCCCCTTAAGAAAAAAAGCATTATCTTAATGTATGTGTCTAATCACCTAAAAATTTAGGCTTAGTATCTTGATTAAGGGTGGGAAAAGGATATTTATGCATTTATATTACCATTTGGTTGTGTCTATGAGGATGGTTCTTAAATTAGGCAAGCGAGTCAACATGTACATGTTTTACTAGCCAACTTTTGGTTCCTAAAGTGAGATTTGGCTGTGAGATAAAATATGTCACCATTTCTACCTCATTTTGAGTGTTTTATAATCCTATAAGGTGTGATTATATAAATTTCCTATGCAATTTTAAGAGCTGAAAATTTGTATCTACCACTCACGGTTCATTAGCAATGCCTACAAAAAGTTAATTTAATTTTTCCTCTTAACAATGAGAAGATTATCTTAAGGGTTGCATCAGACCACCTATGAATTTCAAATCTAGAGCCCAATATATGGAATAAAAATTCCATTTTTATGTTTATATTTCCATCTATACATGTCCACAAAAATGGTTTATCGATTAGGCAAGCGATTCAATAGATACACATTATATTGACCAAATTTTGGTCCCTGAAGTGACATTTGGTTGCAATCTAAAATGTGTCACTATTTATACCTCATATTGAATGGTAGATAATCATTATATAGGTGATTATATGACTCACCTATATAACTATAGGATTTGATGGTTTATTTCTACCACATATGGTTATCCTACACACTAGCACAAAATTCATTCTATTTTTCTTCTTAAGATAAAGAATATTCTCTTAATATATGCATCTAACCACCTAAAATTTCAAATCCAAGACTTGATATAGGGCATATGAAGGTAATTCCTACATTTATAAATCTAGGATGGATCTTTAAAGATGATTCTTCATTAGGTGAGAGACTCAAGAGATATGTGTTCTACTGGCCAATTTTTGGTCCCTAAAGTGAGATTTGGATGCAAGAGAAAATGTGTCATCATTTCTCCCTCATCATGAGTGGTAGATAATCCTTTAGGGGTGATTAAATGACTCACCCATGTAGCTATAATATTTTATAGTTCATCTCTATCACTCATAATTTTCCTGTAATGCTTGCACAGAGTTCATTCTATTTTTCCTCTTAAGAACAAGAATATTCTCTTAGGGGATGCATCTGACTACCTTCAAATTTTGACTTTGAGACCTGATAAATGAAATATTAAGGACATTAATATTTCTATATTCCAATTATAACATATTTTAATATGGTTCTTCAATTGGGTGAGGAATTCAATAGATATGTGTTATATTAACCAACTTTTGGTATCTAAAGCAAGATTTGGGTGAAATACAAAACATGTAACCATTTCTCCCTCATTATGAGTGACATATAATCTTCCAAGATGTGCTCATAGGACTCATATGTGAAATTCAAATAGTTTATAGTTTATCTCTACCACTCATGGTTTGCATGCAATGCCTACCCAAGTTAGTTGGAGAGATAAAAAAGTTGGTTTGGGAGAGAGTTCCAACTAAAAGAGAACATGCTAATATAAAATTGAGTTTATTTGAGAGAGGGAGATAAAGAAAGAGTTAAATGAATAAAATATTTATGTACATTAATTAAATCCACTCATGATATTGAGTGTAATGTCTTCTTCATAGTGAGTATGGGGAATGGTGTGTGAGAGAGAAATCTATATTCTATAATATTGTATGATTTATATTCTATAATATTGTATGATTCTTCAATAAATAGAGTGTTTTGGTTTCCATTATAAGTTATTTTTTATGTGTATTTCATTTATAAAGTGTGTGTAACATCTGTAGGGGAATAAGGTTAAGATTCTCTTAGGCCCTCATTCTCATTTGCATCAATGACACTCTTCACACACTCTAAAAATCATACACCCCAAACAAAGTTTATTAAATGTTATCAACAAGTTAAAATTTCTAAGACATACCAACATTGTAAATATTTTACTACTATCCTCACTTTATTGTCTATAATTTATATAAATTGGCATGTGTAATTTATATAATTCTTTTTTCTTGTCCCATTAGTAGCGTTATTCATTCCATTATTTTCCATTATATACCTAATCACCTTATGTTTGGGAAGACACAATAATCATAGTTTTGTTTCACTCCAACTACTTTTCTCATTACCAAACTTATTCGTATTATCCCAAATCATTTATTGATTGTATATTGCATTTAAATAGTGGTTTAAAAGCATAGTGCCATAGTAAATGTTTGGTCCTTCATTTGTGTTCTACCTTTGAATAAAAGTAACATGGTATATCTATAAAATATATTTTTTTAAAGATTAAAAATTAAATGAAACTTCTATTTTTGTAAAGTGTTTGGATATATATTTTATCCCCATAATTATCCTTACCAACTCCTCCACCTTACAATCAAAGCAATGTGGTGAAATCATAGAATCTATGTTTGTCAAGCTTAAAATGAAAAGATAATTTTATTTTTTTTAAATGAACATGGAATGGTGTTTTATTTGATTAAATGTATTTTGATATGACTTTCCTACATTGTGATCTTAATTACCTACATTTTGATCTTAATTGCTTACATTTTTATCTTAATTGCCTACATTTTTATCTTAATTTCTTACATTGTGATTGTTATTCATCTATATGGTTTTAAATCATGTTCCAAATTTATACTATTTTCAATATACATGTTGCAACAACCATCACAAATAACTTCTTGAGTTTATCGAAGTGTGTTATAATAATACTATTTTTTTAGACATAGTTTTAAAATAATAATCATGAAAGATAAACATTAATTATCTATTTATTGGTACAACCATGCTTGAAAACTTATTCATTTATATATAATTTCAAGAAACATTATATATGTAAGGAAAAAAACAAAAAATAATAATGTCATATAGAAAGTAAATATAGATCAGGAATCCAAGAGAGATTAGTTAATTGTTAGTGATTAGAAATCCAAAAAAACTTAAAGACAACTTCTCAAGCCTAATCCCTTGGTTGAGATATGGACTAAAAATAAGAAATAAAAAAATTACAATGAAGAAACATGATTTTTATCTCCCTTGAAGATTCATTTTAAGACTAGTCTAAAGAGGTTGAGCTTAGCTTGTAGATGTAGAAGTATTTATCGATGTTTGAGTCCTTACGTGAGTAGCATCTCTCTTTATCTACACATGATTTGTCTTTGGATTTGCATGAGAGTGTTGAATCAATATGAAGCTATAATATTCTTTATTCATAATAAGTTTACAATAGAGCTTCCCAAAATGAGATGTGTGAGGTTTGTATTCATAGATTTCTTGAATCATTATGGACTATTCATCTCATCTCAAGATGGAGGGTTGAGGATCAATCCTCAAATCTATGATTACATAATGGAATGTGTAAGAGAGTAAACTTACGACCATTTTGGACTATGGAAGGCACATTGGAAGAAAAATTTATTCATTAGTATTATTGAGTGTTTAAGAGGGGCATAAGAGGAGTGTGTAAGTGAAGTGTAAGATATGTCATAACCGTTAATTTCTTCCACACTTTGCCTAATGGTGTCATCTTGGGTGAGGCAATATTCCAATTTTAATTTTAATAAAATAGGATAATTTAAATCCATTAATTTTTATATTAGAGGAATAATTAGGCTTTATTATGTGGATTTAATCAACAATTAGAAGAATGGTGGATTTTGTGATGTTTCTATTTGTCACTTAAGTATTCACTTAATTACCTTATGAAAACACTTGCAAAGGGTTGATTTAATTTAGTATGCATTAAACAAGATTAATGGTGTAATATGATTCATTCACCAATTAGGGATGTATTGTTGTGATTATCGTTTAAAACAATAGTTTATGAGGGGAAATTAGGTCTAGTTGGAGATTTGTGCTTAAACATGCATGTGATTATAGAAATCACTCAAAATTCATTTTAGACATAAAATTGGTTAAAAATAAGTGTTTACATTTTTCTCATGTTTGATAAAGAGTTGCAAGACACTAGGCACAATAATGTCCTTGCAAAAATTGAAAAAGTTGTTAAGAATAAATTTGATAATGCTTGAAGAATGATGTCTTCACTCTTCTCTTTTTGAAATTTTACAAGTTGATAAACTCAAATCAATGCCCCAAAGGGTCCTTTATTATCCTAGGATTCCCACTCGATGGGATGGTTAGGGAAGAAGTTAAAATAAGTGGGCCCTCAAAAAATATAGGAAGAAGTAAGATTTGTGAGCCTAAAATTAGAATAAAGATTAGATGATGGACATGGCACCAAAAAGGGTAGACTAGTTGATCACAATAATGTGCCCCAACATGGTGGATTTGATCATAGATGCAAGGAGATACCCTAACAGGGAAAATTTTGATCATTGATTAGTATCAATGGTTTTCCCTAGTAGGGTGGATTTTCATTTGACAAATGATGATTGGGCACTTGATAAATTGGTTGGGGGAGAATAGACAAGGAGAGCTCTTATTGCAGTATTTCTCATTAAACTTCCAACATATTGATTTTTTATATAGCACCAAATGGTATGCACCATAATATAAAACACCATGATGTCTAGGTCACAATGTGCATAAGGACCGACCCTTAATCCAATAGAGAGCTAAAAAAAATATGCAAATGATAAAAAATCATGATGACAATGTTGACATATGTTAATGGATAGACTCAAGCGTAGCTACATTATAGGAAGCACCTTAATTATGACCCTTCTGACATAGTGGAATAATTCAAGGTGATAATATAAAAAGGGAAATAAATAAACAAACATGCAAAGAAGAAAGTAAACACAAACTAAAATAAAATCAATATAAAGCATCCAGTTGTTCAAGGAGACACATCAACAATCATCAAACATAACCATCATAAACACACCATAAAATAATTAAATAGATAATTATTTGTGCATGTGCGAATTTAAGGTGTTACTCTTGGACACTTTTCCCCTAAGCTCTAGAAGACAAATGGCGGGATAAGACTTTGACCTAGACAAAAGAGGTAACTAAAAAAAATAAGGGGTGGCCGAGATGACTCCAGACATTACCTATAGTCCTATAGAATGTAGGTTAAATGTAGTTCTTCCATGGATGTGGAAAATAATAAAACTGATGATAAGAAAGATATTTGATTATATAATATAAATATGAAAAGGTACACTCATAAAATAGTGAGATCATTTTGAGGTAAATCAAGAAAATGAAATGGTAATGAGATTGATACTAGACAAGCTAACTCGAGATGCCCCATGTATCCAAGCATTACCTACATAAGTCATTTAGATCTCAAGTTGATGTAGTTCTCTCATAAATGGGAGTGAACATAATTTATAATGGTAATGGAAAATGGAAATGATCATGGTTGTATAAGGGTTTCCACCTAACAAATGTGATAAATTTTTCCATCTAGAATAGAGCAAAAGGCCACTAGCAAACATGATGATAAAGAAAGCATAAATTTTATGGCATAATATCTCTTGAGGAGACTTTAAACACTTTTTTGGATCTTTTTTATTTTTAAGTTATTTTTGGGATTTTTTAATCTCAACTTAATGGAGGATTATGAGACACAAAATGGTTTAAATTATAAAATGGTAAGAGCATGGCTTAGGTTGCTCACAAAATAGTGAGAGTGTGGCTGAGGTTACTTTTAAAATGGTAAGAATGTGTCGTAGGTTGCTCAAAAAATGGTGAGAGCATGACTTAGGTTGATTTCAAAATGTTGAGTGTGATAAATGGGTGACTGAGTAGACCACATAAATTAAGTGTTTCCTACATAGTCCAAATAGACATTAGGTTAATGTGGTTCAACCCTAACAAAAATTACTATGAATCAACAGTAGGAATGAAAATAAGAATGGCACAGGAATAAATTAATGGTACATGATTGATTAATGAGATAAAATATTCATTTCAAATACCATCATATAGGTAAATCACATGTAAGATAATCTAATATACCACTCATCTTGGATGTGTTCATGGCGACCAAATCTAAATATTCTACTTAAAATTTTCTTTGAATTTTTGCATATGGAATCATTTGTTGTACTAATAAACTAGAATAAATATCAAATAATGGTAATAGGGTGAGATAATAAGATCAATATGGATTGATTCAATAGGAAACTAGGATGAAGGGAAGGTGGTTCTAGGTCATGCCCCCAAGCAGGGGTCCTCATAGATAATGTTTGACTAAATCAAGTGTAAAAATTCTTTAGATGCATAATATTCATGGGCTCATCTAGATCTTCTCCAACTGGTGTAGCTAATATGTATGATCATATGATAAGCTCAAAATATGGCTCATTATTGTCATGTTATTTCCCTCAATTCATCTCTTGAAGGATATTATCTTATGCAAATCTTAGATTGTTAGATAGCTATTACATGTAAAATAGATATTTGTCTTGTTTATATTAAACCAAAGATTAAACCTTTACTTTTTCATTAATGTCTAATACATAGCATGTTTTATTGATTTTTGTTGTGAAGAATGCTCAGGAAAAAGACATAGGCAATGTATAGTGAACGTGCAATTTTGATCTCCATCCAGCAAAACTATAGACTCTGCAGGCTTGCTTCTACGGACTCTGCAGGCTTGTTTCTATGGACTCTAGGCTTGTTTCTATGGACTCTGTAGGATTTTTTATACAAAATCTATAGGCTCAATTCTATGGACTCTATATGCTTGTCTCTATGAACTCTACAGGCTTATTTCTATAGACTCCACAGGTTCATTCTTACTGACTCTACAAGGTCAATTTTTTGAATTCTTTAAAGACAAAGCTACAAATGAGGAAGCTAGCGGCCAGATAGGATAAGAGAGAATTATTCCAGATGGAATCAAATAAGGAAAATAACTGATTGCTATTTTTTAGGATTTGCTTTTGATAAAGTTGTATATATATTTAGATCTTAGGACTATTATAAGATAGGATATCTATTTTATCAGAATAATTGGATCTCTTGGAAATCTAATCTCCTATCTTTGGATGAATGGATCAACCAAGGAATCCTATTCCTTTGCATCACATTTTGAAGTTGATTATATTAGTATAAAATGTAAGATTTTCGTATATAATTGGAGATAGATATCAGATGATAGAGAGTAGATAATAGAGGAAAAGATTTGAACATGCATATTACAAGTTTTAGACAGATCATAATTATTTCAGTTTTATGAATTAATACTTCAAATTCTAGGATTGATTAATCTTTGTTCCTAAGTTCGAGAGGAGCAAGGGCCCACTCTCCTCAAACTAGGAACTGTGTATAGTATTTATGTTATGATTCATTAATTTATTATTATAACTAATTACAATCTTGTTAATAGTTACATTTACTCATAAAAGCATCAAAATAAATTCATAGTTTTAAAATCATTTTCTTATTCAAAATAATTTCCTTTCTAATCAAAAGTGTATTTTCTTTTATAGCAGATGTGTGAAGCAAATTTTTTTTGTTAAATAGGAGTGTGAATTTACTCTCCATGCAAGCGTAAATAGGAATGTGATTTTTACTTTCAGCAAAAGAGTGGATTGATTTGATTTCTTCCTTTTCAGCAAAAGAGTGAATCACATATTTTAGGGCACATTTCTTTCTTTAGTCAAAGTTAGAATATGACAATCAAACACCCCCATAAGCATCCTTCTAGATCTACCATCCCATACCTTACTATAGATAGCTTTGGACACCAGCCCTGGTTGATAAGACATCAATTAAATATTGATTAAATGAGGAGTTAAATGACACTCATCATTTTTGGCACCATTTCTAGGGACACAAGCTATTAATAAAGTAATAATTATTGGTCTAGAGTGAAAAATAGAAAACATTGTAAAACCCCATAAAATTTCAATAAATTGATGTACCATCCTAGAGATTCTAAAGGATGATTCATCCCAAAGTTTCCACCAAGAACATAAGTTGACACTCCTTCAACATCTCTGAGTAGTGAACTAGAAGTTACAAGTGAAACCTATCTACAAGAATCTTCTGAAACTTGGATAGAAACTAGGCCATTGCCACAAGCAAGCCCCATAGGACAAATTCCTCATGATCAATCTCTTATAGGAAGACACTATTTAAAATTTTCCAAGGATTTAGAAAAAGCATTTCAAAAATCCATAAATGAAGAAAATTTTGAACAACCCATAACTAATACCACAAATATTCAGTAGGAAGATCATCCTAGCTATGAAACATCATCAGAAGAAGAAATGGCTCTCCAATAAAATAAACAACTTGCACAACCAGGAAGGAATTTTTTATTTTCCTATTATTGCAGATCCTAATGATCAAACCCCCATGAAAAATATTTCACCAGCTAATCTACCAAATTTCTAGGGAAGATCTATAGAAGATCCTGATCAATTCCTATTTGAGTTTAAGGTGCTATGTCAAACCTATTCTTACACAATTGATGGCCAAAAATTAAAACTATTTCCCTCTACACTTAAAGATGTAGCTATGAAATGGTTTATGGGTTTACCTAGTGATTATATTAGAACATGGGATGACATGGAAATAGAAATCTTGAACAAATACCAAGATTATTGTCGAGTGCAAGAAAGAAAAGAGGATTTCTTCAAAATCAAACAGAATGAGGATGAATCTTTAGAGGATTATTTGGATAGATTCATGTTCACTCATAAAAGAAGTAATTATCCACTCACTAAAGATGTTCAGAAATTGTTTTTCTTGAAAGGGTTAGATGAAGACACTAGAGATGCCTTAAATCTAATGGGAGGTGGAGATATAAATAAGTTGGCTTTCGATCATATTTCTGAGCTTTGTACCAACTACTCTCAAATGAAACTTCGAATTAGGAAAGGAATATTTGGGAAATCTAATGAAGTGGGTAAGTTAATGAAAAAATTTGCTAATCTAAATATAGATATTCTAGTTATACTAAATAGTACTTTGGATAGCCATAGAACCCTTAGTAATCTACTATCTTAAGTGCAGACAGAAACACACCCTTAGAGACTACCCCTATATAGAACCAATGTTTCATCATGTGGGATATGTGATGCAATAGATCATGATACCAAACATTGCACCCTTCTGCATGTTTTAAAGAATCAAATGAAAACACAAGTCTAGTCCACTAAAGAAGTAAATTATATTCAAAGATAAAACTTTACCCATAAAACTAGGCTCAAGGATAGTTTAATGCAAGAGATCTAGTTAATCCATGGATGGCACCATGGAATATTTTAGTTCCTTCACCATTTTGGAATCAACTCCAAATCCCATCAATTAAAAATCCATGGGCAGGACAATATTAGATGCCAACACCCCCATGGATGGTGCCATAGCCATAGCAACAATGGGTACCATAGTAGTAATGGATGCCATAGCCATATCAACAATGGAATCAGTAGTGGAACCCATAGCCACAATTCACCCAACCAAGAAGACCACTTCAATAGCAAACTATTATGCCACCCCTAGTTATTCAGCAACAAGGATAAATAAATCAACCCTCAATGCATGCACAACCAATAAAAAATCTAAAAAATAAAAAACTAGCACCTATTTATGTTAATGAATAAGAATAAACAATCAATGTTAGATCTATTGAGTGTTCAAACATACATTTAAGATTAGAGAAAACTATACAAAAACCTCTAGTTTTCATTTTTGAGATACCTACTGAAAACAAAAAAATAGAATCATCTCAATTAAACACTAGAGAGGCTAAAATCAAAATGAGCCTTAAAGTAAACAAAGAAAAAACTATTGCCCCAGTAATTCCTTTTTCCAAAAGATTAAAAGAAATTGATAGTAAACCAGAATCAAACTTGGTCCATGAGTTGCAAAAGATCAATATTGAGGTACCCCTACTACAAGCTATTAGGGATATACCTAAATTAAACAAGATCAGCAAAAACCTTTATATTAAGATACCTGCGTGGAAAGCAAAATATCTAGGAACCATTCATGTTGATAAAAAAGTCGTCAATTTATTAATAGAAAAACTATTAGTTCCAAAATATGCAGATCTAGGAAGCCCAGTGATCATAGTCACAATTGGAGGTAAAGAAATTCCTAATGTCTTGGTAGATTTGGGAGCAACAATTAATGTTATGATAACTGATACTCTCTATGCATTATCTCTTATGAGAATGCAACCCACAACTACCATTTTTCAAATGGTAGACCAATCTATAACTAAACTAGAAGGGACTATCAAAAATGTTGAAGTACTAATAGAGTCTTAGAAGTATCTAGTAGATTTCATGGTCTTGCAACCCAAAACAAAGAATTTGGGGTATCCCATAATCCTAGGTAGACCATGGTTGGCTATTGTAGTGGTATTAATTGATTACAGGTTAGGAGACATGACCATTTCTAATGGGTTAATGTCTAAATGCATCTCTTTGTATCCTCCTAAAAAACCATCAACAAATTGCATACAAAAATTTTAGGTGGATGAATCAGACAATACATTAAACAACATTTCCTCATTATCTATGATCATAGTTAAAAAACACTTGGAAGAATTGAATGGAGACATATACCTAGAATCTAAGGACTCTACCAGTCCAAAATCTATAGACTTTACCAGTCTAAAAGCTAACGACTCGGTCAGTCCAAAAACTACATACTACCTTAGTTTAGGATTCTTGGGGCAGATAGAATATTCTAAAACCTCTACTTCTACTTCTTCTATTATTTCTTCATCATATGATCATGGAGTGATTCATGAAAGTGTGTGGAAATTGGTAGAATAATAGCAAACTTATTTCTTAGATGCATTCCATTATTTTTTAGCAAGATTGATTCCTCCTAGAAAAGAGTTTGTTGATAATGTAACCATGTTTCATAAGCTACTTCCTCATCCATGTCCTTTGAACTTATTGATTAGTGATTTTAAGAAAATATAATCCAACTACCCAGGTATAAAACCAATCATGGTATTACCTGGAAAGATTTTGAACATCAATAGTTGGTTAACAAATGAAGAGGAAGATTAACTCTTTGAAGTACTGGAAAGACATACCAAGGCTTTTGCTTGGGATTATACTGACATGAAGGGAATTCACCCCAGTATATGCACTCATCACATTCACATAGAATCTATCAAATCAATCAACCACAAAGAAGAATGAACCCAGCATTAAAGGAAATAGTCAAAATAGAAATCTAAAAGTTGTTGGAAGTTGGGTTTATTTACCCCATCTCAGATAGCCAATGGGTTTCACCTCTAGTAATTATGCCTAAGAAAAATGAAAAATTAAGGGTATGTTTAGATTATAGAGAATGGAACAAAGCAACACTCAGAAATAACTTTCCTTTACCTTTCATTGATCAAGTTCTTGACAACTTGGCAGGGAAGAGATATTTTTCTTTCTTGAATGGGTTTAGTGGGTATAACTAGATAACGGTAGAAGCTGAAGATCAAGATAAAATCACATTTCCCTACCCTTGGGGAACTTTTGCTTATCGATTACTTCCATTTAGACTCTGTAATGCTCCAGTAACCTTCCAAAGAGCAATTTTGGCAATATTCTTTGACCTTATAAATGATTGTGTTGAAGTGTATATGGATGATTTAACCATTTATGGTGAAACTTATGAAGAGGCTCTTACCAACTTGGAAAGAGTATTGATCAGATGTGAGGAACATCAATTATCTTTGAGCCATGAGAAATGTTTATTGATGATGGATGAAAGAATAACCTTGGGACACCATATTTCTATAAAAGGCATTCAAGTAGATCCAAAGAAAGTCAAAATAATCTCTAATTTACCCATTCCAAAAACACACACTAAAATTAAGAATTTTTTGGGACATGTTGGTTACTACAGATGCTTCACAGATAAATTTAGCCAAATAGTTGCCCCTATGTTTGCCTTACTTACAAAAGACAATACATTCAAATGGAGTGATAGTTGTCAGCAGGCCTTTGAGACCATTAAAGCTAAACTTGTTACTACTCTAGTATTGAAAGGCCCAGATTGGACTAAGCCATTCCATATATACACAAATGCTTCCAATATAGCATGAGGAGTAGTCCTTGGATAAAAAGATGAAGAGGGTAACATGTATGTTATATATTATATTAACAAAAACATGACACCTACTAAAAGAAATTACACCACAACTGAGAGTGAATTCCTAGCTATAGTATATGCAATTAACAAATTCAAACACTACATAATAGACTACAAGGTATTTATGTATACAGACCATTCAGCTATTAGATATCATACCAACAAACCAATTGTTGGAGGTAGGATTATTAGATGGTTGTTTCTCTTACAAGAATTTTATGTTACTATTGTTGGTCCCCAAAAATCTCACTCATTTTTGGAAAAACATATGAGCTATCTTGGTCCTACAGGACCAAAATTTCTCTCTTCCCTTCTCAAAATTTGTTCTGAGCATTTAGGTTCTTCATTTTTCAAAGCTTTCTCAGAAATCTATGGACTCTATAGGCTTGAATCTACAGACTCTATAGGAAGAAATCTATGGACTATGTAGGCTTAAAACTATGGACTCCGTAGGCTCATTTCTACAGACTCTCTCAAGTCTCAAGAGAAAACTTAGAGAAAAATATAGACTTCACAAGTTGATTTCTACAGACTCTGCAGGAAAGAAGCAAGCTCTCAGCACTTAGGTGATTTCAAAGTTGGTTCAACAACAAGGTTCAACCAAAAGATTTCATCGACAAGATTCTAAAGCAAGGATTGAACCATTGAACTATTGAACCTTGAACCATTTTAGTTCAACGGGTTTAATGGGTTCAAAGGTTCAATGTCAGCAGCAAGAGTTAAGTGCATTTGTCAAGGTTCAAATTTTAACCGCTTCAAGGTTCAATGGCTTCAAAACACTTATCAAAGAGAAGAAGGCTTGGACCATTGAACCATTGAACCATTTTGGTTCAAAGGTTCAACAAGTTCAATGGTTCAAAGGTTCAACATGTGGTTGGTTCAAGCAGACAAAGGACTTAGCCAAATAAAGGGATTGAACTGATTGAACCATTGAACCATTGAATCAAAGTTGGTTCAATCAGTTAGTTCAATCAGTAGGCTCAAGGGGCTGCCCCAAAGCCAAAGGAACAAGTGCCCTTGCAGAGGGTGGTGAACCAAGGCCTAGAACCCTTGCGGAGGGTAGCAAGCAAAAATAGACAAAGTGAATTCCTTTAGGAAAATGAACAAGGCAAAGGACAAAGTGAAATCCTTCAGACAATTTGTCTGAAGGAATTCACCCAAAAAATAAAGCAAAGCCCGATGGAAAGACAAGGCAAGGAAGATTTCCTTTAGACAAATTTCTCGAAGGAATTCCTTCAAACATTTTGTCCAAATGAAATAAAGGATAAAGCCCATCAAAAGAAAGAAGCCCAAAGGCCATTCGAAGACCGCCTGAAGGGAAAATACCCTTATGGGGAGATCTTCCCCTTTCCAAAAGTGAAACTCTGCCCAAATTGAAAGGCATTACTGAGACTTTGAGCTCATATTGTAGTTCATATTTCTCTAATTGAATGAGAAAGCAAGTTACTTGTAGACTTTGTGTTCTTATAGCTTGTGTTACATTAAGAGATTGTTCTTATGTTTGTCTTTTGAAATCATTCTTGTTTATTTGATTTAACAAGTAGAACTAGTGGAGGTGATAAGAAAGGTGTCCTGAAGCCAACTACTTTCAGACTTTGTGATGTCATAGTTGTCTTTAATGTGTGTTTTTCTTTTCTATTTCTATGTAAAAGACCTTGGGATGACTTTTTGCCCTCATTGTCTTTCATATCTCCCTCTAGGGAAGTCAAGGTGGATACTTTGTGCTACATCTTAGATTCTTGGTTACTTTGGACCCTATTACCAGTCACTTGTTACCAAAAAGAGTCATGTTGTTTGCAAGAACAGGCACTCCTAAAAGAAGAGAAGTGCCTTCTGTTGCTTCACCAAGATTTCTATTATCTAGGAAGGGATCTAGCTCTTGGTTGATTGTTACTTTTGAAAGAAGAAAAGTACCTTCACAAATCACTTAGGATTTCTCCTTTGATCTATGAGCATCATCTCTGAAATAAGAGAGATGGAAGGTTTATCCTACCCCTGTGTCTTACTTTCTACTTATATATATAGTATATAGCCTCTGCATATTTAATAGGGAACCTCCCCTTAATGAGAGGAGAGATTTGTCCCCTTTGGATGTGGTAAACCTGTAACATTGGATGACCAATATCCCTATTCTATGGTGATAGGAACTATTTTGGTCACCAGTTAGTTGGCTAACAAAATATTCACCCAACAGTTTTTGGTGACTCCACTAGGTACAGTAATTTTGTGCAATTTGGAACCTCAAGTTTTAGATTGAAACATCACCTGTGTCTTACCCATTATCATTATAACCTTATCCATGCATTTCACTATGGAAGAACGAACTACTCTAGTGCTTTCCCATTGTTAATTTTTCCTCCCCAGCCTCGCGTAATAGTTTTTGGTGACTCTACTGAGGATGAACGTGCAGTTTGAAGCCTCAAGTTTCAGATTGAAGTAGTTCCTTCCCTTATCCATTATATAGACTTTGGTGACTCTGTTACGTGTCCTACCCATTACTCATCATGGCCTTACCATTTTCATCCATCTCCATTATTTTATCTAGTCTATAAAACCAAAGCTACTGGAAAAGAGTGCGCAATCTGAAGCCTCAAGCCTTAAGCTGAAGTAGGGCTAGTTCTTTTCCATTTTTGTTATGCAATCTAGCCACTCCACCTAGATTTGTTATCCCTATTTTTCATAATTAAATCATGGCAGTTCGAGGCCCCTGGGGTAACTCTTTTGGCCCACTCAACTTGACTCCACCTCTACATGAACTTCCATGTAGCTCAAGAAAGAACTTCCCTAAATTCTTTGGAGATGGGAGAGTTCACCCTAATGAACACATTGTAGCCTTCAGCATAGCCTGTGGTGTGATAGGGGTGAAATTTGAAGATGTGGCAGTCAATATTTTTGTGGAGACCCTACAAGGTGCTACTATAGAGTGGTTCTACCATCTACAAGTTGGATCAGTGATTGATTGGGACACACTTAAAGCCAAGTTTGAATCCAGGTTCAAGCCTGCAGAGGATGTGCATGCTTTGCTAGCCCAGCTCACTCAGATGAAGAAGGAACCTCATGAGCCTATCAGGGATTTTATTTCTAGGTTCAACAAGCTGAGGCACAAGATTCCCATGGTCACCCAACTGACACCTCAGAATCTCAAATGCTTCTTCATCAACTCATAGCTACCTAAAGTGAGTTTTCTATTGAGACGAGCTAGACACATAGACCTTATTACTACTCAGGACTTGGCTACTAAGGTAGAACATGACCTTATATTGGCAGGAAAGATAAGGAGAGACCCTAATAAATGTAAATCCTCTTCATCTTCTGAATACTCACCCACAGCTGCCATTGACCCAATGGTATAAAAGTTGGCAAATGAATTATTAGCCTTAAAAAGGCAAATGGCACAGGGTATGTCTTCTACTCCTCTATAAAAAGATATACCAAGGAGGGCATTCCCTAATCAGCCATATCAAGGCAATGCTACCAGAAGTCAAGGGTAACCAAATCATCTTCCTCCCCCACAGAGGAACTTTTCCCTTGAAGTACCTCTAACCAACTCAGTAGTTAGATATCTGGAAACAAAACATGTTTCCTATTTCCATCCTAAGTTTGAGTAAGAAAATGGCACTGATCTCTTCAGAGAGGATCTAGAAGAATCAGCTGGTGACTCCCACATTGGTTTCCTAAATTACCAGAATGAACCCAAAAGTGAAGGTGAAGTAGTTGAAGAATCATACATACTATTCACTCAGTCTGAGAATTAGTTAGCCCAACAAGCTGATAAAGAAAGAATAGAGGAACGAACTTAGCCTGCATTCCAATTGCTAAGTGGGGAACCACTCTACCTTTTCAGTCAAAGGACCCAGTGATTGCCAAGAAGGTTAGTAATCAAACATCTCTACACCTTCTACTTCAACTTCACAGATCAGTCTTCCCCCCCCCAAAAAAACCAAAAGGATGAACTCCCATCCTCTCTTCCAAGTCCATCTCAGTCATTTGACATGATTGATCATGTCAAGAAATCCAAAATTCAAATGACTGAGTTTGAATCCCTACAAGCCAATCCTAATCAGTTAAACATTGGTGAAGAGCCAGGTGTGGACCTGTCTGAGGCAAAGATTGTGGTCACCCAAATGTCAACCCCTGCTGCTCAAATTCTATTTGAGCCTTCAGGCAGGGGTAATTACTCCTTGACCATAGAGGATGCTCATGTCTCAGCTGATCAAAGTCTTGTGGCTAGCAATCCAAGATTTGATCTAAATTAGGCATCAAAAGAATTGGTAGGGTGTAGTACAAATCAAGAAGGATCTTCCATCTCTGATGAAGAGAAATCTAATAGAAGATCAGCCTCTGATGATGCTTGGATCCTAGAACTTGATGGCAGCAATTATTCCACTCATGTTGGATGTAGATCTCTGTTGCTCAGATTAAAGACTGCTCAGGATGAAGAGATTGAACTCCTTCACACCAAAGGAGATGCTGAGCTGATGGTTTGTCAGGGGTCTAATGCTGACAATCAAAATATGTGTTGGACTGAACCAATAGAATAGCAAGCTATGGTGGTGGACCATACTTCTGTACTCCAAAATTATCAAAAGGATCCCTTCACCAAGAGAGCAAGGAGTTTTGGTTTTCAATTTGAAGACCACATCCCGCCATGGGGCAAGAAGAAGAAAAGGCTAAGAGGAAGACGTAGAAAATTGGTTTCCAGGTGGAGAGCTCCATTTGCCCATCACTATTTTTGGGGACAAAATGGTTTCTTGTTAGTTTATCAGGATGGCATCCCCTTTTCTTTGTCTCATAATGGGCAGCATCTGAATCACTTCAATTCTTGAAGTGTCAGATAAGTTCACCTGTACATATGTACACTTGTATAGTCTTTGTTTCTATTTTTTCTTTTTGTTTTCATTTCTGGAGCCTTTCTTTTTGGGTAGCATGACTTCGTAGCCCAATGGCACACTTCAAGGCACTAGAGATTCTGGTTTTTACTCCCCTCAGTTGTTCCAAATTTTCAACTGAGGGAAGTTCCCCAACTAGAGCCAGCTGTTGGTCCCCAAAAATGTCACTCATTTTTGGAATAACATATGAGCTATCTTGGTCCTACAAGACCAAAATTTCTCTCTTCCCTTCTCAAAATTTGTTCTGAGCATTCAATTTCTTCATTTTTCAAAGCTTTCTCAGAAATCTATGCACTCTACAGGCTTGAATCTATGGACTCTACAGGCTTGAATCTACGGACTCTACAGTTAGAAATCTACAGACTCTACAAGCTTAAAACTATAGACTCCACAGGCTCATTTCCATGGACTCTCTCAAGGCTTGAGAGAAAACTACGGACTTCACAGGTTGATTTCTACAGACTCTGCAAGAAAGAAGCAAGCTCTCAGCACTTAGGTGATTTCAAAGTTGGTTCAACAACAAAGTTCAACCAAAAGAGTTTAGCAACAAGCTTCTAAAGCAAGGATTGAGCCATTGAACCACTGAACCTTGAACCATTTTGGTTCAATGGGTTCAATGGGTTTAAAGGTTCAACATCAGTAGCAAGAGTTAAGTGCATTTGTCAAGGTTCAAAGTTCAACCACTTCAAGGTTCAATGGCTTCAAAACACTTATCAAAGAGAAGAAGGCTTGAACCATTGAACCATTTTGGTTCAAAATTTCAATAGGTTTAATGGTTTAAAGGTTCAACATGTGGTTGGTTCAAGCGAACAAAGGACTTAGCCAAATAAAGGGATTGAACTTATTGAACCATTGAACCAAAGTTGGTTTAATCAGTTGGTTCAATCAGTAGGTTCAAGGGGCTGTTCCAAATCCAAAGGAACAAGTGCCCTTGCAGAGGGTGGTGAACCAAGGCCTAGAACCCTTGTGGAGGGTAGCGAGCAAAAATAGACAAAGTGAATTCCTTCAGGAAAATGAACAAGGCAAAGCACAAAGTGAAATCCTTCAGATAATTTGTCTGAAGGAATTCACCCAAAAAACAAAGCAAAGCCCAATGAAAATACAAGGCAAGGAAGATTTCCTTTAGACAAATTACCCAAAGGAATTCCTTTGAACATTTTGTCTGAAGGAAATAAAGGATAAAGCCTGCCAGAAGAAAGAAGCCCGAAGGCCATCTGAAGACTGCTCGAAGGGTAGATACCCTTGCAGGGAGATCTTCCCCTTACTAGAAGTTAAACTCTACCTAAATTGAAAGGCATTACTAAGAATTTGAGCTCATATTGTAGTTCATATTTCTTTGATTGAATGAGAAAGCAAGTTACTTGCAGACTTTGTGCTATTATAGCTTGTGCTACATTAGGAGATTGTTCTTATGTCTGTCTTCTGAAAGCATTCTTGTTTATTTGATTTAACAAGCAGAACTAGTGGAGGTGATAAGGAAGGTGTCCTAAAGCTAACTACTTTTAGACTTTACATTGTCATAGTTGTCTTTAGTGTGTGTTTTTCTTTTTTGTTTCTGTGTAAAAGACCTTGGGATGACTTTGTGCCCTCACTTTCTTTCTTATCTCCCTCTAGGGTAGTCAAGGTGGAGACTTTGTGCTACATCTTAGATTGTTAGTTACCTTGGACCCTATTACCAGTCACTTGTTACCAGAAAGAGTCATGATGTTTGTAAGAACAAGCACTTCTAAAAGAAGAGAATTGCCTTCTATTGCTTCACCAAGATTTCTACTATCAAGGAAGGGATCTGGCTCTTGGTTGAATGTTACTTCTAAAAGAAGAGAAGTACCTTCACCAATCACCCAAGATTTCTCTTTTGATTTGTGAGCATCATCTCTGAAAGAAGAGAGATGGATGGTTTATCCTACCCCTATGTCTTACTTTCTGCTTATATATATAGTATATAGCCTCTGCATATTTAATAGGGAACCTCCCCTTGATGAGAGGAGAGATTTGTCCCCTTTGGATGTGGTAAACCTGTAACATTGGATGAGAAATCTCCCTATGCTATGGTGATAGGAACTATTTTGGTCACCAATTAGCTGGCTGACAAAATATTCACCCAACAACTATTATAGATAAAATAGGGAAGTCTAATATGGTGGCTGATTTCTTGTCAAGAATTAACACTATAGGTGAAGAAGAACTAGTGGAAGATGACTTTCCAGATGAACAACTATTTTCTATTTCATCAAAATCTCAGTGGTTTACTAATATAGCTAATTACCTCACCACAGGGAAATTTCCTCTACAATTTTCACAAAAATAAAAGAAACATTTAATCAAAGAAAGTTCTTCTTTTAAATGGATTAATGGAATGTTATTTAAGCTTGGACTTGACCATGTGTTTCATAGGTGTGTGACAAATGGTGAAGCTTATGATATCATTAGATCTTATTATGATGAACCAGGAGGAGGTCATTACTTAGCTCAAAGAACCATACATAAAATCCTAAGAGTAGGATACTATTCACCTCACCTTCATCAGCAAGTAAAAAGATATGTCAGACACTGTGATGCTTGTCAGAGATTGGAAAACCTACTCTTTCAATAGAGATGCCTCTACACCCTCATCCTCAATTGGTTTTAGAACCATTTGAGAAATGGGGAATTGATTTTATAGGTCATGTGGATCCTCCTTCTAGAGGATAATAATATCTCCTAATATGTATAGATTACGTGACCAAGTGCACAAAAGTGGAAGCATTAACTCATGCTAGAGAAGAGATGGTAGCTGATTTCTTATATTTCAAAATCATGCAAAGATTTGGTGCTATAAGGGAGATAGTCTCAAATCAAGGATTGCAGTTCATGTCAAACATGATAAATCACTTCATGTAAGTATATCGAGCTCAGCACAAAAAACATCTCCATGCCATCTGCAGGCTAATGGGTAAGTTGAAGTCACTAACAGAGAATTAGAAACCATTTTAACCAAGGTTGTTAATTCCAATAAAAAGGATTGGACAAATAAGGTACCAGAAGCTGTTTGGGCCTATAATACTACTTAAAAAACAACAATTATATTTTCACCTTATAAATTGGTTTATGGTAAAAAGCCTTTATTCTCTATTGAATTTGAATTATAGACTTTGAAAATAGTTGTAGAAGTAAGAATTGAATTAGAAGAAATACAAAAATAAAGACTCCTATAGCTTAATCAACTTGATGAGATGAGGATGGAAGCACTACAAAGAATGAAACTAGTACAACATCAAATAAAAGTTTGGTATTATTCATAGATCAAGCAACAAAAGTTTTAGAAAGGAGATTGAGCTTGATTCTAAATTTAAACAGTTTAAAGGAAAACTATAAATGAGGTGGCTAGGACCTTATCAGATTGAGGAGGTCTTTGAAAATGGTTCTGTTAAGCTAATACCTATTGATGATATTAAAATATCTCTTTTAGTCAATGGACATAGATTGAAGCTCTATCAAAAACCTCTCAATAAAGAAGAATTTATTCAAAAGGTAAAAGATCAAGTAGCTATTTTGGAAAGCTTTGCTTCTTCCAGAGAACATGCTCCTTGATAATCCTACAGTCCAATAAAAAAAATTTAAATATATATATATATATATATATATATATATATATATATATATATATATATATATATATATATATATATAGTGAAAATCCTTCTAGGGACACTATTGACAATCCATGCCCAGAAAACTAGCTTGTTGGCTAGCTATGCATTGTAAAAAGGGCTTTCGCTAGAAAACTAGTAATGGCTAGCCAAAGGGCAAAAAAAAAATTATAAGAAAAAACAAAGAATCTCATCATGTCACTATGATTGGTCATCTCCATGAAATAAACTAATCCATGTAAACTTATTTGTGTAGGACACATGGCGAGCAAAGGATACATCTAAGGTCAAAGTAAGTAAGACATATTTTATTTATCTATGATTAGTTAACTAATTATCTTCAATTTAATTAAGACTTATTCTATGGAGATGACCCAAATTTAAAGCTTCCAAAATAGAATGACATGACATATGCCATAATAAAAAAAAAACATGCAATCGAGCTGCTAAAGATGTATGGATAAGTATGCAGCTTTGATATAATCAATTGAGTCATCAAATATGATAATGACAAGACATCATAAAAAGGGGTTTTAAATGAAGTAATGAATCACTATCACTATCAAAGTGACACATCATCATTTCACCCAACTTGTATTAATGAGACAAAATAGCTAGCACACTCCATAGAAACATGTGGTGCTTAATTGTATTAAGTCATCATATCAAACTATCAACTCATGCAGCTATAGCGTTTCATATGAACCATTTCATTTCTACAGACTTCAATAGAAACTAGTCTACATATCCTCTACAATTGTTGCCTACCAATCTTCAGTGATGGTTGCCTATCAATTTCAATAAAAGACTAGTCTACACCTCGCCTACCGATTTCAATAAAAGACTAGTCTACACCTCAATCAGAGTTAAAGGAATAGAGTTGTCTATAAAACCTCATAGAAATGGGATAGAAAATAAGATCAGAGCTAAAGAATGCAGTAAAGTTTCATAAATACAAAGCTTATGTAGCAGTGTTTAGAGCCAATGGCTAGCTACCTTTCATTGAAAAGTTCTAGAGTTTCGATGAAACAATGGTAAGTGAATTCATCACTAATCTCACCCCTAAATTTTCAATTGTGAAAGGAATTGTTATTCCTATTACAACTCAAGTTATAAGCCAAATTATACAAGTTATAAAAGAGGGAATGAGAGCTACAGGTAGAATTTTATTTAGTGATTTAATTAGTCATTTTAATGGTAATGAGTAGACTGGGACTTCATGTCTAGTATATTCCAAAGAAAAATCAAAAGGGATTAGTATAAATTCACTTCCTCAACCCTAAATATCTATAGCCAAGTGGGTACTCAAGTATATCATTTTTGAGGGACAACACAATCTTTTAGGGGAAGACGCCATGAAAATGTTAATACACCTTAAGCATGGAAGATAAAACCCTCAGTACAAAATTAACCTCCCATCCTTCTTATATGGTACTCTACAAGTTATGTCTATAACCCCTAATGTTGCTCTTAGGAATCATGGCCTTATTCATCTCATTATCCAAGATCACTTCCTTCAATAAGAATAAGAGGTTTGGGAGGAATTTTAGAATAGTATATCACAACAAATTCCAAATTTGCTTATTAAGAAACCCCAAATTTACCACAAGAACACTCACCTCCACCTGTTGCATTAGCTAAGAAAATAATGTCAAAAAAGACATCATAGATTTTAGTCTCAATAGAAATTCCTTCTTCTTCAAGAAGAATCACAAGGTCTCAAATTCCTAAAGTTTCAAGGTCCTCACAAGAACCTAATGAATTTGTAGTACAACTAGTTCCCTTGTCAGAAAGAAGAAATTTGAGACAAAATGTTGCTACAAAACCTAAGAAGACTGAGGGTTTGATGGTTGAGAAGGAAATCCAACCGAGTGTAGATCAGAGAGTGACTAAAAGAAGGAGAAGGCTCATTTTGACAGATGAAGATGAACAAGAGGCTGTAGACATTCTGAAAAGTCTTAAAATGGTATCTTATTCCCCCATATATCAAAATATCCTTGCACCTATAGATATTGAATAAATTCCTTTCAAAAGGAACTCTCCAATCATAATGGAGGAACTAAATCTAGAGGAAGAGCCACACATAGTAGAGGAATCAAGTATGGCAGAATAACCACCTATTTCAGTTGAAATTGCAATGGATAAAAGGAAAACTATATGTACCAATGAGAAAGGTGAATCATCTAATCTAAATGATCCTATTATGTAGTTAAATTTGTATCTTTCTCAAGATCAAGCCCTTGAACAACAATAAATAGCTAACATTATTGACTTGATCAGTCAATTGCAGAACAAAGATCATCTCAACTCATTGTTGGTACAAAAATTAGATACAGCATCTGTTGATCATGCAATAGAAGTTCACAAATTAGAGGAAACAATAAAAGAACATGAAAGTGAACAAATAGATATTTGGATATATGTAAAAAATTTGAAGAAGTAAAATAGGAGATTGTAGAGTTTGGTAAACTCTTCCAAAGCACCTGATGTTGCACCTCCTCCTCCTAAGGTATTTGTTGACCACGATTGTCAAAAAAGTGATCCAGGTATTCCTCCCTTGCAAATACTACATCAAATTGAAGAAGAATATTCTGTACTTAAATATAAAAACAAGGATGCAACTTCTTCAAACAAACTCTTGGAAAATGAAAAGAAAGACTTAGAAGCTAAAGTCCAAAATTTAGAAGAAAACTTGCAGGATGCATGCAAATTAGGGGAATCTCTTTTGGCATGTAATAATCCTTCTCCTGCATATAGTTTATTTTTATTTGAATAATTTTATAGATGGCAGCTTCTATGGATCTCTTGACATCTTCCTTAAAAAAATTTATAGCCAACCACCTTTTTGAAAATTTTCTATAGTGTTGAACCTGATCAGCAGGATTTGCTTTATGAATTTTATTTACATGATTTGATTCTAGGAGACCATGAGCACAATAAATTTTTGATAAACCATGTAGGAGAAGTGTAACTAAGGGAATGACATTCTACATTCAAAAATCAAATAGCATGGAAAATCATATTTGAGGACTATACAAATCATGTTAAGACTAAAGGATTGTGTGTCAGACCAGCCTTTCCTATTCCCAGATTGATCAAATAGAATTTTAACTATGCTTTGTTAGATGATGAGGTTAAAACACATTATTTATAGGCTTTATATGATTGTGTTATTTTCTTTGATTTGTTTTCAATATAGAGTTTTGATTTAGTGGTGGCTATAAGTGTAAATAGATGGGACCAACTTTCAGTGCCTCTTAAAAGATGAGAGGTCATGTCCCCAATTACCTTAAGATGGAGTATGAGGAGAGCGTCCTCAATTTTGGAAATCTTAATAAAGGTAATAAACTCTGAGGGAGAGCATAAATATATTGGCATGAGATATAGACCCCCTTTGTTGATCATACCTATTCTAGGATGGAAAAGTTAGGCTCCACAGTCAGAGGAAAAATTCAATATATGAAAACAAATGATTTAAGAACATTAGGGATTTACAAGTAATTTAGACAAGCATATAATAGATGAATTTGATGAATATGATTTGAGTCAGAGTGTGAAAAGTAGAAGCCAGAGCTATGACCACCAATAAATATTTGCAATGAGACTTACAAAAGGTAAAGCTTGGGAGAGATGATGAGCTCAGAATATGGCTCATTATTGACATGTTATTTCCCTCAATTCATCTCTCCAATGATATTATCTTATACAAATCTTAGATTTTTAGATAGATATTACATGGAAAATAGATATTTGTCTTGTTTATATTGAACCAAAGATTAAACCTTTACTTTGTCATTAATGTCTAATACATAGCATGTTTTAGTGATTTTTGTTGTGAAGAATGCTCAGGAAAAAGACACAGATGATGTATAGTGAATGTGTAATTTTGATCTCCATCCAACAAAACTATGGACTCCATAGGCTTGCTTCTATAGACTCTGCAGGCTTGTTTCTATGGACTCTACAGGCTTATTTCTATGGACTCTATAGGATTTTTTATACGGACTCTATATGCTCATTTCTACAAACTCCATAGGCTTGTCTCTATGGACTCCATAGGCTTGTTTCTATGGACTCCGTAGGTTCATTCCTACTGACTCTACAAGGTCAATTTTGAGAATTCTGTAAGGACAAAGCTACAAATGGGGAAGCTGGTGGCCAGATAAGATAAGAGAGAATTATTCTAGCTAGAATCAAATAAGGAAAATAACCACCTGTTATTTTGTAGGATTTACTTTTGATAAAGTTGTATATATATTTGGATATTAGGACTATTATAAGATAGGATATCTATTTTATCAGAATAATTGAATCTCTTAGAAATCCAATCTCTTATCTTTGGAGGAATGGATTGACCAAGGAATACTATTTATTTGCATCCTATTTTGAAGTTGATTATATTAGTATAAAATGTAAGATGTTCATATATAATTGGAGATAGATATCAGATGATAGAGATCAGATAATAGAGGAAAAGATTTGTACAAGCATATTACAGGTTTCAGACAGATTATAATCATTTTAATTTTATGAATTAATACTTTAGTTTCTAGCATTGATTAATATTTGTTCCTGAGTTTGAGAGGAGCAAGGGCCCACTCTCCTTGGAACTAGGAACTATGTATGGTATTTATGTTATGTTTCATTAATTTATTGTTATAACTAATTAGAATCTTGCTAATATTTATATTTAATCATAAAAGCATCAAAACAAATTCATAGTTTTAAAATCATTTTCTTATTCAAAATCATTTCCTTTCTAAGCAAAAGTGTGTTTTCTTTTACAGCAGACGTGTGAAGCAAATTTCTTTTTATTAAATAGGAGTGTGAATTTACTTTCCATGCAAGTGTAAATAGGAGTGTGATTTTTACTTTCATCAAAAGAGTGGATTGATTTGATTTTTTCATTTTCAGTAAAAGAGTGAATCACATAGTTTAGGACACATTTCTCTCTCTAGTTAAAGTCAGAATAGGATAATCAATCACCCCCATAAGTATCCTTCTAGATATACCATCCCATACCTTACCGCAGACATTTTTGGACACCAACTCTAGTTGATAAGACATCAATTGAATATTGATTAAAAAAGGAGTTAAATGACACTTGTCACCATATCCATATTTTTTTGTGATGATGAATGGGCCTAACCAATTAGGCTCAAATTTTCCCTTTTTTTCATGGGTGGCATTAGTATTCTTTTGATTTTATTTTAGGACTAGGTCACCAAGTTAAAAGTACCTATGTTTGATGTATTTATTTTAATTATGACACAACATGTTCTAATAGGCTTGGATATTATTTAAAGCAGTTACTCTTTTTACATCAAGTAGCTCTAATTCTTGTAGCCATGAGACTTTATATTCTTCTTCATTCATGATATTCTATAATGAAATGTGTAAGAAAGTTAACTCAATCTTGATAGGGAGAATAGATTTCATGCCATAAATAAGGAGTACAATGTGGCTCCTATTGGGGTATGGGTATTAGTACGATAGGCTTAAATGGTAGGAAATAGTTATAAATTCCTATCACATCCAAAAGCATTAAATATATTTTAAGTATTTGGATTTGGGTTTCATAAGATGTTTTATATTAGACATTTCTTTGAGGAAAATAGGCGATGGAAAAGTGTTATTTGATCTAGTATTTGGCATACAGGGATTTCATGTCTTTATTTTTAAAGGATCCACCATTATCAAAAATGATATAATGGGGAATGATAAAGTAGAAAATGAGATGGTTGAGGATGAATTTTGAAATTTGCTTCTCAGTTATGTAGGTAAGTGGAATGGCTTCAATCCACTTGATAAAATATTCAGTTGCAATAAGGATATGTTTATGGTCATATGATGAATTAGGATTGATTTTTCATATGATATCGATTCCCCATGTGGAATATGTCCATGGCATAGTGATCTACTGAAGCGATTGAGTTGGCACATAAATGAGATTAGCACTCTTTGAAAAGTCACACTTTTTTACATAAGCACATGCATCAACCTCCATAGTGGGATAGTAATACCTTGTACGTAGGAGTTTTTTGGTAAGGACCATGCCACTAGTGTGATCCCTACAAATCCCTTTATGCACTTATTTAATAATTAATATGGACTATGTCAAAACTAAATAGTGAAGGAGAGTTTAATCATATCCTCTATAGTAGAGAGTGTCATCAAGAATGGTATAACAAGAAGTGGTATGAATGAAGGCTTTTTGTTTTTTACAATAAATATTTGAAGGGATAATGTTTTCATGAAGGTAGTCATATATATTGGATAACCAATTTAATATGGGACCAACATTATCACATACCATTTCAGATTCAGAATGTTCATGAGCCAGCTTTAAAATATGTTCAATAAGAAATTGGTGTTTAACACTAAAATGTTAAATTAAGTACTTGGAGTTTAACTTAGATTAATAGTAAATGGGTATATAGAAATGAAATGGCATAAGGGTGATAATCAGATCTATAGTAGAATAATTAGATGTTAAACTCAGATATAAGAATACATTGCATTCATTATGCTAAAATAGAGTAAATATGGAAAGTGAAACTATGATAGATATAGAAATGATAAAGAATTAAAGTACTTAGCTTGTTTTTAAGCTAATGTAGTTATGGATATAGAATAGGTATAAATCATGCTAGAAGGATATTTTGGAATAGTCATCAAATTCTAACTCTAATACTTTTAGCTCTCTAGATAGTAACGTCAATTTGGGATGTTTATGCCAATACTACTATCTAGGTTCAACTCTAGTATCTTGTATAGAATAACTACTAGAATAGGATGCAACCACCTAGATGATTCTAGGTTTTACTACACCTTTGCTCTAGTACATTCAAATCTAGACCATGGATAGTCCCTCCTTTTGAAATGGCAAAATCTTAGTTCTCCATCTCCATAGTGACCTTGGGTAAAAATGGGTTAGTGGGCACACAATGTCTAACTGAACCTAAAGACCCTACTATCATAGGTCACTACCTACATATCCAATACTCTATAATATGGATTTAGACCCATGTATTTATCCCTTACATTTTGCCTTGTGTGTGAATCATAAAATATTGTGAAAAGTAAGTATAATCGTGACCTATCTTGTAACTTAGAAAATTAGGCTCTTGGGCTTCTCCTTTTAGTATTTCAAACCTTTATATGTGATGTGACTATGACTGGTGTGTAAATAGGGAAGCTTTATTCAATTAAATTCTTGATGAAGTGTTTTTGATAAGTCACCTTAGTCTCTTTGGTCTTTTTCTAGGTGTCATAGATCAAGAGTGAATGATGGTTGTTCTTGTATTTATATCAATCCATTTGGATTAATAAATCACATTAAATAACTTAGAACAACCATTGGAATATGTTTCATTTTCAAATTAGATGACTTTAGGGCACTAGACACTTGTGTCAGGATATGATAGTAGTGTTAATGTTAATATTTATCTCAAACATTAGTGTCTAGGGAGAAAAAATGTGAATACAAGTTCAAAACTTTAATCATTCTATACAAGATATAAGACCTGGGTCATCAACATAATACTAGTCGTATTAAGAGATATAGGCCAATAGGCACAAAGATAGAGCAAATGTAAGGCTTATAGAAGCAAAAAAGGTAAATAACTGAGAGGAAAATCTAATGTTTGAGATTTTCAAGTGTACAAGATTGAGGTTTTATATAATCATAAATATCATCTACATCCCCCCCCCCACGTAATCTAATAATTAAATTACTAGTTTAAAACAAAGGAACATGTACCTAGGTGTGTAAGCATACCTTGTCTTTGTGTGTGTCCAACTTGAGTGTTTTTCTAGTGACTAACTTTCAACCAATAGTATCTTATAGTATAAAATAAATCTATATAATATTCATTTAAATTAATTAAAATATATTAAAATTGAAAGAGTAATATTTTATACACATGTGCGTCGATGTAGCTGCCTTGCCTAATGGCAAGATGTTTTGAAAAATATGTTTCATTATAAGTCTTTGAAACTGAGACTAGAAAAAATATAGATAAATATTTAAAGTGTATATATCAAAGGAGATATATAAAGATAGATAGATTGGAAGGCACATGCCCCCAACTTTTAATAAAAAGTGAGTTAGCACCTAGTAGTTAAGATTATCTCAACCATACAACCCAATGATGCTTATAACCTAGTGAGGCTTGATCATCCAACCTAAAAACTTGGAAATATTAAAAAAAATTATCATATCAACCATACCAAAATTGAGATAGCTTCATTATATTGTCTCAATAAAATTCCATAAAAATCTATGGGTTATTAGTACAAAAACATTTGTGATATGGTAACAATCTATAAAGGAGTTTTGGTATCTAAAACTAATTTTGATTTTATAATATTATCCACATGTTACATAGAATATGCACCTTAGATATGTCTCATGTTAAAACTATGTAAAATAATAATACCAATGTATAGAATTCTGCCACAACTTTGAATCTGAATCATATAATTATGTTCTTTAGCTAATTCAAATAACTGTGTAAGTGTGGATGACATGCTATCAAAGCATTCCCCCATTATATATGGAGAAATATGAAAAATTATATAAGTACAAATTCTGAGGACATGTTTTCAAAATATGCCCCCACTATAAATTGGAGATGTTGAATATTGAAGAGGTGTGGAGAACAAGCTTCTAAAGCATGCCCCTATCGAATCTAAAAATTGATATAAGTACCATGTAATGAATGAGTGTGTATAACATGCTTCCAAAGCATGGCCCCCACTGAATCTAGAAAATTTTAATGTGTGAAATTCATGTCCATATGACATTCCCCCATTTAAACTATTTTAGATGTGGATAACATGACTCTATGACATTCCCACACTAATATGTCCTCTCTTTGATGTGAGGAAAAGATAGGAACTGGTAGTTACCTCATCTCAAAAGGATAAGACAATTGTATAATATTTTAATGTAACCATGTACCATATATAAGGAAGATGTCTAGGTACAAATATCATTAAAGTGCATAAAACCAATGTGATCACATGTAGGCCTAAAATGCATGATAAATATCATGGCAACATCTAGATAGTAATAGTAAAAGCTTAATAATAAAGCAAGCACACACATAAGATCACTCAAAATTAATTCAAAATTTAATGTTCCAAGGAGATTGAAAACAAGGGGCATGTTCAAATGCCACATAATCTAAGGAACACAACTTAGTCAAATGTCCACAAAAGGCAAGGATGACATATTCAAATGTCCATAAAACAAATAATGAAATATGTAAATGTCAATGAAATCATACATAGGCATGGGGGATATAATAAAAATTTTATATTAAATTCTCAAACAATTAATACAATAGCAAGGTAAGACACTCAAGGAAATGCATAAAGTACAGCATAAGAAACTAACATCAACATGTCATAGTATCCCATGAATCTAATGTGTTAGGAAAATTACGTTAAGTGTGTAGCATATCAATTACCATATTAAGATATAATAATAGGTAAAGGCATCTGTAAGTATATATGTAAGCTCAAACATGATAAGGTAGAGTTATCATTAAATCATAAACCCTATGTGTATCAAGATCAAAGAAATAGATGCCCCGAATGTCCATTTTAAATGAGTAGAGAGAAAACCCAACATCTGAAATAGGAATGTATCATGTATCTATGTATGCTTGTATCACACTGAAGTATAATTGTGACACATATGTGTATTTAGGAGTAATTGAATATGTCATCCATAAACATGTAACTAATACATATATGCTGAGGAGCTAATAGAGCATGTAAGTGTTGAAAGTGTTTTTATATTTTTGGATGTTTTTTTATTTTTTTCATATTTTTTAAATTTTTGGAGAAGAAAGATCATACTATGATGTCATCTAATGGATGGTCATGGATATCTCCCCATTGTGAACCTTACAACTTTAAGTTGGATCTTTTACACTATTTTCATCATGATTAGATAGGTTGAAAAAGTACATAGCATGTTCCTCATCATGTTTTGTATGTTTTGAATAAGAATTAATGTTATCATTTAAAAAAATTATTAATTTGCCTTCATGAGGAAAAGAGATACCTTGCTGATTGGGATCAATTTTTGCTCCCATTTGGTATAGCCAAAGAGTTCCTAGTATAAGTGCATATGGAGATGTGGTAGGCATAAACCAAACTTGTGTTTGAATTAATTTAGGACCATAAGAAATTGGTATTATTATGTTTCCTAAGGAGTCTTTCAAATTGACCTTATTTTTCAAGTCTTGTAGATTAAAACCAAGTTCTTGAAAATTATTTATATAGAAAGTGGTTTTTGTTTGTGTAGGATCAATATGGTTATGCTAAAAATAAGCATCATCTATGTATCATATAATCATTAAATATTATTGGCATGTATTATTTTTACTTTGTTGTGAACCTAATTCCTTTAGAGGATCCTAAAATAAAATCTTTTGGTCATTAATAAGATATTGGATCTTATGCTTCAAGGTAAAGCAATGGTTCATAAAGTGTTTGGGTCCCTGACGATAATGAAAATAAATATTTGCATCATATCCTATGGATATAGGTTTAATAATATCAACATCTATAGGATTAAGGAGATATATAAGCTATCACTCTAGTAACCATGGGAGTAATGAATCTAGGGACTTGGGTAAACATGTAAATTATCTCTTTAGTGCATTGGATAAGACTAGTCGGTTAGGTTCTTGTGATAATGTTTCAATTATGGACTCATATTCAGAGTTTTTTGGTTTAGGATTATCTATTTTTTATACAATTTAATAGTGTTTGAAAGGATTAGGATCTATTGGACATGTGTAAAGGATTCCCTGATGACAAAATTTTAAGCATGTGTGCAATGTAGATGGAACCACATACATTTTATGTATCCAAAACCATCCAAATAAAGTGTTATATTTTAAATCATTTGGCATAACTTAGCACAAAGTAGGAAATGTATGGGGACCCATAGTAATATTCAGTGTAATTTTACCAACTAGAGGACTTTGTGAATTATCAAACCTTTTTATTTGCATAATTATTTTTTAAATAAGATTTGGGTTAAAACCCATGGTGGTTAGAAATTGTATTCTACAATTTTAGGTTTGATTTATTATCAATGAGAACTCTTTTGATAAATTTACTTTATATTGTCACTTATATGAATAAAGGAAATTTTTGATCAATAATATCTTTGGATGGAAAATCTATTGGATTAAAGGTAATGAATTTGTTATAGTTCTTGAGATATTTCATGATATCCACAAAATAATCAAGCTCAATATCACTTGGAACTTGTGTCTCACATAATGCCTCATATAGGATATCCTTATAGACATTAGATTACTTTAGAAGCTCAGTGATTGAAATTTTTTCATGTGTATTGTTCAATTGGTTAATAATGTCATATCTCTTATATTCTAATTTTGTGGCATTGTAAAAGGAATTTTGAAGAGAGATCAAGTGTTGATTTCTAATTTAAACCCTCTTATTATAAACATAAGAACAAGGAGTATGTAGGAAAATAAGTTTTAAATCCATTATATATTGGAATGAGTTAATCAGGCATGAGATATAATAGGTAATAACCAATATAAGGTATTAGACCATGAAATATTTTACATATAACTATATGGAAATCATGATTACAAATTTATAATAATCAAGGAGTGGTAATAGAAAAATCAAAGAACCATGAGTAACCTAAGGGTTGATGTTCCAATATTAGGTTCACCAAATTTTTAACCCTAAAATGTTAAATATAATTACTTGGAGTTATCCTTAGATTAATATTAAATGGTTGTATATAAATAAAATGAAATAAGGGTGATAATCATATCTATAGCATGCTAATTGTAGACACCTAAATCTAGCCACCAATAACCTCCAACCATGCTTTTGGCCAATTTCCACTTAAAATGCACAATTTCTCCTAAAAACATTAAAACATATTAAATAAGTTGAAATTGATATATTCAAGTGCTGATTTTTCCTAAACTATACCTAAATGAAGAAATGCAATTTATGGGCTAGCTAACTTTGATCAAATCATTTCAAGTTGAAATGCTAATTTTGCACCTAGGTGCTCTGGATTGATCTTTCCTATCAAATATCTTGCACGAGACATGTGCCTTTTTTATTTGGTTTTGGTAACATCCTAAATGGGATAACGGATCCAACACATCTGACATTGACTTCTAATTCTAATCTAGTCAAATTATGGACCAATAACAAAGCATTCTAATCAATTTGAGTAATTTTTGCACAAAGTGCTTAATCATGCTTAGAGATAATTAATCCAAGTTAGATCCTAATTAATAATTCCATGGAAACTTGTTGAAAACTTGTTTTTGGAAATGAATATTGAATATCTGCATCATTAGGTGACCTCATTTCTTGAGAAGACATCCCTAGGCCATAAATGCCACAAATATCAAGATTTATGCCTTCCATGCCTCATCAAAGCCCTCCATGCCTCTTAATTTCTCCTCTATCCCAAATATTTATGAGCTTATTTATAAATTTTAATTACATAATTTGATTAATCCTTAGCCACACATCTCAATCCTGAGATGGATAGTTTAGGTTGATTTTAGATATTTGAAAAAAATTATAAATAGGAGGCCTTACCACATCATTTCTATGCTATTTTGGTGAAAATTTATAATGCACAAATGATTCCAAAATCCATTGCAATTAGTGTTACCATGCCAAATTGATTCCAAGCCAATCCAAGCCAAAGCCACAAGGTGCCAAGGAGAAGAGGAGATAGACAAGCCTCCTTTGATGAAGACTTCATGAGCACAAGTAGAGAAATCCACTACAATAAGAATTTTGGAGCATCCAAGGAAGGTAAAAGAGGTTTTATTTTTCATTTTAGTTATATGTTTTATTCATATTTTTAAATTAAGCTCTCCCTAGTGTCTAGGCCTAGAGATGTTATGCTAGTTAGTGTGTTTCTTTCATTTTATTTTCATTTTGAAACTAACATGATACTAACCATCCTCTCTTGATTCAAGTTCTTAGATTCACACCAATTAGATCCTAAACTTAGATATAAGCATACACTAAATTCATTATGTTGAGATAGTCTAAATATGGAAAGTACAACTATGTTAGATATAGAAATGACAAATAAGTGAAGTGATTAGCTTGTTATGATGTTAATGTATTTTTAGATCTAGAATGTGAAAAAATCAAGTTAGAAGGAGATTCTATAATAATTGTTAGATTTTGACTTTGATACTTCTAGCTCTCTAGATAATAACATCAGCTTGGGATGCTTATATCGATGCTACTATCTAGGTTTGATGCCAGTGTCTTGTAAATAATACTTATTGAAATAGGATGTGACCATCTAAATTATTTTTGGTTTTGATTTACCTTTTCTCTAATGCATTTAGATATGGTTCATGGATAGTCACTCCTTGTAAAATGGCAAAACCCTAGTTCTCTATATTCATAGTGACCTAGGGTAAAAATGGGTTAGTGGGTACATGGTGTTGAGCTAACCCCAAATACCACATTATCAAAGGGAATTGCTGACATATCAAATACTCTAGAAGATGTTTTTAGACTCATATGGTTATCCCCTATGTGTTAGCTTGTGTGTGAATCATACAATATTATGCAAAGCAAGTATAACAGTGGCCTAGCTTGTAACTTGGAAAATCAGGCTCTTGGGATACTCCCTTTAGTACTTAAACTATATATGTTTTTTACCTATGACTAATGTGGAAATAGGGTAGATTTGTTTAATTAAATTCTTGATAGAGTGATTTTGATAAGTTTTTTTGGTCTCTTTGGTCTAGGGTAATTTTAAGAGCCCATATAAGAAATCCCCTTAGATTTCATTGGTGAATTTAAAGATATTTATTTCAAAGCCATGGAAAATATAGGGGGAATATAAGTATGCAAATGGATGTACTAAAAACAAGCCAAATACATTGTGCAATTATATGGTTGCAATAAGTAGGTTGTATTAATATACAGTCAGTTGGTTGCATTGCATATCTTCCCAACAACAAAGTATTTCAATTGCTAGGTATATTTCCTGTAGGTTGTGCAGTAAATGGGAAAAGGGAATAAAAACTTACCTAAACCTAAACATTATTACATAATTTGATTACTCTTGAATAAATATGTAATTTCAAAAAAAATCATCCCAATCTATGTATGTATGCAAAAGTTATGGACTCCAGAAGTTGGCAAAATCTGCATTGCATATGCAACCAGTTGATTGTATATGCAATACAACTGGGTAGTTGCATTGCATATATAAATAGATAGTTGTATATGTAATGTAACTACATAGTTTTATTTCATATTCTATTAGCTAGTTGTATATGCAATACAACTTTCTAGTTCCATATGCAATGCAACTGACTGGTTGCATATGTAATGCAAATTTTGCCAACTTCTCGAGTCCATAACTTTTACATACAGACTCAGATTGAGATGATTATTTTTTGAAATTTAATAAATTTTAGATATAAATATAAATATGATAAAATTTCATATACATATGCAACCATCTGGTTACATATGCAATGCAACCAATTAGTTGTATATGTAATGCAAATTCTGCCAACTTCTTGAGTCATAACTTTTGCATATAGACTCAGATTAAGATGGTTGTTTTTTTGAAATTGCATAAATATTTGATAATAATAAAAATATGAAATAATATTTAGGTTTATGAAAGTTTTTTATGACTTTTTTATTTCACCCCACAACCTATCTATTTTAGCTCTTCAATGCACACAATGACCTCCTGGTGTCCCCAAAATTTAACACTTAAAATTTTGGGATACCCTTATTGAAAATTTTGAATTTTTGTCCTATGTCAGTTAGTTGTACTTATTAAATTAGTAATTTTAATAAACATTTAGATTTTATTAGTTTTTGTGTCTAATTGCTTATTTTCTTTAGTTGTTCCTAGTCACTCTAGGGGATTGAAAATAATTACTTAAAGCCATCACGAAAAATCCATTTACTCATCTCTTTCAGCATATCAAAGAAGCTAAAGTGCTTTAACTCATTCATAATGCAAATCAGGTTCTCTAAACTACTTTACTTATTTCCTAGTTCAAATCGAAGTTATTAAGTAACTTTACTACACCCGATAAGCTTTACCTAGACATACTCGAGTTTTTGCCACAACTTTACTTATAAAAAATTAAAAGCAAAAGCAATGTAGGTTCATGAACCTAATATACTCATTGACCTAGACCTATTCATATTTGTGAGGGTGATCTACTCAAAAGGCTAAAATAAGTAAAGTAATTCAAAAAACTTGATCTAAAAAGGGTCAAGGGCTTACGTGGCTTCCCACGCATGTCATTGATACATTGTTTTTTTTTTATATTAGGGAATTTCCACCTCATTTCCACCTGGTAGCTAAGTTATTAAACCAAGTAACTACATCTACAAACCTTGAGCTGTGTGATTTCATCCTTTGGATCATCTTCAATAATTTTTTCTTCGACCCATTTGCACTTGAGGAAGGTAGATCTCACCCATGTGCTTCTTATAGCTTTTTGTTTATTTTTTTATTTTTTCTTATATTTGAAAATTCCTTATGTCACCATGAATGTTACTATGTTAAGTTTAATTTATTCCATTTTTTCTTTTGATTTATTAAGCATGATTAGGTATTTTGAAATGCATAATTACATTTGTAATTATTTGTCATGTTAAAATTTGAGCAAAAAAATACTTGAGAGATCAAGTCTTTCAAGAAAACCTAGTAGCTAGATTACCTTGCCCACTTGGGTTTACCAAGCCTCATGTATTACTCAAGTTTTTTAATTCACTTTGCTTACTCAGGTTCTAGACACCAAACAACTACCCTCAAAAAACTTGATTCCTAAGAGCTTCACCCTATGGGTTTTTTAGCTCTGCTTACTCAGGCTTTATAACACTGCTTACTTGTGTTTCCAAACCTAAGTTTCTTCCATTAATAAACTTGATTTACTAATGATTTATTCACCCAAAATTATGATCCTAAGTAACTAGCCTAGGAAACCCCAACCCTTAAAAGACCAACCTACTGAGGTTTTCCTTTCCCTTCTCACTTACTTCGAGTTTCATGAATGTAGTTACTTACCTAAGAGATCCTAAAGTCATCAAACATCATGAACTCAAAGTTGTATGTATACTCCTAGTGATCTATTTGGGTTTTAAAATGCTTAAGACTTGTGCTTTTTAGATCAACTTGGGGTTGTGAAACCCTACTACTTAAAAGCAAGATACTTAGTTTTTCAATGTTTTTAGCTACTCAAAACTTGAAGCTTACTTATGGATACTATAAGATCAATAATTCAACTCTTTTTTCAATATTTTTAAACCAGTTGGAGAAATTAGCAAGTGTTTAAAAGCACTTATCAAGATCTTTAGAGTTAACACTAGCCAATGTCTAGATCAGAGGGATCAAGAAGATCAAAAGAGGAAATAGCTAAACTGGAAGTACAAACTACATAGATTAAAGAAGTCGTAGAGTTGGCACTTGAGGGGATTATAGAACCAAGAAGGAGAGGTAAAGAAAAAGCTAAAAAATCCAAGTCACAGGAGCCCAAGATGAAGGATGAATACAAGGGGTACCCAATTGAATCAAGCATCATTTCTAAGCTAATTGAGATAAGTAACACAAACATGGGGCATGTGTCTATGACTAAATTATTAGAGAGATATAAGGCCATAGCTAAGACCCCACTCATGTATGCTATGACCAGTAATGGAATTTTGCAAACTATAGCTTTCCCAAGCTCAACTCAACTCCCTAAATTTGTGTTAGCATGTGCCAAATACTATGACTCTCTTACTAGGGTTGTGAGAGATGTTGTTGGAAATGTAGTTGTGAGACTAGATGTTCAATATCTCAACTACTATCTAAAGATCCTAACATCACCAAAATTAATTGATATGACAATGGAAAAATCCAATAAGCAATGAGAAACTAAGACATCATAATGTATTAAGATAATTAATAAATATTACTTGAAGAAGGTGAAGCAAGCCTTGATATTCCCAAAGTAAATAGTAAGATCAGACTTCATTTAAGAAGTAGATGACATAATCCAATTACTATCTAGAATTAATGGAAATAAGAATTCCAAATGTTTCTCACCTTGGATGTATGTTTATATTAGAACTATTAATGTCAGTAAGAGCTCAGCCAGGATTGAGTGGGAAAGAATGATAAGTGATAATATGGGTCAACAATTGAGGAACATATTATAGACTTTTGACTTCAAAATTACCCCATACCTTATGTATATAGTAGCTTTAAGTAGAGCCTTTTCAAGACTAAGGACAAAAGGCACATTGTCCTCTATGCCAATATATGAATTTTATCCTCAACTGGTTCCTTCAAAATACTACAAACATTACATTGTAGTAAATGATGGGTTCTTTTATGAACTTATTTACAAATTAAATATAGATCTCAATCATAGAAGAGTATCAAATGAAACAAGGGACATAATTTCATAATATGGTTGCATTTTCATTCAATTATTTGACTTCACATACATCAGAGTGGGGGGTTTTTGAGGAAATCTATCAAATTACCCAGATACCCAAGTTACAAATGGATTCTCATGGAAATGTGTAGACAACTAGTTGAACTACATGACTTGCAGTCAAAATATCACCATGCGTCCATTAACTTTCCCATTGTATTTGGTCATTACCATTATCCAAGCATTTATAAGGTTAGAAATGTATAAAAAGAGATGTACCATCATTACACCCAAGAAAATTTTGAATTTAGGATCAACTTTGATTATAGAGGAGTGGAACAAACTATATTTTCTTTAGAATACATGCATGTCTCGACACTTTAGGATTTTTGAACTGACTATAGAGATGAGTTTGATATGAGGAGAAGGGACAACAATAGATTATATGTTGAGAAAATATGTGTTTTTAACTTAGCAACAATTATCGATGATATGGAAGATGATGGGGTTGTCACAAGTGATGCTTTTCATATATTAGGAGGGGATAATGTCCCACTTCTAGTAATCATTTTTGGCAAATATCATGATAAGACTATTTCTAATAGAACTTCAAATGTTTTGGAAATGACTTCTACTTGGCTCCTTAACAAAGGCTACTGCTTGAAGGAATTGATAAAATAAACCACCCAAGTAGGATAAAAGAGAAAATAAATAGTATAAGGAGAGAGAATCCAAGGACCTACAAAGAAGATAAAGTTCAAAAATAATAGTGATGATATTTATTTAGTGGTGAAAGACAAAGAACTTGTTGATCTAGTTATTTCTACTCTACCATTGGTTTCTTCTATTGGTACAGTTGTTCTTATTATCCCCACCACCCCTTCCATTCCAACTCTAACTACACCCACCATAGATCCATATGTACTAATGCTACCTCCTAAGTTTTATAGCACCAAAGTTCTTAAGAAGCCCATTCAAAAAGACACTAGTGCTCCCCCTCCTCCTCTTCCTCCATCATCTCCATCAGTCTCACCACCACCACTTCCTTCAGTAGAATAACCCACCCTTGAGAGGGAATCTACAAAAATTAATACTAAGGAAGAGACTCCATCTAAAAAAGAAAAACAAGAAAAGTTGTAAAAATCAATTGAACTTGAGAAGGAAGATGTTGAGGAAGTGGCAGAGAAAGGAGAGGAAGTTAAACCATAAAGAGAAGTAGTTGGGGTAGCAGAAGAGGGAGAGGCTGAGAAGGATAAAGAACTTGAAATAGTAACAGGGGTAATTCTATAGAAACTTAATGAGAAGGAGGAAGTTACTAAGAAAGAATTAGATATCGATAAGGTAACACAAAAAAAAATCAAGTTGAAGAACAAGCAGAGAAAGAGATTCAGAAAGAAACTCATGCACAGGAAATTATTTCTCAGAAACTAGTAACTGAGGATAATTAGTAATAGATGGTAGTCTATACAAATGTTTCTAATTCTATAGACTTCTCATCTTGGTTAGCTATGTAGACTACTACAAAATCTAAAAAAGGAATAAATCTTGAGGAGATGGACTTACAACTACTCAAGAATATAGATAAGAAAGGTAAAAAGCCCAAACTAGTTAAAGTAACTTCCAAATTATTGATTGAATCTTCAAGACAAATGTTTGTAGAAGTGTTAACTCATTCATAAGGGATGAGCAAAATTGAAGTTACAAAAAATAATTTAATAGTTACTAAGGTATCTTTGGGAGAAGTTACTATTGAGGGTTTGAAGCAAGACACCCAAAACCTAATAAATACTCTTTTCAAAAAGCTTGATGAAGAAAAGGCTACTAAGGCTAAATTGAAGGAGCTAAGGTTGCAAGATATGTTCCACAACAGTCTATTATTTTAGGGGAATTAATTAAGTAGCAAGTAATCATTGAAGTATAAGAAATTGGGGATAAAGTAAAAGCTATTGATGATTAGATTAAAAAATGCTTTAGAATGTTCAAAATCTCTTCCTCGATGTTCTAGTAATTCATACTGACATTTTTAACAAGCTAGCTGAATTGAAGACAACAATAAAGGAAACTGAGAATGAAAATGGGATTGTTGGATTGTAGTTGGATAGTCTACAAACAATAAGTATGTTGAATGAAAAAATACTAATTGAGGAAAAGATTGCTCTAGAAGGATCCATGAAGAAGATAAAATAGGATGAATATTTATTGGTTTTTAGAATGCATGTTTTAGAATCAATGTGTGAAGAGATGAAGGCTTTGAAAGAAGTTAGTGATGAAAAAGTGAATTTAGAAGATTGTCTTTTTGGATTTACTAGTATTTGGTATGATAATGTTCCAAGAACATCTGAGTAGTAATATGAGCAGTTTAAATAGTTGGTAGAAAAGGTTACTACTCCATTTATAGCCAAATCTATTAAGGAATTAATGAAATATCAGTAACAAATAAATATATTACAGCCAAAATTTGACAAAATAAGCTCTTACATCAGAAAGGTAGAAAGGGAAATGCTGAAATATGAGACAGAGAGACAAGCATCAAGGATTGGCTAAGCCTAATGATGAAGCAATTAACTTGACAATGTCTCAACATATAAAGTATAAAGAGAAATGTAGATCATAAGTTCATGAAGTGGATTAGCTCTTTTTACCCTTCTGTACAGCATTTTTTTCTTTCTTCTTATTTTCTCACATCCTATTCATTCTTTTATAAAGTAACTATTTTATTTGCTAAAGTATATTACTATGTAAAATTGTAAAACTTAAGTAATTTGGCTAAATGTCATTACTTGAAGTTATCTTGTAAAATTAAATTATTTGAGCAAACTTTGGGTTGCATGCAAAGTAATCATACTCAATCCAAATAGCAAAACTAAGAAATGCTACATGCCACAAGCCTTTGCATGCCATGAAGGAGAATTTTGAGGAGGATGCCACTTAACAACCTTCAACTTTTTGTGTAGCACATGGGAATTGGAGAAGTTAACTCATATTTATCTTTGACATTGGTTTTTTGTATAATTATAAGTTTAGACCTTCATGCGTAGGGATGATAATTTTTGGAAAGCAATCAAATGTAACCATTTTACAAGAAGTTTAAGAAATCTAAAACTTTGTGTTTAAGATAATCAAATTATTTTGTATGAATGTTACTAAAAGTGAATAAGAAGGAAAATTGTTTGCTGGAGAACTTTGTGTCTATGAGAATTATTCTATGCATTTTATGAAGATAAAATGGTAAACTTTGCATTATTTATTTATCTAAATTGAATTTGTTGCTTTCTTGATCATTTGATAAAACATTTACCACAATTATATGTTTATCTATTTGCATGAACATAGTAAAATTTGTAAATTATTTATCATGAAATGCATTTCTTATATTTCTCTTCTTTCTCAAGCATTTTAGTCTTTTCTTTATCCTCGAATCTATCTAAAAAACTTTACTCAGATTCCCAAAATCAGTTGCATACTTTCTACAAAATCCCTTTTTTATGTCTCATAAATGAAGGTATTAAAGTAATACTCCCAATTAGAACAACTCGAGAAACTCTGTGAATAACTGTAGGTTGTAACTAATTAAAACAGATAGACATAAAAAAATGGAAGCTTAGCTATTAAATGAAGGGGATTTAATCCCATGACTACCTAGGTAATTTTGACTATATGCAAAATATCTAGCCAATAATTTCTGGTGACTCTATTGGGGAACTACGATTTTAACTCCCAAAATAAATTTTAGATTGCATAAACCAATTGAGATAGGCAAAGTGTTACACCTATTTCTCATAAATTTCATAATTTTCAAACTTCTTCAACTACTGATTAAAAGTGTTGCATGCTAAGAAAAACATGTTGGTCTATTTTTAGTGCTTTGTTGAGTTTAACTTCTCTTTCTTTTTAGTGGGCATGTCCCCTTCAATTAGCATGTTGTATTTTTGTCAATTACCAGTTCTCTGCTTAGTTTGCCCCCTAGTCACTTTTTCAAGTTTATTTCATGTTAAGTAAACCACCACCCATGTCTTCTCTATAGAAAAAAATTGCAAAGAATAATCTTTAGAAGAATTTTTGCATTTCAAGCTAACAAATCAACCCTTTACAAAAGCAAGGAGATCTCAAGGTCAAATAGACAATTTTTATCAATTGCAAGAGCAATTCAATTTTAGTTTTCCTATTCAATCAAGAACATGAAAAGAGAGTCTCTCACGTATGAGACAGACACCAACTACTAAAAATTAGTTATATCATAATTTTTTGGTAATAATTCAACCTAAAAATACATAATTTATCATCCTTAGAAGAATGACATTACCACTTATTGTCACATGGGGGCCAACTATTGAACCTTTAAATTTGACTCCTCCTTTGCATGACCTGCCAAAAGGATCAAGGAAGAATTTTCCTAAATTTACTGGTGATGGTAAAGAAAATATAGATGATCACTTAGTTTCCTTTGTTATGGCATGTGGATTAATTGGCATTAAACATGAAGATGTTTCTGTTAGACTCTTTATTGAGACTCTACATGACTTAGCTATAGAATGGTTCTACTATTTATCTCCAAGAATAATAACTAATTGGGATACTATGCATGAGCAATTCAAAAAAAGATTTAAAGCTACTAAAGATGCACATATACTACATACTCAACTGACTTAGCTCAAGAAGGAACCACATAAATACATGTATGATTTTATTACCAAGTTTAATAGATTGATCTATAAAATTCCTCAAGTTACACTACCTACTGTGGACAATCAAAATTATTTTTTCATCAATGCTCATCTATCAGAAGTTAGTTATTAGCTACGAAGAGCACAATTAACTAATTTAGTATTAGCTCAAAATCTTACTATGGAAGTTGAAGACAATTTGATAATGGTTGGTAAAATCAAGAAAATAATTTCTACAAGAGACTCTTCAACTTCAACCACATCATAGACTACTGATCCTTTATTGCAAAAATTGGCTAATGACTTGCTTCAAGTCAAAAGATAAATCACTCAAGGTGCTCATGGAGGTGTTTCCCTACTAGGAATGCACCTACATGGAATTTTAATAATTAGAATAGGAATCATATTGTTGGTCCTTACTCCCAAAAATCATGTTGAGATGAGTGAGGAAGACCAGTTGACTGATGATGCTCATTAAAGTCTTAGTGATGAAGATGAGTTTGTGGATCCTACTAGTGACTCCAACATTAGTTACCTAGAATATTAATCTAAAAGTGACAATGAATAATCATTTGAAGAAGATCATTGTCATTCATTTTCAATTTTTAAAAGGTCACAAGCTAAACAAGTTGTTGAGAATTCTACAAAAGAATAAGATAAGGAGAAGGGAGATTATAGAATAGAGGTAAGTATTCTTAAGAGAGGTAGTCCTCTACCATCTTCTTTTGCTCCTAAAGATATTTATACAACTTTTTCCTCTCAGACTTATAAACTAGTAACTCATGCTACTAAAGCTAATCCTATTTTGTCTACTTTCATTCCCTCTTTTGACATAATTAACCATATAAAGAAAACCAAAATTCAGATGTCAAAAGTTGAGTACTTGAGATCCTATCCAGATAAATTGAATAGATTGGTCAAATTTGTTTAAAATAAAGGGTTAAATAATTCAGTCAATACATCTAAAGGTATCTTGACTAGTCCTTAACAATTTCCTTCTTAGAATAATGTTGTTTTTATTTCATCCATAACCACTTCTACATCTCAAAAGATAGAGCCATTTTATGTCTCCCTCTTGATTAATGGATTTAAATTAAGAAATTGCATTATGGATTTTGGAACTTTAGATAATTTAATGCCAACTAAGGTAGATGATGATCTTGGTCTTACCTTGACTAAGACAATAGGTAGGTGTTACTCAATGTAGAGGCAAGTTCCCCTAATCAGGCATATCAAAGATGCTCAAGCAGTCTTGGTAGCCTTTCCAAATAAAAGATTAAAAATGACAATTCTAGTAACAAACATTCATGTTTCCTATGGAATGTTACTAATTAGAAACTTCTATAAGGATCTAGGTGGATAAGTAAAAATGGATTGTTTATGTGCTCACATTTTGATCAAAAGAGTGAGTCAAAAGTTGGAACTTGAAAAGAAATCCAAATACATAGTTTCCAAATATGATGATCTAAGGTCACACTTTTTTTAAGGAGTCTGATCATGGAGTTTACTATCTTGAAATGGAAAAAGAGATTCAAGAATAAGAGAAAGAAGAAGAAAAGGACCAGATATGGATGTTAGAGTTTGATGGCAGTTGTAGATTTCCTGGTTCAGGTACATGGGTAATATTGATATCCCTTGATTTAGAAATATTTCCCTATTTGTATAAACTCATGTTTAAGAACACTAACAATATAGATGAATATGAAGCACTCTTGTTAGGACTTGATCAAGTGAAAGAAAAAGGAGTTAGGATCCTTAAAGCATAAAGTGATGATGAATTCATAGTGAGACAAATCAAAGGTTAGTATTAGGTGAAAAAAGACAAGATAAAGCACACTGTGATTGAGTTCTAAGTGCCACTCTTGACTTTTTAGATTTGATTTGCTCACTATTACTGTATCTCTACTCAATCCAGAATAGCATCCAACACTTTTAAAAAAAGGTAACTACAAAGTAGAGATGGTCTACCATCCAAAGGTCCTAGATAGTGTGGAACAGTGGAAATTTTTCAATGATGATAAGCAAATAGATGTGTTTTTTTAGCATCAAGTCAATTTTGAAGGACTATACTTCAAAGGAAGCAACTCACATCCACATGAGATAACAACAGGTATTACTGATCCTAAACTTACTCATAGTTAGGATATAATTTAGTTGAAAGGAAATAAAATTCTTAATGGCTTAGTCTCCTTAGAAGAAATATTTGACAAACATGATAAGTTTCTAAATAAAAAGAAAGAGTATGGTGATACTTCTTCTCTAGAAGTAGAACAGATTAATTTGGGTAGTAAAGAAGATTCTAAGATGGTTAACACTGGTAAGTGTTGCTCTCAAGAATAAAAATAAGTGTTCATCAACCTTCTCAAAAAGTATAATGATGTGTTTTCTTGGTCCTATAAGCAAAGTAGTCTTACAAACCTAATAAGCATTTCCTAGACATACCTGGGTTTTCACCATAACTTTACTGGCAAAAAATTACAAGAAAAATCAATGTTGGTTAACAAGCCTGATCTATTTGTTGACCTAGACCTATTCAAGTTTGCGAGGGTGCTCTACTCAAAATGCTAAATTAAGTAAAGTAATTCAAAAAACTTGATCTAAAAGGGTTCAATGGCTTACATGGCTTCCCATGCATGTCATTAATAGATTATTTTTTTATATTGGGGAAATTCTAACTCATTTCCACCTGGAAGCTAAGTTATTCAACCAAGTAACTACATTTACAAACCCTGAGCCATGTGATTTCATCTTCTGGGGCATCTTCAATCATTTTCTCTTTGACCGATTTGCACTTGAGGTAGGTGGATCTCACCCATGTGCTTCTTATAGCTTTTGTTTATCTTTTTATTTGTTCTTATCTCTAAAAATTCCTTGTGTCACCATGAATGTTCCTCTATTTGATTTTGTTCATTCTAATTTTCCTTTTGATTTCTTAAGCATGATTAGGTATATTAAAATACATAAATTACATTTGTAATTATTTATCATGCTAAAATTTGAGCAAAAAAATTCTTGATAAATCAAGTCTTTCAACAAACCCTAATAGCTAGATTGCCTTGCCCACTCAAGCTTACCAGGCCTCATGTCTTACTCTGGTTTTCCAATTTACTTTGCTTACTTGAGTTCTTGACACCAAGCAACTACCCTAAAAAAACATGATTCCCAAGAGCCTCACCCTATGGGTTTCTATGTCTACTTACTTGGGCTTTAGAACTTTGAGTACTCAGGATTCCAACCCTAAGTTTCTTCCATTAATAAACTCAATTTACTAATGACTTATTCACCCAAAATTTTGATCCTAAATAACTGGCCTAGGAAACCCTGACTCCAAAATATTGACCTACTTAGTTTTTCTTTTCCCTTCTTACTTAATTTGGGTTTCATGAATGTAGTTACTTACCTACGAGAACCCAAAGTCATCAAACATCATGAACTTGAAGTTGTATGTATACTCCTAGTGATCTAAGTTTTCAAATGCTTAAGACTTGTGATTTTTAGATCAACTTCAGGTTATGAAACCCTACTACTTAAAATCAAGATACTTAGTTTATTTTAAGACTTTTAGCTACTCAAAACTAGAAGCTTATTTATGGATACTATAAAAGTAATAAGTTAACTCTTTTCTCAAAATTTCTAAACTAGTTGGAGCAATTAGCAAGTGTTTAAAAGCACTTGTCAAGATATTTAGAGTTATAAAGAGTTAATGTCTAGATCATAGGGATCAAGAAGATTAGAATAAGAAATACCTAAATTAGAAGTATAAACTACAGAGATTGAATAAGTCCTAAAGTTGACACTTGAGGAGATTCCAGAAATAAGTGGGAGAGGCAAAGAAAAATCTAAAAAATCCAAGTCACATGCACTCAAGATGAAGTATGAATACAAGGTGTACCCAATTGAATCAAGCATTATTTCCAAGCTAACTAAGATAAGTGACACAGACATGGGGCATGTGTCTATGACTGAATTATTAGAGATATATAAGGCCATAGTATGACCCCACTCATGCATGCTATGACTAGTAGTATAATTTTACAAGCTACAACTTTCCCAAGCTCAACTCAACTCCCTAAATTTATGTTGCCATGTGCCATGTACTATGACTCTCTTACTAGGGTTGTCAAAGATGTTTCTAGAAGTGTAGTTGTGAAATTGGATGTTCAATATCTCAACTACTGTCTAAATATCTTAACATCACCAAAATTAATTGATATGACAATGGAAAAATCCAATAATCAATATGAAACTAAGACATCATAATGTATTAAGATAATGAATACATATTACTTGACAAAGGTGAAGCAAGCCTCAAGATTCCCAATGCAAGTAGTAAGATCAAACTTCATTCAAGAAGTAAATGACATAATCTAATTACTATGAAAAATTAATGGATATGAGAATGTCAAATGTTTCTCACCTTGGATGTATGCTTATATCAAAACTATTGATGTCACTAGGAGCTCAGCCAAGATTGAGTGGGAAAGAATGATAAGTGATAATATGGATCAACAGTTGAGGAACGTATTATAGAATTTTGACTTCAAAATGGTCTCATATGTATAAAGTAGCTTCAAGTGGAGCCTTTTCAAGACTAAGGACAAAAGTAACAATGTCATTTGTGTTAATATATGAATTTTATCCTCAACTGGTGCTTTCAAAATGCTACAAACATTACATTATAGAAAATGATGGGTTCTTTTATGAACTTATTTGCAAACTGAATATAGTTATGAAGCATAAAAGAGTATCATATGAAGCATGGGACATAGTTTCATAATATGATTACATTTTCATTCAATTCCTTGATTTCACATACATCAGCATGGGGAGTTTCTTAGGAACACATGTCAAATTGCCCAAATACCCAAGTGACAAATGGATTCTCATGGAAATGTGCCAATAACTAGTTGAACTACATGACTTGTAATCAAAATCACACCATGCAGCCATTAACTTTCCAATTGTCATTAGTCATTACCATTATCCAAGCATTTATAAGGCCATAAATGTATAGAAAGAGATGTACCATCATTACATCCAAGCACATTTTGAGTCCAGGATCAACTTTGATTGTAGAGGGGTGGCACAAAATACATTTTTTAGAATACATACATATCCCAGCACTTAATTATTTTTGGACTAACTGTAGAGATGATTTTGATGTGAGGAGAAGGGACAATAGTAGATTATCTATTGAGAAAATCTATGATTTTGACTTAGCAATAATTCTTAAGGATATGGAAGATGATGGGGTTTTCACAAGTGATGTTTTTCATATAGTAGGAGGTGAATGTTCCACTTTCAGTAATCATTTTTGGGAAAGATCATGATAAGACTATTTCTGACAAAACTTCAAATGTTTTGGCAATGAATTCTACTTGGCTCCTTAACAAAGGCTACTACATGAAGTAATTGATGAAATAAAGCACCCATGTATGGAAAAAGAGAAAAAAAATAGTACAAGGAGAGAGTATCCAAGGACCTACAAAGAAGATAAAGTTCAAAAAGAATAGTGATGATACTTATTCAATGGTGAAAGACAAAGAACTTATTCAACCAAATATTTATACTCCACCATTGGTTTCTTCTATTGGTACAGTTGTTCCTAATATCCCTACCACCCCTTCCATTCCAGCTCCCACTACACCCACCATAGATCCATCATTACTAATGCCTCCTCCTAAGTTTTATAGCACCAAAGTTCCTAAGAAGCCAATTCAAAAGACACTAGTGCTCCCTCTCCTCATCCTCCTCCTCCATCATCTCCATTTGTCTCACCACCACCACTTCCTTTAGTAGAACAATCCACCCTTGAGAGGGAACCTATAAAACTAACTACTGAGGAAGAGACTCCATCTTAGAAAGAACAATAATAAAAGTTGGAAAAAGTAGTTGAACCTGAGAAGGAAGATGTTGAGGAAGTGGTAGAGAAAGGAGAGGAAGTTGAACCACAAAGAGAATTAGTTGGGGTAACAGAAGAGGGAGAGGTTGAGAAGGATAAATAACTTGAAAGAGTAATAGGGGAAATTCTAGAGAAACTTAATGAGAAGGAGGTAGTTACTGAGATAGAAGTAGATATCAATAAGGTGGCACAAACAAAAAAGCAAGTTGAAGAAAAATTAGAGAAAGAGATTCAAAAATAAATTCATGCACAAGAAGTTCCTTCTCATGAACTAGTAACTAAGGATAATCAATAGTAGATGGTAGTCCATACAGATGTTTCCAATTCTACAAACTTCTCATCTTTGTTAGCTATGCAAACTACTCTAGAAGCTAAAGAAGTGATAAATATTGAAGAGATAGACTTACAACTACTGAGGAATCTAGATAAGAAAGGTAAAAAGCCCAAACTAGCTAAAGTAACTTCCAAATTATTGATTGAATCTTTAGGACAAAATTCTGTAGAAGTGTTAACTCCTCCACAAGGGATGAGTAAAAGTGAAGTTACAAAAGAGGATTTAACAGTTACTAAGACATCTTTGGGAGAAGTTACTACTGAGGGTTTAAAATAAGACACCCAAAACCTAATAAATATTATTTTAAAAAATATTGATGAAGAAAAGGTTATTAAGGCCAAATTGAAGGAGGAAAATGCATAATTGTGTGACATAATAACTAAGGTTGCAAGATATATTCCATAGTAGTCTATTATTTTAGGGGAATTAATTGAGCATCAGGTGATCACTGAAGTAGAAGAAACTAGGGAAAAATAAAAATTTGTTGATTATTGGATTAAAAATATACATCATAATGTTCAAAAGCTCTTCACTGAAGTTCCACCAATTCATATTGAGATTTTAAACAAGCTAGTTGAATTGAAAACAATAATAAAGGAAATTGAGAATGAAAATGGGATTGTTGGATTGTAGTTGGATAGTCCATAAACAATAAGTATGTTGAATGAGAAAATACTAATTGAGGAAAAGATTGCTCCAGAAGGATCCATGAAGATAAAACAAGATGAATATCTCTTGGCTTTTAGAATACATGTTTTGGAAGCAATGTGTGAAGAGATGAAGGCTTTGATAGAATAAGTTAGTGATGAAAAAGTGACTTTAGAAGAATGTCTTTTTGGCTTTACTGGTATTTGGTCCAACAATGTTCCAAGAACATCCGAGTAGCTATATGAGTAGTTTAAACAATTGGTAGACAAGGTTACTACTCCATTTATAGCCAAATGTAATAGGAATTTATGAAATATCAACAGCAAATAAAGAGATTGCAGCCAAAAATTGAAAGAATAAGAGCTTACATCATAAAGGTAAAAGGGGAAATGCTGAAATATGAGATAGAGAGATAAGCATTGGTTAAGCTCGATGATGAAGTAATTAACCTAATAATGTCTTAGCATATAAAGTATAAATAAAAATGTAGATCAAAAGTTCATGAAGTGGATTAGTTGTTGAAGTATATTACTATGTAAAATTGTAAAACTTAAGTAATTTGGCTAAATTCCATTACTTGGAAGTTATCTTGTAAAAGTGAATTATTTGAGCAAACTTTGCACTACATGTAAAGTAATCGTACTCAATCCAAATAGCAAAATAAATAAATGTTACATGTCATGAACCTTTGCATGCCATAGAGGAGAATTTTGAGGAGGATGTCACTTAACAACCTTTATCTTTTTGCACAGCACATGGGAATTGGAGAAGTTAACTCCTATTTGTCTTTGACATTAGTTTTTTGTATAAATATAAGAGTAGGCCTGTGTGCCTAGGGATGATAATTTTTTGAAATCAAGCAACTGTAACCATTATACAAGAAGTTTAATAAATCTAAAACTATGTGTTTAAGATAATCAGATTATTTTGTATGAATTTTACTGAAAGTGAATAAGAGATAATATTGTTTTTTGAAGAACTTTGTGTCTATGGAAATCATTCTGTGTGTCCATGAAGATAAAATAGTAAATTTTTCATTATCTATTTATCTAAATTGAATTCATTACTTTCTTGATCATTTGTTGAAAAAGTTACCACAATTATATGTTTATCTACTTGTATGAACACAATAAACTCTATAAACTATTTATTGTGAAGTGCATTTCTTATATTTCTCTTCTTTCTCAAGCATTCTAGTCTTTCTTTATCCTCAAATCTATTTTAAAAACTCTACTCACATTCCCAGAATTAGCTACTTACTTGTTGCAAAATCCCTTTGTTATGGCTCATGAATGAAGTGATTAAAGTAATACCCCCAATTAGAATAACTCAAGCAACCCTATGAATAATTGTAAGTTATAACTAATTAAAATAGAAAGACATAAAAATACAAGAGCTTCACTGTTAAATGAAGAGGATTTAATCCCATGACTGCCTAGGTATTTTTGACTATATGAAAAATATCTAGCCAACACTTCCAAAATTTTACCAATAAATCATATTTAATATATATATATAAAGGCAAAAGGGACCTAATTTTTCTTTGAGGGATTATAAGCATTGGGTGATTTGACCCATAAAATAAATTACATTCTGATTTTTTAGGTGACCCAGTTCTATGTACTAGCCTTCCAAATTCACCAAAATCAAATTCTTAAAAACCAAATATTCATGAACTAACGAATATTTACCACTAAAATTTACCTTACTTTCATCTTTTTCTAGGTGTCAGAGGTCAAAAATGAATGAGGGTTGATAATGTATTTATATTAATTATTTTAGAGTAATAACTCACATTAAATCACTTAGGAAAACTATTATGGTACATTTTAATTTTAAATTGGATGACTTTAGGGCACTAAACACTTACTTCAAGATAGAATAGTAGTGTCGACACTACTATCTATCCTAGACATAAGTGTCTAGGGAGAAAAAAAGTAGGTACAGGTTCAAAACTTGTAGAGATGGAAGATAAGTACATTTTAAGCATGTTGAGCAAGATAGAATACCTAGGTCATCAACATAAGGCTAGTCAAACTAAGATCTATAGGCCAAGGGGCACAAAGATAGAGAAAATGTGAGACTTGTAGAAGCGAAAAAGGTAAATAACTGAGAGGAATATGCAAGGTCTAAGTTTTCCAAGTGTATAAGACTGAGGTGCTATAAAATCATAAAATATCATCTTCAACTGGTAATCGATAGCATTATCTACCATTTCTATTAAGGAACTAATTATTTCTATTATGTCATCAATTCTATTACTATCTCTTGGAATCTTTTCAAATTGAATGTGTTCAAAGCTTTACTTAAGATGGTCTACCATATTATTATAAGGAATAAGATTGTCATATTTATTTTGGTATTTATCTATTATTTGGTTAATAATCAACTAAGAGTTTAAATGAACATGTAAGTTATTGATATTCCATTATACTACTAAATGAAGCCCTCTAATGAGTGTTTCATATTCTGTGATATTATTGATACAAGAAAAACAAATGTTAAATACTTTAATAATGAGATACCCTTACAACATTATGAATAGAATATAGGCTCCTGATCTATGAGAAGTATAGGAAGAATCAAAATAAAAGTATTAGCGTTGAAGCTCAGAAGAAGTGTTATTTATAATCATGATTGACTCATCAGGAAAATTAAAAAATGAGTAGCTTAGTATCTAACAAGGGTGTTTTAGAAAATTAATTTTCAACTATATTCCCCTTGATGTCCATTTAATGATCATATTTAATATCAAATTCACTCAATATCATGATCCATTTGGCCATACAACTAGTCAAAGCTATCTTGGAAAGTAGATATTTGAGTAGGTCCACTTTGGAAATGACAATGGTCTTGTTGTTGAGCATATAATGTCATAATTTTTGGTAGGTAAACACCATGGCTAAGCAAGCCTTCTAAACTAAGCTATAATTATGTTCATAGAAAACCAAAGTGTATTTCAAATAATGTATGGCTCTTTCTTTCCCCTAATCATTATATTATGCCATGAGTTCCTCCAACACACATTTAGTTGTTAATATGTATATAAGTAATGACTTTCCAAGTGTAGGTGGAGATAGAACAGGTGGATTTTATAGATATTATTTTAATTATTCAAAGGCTATTCACAATCAACATTCCATCATAAAATGGTACATTTATTTAGAACACGAGTGAAAGGATGGAATATATATATATATACCAATTAAGAACTAAATTCTCTGATAGATTAGATCTTGCCTTATAGGTTGCGAAGTTATTTAAGATTAGAAAATGGAGGTATTTTTGTAATTGTTTAACCTTGGCTAAATTGACTTCAATGCCTCGATGAGAGATAATTAAACCTATAATTTTTATTAAATTAATTCCAAAGACACAATTTTTAGGGTTAAGCCTTACCTTATATTTATAAAGTCTTTCAAAGATTCTTTATAATACTTCTAGATGTCTTACTATGGTTTTGTATTTTCCCAAAATATCATCCATGTATTCTTTAACAATATCATGCATCATGTCATGAAAAATGATAGTTATGTAACTTTGGTATGTGGCACTAACATTCTTGATGCCAAATGGCATCACTTGATATCAAAGCATTCCCTATGGAATGGTGAATGTTGTCTTATGTTGATCTTTAGGTACAATTTAATTTGATTATATCTTGAGAAGCCATATCAACAAATAACATCATGCAAAAATATCAACAAACTCCCAAAGGAAGGAAGTAATAATCTCACATTCTTCTTCAGTGAGGATGTTCCAAGTTTGATCCATTTGGGATCGATAAGTGTTCCAATTTTGAATTTGATGGTATCCTCCACTAGTAGTTTAGAACCATATTCTAAAATAGTTGGCAATGTGGTACATCAGTCTTCATCTTATCTGATGGCTTGACTAGCTCATCAAGTTTACCCAATCAGAAAGAATTAGAATCACCAAGGTCTAGTAAAGGCCATTTGGTAATGGTATGTGGGAAATCTTGAGATAAATGATCAAAGATTATCTAATACTTTGAACTAATTCCTAAATGGCATGAAGTTATAAAACTAGAAGTGACCTAAGATTCATTTAAAAGAGGGTTAACTTCCCTATCCAATGGCACCTGAAATAGGTTTGTGCCATGGGACTTATCTTTTTCTTTACTTTTACCCTAGTCTAAAAGTGCCTCGAAAGGGTTTTCACTTTGGTACCTTAATGTTTGATTTTCTTTTTGTTTTTGTTTCTGACCAAAGAAGTTCGTTTGCTCTCTAAAATAGGTATCAAGGCCTGGGATAATGGAAAATCCCTGTTTGTGATCACAAAGTAGAAAATTATATCTGAGGCCCATAAATTCATAGATTGCCTCATTGTTATGAAAAACATCTAATGGTATATATAAGTCTTATTGGTCTTGGTTAATTAATTGGGGATGATAGAGGAAAAGAGGGGAATAATATGGCACAATAATAATGATACAGATGATATTAGGGTCAAATATATTGGTATCAACCAACTCATCATAGATGTTATCATAGGACTATGTGTCATTGTCATCATTGTTTGTGTTAGATGATAAATTAGAATCACTCATGATATCTAATGGGTTACCCCTAGGCAGTTTGTATCCAAAACCTCAAGTTCTTTTAGGTTTGGAAATTGATATTGGCTCAATAAATCCTTGATGTTTTCTCCCTAGGCCTTTTCCCTTGTAAGCTTGATGATCCATTATCCAATTTAGAATATGATACTTTGTATGTTGGTAACAGGTGGTAAAATCATCATTTTATAGCCATGAGTCATCATTGGACTTGAATTTTTCTTGCTCATTGGAAGTGTTTTTGGTAAAAACCATAGGTCCTTTTTGATGAGAATTATCCTTCTTTCACCATTCCATTTTAGGACTTTTCACTTTAGGCCTACCATATGCTTTAGGTATTTTAATAAATTTGGCTATATGAAATGTGTTATAAATTTTGTATTCCCCAAGGTTGTTATCTTGAATAGTGAAATGATTGGCTATTACTGTAGGTGGTGTAGATGAAGTGGAGGTAAGGGAACTTGGGTACACATAATGAGATTCAGGTAGTTGACCAACTATCTCCTTATCATTTTTAGGAACAGGCTCTATGTCAAAGTGATAGTTGTAACTTTTGTATTCTAATTTTAAATGTTTACAGAATTGGTATGGATGCAAGTCGCCAAGAATAGTAACTTCTAACCCAAAATGAGGAAACTTGATGCATTGATGAAGAGTATAAGGTATATCCTACACTTTATAAATCTATGGTCAGCCAAGGAGCAAATTATAAGATAGTTCTAAATCAATAACATGCAATAGAGTATTATGGGTTAGAGGCCTAATTATAATAGGTAAACAAATGGTACCTTGAGATTATTATTCCTCATTATCATAAGTTTTGATACTGATGTTATATGCCTAAATATTTTTTGATGTGTGGCCCAAGTGTTTAACTAGCTTTAAAGTTACAATATTCAACCCTAAACCATTATCTATGAGGACTCTTTTAACTTTATGTCAAGAAATTATTACTTTTATGTAAAGTGGGATATTATGGAAAAATACAAGAGATGATATATCCATTTGATAAAAGGTGAGTTTTTGGAATGGATCCAAATGACTCACAATATTTGGAATTTATCATGTGCTATGTCACTTAGGACCTTGGACTGACTTAAAAACTCTTTCAATATGTTTTTGTGGACATTTGATGTATGCAAAAGATCTAAAATTGAAATTTGTGTCTATGTATTTTGTAATTGTTCAATAATATAATAAGTTTAATCATTAATATGAGTAGTGGGATTGGTATTTTGAGGCAAAGGATATTGAATGGGAATTTTGGAGGAAGAAGGTGTAAGACCTTGAATAGCAACCGTAGAGCATCGAGTTGTGATTAAGCAACCTTGAGTTAGTAAAGGGTTACTAAAATTATAATAAATGGTATTAAAGATTGAAATGGTATCTCTTGGTTGTTGAGGGGCATTTGGTCCATTACAAGCCAGAGCAATATTAATAGCAAATAGAGGTGGAGGTCCTAGAATGGATGGAAAAAGTCTTTAGGTATTGTTGAAAATGGGCTTAGGATTGATCTGAATGGTATAAATGTGTTTGATAGTGATGCAACCTACAACATTATAATCATAAGGGACACTTTTATAATTAACTTTATTGGAATGGGTATCTTGACCTTGATTTTAGTTTTGTTACCAGTTGTGTCTCTGGTTCTAAGGAGGTTTATTCTGATTCTTATTATTGTTGGCATTATGCTATGAAAAAGGGTTTTGATAGATACCCAAATCTTGATTAGATGTCGTGGAAACTTTATCTAATTTTATTTCTCCACTTTCAAGTAAATATTGAATAAGATGGTGAAAATGCACACATCTATGAATGGAATGGCCTTTAACTTGATCATAATCACAAAATTAATTTTCATTATACCAATTTAGTTTAGGCTAGTTTTCTATAAAGGGTTTTTGTATTGGCCAAATGATCATGTTGGTGGTAACTAGCTTTTGGAAAACCATATCAATAGACTCACCAAGATTACTAAATTATTTTTGTGATAATGAGCTCTTCTCGAAGGTGGTATTTACAAATCAAGAGGTTGAGTAGGTGGGTTCACTTGAATAGGTGGTGGTTACACTATTTGCACATGATGTGATTCAGTTACCCCATTTTCTACAACATTTATTTTTTCATTAAATGGTTTAGGATTTTATGATGTACTTACTTGCACTTGTGTATAAATTTATGTTTGAGACTTATTCTAGGGCTAATTTTGAGAGTAAAGATTGATTATCCCTTTGTCGATGAGTGAATTTTTAATCTATATGCCTTTGACAATAAATTCTTCAAATGTATTGGCATAAATAAGCTTGAGGTTATGAGTGATATCAAATTGTGATTTGTAGTGAACATTACAACCAATTGTTTATTAGGGGGATTATATGGGATTCAATTGGCTAAATAATGCCATGATTATAAATAATTATCAAAGCTTTTTCCTTTGCATTGTTTAGAGTGATATATATAACCATAGTTAACTTGTGTTTGACAGTGAAAGAGAAGTGTTGTATGAATCTCTCAAATAAGTCATCAAAGTTATCAATAGAATTCTTGGGTAGGCCAAAGAACCACTATAAGGCATGCCTAGTCAAACTATGGGGTAAAAAGCAAAGTAGGTAAATAGGACTATACATAATTTCTTGACATGTAACAAATAATTATTTTAGATTATCCTTTAGATCATCTTTTCCTTTGTATTTTTCAAATTTTGGCATCTCAAAGTGATGTGAAAAAAGTATTTGCAGATAACTCAAATGCAAAAAAATGATAGGAGCATATGTCATCCAATTTAAACTTATTACTTTGATTTCCTGCCTCAATGGTCAAAATTGAATCTTTGACCTCTTGCACATCCTAAAGGGTAGGATTGAAATGAAAAGAAGTGGGAATTTTTTGTTGGGTATTTTAAGGTACAATACCTTGACTTGGATAAAGAGGTGGTATAAAATATTAGGGAATTTGCATGAAATTAGTTCTACTAGGAATATTCACTCTTTGAGTAAAGTTTTATTATTAATAGGGGACTTATTGTTGGTATGTCACTTATTATTGAGTGTTGCATTGATTTGGAGGGAACTGAGGCTTGAATGAAGGAATGTTCTATTGGGCATTCAATGAACTTGTTGGGATTGTAAGGTAATATGTTGTTGATTCCTAGGAATCTATCATGTAGGGGGATTTGTTTTTTATTAATTGGCACATGTTGTTGGCTTGGAGAGGCTCCTATTTTAATAGAAGTAGTAATTGGTTGACTTGTATAAACATGTTGTTGGTTATAAAATATTGGTTATGGATTGATTAGAACCGATTGCAATGGAACATTGGTTGCCACTTGTTGAGGTGGGGACTTTATCACAACTTGTCATAGTGGGTGATTTGAAATGTGTTGTTATGGCTCAAGGTATTTAGAATTTTTGAAGGAGGAGGTCATAGAGAAGATGGAATAATGTTTGGCTATGTGTTGGATGGTACCTGGTATGGGTTAAAATATGCACTTTGAAATCTGTCCACCACATGTGTATAATATATAAGGAGATCCAAATCAAGATTAGTTTTTAAATTAGTTTAAACTATGGGTGTGTTAAACATATACATAACTAATGTTTTGTGGGCAAACAGATTTAGATTATACATAGGCTAAGTAGACAAATCCAATGGATGTTCTATTGGAGGATTTCATTAAAATAATGTGGTATTTTGAAATTTTAATGCAGTTGGGCAGTTAGATAAAGTAGTTATAACCTAATTAGCTTATTCTATTTATGAATAAATAAGTTGGCTTTGTGTGGGAGAGTCAACTAGTTGACCCTTTGATTTATCTGACACTACTAGGGCTTAATTGAAAGTTTGATCTTGGCTAGAGGTAACCTAGTTGTCTAATAATGTAAGAGGTGTTTCCTCAGGTGTTCTAACCAAATATCATAAATGCTCTAAGGTAAAACTAGGTGGTAATTTTACACCCATCTCCAATAATCTAACAAGATGTTCATCTCTGTTGTCAAATAGTTTTCAATTGAATTAACTTGTCAATATTCATCACTTATTAGTGTATTGAAAAGGTACATTAGATTAAGTCTATGTTTAGTATCAAATGGAACATGTGAAAGGTATGGTTGGTATCTTCTTTATTCAACATTAGGTATTACAAATGGAAGATATGGGTTATGTTATTCAACTTCAATATTAGATGGTGAGTTAGCAAAGTATTGTTAGTTTTCCTCATCCTCTATATAGTGATCATACCCATAGGGATTGTAAACTACCTCATCATCAAATGAGGGGTTTTAAATGTCCCTAATACACATGTACTTAGTCAAGTATAATTTTTGGCTTGAAAATGTCTTGAATACCTAAAATTATGTTTTGACTTGGTATGTGACTTCCCTTGGAATATCACTTGGCATTTGATAAGATTTTTGGATTATGCTAAGTTAAATCTTAATTTGTAATACAAAAATCAAAGGTATGTAAATGTAAATGTTTCAAATATGTTTTCACCAAAGGGTAAACTCAAGTTTTGGGCATAATGATTGCAAGTATAAATGTTAAATGTTTGGACTTTAGGAAATGTTTTGCACTTGGTCTTAATTTAAAAGGTTTTTATCTTGGAAAATTGAATTTGTGAATAAATAAAGGAAACTTGACCTATTTGAGGCACTTTAGAAACTTTGAAATGTGTAAATTTTGGCACAATAATTATCTTTGGTTGAAAATGGTAAATAAAGATTTGAACTAGATTTCAAACTTTTGACTTTTAAAAGGAATTAGTCTTGGCACAATTTGACTAGAATTGGATCTTAGTCATGAAATTTAAATTAGACTTAGATTGATACTTGGTTTGAACTTGAAAAGAAGGTGATTTATAATTAGCACATGGATTTTAACTTATATTTGGACTCATATGAATGGCATAATAGCACAATGTGGACATAAATTTAGAATTTTGAACTTTGTTTGAAATGGCAATTTAGTTTAGGAAAATACTTTTGGTTCAAATCAAGCAGCCTAACGGTATTATTTGGAAAATTAATATAGGTATTGGGACCATATTCTAACATGTCACTTTTGTTTGACTTGGAATTTTGGTAGAGTAATGTGTCATTGTGTGTGTGTATAAATGGTTTAATCTTGAACTTGGTTAGTTTGATTTGGTATTCAAGTATAAGCAAGGTTTCAACAAAACAATCAAGTAACAACACATAAGCATTATAAGTCATTTTAATAATTAACATAGATTTTCATCACATCTATTGAAAAATTAAAACACTTTCCTTGAGAGAGGATTATAAATTTTAAATTTTCATTAAATAAATTGTAATTATTGGTGGTATTTTAACCCCACTATTCTCTCTCAAGGTTCGTATGATTAAGGTGATGTTAAAGGTTTATTATCTTTTCACCCCTATATTAATGAATGATCTACAATAAAAGAGGAATCTAAGAAGTAATCCAAGATTAGGACATTCATGATAGGGGCTTGTCCCTTTATAACCACTTTATCCATAAAGGTCTTAGTGAAGTGCTACTAGATTTGGGGTTTGCTTACAATTTTACTTGGGCTTTCTAAATGGTCCCTATATACAATCCATAATAGTCGGTACATGGTCACAAATCCATAAATGTGAAGAACTTCAATCTCATTTCTAAGATTAATCCTTTCAAGGGTACCATACATTGGCCTAAGATATTGTAAATAACTCCCCATGGTTACTTTCCTCACATGGTAATGTTTAAGCACAAATCTAGGCCTTCACAATGGCAATGTTCCTCAATTTTTATACCCCATCAAATAAGCAAGGTTTGGTATGATGCTAGTATGTCACTCCCTATGTCAATGCACCCCTAAATTCTTGTGAGAAGGTGATGAAATCCACCCCACAAATTCAAATGAAAAATAGGGTAAAAGGCAAACAAGAACTTTTACATTTCTAAGTCACCCAAAAATGGGAGAGCATACACCCAAAAATAACCCTACAAAACAATTAAGAAACAAGTAAACTTGTAAGAATGTAAATGACTTTGAAAATGAACAAGTTTTTTTATAACCTAGATTGAAGTGTGAATTCATTTTAATTCCCAAATCAAAATGTGAAGTAGAAATGATTTGTTTGACTTAAAATACCACTCTTTGACTAAGGTCCTACAACATTAATAATTATAAGTTTGATAAAAGTTGTTTTGAGTCAACAAAGAGCTTGAAATAATACTTATTTAATTCTCACCATTGATGCAAAATGATTTCATGACTATGTAGGCCAATTTCATAATTATCCCTACAAACAAAAATATAGAATAGTCAAAAATAATTTTGTTGATGTAGACAATGATTTTGCTACTAGAGATGATGATTTTATCACTAAAGAGGGTGATTTATCTGTTGATGATGACAATTTCACTACTGAAGATGATGATTCATCACTGAATATGATGATTTCACTTATGATACTTATGTATGAAAAACATATAAAAATAGTAAAATGATTTCTCTATTGAGATTCACAATCTATCTATTGATAGTTACGATTCCACAAATGCCAAAAACATAATTTCACCAATAACTGGAATAATTTTGCTAATGATGGTTTCGATTTCATGCATCTATAGAAAACAAGTTAGAATAGAAAGTATATATAAATTATTTTATAGTTTACCAATAATTTCACTATAGTGAAATTGTTTTCACTATGGAACCCTATAATTTCACAACTTGCCAAAAAAATAGCTAATGATTATTTTACCACTGCAAGTAATGATTTTATTATTAATCAGTTTAATTTCATAATTAGCTCTTGGGTAGAATAGAGTTAAGGCAAAATAAATGATTTCATTGTTACCCATAAATATTTTGATAATGATCTTCTCAAATTCATAATTATGTAGGAATGAATTCATTTTTTAATCTATAACGGACTTAAATGGAATTTGAAAGAAAAAATAGAAAGCTTGTTTGAAAAGCTAATTCTAATAATTATAAGAAGGTAAATGGTCTAAAAGAGCTTGTGGGATTCATCCAATACTTAGATAGGTCCCATGGGGCATGCCATTATGTAGATCAAGGATCTAAGAGAGATTAATCAAAAGTTAGTGAATAAAAATCTAAAACAACTTAAAGACATAATTTTTCAAGCCTAATCCCTAATTTGATGTATGGAGTATAAAAAAGAGATGCAAATTAGAAGATAAATAACCATGATTTTTACCTCCCTTAAATATTCATTTGAACACCAATCTAAAAAGACTGAGATTAGATTTTCAATTAGAATTCCTTATCAATGCTTGAGTCCTTACATGAGTAACATCCCTCCTTTTCTACACATGATTTAGCTTTGTTTTGGCATGAGAGTGTTGAATCAATATGAAGATATAATATGATTTATTCTTAATAAATTTACTTCAATAGAGCTTCTTAAAATGAGAGGTGTGAAGCTTACACTTATAGATTTCATGAATCATTGTGGACCATTTATCTCATCTCAAGATGGAGGGTTGAGGATCAATCCTCAAATTCATGATTACACACATGGAATGTGTAAGAGATGCCATTTAATACTTTTTTGGAGTATGGAAACTACATTAGAATAAAAATGTAATCATTAGTCCTCCTAAGTGTGTAATAGGGGTGTAATAAGAGTGTGTAAGTTAAGTGTAATACATGTCATAACCTTTGATTTCTTGCACACTTTACATGATGATGTCATCTCGGGTGAGGTAATACTCTAATTTTGATTTTAGGAAAATATTATAATTCAAATCCATGGATTTTTCTATTAGAAGATTAATTAGGCTTGATTAAGTGGATTTAATCAATAATTATAAGAACAATGGATTTTTCAATGTTTCTATTTGTCACTTAAGTATTCACTTAGTTGCCTTATGAAAATGCTTACAAAGGGTTGATTTAATTCAAGATACACTAAATAAGATTAATGATGCAATACAATCCATTTCCCTAATTAGGGATGTATCATTATGATTTTGGTTTTAAATGGCAATTTATGTAGGGAAATTAATTTTAGTTAGAGAGTTTTAGTTAAACCTACATGTGATTAAAAAAATCACTATGAATGCAGTTTAGACATGGAAGTGGCTAAAATGAAGTGTCTACAATAAATATGTATATAGAAATTATATAAGTGTATGATTCACATAGATGTGTTAGATAATATGCATGTATATCCAAATTATTCCATAATGACATAAAAAATGAACCAAATTGAGATATAATCTGGACCATATACATATACAAAATAGACCATATAGGCATATAAAGTGGGCCATATCAACATACAAAATAAATTGTGCTTAAAACTACCACTATCACAACAACTAGATTTTGTGTTGATCATTGCTTCCAAATAAATTTTGCCTCATTGCCATAGATGTAAAACTTGGGGTGTTGGATGTCTCATTCAATGGAGGAACTCTCCTCTTAGCTTATGATGGATTAAGTTTTTGTGAAACAACCTCATAAAATTATGGCACTTGCACAACATAAAAATTATTAAATTTAATATGTTAAAATGATGGACGGAAAATTATAGAGTTTTCAAGAACAAAATTTTACAACAAGGTGATTATGGACTCACTGCATGTCACCTAAAGGGATGCCTAGGACTTCATGACCTATAATATATTAGTGATGGATAATCCTATGGAACATACATATAGAGTTTTATCTATGTGCATATAAATATAAATAGGATGCAGAATATCATTATTTGAAATTGAAAAAATAATTTTAATGTATTCTCACCAGTCTTTGTTTCTGAATCAGGTGGTGTTAGGGAGATACTAGATCTTGGGATAGAACTTCAACATCACTCACAGGGTATTGTGATCCATTTGGGGTACCCATAACCACTCTCATCATTTGTAAAACCAAAAAATGAAAGAGGTTAATTATGAATCAATTAAAACTAAACCTATTTTGAGCTAAATCTAAATAATTCCTTCTACATAAAGAGGGATAGATAATAGCAAGGAACTATAATGCTAATTTATGTTCTATCATTATAATTTTGTAGTCTAGATGGGGTAATAAAAGTGTTTTTCATCACCTATACAAACAAACAATGAAATAGAAAAATTACATACCCTATTTAAGATAGATTAAAATTATTCTTTTTGTATACAAAGAGAGAGTGAGAGATCAATAGAAAGAGAGAAAAATGGTAATAAAGAGAGGGATTGAAATAAAATGAGAGAGAGAGAAATGGAGAGAGGGAGAGAGAGATATGTAATGTTCTCTCTCTTTCTCTCCTTCTCTTCCTATGTATATATCTCTTGTAAGAGGAGGGGAAGGCCAAGCAAGTAAACACACTAAAACTATGGTGTATACAAAATATTCAAACAATATATAAACTTAAAAAATTTAATTTTCCAACCTGAGTGTAGGGTACTATAATTTTAATCACAACCTCAACAATTAGAATCCAAACCAGATGGGGTACCTAAAATATCAGTTATCATTTATATAAGCAACAGATGAAAGAAGTCAAATATTATTCAATTAAGTAAACATATATTAAAATATAAACTTAATATTATTTTACATATATGTAAACAAACTATAATTAATTAAACTTGTGTGAATACATATGGTGAAGTAATTAAGGCATGCATATATGGCTATGTGCTAACCTGAGGTGGTGAATCAACTGTAGATGGCATATATACTCTAACTTGTGCTAATGTCTTGAGGTGTTTAAGCAAATTTAGATGTAATATACTATTTTTTTACTAGTATTCAAAGTTGAAACAATTATATATGGCATACATTATTTCATATTAATGTCCTTTATAAATGTGTGTCTAGTCTCCACAAGTGTACCAATTGGATTTACAGATGTAACCCCTATACGTCTAACCTAAATAGATGGTCCAATACACTTCCTCCCATATGATTTGAAATGATGTACAAGAATTTTAGGTTTCATGCTAGCTATGCCACCATGTAAATCACCAATATTAGGAGGGCCACTACTGCATGTGCCACCATAGATAGTCTATGTAAAATTCTTTAATGCATGTATCCCATGGTCAATAATAACCTATGTGAGACTAATAAATACCTCAAGAGTGTCCATATATGTACTAAAATGAAATATTTTAGGGAAAAAATTATGTGTTATTATATTTTTATTTCTTTATAGGTGCTTTTGGCAGTTTTGGTCCTGCTTGGCACTAGGTCTATCAAATGAGGACCCACCTCCCCTACCTTGGGAGACCTCCATGTTGAAATGATCCATAATTTCTTGTAGAATAAACTCACAATATATTTTTCTTAAAAAAAACAATGTAACCTCATTATTATTTCACATAGGCTCAACAAACACCATCCACCATCTATCTTAATTTTTTTTTAAATATTTGCATGAACAATAATCAATGCTAATGTGTTTGCAACTTGTTAGTGGTGGTTCGATGGTTATAGGCATAACAAATAAAGTACATACTTCTTATTTTGTTGTCTTTTTTTAATGTCCTCATATGATAATTTATTAGAATAATATTCTTTCAACACCTCTCTTTGATGTGGCATTGCATCAAGTTGGGAATTGGCATTTCCCACTTCATTGTAAATGACCTCTAATGTATTAGGAAGTGAATTACGTGCACTATATTTTTAAGAGTCACAAAAATTATTTATGATAATTTTCAATTGTTACTAATTTGAATTATATTGTTGATATAATTCAGCTTCTTTTACAAATTCAAAATGTTGGGTGGTTTCATTAGTGTTTTATTGGAGGTTTTCTTTAGGAAATGGGTCCATTGAATCAAGTATCTTAATTTATAAAAATAAACATTTTTATTAGGTAGTTGAAATTTTTTATCAGATAAATACAATATTAATTTAAACACCCTCTTACCTTTTGATTATTATTAAAAAATCATAACAAAAAAAATATTACAAACGTTAAGCATTCTCTATAGGAAAAAAACATACATAGGACCATGATGCAAGTGTGAAATATTGTTGGGGATGTAGGAAGACAAATAGCATAAATTCCCTCCTTTTTATTCTTCAAACTTATGAGAAACAAGTTCAAAATTTAAATGAAATATAAGTTTGTAGTTTGTGTAGTTTTTTAGGTTATAAATGATGTACGTCATTTGTGAAAAAGGGTGTATGCCCTTTAGGGTCAAGAATGACCTACCTACATTTTGGTTTTTTTTTTTTAAATCATGCATTCCTTTTGCAAAAAATTAATTTTCTTAACGAATGCCCCCATTTTTATCCCCCAACTTTATAAATCTACCCTTATATAGTTCTAGTCAATGGCATCAAAGTAATTAATGGGCCCACCACACCAATACGACCCAAATGTAATGAAGCCCATTCAATGAGGTCAAGTGGTCAAACTAACTATCATATCAACATGGGAAAGTATTATCCATCACATAATGTTACCCACACCCATTTCATTATCCATCACATTTTAGACACTAAATATGAATTATATATCACATCAATCTTATATACTTGGTAAGTAATTATCATGGTTGTACCCTTTAGTTCCTAGATCTTCCCACTAGCAAAAGGATTGCATCCACTATCTCTTGCACCTATTGATTATATCTGAATATAACCATATGTTATTCTAATGACTAGGCCTTATATTCCACTCAAAATTTTATTATCCTACTTATTATCACCCTCTGCAAGTTTGAGACTTGTACCTATTTTTTAGCTTCTTAGACACTTACATCCCAACTAGATGCCTACATCGATGATAGTGTCTTATGACAAAATAAGTGTCTAGTGTCCTAAATTCATCAAATTTGTAATTGAATTGTATCTTTATGGTTGACTTAAGTGATTTAATGTGATATATTTCTAAAGGAAATTGGTATATATACAATATCAATCTTCATTCATTCCTCACCTAACATAGACCTATAAACTCACAAGGAAACTTATCAAAGGCATTAAATCAAGCATTCAAATGAGAAAAGACTCCATATTATTTATTATTTAAATATCAGTCATAGGGACAACCCATCCATAGGTTTGAAGTACTGAATGAGTATTCCATGAGTCATATTTTCCAAGTTACAAGCTAGGTCACTATATATACTTACTTAACATACATTCCATCCTTATGCACACCAAAAACAAAATGTAGAGGATAACTACATAAGTATGAGGCCCTATTTAGAGTATTTTCTATGTAAGTATTTCCCATTAATATAAGGGTCCTTGGGTTAGCTTGACACTGTGTGCCCACTAACCAATTTTTACACAATCACTCCAAGGGTGAGGAAGTTAGGGTGTTATCATTTGATGATTAATGATAGACTATGCATGAGATGTGAACACACTATAGAAAAGGTGACATAAAAAACTAGAAGGTTATAGGTGGTCACATCTAGATCTAGGAAATATTCCATATTGGACACCTGCATCTAACTCAGACACTAACGTCAATGCAATTTTTTAAATCTAACACAAGTGTCTGAGGCCATGGAGTGCAACATTTTAGAATCTGAAAACCATTCCAAAATATTGATCCATTCCAATTCCATCTTATTTCAACATAGATCTATATGTGCATAGTAAACCAAATAAGTACTCTTGTTTTCCATTTATTACAATACCAATCAATAGTTGTACTTACTATTTTTAGCATATCTCAACATTTAAAATTTAGAACATTGGTTATCTGAGTTTTTAAACTAATCAATATGTTATATATTTTTTATTAACCTTGTGCTTATTCATTTATATATTATTAAACTTAAACTAGATTAACCCATCTCAATTTAGGGTTAAACATATGGTGAACTTGACCCTTGTAAATGAATTTTTTCTTAAGATGTTGTAGTCTCCTATGGTTGCATACTTTATTTTTGTTTTATTTATTCCATTATTTTTCAAAATATAAAATAAAGTATTTCCCCATGGAAAAATTTACCCATTCAAAGGACTTGCTTGAACAATAAGAAATATTCATTCATCAAGCTATAATGATTGAAAAACCAAAAGTATAAAACCATCCCAAATGAACACAAATAAACATATGACATGCCTTGGATTTCAAAGTGCATTCAAGTTGATTCTAAAAGCTACCATCCCAAACCCATTATTCACCCATAGCTTATATGGGATTCTTTTGTCCATGCTATTAGCCACCAACCAAGTAGGCCATATGATAATGTTCTTCATGAACCTTTGCCTTCTACAACCAAATTAGCTAAACATGAGCAAATTTTCCTTCATTTGATCATTTTAAATTTCTTCAAATCCATAAGGATATCATTGTTAATTTACAAACTAGTCAAAAAAGAGATTTTATCGAAAGCACATTGATTCAAACTCCTATCATTACAACATTTCCAAAAAATATCCCTCTCATTAAGGTTAATGATTCTATTTTCCATTCATTTGATGTTGATAATTTTCAAAATGTAAATAAATACATCATGGACTCTTTGCCCAATAACATTAAACCACCACTAAGAAGGGTGCCTTACAAACCTAAAGTGGTAAAAGCCCCCAATGTTCCAAAATAAGATCCTTTACCAAATACACCTCAAAGTACAATTACTATATCATTAAAAAAGGTGTATAAATTATCAAAATCTATGCCAAAAGTTCCAAAATCTCAATATCCAAACCATTACCAACATATCTTAAATTTAGTGATGTTGAGCTTGAAATTGTTATTCATGATAATGACAATACCAATATGCCTAAATTTAAATGAGGTGGTGGATTAGAACCAATGTTAAAACCTTTTCAAAACACAATAATTCCTATTGATAATACCATGTCCATGATGAGTGTCATTGGAGAGCTTCAACTACAAATTTATATACTTCAAATGTAAATGGCCCTCCATAATTCCAATGCAAATATTACCTCATTCCATAATCAATCGATTTTGCAATGTATACTTGAATATCCTTATCTTTAGGTTTTAAACTATAACAATTACCACTTTTTATCATCATAAATATCCATTTAATCACATGATTAAATATGTACATTATTGGTCAATGGGATAAATATGATAAACTATTGCTAAAATCCTTTCATATGAGTATCACTAATGAAGCTCACAATAGGTTCTATAACTTACCTAAAGGTTCATGAACTAATTTTACACAATTAGAAGATGTATTATTTTTGGATTTCAACATACACAAATTTCTTATACTAAAATAGAACATTTTTACATTTTGAACCAACATGATGATGAATCTCTTCAATATTATGCTATTTTATTTCAAAATACATCATATGCCTTAATATTTAGACCTTCATATTTGGAATTGAAGTTCATATTTAGTCAAGGTATTCTTTATCCCTTAATGTAAACAGTATTACATAAAAAACATGAACCATTTACCTATTTATAATTCGATGTTCATAAATATGCATCATTTATACTCACGCATTCAGACAAACTTAACATATCTCCTTCCAAATAAAAAAAATTATAACACATTTACAAGATGGAGATAAGGTACCAAATGAACATTATGAGAAAATGTGTGGTGTTCCTCACATTTATATGGGAGTTTTATAATCATTACAAAATATGGTGCCAATACAAGATACACATCCATAAAAACATCCTCAAGTTGCATAAATAAAAAAGAATCCATGCCAACACAATGTAATGATCACAATATTCATGGGTGATGCTTTATTTTGGCATAATCATGTTTATAATACACAAATAAAAATCACTTGTAATTTAAGATGGTTCCAACAACTTGGATTTAATCTAAAATATTTAAAACATAAAAGAGGTTGGAAAAATTCCTTGGGAAACATAATATTACCAATTTATTATGTTCTTAAAGTGATTCAAACAAGAGTTTGGGTTATGCCATTAAAATATAAATATGAATTCATGGTAGGATCCCTTTGGTTATACCAGATGAAAGCCAAAATTGACCAAAATTAGGAAGGTGTCTCCTTTCTCATGAGAAAAAATTGATCCATATTCCACATGATGTCAATCACCCTTCTACTTCACAAGTAAATCGTGAGAAGGAATAAGCCATGCCCCATTTTCATCTATCCAACCATGATCTAAATAATTTAAATGATCCAACCTAAGGTTGAACACTTATAATATTCCAAAAAATACCAAAAAATTAAAACAAATCAAAAATTAATAAATATTTTCAACATTTACATGTTTTATTGCTCATTGGCATCTATGTTGTCAGTTATATGTTGGTATATTGCATATCATTCCTTATATATACATGTGTTTTATGCATCTTTTTGAGTATGATACAAGCATATCCAGGTGCATGATATATGCACTTTTAGATGTTGGGCCTTCCCTCTACTCATGTCATATAGACATTGGGGACATCCACTTATTTGATCATGATATACCCAAGTTATATCATTTTATATTATCATGTTTGAGCTTATATACTTACACATGACTTTATCCATGCTTATATCTTTTGTAATATACATGATATGTTATGTACTTAATTTTTTTGCTAAAACATATATCTAGGGACTAGTGTGATATGTTTACATTGGTTGCTTATGATCCATGTTTTCTTTTTTTCACTTATTTAAGTACGATCTTTGTTTTTTTATTATCATGCATTGTATTACTAGTTCAAGCATTTGAATATGCTCCATTTATTGTGGCCCTTGTGTCTATGTTTTCCTATAGTGACATTTACATATGTCATAATTTATTGTATATAGACATTTGAACATGTCTTTATATGCTTTGTGGACATTTTACTAAGTCATTTCCCTTTGAGTGTGTGACATTTGAATATGCCCGTTGTTTGAGAAATCCTTAGATCATTAACTTTTGCTTTAATTTTGAGTGCTCTTATGTGTGTGATTGATTTATTGTTGAATTTGTACTATTACTATATAGATATTACCATGAATCACATCATGCATCTTAGGATTTGATGTGATCACATACTATGTATCTCATTACTATATCTACCTAGAATTTCTACTCCTATATGTTACATGATACATACATAGATTATATAGTTATCTTATCACTTTGAGGTAAGGCAACTACCAATTTTTGCTTCCCATCACTTTAAAATGGGGGGAATATTAATGTGTAGATGTCATAGAGGCATGGCTTTCACACCTTCATAGATTCAAATTGTAGTGGGGGCATACAAAAAAAATGCATGACCTTTACACCTATTCAATACTCATTATTTTCAAATTATAATGGGGACATGTTATGTAAATATGTTCTACACACTTCTACTTATTCTTAATTTCATATTTTAGTGGGGACATGTCATGAAACCATGTCTTCCACACTTGTAAATTTTCAAATTGGCTAGATTATACAATTATATGATTTAGATATGCATTTGTGGTAACATTCTATACATTGGTACCATTTTTATACCCAAGTTTCATCTTGAGACATATATAAGATGCATATGCCATGAAAAATAGAACCTTAAATTGTAAAATCAAATCAACTTTGAAAATTCAGATACTTATATGAACTTTAGCATACACCAAGATGGATTTTTATGGACTGTTATTGAGTCAATCTACTATAGTTGTCGGTTCACTTTTGACAAGGTTGAGGTGAAGTAATTAAATCATCCACCCTCACTAGATTTATAGTGTGAGTTGACTTAGATCAGCCAGACTTAGTAGGATATAAATATGATTGGGTTTCACAATTGAGTTAATCTCAACTACCAAGTATAACTCACCTTTTTTTAAGGTTGGGGGTAAGTTATCCTCATATATATATATATATATATATATATATATATATATATATATATTTCAAAAATAAAAGTGTCAATATCCTTTGTTCCAATATTGATGAAAATATACATCCAAAAAACCACGTAGAATGTGGTAGACCCGACATGAGAAAGAAAATGCTCAAGGTCAAGATGAGCCGTAGTATAAACACAGGCATAACAAAAGACAAAAATATCAATCTAGGGAGACAAAAAGCCTCAACCTAAAAAGTAATATAATATAAAATTCACATATGTATGGAGTGTAATATTACATCCCCAAAAATGTGCCATGAAATATCATATTAATTGAGGGGGAGCTCCCTAACAAAAAAAAATTCATCATCCTCAATGATCCTAATATGTAACTTACCTTCTTTAAGGTCGCATACCTCCTTTGCCAACCCATCTGCTATGGATTTATGTTCCCTATAGATGTGTATGATGGAGAGAGGATAAAAACTCCTTGCTAGTTTTGCTACTCTGTTAATGAGATGTGTGAGTAAAATGTGGTAGCAACAGACCACACCATTCATCTAATCACATGTCATCTTTGAGTCTGAGTATACTATCAAGGAGGTGAGCCCATAATCACTGGTAATGGAAAGTGTGGTTATCAAAGCATGTAACTCCACAAAATTATTGGTGTGTATACCAGTACCTTACCTGAAAGAGATAGAGTGATGCCTAAAATATAAAAAACCATTTACCCCATTGTGTCCAGGGTTCCCTTTTGATGCCCTAATATAATAACAATGTGGCACTAAAGTGTACACACATAAAAGAGTGACAAGGCATTATGTCTTGTGAGATGGAGGTCTCAAAGGCATCATGGAGTATTTAAATTTGTAAACCATAGTGAGTGGGAGTGTCTATTTGTCTATGAAGATCACATCATTTTTGGTAGTCTAGATGCTCCAATAGATTTGTAGTGGAAGGATGGATATGATGTCCAATTTCCCATGTTGTGTATGCCATCTATCCTAGGAATCCAATAATATAATGCCTTACTAAATAGGTCCAATCCCCTTATTTTTTGGTAGCATCCTAAATTGCACGTGTGAAGGGACAATGCACAAAAATATATCAACTATTTTAGGACTTTGACAACATAGTGTGCAGATGTTTGATCCATACCATCCCCTTTGTATCAGGTTATCCCATGTCAAAATCCAATTTTATAGTGCCAACCACAGGTGTAGTTTAGTTTTTGGTGGTGTGTGGAGCTTCCAAAGTCCTTTCCACCACCATGGAGAGTCAATAATCTCCCACTGCATCCTATGTGCTATGTACCCAAAATTAACCTTGTAGGAACCACCATCAAGATTATAAGACCAGTAAAATTTATCAAAAAAATTATGAGTATGATGGCATGTGTAATCAAGCTGGTTCGATACCTCTCCCATGAAATAGATTCATGAGCATTAAGACCAATATCTGTAGTAGTTTTCCATCCACGCCTCCACTTATTCATCATAGAATTATCATATGCATCAACCAAAAAGTGAATATTTTTTTGTTGGAGAGAAACCTTCAATGCATTGGATAACCTATACTCAAGTGGAATTTGAAAGATGGGATCCTTACCAATATGTATCTCTAATCCATTCCCCAAATCCAAATCAAGGGAGGGCTCAATGATGGTGAGACTATTAATAATTGCTTTATAGAATAGTGAAGCACCACTATGTTTTTTTGGTTATACTTTGATCCATTCCATAATGGTGAGGGGATGGATGCATTTTTGTTGTAAAATCTTCTTCCACAACCCCTACTTGGTTAAAAGATACCAAACACCTTTTGCTACCAATTCCTTAGAAAAGGATACCAAATCCTTTAGTCCCCATCTCCCATTTGATTTAGGTTCAGAGATGATGATCCATTTGATAAGAAGTATACTCTTGTGCTCTTTGTTCCCATATCACAAAAAATGTAGGCATAGTTTCTTGATTTTTTTGATTATCATGCATGGGAGTACAACAAGTGATAGCTAGTAAACTAGTATAGCCTCAAGGACATATTTGATCAGGGTCAACTGACTAGCCATAGATATCTAGTGATTGTACCATATAGAGATGTGTTTTCTCTATTTTTCAATAAGCCACATCTAGTCATTTATCTAGTAGTCATTGGACTTTAGATAAAATCCTAGGTATGAGTTGCTAGCATCAGATGGTGGAGTGGAGAAGGGCAACAATTTTTGGATAAAATTTCTAGTAGAAAGAGTGACATAAAAGAAGTATATGGTAGATTTTTGGAGATTTATTACCATATCTATAGCCGTTATGAAGAGTTTCAAAATTTTGTCCAAACATTTGGCATCCTGAATGGTACCATTCCTAAAGATTATAATGTCATCAATAAAAATAATATGTGTAATATGGGTAGCAAATGAAATCTTGACACCCATGATGCTTCTCGCTACCTGCTTACGTGAGATGTGGTGACTGAGCCTCTGCAATGACAAGAAAGAGTAGTGATGATAAAGGACATCCTTGTTGAAGCCCACGTGATGCAGAAAAGTAGGTGGATGTTGATCCATTTACTAGGACTGCATATGTAATGGATTGGTAGCAGTATTCTATCCAATTTATGAAGGCTGGTGTGAACCCCACCTAGGTAAGTATAAACTTGAGGTAGATCTAATTGACATGATCAAATGCTTTGGATAAGTCTATCTTGAGTAGGAAAGCTAAACGAGTATATGTTTTGATGGTATATAAGGCCTCTTGGGATGAACCAATGGTGTCTTGAATATGTCAGTTATCTAAAAACCCAAATTGTTCTTAGGAGATATGCTCAAACATCAAAGGTTTAATGCAAGTTGTAATGATCTTTGAGATAATCTTGTAGATACACTTGCATAAATAAATAAGGCAAAAGTGCACAAAGCTAGATAAGTTCTCATCCTTGGGCATATTAGCAATAAAAGTGGACGAGAAGGGTGCATGAATTTTGCCCTCTTTTTGAGATTCCTCCACAGCCATGAGTAGGTCATTAACAATGTGGTCCCATAAACCAATGTAAAATTTGACCATCCACCCCTCTGGACCAAATGCCTTCCCCAACTAAAAAGTATGTAGTGTTTTAAGTAGCTCATCCAAAGTGATCAGACACAGGAGGATATGGTTTTGTTGTTCACTAACCCATCCATCAAATAAAAAAGCCACTGAAAATATGTCTATGATATTTTCCTTTAGTGGACTTATGTAGATGTGTTGGTAGTGAGTGACAACAACATTTGTAATGGTATAAAAATATGTACAATACCTCCCATTGTCATCCTTAATGTTCCACATGGTTTTTTTTCCCACCTCACCATGGCATGTCGATGGAAAATTTTTCTGTTGTCATCCCCTTCATTGAACTAGTTTATTATGCTCTTCATCCTCCATTTTGCTTCCTGCCAAGCCAGTAATCTAGCCTTTTACTTTTCCAAATGGTCAAGATTATGTAAAATATCCTCCCTAAAGCCATCTACATTAAGGGAGCTAAGACCAACCATTATTGATCCGGGCAACAATTTAGGTGACAATTTAGGTGACAAGTCCACCCCAATTGATGATGGAACTTCTGGGAGCCATAACTTTTGCACCGTAGCCCCAATTGACTCACCATTTGAACCACTGGAAAGATAAGAATGAAGAGAATGTGGTGAGATGGCATAGAGCTCTACTTGATAGATTTTGACCCTAGAAAACCCAATAGAAGTGACCCAAATTTAAATTTTATTAGTGTAGTCTAAAAATAATAAGTTTCTAAAAATAGTAATTCCTCAAATTTTGTATTGTTGTAAATCATGGAAGTCAAACCACTTAATCTCCCTCAAGATTTGTGACCTTCCACATCCTCCTCACACCTTTAAAACATTTATAAATGAAGATGTAACTTGAAATGGAAATCAGACATCTCTTCTTAGAGATAGGCATATGTTCAGGTCTACAAATTTGATCAATAAAACATCTCTTCTCAGAGATAGCATTATTTGAATTATGTTGTTCTTGTTTTTTGAATTATATTTCAACCAATTTTTTTTTTAAGTTTTGGATTACTAGTATTAGAGCGGTTTGTCTTTTGAGTGTATGATCCTGAGGATGAGGTCAGATTACAGGAAGCTTGGGTGGAAAATAGAACCAACAAACTATCCACCTATTCACTCCAAATGACTTCAAATGGCAGACAACACCAAGACATCCAATCCTTTCAAGGAAATGGTGAATGAATCCCTCCAATAGTAGCAAGTGTAGATGCTATAATAATTCACTCAAATTCTCTAAAAAATATTGATGGAAACTTCTGGCTCCTCATCTGCACCCCCACATCCTTTTAGTGCCCCAACACCCTTCAAGGTTCAGGTGAATTTTAATATCCCAACATTTGAAGGCAAAATCAATGTTGATGCAGTAGAAAGTTGGTTGGATCAATTATCATCTTATTTTTATATAAATAAATTCACTGATAAAGAGAAGATCACCTTTGCTCTTTTGAAAGTATCATTGCCTATCAAAAATTGGTGGGAAGCGTACAAAAAGAGATTCAGTGCAGATGATATTGGCCTTGAGGTGGAACTTACTTAGGATGATTTCATAGAAGTTGTAAAGGAAGAATACTACCCTATTGGAGCATATGATGATCTGTATATAGAGTGGCAACAACTTTTCCAAGGTAAGGAACAGTCTATTCAAGATTACACTGACATTTTTCATTCTCTATCTATGAGATTGGGCATCAAAAAAAGTGAGAAACATAAAGTTCTCAAATATCATGGTAGACTACAATGGTACATATGGGGAGAAATGGAACTCTTCAATTTGGAAACCATCGGTAAGGTGTACAAGTTCACAGTGAAGATTGAGTAGAAGCATGGAAGATTGAATATGAAGAGTCAGCCTTCAAAATGGAAAAGTGATAAAGAAGGTTAAACACGAGGCCAAAATTGGAAGAAAAAGGAAGGAAAGACTGGGAAGTGGTGTGATTATCATAAATATGGAACTCACTCCAAAGAAGAATGTCGAGCCATCAAGTCCCTGCTTTTTGCGTCACAATCCTCAACATCTACTGCTCTGCCTCATATAGACCCTACAGTTAAAGAGGTTGAAGAATAAATTGTAGATGTTGAGCTCAAAGCCATTGTTACTTAATCATAGACCCATGAGGGGAGGCTAGATGACAAGGAAAGGTTGTTTCACTCTAAGTTATGGGTGAAAGGTAAGCCTCTACATTTCATTCTTAATAGTAAAAGTCAAAAGAATTTAATCTTTGCTAATGTTGTGAAAAGCCTAAATCTTTCCATGAAGTCTCACCCAAATCCATACAGTATTGGATGGTTGAGTCCAAGGAGAAACCTCTGTGTCACCCACCAATGTCTTCTCTCATATGTAATAAAACCTTTCCAAGATGAGGTCTTATGTGATGTGGTCAATCTAGATGTTTGTGATGTACTCTTTGATCAGCCATTCATGTATGATCGACATGGAATATATGAATCAAGAACTCAAAGGATCACTCTCACTCTTGGAACACGGTGCTATAGGGTACCAGAGGTACCACCTTCTACATCTGCCTCTCTGATTAGTTTCAAGAAATTTGTTCTCATAGTGGTCAAGCCATAAGAATCCAAAAGGGCTAATGTTGCAGCCCTAACTACATAAATAACACAACAATATAATCAAATAGATACCAAGCTGAAGAAGTTCATGGCCTTCTATCCATAGACTGATGGTTAGATAGAAATGGTGAATAATCAGGCCCTACATAGTTCCATAAATCATAGTCCATTCCAAGTATGCATTGAGAATCAAATTAAATTACAACTACCACACTTGATGACAAATATTGATGCAATGGGGACCATTGCTTCTCAAGGAGGGAGGAATGATCCGAGCAATAATTTAGGTGACAATTCAGGTGACAGGTCTACCCCAATTAATGATGTGACTTCTAGGAGCCATAACTTTTGCACCGTAGCTCTAATTGACTCACTATTTGAACCATTGGAAAGCTAAGAATGAGGAAAATGTGGTGAGATAGCATAGAGATCCACTAAATAGATTTTGACCCTAGAAAACCCAATGGAAATGCCCTAAATTTCAATTTTAGTAGTGCAATCTAAAAATAGTAAGTTTCTAAAAATAGTAATTCCTCAAATTCTATAGTGTTGTAAATCATGGAAGTCAAACCACTTAATCTCCCTTAAGATTAGTGACCTTCCACATCCTCCTCACACCTTAAAAACATGTATAAATGAATATGTAACCTGAAATGGAAATCACACATATTTTCTTAGAGATAGGCATATGTTTGGGTCTGCAAATTTGATCAATAAAACATCTCTTCTCAGAGATAGCATTATTTGAATTGTGTTGTTCTTGTTTCTTGAATTATCTTTCAGCCAATTTTTTTTTTGAGTTTGGTATCAATGGTATCAGAGCGATTTGTCTTTAGATTGTATGATCCCAAGGACGAGGTTAGATTACAGGAAGCTTGGGTGGAAAATAGAACCAACAAACTATCCACCTATTTGCTCCAAATGACTTCAAATGGTAGACAACACCAAGACATCCAATCCTTTCAAAGAAATGGTGAATGAATCCCTCCAATAGTAGCAAGCATAGATGCTACAAAAATTTGCTCAAATTCTCCAATAAATCTCAATGGAAAATTTTGGCTCCTCATCTGCACCCCCACATCTTTTTAGTGCCCCAACACCTTTCAAGGTTCACGTAAATTTTGATATCCCTATATTTGAAGGCAAAATCAATGCTGATGTAGTAAAAAATTGGTTAGATTAATTATCATCTTATTTCTCTGTAAATAAATTCACTGATAAAGAGAAGATCACCTTTGCTCTTTTGAAAGCATCATTACCTATCAAAAATTGGTGGGAAGTGTACAAAAAGAGATTCAATGCAGATGATATTGGCCTTGAGGTGGAACCTACCTAGGATGATTTCATAGAAGCTGTAAAGGAAGAATACTACCCTATTGGAGCATATGATGATCTATATATAGAGCGGCAACAACTTTGCCAAGGTAAGGAATAGTATGTTCAAGATTACACTAACATTTTTCATTCTCTATCTAGGAGATTGGGCATCCAAGAAAGTGAGAAACATAAGGTTCTCAAATATCACGATAGACTATAATGGTACATATGGGGATAAATGGAACTCTTTAATTTGAAAACTATCGATAAGGCGTACAAGTTCACAGTGAAGATTGAGTAGAAGCATGGAAGAATGAATATGAAGAGTCAGCCTTTAAAATAGAAAAGTGATAAAGAAGGTCAAATATGAGGCCAAAATTGGAAGCAAAAGGAAGTAAATACTGGGAAGTAGTGTGATTATCACAAATCTGGAACTCACTCCAAAGAAGAATATCGAGCCATTAAGTCCCTGCTTTCTGAGTCACAATCCTCAACATCTACTTCTCTACCTTATATAGACCTAAAGTTGAAGAGGTTGAAAAAGAAATTATAGATGCTAATACTAAAGCCATTGTTGCTTCATCACAGACCCATGAGGAGAGGCTAGATGACAAGGAAAGGTTATTTCACTCTAAGTTATGGGTGAAAGGTAAGCCTCTGCATTTCATTCTTGATAGTGGAAGTCAAAAAAATTTAATCTTTGCTAATGTTGTGAAAGTCCTAAATCTATCCATGAAGCCTCACCCAAAGCCATATAGTATTGGATGGTTGAGTCCAGGGAGAAACCTCCATGTCACCCACCAATGTCTTCTCTCATATGCAATAAAACCTTTCCAAGATGAGGTCTTATGTGATGTGGTCAATCTAGATGTTTGTGATGTACTCTTTGGTCAGCCATTCATGTATGATCAACATGGCATCTATGAATCAAGAACTCAAAAGATCACTCTCACTCTTGGAACATGGCACTATAGGGTACTAGAGGTACACCTTCTACATCTGTCTCTCTGATTAGTGCCAAGAAATTTGTTCTTGTGGTGGTCAAGCCACAAGAATACAAAAGGGCCAATGTTGCAGCCCTTACTACATAAAAAACACAACAATAGAAGCAAATAGATACCAAGCTAAAGAATTTCATGGCCTTCCATCCACAGACTGATGGTCAGACAAAAATGGTGAACAATTGGGCCCTACACAGTTCCATAAATCACAGTCCATTCCAAGTATGCATCAGGAATCAAATCAAAGTACAACTACCACATTTGATGACAAATCTTGATGAAATGGAGACCATTTCTTCTCAAGGAGGGAGGAATGATCCAGGCAACAATTTAGGTGATAATTTAGGTGACAGGTCCACCACAATTGATGACAAAACTTTTGGGAGCCATAACTTTTGCACCGCAGATCTAATTGACTCGTCATTTGAACCGTTGGAAAGATAAGAATAAGGAGAATGTAATGAGATGGAATAGATCTCCACTTGATGGATTTTGACTCCAAAAACTCAATGGAAGTTCCCTAAATTTCAATTTTAGTAGTGTAGTCTAAAAATAGTAAGTTTTTAAAAATAGTAATTCCTCTAATTCTGTATTGTTGTAAATCGTGGAAGTTGAACCACTTAATCTCCCTTGAGATTGGTGACCTTCCACATCCTCCTCACACCTTAAAAACATATATAAATGAATATTTAACCCAAAATGGAAATCAAACATCTCTTCTCAGAGATAGGCATATGTTTAGGTCTATAAATTTGATCAATAAAACATCTCTTCTAAGAGATAACATTATTTAAATAATGTTGTTCTTGTTCTTGAATTATCTTTCAACCAATTTTTTTTTTGAGTTTTGGATCAGTGGTATCAGAGTGGTTTGTCTTTAGAGTGTATGATCTTGAGGATGAGGTCATATTATAGGAAGCTTGGGTGGAAAATAGAACCAATAGACTATCCACCTATTCACTCCAAATGACTTCAAATGGTGGATAACATTAAGACATCTTATCCTTTAAAGGAAATGGTGAATGAATCCCTCCAACAGTAACAAGCGTAGATGCTACAATAATTCACTCAAATTCTCCAACAAATTTGGATGGGAGATTTTGGCTCCTCATCTATACCCCCACATCTTTTTAGTGCCCCAACACCCTTCAAGGTTCAGGTGAATTTTGATATCCCTACATTTGAAGGCAAAATCAATGCTGATGTAGTAAAAAATTAGTTGGATTAATTGTCTTATTATTTTTCTATAAATAAATTCACCGATAAAGAGAAGATCACCTTTGCTCTTTAGAAAGTATCATTGCCTATCAAAAATTGGTGAGAAGTGTATAAAAAGAGATTCATTGTAGATGATATTGGCCTTGAGGTGGAACCTACCTAGGATGATTTCAAAGAAGCTATAAAGGAAGAATACTACTCTATTGGAGCATATGATGATCTGTATATAGAGTAGCAACAACTTTGGCAAGGTAAGGAATAGTCTGTTCAAGATTAAACTGACATTTTTCATTCTCTATCTATGAGATTAGGCATCTAAGAAAGTGAGAAACATAAGGTTCTCAAATATTATGGTAGACTACAATGGTACATATGGGGAGAAATAGAACTCTTCAATTTGGAAACCATCAGTGAGGTGTACAAGTTTGTAGTGAAGATTGAGCAAAAGCATGGAAGAATGAATATGAAGAGTCAGCCTTCAAAATGGAAAAGTGATAAAGAAGGTCAAACATGAGGCCAAAATTGGAAGCAAAATGAAAGAAAGATTGGGAAGTGGTGTGATTATCACAAATTTGGAACTCACTCCAAAGAAGAATGTCAAGCCATCAAGTCCCTGCTTTTTGAGTCACAATCCTCAACATCTACTACTCTGCCTCATGCAGACCCTAAAGTTGAAAAGGTTGAAGAATAAATTATAGATGTTGAGCTTGAATCCATTGTTGCTTCATCATAGACCCATGAGGAGAGGCTAGATGATAAGGAAAGGTTGTTTCAATCTAAGTTATGGGTGAAAGGTAAGCCTCTACATTTCATTCTTGATAGTGGAAGTCAAAAGAATTTAATCTCTGCTAATATTGTGAAAAGCCTAAATCTATCCATGAAGCCTCACCCAAATCCATATAGTATTAGATGGTTGAGTCCAAGGAGAAACCTCTGTATCACCCACCAATGTCTTCTCTCATATGCAATAAAACCTTTCCAAGATGAGGTCTTATGTGATGTGGTCAATTTAGATGTTTGTGATGTACTCTTTAGTCAATCATTCATGTATAATTGACATGGCATTTATGAATCAATAAATTGAAGGATCACTCTCACTCTTGGAACATGGTGCTATAGGGTACCAAAGGTGCCACCTTCTACATTTGTCTCTCTGATTAGTGCCAAGAAATTTGTTCTCATGGTGGTCAAGCCACAAGAATCTAAAAGGGCTGATGTTGTAACCCTAACTACACAAAAAACACAACAACAGAAGAAAATAGATACCAAGCTGAAGAATTTCATGGCCTTCCATACATAGACTAATGGTCAGATAGAAATGGTGAATAATCAGGCCCTGCATAGTTCCATAAATCATAGTCCAGTCTAAGTATGCATCGAGAATCAAATCAACGTACAACTGCCACACTTGATGATAAATCTTGATGCAATGGGGACCATTACTTCTCAAAGAGGGAGGAATGATCTGGGAAATAATTTAGGTGATAATTCAGGTGATGGGTCCACCCTAATTGATGGCAAAACTTCTGGGAGCCATAATTTTTGCACCGTAGTTATAATTGACTCACCATTTGAACCGTTGGAAAGCTAAGAATGAGGAGAATGTGATGAGATGGCATAAATATCCACTTGATGGATTTTAACCCTATAAAACCTAATGGATGTTCTCCAAATTTCAATTTTAGTAGTGCAGTCTAAAAATAATAAGTTTCTAAAAATAGTAATTCCTTGAATTATGTATTGTTGTAAATCATGGAAGTTAAACCACTTAATCTCCCTCAAGATTAATGACCTTCCACATCCTCCTCACACCTTAAAAACATGTACAAATGAAGATTTAACCCAAAATGGAAATCAGACATCTCTTCTCAGAGATAGGCATATGTTTGGGTCTGGAAATTTGATCAATAAAACATCTCTTCTCGGAGATAGAATTATTTGAATTGTGTTGTTCTTGTTTCTTGAATTATCTTTCAACCAACTTTTTTTTTGAGTTTTGGATCAGTGGTATCAGAGTAGTTTGTCTTTAGAGTGTATGATCCTCAGGATGAGGTTAGATTATAAGAAGCTTGGGTGGAAAATAGAACCAATAGACTATCCACCTATTCACTCCAAATGACTTTAAATGACGAACAACACCAAGACATCCAATCCTTTCAAGGAAATGGTGAATGAAGCCATCCAATAGTAGAAAATGTAGATGTTATAACAATTCACTCAAATTCTCCAATAAATCTTGATGGGAAATTTTGGCTCCTCATCTGCACCCCCACATCTTTTTAGTGCCCCAACACCCTTCAAGGTTTAGGTGAATCTTGATATCCCTACATTTGAAGGCAAAATCAATGCTAATGCAGTATAAAATTTGTTGGATCAATTGTCATCTTATTTTTCTATAAGTAAATTCACCGATAAAGAGAAGATCACCTTTGCTCTTTTGAAAGCATCATTGCCTATCAAAAATTGGTGGGAAGTGTACAAAAAGAGATTCAATACAAATAATATTGGCCTTGAGGTGGAACCTACCTAGGATGATTTCATAGAAGCTGTAAAGGAAGAATACTACCCTATTGGAGCATATGACGATCTGTATATAGAGTGGTAACAACTTTGCCAAGGTAAGGAATAGTCTGTCCAAGATTACACTAAAATTTTGCATTCTCTATCTATGATAATAGGCATCTAAGAAAGTGAGAAACATAAGGTTCTCAAATATCATGGTAGACTACAATGGTACATATGGGGAGAAATAGAACTATTCAATTTGGAAACCATCAGTGAGGCGTACAAGTTTGTAGTGAATATTGAGCAGAAGCATGGAAGAATGAATATGAAGAGTCAGCCTTCAAAATGGAAAAGTGATAAAGAAGGTCAAACATGAGGCCAAAATTGGAAGCAAAATGAAGGAAAGACTGGGAAGTAGTGTGATTATCACAAATTTAGAACTCACTCCAAAGAAGAATGTCGAGCCATCAAGTCCCTACTTTCTGAGTCACAATCCTCAACATCTACTGCTTTGCCTCATATAAACCCTAAAATTGAAGAGGTTGAAGAAGAAATTGTAGATGTTGAGCCTGAATCATTGTTGCTTCATCATAGACCCACGAGGACAGGCTAGATGATAAGGAAAGGTTGTTTCACTCTAAGTTATGGGTGAAAGGTAAGCCTCTGCATTTCATTCTTGATAGTGGAAGTCAAAAGAATTTAATCTCTGCTAATATTGTGAAAAGCATAAATCTATCCATGAAGCCTCACCCAAAGCCATACAATATTGGATGGTTGAGTCTAGGGAGAAACCTCCATGTCACCCACCAATGTCTTCTCTCATATGCAATAAAACCTTTCTAAGATGAGGTATTATGTGATGTGGTCAATCTAGATGTTTGTGATGTACTCTTTGGTCAGCCATTCATGTATGATCGACATGACATATATGAATCAAGAACTCAAAGGATCACTCTCACTCTTGGAACATGGTGCTACAGGGTACCAGAGGTACTACCTTCTACATCTGTCTCTCTGATTAGTGCCAAGAAATTTATTCTCATGGTGGTCAAGCCACAAGAATCCAAAAGGGCTGATGTTGTAGCCATAACTACACAAATAACATAACAATAGAAGCAAATAAATACCAAGATAAAGAAGTTCATGGCCTTCCATCCACAAACTGATGGTCAGATAGAAATGGTAAACAATCAGGCCCTACACAGTTCCATAAATCACAATCCATTCCAAGTATGCATCAAGAATCAAATCAAAGTAAAACTACCACACTTGATGACAAATCTTGATGCAATGGGGACCATTTCTTCTCAAGGAGGGAGTAATGATCCGGGTAATAATTTACGTGACAATTCATGTGACAAGTCCACCCTAATTGATGATGGAACTTCCTGGAGCCATAACTTTTACATTGTGGCTCCAATTGACTCATCATTTGAACCGTTGGAAAGATAAGAATGAGGAGAATGAGGTGAGGTGGAACAGAGCTCCACTCAATGATTTTGACCCCAAAAAACCCAATGGAAGTTCCCTAAAATTTAATTTTAGTAGTGCAGTCTAAAAATAGTAAGTTTCTAAAAATAGTAATTCCTCAAATTCTATATTTTTCTAAATCATGGAAGTCAAACCAATTAATATCCCTTGAGATTGGTGACCTTCCACATCCTCCTCACACCTTTAAAACATGTATAAATGAAGATGTATCCTGAAATAGAAATCAGACATCTCTTCTCAGAGACAGGCATATGTTTGGGTCTGCAAATTTGATCAATAAAACATCTCTTGTTAGAGATATCATTATTTGAATTGTGTTGTTCTTGTTTCTTGAATTATATTTCAACCAATTTTTTTTTTGAGTTTTGGATCAATTATTTTATCTTCCACCTCTTTAAGTTCTCTTTCAAACTGTTGAAATTTTTTTTTCCTAGCTTTTTTTCATAGCCTTGACCTTGATGAGGTTCTTTTGAAGATGGACCATATCATGTTCACCACATACAGGAGATAAATTAACCCAATTTTCTTTTATCAAATCTCTAAAGTCCTCATAAACTAGCTAATGAGGGTTAAATTTAAAAGGTGTGGTTGGTTGTTATAGTCTGAGTACCAGTTCCAATTGAATGAGGTTATGATCAGAGGTCATACAATTTAATGTTGAGGATTTGTAAAGATTTGTTAGTAGAATAAGTGATTCCTTTGTCAGGAATCAATCCAATCTATTTGAGATACCCTATGTCCCTGAGCATTGATTTGACTAGGTGGGTTCCATAAGTAATGGGAAGGCATATACCAAGCTATGTTATTCCATAAAATTTAGAAAATAATCCCCCAGTGGATCCAATTAAGCATGTATGCCCCAAACCTCTATAAGGTGAGTAGTGAAATTTAGGTCCCCACCTAAGATGAGATGTGGCCTATGAAGAGTGCTAGTGTTCTCTAGTTCAGTCCAAAAACTCTTCTTGTTATGTGAAGGGGCATATACATTTAATATATCTATTTTAGTGTTGATTTCACCAGAAAATTAATTACCATGAATATAGTTGGGATTTGAAATAGAAGATCTCAGTATCATTGAGTGGTTCCAACCAATTGCCAAACCCCCAAATTTTCCTATAAAACTATTGGTTAAGAAATACCAGTCAGGAAGACATTTTTAAAGGTGTTTCATCACATCCACAAAAAAGGACATATTTCTTATAGCATTAAGACACATGGTTTATTTTTATAAACTATTCTTTTGAGGGAGTGTTGTTTTGGGGTTGTCCCAATCCACCTAATGTTGTGGGATATTAAGATCATTTGTTAACCCATCTAGGGGCTACTCTGTTAAGGACCTTGGGAATAGTGATTTGTCCATCTAAAATAACCTCCCACTCAACATCCTTTTTCACATGTTATATATAGGTGTTTTTACCCCTAACAGCCAAGGGGGTGTGTGTATTGGATATTTCTAATCCTCCAGTCTACATTTATACTCTAGATCGATGAAAGATCTATTTGGTATGTGATCTGGTCATGTATCTCTTTTGCATGGATGGTGATGAGGTAGAAGAATTATTGGAGTTGCATTGTATTTCTGATCCACATCTGATTTCTATCCCTGAGATGATCCATAGATCATTTTTATAGTATATCCCAACCCACAAGATCAATCCCAATAATGTTTGATGACAATAATGTTATATGTGTATTCCTATGATAAGTGGGGTCAATTATGGGGATGGATTTGCTTACCACATCTAATAAAAATTACCCTACACTGTAAGCATCTTGTGGTGTCTTCAATAGTTCCATATCTATTTGCTCAATATCCTTGCTACTAGTGTTGGTACCAATGTAGCCTGGTGTGTGTTCCTCAGGACCGATAGTGTGCTCTATCTCCAAACTATATTGGTGAGTTTGTGTTATGAGATCTATGGATGGATTATCACTTGGTATAACCAATTCACTCATTTTAAGTGGTTCCACATAGATATAGTGTGATGTTTGCTCCATTAAGTCCTTTTAGTTCTCTATGTCTATGGGATGCCTCAAGCCTTCTATGATTGTGTCTACGAGAGAATTGTTGGTATTGCCTTTCATCCACCATACCTAATGGAGATATATCCCTAGACCTAAGTGTATGTATCAATCCCTTAGAGCCTGTGAGTTAATCAAACCACTCGTAGAGAGCATGTATTCTATATGTGACCATATGTTTCAATGATGACAGGTGTGTGTTCCCTCGGTTTGATAGTGTGCTTGATCTCCATGCTATTAAGATGTGTATTATCAAAAAGATAAATGGTTGGATCAATACTTGGTAGTAACTATTTGCTCTTTGTAAGTGGATCCATAAGGATATAGTGTGTTGCCTACTCTAAAGTGCCATTTCCATCCACCATGTCCTTTGCACTCCTCAAATTTCCAAAGATTGAGTTTTTAAGAATATTTTTTGTATTGTTTGCATCCACCATATCCGTTGAAAAAGGTTCCCCTGACCTATGTGTCTATTCCATCCCCCTAGATCCTGCTTGTGTATCAAACTATGTGTAGAGTGTGCATGTATTCTATAGGTGACCATAAGCATGACATTTAGAGTATTAAAAAGGCACATTTTTGTAGTCAAGTGCCTATTTGAAGTGAATTTCCCCAACCATAAGTTTGATTCTTTCAAGTAGGCCTTGTACGATCTCCATCTCCACACCGATGCTGGTTATGGCTATGTTTGATAGCTCAGAAGTGGCTCGATTAGTCTTGAGATAGGTACCAAGGGAATCCCCAATGATCTTGAAGATATGGGGCTCCCACATCTCAATAAGAAGGCCTAGCATCTTTACCCAAAGGGCCATGGTTCTGATGTGTTCATGCATGGGGTTGAAACCAGCATGCCATCTAGTAGTGAGGAGTGCAGCATTCCCCCAACCAGGGTCCCCCTACTGCAATCTTCTATTGATCCTCAATAGATTTAAAGACAAATGTGATGATTCCCCTAGCACCTCTTTGTATATTAGGTGTGTAACCGAGAAAAGTAAACCAATTACTCTAAACCCATCTATGTAACTCATTCTCCTTATATATCCTTGCATGGAAACGTCCAATGAGGGCCTATTCAGTAAGAAGGATAGCCTTCTCTTTGAAGAGACACTTATAACCTTCTCCTTATATATCTTTGAAGCGGTTGTTGGTAGAATTTGAAGCATTTTCATTGTCTTTTCCTGATACACTTTCTTGTATTTGGTATCTCATCACTTTTGTCTAGATCTAGGTTATAATCTATAGAACTAGTGTTATTCTAACCAAGTAGTGTATGTAGTATACACTCTGTATAGTGTGGATCAGTAGAATTTTTCCCAATTGGGTGAATAATAGAGCCCAAGGTTGATCTAAGCCAGTGTGTTTGAAAACCAGTGTCAGGGATCACATAGTTCTCTGACATACAAGGATACTCCCGTTCATGTTCTATGTTCAGTGATGTATGTGTTTTTTATGCATGTACAGGAGTATTCAAGTCTAGGTTCTATGTATTTTCCCTATTTTTTTAAAATGTCCTTTATTTTCTCTGCTCCCCATCCATTTTCCCCATATATATATATGCACTTGTAGGTTTCAAATTGTCCTAATCTCAACTCTAATACTTCATATTGAATCATCTCTTCAAATCAAATTTATAAAAGTCAATATGGTTACATCAATACACACATGTACTCCTAACCTCACTCTTTTTAATTTAAAGCATTTCAAATTCTTTTAATTCCAGATTATATGCACTAATTATATATATAACATGATCTTGGTTGTAGGTTAGTCACCATCAAAGCACTCAAGTGGAACTCATGCAAAGACAAGGTGTGTTATACATGTCATGTATATATTCATTTTATTTTAAAACAATAATTTAATTACTAAATAAAAAGGGGTAAATGTAGACACTAAATCTAAATTATATAGCACCTCAGTCTTGTATACTTGGTAAGTACTTCTCATGGTTGTACCCTTTAGTTCCTATACCTTCTTGTTGCTAAAAAGATCGCATCTAATATCTCTTATACCTATTACTTATTTCATTTTGACCATATGTTATTATGATTACTAGACTTTCTATGCTACTCAAAATTCTATAAATTTGCTTATTTTCATCATATGTAAGTTTTATACATGTACTTATTTTCTAGCTTCCTAAACACTTGCATCCTAGCCCAATGCTTATGTCGACATTAATGTCTTGTGCCAAACTAAGTGTCCAGTTACCTAAAGTCATTAAATTTTCAAATAAAATGTATCTTCATGGTCAGCCTAAGTTTGTAATACAACATATTTACAAAGGATATTGGTATATATACAAGATCAATCCTCATTCATTTCTCACCTAGCATATACCTAACAGCTCATAGGAAGAATTATTAAAGGCATTCAGTCAAGCATTCAAGTGATCAAAGCTTACGTATTATTTCCTATTTCAATATTAGACATAGGGACAACCCATCTATAGGTTTAAAGTACTGAAGGAGTATTCCATGAGCCATATTCTCTAAGTTAGAAGTTAGGTCACTCTATGTACTTGATTATCACACATTAAAACCTTATGCACACACAAGCCAACATGCAGAGGAGAAATACATAATTATAAGTCCCTGTTCAAAGTATTGGCTATTAAGACAACACTCATTGATAAAGGGGTCAATGGGGTAACTCAACACCATGTCCCCACTAACCCATTTTTCCACAATCACTCCAAGGGTGAGGAAGCTAGGGTTTTGTCATGTCACAAAGGGAAACAACCTGTGTATGAGATCTCAACACACCAAATAAAAGGTGACATAAAAATCTAGAAGGTTCCAAGTGGTCACATCTAGATCCATGCAATATTCTGCACTAGAAACCCATCCAAATTAGAAACCAACATCAATGCAACTATCCAGATTTAAGACAAGCATCTAAGGCCATAGAGTGAAAGATTCTATAATCTAATGACTATTTTAGAATCTTTATCCAATCCACTTCCAACTTATTTCAACCCAGATCTACATGTGCACAATAAACTAGTTAATTACTCATATTGTCTATTTATTACAATTTTAATCAATAGTTGTACTTACTATTTTTAGCATATTTCAGCATTTAAAATTTAGAATAGTGTTTATTTGAATTTACAAATTAGTTTTCCTATTATATATATGTTTATCACCCTTATGATTATTTATTTCTATATTATTAACCTTATATTATATTGACCTATCTTAATTTACGGTTAAAAACACATCAACATCATGTTATTTATAGTGATGAGATCAATCTATTCTATTATATGGATATGGGTTGCATCACACACATCATTTATGCCATGATGGGCATCGTGCAAGCTAGGTCACTTTGGTCATACCATATATATTATGTATGTAATGTAGTAGAATTGATCATTGATAAACTTGTTCATTTGTTGATAGTTTCATTCAATGGATATACTGAACTAGATATAACTAATATCATTGATAGATCTTGGACCCTATCTATACAATCACTATAAATTTATATCTAGACCTTTATGTGGGTTGGGGGTGCCAATATATATTATGCCAATTAAAATATATATGGTGCTAATTCTAATGAAACTTTATATCTATATAGTGGGGGGTGGTCATGATTGTGTCATTGTTCATTGGTGAAAGGTGGTGTTGCCATATCATTCATTTATATTTGTTATAATTGAATGATCTGATCATATTACATATGTAATAAGATTCACATTGATTCACTAGCTCAGTGAATCCCTGATTTATATAGATATGGGATATGGATATGGCATTGATTCATTATAGCCATATCTATCTCTGACCAAGTAGGGTATACTCATTCAATGGATAGACTAAACCAAATATATCCAATAGCATTGATACACCTTGACCCCTATCTCTACTCACATTATATCTATATCTAGAACTATATGTGGGGTGTGGGTTGAAATATTCATCCAATGATGAGGATGTCCAAAGACTAGTTGATTGAACACAAAATTTTTGTTGAAGACTGAAATTAAGATAAGAGAAAAAACTGAGCACTATGTATTCAAAAATAACCTTGCATTGCATTACCTTATGACTAGGTGAATAGGTACATATATAGGTGAAAAATAGGTGTAACCCAACCATATAATACACGTGGGACTAATTTCCACAAAATAGGTGGAAGAAAGTCATCAAGCCAACATCCTCATACATGCAGGATAAACTTCCCCAATGTGCACAAAAAACACACAACTAAGAAAACTAAATATAAGTGTAGAAAAATCCTACACACCAACACCCCCTTAAGCATAGCTTAGGTGGGTGGAAGAAATGGATCTCAATAATAAGGCCTGATGAGGTACCCAAGTACAAAGAAACTCTCATAAAGTGGAGAAAAGGAGAAAACCCATAGGACAAACTCCCTTCAAAGAAATAAAATAAGAAAAGAGGGAAAGAAGACCCCTGAAGATGATGCTGAAGCAGTCCACACTCCCAGTACAGCTCATAAGATCAATGTTGATAATGAGATCCTCTACCTAAATATTGAAGAAAATCCATCTGCACTGAACAATGTTTCTTCGCTTTGCTAAAGAAAGACTCTGTTATGTGTACTAAAAGTCTAGCCAGTCCATAATGGAAGATTAGGGTAGTCATATGAAGAATTTTGAATATGATCCAAATCTGATGTGTGGCATAAGTATGGAAAGATCATACACAATAATAAAAGGTAATTCCACTAAAGTAGACTTGTCAAAAGAATGACATGGAACCTTTTCTAAAAGAATGTCCATGTGAAGTGTAGATCATGGCTCAACAACTCTTGAATTGGAAGAAGAGACTATACATGAAGCACATATATCCACATATTGAATATCCATAGTAAGAGATATGTTGTTGAAGCTATCAATAAGTGTGATCTCACTGAAAATAGTATAGTCCTATAAAGTAGGAGGAGAGATTAAAATAGTCTTTGAAGAGACAATAGAAAGAGGAGGAGTGATATAAATCACAGTAGGATCTCTGAAATGAGACTAAAAAGTGCTCCAAATAATGGAAGGACACTTTGTGTGCTCCACATGGTGGTGTAGATCCCATGAAATGTGTATCAATAAGTGACCATAGACACAATCACAAGATTTAGACCAGTTATTCTATTGATAAATGTTAGTGGAAACATGAATCTATCCATATAAAAATAGAATAAGGTCTTGTTCTATGAGCAATCATTCCATGTACATCTTCCATGAAGCATAATTATTGTTTTCAATAAGAACCATTGGTTTAGAATCAACTATCCTCATATGTTGGTATCTCCCAAGTGGAATTGACATGACTAAGAGAAGATACCAAATAAGTGAAATGAGAAAACACTACACAAGTAACAATGCAAAGCAAGGCTATTTCTGAATACACAGTGCTCAGTTTTTTCTCTCATATTAATTTCAGTCTTTAATAGAATTTGTGTGTTTGATCAACTAGTTTTTAATCTTGTACATCCTCATCAATGGAATAAAGTCATGTTCTAGGATAAAACATTCCATGCACATCTACCATGAAGCATAATTGCTCTTTTAAATAAGAACCACTAATGTAGAATCAACTATCCTCATCTGTTGGTATCTCTTAATGAATCAGAAAACACTGCACAAGTGACAATGCACACTCAACAAATGGATGTTAGACTCAACGAATGAAAATTTTAGTATTATTCCAAAATAGGTGGAATAAAGGCATCAATCCAACATCCTCACACATGTGGGATAAACTTTTTTAATGTACACAAAAAGCACGCAACTAAGAAAGCTAAATAAAAGTGTAGGAACACCCTACACACCAACAAGGGTGCTAATGTATATTTTGTGCCAATTAAATTATATAGTGTACCAGTGTCAATGAAACTATACACAGACACACACACCGTGGGGGGTGGTTATGATCATGTTGTTGTTCATTAGCAAAAGGAGGTGTCACAATGTCATTCAATTCTATTTGTTACAATTGAACAATCTAATCATATTATGCATGTAATAATATTCACATTGATTCATGAATTTAGAGGGGCCTATCACTATATATATATGTGATATGGATATGGCATTGATTCATTATGGCCATATCTATATCTGATGAAATAGAGTAGATTAATTGGTCAACTCATCAAGCCCTTGAACTAAAGATTGTAAGTTTGAACCCTACCCCTACCTATCTGATCTAGCATATTGGAGTTGTGAATTCACCTTGACTAACTTTAGGGTGTTGTCAATGATATCCCCTTGATTACATAGAGTCGATGGTCAAACCTATCAAGTGCCCCATAGATAGGGATCCTGATAATCCCCCTATATATAATGGGAATGCCATCATATGTAATCTTATATATAAAGAGCCCTAATCATAAGTAAAATCAACATAAGCGAGTGATTTGGTGTGTGTCAATTACCAATGGGACCTATATTGTCCCAATCATAGTAATTTGACCTCAATTCCAAGTGAATTGGGTTTATTGATCATGCATAGATGTGCCTCAAATTGTCTGTGTTTTCCCTCATCACAAGTGGATATGGTGTTGTGTTGTTACTTTTGGTAAATAAACCCTCAAATTAGAAATGAAAATGGCATAAAGTGGTGGTTTAGTGTGCTCAAGTCATCAATATGACTATGTTTCCCCAATCACACCATTTTGGCTTGAATTCAAGGGGCATGATGGTGATCGTGCATACATGTGCTCGAAATTATTTGCATTTCTATGGTCACAAATGAATATGTGTTGTCTCACTTTTGGCCTTTAAGGTAACTAACCGCAAGTAAAATCAACATAAACCGGGGGTTGGATGTGCAAAGATCATAATGTGATTTATGTTACCACAACCACAACATTTTTTTCTTGAATTTGAAGAGAAATAGGATGATCGTGCACAAATGTGCCTAAAATTATTTGCATTTACCTTGGTCATAAATGGATATGGTGTTTTGTGTCACTTATGGCCAATAAGGGACCTAATCATAAGTAAAATTGACATAAAAAAATGGTTGGATGTGTGTACATCACAAATATGACATATGCTTCTCATACACACCACTTTGACATAAATTCAAACTCAACTGGGGGTGAATATGCACAAATATGTCCCAAATTATCTCCATTAACCATACGCATAAATGATTATAATGTTATTGTGTCATTTTTGACCTATAAAGGACCTAATCTTAATTAAAATCAACATAAAGGAGTGGTTGGGTGTGTGTTAGTTTGTAAACTTTAAATTTAACAAGTCTAGAACCCTAATTAATGTTTGAAAATAATCTAGAAGGTCCCAAAATCTTTTAAATGACTACATGTTTGTCCGAAATAGACATTAGTTGAAACAATTATGCCCTAAAATTCTTAAGTTCAATATCGAAATCCTAAAAATGACTAAGTATTGAAAAGATTGGATTTTGAAAAACTAGCTTCTAAATCATAACACATGAAGCTGTAAAACCAGTTCTAGAAGATGCAGAGTGATCCTAATTTATTATATTTACTAAAATAAATATAAAATATAAGTTAACATTTGCATTGTTACATTTATATTCCTTAACATTTATTTTAGTAAACAACCTCCCCCCTGGCTTTCAGGGATTCAACTCCTTTGATTTATACCCCTTGAACATTGCATACTATTAAAATGCATACACGATTTTGTGTTAGAAACACATGTGTGTTATAAAGTGTATGTGCTTTTGCTTTGCATATTTTCAAATACATGTCTCTAGGCTTGGAAGTGGCTTAGATTCCTAAGCCTAAGATTTGAATTTGCACACACACAACCGAATCCGTGTTCTTAACTAAAAATAATAAAATCCAACTTCTACATGATAAAGAGTGAATTTTATCCACACATTTCCTAAAACTATTACTACGGCATAGAGAACTCTCTCATCTTTCCAAATATATAATTTAAAAATAAAATTGCCTACTTTGAGGTTTCCATTTTTATTGATTTCTAAGTATGGTTTTTTATGCCACTAAAATGTCGTATGCAAAAATAAAATTATATGATTGCAAACTAAGCTTAATTCTATATACATTGAAAATAAATAATTTTTTATTTTCTTTATAAATGATCGTTTTCTTTGAATTTCATTTTTTAAAAATAAATCACTGCCAATTTCATATATTTAACCTACTTAAACTTTTATTTTAAAAAAAAAAGTAATTTAAAAACTGAAATACTACAATTCATATTGTTATATCATCTTAATATTCTAATTAAATAGTTTGCAACTAAGAAGTTGCCAACTAATAAACAAATAACTTGAATTCCGATATATAAATTACCCTTTAACGATCACGTAACTAAATTTTGAATTCTCAAGCCATACCAAAATATACCCGCCTTTGTCTCGGACTTTTCTCACCTCCAACACTAAACCTGCAAATCTTTTTGAATTTGGGAATTTGGGTGGCGTTTCTAAATTATTTGGGAACCAATTTTCAAAAAAATTACACACTGAATCCTCTTCCAAATTGTTAGGACGTTTTTAAAATCTTTCATTATGGATGTTCGGTTTATTCCCTCGCTGGCTGAAGTGCGGCCTGTGAAGGCTATTCAATTCGGAGTTCTAGGCCCTGATGAAATTGTAAGTTGAAAATGATGATCTGATAATGAATTTTAAGGCTGAAATGAACGGGGCTTTGGTGAAACTGAACTGGTTTTTGATTGATTGATTGATTGTTATTGGCAGCGACGAATGTCGGTAGTTGAAGTAACTAGCACTGAATCATTTGATTTCAACACAAAGAAACCAGTGCCAAATGGGCTGAGCGATACGCATCTGGGTGTTGCTGATAAACTACTGGATTGCAGCACTTGTGGTGAAGGTCATAGGGAATGCCCTGGCCACTTTGGACACATAGAGTTTGTCAAGCCCATATTTCATGTAGGCTTTCTCAAGGCTGTCGTTAATGTGCTTCGATGTGTCTGCATCAATTGCTCTCGCATATTATCAGATAAGGTACGATATGGCATGACATGGCATTTTTCTGTGTGTGTCAAGAGTCATACTGTAAGTCTCCAGCAACCAATATTCAGGCATTTTTGAGTGTCAAGCAATATTAAAATTTAAATCACTGATGTAATGTCCAACAATCTTGGGAACCCTGCAATAGGGAAAACCCATTATAAAGAACATTAGTTGGAAGCATAGCCCAACAACCAATATAAGTTTATCAGGGTAAACAGTATCACTTAAATGCATGTAAATGAAGTTGGATAAAATTGGGATTCTGCTTTTAAACATGACTTATATTAAAGTAGAGACCAAAATGACAATTTTGCTTGGGCAATTTTGAGGATTACATTTTTTTGTTTGCAGTGAAAAATCAGGATTCAAAACTTTTAAATATTTAGGAAATTTAGCTATACTAAATAATTAATAGAACTTCAAAAGCATGTATTGTAATTTATTATTTCGAGCTCTATTTTCTTTTATGTATTTTTCTTGGTCTAGTTTGAGCTTTCCTATATAAACTCTTGCTTGTTCTTGGATGTTATCTTTATGCTTGTCTAACCACATTGGACCATGTAGGTTTAGCCTATTGCTTTTTCATGATCAAGCACAGTCCTCTTCATTGAGATTTGGATATTGATGGTGGTGGAAAATCATGCCTTTAAAATCAACAATTCACACCCGAGGCTGTTGAGAATTGCTTGAGAGCCACTAACGATAAGTGCTATAATGTGAAGGTTTGTGCCCTCTTAGATAGCTAGATCAAGGACTCAGAAAATGTCCATTATCTAGGTAACCTTTCCATGAAAATGGATTTGAAAGTCTATGAGATGAATATTTTCCTTCCAAGTTTGGCCATTTGTTGGACGGAATAACATGTTTACAGTGATAATAGCCAGTGTTTTCCATAAGAAGAGGTGATGATGGGGAGAATAAAGAATACCACGAACAAGATGGCATCTTTGCTTACAAGAGGTTATAGTGGTTTCCAAATAAATCTATCAATGGTTAGTAGTCCTCAAAAGGATGGTTTGCTCTGCGAAGGACCTTAATTCTATTTTTTTGATGTAGCATGAAGGAGAGTTCATATGCAACTAGTAATCGTTAGTTTAGTTTCCCTCCCTTGTTTGATATTTTTGAGGAGGCCCTTGATGGCTACTAGTGAAGAGTGGGTGCTAAGGATGGAAGGCTTGTTGAAGGAGTTGTGTCATGGAAAAAGAAGGATTTTTTAGACCCAAATCTGGACATTCTAGTTCTCAAAAACAATGGTGGCTATAATGTGGACTATGACTGGTTAAACAAGAACTCTTCACATTTTCTAGAGTTCAAATTTTCAAAAATGAATTTCATGTCTGGTCATCGGTTTGGCTATGTTGTGAATTTCAATCATTATTAGAACATGCAGAATGTGTTTATACTCAATAGATTTATTGTGCAAGAAACAAAATGTAACTCTGTATGGGTTTATTGCAGAAAAATAAAGATATAATATTGTATGCAATTGTTGGTTATTATAACTGGAAGATACTCAGTGAATTAAATGCTGCAATAGATATGTTACTAATTGGTGTTAAAAGAAAACTCAGTTAATGCTGTGGATTTGAAACTACAAGGTATTGCATTCAATAATTAATTAGCCTTGGATTTTATGGAGTCACCTACACTTTAAAAATAGCAGCCATTGCCCCCTCCATGGAACCAACCCTTTAGTATCCTCAAACAACATTTGCAGTATAAGTTCAGGTTTTGAATCTTAAGAGGGGGTTGCTGCTGTCGTACTTTTTTTATGTATAAATAATTTTTAACCATTTTTTGAAAAACAACAAAAAAAAATTCATGTTTAGGTTCAACCCATGATTGTGCTGCAAATGCAGTGGAAAGATCTCTGAAACATGAGGTTATACCTTTCAAATGAAATTTAAAAGAGAGAAATACAGTAGTTACATTTTTCACTTCGTTTTCATTCAAATATGGTATTGAAATAAGGGTAGAAGTGATATTTTTGTAAAGTTGCTGATTTCATTTTCCCATTTCTTTGTCAAAGTTTATCTCCTAAGAAATAGCCCCACAATTTAAAAGAATTTTCACTGCAAAGATTGAACAAGCTTTTGAGAATAACTTCATTTCCATCTTCATGTTCATTGAGAGAATTGCCACTAAGGAAAGGATATTTAGCATCTAATCCCATCCTTGCTTGGAGCTTCCTATAGAACCTTCAAGTTCCGGAGAAATCTCTTTTGATCTTCTCCGCAACATATTTTGAAAATGTTTTAAGGATATTCTTCCTTCTAAATTTCCCATAAGCCCGGATATTGATCAATGAGGTCTAATAGACTCTCTCTCAAAAAGTCTGTCATTGTTGGGGTTTCTCCCACAAGGATCTAAATTTTCTCTAATACCACAAATTATGAAACCAATTGTTATAGGCTTTAAAATTTGCAAAAATGTGATTCTAATCAATGGAGTTTTATTGCAACAAAATAGACATACAAAGCTCGTCCTTTAGGCACTCATCTGATGTCAGGGCTCGACCACCTCTAAGGTTGGGTTGAGGATGACAAGGATGGGGAAGAGGGAGAGGGACTTGACCAGAGGGAGAGGGGGAGGAGGGTTTTTATGCTCTCTATGTCCTCTAGGGTTGGGGTTAGATATATTGAATCAAATAAAAGATATATTACTATGGAACAGATTTAAAGTTTCTGATTTTGCCATTATAAAGCATTAAACTTGCTAGATTTAATATTGCAGTAGTAACTTTATTGATCAGGATTGAAAGGAAACTCAGCCAATATTGGTGTTCTTAAAATATAGGGTATTGCATTCAATAAATTTCTGCTAAAACAGAATAGGAAACAAATCATAGATTCATTGACTCCTAGTCTCAAGTGAATAATGCCTAAACAACTTATGGAAATACAATTTATGGGTATGTATGGATGCCATCACAGGATAATATCGTAGAGACGTGTTGCCACTGCACCTAACCATGTTGAGCCTCTCACGAACTACCCAAAAATCATATTTTTTACATGCCCTTTTTATCGATAACTAAGGGATTCTTTAAATGTTTTTTCCTCTACTCAATCTCCATTTGCCTTACAATATGATATATATTTTAGCATTGACCACTATGTCCTTGTGTGTAATTTGTTGATCCCAACGCGCGTACTTTGACATTTTTGAATGTTTGATAACTGATTTACAAAAATAGATACCTTATTGCACCTCAATTATTTTTATACTCAATGATAGCTCCCTAACACAACATAGAAGTTATAATTCACTTCTTCATTGCTTAGTGCAAATACTTACATTTCCTTTAAGATGGAATCTTTTAGCAGTATAGACGCCCAAAACTGCTTGTATGACTTCAAATATATGATCATTCTTGTCTCAAATTAATGATTTTGAGTCTCAACTTCTGCTGGAAAGTGTAACATAATCTTCAAGAAACATGATATGACAAAAAAGGGGGTCATAAAAAGTTAAAAAACAAAGTACATTGACAAGGTCTCCGACATCAGTGCTTGATTTACCTCATATCTGGGTTTTTCTTTCTTAGGTTTTGGCATGCAGACTAGGGACATCGTATTGCGGTGTGCGGTCAAACTTGGGCCTTATTGTGGTGTGGGGTTGAACATAGGTCACACACAATGAATTTACCCCATTTCAATGATCCGCCTGGCACATATTTGAATACTCTACAACCATGTAACACTTCTACCAACTTACGGGCTGCCTTATTGTGGTTTGGGGATCTGAACTTGGATTACTCTCATACAAATGCACCCCTTTACTAACGCAGACAGGAGTCATTTTCAGGTAATACTAAGCTATTCTGTGAATGAATTTTAAACTATTGTTTCATATGTACTACTTGAAGACTTTAGAGTCTGGCCAATTGCACATTGTAATCGAGATAAACTTTTGAGGTGAAATATAGTTCAACAATTTCTATCAACAAAGTCTTTGGAGCATTGGTCTTGCCTTAGCAGCAAATGGTAGATTGTAAATGCACTATGCTGTATTTTTCCATGCATTTTTAGTTGCAACTTGCACATAGGTTTGCATGTTATGGATATTTCAGTTACAATGAATCCATCTGCTTGTGTGAATTATCTGTAATGATAATGAAACTTCGATTTTTTTTGTCGTCAGTTTCATTCACAAACCCATGGTCAGGGGGGCGTGGCAAACACCGTTCAAGAATCCGGTGAAGTTTCTTGCCGCACTCTCGGCACCTCACCGCAGCAGCAGAGGTGGCAGTTTTAGCCTTTAGGCCCACGTTTTCTGAGTCCAGTGAGTGGGTGGTGCAGCATCAAGGAAAATTTCCTCAGCTGGCCCTTTTTATCTCCTTAAGCAGGCAGGATGAACAAGAGGAAGACAAGGAAAGAGAAACCGACGACAGGCGGGAACCAGCACTTGATATGATGGATCTTCCTGGTGGTGGTGGATAGGATGATAAACTGGATGATCCCCTGCCGCCTCCGTCTGCTTTGATTGCTCTTGTTGCTTAATGTTCTTGTGTTGTATGTTTTGGATACCTGATGGATCTTTTATTCTGATGTTCTTGATATCATCTTTTTTTAAATTGAAAAGTTATTTTTCAGGAGTGTGATTTTTATCGACTTTAATTAACCCTAATCTGATTCTTTTAATTAGAATTATGGCTATTTAAGGCTCTATTGGGGTTCTTTCTTGATCTTTGGAATTGATGTGAAGTCTTCTTTTGGGGTGTGATTTCATTCCATCTATTTTTTATACAATTAATGATATATTTTACGTATAGTTAATAGAAGATGCTTTTCAATAAAAAAACTTCGAGCTTTTTCTTTTGGACTTCTTTGATATATTGGCTTCTGAATGTAGTATTGAAAGATTCTTTTATGCCTCTTAAGGGACTCAAGTTTTCCAGCTTTTCACCTTGCTGTTCTTAGATCTCATAAGCCTTTATTCTTCCGTTGTGATTCTCTGAATCAAAGTTAAAGAAGATTATTGACTAGTATATGTATCTGTTTTTGACATTGGGGTCTGTGTGGTCAACCGTTGACATGATTCTACTGCAATTTAGCCAGTGGTGGTAGATTAACATACCACTAAAATGGGATAGCCCTTCCAAATAATCTAATACCGAGTGTTGTACCTTGATGATTTATTTTAGCTCTAAACAGAAAAAACTAATCTTCGACTCAGAAAGCTGCTTTTATACTACACTTGGTGCTTTTACAGTAAGATGTTTATTTGTGTATGTGTTCATACTGTATATCATATGTTATTGAACTAAATGCACTCATGTTGTGTCATAGGTTACATATTTTGATGAATCGAACAGGGACATTTGGTTTTGTAACAGTAAACTGTTTATACTGTCTTAGGCCGTAAGACCTAGCCCTAGTAATCTTAAATGAAGTCCGAGTTCATAAGCGTAAATTTTCATGTGGATTTTCAGCATAATGCTTGTTTTGTGCCTGTCACAGGTTATGCTTTAGAGGAAGGCTTTATGAATTTGTTAATATATGAAATAATTGTTATTTTGAGCTACCACACTTTGATGCTGGTGGACAGTAGACACAAACCCAAAACAAATAAATTATGCTCTGCTTTTACCTTGTTTCAAAGTCCTTTCTTGGCCTTTCCTAGTTTTAATTCTTTATAATAACTATTTTTCCTTTGCCTAAAAGGGAAATCCTCAATTCGCACAAGCTTTGAAAATCAAGAATGCAAAAGGAAGACTCAAAAGGATTGTAGATATTTGTCAGAAAAAAAAAATATGCGAGGGTGGAGATGTGGTCGATGCGGATCAATGTGAAGAAAAAGAAAAAGAGGGGAAAAACACTCACGGAGGTTGTGGTGCTTATGTACCAAATATTTCTTGTGAAGGCTTAAAATTAATGATTCATTATAAGCTTCCCAAGAAAGCAGATGAGCAAGCCCAGGCACAATTTTCTGAGAAAAAACAGGAGTTGACTGCAGACAAGGTATGCCATCTTATATCTTCTGAATATACCAGTAAGGTGATTTTTATTTGAGCATGTAAACATTTCTTGTAAAAGGCTTCAAAATGTCACCTACAAACTAGTCTATCTCAACTCTCTGCAGGTTTTGACCATTTTGAAGGGAATAACTGACGAGCAGTGTGAAATGCTGGGTTTCAACCCCAAGTATGCTCGCCCAGATTGGATGATCTTAGAAGTTCTTCCTGTTCCACCACCTCCAGTCAGGCCTTCTATCAAGCCGGATCCTACATCCAGGAGCGAGGTAAACTTCCATGTGTTTTTCCACTGTAATCATTAGTTTGCTGGAGTAGGAAGTGCGTGGTTAACAATTCGAGCCACTAACCAAGGAGGGTAAAGCTCCTCTGTTTCAAATTATATGTTCAAATAACACTTGTGGGAGCTCCATTGCATGATGTCTTGTAGGAAGTTACAAATTTTTTAATACAGGTATTTTCCATATACTTTACAGGATGATCTTACATTTATGCTTGCTACAATTATTCGATGCAATGATAATTTGAAGAGTAAGGAAAAATCTGGGGTTGCACCTCACCTTATTCAAGAATTCACTCAATTAATGCAATTCCATGTTGCCACCTATATTGACAATGAGCTGCCTGGTCAGCCAAAGGTAAGTTGTGTCTCAACAATGGTTTTTGTTGTTGGTGTGACTGTGTTATATGAACCGAGTTGATGTGCTATGTTCATGACCATCAGGCCACTCAAAAATCCGGCCGGCCAATGAAGTCCATATCTAGTAGACTGAAAGCCAAGGAGGGTCGCATCAGAGGGAATTTAATGGGTAAACGTGTGGACTTTTCTGCACGTACAGTCATTACTGCTGATCCAAATCTCAACATTGATGAACTAGGAGTGCCTTGGAGTATTGCATTGAACATGACATTTCCAGAAATTGTGACTCCGTATAACATACATAGGTCAGTAGCAGCACAATATTATTTTATTTAAATTGTGTTGGTGGACTAGCATTAATCTTGCTAATTCTATTTGCATGGATCAAGCAGATTGAAAGAGCTTGTTGAATACGGGTCTTACCCACCTCCTGGGAAAGCAGGTGCCAAATCTATTATCAGAGATGATGGCAAGAGAACTGAACTTCGTTATATGAAAAAAAGTCTTGACCGTCATTTAGAATATGGTTATAAGGTGGACATCAACTTAATTTTTTTTTTTTTGGTTTCCGTTTCATAATTCTAAACGATATGATCATTGAAACATGTTTGTTACAGGTGGAAAGAAACTTGATCGATGGAGATTATGTTCTTTTTAATCGGCAACCTAGTCTCCATAAGATGTCTATCATGGGGCATAGAATAAAAGTCATGCCATATTCAACATTTCGATTGAACTTATCAGTCACATCACCTTACAATGCTGATTTCGATGGAGATGAGATGAACATGCATGTACCGCAGTCCTATGAAACAAGAGCAGAAGTCATAGAACTAATGCTGGTACCGAAGTGTGTTGTCTCTCCTCAGGCCAACAAACCAGTTATGGGTATTGTCCAAGACACACTTTTGGGTTGCCGAAAGATAACACAAAGGGATACCTTTATAGAGAAGGTGAGTAGCAAAAGGGTTTTTTTGTCTCTCTGCGGAAATGTTGTGCTTGCCAATTCGATTGGAAGGAAATTTGAATATATGTTTGAGGTGTTGCATTGACAGGATGTTTTTATGAATATCTTATTATGGTGGGAGGATTTTGATGGAAAAGTACCTTCTCCAACAATTCTTAAGCCAAGGCCACTTTGGGCTGGCAAGCAAGTGTTCAATCTGATAATCCCCAAGCAGATTAATCTTATAAGATACTCTTCGTGGCATTCAGAGTCTGAGTTGGGATTCATTACACCAGGGGACACTTGTGTACGGATTGAGAAAGGAGAAGTTATTTCCGGCACTCTTTGCAAGAAAACCTTGGGAGCATCTTCTGGAAGTCTTATTCATGTCATCTGGTATTATTTCATGGTTTCCTTTTTAGTGTACCTTATCATGCAGTCTTCCTGTTTTGAATACGGTATTTGGGTTGTCAAGTAGGTGGCTAGCACAATGTTCACAAGTTTTTCTAAACTTCTGTATGTAGTTCATTTGTAGTTTATCAGGTATACATGCCATTAGTTTTAATTAGGTTTTTCTGGAATCAACTGCCTAACAAAGATACTTTTTAAAGCAGTTGATTCCCCAAGAGCCTTATTTATTATTATTCTGAAAAAACTAATCTCAAGATTGGAAAAAACGACAATTTATTGTTTATATTGGTTCTAGTAATGAACTAATAACCGTATTAATATGTCTCTTCAAAATTTTCAGAATAAATCCATTCATTCACTGAAAAATTTCGAGAAGTTGATTTCAAACACAGTATACTTTAATTTTGTCCTTTATCAAATTATTGCTATGGTTGAACCCTTTATTCTTGCTATGTATATCCAGGGATCTTCCTTTTTCTACAGCTCTCCTCAGCAGTTTCCTTGTGCCATAGTAAATGGATGTTATTCGGAGGCCCTAAGTTTTTTAACCGTATGATTTCAGATGTTGCATTTGTTATAACACAAACCTTTCGATTTCAGGGAGGAGGTCGGTCCAGATGGTGCTCGTAAGTTCTTAGGTCAAGCACAATGGTTGGTTAACTATTGGCTGTTACAGCATGGTTTCAGTATGGGTATAGGAGACACTATTGCAGATTGCAAAACGATAAAAACTATTGCTAAAACAATATCAAAAGCTAAGATTGACGTCCAAATACTTGTTGAGAAAGCCCGGGCAAAAACATTGGAAGCGGAACCCGGGCGTACAATGATGGAGTCTTTTGAAAACAAAGTGAATCAGGTATTGAACAAGGCTCGTGATGATGCAGGGACTTTTGCTCAGAAAAGCTTAGATGAAAGGAATAATTTGAAGGCAATGGTTACAGCTGGGTCAAAAGGAAGTTTTATTAACATATCTCAGATGGCTGCTTGTGTGGGACAACAAAATGTGGAAGGAAAGCGAATTCCCTTTGGATTCGATGGTCGAACTCTACCGCATTTCACAAAGGATGATAGTGGTCCTCAAAGTCGTGGTTTTGTGGAGAATTCTTATCTGCGTGGTCTAACTCCACAGGAGTTTTTTTTTCATGCAATGGGTGGTCGAGAAGGTTTGATTGATACCGCTGTGAAAACTGCAGAAACAGGCTACATACAGAGGCGTCTCGTCAAGGCTATGGAGGATATTATGGTTAAGTACGACGGAACGGTCCGGAATTCTCTTGGTGATGTTATTCAATTTCTGTATGGTGAAGATGGCCTAGACGCTGTCTGGATTGAACAGCAGAAGCTTGATTCTTTGAAGATGAAAAAGAGAGAATTTGAAAGTATGTACAAATATGAGCTTGATCAAGAAAACTGGAATCCTAGTTACATATTAGCAGAGCATGTAGAAGAAATGAAAACAATTACAGAGTTTGGCAGTGTATTTGATGCAGAACTGGAGAAACTTGTTTCAGATAGACGACAACTAGCCACAGAGATTGCTACTAATGGTGATAGCTCATGGCATTTGCCTGTCAATCTAAAGAGGCTCATCTGGAATGCACAGATGTTGTTCAAAGTCGACCCAAGGAAACCATCCGATATGCATCCAGTGGAGATTGTCGAGGCACTTGATAAGCTTCAGGAAAAACTAATAGTTGTCCCTGGCAGCGACCCGTTGAGCATCGAGGCTCAGAAAAATGCCACACTTTTTTTCAATATTCTACTGCGGTGTACATTAGCCAGTAAACGTGTTCTAAATGAGTACCATCTTACAAGGGAAGCATTTGAATGGCTGATAGGCGAGATTGAATGTCGTTTCCTCCAGTCCATAGTGGCTCCAGGCGAGATGATTGGTTGTGTTGCAGCACAATCCATTGGTGAACCGGCTACTCAGATGACATTGAATACTTTCCATTATGCTGGTGTGAGTGCCAAGAATGTCACTCTTGGTGTTCCCAGGCTAAAGGAACTTATAAATGTAGCAAAGAATATAAAAACACCCTCTCTGTCAGTGTATCTCAAGTCTGACGTAAGGAACGATAAGGATAAGGCAAAGAATGTCCAGTGTGCTTTAGAGTACACAACATTGCAAAGTGTGACAGACGCAGCAGAAATTTGGTATGATCCAGATCCAATGAACACGATAATAGAAGAGGATGACGGCTTTCTCCTAGTTGATAAAGATGACAAAGATTTTGCTTCCGGAGATTTATCTCAATGGGTGCTACGCCTAGAATTCAACCAAGAAATGATGGTGGATAAAAATTTATGTATAGAAGACATTGAACAGAAAATCAGTGAGGACTTCGGTGATGACTTGAAATGCATCCCCACTGATACTAATGCACCTAAACTGATTCTCCACTTACGCGTGGTGAATGACGAAAATAAAGTTCAATCAGAAGATCAAATCTGTGAAGACGACGCCTTCCTGAAGAAGGTTGAAACTAACTTGCTTAATGAATTGCGTCTTCGTGGAATTCCAGATATCAAAAAAGTTTTTATAAGGGAAGGTACGGTCATCAAATTTGATGGGATTCAAGGATTTGTGGAGGAGAAAGAATGGGCTCTAGACACAGAAGGTGTCAATCTGCTGGCCGTCATGGTCCATGAAGATGTCGACGATACAAGGACATCAAGTAATCACATGGTTGAAGTTCTTGAGGTGCTTGGAATTGAGGCCGTTAGAAAAGCTCTCATGGAAGAAATTCGTAATGTAATTTCTTTTGATGGGTCCTATGTGAATTACAGACATTTAGCGATTCTCTGTGACACAATGACATATCGAGGCCATTTGATGGCCATCACACGCCACGGTATTAATCGAAATGATACGGGGCCACTGATGCGATGTTCATTTGAGGAGACCGTCGATATTCTTCTGGATGCAGCTGCTTATGCCCAAAATGATCCTCTCAGGGGTGTCACTGAGAATATCATGCTTGGTCAATTGGCTCCCATTGGTACAGGTAGTTTTACCTTGTTATTGAATAAAACCATGCTGCAAGAGGCTATCGAGGTTCCACCATTTGCCCTCAATGAAACAGAAAATTTTGACCTAGGCATGTATGAGTCCCCTATAGCTTCCCCTTATGTTGGTCTTATGTCCCCAAATATCCGGGATTCACCTACTGCGGATGCACAATTTTCTCCTTATATTGGGATGATGGGTGCCTCTCCTGCTTCTCCTGCTTCGCCTGGACACAGTCCTTTTTCACCAAGTTACGATTCTGCATCACCTAGCTTTAGTCCCTCATCTCCGGGCTATAGTCCCTCATCTCCTGGCTATAGTCCCCTGCCTCCTGCCTATAGTCCTTCATCTCCTGGATATAGTCCCCTGTCTCCTGCCTATAGTCCCACATCTCCCGGATATAGTTCTCCAGCATATAGTCCAACCTCTCCAGCATACAGCCCTACATCTCCATCCTACAGCCCCATATCTCCTGCATACAGCCCCACAACTCCTGGATACAGCCCCCTATCTCCTTCTTACAGCCCCACAACACAGGGGTACAACCCTCTGAGTCCTTCATACAGCCCCACAAGTCCTGCATACAACCCTCTGAGTCCTTCGTACAGCCACACAAGTCCTGCATACAGCCCCACAAGTCCTGCATACACCCCTTCATCTCCAGAATACAGTCCCCCGACTTCTGGGCCCAATCTGTCATCCCCAAAATATAGCCCAGGATCATCGCCATATAGCCCAACATCTCCGATCTATAGTCCATCTTCTCCGAGCTACAATTCAGCAGGATCTCCAAGCTACAGCCCTGCCATGCCAGGATACTCTCCAAGCCATCCAGGATATCCATTACCATATAGATTAACTTCTCCAGCATTTTCTGAAGATAGTCTTATCAGGTAAGTCACTAATATATAGCTTTCTGGAAGCAAGATAACCATTTAATAATTCTATTTCTATCTGTACTACTTTCAAATTTGGGCTTGCTGCAGACCAAGCAAGTCGAAGCAACTGACATTAAACTCATCATTTACAATATATTAATTTGCATTACTTCAGAAATTAAAAATAGCTCGGAGGTAATTATGAAGGTGAAATTTCAATTCTTACAATAAATCGTTGCATGTTGATGTTATTGAAGGTCATCAAGTGATGGGGACAATTCTGACGAACCAGACTCGGATATGGACTAAATTGTTACGAGAAAAGTAAAACCGGATCTTAAGGGTTACTTCACTGGTATGAAATGAGGTTTTTGATATGTTACTATCCAGAACCTGTACGTTTTCTGATAGCCAAAGATCTTCGGAAATGTTCATTACAATGTAAGGTCATCTCAAAAGGTTGTAGCTCGATGCCAGACATTTTCTTTGATTGTCATTTCATAAAGTCAAATCAGTTCGTCAATAAATGTATTTTACAGTCTATGGTGGATTCACTACTGGTCTGGATTCTATTTAAGTTATAGTTACAGGTGACTCTTAGAGCAGGTCCCATGCTGCTGGATAGCTGATTATTTTGAAGGGATACTGCTGAGAAATTATAAGAGATTTTTAAGTTATGAGCAGTCCCATGCTTTTTAAAATTTTGTGCAATATAAGCTGATTAGAAAAATTAGGAATATTTTACTAAAAAATAAATAAATTTGATTGGATATAAATGTACATTTTGCAACCAAAAAAATATAGGAGCAACTATGCAAATCTTCAGCACCTATTGCTTCCCACTCCTCAAAAGCTTCTTCCTATACAATAGTTGCTCCTTATTTTAAGGTGCAGATATCTTGTAGGCAGTTTTTTAACTTTTGATGGTACATGAGACAGCAATACCTAAAATTATAGAGGCATAAGCCGCAGCATGGGACCCCTTTGTTTTATCTTTCTCTAAAACACTTCTGTGCAGTTTTCATTTTTAAGTTGTATGGTCAAGTAGTTTTCTCCAAATGATTTATTGTTTTTATGTTCTCACAAAACCGATCAATCAGTCTGAAGTCACCTACAAGCATGGAACTCCCCCTCTGTTTTATCTTTCTCTAAAGTACTTCTGTGCAGTTTTAATTTTTAAGTTTTATGGTCAAGTAGTTTTCTCCAAATGATTTATTGTTTTTATGTTCTTGCAAAACCGATCTATCAGTCTAAAAACACCTACAAGCATGGAATTGAGTTCAATTTCTTTTCCATATGATATAGATTATAGATTGTTATTCTCACCCCCATAAAAATAATGGTATGGTACGACACTCCATTTTATTATAAACTTCTTATTTTAACTTTGAAAAAAAGGTGTGAAAAAGCTTTAAATAACATTTTTAATCAATAAAGTTTGAATATGCCCAGAAAAAATTTGATAAATAATTTCAAGGGCACCAAGACAATAAGGCACAAGACTTAGGCAATGGGATCAATCAATGAAACTCGCAGAGACAGAGGGTCACTTGACGTGTCATCCTAGCCCTAACCACTCCCAATAAGTGAATCCGATGTATTAGGTACTAAATTCCACCTGTCATCATATTATCTTTGTTTTCTTCATCCATTGGTTACAATTAAGGTGAGGAAATGGTTAAATAAAGTTGAGGAAACTTTCCTTCCTATAGAGCCCTCTATGTACCAATATTTGGGAATGCAAACCTACCACCACTAGAGTTGTGGCCCGACGAGGGCTATAATGAATGCAATGAGCCACTTTTACCCCTGTAACATGAATGGTGCATACCATGAGCTCTAAATCCACAACCCTGAGAATGCGATCGCCAATAGAGAGAATCAGGGGGCACTTCCCTGATGGTCCAACAAAGTTTCGAGGTGCTCAACCTCTAACCGAACCTTCTCCTTGCACTTGAATTTATGGCATGATATTTGAAATAACATACACTTTGTTAGTAACAAAAAAACAACCATCCAAAGCTAAATGGTTAAATATTGCATTGTTCCTTTCTTTCCATAAATAAAAAAGAATTTCAATTCAAAATATATGCCATATTTTATTAAATTGTGCAGGTGTTGAATCCCCTTATAATACCTTTTTCCATGAAAATAATTATAGATGAAATGGTTATAAAATGTTATGAATCCACCTTTAAGCTGACTAAGCATGTGTTGTGGCCAACATGCTCCATCTCATTTCTTCAGATAGGAACCCTCTTACCTTAAACATAATTGTTTGTTTTTGTTCTTGTGTAGATGATATTTTGTGATTATGTAGCACCTCAGTCTTGTACACTTGAAAAAGTTAGACTTTGGTTGTTCTTCTTAGTTCTACGCTCTTCTTGCTTCCGCAAACCTCACATTTGCTCTATCTTATGCCCCTTCGCGCATCTCTTAGTCTGACCAACCTTATATTGATGACATAAATAGCCTATCTTGCCTAGAATGCTTAAAATGTACTTATCTTACACCTCTGCAAGTTCTGAGTCTGTACCTAATTTCTTGCTTCCTGAACACTAATATTTGGGTCAGACAGTAGTGTCGACATTATTGTTCTGCCCTGACATAAGTGTTTAGTGCCCTAAAGTCATCTAATTTTTAAATGAAACGTATTATAATGGTTGGTGTAAGTGATTTAATGCAAGTTATCTCCCAATAGGATTGGTATATATACAATATCAACTCTCATTTATTCTTCACCTAGTAAAAGACCAAAGAGACCAAGGCACTTATTGAAAGCACTCTATTAAGCATTCAATTGATCAAAAGCTTCCCTATTTCCATACCAATCATAGTTACAACACATCTATAAGTCTAAAGTACTAAAGAAGCAGTCATAAGGTCTTATTTGCCAAGTTACAAGTTAAGTCATTGTTGTACTTGTTTTACATACATTGCATGATTCACACACAAGCCAACATATAGGGGAGAACCACATGAGTCTGAGCCCTTTTTAGAGTATTGACTATGTAGGCAGTGCTCTTGATATTAGGGTCATTAGGGTCAGTTCGAAACCATGCGCCCACTAACTAATTTTTTTCCAAGATCACATGAAGATGGAAAGCTAGGGTTTTGTCATTTTAGGAGTGATAGTCCATGACTCAGATATGAATTAACTAGATCGAAGGCGAAGCCAAACCCATAAGCATTTGGGTGGTTGCATCTTATTTTAGTAGATATTTTGTATAGTATAATAGTGTCAAACATGGAAAGTAACATCGACGCAACCATCCAAGGTTGACACAACTGTCGAGAGAGCTAGAGGCACCAAATCCAAAATTTGATGATTGTTCTAGGACTGTCTTCCTGTCTGCTTTCAATCTGGTCTAGATCTAGCACTATGTTAGCATTAGACCTAGTTAATTACTTTGTTTTATATGTTATTTCTATACATAGCTTAGCCATACTTTCTATTTATAACCTATTCTCAATTTTATAAATTCAGTACATGGTATATCTGATTTTAGGATTTAATTAGCCTGTAGATCTGATATTCACCTTTATGCTCTATCATTTATGTATTCTTAACCATATATTAAATAGGATCCATATCCCAAATTAAGGTTAAACATTTGGTGAACCCAATCTTTAAACATCAAACCCTAAGTCAATTAGGGTTTTCTAATTTTTTATTTATTGATCTTTGATTGTGATGCAGACGATCCTCTGACCCTGCAAATTGGTTTACACACCTTCTATATATAGAAGTAATTTGCAGCAGAAAAAAATTAATCACAAATGTTTAGAACTCCCAAACTTTGTTTCTTTTCTTTTATTCTCTCCCACAAAATACATAGACAGACTTCTATTTATCATTTTCTCCAATGCGTTGCTAAGAACCTAAAACCTTCTATTCTCCTCCCTAGAAGACTCCTAACAAACTTACTAATTCCAAAAAAAACTACACATGCACACCGGCTATCCCCTTAAACTCCCAAAAAACAGGGCAGTTGGGGAACTGCATTTACATTAATAAACAAACCCCCCCTAAATTTTCTCTTAAACAACTAACGTGTAAAAAAGACTCCTACTTAGTCACTCTAAAGACTAAAACTAAGAACAGTCTTACTCATCGATTACATCAGATTGTTATAATTTTAGTTAGCAGTTCTTTGATACCTCTCGGTGGTTTTCCCTTTTGGCCCTTTCTTTCTTCTGCCCCCTTTTCTCAAAATTTTGCTAAGTGATGGCCTCTTTTCTCTTCCTCCACGTGGTAGCTTGATGCTCATCCAGCTCAGGGTCACTTTCTTTCATTCAAGGGGAGCGTCAGCTCAACACATGGCGGACCCGCACTCCTTAGAGTTTTTTTCATTTGGGTCAGACCTCAGAGCAGCACCATTAGTTGGCAAGATAGGGGGCTCTATAGAGTAGTTAATACAAGATTCAAATATGGCTTTGCCACGTGGCATCCTTGCACTCATTTTGGTGAGTGTATGCTTTGCTTTCTCAGGAGGAGCGCCAGCTAGACATGTGGCACCCCTACGCTCAATCACACCAATCAAGCCCTTAGCCCCTTTAGAGAAACACCAACTTGACATGTGTCATCTCCTCGTTTATCCAAGGAGAATGTCAGTTTGCTAGAGATTGAGAGAGCACCATTAGACGAAGATGTGGGTCCCTCCTTTTGAGCAAGCTTTTGGAATACTTTAAGCTTTGCCTAAAGTGTGATCTTTTAAGTTTAGAGGGGAGCAAGGCCGCTAAAAACAACATATTTAGATAGCTCCAGGAGTAGACACGCGACACCACCTCGCTTTTCCTAAGTGTAGTGGCCATAACAGGAAGAGATAGTTGTACCATATCTGGGATCTGGGGGGTAACTGCACTCATGAGTTCCAAATCATTTTTAGTTGCAACGACATCATGAGCGCTAGTGGTGGAATATCCACATGTCATCTCTTCGAGCAGTCACTTCGCCTATATATTCGAAGTTCTTCCTCTCTAGAGGGGGTTGGCAATTACTTTATTTTTCGCATTCTTATTTCTATGAATAGCCATTGTAATAAACTATATATAGTAGCAATTAGAGTTTTCATCCTGCAACATTAGTAGGTGCACCTCACGGATGTTAGTGGATGCTTTGTATGTGCCTTCTATATTTAGTTCCCTATCCATAATGAAGAGGATGTGATGTGTTATTTGGGGTTAAAACTATCTTTGTATGCTATTTTTTTCTTCTGCTTCTATAGTGTAGATCTTTGTTTATGTTGTAGATCTGAATTCATGCTTTTAAGCTCCTTTACGATCTGTGGTGTTTGGAGGTTTATGCTATTTTATGTAAGCTTATGTAAATATTTCAAATCTTCTGATGCATCGTTTTAGATTAGATTTACTTTAATGTTGTTTACTGTTATTCCTTCTACCCCTTTTCACCCCCAAATTGAATGAAGAGTCGGCTTCTAAAATCTCTAAGGTCACTTTACAAACCGCATTTGGTCCCACACCTGTAAAGTTTCCCATAGATTGATGTCTAACCTGAAGTGAAAGCTTTAGGCATCAATAGTTAAATCTTTTTTGGCATGGCCAGTGGGATCGAACCCATAATCGCTTGATTAAAAGTCAGAGTTTATGATCCATAAGCCCATAGCAAGGTCATAGACTGTGAGTAATCTAAATCTACTAATATCGCCTTTGGGGGTTCCTACTCACCAAAGAGCTCTAGGGCATAACATTGCGTAGCAACAAAAATGACCACATCAACAACAACAAATGGAACGTCCTGCACCAAGGAATTTCATGTCGTGGGATAGTGGTAGCCCTCTGATCCCACCGACAACCCTAGCCCAATGGGACCCCATACCTTTGAATGCTTTGAATGCGCTCCCCATTTTTTTTAGGGAAGATTTCAAAACAACGACCAAACACCTCTAAGATGTGGCGAATGCATGCACCATCCACTATGTCAACACTCAGAATGTAGCCTTAAGACTACTAACAACCTTTTTTAAAGGATGAGCTCTTGATTGGTACAGATCTTTGCCGACCAACTCTATCACCACCTGGGATGACCTAGGTGATAGATTCTTTGAGCGATTTAATGAAAAAGTGGATCAATCTTCCCTCTTGTAGTAATTAATAACCATCAAAAGGGGCTCGCAAGAAGCCATGGTTGATTTCAACACTATATTCAAAAAGACCTGGCAAAGAATTTTGTTGGCAATTTGCCCACCTATGGGCATGGCCATTGTCTTTTATCTGAAGGCCCTCAATTCAGATATTGCAGTTATGATCCAGTCGCTTGGAGGCATAATGCATATGACATCATGGTGAGGGCAAAGAACAACCTTATCGATGTAGGAAGACTTCCTCCATGGCTATGGATGTCGATGTTCCCTAAGATATCATTGCCTTTGCAAGAAGAAATGTTGAGCACTTCAAGAGCCCCGCCTCTTTCAATGTATGCACACCCGCCCACTCAGGTGAGCACATCTGTCGCATCCTTGTTGGATGTTGAGATGAATGATATGAAGAGTATTTTGAGGAACTTATCTAATGAGATTATAAATCTCAAAAGGCAACAGGCCACTCCTCCAAAGCCCTCTTACAACAATTACCAAGAGAGGAGACCCCCGTACCAGCAAAACTAGTATCAGGAAAGGCAAAGGCTGAACTACCAAGGGGCGAATAACCAAACACTAAATCATCAAGCACCAAACCATAAGACATAGCCTGCCAATCAAATGGTTGAAATCCCAGATTTGTTGCACATAATATCACCGAGCATGAACAAGGAAGTGGTGGTTGTCTATAATAACTTGGTCGATGACTAACTCATGGTGTTTCCTTTGTAATGAACTTCATGGGCCCCAAAATTGTTCATGAGGCAACTTACAACAAAAAAAATTGAACAGAGATAGTAGTGAAATGCTCTAGATTCAACTTATACATACCAGTTCATAGGAGTCAAAAATGTTGTCCTGATGGTGCAAATGTAGGGTATATTCCTAGAGCAAGAGGAAGAAATAGTTTTGAAACACACACTTTTCTCCTGAGTAGAAAATGAAGATGCGATCTCTGCCAATGAAGTTCCTATGTATAGACCCCCATGAGTGCAATCTGACTACTACACATAGTCAAAGAAAAGACTGGTTGAGAGTCTTGAAGCCTCCGTAGGGCCCAAGCCAACCTTTGAAAAGGCTCTAACACCTCAGCGTTCACCTGTGGTCTATCAAAGATGCAACAAGGCAGTACATAATAAGTCAACAGACCTTGAGGTCCCACCCTTGAAGTCATATAATGTGGTGGAGCAACTAAAGAAGGCACCAAATAACGTTTCCCTCTGGGATGTCCTATCCATCCCTGAACAGAAGACCTTGCTAAAGAAAGGCTTAGAAGAAAAGGAAGAGCCCATGCAAAAAAATCACCCATAGAGCATGCAAAGAAAAAAGGGAAGGGAACCAACACGAGCATGCAGCCTCAGGTACCCTTTGCATTCAACAATACCAAGGAAGGGGTAAGCAAATCAAAGCCTACCCCATTTTATTTGACTTTAATTATGGGTAAGAAACTGTTGCAAAACTCCATGATCGACTCGAGCGTGAGCACGACAGTGATGCCCAAACAAATAGCTGGCGCACTATAATTAAAGTACGAGCCCTTAAATAAGGGGGTGATGCAGCTAGATGGAAAAAAGGTTCAAACCTTAGGAATCATCCAAGCTCTTCCTCTCATGTTGTACTCTTGCCCAAGCATCACTGTACCACAAGATCTTGTGGTGATAAACATCCCACCTATATTTGGGCTATGTCTATCAAGAGATTTTACTACCAAGATTAGCAGATATCTATTGTTGGACTGGTCCCATCTGATCTTAAGGACTAAGTATGGTTCAATGTTGAAGGTGTTATCCGAGCCTCTCCACCCAGAGCACATAGTGGACAAAGCAATAGAAAATTTCAAGGCAACACACACGTCTTTCTCAATAACGGAGACACACTATGTAGAGATGCTTGAGGAAGAAAAGGTGGCAGACAACAGAATCCTAGAAGAAGAGGCCCTCATCAACAAGTTCATCGAGAATGACTCATTTGCAAAATTTGATGCCATCGATCTCAGTCCCTACATCATCTATGATGAAGACCAGGTCCTTCTTGAAGTTGTAAGGAAGAAAGAAGACTAGAACAATGGGGAAAAAGATGAGTTCGAACTCTAGACTTTGCATTTTGATGGTGCAAAATGCAAGATTGGCTCCAGAGCTGGTATCCAACTAACATCTCCCTCTGGGGAAGAGATACTCATAGATTTTCATTTTTAGTTTGCCTATACAAATAATAAAGCAGAATGCGAGGCTTTAGTCCATGGTCTCAACCTCATTGAACGAATGGGCATTAAACATTTGAAGGTGTTCAGTGACTCTGAACTAGTTGTGAGATAGGTAAAAGGGGTGGTCGTGGCAAAGAACATGTGAATGAGATCTTACCATCACTGCATATGGGACTTAATTAAGTCCTTCGAGGCCTTCAATGTCCAAATCATCTTGAGGGCCACAAACACAATAGTCGATAGAATGGCAATAATGGGTTCTCAATTTGACCCATTATTAGACCTATTCACCAATGAATAGGCAGTGTGGGTCATCATCAAGCTTGCCATCTCAGATAATGACCAAAATTGGTAGGTGTTTGAGAGTGATGCTTAGATTGCACTGTTCCTCCAACAATCCTACGAATTCACAGAGCAATTGCAACCAAAGATCGAGGAGGCATACAGAGGCCAAATCATGCAGTTGAAGACCAAAAAATTGCCAAAGGGCCTCATCACTCTAGAAAACCTCTTCGACTCTGATGATGCAAGGAATGACAAGTGCAAGTTTGTTGTAGATAGGGGGATTACTATGAACTCAACATTGGAGATAAAAGAAAGTTAAAAGTTGGAAAAGAAGTTCCTCGGAGGGATAAGGAGTATTTGGTTTCTTTCTGTGACAAATACGAGGGCGTCATCGCTTGGACTTATGATGACCTGAAAGGATATGATCGAGAGGTCATTCAACATACCAACACCCTGGTAGAAAGAACAAACCAATTTGATAGAAGTAACAATCGATGAACTCAAAGATCGAATCCCTGATGGTCCAAAAGCTCAAGAAACTAATTAATTCAAGGATTATATATCCAATCAAGCATTCGACTTAGGTATATAACCTAGTCCTGATGTGGAAGAAAGGCAGAGAAATTTTATTGTGCATAGATTTTTAGGATCTAAATAAGGCATCTTTAAAATATCATTACCTTCTCCCTTCCATGGAGTAGATCCTTTAGATGGTAGCAAGCACAGAGATGTTTTCTATTTTAGATGGATTCTCCAGGTATAATCAAGTGTGGGTAAAGGAGGATGATTAACACAAAACCACCTTCACTACGAAGTAAGGAACCTTCGCATATGCAAAGATGCCTTTCGGCCTCTCCAATACTGGGGCAACATTCCAACGAGTGATAGATGTAGCCTTCAAAGGCCTGATCAATAAGATTATCTTGATCTACTTGGATGACCTCACTATATTTTCAAAAAGAAAGGAGGACCACTTTGACCATTTGGAGAGAGTCTTCCAAAGGTGCCATGAATTCAAGGTATCCTTAAGCCCCAAGAAATGCATCTTTGGAGTCCCTCAGGGTAAGCTTCTCAGATACATAGTGTCTGAGGATGGGATCACTATCTACCCAAAGAGGATAAAAGCTATAAGAGACTTGGCCTTGCCTGTAAACAAGAAGGGAGTCCAATCTTTCCTTGAAAAGATCAATTTTATTAGCAAATTCATATTGGACTTCACAGGATTAGTCAAACTAATAACATTAATACTAAAAAAGGACTAGGCCTTCAAATGGATGCCCAAAGGGAAAGCAACGTTTGAATAAATAAAAAGAGTAATATCCAATGCACCCATACTTGTTAACCTCAAATTTTCTAAAGATTTCATTATGTATGTATATGGAAGTGAGCAAAACCTCACAACCATGCTAACTCAAAAGGAAGAGGAGGGTAGAGAAAAACACTCGATCGCATTCTATTCTAGAACATTGCACGGGTATGAAGTTAAATACAATTTTGTAGAAAGGTAGGCCTTTGCCATCATCAAGGGCCTTAAGAAGTTCAGGCACCTTGTGGCGGGCAACAAGATAATGGTGTACGTCATGCATTCCAGTGTTCACGAGTATATCATGGAAGGAGACATTATAGATAAGAAGGCCAACTAGATCACCAAGATCTTGGAATATATATAAGTTAGGGCAACCAAGGTCATTAGAAGAAAATGAATCTGTGAGTACTTGGCCCATTGTGCAGATCTCATAACAAAATATCAAAACATGGAGGCAACCTTAGTGAACTAGTTCAAATTTGAAGAATCTTGGGTGATCGACTAGGTCTGCTTCATGTAAACTGATAGGTATCTCGGTGGTCTCCCCACACATAAAAGATGTTTTTTTAGATTGCAAGGGTCTAGCTATACACTAGTTTAAGGAATCCTATTCAAGAGGAATTTCGATGGGGACCTCCTTAGATGCATTGACAGGCCCCAAGCAGAAAAGATTCTATAAGAGATACATTTTCCCCCTCGGATGACCATTTCTTAACCAAGACTACCATGAGCAAGATCATGTGGGCAGGTTACTACTAGCCAACCATGTTCATGGACTGTCATCGGGTAGTCAAAAAGTGATAGAAATGCCTACTCTTTGTTGAAAAGATAAAAAACTTAACCATGCCTCTCAATCTGATTATGATCGATGAACCCTTTGTGCAGTGGGGATTAGGCTTCATCGAAATGATCAACTCGATCTCTAGCATGGGTCACAAATGGATACTGACGACCACCGATTACTTCACTAGGTGGACTAAGGCAATCCCACTAAAAGAGGCAATCGAGAATGTGATTCTCAACTTCTATGAAGAGCTCATGGTTAGATTTGGCTTGCCAAAAATGATCATTTTAGACAATGCAAAAGCCTTCCTTGGATCCAAAATCTTCGAATTCATGCTTCAAAATGGTGTTTTCCTGAAGACTTCATCCAATTACTACCCATAGGGGAACAAATTGTTGAAAATATTGTCATTGATGTCAAAGGTCTAGCATTGATGATAAAGGCCCCATAACATTTAATGATGTTTTAAATATTCATATTTTGGCTAATATGTGTTAATATTTATTTAATATCAATGAATATATTTATTTAATATCAAAAAAAGGCCCATGAAGAAGTCAAAGAGTCACGGGGTAAAGACAAAAGAAGAATGGGACGCATTTTTCCATGAAGAGTCACCTTAAGAATTTCGAAAGGTCACCAAGATAAAGACAAAAGAGGAAAGGATGTGCTTGCTTATGAAGGGTCACCATGTGACTTTTCGAATGCAAAGATACAAAGGGTCATGCAAGTTTGGTGCCATTTTCCATGAAGATTGAAGGGTCACAAAAGGCGAATGCCAAAGGTGATTTGGAAAGCTATAAATAAAGTCTTGAGAAGCCATTTGTTAAATGCAAGAGAGTGCATGGTTTTGTAATTATTTTATATAAGAAAATAAGAGAGAAAAGCAAGAGATATTGTAGAGTTCTATCATTTGTTGAGTAAGCAACATTGAGAGATAGTTATGTTTTATACATAAGAGGGGTTGGTGCTCCTGTGGGGTGGTGCTCACAAATATTTGCAAGGAGTTGGTGCTCTTGCAAGTTGGTGCTTGTGAACTTTATAATTTGAGTTGGTGCTCATTCATATACTTGAGATTGTTTTTCATAGTTTTTTTCACTTTAGATTTCCATGTAAAAATATGGTCTCTCTCTCTCTCTCTCTCTCTCTCTCTCTCTCTCTCTCTCTCTCTTTTATGTGATGCATGTTATTGTTCCATTTTTATTACATATCTTGAATATGTGATTAAGTAGTTAAAGAAAAGAAATCTGATTAAGTAAAAGATATATAATATATTTATTCAGCTCCTCCTCTCAGTATATTTTGTGCTTGACAATTGGTATCGGAGCATGTTTCTTTTGAAAAAGTTTTATAACTTGAAGGTAGATTAAAAAAAATAGGATGATTGGATCACATGAAGGTTTTTCTACAAATAAGGCACCTTTGTTTGATGGGATAAATTATGTTTTTTAGAGTATAAGGATGATGACTTATTTGATGGCCCTTGGATTCGACATTTGACAAGTAGTGGTGGAGGAATATGAAGAGCCACAGACACTTGTAACTACTCTAGTTGAAAAGAAGGCAAGTGAAAATAATGATAAAACTTTAAATGTTATTTTATATGGTTTATATGAATCAAAATTTGTTAAAGTTATGCAATGTAAATCTTTTCATGAAAATTGGGTAAAACTTCAGAATATTTACAAAGGTGATAAAAAGGTTCATCAAGCTTAGCTTTAGACTTTTAAAAGATAGTTTGAGAGTTTGAAAATAGAAGAGGAAGAAAATATAGCAAGTTGATCAATAAGTTAATCAGATTCAAGGTTTTAGAGAAAAGTTAGAAGAATCAATTATGGTACAAAAAGTTTTGAGATCTCTACCATTGAGATATGATGCAAAAGTTTCAAAAATTGAGATAAAGAATTTAACCAAGCTAAAGATGGATGAGCTACATGGTATTCTTATGGCATATGAGATACGGACCGAACAAGAGAAATCCTCAAAGAGAGAAGCTACTTTCAAGACATCAAATAAAGAGAAGGATAAGATTTAAGAATCAAGTGATAGTTCTAGCGATGATGAAAATAACAACAAAGCTTTACTCATTTGCAAGCTGAAAAAGGGCATAGGTAAATATCAAGAAAAATTACCTTTTAAATGTTTTAATTATGAAAAGATTAGACATTTTGCAGTTAAATGCCCAGATAAGTTGAATGGTGACAATGAAAAAAGAAAGTCTACATACAAGAAAAATTTTAAAGAAAAATTCAAGAAGAGATTTGAGAAGAAGAGTTTGTATTCTAAAGATCCTAGCTCAACTGAAGATAGTGGAGTCAGTGATTCAAAAGTTTTTTTTTTTAATTCATGGCCATACATGAAGATGCCTCCGTAAGTAAAAGTATAGATGATCAAGAAGAAGAACATGATGAAATCGAAGTGAATCTGGAAGGAGAACTTATTTGTGCTTTAAAAGAGTTAAAAGCTCTTGAGAAAAAGAATCGAAGATTGAAGCTCCAGATCGAGAAAAATAAAAAAAAGTCAAAGGAAACAATTAAAGATCTACAAACACACTTTGAAGAAGCCAAGAAGAATGAAAAACATCTAACGATAGAGTTGCAAAAAGTAAGTGAAGAATGTGAAAGGGATGTTATTGAAATTACTTCTTTAAAAATAGTTTTTGAAAAAACAAATAAAACAATCAATGATAGAGTAGCCAATGATTCAAAATTTGAGAATAACACTAATATGTTGAATAAGATATTAGAAAATCAAAGATCAATGTCAGATAAGACAGGCATTAAATTTGAAAAAGAGAAAGGGGAGGTCACTACTTTCACAGACAAGGTTAACACAGAAAGAGGAAAGAGCTATACTGAAGCTCTTACAAAAGAGGAAATAAAAAGAGAAGAATTTAAGAATACATAAGACATCTCAAATAAAGAAGGCTGAAAAGAACAAAGCTATAAAAGACAATCAGTTCAGATATACACAAATAGGTCCTATTTTTATAGTTACTATTTTTATTTTAATTGATATGGTCATAAGAAAATAGAATGTCAAAAAAGGGCTAACAATTTCAAAAATAAAGAGAAAGAAACTCATGTAGAGTCAAGCAGAAGCCACAACTCTTTTGCTCCTCTATCAAGCTTTAATAAAGAGGCCACAATATGTTATAAATATAATAACTTTGGACATATAGCTCAATATTGTAGAAGTATGTTTGAGTCAGTCAAGAAAGATCAGAGTTTAAAGGCTCCATTCATCAAGAAAAAAGTTCAGATAGGTTCATGGTAGAAGAAACAACCTAAAAAGTTTATGTTGGTCTAGACAGCTTTGCATGCAAGAAACGAAGAAAAACTATGGTTCATTGATAGTGGATGTTCGAGGCACATGACATGAGATAAAAGCAAGTTCATAACCTTGAAGAAGATCAATGGTGGCACAACAAAATTTAGAGATAATACTACTGCCAAAATTGCTAAAAAAGGTACACTAAGTTTAGATAATGGTAAAACTAAAATTAAAAATATTTTGTATGTATAAGGTCTTAAGCATAATATTTTGAGTGTAAATCAAATATGTGATCAAGAGCACACACTAAATTTTTATGCATAAGATTAGAAAATTAAGAGAAAAGATTCAGATGTGTTGGTTGTAGATGCTCAGAGAATAGGTAATAATTTGTATATATTATCAAACATCAAAGGTCAAAGATGTTATTTGAGTCATATTGAAGAAAGTTGGCTATGACATAAGAGAATGAGACATAAATTTTGATAATCTTGTCAACATCAACAAGAAGCAAGTAGTCAAAAATCTTCTAAAGATTATAAATCCATCTAACACGTTTTGTGAACCTTGTCATCATGGAAAGTAGGCCAGAAGGCAGTTCAAAACAAAAGAATAATCGACCACTCAGATGTTAGAGCTTGATCACACTGATTTATGTGGACCTATGAGAACTCAAAGTACTCAAGGTGAGATATATTTTATGTTACTTATTGATAATTTTTCATGTATGACTTGGGTAATGTTTTTAAATAAAAAATTAGAAGCTTTCAGACATTTCAAAGTATTCAAAGCATTAGTTGAAAATAAAACTAGTTTGAAGATTAAGTGCCTAAGATTAGATCGAGGAGGATAATTCATGTCAAATCAGTTTATTGAATTTTGTGAAGACCATGGAATAAAGAGATATTATTCAGTAGCCAGAACTTCACAACAAAATAGAGTAGTTAAATAGAAAAACAAAATAGTTCAGGAGATGGCGAGGACAATGCTAAATGAATCCAAGATACCAGATAAATATTAGAGAGAGGTAGTCGATACATCAGTGCATATCCAAAATAGAGCATTATTGAAAGTCAATAGTGACAAGACTCCTTATGAGCTATGGAAAGATAAACCAACTACGGTTGATTATTTCAAAATTTTTGACAGTAGATGCTTTATAAAAAAAACTTTTGAAAAACTTGGTAAATTTGAATCCAGAGCAGATGAAGGTATATTTTTTGATTATTCTTGTAAAAATAAAGCTTATAAATGTTATAACAAAAGAACCAAGAAAATAGTTGAAAGTGCAATTTTCAAGATAGAAGAAGATGGAGCACAAAGAATCAGTGATCTAATAGACATTCTTGAAATCATTGAAGAGGAAGATTTTGAAGAATCAAATGAAGATGAGAAGGAGAAAAAGGACACCAAAACGCCATCCAAATATGTCTAGAGAAATTATAATGTAAGTGACATCATTAAGGATATAAATGAAGTAATTCACACCAAAAAAATGATGGTAAGTGAATATGAGCAAGTTAATTTCTCTTTATTATTCAAAATTTACCCTAAAACTTTTTCAGAAGCTAGACATGATAAGAATTGGGTTAAGGAAATGGATGAAGAATTAAATTAGATAGAAAAGAATGATACTTGGGAATTAGTGCCTAGAGCAAAAGATCACAATGTGATAGGAACAAAATAGGTTTACAAAAATATGTTGAATGAAAACGGAGAAGTGACCAGGAATAAAACAAGATTAGTATGTAAAAGATATGCTCAAATTGAGGGAATAGATTTTGAAGAAAATTTTGCCTCAGTGGTAAGGCTAGAGGCTATTAGAATATTTATTGCATATACAGTGTTTAAAAATTTTAAAGGTTTTCAAATGGATGTCAAATCTGCCTTCTTAAATGAGAATCTAGAAGAAAAAGGTCTACATTAAGCAGCTTGAGGGATTTATTCTCTCAAATATTAGTAGCCATGTATGCAGATTGAAGAAATCACTATATGGATTGAAACAAGCTCCTAGAGCTTAGTATGCAAGACTTGATAAGTACCTGTAGGATCAAAGTTTTAAGAGAGGATTTGCTGACAGTAATCTCTACATCAAGCATCAATTGATTGTTGTGGTATATGTTGATGACATCATTTTTGGAGAAAACATTGATAAGATGATAGAAGATTTTTTTGATAATATGCAAAAAAAATTTGAGATGTCTATGCTTGGAGAATTGTCATTTTTATTCGAGTTGTAAATATTTTAGTTAGATAGAATTTTTATATCTCAAAGTAAATATGCCAAGGAAATGTTAAAAAAATTTGGTTTTGAGGATTGTGCACCAATTGGAACACTACTGAGTACAAGAAATAAGGTAAGCAAGGATGAAGATTCACCTATTGAAAATCAATCTTTATATAGATCTATGCTTGGTAGTCTTTTATATTTGACAACATTGAGGCCAGACATTATGCATGCAATAGATATGGTTACAAGATATTAGTCAGCTCTAAAAGATAGTTATGTTCAGTTGGTGAAGAGAATATTTAGATATATCAAGGGGACATTGGATTATGGATTATGGTATCTCATAGGTAGAGATTTCACTTTGGTTGATTATACAGATTCAGATTGGGTAGGTTGCTTGGATGATAGAAAGAGTACAAGTGGAGGAGCTTTCTTCTTCAGTGATAGCTTAGTATCATGGCTAAGCAAAAAATAGAATTCAATATCATTTTCTTCAGCTGAAGCAGAACATATTGTAGTGGTAATATGTTGTACTCAAGTTCTTTGGATGAAGCAAACTTTGGAAGATATTAAAGTAAAATATGATGAACCTATTTCTATTTTTTTTGACAACACAAGTGCTATTAATATTTTGAAGAATCTAGTGATGCATTCAAAAACAAAACATATTTCCATTAGATATCACTTTTTGAGAGAGCAAGTTGCATATTAGTAGGTTAAGATGGAATATATTAGTACTACAGAACAAATTACAGATATTTTCACAAAGGAACTATCAAAAGACACATTTGAGTATCTACAGGAGAAGTTGAGAGTAATTTATTTTACTTCCTGCCATTGAAGATCAGTATCAGTTGAGAGGGAGTTAAGTTTTAGCTCCAAGATAGGCCCTTTTCCATTGATGTCAAAGGGGGAGAAGAAAAAAACAAGTATAGGTATAAGTACAAGTGCAAAAATAGGTATAGGGAACATGTATAGGTGAAAAAATAAGTATAGGGAATATGTACATGTTGCTACAGTAAGGAGGAGTTACTGTATGTTTTTCAAATGGTAGTATGTGTAGGTTGGTATGTGTAGTACAGGTTTTAAGATGTGGTAGTTTCAGTTTGAGGTTGTCATCAATGATAAAAGGGGAGATTGTTGGAAATATTGTCATTGATGTCAAAGGTCTAGTATTGGTGATAAATGCCCCATAACATTTAATAGTGTTTTTAATATTCATATCTTGGCTAATGTGTGTTAATATTTATTTAATATTAATGAATATATTTTTGTTTGCATAAAATTCAAAAGAAGGCCCATGGTCAAAGAGTCACAGGACAAAGACAAAAGAGAAATGGGACATATTTTTCCATGAAGAGTCACCTTAAGGAATTCGAAATGTCACCAAGATAAAGACAAAAGAGGAAATGACACATTTGCTTATGAAGGGTCACCATGTGACTTTTCAAATGCAAGGATATGAAGGGTCATGCAAGTTTGATGCCATTTTCCATGAGGATTGAAGGGTCAAAAAAGGTGAATGCCAAAGGTCATTTGGAAAGCTATAAATAAAGGCTTGAGAAGCTATTTGTTAAATGCAAGAGAGTGCATGGTTTTGTAATTATTTTATATAAGAAAAGATGAGAAAAAAGTAGGGGATATTGTAGAGTTCTATCATTTGTTGAGTAAGCAACATTGAGAGATAATTGTGTTTTATACACAAGAGGAGTTGGTGCTCATGTGGGTTGGTGCTCGCAAATATTTGCAATGGGTTGGTGTCTTCAAAAATCCCCACGTAACAACTCTTGAAGGCTATCAAGATTGCAGAGAATGGAGCAATGGAGGTTTGACTTATCAAATTACTCAAACTCCAAGAAATAAGGGTGCTAGAAGGTGATGCAAAGATCATCTGGTAGAAATTAGTGAAGTGATAGTTCAACAAAAAGTTATTAGACCCAAGATTCAAACCTGGGGACCTAGTCCTTAAATATGATCAGTGGGTTGTAAGATTAGATTAGCATGCAAAATTTGATTCTCTGTGGAAAGAAATTTTTTGCATCATCAATGATAAGTATGGAAATGCTTTCTAACTAGAAGATTTAGAGGGCAATGCCTTACAGATCCTCATCAATGGGATCAACTTGAAGCATTTTAATTGACCTCTTGCCATCCTTTGTATATAATTAGATAGTTTCCTTTCCTCATTGTTGTGTTATTTTCCTCATTATTATGTTTCCCTTATTGTGTTTCCTTTCCAAATAAGTGCCATTGGCACAAGTGGTTGATTAGATAATCATGCATCCTCTCAATGATCTCTCTACATCTTCAAAACATTCTCTGAAAGATAGCTATCTACTTGCTTCCTCTATCATTAATGTCAAACACTCCATTATGTGTGATTATTTATAATGAACACCGTAAATCTCTTGAGAGTGGCCATTCGATCATGTGTGCCTCTCTTACCATTTATGAGGGTGCTCATTTTTGAATTTTTCGTAATGAGCCACCTAGTGGCAGTAGTGCATAAATACACCATCTCTTGCTTAAAGAGAAATAATTGACACTTTGTGATTCTAAGAGAGCATCGATTAATTGAAATAAGAAAAAAGAGGAAGCCCAAGAATAGAAAGGAGTGACAAGGAACCGTTGACCCATAAGAAATAGAGAGATATTTTGAACGAGTCTTCATCTACCTAGACTATGTAAGCTTCTACATCCTCTTCAGGAAGTGGGAAGCATCCTTCAAAATAGAGAACCCATAGTTCGAGAAGTGGAGGATCCCCTCCTCCCCCATATACCATGAATAAGTCCTACACATTGGCCCTTGCCCAAGCAAAAAGGAAGGTACCAAATACCATGCAAGAAAATAAGGGACCTTGAAAAGATAAGGCTTTGGTGATTGACTCTACGGATGAAATATTTGTTCCAAAGTTAGCCCATAATCCCAAGAATTTGAGGGAGGGTGCTTATGCCCCAAAAATTGATAGAATCAACATGGAGTATACCTCCTTCAGGTGAAAAATATGGGATTGCACATTAGTATAACTCATGGTGCCCTACGTGCACTCTTGCCCTGAGATTGTCACCTTCTGCACCAAAAAATATGATGCCAAAACCAACAAAATCATAGGTGAGGCCCGTCTAAGGGTTAAGATTGATGTATACAATGTCAAGGCGATGCTTTGACTTTAACATGATCCCAACACTATCATCTGCAACATTGAAAGCCTCAAAAGAGTCTAGGATTCCCAAGTAAAGGATAAGGCATGCTTCTTTGGGTCTCTTCTCAACCAAATGATCATAGAGATGCCTCCCATGCCCTTGCACCTATTAGCTTTCCCCATACAACATGTAAAAGACACTCTATCCATGTTGGCATTCATCTTGGGCATGTGTATTGATGCCAACATTGAGGAGTTCCAATTGGGTATGATCTTCCTCATGACCATGGTGGAGAAGGTGGAGGGATTCAAGATGGACTTCACTGAAGCCATCTCTTCCACTATGAGAGTTGAACTACAAAATTTCTTAGTAATGAGTACTTTTTAGTGTCCATCTTACCTCATGCACTTGATTTTGTACCAACACTCCAAATTCTTCTCCAAGCACCTATAGCTGAACACTATGGATACAGATGTTTTCCTCAATATAATAGCCTCAATCACCATATGGACCCTCATATTATTGATCATTGGGGACTACTCTGAGTTCTCAAAGTGGTTTATGGCTCCAGTTCTCATAGATATCAATGGGCGGGATGCCATTCCCTAAATGATGGATGAGCAATAAGCATGGCTTGTGGGCAACAAGGTCCCAATCGACTAGTTTTGGGGGGGGACCATTTTTCATTCATCAATGTACATGGATTTGTAGGAAAGCCCTTTTGGCTCCCCCATATGTTGATTGATAGGACCTTGACCCTTGAGTTGGATCGATAACTCGATACAATAGATTTCATCTACAATGTAGGTAAGAAGAAAAAGGGACTGTATGACATTCCTTTTTCAAGAAGAGGCATCAAAATGCAAAAAGGGCACCAAAGACATCTCTTTATAGCCAAGCTGGTGGAGCTAGGCCTTGACCTAATAGATGATCAATGGGATTGTGACCCAATAGGGTATATATAAAATTTTAACACTGCTAGTGAGCCTAGGCACTAGGCTCGACCCTACTTGGAGTAGAAGAAGTTACCCACATAAGACCTCCCTCAAAATTATGTGAACCTGGCCATGATATCGTAAGATGTCCCCAAATCATGGGAGTCTTTCTATGATACATTCTAAGATTTCAACCCTACCAAGAAGTTATCGAAAGGGATGAAGCAATAGCTAAATGACTTAGGTTGGAGCAAAGAGAAGAAAGTTGCCTTCTTGAGTACAAATATGATATTAGCAAGCCACACATTAGTTTGTATGAGAACACCCCACATGAGAAAATTGAGAAGCTATGGGATGAGTCCCATCTAAAAGAGGGTGCATTAGAGGAGGAATCCACACCTGAGATCAAGGTATCAAGGGAAGATTAAGAGGAAGATACCTCAAAGAGGAGGTAGAAGACACCTCTCCAAAAAAAGGAAGCAATAGAAGTAGAAGTCATGGTGGTCCAAACCCCTCTAACTTGACCATCACTCGAGTTCCCATATGTTATGGCCCCATAGCAACAACAAGTGCCCTCTAGGCACCTCACAGCTGGGTCATCCCAGTTCAAGCAGATTGAGGCCCCTATTTTCAATATATTAATGACCCCACCACATAAGAAGATCTGCTTTAAAGATCCCCTTCTCTCTTCCTCTATCTTTTTTTCTACTTCCCCTTCTTCTTACATAGCTTCAATGAAAGTTGTGGCATCAACTACTTCCCAATCAAATGCTCTAGATCTTCCCATCGATTCTTCATCAACCCTGATGGTCCCACTACAAGTTGTAACAATCTTCACTAGCCAACCTGACACTACCTTAGCTCCAATCTTATCCTCATCTACCTAGCCCACTATCAGGGTTGGCCCCTTTTCTTTTACCATTCCCATCTCCTCTCACATGCCATTCCTCACTCCCCCACCTTCATCATCTGCCTCATCCTCACTCATTTCATAGTTACCATTCTCTTCACCTCATGGACTCCCACCTTTTCCCCCTTCATCCTTCACTATTCATTCACTCACTTCTACAGTAGTAGGGTTTGCTGCTTCACAATAACAATTAGCTATCCCATTTATGCTACCATAAGGAATTCCATTTGTGAGAGAAATCATTCAAGTTCCAGATCAATATTAACAATAGGTGAATGCATCAAAGGGTGACTCGAGTGACCCAGATGGAAAAGAAAAGGGGAAAGTTGGCCAAGGCTGATGCTTAACCCCACATATGGTCATATTATGACCCTAGACAATAATCCTTCCTAGTTGCTCATCTGACCCCCCAGGTAGCCAAACCCAAAGAATAAATGTAGCCCAAGGATTACACCATCAATTCATTAGGCTTAACCTCAATCAAGCTTGACCCACTGAGAAGGTCAAGCTTATGGAGGAAATATAGAAGTTCATGACTATATACTATGTCAAGATAGCCCATCAATTGGAGAAAACCAAGCAAGAACTTGCCAAGGTCAAGGCCACAACTGATTGTATCAATATTGAGGCTAAAGCCAAGGACACCAACCTTAGCCAAGCAAGGACCGACCTCCAAGGCCATGCCATAATGGAAAGCTTCCAGGTTGAAGCTAACAAGTGGATGGCTACTAAAACCACACTACAAGAGATGGAGATAAAATTGACTGTAGTTTGCAAGAAGCTCTTCGTGTTAGGGTGTGGAGCTAAAAACTTCACCAAAGAGCATAGTTTATCAGGTTCGGGTCTACACAGACACCGGCGTCAGTTAGGAGTGACCGACGTCAGTCACAAGCAGTTGCAGAGACGCCGACGTCGGCAGAGGGTCGGCCGATGGCGGTCACAAACAAGCAGCAGGAACCGACGTCAGTTACCTGCGTGTCCAGAAAGCTATTTTCATGGACAGAAGCGAGTGTTTGCATGATAAGTTTGAGTTGAAGTCTCAAGCTCGCGTCTCTATTATTGGCATTACTATTTTTAGAGCCCTTGTTTAAGTGGCTTAACTACTTGTTGGGTGTACATGCTCAAGTCTCCTAATTCTATATGTAGAATTAGATCTTCTTAGCTTTGTAATAGTCTTGTAGTGGATTATTGTAGTTGGGTGAATTATTGTAATTCATTGTGTGAGAAGAACAGTACAGAATTGAATCAATCTAGGCTTGTTGGAGTTGATTGTTCTTGAGAGAGAGAGCTCTTGAGGAATAGAGATCTATACATCTAGGAGAGGTGTGGAAGAAAGAAGCTTTCTTCAATTGTATTCCTTTTGTAAAGAGTTTGTTAATACAAGTTTTTAGGGTGTTTTCTTGTATCTCTTGTTCTTGCTATTATCATTCTAATTACTTGTCAATCTGATTTAATTCTGCGTTTATTGCTTTCACAATTGTAATCTATTGTTGGTTTGATCCCCCAACAAGTGGTATCAGAGCCTTGGTTATAGGTTTAGAGCTTCATAATTGGTATCAAAGTTCAGGTTCACTAACAGGTGGTTCAGATCTGTGTAGTGTGTATTGATTACAGGTTCTCACAGGAGTTTTTGTAGGGATTTTTGTTTGAGTGGGAGAAGCAATGACAAATGAAAGTAAATTGAGAATGGAAAAGTTCAATGGAAAAAATTATCAACATTGGAGAATGCAGATAGAGGACTATCTGTATCAAAAAAATCTCTACTTACCATTAGGAGGTATTGCAAAGAAGCCCAAAGACATGGAGGATGAAGAATGGGAAGTTCTTGACAGAAAGGCTCTGGGGTCTATAAGACTGAGTCTAGCATCCACTGTGATATCTAATTTATCACAGGCAAAGTCTACGGTAGAGTTGATGACTACGTTAGCAAATTTGTATGAAAAACCCTCAGCTTCTAATAAGGTATATCTTATGAAGCTGTTATTTAATTTGCATATGAATGAAGATGGATCTGTTTCTACTCATCTGAATGATTTCAATGGTATTGTGAATCAATTAAGTTCAGTAAATATAGTGTTTGATGATGAGATAAAAGCTCTTTTGATATTATGTTCTTTGCCCGAAAGCTGGCATGGCTTAGTAATGGCAGTAAGTAATACTGCATCTGCATCAAATATTTTGAAAGTAGAGGATGTTGTTAGTGTTATCTTGAATGAGAAAATACGCAGGAAAAGCACAGAAGAGGCATCTGGGAACGCTTTAAGTTTTGAGATCAGGGGAAGGCAGAAAGAGAAGAGCAAGAAAGGCAGATCAAGATCCAAATCAAAGGGGAAAGGCAGATCTAAATCCAGAAATGGCAGAAGGCCACAATGCTGAAATTGTGGAAAGATGGGACACATAAGCAGAGATTGTTGGTCAAAGCCTAAGGAGGACAATCAACACGAAGGAAAGGAAGAAGCCAAGATTGTAGGTATTGCATAGGATGCTTTAATTTTCTCTCTGCATAATAATATAGAATCTTGGGTATTAGATTCTGGTGCATCTTTTCATGCTACTCCTAACAGGGAATATTTCAGTGACTATATCCATGGAGATTTTGGAATAGTGTATCTAGGGGATGATGAGCCCTGTAAAATAATTGGCAAAGGTAAAGTGCAGTTGAAGATGCAGAATAGCAACACATGGGTGTTGAGAGATGTGATGCATGTACCTAGCTCGAAGAGAAATTTGATCTCTTTAGGAAAGTTAGGGGATGAGGGTTGTACAGTAACTCTCACAACAGAATCTTGGAAGGTGACCAAGGGTGCACTTGTTATGGCCAGAGGTAAGAGAGAAGGTACTCTCTATTTGTGTAATTATGTTACTAACAAATCTCCTTCTGTATTATCTACTTCAGATGTGGATGCTAAATTGTGGCATTCAAGGCTTGGCCACATGAGTGAGAAGGGGATGTCAATTCTTAAGTCCAAAGGTATGCTTTCAGATTTAAAAGGCATAGATCTAGAGTTTTGTGAGCACTGTGTATTTGGAAAACAGAAAAGGGTTAGTTTTCTCAAAACTGGGTCTACTAAGAAGAGGCACAAGTTGGAGCTTGTTCACACAGACGTGTGGGGACCGGCTTAGGTTGCTTCCATTAGAGGATCACAGTACTATGTATCTTTCATAGATGATGCCACAAAGAAGGTATGGATCTATTGCATTAGAAAGAAATTTGATGTATTTGATACTTTTAAAGTTTGGAAAGCTATGGTTGAGAATGAAACAGGTAAAAGATTAAAGTGCCTGAGATCAGACAATGGTGGTGAGTTCTGCAGTCATAAGTTTAGAGATTATTGTTACATGCATGGAATCCGTAGGCAAAGGATGGTTCCAAGGACACCTCAACAGAATGGAATTACTGAAAGGATGAACAGGACAATAATGGAGCGTGCAGATGTATGAGATTGCATGCCGGTTTGCCCTTATAGTTTTGGGCACAAGCTGTTGACACTGCAGTATACCTAATTAACAGAGGACCCTCTACAGCTCTGGATGGTGGTATTCCAGAAGAATCATGGACAGGTAAAAAGGTTGATCTCTCATATCTCAAAGTTTTTGGTTGTGAAGCCTTTGTGCATATAGATAAGGAAAATAGAAAGAAGCTTGATGCTAAGTCTATGAGATGCATGTTTATTGGCTATGGCTCAGATGATTTTGGTTACATATTATGGAATCTAGAAACTAACAAGGTAATAAGGAGCCGTGATGTTGTTTTCAATGAAAGAGTGATGTATTGTGATCAGCTAAAGAAGTTGAATCAGTCTGAGCAGAGCAATGGTGAATTGAATGAGGTGAAAGTCCAAGATGAGCTTGCGAGAAAAAAAAATAATCACTTACAGGAAAACACAGAGACTGACGTCGGCAGGTTAGGAACTGGCGTCGGCAGGACAAAAACCGGCGTCGGCCATACAGAGACTGATGTCGGCCGTACAGGTATCGAGGTCAGTCAGGCAGAACCGACGTCAGCTAGTAATAGGTCTAGAGGTGACCGAGGTCGGTCACTGTCAGAGAATTTGGGTGGACAGCATGTTGTGGACGAGTCTCAGACACCCATTAGGAGGTCAAAAATGGTGAGTAAGCCTCCAATTAGATATTCTCTTTCTTTATTTTATTTATTGCTAACTGATGGTGGAGAACCAGAGAGTTTTGAAGAAGCAATACAGGTGGTGTCCAAGAGTGAGTGGGAGCGTGGCATGGTTGAGGAGTTGGAGTCCTTAAGAGAGAACCAAACATGGGATTTGGTTGAATTGCCAGCTGGTAAGAGAACACTTAAGAATAGATGGACCTACAGGTTAAAGGAAGGCGAGAATGGACAGATGAGATACAAGGCCAGATTAGTGGTAAAAGGATTTACACAAAAGCCATGTATTGACTTTGGTGAGATTTTTTCTCCTGTTATTAAAATGACTTCAATAAGGGTTGTATTGTCTTTGGTTGCTTTTGAGGATTTGCATCTTGAGTAGCTAGATGTTAAGACAATGTTTCTTCATGGAGATTTGGATGAGGAAATTTATATGGAACAGCCAGAAGGATTCGAGGTCAAGGGTAAGGAGAAGTTTGTGTGCAGGTTGAAGAAAAGCTTGTATGGCCTCAAGCAAGCTCCTAGGTAATGGTACTTAAAATTTGACAGGTTTATGACTGAGCATGGCTACAGTAGGTGTCAATCAGACCATTGTGTGTATTTCAAGAGATTTGATAACAGTAGATACATTATTCTATTGTTGTATGTAGATGATATGCTGGTTGCAGGATCACACATGCAGGATATCTCTGAGCTTAAGGTGAAATTAGCTCAAACGTTTGCTATGAAGGATTTGGGAGCAGCAAAGAAAATCCTTGGCATGAGCATTAAGAGAGATAGGAAAAATCACAGGTTGATATTGTCTCAAGAAGATTATGTGGACAAGGTGTTAAAACGGTTCAATATGCAGGATGCTAAACCGGTAAGCACACATTTGGCTGGACATTTTAAGTTGAGTAAAGAACAATGCCCTAATTCATATGATGAGGTAGAGTACATGAGTAAGGTTCCATATTCTTTCGCAGTAAGGAGTTTGATGTATGCAATGGTGTGTACTAGACCGGATATTGCCCAAGCAGTGGGAGTTGTAAGTAAGTATATGGCCAATCCAGGTAAGGAACATTGGAAAGCAGTTCAGTGGATCCTTAGATATCTGAGAGGAACCAGCAGTAGGCACTTGTGCTATGGAGGTTCATATACTTCTCTACATGGCTATGTAGATTTAGATATGTCAGGTGATTTGGATGGCAGGAGGAGCACTACAGGTTATGTTTTTACTGTAGGTGGAACGGCGGTTAGCTGGATATCTAAGTTGTAGAAGGTTGTTGCCTTGTCAACTACAAAAGCAGAGTATATTGCAGCCACAGAAGCTAGCAAGGAGATGATATGGATGACACGGTTCATGGATGAGCTTGGTAGGGAGCATGAGAGTTGCAGATTGTATAGTGACAGTCAGAGTGCAATCCATTTGGCTAAGAATTCAGCCTTTCATTCAAGAACAAAGCACATATAGCTAAGGTATCACTTCATACGACAGGTATTGGAAGATGGTGAGTTGAAGCTGGAAAAGATCCATACAGATAGGAATCCTGCTGATATGTTAACCAAGCCGGTTACAAAGGAGAAGTTGAATCTTCATTCAACTTCTGTTGGTCTTCATGATTGAGTTGAAGATGGAGGAGCTAGAAGATGTTGCTGTACAGGTACTGGTGCAGCTGTTTATCTCCAAGTGGGAGATTGTTAGGGTGTGGAGCTAAAAACTTCACCAAGGAGCATAGTTTATCAGGTTCGGGTCTACACAGACACCGGCGTCAGTCAGGAGCGACCGACATCAGTCACAGGCAGTTGCAGAGACGCTGACATCGGTAGAGCGTCGGCCGACGGCGGTCACAGACAAGCAACAGGAACCGACGTCGGTTACCTGCGTGTCTAGAAAGCTATTTCCGTGGACAGAAGCGAGTGTTTGCATGATAAGTTTGAGTTGAAGTCTCAAGCTCGCGTCTCTATTATTGGCATTACTATTTTTAGAGCCCTTGTTTAAGTGGCTTAACTGCTTGTTGGGTGTACATGCTCAAGTCTCCTAATTCTATATGTAGAATTAGATCTTTTTAGCTTTGTAATAGTCTTGTAGTGGATTATTGTAGTTGGGTGAATTATTGTAATTCATTGTGTGAGAAGAATAGTATAGAATTGAATCAATCTAGGCTTGTTGGAGTTGATTGTTCTTGAGAGAGAGAGCTCTTGAGGAATAGAGATCTATACATCTAGGAGAGGTGTGGAAGAAAGAAGCTTTCTTCAATTGTATTCGTTTTGTAAAGAGTTTGTTAATACAAGTTTTCAGGGTGTTTTCTTGTATCTCTTGTTCTTGCTATTATCATTCTAATTACTTGTCAATCTGATTTAATTCCACGTTTATTGCTTTCACAATTGTAATCTATTGTTGGTTTGATCCCCCAACACTTCGATGCAAATTGGGCACTCCAACTACTGTAGAACTTGGTATATCAAGACTCCTTGGTTAAGGACCAAGAGATCAAAAGCCTAAATAATGACCTCTCCACTTTCTTGTAGGTCATATAAATCCTTCACCTGATCCAGTAACTATACAAATCCTACTAAGAAAGGATCAAGGTCATGGTAGCAATCTTGAAGATGATGCTTCCTTTCATTGTACATGCATAAAATCTAGTCTCCCAAGTGAACTCATCCATGGATCAAGTAATTTTCTTCATCACCCCCAAGGTCATAGACTCATATAACCTTATTCAAAATCTCTATAATACTTCTCCCAAAATGTTACATGTAACAAGGGTGGCTGACTGAAGGTAGGCAATGGTGAAAATAAATGAGTTCCTAGGCTATAATAAGGCAACAAACAAATGCAAGGAATTTCTCAATGCCTTGGAGCAAGTGGTCCAAAAAAATAAGGGATGCATAGAGAAATTAGTTTAATTGAAATTCCCTTCTCCTTTCTTGGTTGACAATGACATCCTTCATGAAGACCAAATCAGGGCACTACTCGAGCAGAAGTAGAATGACCAGACCATCTTCATGGCTCTCAATCCAACACTAGATGCCTCTGAAGTGGAGAATATTTTATACCCACTCACCCAGTTGGAGTTACAGACACTGGTGGTGGTCAAAGGCTTGGGGAATATCTCTTTTAAGGAGATAATTGATTTGGATAGAGCCTTTAAGGCTCTCAATAAAAGACCAAATTGAATGAGGATTAATGGGCACCCTTACAGGAAATCTTTCACAAGTTATAAGTATCTATCTTCCTCCCATTTTTTTAAATTTTACTTTGAATGGTTTGAGTACTAAAGGTTTTGGGTTCTTTCATTTACAGGTGGACTCCCCTGTGAGTTGCCAAGAACTATGGATCATAAATCCATAATTGATTATTTTAGAGTAGTTTAATTTATAGCTTTAGATTCGCTCGATAGTTAGCAGTTCTTCGATACCTCTCAGTAGTTTCCCCTTTTTACCATTTCTTTCTTCTACCCCCTTTTCTCAAAATTTTACTAAGTGATGTCCTCCTTTTGCTTCCTCCATGTGGTAGCCTGACGCTCATTTGGCTCAAGGGTGATTTCTTTCCACTCAAGGGGAGTGTAATCTTGACATGTGGTGACCCTGTGCTCCTTAGAGTTTTTTAATTTAGGTTAGGCCTTAGAGAAATTCCATTGGTTGGTCAGATAGGGGGCCCCACAGAGTAGTTAATGCAAGATTCAAATGTGGATTCACCATGTGGCATCCTCATGCTCATTTTGGCAAGTGTATGCTTTGCTTTCTCAAGAGGAGTGGCAAATAGACATATGGTGCCTCTAGACTCAATCATTCTAATCAAGTCCTCAGCCCCTATGGAGAAGCACCAAATTGATGCATGTCATATTTGCACTTATCCAAAGAGAATGTAGATTTACTAGAGATTGAGTGAGTGTCATTGGATGAAGATGTGGGTCCCTCCTTTTGAGTAAGATTTTGGAACACTTTAAGCTTCACCTAAAGTGTGATATTTTAAGTTTGGAGGGGACCAATGCTGCTAAAAATAGCATAATCAGATAGCTATAGGAGTAGTTATGAAACTCTACCTCACTTCTCCTAAGCGTAATGGCCATAATAGGAAGAGATAGTTATGCCATATCCTAGATCTGCGGGGTAACTGCACTCATGAGTTCAAAATCATTTTTAGTTACAACGACATCATGGGAACGAGTGGTGGAATCTCCAGATGTCATCTCTTTGAGCAGTTACTTTGCCTATATATTTGAGGTTCTTCCCCTCTAAAGGGGCCTGGTGATTATTTTATTTTTCACATTCTTATTTCTATAAAAAACCATTGTAATATATTAGATCTAGTAGTAGTTAGAGTTTTCATCCTACAACCTTAGCAGATGCACCTCACGAATGTTAGTGGAGACTTTGTATGTGCCTTTTGTGGGTTTATATATTTAGTTCCCTATCCAAAATGAACAGGATGTGATGTTATGTGTTTTTTGGGGTTAAAACTATCTATGTATGCTATTTATTTTCTTCTGCTTCAATAATGTAGATCTTTGTTTATGCTCTAGATCTTAATTCATTCTTTTGAGCTCCTTTATGATTTATGGTGTTTGGAGGTTTACACTATTTTATGCAATCTTACATAAATATTTCAAATCTTCTAGTGCATTGCCTTATATTAGATTTACTTTCATGTTGTTTACTATTATTCCTTCTACCCCTTTCCACCTCACAAATTGAATGAAGAGCCAGCTTCTAAAATCCTAGAGGTTGCTTTATAGCCCGCATTTGGTCCCACATCTGTAAAGTTTCCCATAGATATTTGTCTAACCTAGAGTGAAAGCTTTAGGCATCAATATATATCTCTGTAAATTACTTCATGGACCAATACCTTATAATAGTAATGGTTTATTATATTACTTGTCTTGTAAAAGATGTTAAGTAAATTCATGCACTTAATGAGAGTGTTAAAATAGAGACAACATCGGATATCTCTCCATAATTCCTCTTCCAATGCTATATAACTAGTATCTAGATGCCAACAAGCATGCTCTTAACCATTTGTGCCTATGAATGCTAAACTTGTGATATAATCTAAGGGATATGACCTTGTTGACCAATTGAGCAATACACATACTAAAATTTCAATACTTGAGATCCTAAAACAATCTAATGTTTACAAGGACATCTTACATGAGACATTGTATGAAAATCATTTCCAAATGATATAGATCCTGCTTATTTTGCAGATATCGTGAAAGATCTCAAGAACAATGCCAAACTTATTACTTTTGATCTAATTGACTCACCATCCAAAGATATTATTGATCAAGAGTTACCTTTGTTCACACAAGTGAAAATACAAAATAAGGGCATCAAAAGGGTGCTCATTGATAATAGATCAGGCCTAAACATTTGTGGTATCCACTTTTTAATCACCATGAGAATTAGCATCAATTTCCTTCAAAAGTTGATTATGCATATGAAAGCATTTGATAATTTACACAGTCCTCTAGTTGGTCAAATTACATTGGATGTGACATTAGGATAAAAAATTCTTTCAATTACTTTTTAGATAATGTCTCAATCATTCCATTATAATGTACTTTTGGGTAGACCTTGGATACATTTAATAGAATCCATCCCATCTACACTCCACAGATGTGTAAAATTCATACATGATGTGAATTTATTAACAATGCCTTCTGATGATAAACCTTTTAAATTTTACAAAATACAATCCAAAACCGAAGGCATTCCTATAGTGATCCCACCTAAATAATGCATTCCTCTTGAGAACATACACACTTATAAAATAGGGACTCAAGTATAATGGCTCCTCTATTTCTAGATACAAATAAGGTACCCCATATTGAGGTGCACATGGATGCACATCATGAGCAAGAACCATTACCAAAACATCTTAGATTCAAGGGTTATGAACTTGCACTTAATATCCATGATGATAATGATACTCATATTCCTATATTCAAAAGAGGTGGTGGTTTAGAATCAATGATAACACCTATGTCAAATACCACCATTCCCATGGATTATCTTATGTCTATGATGATCACTATTGGGGATCTTCAAAAATAGACTTCTATAATTCAAATACAAGTGAGTTTCCATAATGCTAATGAAAATGTTACCTCATTCAATAATAAACCTCTTTCATAATGTATACTTCAATATCCTTATCCACGTGATTTTGAATTACCACATATACCTATCTTTTAGAACCATAAAGATCCATTTGACCACATGCTAATTTATGTACATTATTTTGGTCAACAAGCAAATGATGACAAATAATTATTCAAGGTATTTCATATGAGAATTTTTGATGAGGCTCACTTACTTAATACAGGGCCCATACAAGATCCTCATCCTATGCAAAATCCTCAAGTGCACAAAATAAAAAAGCATATATGCCAACAAGATCTAACAAATTAATTTTTACATGGGTGGTGTTAAAGTAATCCAAACATGGGTTTAGGTTATGCCTATCACATCTCCATATGCATTTACACTCAAAACTATTTGGCTATACCAAATGGAATAAAAAATTGATCAAAATAAGCAAGGTATCTCCTTCTCTCATGAAGGCAAATTAATACACATTTCAAATGATAACACTACATCTTCTAATACACATGCAAAACATGAGGAGGAACATGCCATTTACCTTTTCAACTTATCAAATCATGATGCAATAATGTAAAAGATCTAACTTGGGGTTATAAGGTTCATAACTGGGTGGGGGGGGGACGTATCTATGACCATCCATTGGATGGAAACATAGGATGATCTTGCCTTACCAAAAATTTTAAAAATACCAAAAAAATCAAAACATTCAAAAATACAAAATCATTTTTGACACCTACATGTTCTATTGGCTCCCTTGCATCTATGTGCTAGTTTCATGTTCAGGGCTAGCATATCAATCACTTGTATATACATATTTATAGGCATACACATATACATGATTCTATGTACTTATGGGTGTTGGGCTTTCTCTCTACTCATGTTGCCAGGATGTTGGGGGCACCATCTTCTTTGATCTTGATACGTCCAAGTTATATGGTTTGATGATCACATTCCATCATCATGTTTGATCTTACATATGTACTTGCACATGACTTATCCATACTTATATCTTATACATGATACTTGATATGCTATGCACTTGACATTTTTTATTAACACATTTGATCTATGGGCTACTATGACATGTTTATGTCGTTTGCTTGTGATTTTCCTTTATGTATTTCCTTGAGTGTTTTTCTTTATTATTGTCTTACTTGTTTGGGCATTTGAATATGCTTCATTGTATGCGGCCCATATGCCTATGATTGCCTTATTGAACATTTAAATATGTCATTCCTTGCTTTTTAGAATTTGACTAAGTCATGTCCATTAAATTTTATGGCATTTGAACATGCCCCTTATTTGTGATCTCCTAAGACATTTATTTGTTGACCTATTTTGAGTTCTCGTGTGTGTGCTTGTTTTCTTGTTAAACTTATATTATTAATATTTATATGTTGTTATGATATTTATCATGCATTTTAGGCTACATGTGATCACATTGGCTATATGCACTTCAATGATATAATTACCTAAACACATTTCTTTTACATGCTACATGGTTACATTCACATATTTTACATATGCCTTACCATTTTGAGGTGAGGTAACTACAGGTACTATTTTACCTTCACTTCAATGGGGGCATATTAGTTGGGGCATGTCATGGTGACATAGCTTCCACATTTTTAGAGTTCTCAGAATCAGTGGGGGCATGCTTTAGAAGCATGTTCTCCATACTCTTTCAATATATATGGTACTTATATCAGTTCATAGGTCTAGTGGGGGATGCTTTAGAATCATGTTTTCCACACTCATTCAGTACATGGTACTTCTATCAGTTTATAGATATAGTGGGGGGAGGTCAATGGACATGGATTCCACACTTTCACAATTCTCAAATTCAATGGGGGCATGCTTTGGAAGCATGTTCTCCAAACTCATTCAGTATTTGGTACTTACACCAATTTGTAGATTCAATTGGGGCATGCTTTGGAAGCATGTTCTCCACATTTATTTAGCATATGGTACTTATATAACTTCATAGATTTAGTGGGGACGTGTTTTGGAAATATGTTCTCCACACCTAATAAGTATTCAACATATCTAGTTTATAGTGGGGACATGTTTTAGAAACATTTCCTCCATATTGGTACTTATATCAGTTTCATATTTCTCTATTTATAGTAGGGACATACTTTAAAAACATGTTCTCCACACTTACACAATTATCCAATCTGGCCAGAGCACACAGTTATATGATTCAAATAGACATTTATAATAGAATTATATATATTGGTACTATTATTATACATAATTTTAACATGATAAATATCTAAGGTGCATATGATATATAACATGTGTTTAATATTATACCTTATACCTTTGAAACTAGTTCTACATGTGGACAACATTTGAAACTAGTTTTTTCCCACCAAGTTGGGCCCCTTGAGTGCGACCAGCGAGATCACGGATCCAATGGATGACACTGCTGGTGGCAGTGCCTCTGGGGATCTATTTAGAAATCTAATAGTGGATATTCCATCCAACGAATGGAAGAAGACACTTATAGGTGAAAAGACGTGCCCCTCAAAAAGCATGATGAGCCTCCCTGTTATCTCAGAGGGCACAACCCTGCATATCCCAGATGATCTGGTGGAGGAAATCATGGCATCCATGGACCTTACATTGGTAGGTAAGTTTTTTTCTTTCTATCCTAGTATCAAAATGATTAGGAAATGAGTTCTGTCTAGGTGGAAAGTTAAGGGTAGTGTTTCGATCACTGCCATGGCAAGAGGCCTATTCCTTTTTAGTTTTATGAATAGGGAGGACATAATCGCTACTCTTGCTGGAGGACCATGGTTGTATGACCCACATTCTCTTGCCCTATGCTCATGGAAACTAGGATTTGATCCTAACTCAGACCTTAATCATTCTATTCCTGCTTGGGTAAGACTACCAGGATTCCCTTTGGAATTCTAGGATGAAATTTTTTTCACAGCTATTGGCAATTCTATTGGCCAATATGTCACTACAGATCATACAACCAGAACAAAGTTCAGATGTGTGTACACTAGACTTTGTGTCAATGTTGAAACAAATAGGACTCTCCCTATGACCATAGAGCTAAACTCTAAATATGGGACCTAGACTCAGCCGATCACTTATGAAAATGCTACCACTTTCTGTCAAATATGTAAGAGAAAGGGGCATTTAATGACATAATGCACAACAAATCAAAAGGGGAGGAAAGATGATTCCCAGATTGAAGGGGAGGATTAGGCTCTCAATTACAGAAAGAACAAGCAAGAAATGGAGAGTAAGGTGGAAAATCTGGACAACACAGAAAAGGGAGAGGAGGAGATGGGAAAGGAAGATATCACTAATAGTGAGGGAAAAACTGTCCCAAAGGAAAATATAGTATCATTTGATAGTCAGAAGGCTATATTTAACACAACCAACCCTCTAGAAAAATAGACTAATATGTCTAAGGAAGGAGAAAGAGGTAACCTTTTGATAGAGGAAGTAAATGAAGAAGACAAAGTTCCAAGAGTTGGATAGGAAGAAGTAACTCCAAAAAGTCCCACTAAAGGAGAAGCAGACCCACAGCTAAATACAGAAATTTTCCATGCTCTGGAAGTCGGAGACCAAGTAGGAAACTACTTAGCAATAGGTGTAATAGGACAAATTGGCAGTAATGAACATGAGGAATGGGTTACCCCAAAGAAAAAGAACCAAAAAGGTAAAAAATCTATAGATGTTGGCACTGAGCCCAAACAAGGGAGGCCAACCCTAAGAGAAACAAGACAAAGAGAGATTGCTAGGGAGATTGCCAGTGGTAAACAGAATACACCGGAGACCCAACCCCCCAAACCCTCTAAATGAGAATATTATCTTGGAACCTGAGGGGCTTTAACAATCCCTCAAAGTAGTTTGAGGTTAAAAATTGCATTTTAGATAATAAATTAGATATTTTATTGCTCCAAGAAGTCAAGATGAATGAGGAGAATTTTATGAAAATTGTTGCCTATATATGGCCTAAGGCGGCTTTTTGCATTAGTCCTACTGAAGAGGCTTTAGGGGGGATTGTCATTATGTGGAATAGTGCTAAAATCCAAGGGTCTCTTATGGCTTATAATAAGCACTTCTTGATTACCAATTTTTCTATGAAATCTTTGAACTGGTCGTTATCAATGTCTATGGACCGAATAACAGAGCTTTGAGATAGAAATTATGGATAGACCTGAGTAGTTTCAGGAATAATCCCCTAAACATTAGATGGATGTTAGCTAGAGATTTTAACACTCCTCTATACCCTTCGAAAAAATAGGGTGGAATTATGGATTACTCGGACAACATGTTTGACTTTGCTAAATTCATCAATGATTAGGGATTATTGGACATAGAGCTGCAAAACCAAAATTTTACCTGGACCAATAAAAGAAGAGGAGATCAAATGATTCAGGTTAAATTAGATAGATTTATTATATCAAGAAACTAGAAGGATTATCATAATATGTAGGTGTAGGCTTTCCCTAGAACCATTTCTGACCACTGCCCGATCTTCCTCAGTTGGAGAGAATAGGGACATTCCAGACCTTCCCCATTCCATTTTGAAGTTATGTGGATCAAACACAAAGACTTTAGACAAATGGTGGCCCAATGGTGGAAAATTCCTATTCAAGGTACTCCTATGTTCAGAATAGTCAAGAAACTCCAACACATTAAACAAGAAGTTTATGGATGGAATAGATACAACTTTGGGCAAGTCTTCCAACAGAAGAAAAATATAGTGGGAAAACTCAAGGATATACAACTAATAGATCAAGGGGATGACTCTGAGGACACTTTAGAAGAAGAGAATATCTTGTCTTTAGAATGGAAGAATCTTATGGAAAGAGAAGAGGTTTTCTGGAAACAGAAATCCCGTGTTCAGTGGCTTAAAGAGGGGGATAGGAACACTGCCTTTTTTCATCTCTCAACTATGAAACATAGGAAAGCCAATTCAATAACTAAGCTTGTCCTAGATAATGACAACATTATTACTGAGGATAATGAAATAAGGGAACAAGCCAAGGCTTTCTTTCAGAATTTGTTTACGAAAGAAAATAATAATGATAGAATCGATAGACCTATGAATCAATTTATTGATAAAATCGCCTGTTTGATAACGAAAGAAGATAATCTAGAGATGTTAAAGCCTATATCCGAGGAATAAGTCCATGCTATTTTATTCTCCATGGGTTATTTTAAAGCCTCAAGTCTTGATGGCTTTCCTCTTATATTCTTTCGGGAATATTGGGAGATAGTAGGAGCGGACCTCATGACTGCTGTGCGTGATTTTTTTAGATCAGGTAAACTTTTGAAACAAGCTAATATTACCTTCATAGTACTTGTTCCTAAAAAATCACAACCTTCACACCTCACTAATTTTAGGCCCATTAGTCTATGCAACACTGTGTCTAAGTTATGTACTAAAATGCTGGTCATGAGGATTCAACCTTTGCTAGACAAAATTATTTCTCCTGCTCAAAAAGGTTTCATCCTGGGTAGGCAGATCTTTGATGTTGTGATCACACACATGAGACTATTAACTTCATGGATAAGAGCAGAATCCCTGGGATAGCTCTCAAGCTTGATATTTCTAAAGCTTATGATAGAGTCTCATGGACTTTTCTATTCCAAGTGATAAGAAAATTTAGGTTTAATGATAAAATGTCTCGCTTGTTATGGAACGCGGTCTTTTCTGCAAAATTCTCAGTACTGGTTAATGGTGTTCCTAGAGGGTTTTTATCATCCTCAAGAGGAATTCGTCAAGGAGACCCTCTCTCCCTGTACTTATTCATCATTATGGCTAAGGCACTAGGAAGATACATACAAGCAAATATAGCATCAAAAAAGCTAGTGGGCATCAAACCTGCCTCTTCCCTTCATCCTATGGTGGTACAGTAGTTTGTGGATGATACCATATTCTTTGGCATCTCATTGGTGATTGAAGCTAGAAGATGGAAGAATATCTTAAATAATTATGCTAGAGAGTTGGGACAAAGGATAAATTTCTAGAAAAGCAATGTGTATTTCTTCAACACTCCTAATGAACTTAGACATATAATCATTGATATATTAGAATGTGCTGAAGATGGCCTACCAGCTACCTACCTGGGTCGCCCACTCTCGGTCAAAGAGGTATCTCCTAGATTTTGGAATGGAATTGTGGAAAGAACGCAGAAGAAACTTCTTGGTTGGAAGGGGAAACTACTCAGCAGTGCTGGTAAACTATAACTTCTTCAGGCTTCGCTGCAAGGTATTCCTACATACTTTCTGTCTCTTTTTAAAATTTTTGCATATTTTGATGAGAAATTGGAACAAATCCAAAGGAAATTTTTATGGATGGGAGTGGAAGACAAATAGAGAATGTCTTTAGTCAGATGGGAAAAAGTGTGTCTTCCAAAATCTCATGGTGGACTTAATATTAGGTCCATCAGGAACATGAACAAAGCCCTTCTCTCAAAAGTTAGTTGGAACCTGATCCATAAAAACAATGATTGGGGGGAAATAATATATGCCAAGTACATGCATAGCATTGATGATTCTAACTTTCTTCAATAGACGGGATTACCCCAGGGATCTATGATATAGAATAAAATGCTAAAAAGTAGAAGCCTTCTCAAATAGGGAATTAGATGGAAACTTGGAAATGGCTAGCATATTAAATTCTGGGTTGATATCTAGTTAAAGGACAAGGCTCTCATCACATAGGGAAACTATGGAGAGATTGCTGACTTGACTACCCAATTTTTTGGAGATAGGGTCAGTGATTATATGGAAAATAAAAATGGGATGAGGATCTGGAAAAATCTTTTGGATTGCTGTGTGCACCAGCCTGAGCTTTTCTCAAGAGTTCAGGAGATCCAGTAGTGCGTTCAGGAGATCAGAATCCCTCTCTTTCCTTGAGAGGATGAACAATACTAGTGGCTAGATAAGAATGGATCATTCTCTGTCAAATCTACTTACCATCTGCTCATTCTTGAAGCTCAGAATAAAGATGTATGGAAAAAGGTTTGGAATCATAAACTTATTCCAGAAATTAACATGTTTTGGTGGGCTGCTGCTCATAACAAAATCCTTACTCAGGATAACCTTCAAAAGAGAGGGTTTACTTTGGTTAACAGATGTTTCCTGTGTGGTTCAAAAGAGGAATCAATTTCACACCTCTTTATCCACTATGAGTTTGCCTGGGAATTATGGGGCACAATACTTAACAACTTTGGTATTGAATGGGTTTGCAATTCTGACCTTAAAGAAGTAATTCTTAGCCGGAACCCAACCTTCACACATCCCTAGCTTATGGAATTATGGAAGCAAGCTCTGCCATGTTTGAGTTGGACTTTATGGAAAGAGTGTAATCACAAAATTTTTAGGGACACTGCTAGAAATGCTTCTCAGGTGTTTAACTCCTTTGCTAAGACCATTATGGAAAGTGTTACAACAGCTCATATTCGTGCTGCAGAGAAACCCCTATCTCAAATTGAAAGCCAAATTGCAGCCAAATGGAAGGTTTTAAACCAAATCCCTAGGTATAATAACTCCAAAATACTACAGAGACTTAATACTAAATGGATCCCCCCTAAACCTAATTGGATGAAACTCAACTTTGATGGGGCATCCAAGTTGGATGGTAAAGCTAGTGGAGGAGGAATTATAAGGAATGATAAAGGATGGATGTCTGCTGTCTATGCTGGTGGAATTGGATGCTAGAGAAACAACTATCCTGAAGCAATGGCTTTACTATGGGGATTAAAGTTAGTTATATCCCTAGGAATAAGGAACTTGAATATACAAGGAGACTCTAAGATGGTCATAGATGCCATTAATAAAGCTTCAAATGTGGGAATCAAGCTAAAAGACATCATTACTGATATCCAATTTATTTTACAAAAGTTTTTCAAAGTTGAGATTTCCCACACCTACAGAGAAGGCAACATGGTCCCTGATGCTTGTGCCAACCTTGGGTAGCAATTTTCAGATTGGAGGGTGTGGCAACAAGGTGTTCATATTCTATTAAACATTAGGGAGATCATTCAGAAGGAGATGACTTGTCAAGAATGAGGTGTATTGATGACCTTGAAAAGACCCCTGTTGATACCCCTAGCTCCTTTACGAGCAAGAAGGGCAAGAAGAGAAAGGTTGATGAAGAGGAAGAAAATATTAAAGAGACTGTGGAAGGGACCCACAGGAATCTGGGTAGGGCCATAGGGGGCCAAGGTGGCAAATCTTACAAGCCTTCCAAAATTAATAAGGAAGGATTCCCCTCTAGAGTGTGAAGGTCAGGGCAGATTACTGGTAAACCAGCCTTAAAGGCTAGACTGATTGATTATTCAGAAAGTGCTTCAGAAGAAGCAACCCAGGAGGAAGAGTCTAAGGAGCTGGAAATCTAGGAAATTTTAGAGGACACTAAAGGGAAGCAGGCTACTAGGGATTTTGAGGTTATTGAGGAGCAGGGTGCTGACATTATGGGAACTACTGACAATAAGGGGAAAATGTATGTCGAGGAAGATGGTGAGGGCACTGAGAATGAGACTAATTGGAAAACTAAAATTAGGGTCCTGAAGAACTGCATTCAAAAGCTGGAGAAGGTCTTTGCCAAAGGGCTTCATAATACAATTCTGCTGAACATGTCTATGCTGGAAGTGGTGGGTAATACTGGGTATGCTGACAATGCAAAGAATGAGAAACTCAATGATTTTATCAAATCAATAGTTATGTAAGGGGAGACCTCTCTAACTCTAGTCTTCCCATGGTTGTGTTTTGTTTCTGTCTGTTGTTCTTGGCTATGCCGTTGTCTCTCTGAAGGCATTTTTTGTTTATTTGCCTTCTTGTCTTTTTTGACTATATAGGGTTTGGCCCTTGGTTTGCCGCCTTACTTTATCAAAAACATGTGTTTAATATTGCAAAATCCAAATCAATTTTAGATTTTATAACTATTGCACATACTGATACCCCGTAGACTTTTATATACTTTAACAAATCAATCTATTGTAGAATTGGGTTCACCTTTTGGTATGGTTAAGGTGATCAAATCACTCAATCCTGCCAATTTTTTAGGTTGGGATTGATTGTATCAACCAACCTCACTAGGTTAAAAGTATCATTGGATTACATAATTAAACTAATCTCAAGTACCAGGTGGTAACTCACTTTTGCTCTAAAGTTAGGGGCATGTACCTTCCAATATCTATATCTCTATCTCCTTAGATATATGAACTTTAACTATATATATATATATATATATATATATATATATATATATATATATATATATATATATATCATAAGGTTGGTTTCAAATCCTTAAAATGATACATATTTTTCAAAATAACTTGCCAATAGGCAACGTGGTTATATTGACATATATGCATACTCCTAAACCTTACTCTTTCCATTTTAATATTTTTAGGTACTTGCAATTCCAAATTATATGCACTAATTTTACATTATAACATGATATTAGTTCTAGGTTAGTCCCCAACAAAGCACTCAAATTAAACTCAAGTAAAGATAAGGTGTGCATACACACCCAAGTACTTATTCCTTTCCTTTATACTAGAAATTTCATTACTAGAATAAGGGGGAGGGGGAGGGAGGAGAGAGGGTAAATGTAGACAATATTTATTGATTATGTATCACCTTAGTCTTTTACACTTGGAAAAGTCGTATCTTATTTGTTCTTCTTAGTTATACATTCTCCTTGCTTCCATAAGCCTCACATATAATCTATTTTTTGCTCCTTGGCCTATCTCTTACTTTGACCAACCTTATATTGATAATAAAGGTAACATATCTCATCCATAATGCTTAAAATGTATTTATCTTGCACCTTTACAAGTTTTGAGCTTATACATGCTTTCCTACTCCCTAGATACTAACATCTAGGTTCGATAATAGTGTCAATGTTATTATCATGACTTGAAACAAGTGTCTACTACCCTAAAATCATCTAATTTACAAATAAAACATATTACAATGGTTGGTCTACATGTTTTAACGTGAGTTATCTCTAGATAGGATTGGTATAAATATAATATCATCCCTCATTCATTCCTCACCTAGCAAAAAACCAAAGAGACCAAGGCATTTATAGAAAATACTCTATCAAGTATACAATTGATCAAAATCTTCCCTATTTACATAATAATCATAGGTACAACACATCTATAGGTTGTAAGTACTAAAGGAAAATTCATAAGGTCTTATTTACCAAGTTTCAAGCTAGGTCATCATTGTACTTACTTTACACACATTGCATAATTCACACATAATCCAACACGTAGGGGAAAACTACATGAGTCTGAGGCCCTCTTCAAACTATTGGCTATGTAGGTAGTGCCCTTGAAAACATGATAATTAGGGTCATCTTGACACCATGCACCCATTAAACCATTTTTACCCAAGGTGATATAAAGATGGAAAGCTAGGGTTTTTCCATTTTATGAGGAGTGACAGTCCATGACCTAGTTTTAAATGCAACAAAGTGAAGGCGAAGCCAAATCTAAAATCATCCAGGTGGATGCATATTATTTTGATAGATATTATTTACAGGACACTAATATCAAACATGAACAATAAAATTGATTCAACCATCTAGGGTTAATGCAACTATCTAGAGAGCTAAAGGTACTAGATCTAGAATCTAATGATTGTTCCATGCTGTCTTCCTACTTGATTTCAAACTATTCTAGATTCATCAAATTTTTAGCATCGGAACTAGATAAGTACTTTGTTATATATGTCATATATATATAACTTAGTTTTACTTTATATTTATATCCTATTCTTAGTTTTATAAATTTAGTATATGAGATATGTAAGTTTAACATTTAATTGGCCTGTTGTAGATATCATATTCACCCTTGTGCCCTATCATTTATATATTTTTAACCCTATAATAAATAGGATAAATATCCCAAATTAGGTTTAAACATCTTGCTCACTTACATGATGCTATTTATGAGTGCTAATTGTCTTCCTCATATGCTAATGGGTTATTTTCATTTTTAGTCCTTGGCCTAAAAAATTCAAAAATGTTTGGACTAAATGTGGATTCTCATCTTGAAGATTTTATTCGTAAGTATGTGTGATGAATTTGATTTGGATTAACTTGGCCTTTTGATATGTAAATGATAAAATAGTTATTGTCTAAAATTTAAATTTTGGAGTTGATCTATTAAGACTTTTCTTAAGGAATTTAAGCTTCCCTACACTATTTGAGCTAGATATGCTTTGAGGTTCATTTCAAAATTCAAGTTAATAGTGTTTCATAATATCAATATTACTCTTTTACCTTATATTGAAACATTTGCCTTAATATTAAAAATATTAACCCATGATCATTATGGATGTGAAATGTTACCTTGAAAGCATTTGAGCTTTAATCCATAGACCATAACCTTTTCTTGTGTTAAGTCTAAAAGAGGGAGCTTTAATGATTTATTTTCAATGGTCTTAGGCTTATCTATTGCTTAAATTTGGGAAAATTTCATCATAAAATCTTCATGTGTGGCCTTTATTTTGGCTAAATCTATGTTTCAATTGACTTTATTTATGACTGTGAGTCTTTCGTTTGGTCTAAATTTGGGATTTTATTTGAAACTTGTTCGATTATTACTTTTCTTAGATTAACCTATTAACATGTCACTCAAGTATTTTCCCTTATCTTTTTCATGCAAGAATCCTTCAAAGGACCCAATCCATGGATCTCCATCCACATGGTTAAATCACACTTATTCATATTTGAAGAGGAGCTTGATTAAAATTTCTAAGTCCAAAGGCAACCCAAATTCCTAGGATCATGATGCATTTCACCCATCTATAAGTGCAGAGCCTAATCAATGTCAAAGGATCAAATAAATCTCAAAATTCTCAATATTGTGACACATGTCATCATCACAAAAGTTAGGGACTCAAAGCATTGGTAGAGGATTGCTTGGTAAGGCCCCCATTAGCCATCCATTCTGTTAGATTGATTAAAGTAAACCAAGAACCCCACAATCATGCCATGTGGCATGATCATGCTAAATTAAAGTAAAATTCAAAGAGTTAGGATGATTCCATGTGGTATCATCTTGGGAACCAAAGGTCACAGACCAAGTGAATGAGGGACTGCCACATGGACCTAATGACATCAACAAGGTCCCATATCATAAATTTGATATATGTATACCCATTAGTAGACTGTCAAGCTTTGATCATCAATCAATTAGAACATGCCATGTGGCATAGGTTGAATCATGTAAATGATGCGTCTAAATGCAAAATCTAAATTTATCTTTCTAACATTTCAATGATTTTTTCCTTATCAATTTCTAGTTTTGTACTTAACTATTTAAATTGAAATGTGTAGGTTTGAAGTATGCCCCATGACGAAGATTCAACACTAGAGTGACACATGGCAGCATAATGTAGACCCCAATCACTTGTAGAAGTCTAGAAAACTAAAGAATCAATTAATTTTTGGGGCACTTTCAAAATATGAGATTGTGCCATGGGGCATGATCTCATATACTTGGGATGACAGAAGGTAGTTGGCAAAAACATAGAGATCTAAGGCCCGAAGGCTAAAGATGCTTCCACATGATGACATCTTAGGAGTCTAGAATTTGGAAGCCATTGGTAGAGGACAAAGTGGCCCCAAGCCTCAAAGGTCTGCAATGCCATATATGGTAGCATCATGGATGCATGGTAAAATATAATAAAAAGTCTGAAGGCTACTGACTATCGATCTCCCAAATTAATTGCTTGTGGAGGCTAATCAATGATAGATACAACGAGCCTTGAATATTGAATTCCTGAGATGCAACCATGTGGAAAAATCTCATAATCTAGGACTTTTAGAGCATAGTGAGGATACTAGGAAGGGATAGATCATTGCAGATTATTTGATCTCTCAGATTGATGGCTCGTAGGACCTAATTTTACAAAGATCCTAACTACAAAAATAGCTTCACAATAATGCCACATGGCATGATAACATTAATTCTAAGCTCATTGACATCTAAAAAAAGATAGACATAAAGAGCATAAAAAAGAGTTGAGGGAGTGCCAAGTGGCACCTCCCTATGAAGTTGTGAAAATATAGTGAATTTCAGGTCAAGTAAAGAGATAACAAATGCAAAAAAGAGTAAAATAGGGCCTAGTTATCATGTCGAGTCAACAAAGCGATGACAAGCTAGGAAATAAATGCCCATCTACCTATCAAAGCTGTCATACCTAAAATACTAACCATAAGTATGTTCTTGTTACAAAGTTGATCTATGGGTTAAATGTAGGGGATAAAGTGGATGCAAATACTTTAAGACTTCAATATAGGAATGATAAAATTCAATACTGAGCAGGTGGAAAAAAGATCACGGGTAATAGAATTAAATGTAAATTCAGCTAAACCATTGATCAAGGTATGGTCTATGCAATAAATTAGGTAGAAAGTATGGCTTTGAACTACAAGAGCATGGTTGAGCTGGCAAATCTGTCAAGATCTCAACAACCTCTCTTAGTCATCACTCAATTTTTTTAACCAACCCAGTAGTGGGCTGAGCAAATTTCATGGACAAATATGTCTATATAAGGGATATTGTTTCCCTTTGTAAAGGTTTACATTTCTATATAGAGAAACTCTGTCAAAATTATAGTAGAATCCTTTACTTATTTTAACTTTATTTTCTTGTCTATGAATGTTGTTCACTATTTCCTATTTTTATTCCATGTTTGTGCCAAAGAATTGATACTATGTTTTGTTACAAAAATGATTGTAGTAACTAAATTGTGTTTATGCTAGTATAGTTCATTTGTGAGTTCTTTTTTTTCTCTCTAGAAACACTTTGCTTTATGTGATTGCATTTATAAGGTGATTTCAAAGCTATGTGTGTAGTTTACTATAGGTATTTATTGTGTTTACATTTATTGAAGGATATATGATTTAAGCATTCAAATTTATATCCTTAGAAGCTTGCCTACTAAGTGGCTAAAGTTTGTACAATTACTGGTCCAGGCACATGGTGGTATAACTGTGACATAGAATGAATATGTTATTATAACATATTCATCCTCTCAACTAAAAAACTCCTTTTATGCCTTCACATTCCATCTCTTTTCATATTTATTTTGGAACTAAAATATCATTTCCCTTACTTTATAAATCAGTGAAGCAGAAACACAATAGAGATTTTGAATCATGGCCAGGTTAGCAAGCAAGAATTTTATTCAATCAAGATATTGAGCTTTTGGTAGTAGCAGTTACTTCTCTTGGAATCTATTCCTAGTAGGATACATCATAGAGCCACACACCCAAAAATGTGCCCTAGATTGATTTAGCTATCAATTTTAAAATGGAGAACAAAAGACCCTTATTGTTCTCTACCTTTCTCTTTCTGAGCACTTAACCTCATAACTATTTCTTGGAGTAGGATTTTGGAGTGAAAAATATCTAACAATAAGAGGGATTTTAGATTTAAATTTGTTGTTTTCTAACCTTTTAACTATTAAATTTTACAGCATGCCATAGCCTTATATGTGAGTGACTAGGTACCAATATATCCATGGAAGATTGGTCATCTCACCATTGTAAGTCCATAGAAGAACATGAACTAGTAGAGGTAGGACTAGATCAATTTTTACTCCCATTAGATCATATTCTCAATTTGACTTGATGAATCCTTACCCATGGTCACCCCTATGGATTGGATTGTTGGGTCTACTATAAATGTCCTTGGAGTTGTACTTGATTTACTTAGGAATCCAGAGAGGTACTTACCAAGATTCACACCTAGTGTAGGAAGGATTTCTAGAGTATACATAACATCTTACAAAACCACTCTCTTGATTTTGAATGTTGAACATGAGGATGTTTCATGTATATTGTTCCTTTTCACACTTATGGATGCAACCTATGACTAGTTTCTAAACCTGGCTGAGTACTCTGTCATAAGTTGGGATCAATTCAACAATACTTTCATTTTTCAATTCATATAAATCATTTATCCTAGTTTCCTTTACCAACAATTCAATTACATTAAAAGATAACCCAATAATCCTATTAGTAAATTCAATGCTCATTTCCAAAAGTTGTATAACCAAGTCACAACTCTTTGTAGCCTTGATGCTTAGTTGGCCCTATAAATGTATAATAATTAACTTTACCCATGGATTTCCATGTTTTTGAGAAGGGATACATTAGTGGTAGAATTGCTATTAGCTTATGCTGAAGCCATAAAAATTGACAAGAGTCTCAAACCATAAGGACAAATGATGGATCCCATTCCAAATGCTTTACCAAACATCCCAGCCTTGAACCTTATTCTTGATGCTAACCAAAACCTTCCCATGTCTCAACCACTACCTATAACTAACTAAATTCCCTTGAGACATGTCGTACCTAATCAATACCTAGGTTTTATTAATCTAGTAGGAAATAAGGAAGCACCCTAAACTCACAATCAAATGTTGTTACCTCATGTTGTGAGTAACATCCAAAACATACCACAAGCATTTACTAAGAATGAGTTGGATGCCATCCAACATATGATGCAAAGGTTTAATAATAACTTTTTAGGCTTGTAAATACAAATGGGTAACTATGGTGATGAGAATTAAAATAGTAACTTCACTTAATAGAGGTAAAATAGAACCTAAAATCATCCCAATAACTAGTTAGAACCCTTATCCAATAAATTGCCTAAGATAAACATATGCAAAGTAACTCTCCCAAACTGGTGTTGTGTGCATAACACAATCTAACATGGGGAACTTGATTACATTGAATTATGCATTTACTTTGATATATTACAAAGAGATATGGAAGAATATGAGGTAGTTCCTAATCACCCTGAGGTGTCCAACATTGGTAGGCCCCCTAGAATAACTATGGTGTTGGAAACCATGGAATTTACTAGCTAAGAAGAAAATGAGCCTGAAGAAATCATTAGTGAGGTTCAAGCCTTTTTTTAATTCCAAGAAAGCAATTATGCCCTTAGTAATAGGATAAAATAGTAATACCTCACCAACTCAACTCCTACGAACAATGGTGTAACTCTAACTAATTCTAAGGCTAAGAATGATCCACCACCTCCAAATCCTTGTGAATCTGAATCCCATGTGGAAATTCATCCAATCCAAGGAAAGTTTAGGTACAACATAGCAGAATACATGAATAATTTTAAATCTAACATCACATTTCATGATCTTGTACAAATAACAGAGCAACATGTTCTAGTAAAATCACTTACTTAAAAACCAACTCAGCCAAAGCAAAAAATTGCTCACACCAATGTGATCATTCAAAAAAATAAGACTAAAGTTCCTCCATTATTTTAACTATTAGTCTATTTAGGAATAACATACATAATTTATTAGTAGGCTTAGGATCTTCAGCCAATGTGATGCCTGCAATAGTTTGTGAAAAACTAGGATTAATCCCTATCAAATCAGATAAAATCATGGTTCATCGAGACAAGTTTGAGGTTAAGGTCATTGATGGACTACTGAATGTGCATATGAAGTTGGAATCATAAATTAGGATCCATAAATTCATAAATATTCAAGTAGTGGAGGCTGTTGAAGCCTATAAGATGCTCCTTAGTCAGGATTGGTCAAAATCATCAAATAGATAGATGGCTATGGATTTCTCCCACATGTGGTTGCCTTGAAGAGGTGTAGCCAATGACATTATAGTAGATAGGGAACCCAAGATGAAGCACATGATAATTAAATACAATGTAATCAATGAGAAAGTGAACCTATTATCCTCTTACTTAGAAATTTATATGTTGTATACAAATCCTACTAAGGATAAAGATGATAGTGACCCCAAGCTACTAGGTTTGTGGTCCCTATATGTTGATGGGGATTGCTATAGACAAAGTAATGGGGTATGATTTATATTTATAGACACACAAGGTAAGAGGTTCTAGCTTCTTATAGGTTACAATTCCCTTGTACTAATAAATGTTAAAGTATGAAGCATTAATCCTTGGAGTATAATTTGCGTTGATGCATAAAGCTAAAGAGATGAGAATGTTTAGAGACTTTGAATTGGCTATGAACCAATTTAAGCACAAATTTTAATGTAAATTATCTTACCTCTAAAAATAAAAACATAGGGCATGGCTTTAATTGAAATGCTCATTGATTTTAATGTTATTCCCATCCCCTGAGAGGAAAACGAAATTGTCAATTTGTTGCTGCTAACTTGACACCTCTAGAAGACATAGAGATGAAAGAGTTTTATATTGAGTTAGTCCTTTGTCCTTCTATCCCAAACAATGTTGAAAACTCCTAGTTCTTTTAAGATGATCAATAGAGGCTCAAATAATTGATGGAGTAGAAAGGGACAATCCTAGGGAGTAGCCATTTGACCATGATGGTGTTATGGAGATCAAGGGAAATCAAATTCCAAAATGGATTAGCTCCCTAGAAAGGACTTTTAATGTTGACATCCCTACTTAACCACCTAAAAAACCTAAATATGAGAATAAAAAATGTCAAATCATTAAACATGGCTCCCTAGAAAAGCCCTAAAATTTCAATATTGGTCCTGATTGGATAGATGTAGAGGTAGAACAACTTCAAAATTTATTGTTGAGATATAAAGACATCATTTATTGGCCCTATGCATATCTCAAGGTCTTCGACCCAAAGATAATAACCCACACTATTCTTCTTAATCCAAACCAAAAACCATTTAGGGAGAGAGAAAGGCTTATGAACCCAATTATGGAACTAATTATACATAGAAGTTCACAACCTTCTCTTAGTTGGAATATTTTTTTAGTTTGCCACTCCACTTGGGTAGTGAATCTAGTGCCTAATCAAAAGAAAAATAGAGAGATTAAAATATGCATAGGCTTTCAAAACCTAAATAGAGCCTTAGACAAATATAATTATTCATTGCTTTCCCTTGTTGAGGTAATCTATATGGTGAGTGGATCTTAGATGATGCCATTTTTTTATGGATTCCCATGGTACAATCAAGTTTATCTAAATTTGAAAGACATAGCCAAGACTACATTCACTATGAAATGAGGCATTATAAATGAATTCCATTCGGTCTGATAAATTCAAGGGTAACCTTTCAAAGGGCCATAGACCTTGATTTTAAAGGGTTAATAGTAAAATTTATTGTAATATACATGGATGATTTAACAATGTTTTATAAATATAGGGCTGATCACATGCGCCACTTGAAGATTTTTTATGAATGGTGCATAAGTTATGGAGTTTACTTAAACCCAAATAAGAGTGTGTTTGGAGTCACTAAAGGTATGATTATTGGCCACATAATCATATGAGAATGTATTTATGTATAAATTGAATGTGCTAATGTAATTTACAAATTACCTCTACTGAATAATAAGAAAGAATTAAAATCCTTCTTTGGAAAAATTAAATTTGTTTGTAAATTTATTTTAGGGTTAATTTCTTGATTGTTAAACATTTGAATTCTATGCTCAAAGAGGATTCAAAAGTAGAGTTGAATTTTGAAACTAGAAAAGCCTTATATGACATAAAATATTCCCTAAAGTAGACACCTATGCTAATTACCCCATATTATGTGAAGGAATTTTATCTTTATCCTTTTTCATCTGAACATACTATTGCTAAAGTTATAACATAGGGGATAGACAAAGAAGAACATCTAATTGAATTTATGATCATGAATCCAAATGACACATAACTCAAGTATTAAACATTGGATAAACATGCATATGCCTTAGTCAAGGCAATAAAAAATGTTTAGACTCTACATCCTCATAAATAAAGTGCATACAATTATTCCAAACCCAACCAGCAAGATCATGTTGGGGGTATAATGAATTAGGGGAACATATATGTATATGTATGGCTAAACTCCAATAATATGATTTGGAAATCAACCCTACCAAGTTTGTTAGAGGACAAGGTCTCACTTAGCTAATTATTGAGACTAATCCTCAAATCACAGTACATCAAGTTGACCAAACACAAATTACTTATAAGGATTGGTACACCCAAGTCACCCAATATCTTCTTTATGGAAATCCATCCCTAGATTAAAATAAACATATAAAAGGGCCGTTAAATTGAAATAGGCTCAATACATGCTGAATAAAGGAGTTATGTATAAAAAGACATTTGAAGTTATATACCTCAGATGCCTATTAGAAGATGAAGCCAAAGAAGTTATGGTTTTCTTTCATGAGAATGGTCACCAAATGCAAATATGCATAAGCTACTATGATCTAGATGCTATTGGCCTACCACATTCAAGAATGTCTATGGCTATATTCAATCATGCCATCAATGCCAAGAATTTTCCAAGAGAGGAATACATGTTTTAATGACTTTAAAACATGTTTTAGAGGAGATACCTTTTGCAAAATAGGGACTATATTTCATAGGAGTCATCAATCTCAACTCCTCAAGGAATAAATTTGTCTTGTTGCCATAGATTATTGTACAAGGTGGACTGACTCAACATTAAAAAAAATAACACACCTAATGAAGTGATCAAGTTCTTAGAAGAAAACATAACTATTGTCACTTGGATTTTCACCCTTTGAGGAGATGTCTTAGCTCTCCTCATCCAAGTGGCACAATTGAAACACCTCTAGGCTTGTGGATAGCCTAAATATGAGGTGAATTTGTAGGTAGGGCTAGCTCCCTGGATGTACCACTTGTAAAACACCACTACACCTAAACTTCAGGGGGGAAAGGGAGAGAGAAAACTAAAAGCAAACTATCCTAAGGGAGGTGATACACCAAATAAATTGATTACTTCTGACTAGGTACATGTTACACATGAAACCAAGAGACTATCCAAACATACACTTCTCCAATCTACATCTTCTCACATCAATATTGCATTTTGAGGTTATGGATGAATGTTTAGGCTAGGAGGACTAGACAAAAGGCCTCAAATTTCACTAGTTAATAGACTAACTCACTTAACCTTGACACTTAATAAAACACTTCACATGCCCTACAAGAAGAAGCTTTTCAACTGTAAATAGGATGAAAGAATGAGACAACATGCTAAGGAAATCATAGTTATCACTAAAAAAGATCAATAATCCAAGTAAAATAAACTATGAACATTAATAAAGAGGTAAAAATTATTATTATTATTAATCAAATGGTATGCAAAAGAGTAGGGCTTTGCCATACTTAGGTGGAGCATAAGTTACAATGGCCAAAATGGTTAGTTCTTATAGAACTTGAGAGAGAGAGAGAGGAGAAGAGAGAAGTTCAAGTGTCACAAAGACACTTGTCAAGTTAAGAAAAGGAGTTAATTATGCATGAGAATAGGATATGGGATGAACCATGTAAGGTTAGAAGGAACAAGTGGCTCTTCAAGTGATGAAACTTTTGCAAAGTGGCATGAAAGTTCTCATTTTGGCTCAAAAAATTGCCTTCATAATTTGGACCTATTTGAACATCCCAAAAATGATTAGGGATAGGTATGATTATTTTAATTAATGGGAATGGTTATAGACATGCTTCTCCATGTATTGGTTGTAGGCTTGGTCATCTAAAATCATCTAGAAAGGAGCTATCACTACCTGCACTCTAAGAAACTCCTCTTTCAAGCACCCTACACACTTGGCTTCCAAAAAGGCATATATTTTACAAAAAAAAATATTTGAGGGAGTGTATGATTATTTTAAATACCCTCCATGTCCTTATAAGCATCAAACATACCTTAAAAATCCATCCACTTGAAGCTTTCACACTTTTCACTAGCTTGGTCACTATGCTAGCTTTGACTGGCTGAGATGAGAGATATTGTTTGCACACTTGAGAGTTTTTATGAAGAAAAAAATGACCATAGTGAGTTATTAAAATTCCTAACCTTCCCCCCAAACTTTATTTCATCCTTAGAATCCTTATAGAACTAAAAAAAAACACATAAAATAGTCAAAAGTACCTTGTTTTGTACCCTATTTATATAATTATATATAGTAAAAAAGCATGAGGAGTAGCCTGAAAGAGTCTCCTTCAAGGTTAAATCATCATAATAGGAAAAATATTCCATTATATTAGCTTAACAACCTCATTTCTCCATACTGATCACTGGTAAGGTTTGTATGGGTTTTAGCCCGTTTTGACCTCTTAAGCTTCGTTCATAAAATTAAGATGTTAAAATTGTAAACACAAGAATGTTTTTTAAAACCTATGATAACTCCTTAAAATTTTTTTGGCCCCCATGAAAATCACCAAGAGTGATATGAACTTCCAAAGTTGCTCTATCAAGCTCTTCCTTCCACTTACACAGGCTTAACATTGTGTTTGAGCCAAACGGGATTCAAATATAAATCATATGACTTTAGAAAGATTTATCACCTCTTTTTAGACCCTTTGAACATTAACAAATTTATTGGAGTGATCATCTAAGGCTATATATGAAGTTGACCCCCCTTTTGGATTCTAGGCCTAGTCATGCTTAGTAGGCATGTTTGCACCTTAAATCCCAAAATAATTTTTGATGGTTTTATTTGTATAAAAATAGCTTATATAACTCTATTTTGATTCTAAAAACATTCTATAATCAATTATAAATCTCACCTAGAGCTATAAGTGGCATTGGTCTCTTATTTGGTCTTTAGGCCTAAACTTTACCTAGTGAGTCTAACTGCAACCTTGGTGTTTTAGACCTCCTTGTTTAGTTAAATACTTATAAATAAGGATTTTCATGTTGAATTAGATGTTTTACAACTTTAAAAACCTTATTTCCATGTCTGAACAGCCTCTAATTCATTTGGCTATTCCCTTTTCCAAAATTGTAGGGTTTGTACACAAGGGGAAGTACCCTCTATCTGAGACAAAACAAAGGGTAATTACCCTATTTTTTCAGACTAATTAACAATTTAAGAATCGTATTTAAGTGTAAATTATTATATCAGAAAAAATTTATCCCTTGATCTTAATCATAGACCCTTCAACTTCAACAAAACCCAAGACAGGCTTGTGCAAAATGGACTGTGTGTAGGAATTTAAAGATGTGGATTGTATGTACATCATTTGAGCCCTTTATATATTCAAAATACAATAAAAGAGTTTCATTAGACTATTATTATTATTATAAAATTTTCAAATTTTTTTCCACCATTTTAATTCTTCATATACCCCTCTATACACCCTGCTCAATCAAAACTGGGTTTCCATTCTTAACTGAGTTTTGCTTATTTAAAGCTCTTGTAGGTGTTCCTTATATGGTTAGACATTTGAAACCTTGAATAAGTATCTATAAAACCTTATAAGGTCAATTTAGTATTTAATATACCTATCCATTATATATTTGGGTTATACCCATCTCAATAAACTTTCTCTTTATGCTCACTGCCTCTCTCTATTATTACAGTTGGTTGTAGGTGCAAATTACCTCCTTGGGGATACTTAGATTGTTATGGGGTCCTATTTAATCCATAAAATACAATTAAATGATCCTTTATTCACTTATTCTATATATATACCATTTCAAATACTTAGGATATCCCTAAACTAAGTTATTGTCAACATACAATCACTTATAGCTGACTGTGTTGGAGTCATTAGGCCCTATAGGTGTAGATTATATGACCTAGGACTTTAATGTATGATTTATTACCTCATTTAAACTTTAAACACCATGACATAACTATAATTTTCATTTACATGTTTTACATGATGTCCATCACCAAGGTATCTAGTCTACTATCCATAATGACCCTACAACCAGCCTCTAGGTGTTAATTTCTAGAGGGAGAGACACCTGTAGGTGTCTATGGGACCTAAAACACTATATATCACCCTATCATAATGATATATATGTCCATTGGTGTATCCTTCACTTAATAATTCCATTTAAAATAAGTAATTATGCCTCATCAACACCTTGAAGTGTTAAGGTCACCTTGTACCTTCAAAACCTGTAGATATTACTATTTGGTTTTAGTGGTTTCAGGGGCATCTTTAGGTCTCCCAATAAATATCTTCCACTAACTTTCTTGACTTCATTCTTTGAAAAGTTCATATTATATATAGAGGATACAAACTATGATCATTTAAAGGTGTTGAAAGTATTTGAAACCATGTCATATGAACTTCACTAAAGTGCCTTGGATCTCTATTTTCATAGTTTAGGAATTTGGTCTCAAAACTTAGTCATCATCATTTGAAGTTGATCCCTATCTCAATATGCCAATATAACATTATTAAAATGTCTTCCATGCTCCATTAAACATGTAAGGACTCCAATTATGGTTCCAATATGTTCCTTAACACTTTATATGACACCTAAACCCTTTGGTAAGCCACCTGTAGATGAACATTTTCCTGTCTACAGATAATGCAAACTTAAACAGTCATCAAGATATGTGATCTTGCACTAAATTTTAGGCCTTCTCCAAGTTTTCCAATTCACTTCTAAGACTACAAAATATTTGGATCAACTGTTAAATCTCTTCTTCCATTATGATGTTATCACAGAGAGACCTCTATAGGTGGACCTAGGTTGTATGCAAGAAATGAACTTGGAATGATTTATGCACCAAAGGGACTGGCTTCATGGTCCATTGATATTTTCACAAAAGTATCAACATGAAACATAATTATACTTCCAAAAAACCTCCATGGACATGCTAAAGAGGTTCTATATGTGCTCCAACATGGCTATAATTGAAATTGAGTAAAGAGTTGGCTGTGAGCCTAGCAACACTAAAAAATTGATCCTAGCATGGTGTTATGAGACTAGACATGAGGGGAAGATGATAAATATGGAACCGAGACATAGAATAAATCACATCACGTTCCTATGAGGCTTCCTCTGAGAACCAAACATTTTGCAAGTAAAGATCTTTGACTGAAACCTCACATGGTGACACCTTCATGTAATATGAGATAACTTTCTGATCAAAACACCATGAAACATGAAAATAAACATGGAGAGAATTTATAAATATATCTCACATCCTCTGGAGTCAACATCACCAGCTATTTTATATGGACTTACCCAAAACATAGTAAAACCTATAAGGTGAATGAAACAACAAGCAGATAAATTTAGTCAACTTCATGAGGATGGTTCATAAAGCACATTCCACCATTCTTCAAAATATTGTTATGGAAATAAATATCTCTGAGTTTAATTTCACCTCCCAAAGGCGTTTGACTTGAAACCTTTTCTACTAACCATACCAAGTACAAACTTGAAGACTGCTTTTTCTTGCCAAGCCTAGTGGAAGGAGAAATAAGCAATTTTCTTCATTTTTTTGAGATTCTAATCAAACTGATCACTGAAGCAAGTGTTTGGAAGATGAAGGGACACTATTAAAATGTCCCCAATTGTAGAAGTCTATACAACTCAAGAAAACTCTTCTTTTTTCAAGAAAATTGCCTTTTTCTAAGGAACCTAACACTTTTCAGTTAAGAACATTTGAATAAGGCATAATGGGACACATAACATGTGACATAACCTTTTTAAACCTTCACATTTCCCTAGGAGGTTGTATAAGTCATTAAATGCCCCTTTTTTGACCTCAAAAGGAATCGAAATGATATAATGACTAAAATGACTAATGACCAAGGTTAATATAACATGACATCATATTAAATGTCATATAATACACCTTAAGACATATATAATTAACCCCTAAAATACTTAAAAATCAAGTTTTTAACTATAGGGGTCCCAATTTGACTTACAGGGTCAAATTTGGTTAACAAATTAGTGACTCATAGGGGTAATATGCCTGCTTTACTAACTAGACTAGTAGCCCTATCAATCCATTGGGCTTGGGGAGTCATTTGAAGTCTAAGACAAAACAAGAGAAATTTTACCATTAATAACAAACTTTGATTAAGACAAGACTACTTGACTACGTCAACCACACGAAACAAAGGACACACATAAAATAAAGAAAACAAACTAACAAGACACACACACATGTGCTCAAGGCACTTAGGGGAATAAAAAAACAAACTATTATGTAAATATAGAAACTAAGCATACCTCCTTTTTAGGATCAAAAGGAAAGTTTCTTGAATCTTCTTCTTTATGAGATAAGTCATAGTGCCAAGCATGCTTATCCTTGAATTGGATGCTTTGTAAATCAGACCTATTCCTTGGCACTTCACTTGATCTACTCTCAAGTAGATCATCCTTAAATAGGTCTCTAATATAGATATATTACTCTTGAACTTGTATACATACCCCATATTTTTTTCCACTCTTCATCTCATGATCAACTAGTATCTTCTTGGTAGGCATGGCTTCAAGAGGATTGGTTTCTTATTCCTTAGAAGATTGAGGCCAATAAGAGCTTATTCCATCCTTTAAGAGCTTATGTGTTTATCCCAATTAATTGAGAGGATGATATCTAATTTTTATGACTTCAAACATATCATCATGAAATGTATATACCTCTTGAGAGGACAAATTTGAAAAATTGCTTTTCCTTTGCATACTCACCTAAGTGCCAAGGCTGCCTTCTCCATCTTTGACTAGATCATAGCCTCCTTGAAGAGGAGTATATCCTAATCCAATGATTACAAACAATTCATCCAAAATCTGATGTGGATCTTGTTCTTTCCCATCTATGACATCTTTCATAGTGATGCAAGAACCAATGACTATTTCTTCCTCTTTGGCAAAAGGAAAACATTCTTCCATATCAACCCATTCTGAAGATTCAATACAAGATACCACCTATTATTTATAATTTAGAACCTATTGAGAGATCTCAAATTGCATATAAATTTTCCTAAACTAATTTTTCTCCTCAAGGAATGTAATATCTTTAATTCCCTTCTTTGTGATTCTAAGACTAGGCATCTTAAAGTCATGTGAATTAGTTCAATGAGGCTGCCAAGGAGCTAGGCTTTCTTCAAGCAAGAGTTTTGAGTTTTTATCAACAAACTAATATTATTTAGGTTCCCATACCATAGGTCCATCAAGTATGGAAATGAATCTCTTTGAGTATAATTTAACCTCTTAAAGGCATTTGACCTAGAACCTTTTCTACTGACTGTACCAAGTACAAACTTGAAGATTGCTTTTGCTTGCCAATCCTAGTGGAAGGAGAGATAAGATATTTTATTCATTTTTTTGAGAATATAATCAAATTTATCACTGAAATAAGTGTGTGTAAGACCAAGAGACACTTTTGAAATCTTCCCAACTATAGAAGTTCATACAAGTCTATACAACTCAAGAAAACTCCTCTTTTTTCAAGAAAACTACCTTTTTTTGAGGAACTTACCACTTTTCAGTTAGGAACAATTGAATAAGGAATAATGGGACACATGGAATGTGATATAACCTTTTGACACTTTCAAATTTCCTTATGAGGTCGTACAAGTCATTAAATGCCCCTTTTTTGACCTCAAAAGGACTCAAAATGATATAAAGACTAAAATCACTAATTACCAAGGCTAATATAATATGAAATCAATCTAAATAATATATAATACACCTTAAAGAATATATATTTAACCCATAAAACACCTAAAAATCAAGTTTTTACCTATAGGGGTCCTAATTTGACCTACAGGGTCAAATTTGGTCAACAAATTGGTGACTCATAGGGGTAGTATGTCTGTTATACTAAATAGACCAGTAGCCTTATCAGTCCATTGGGATTAGAGAGTCATCTAAAGTCTGAGATACAATAATAGGACTTTGACCATTGCCAATAATCTTTGATCAAGATAAGACCACTTGACTACCTCAACCACATGAAGCAAAGGACACATAAAATAAAGCAAACTAACTAACAAGATACACACATGTGTTCAAGGCACTTAGGGGAATCAAAAAACAAAATATTATGCACAACTAGAAACTAAGCATACCTCCTTTCTAGGATCAAAAGGAATTTTTTTTGAATCTTCTTCTTTGTGAGATGAGTCATAGTGCAAAACATGCTTCTCCTTGAATTGGATGTTTTTTAGATCAGACCTATTCCTTGGAACTTCACTTGATTTTATCTCAAGTAAATCATACTTAAATAGGTATCCAATATAGATATATTCCTCTTTAAATTGTATACATACCCCATATTTCTGCCCACTCTTCATCTCATGATCAACTGATATCTTCTTGGTAGGTATGGCTTCAAGAGGATTGGTTTCTTGTTCCTTAGAAGATTGGGTTCAATAGAAGATTGTTCCATCCTTCAAGAGCTGATGTGTTTATCCAAATTTATTGAAAGGATGATATCTCATTTTTATTACTTCAAACATATCATCATGAAATATATATACCTCTTGAAAGGATAGATTTGAAGGGTTACTTTTATTTTGTATACTCACCTGAGTGCTAAGGTTTCCTTCTCCATCTTTGACTAGATCATAGCCTCCTTGAATAGGGGTATATACTGCTCTAATGATTTCAAAGAAATCATCCAAAATCTGATGTATATCTTACTCTTACCCATCCATGACATCTTGCTTAGTGATGGAAGAACCAATGACTATTTCTTCCACTTTGGCAAAAAGAAAACATTTTTTCATATCAACCCAATTTGAAGATTAAACACAAGACACCACCTATTATTTATCATTTATAACCTCTTGAGGGATCTCAAATTTCATCTCAATTTTTCTAATCTAATTTTTCTCCTCAAGGACTGCAAGATATTCAATCTCTTTCTTTGTGATTCCAAGACTAGGCATCTTGAAGTCATGTGACTTAGTCCAATGAGGCTGCCAAGGAGCTAGGCTTTATTCAAGCAAGAGTTATAAGTTTTTATCAACCAAATTATCTTATTTAGGTTCCCATACCAAATTTACATCAAGTAAAAGGGTGATGGGGTGAGGACAAGATGATCTAGTTGGTGGAGGTGGCACATAAAACTCAAAATCCGATTCAGAGTGAAATGTAGGGGATTATTTTGGAAGCTCTTTAGGAAGGGGAGACAAACCTTAGACTAAAATGGCTTGGTTTAATTCATTCAATTTGAAAATAACTTCATTCACATCTGATTTATCTTTATCATTCTCTTGAGGGAGGTTAGATGGGGTGTGTTTAGGCATAAGATCTTCTTTTGGGTCTAAACCTTCCATCACACCTTGACTCAATAATTTCATCCTTGACTCTAGCTCTTCAATTTGCTTGGCTAGGTTCTCTTAGAAAAGTATCTATTTAAGTTCATAATCATATTCATGAGGATGAAGAGTACAAAAGGGTTGACATGGAACATAAGAAGTTTCTTGAGGAAGGGTGGGAGGGACTTGCATAGAATCAAGCTCTTTCTCAAATTCACACTCTTTATCAAGACTTTTATCCTCTTTCTTTCCCCATGACTCCACTATATTATTATAGATTAAGATATTAGGATTAATAGTATTTTCTTGAGGTAGTGATGCACTTTGAGTAGTGGATGAAGTGTTCAAGAAACTTGGGCTCTCCTTAGGATTGGAATCTTTACCTTGTCTCCAACTTGGAATGTCATATATAGAGGTCTCTTGTTGAGGTGGAAATGTAATGGGAGAGGGAAATTAAATATTGAATTCCACTTATTTTGATAATGATATGGACTAATGCATATGCATATTAGCCAAATCAATCTGCCTATCAATATTTGCTTCAAAATCAAGGTTTCTCTTTTCAACTCTCTCTTCCAGCTGATTGGCAAAATGATGACTTTGATAAACTTGATTGTATTCATGAGTGGGAATAATATATGATTGATATAAATATTTGGGAAGTGGATATGAAGGCTGATAGGTTTGGTGAGGTTGATTATCATGAATTTTTAGCCTATCTTCTAAGGAAAAAACTAGGCCACTCACATCTAGCATCTCACTTGTAAGCCTTTGCCAATTAGCTCTCTCAATAGGTGTGCACTCTCTTTTGACCATCTATAAATCATCTCTCAACTTATGAATAAGATGAATATGAACCTCTTGACCATATCCCCTTTGTGTGTCAAGATCCAACAAGTACTTCTTATAGCTCAAAAGTGTCTGTTTGAAGGTGGAAATGGATTGACTTGAGAAGTGGCTAGGTTGACTAAGAGAAGCAAAATATTGAAAAGGTTGGCTATAAGACTGATACACTTCATGATAAGTCTGAATATGATCATATTGGAGCTGAAAATAATCATATTGGGGCTAACAATAATCATGACAAGGCTGATAAGGGTTGCTATAATCTTGGTAAACCTCACCAACTTGTGTAAAACAAAACTCAACATCAAAGTCAGATATAGAACTTCATTGAAATAAAGCACACAAAGAAATATATTACCAACAATCTTTAAAAGGAAACATGGATTGCTTGACCAACTGATTTATCTTTAGAGTCACCATTGATGCTTTGATAGATACCTCTAAAGCCTAATTGTTAAAAGACAACACCAATTTTTTTTCAACCTCTTGGACTAAGAATCCCATCGGGTGTGCCAAAAAATGTTATCACTTAGATTTGCACTATTTTAGGAGATGTATTAGCTCTTCTCATCCAAGTGTCACAATTGAAACACATCTAAGCTTGTGGGTAACCTAAGGATGAGGTGAATCTTTAGGTAAGACTAACTCCCTTCATGTACACTTGTAAAACACCACTACACCTAAAATTTGGGGTGAATAAGGAGAGAGAAAATTGAAAGCAGACTATTCTAAGGGAGGTGATACACCAAATAAGTTGATGACTTCCAACCAAATGCATGTTACACATGAAACCAAGAGACTATCCAAACATACACTTCTCCAATCTACATCTTCTCACATCAATATTACATTATGAGGTTATGGATAAATGTTTAGGCTAGGAGGACTAGACAAGATGCTATTGGAAATATTGTCATTGATGTTAAAGGTCTAGAATTATTGGTGATAAAGGACCCATTACATTTAATGGTGTTTTTAATATTCATATCTTGGCTAATGTGTGTTAATATTTATTTAATGTTAATGAGTATATTTTTGATTGCATATAAGTCAAAATAGGTCTCATAGAGAAGTCAAAGAGTCACGGGGTAAAGATAAAAAAGGAATGTGATGCATTTTCTCATGAAGAGTCATCTTGAGGAATTCCAAGAGTCACTATGTGAAGACCAAAGAGGTTATGGCACATTTTTTCATGAAAAGACACTTTGAAGAATATGAAAAGTCACCAAGATAAAGACAAAAGAGGAAAGGATGCATTTGCTTATGAAGGGTCACCATATGAATTTTTAAATGCAAGGATACGAAGGGTCATGCAAGTTTGACACCATTTTCTATGAGGATTGAAGGGTCACAAAGGGTGAATGCCAAAGGTCATTTGGAAAGCTATAAATAAAGGCTTGAGAAGCCATTTGTAATATGCAAGAGAGTGCATGGTTTGTAATTATTTTTAAAGAGAGAAAAGCAAGATATATTGTAGAGTTATATCATTTGTTGAGTAAAAAACATTGAGAGATAGTTGTGTTTTATACACAAAAGGGGTTGGTGCTCTTGTGGGTTAGTGCTCACAAATCTTTGCAAGGGGTTGGTAATCCTGTGGGTTAGTGCTCACAAATAGTTACTGTGTTGGTGCTCGATAAAGGGGTTGGTGCTCCTACAAGTTGGTGCCTAAAATTTTTTTATTTGAGTTGGTGCTCATTCATATACTTGAGATTATTTTTTATGTTTTTTCCCACTTTGGGTTTTCACGTAAAAATCTAGTCTCTCTCTCTCTCTCTTGTGTGGTGCATATTATTTTTTTAGTTTTATTACATATCTTGAATGTGTGGTTAAGTGGTTAAAGAAAAAGAATTTGATTAAGAAATAAGACATATAATATATTGATTCACCCCCCCTCTCTCAGTATATTTCATGCTTAATAATTGGTATTAAAGTAGGTTCTTTTAGAAAAAGTTTTACAGATTAAAGGTAGATCAAAAAAACATGATGGCTGGATCACATGAAGGTTTTTATATAAATAAGGCACCTTTGTTTGATGGAAAAAATTATGTTTTTTGGAGCATAAAGATGAAGACTTATTTGATGGCCCTTGGATTTGACATATGGAAAGCAGTGGTGGAGGAATATGAAGAGTCACAAACACTTATAACTAATCTGGTAGAAAAGAAGGCAAGTGAAAATAATGTTAAAGATTTAAATTCTATTTTATGTGGTTTATGTGAATCAAAATTTGTTAAAGTTAGGCAATATAAATCTACTCATGAAACTTGGGTAAAACTTGAGATTATTTACAAAGGTGATAGAAAGGTTCATCAAGCTAATCTTTAGACTTTTAGAAGATAGTTTGAGAATTTGAATATGGAAGAGGAAGAAAATATAACAAATTATCTTTTGTGGGTTGATCAAATAGTTAATCAAATTCAAGGTCTTGGAAAAAAGTTAAAAAAATAAATTATGGTTCAAAATGTTTTGAGATCTCTACCATTGAGATATGATGCAAAAGTTTCAAAAATTAAAGAGATGAAGAATTTAGCCAAGCTAAATATGGATGAGCTACATGGTATTCTTACAACATATGAGATGCGAACCAAATAAAAGAAAACCTCAAAGAGAGAAACTACTTTCAAGACATCAAAGAAAGAGAAGGCTAAGATTCAAGAATCAAGTGACAGTTCTAGCGATGATGAAGATGACAATGGATCTCTATTCATTCATAAGCCAAAAAAGACACAGGTAAATATCAGGAAAAAGTACCTTTCAAATGTTTTAATTGTGGAAAGATTGGACATTTTGCAGCTAAGTGCCCAGATAAGGGTAATGGTGACAATGAAGAAGGAAAGTCTACATACAAAAAGAATTTCAAAATAAAATACAAGAAGGGACTTGAGAAGAAGATTTTGTATTCTAAACATCCTAGCTCAGTCAAAGATAGTGGATTCAGTGATTTAAAAGAAGAGATTCTATTCATGGCCATACATAAAGATGTCTCTGCAAGCAAAAGTATAGATGATCAAGAAGAAGAATATGATGAAGCTGAAGTGAATTTAGAAGGAGAACTTGTTTGTGCCTTAAAAGAGTTAAAATATCTTGAAAAGAATAATCAAAGATTAAAACTCTAGATCGAGAAAAATGAAAAGGAGTCAAAGAAAATAATTGAAGATCTATAAGCACACTTTGAAGAATCCAAGAAGAATGAAGAAGATCTAATAACACAGTTGAAAATAGTAAGTAAATTACGTGAAAGGTATGTTATTGAAATTACTTTTTAAAAAGTAGATCTTGAGAAAACAAATAAATCAATCAATGATAGAGCAACTAATGATTCAAAATTTGAGAATAACACTAATATGTTGAATAAGATATTAGAAAATCAAAGATCAATGTCAGATAAAATAAGTATTGGATTTGAAAAAGAGAAATGGGAGGCCACTACTTTCATAGACAAGGAAAAAAGAAAGAGCTATGCTGAAGCTCTTACAAAAAAAAAAATAAAAAGGGAAGAAGTTAAGAATACAGAGGACATCTCAAACAAAGAAGGCTGGAGGGAACAGAGCTACAAAAGGTAATCAGGTCAAAGATACATAAACAAGTCCTATTTTTATGGTTACTATTTTTATTATAATAGATGTGGTCATAAAAAAATAGAATGTCAAAAAAGGGCTAACAAGTTTAGAAATAAGAAGGAAAATCATGTAGAGTCAAGCAAAAACTACAACTCTTTTACTCCTCTATCAGGCTTTAAGAAGAGGCCATAATATGTTACAAGTGCAACAAATTTAGATACATAACTTGGTATAGTAGAAGTGTGTTTGAGTCAATCAAGAGGGACCAGAGTTTTAAGGCTCCATTCATCAAGAAGAAAGTTGAGATAGGTTCATGGTAGAAGAAGCAACCTAAAAAATCTATGTTGGTACAGACAAAATTTCATAAAATAAGTGAAGAAAAGCTATGGTTCATTGATAGTAGATGTTTAAAGCACATGATAGGAGATAAAAACAAGTTCATAACCTTGAAGAAGATCAATGGTGGCACAGTGAAATTTAGAGATAATACTACTATCAAAATTACCAAAAAAGGTACACTAAGTTTAGATAATGGTAGAACTAAAACTAAAAATGTTTTATATGTAGAAGGTCTTATGCATAATATTTTGAGTGTAATTCAAATGTGTGATCAGGGGCACACACTAAAGTTTTATGCATAAGGTTGTAAAATTAGGAGAAAAGATTCAGATGTGTTGATTATAGATGCTTAGAGAACAAGCAATAATTTGTATATGTTATCAGATATCAAAGGTCAAATATGTTGTTTGAGTTATATTGAATAAAGTTGGCTATGGCACAAGAAAATGGGTCATAATTTTTTTGAAAATCTTGTCAACATCAATAAAAAGCAAGTAGTCAAAAATCTTCCAAAGATTACAAAGTCATCTGACATGCTTTGTGAACTTTGTCAGCATGGGAAGCAGGCTAGAAGGTGGTTCAAAACAAAAAATTACTTGACCACTCAGATGTTAGAGCTTGTTCACACTAATCCGTGTGGACCTATGAGAACTCAAAGTACTCAAAGTGAGAAAATTTTTATGTTGCTTATTGATGATTTTTCATGTATGACTTGGGTAATATTTTTAAATAAAAAATCAGAAACTTTCAGACATTTCAAAGCATTTAAAGCATTAGTTGAGAATGAAACTAATTTGAAGATTAAGTGTCTAAGATTAGATTGAGGAGAATTCATGTCAAATCAATTTATTAAGTTTTGTGAAGACCATGGAATAAAGAGACATTATTCAGCGGTTAGAACTCTACAACAAAATAGAGTAGTTGAGTAGAGAAATAGAAAAATGTAGGAGAGGTGAGGACAATGTTAAATGAATCCAAGATACTAGGTAAATATTGGAGAGAATTAGTTTCTACAATAGTGCATATTCAAAATAGAGCATTATTGAGAGTCAATAGTGACAAGACTCTTTATGAGCTATGGAAAGACAAACTAGCAACAATTGATTATTTTAGAGTTTTTGGTAGTAGATGCTTCATAAAGAGAACCAACAAAAAACTTGGGAAGTTTGAATCTAGAGCAAATGAAGGTATATTTATTGGTTATTATTGTAAAAGTAAAGACTATAAATGTTATAACAAAAGAACCAAGAAAATTGTTGAAAGTGCAAGTGTCAGGATAGAAGAAGATGGAACATAAAGAATTAGTGATTAGTAGACATTCTTGAAATCATTGAAGAGGAAGATTTTGAAGAATCAGATGAAGATGAGAAGGAGAAAAAAGACACCAAAACTCTATCCAAATATGTTAAGAGAAATCATAATAAAAGTAACATCATCAGGGACATAAATGAAAGAATTCATACCAGAAGAATGATGGTAAGTGAATTTGAGCAATTTGATTTCTCTTTGTTATCCAAAATTTAGCCTAGAACTTTTTTAGAAGCTAGACATGATAAGCATTGGGTTAAGGATATGGATGAAGAATTAAATTATATATAAAATAATGATACTTGTAAATTGGTGCCTAGAACAAAATATCACAATCTGATAGGGACAAAATGGGTTTAAAGAAATAAGTTGAATGAAAATAGAGAAGTGACAAGGAATAAAGCAAGATTAGTATGTAAAAGATATGCTCAGATTGAGAGAATAGATTTTGAAGAATATTTTATATTAGTGGCAAGGCTAGAGGCTATTATAACATTTCTTTCATATGAGGTGTTTAAAAATTTCAAAGTGTTTCAGATGGATGTCAAATCTACCTTCTTAAATGGGAATCTAGAAGAAAAGGTCTACATTGAGTAGCCTGAGGAATTTATTCTCTCAAATATTAGTAACCATGTATGCAGATTAAAGAAAGCATTATATGGATTGAATCAAGCTTCTAGAGCTTGGTATGCAAGACTTGATAAGTACCTATAGGATCAAGGTTTCAAAAGAGGATTTATTGACAATAATCTCTATATCAAAATAAAAGGTGAGCATTAATTGATTATTGTGGTATATGTTGATGACATCATTTTTAGAGGAAACATTGAAAAGATGATAAAAGAATTTTTTGATAATATGCAAAAAGAATTTGAGATGTCTATGCTTAGAGAATTGTCATTTTTCTTAGGGTTGCAAATATTTCAATGACATAAAGGAATTTTGATATCTCAAAGTAAATATGCTAAGGAAATGTTAAAAAAATTTGGTTTTGAGGATTGTGCACTAGTTGGTACACCAATGTGTATAGAAAATAAAGTGAGCAAGGATGAAGATTCACCTGTTGTAGATCAATTTTTGTATAGATATATGATTTATAGTGTTTTATATTTGATAGCATCGAGGCCAGATATCATGTATGAAGTAGGTATGGTTGCAAGATATCAGTCAACTCCAAAAGATAGTCATGTTCAATTGGTGAAGAGAATATTTAGATATATCAAGGGGACATTGGATTATGGATTGTGGTATTCCACAGGCAGAGATTTCACTTTGGTTGCTTCTATAGATTTAGATTGGGTAGGTTTCTTGGATGATATAAAAAGTACAAGTGGAGGAGCTTTCTTCCTTGGTGATAGCTTTGTATCATGGCTAAGCAAAAAACAAAATTTAGCATCACTTTCTACAGCTGAAGTAGAATATTTTGCAGCAGTATTGTATTGTAGTCAAGTGCTTTGGATGAAGTAAACTATGGAAGATATCAAGGTAAATATGATGAACCTATTTCTATTTTTTGTGACAACACAAGTGCTATTAATATTTCAAATTATCCAGTGATGCATTAAGGAACAAAACATATTCCCATTATATATCACTTCTTGAGAGAGTAGGTTACAGATCAACAGGTTAAGATGGAATATATCAGTACTACAGAGTTGATTGTAGATATTTTCACAAAGGCAGTACCAAAAGACACATTTGAGTATTTGCAGGAGAAGTTGGGAGTAATTTCTTTTACTTCCTACTATTGAGGTTCAACATCAATTGAGGGGGAGCTAAGTGTTAGCTCCAAGTAGGCCCTTTGCCATTGATGTCAAAGGGAAAAAAAAAAAAAACAAGTATAAGTATAGGTATATGTGAAATAATAGGTACAGGTTGCTATAGTAAGGGGGAGTTACTACATGTTTTTCAGATGATAGTATGTGCAAGTTTTAGGATGTGGTAATTTTAGTTTGAGGTTGCCATCAATAACAAAGGGGGAGATTATTGGAAATATTATTATTGATGTTAAGGGTCTAGCATTATTAGTGATAAAGGCCCTATTACATTTAATAGTGTTTTTAATATTCATATCTTGGCTAATGTGTGTTAATATTTATTTAATATTAACGAATATATTTTTGGTTGCATATAAGTCAAAAGAGGGCCCATGGAGAATTCAAAAAGTCACTGGGTAAAGACAAAAGAGGAATGGGACACATTTTATCATGAAGAGTCATCTTGAAGAATTCTCAGAGTCACCATGTGAAGACAAAAGTGGGTATGTCACATTTTTATATGAAGAGAAACTTTGAGGAATATGAAAAGTCACCAAGATAAAGACAAAAGAGGAAAGGATACATTTGCTTATGAAGGGTCACCATATGACTTTTTAAATGCAAGGATATGAAGGGTCATGCAAGTTTGGTACCATTTTCCATAAGGATTAAAGGGTCACAAAGGGTGAATGCCAAAGGTCATTTGGAAAGCTATAAATAAAGACTTGAGAAGCCATTTTTAATATACAAGAGAGTGCATGGTTTGTATTTGTTTTTGAAGAGAGAAAAGAAGGTGATATTATAGAGTTCTATCATTTGTTGAGTTAACAACATTGAGAGATAGTTGTGTTTTATACACAAGAGGGGTTGGTGATCCTATGAGTTAGTGCTCATAAATATTTACAAGGGGTTGGTGCTCTTGTGGGTTGGTGCTCACAAATAGTTACTATGTTAGTGCTCAACAAAGGGGTTGGTGCTCTTGTAAGTTGGTGTTTGCAAACTTTGTAATTTGAGTTGGTGATCATTTATATACTTGATATTATTCTCCATGGTTTTCCCACTTTGGGTTTCACGTAAAAATATGGTCTCTCTCTCTCTCTCTCTCTCTCTCTCTTGTGTGGTGCATATTATTGTTTCAGTTTTATTGCATATCTTGAATGTGTGGTTAAGTGGTTAACCAAAAAGAATTTGATTAAGAAATAAGATATATAATATACTGATTCACCCCCCTCTTATTATATTTCATGATTAATAGAGGCCTTGAATGGAACTAATTAATAGACTAACTCACTCAACCTTGACACTTCCTAAAACACTTCACATGCCTTGTAAGAAGAAGCTTTCCAACTGCAAATAGGATGAAAGAATGAGACAACATGCTAAGGAAATCATAATTATTACTAAGGAAGATCAATCATCTAAGTAAAATAAAATATGAATAGTCATGAAGAGGTAAAAATTAGTATTTTTATTGATTAAATGGTATGTAAATGAGTAGGGCTTCACCATACTTAGGTGGAGCATAAGTTATAATGGCCAAAATGGCTAGTTCTTATAGAACTTGAGGGAGAGAGGAGAAAATATAATTCCAAGGGTCAAAAGGACACTTGTAAATATGAGAAAATGAGTTATTTTTTCATGATAATAGGATATGGGATGAAATATGCAAGGTCTTAAGGAACAAGTGGCTTTCTAAGTTATGAAACTCTTGTAATGTGGCATGAAAGTTCTCATTCTGGCTTAGAAAACTATCTTCATAATTTAGACCTATTTGAACATCCCAAAACTAATTAGGGATAGGTATAATGATTATAATTAAGGGGATGGGTTTAAGACATGCCTTTTCATGCATTGGTTGTAGGCTTGGTCATCTAGAATCATCTAGAAAGGAGCTATCACTGCTTGCACTCTACGAAACTTCTCTTTCATGAACACTTCACACTTGGATTACAAAAAGGAATAAATTTTATTTGAAAATAAATGGGAGGGAGTGGATGACACTTTTAAAGACCCTCCATGGCCCTAAAATCATTAGGCACACCTTAAAAAGCCATCCACTTGTAGCTTTCCCACTTCTCACTAGTTTGGTCACTATGTTAGCTTTGATTGGCTAAGATGAGAGCTATTATTTGAAAACTTAGGAGTTTTTATGAGTAAATATATGACCATTTAAAGTTATTAAAATTCCTAAGCTTCCTTGTAAACTTGATTTCATCCTCATATTCTTTTTAAAACCTACAAAACACATAAAATAGTCAAAAGTACCCTATTTTATACCTTGTTCATATAGTAAAAGAGCATGGGGAGTAGAATAAAATAGTCTCCTACAATGTTCAATCATCATCCTATTAAACCTATTCCATTATATTATCTTTCCAACCTCATTTCTCCAAACTAGTCACTAGCAAGGGTTTGTAAGGGTTTTAGCCCATTTTGAAATCTTAAGCTTCGTTCATAAAAATGGGATGATCAAATTGAAAAAACATTACTCAAGAAGATTTTATATCACCTATTATAACTCCTAAAAACTTCTTTGTCCCCCATGCAAATCACCAAGAGAGATATGAACTTCAAAAGTTGCTTTATTGAGATTGTCCTTCCACTTGCACATGCCTAACACTAACTTTGACCCAAAATTAGATTCCCCTACAACTTATATACCTTAAAAAATATTTATAACATATATTAAGACCCTATTAACATTTAAAAATTCATGTGATATATCATCTAAGGCTATATATGAATTTGACCCCTCTTTTGGATTCTAGGCCTAGTCATGCTTAGTAGTTTTGTCTGCACCTTAAATCCCAAAATGAGTTTTTATGGTTTTATTTGTAGCCAAATATCCTATATACCTCTATTTTTATCCCAAAAACATGTTCCAATTAGTTGTAAATCTCATATAGAGCTAGAAGTGGGATTGGTCTCTTATTTGGTCTTTAGGCCTAAACTTTGCCTAGTGAGTCTGACTGCAACCTTGGTATTTTAGACCTACCTATTTATTTAAATTATTATAAATAAGTATTTTAATGTTTAATTATATGTTTTACAACTTTAAAAACCTTATTTCCATGTTTGACCAACCTATAACTCATTTGGCTATTCCCTTTTCCAAAATTGCAGGGTTTGTGCACAAGGGGAAGCACCCTCTATATGAGACATAATAGAGGGTAATTAACCTATTTTTTAGAAAAATTAAACATTTAATAATATTAATTAATTTTAAAATATTCTCTCCAAAAAAATTTATCCCTTGATATTAAGCATAGACCCTTCAACTTCAACAAAACCCCAGATAGGCTTGTGCAAAATGGACTGTGCAGGAATTTCAAGATGTGGATTGTATGTGCATCATTTGAGACCTTTATCTATTAAAAATACAAAAATATAGTGTCATTATAATATTTTTATTATGATAAAGGTTTTCACATTTTTTTTCACCATTTCAATTCTTCATATACCCCTTTATACATCCTGCTCAGTCAAAATTGGGTTTCTATTCTTGACTGAGTTTTAGTTGTTTAAAGCTCCTGTATGTGTTCCTTATATGGTTATACCTTGTAAACGTTGAATAAATATATATGACGCCTTATAAGGTCAATTTTTAAATTATTTTACCTATCCATTATATATTTGGGTTATACCCATCTCAAGAAACTCACTCTATATGCTCACTACCTCTCTCTGCCATTACAATTGGCTATAGGTGCAAATTACCTCCTTGGGGATAATTAAATTGATATGGGGTCCTATTGAATCCATAAAATACATATAAAATATAATTTAGTCACATATTATATACCATCCATGTAAAATACTTATGATATCCCTCAACTAAGTCACTATCAACATACAATCACTTATAACTGACTATGTTGGAGTCATCAAGACATGTAGGTGTAGATTATATGACCTAGGTATTTAATGTATGATTTATTCCATTCTTTAAAATTTCCACACCATGACATAAATATACTTTTAATTTCCATTAATTAAATGAGGTCCATCACCAAGGTATCTAGTCTCCTATCCATAATGACCTAACAAATAGCTTGTAGGTGTTAATTTCCAGAGGGAGAGACACCTGTAGGTGTCTATGGGACCTAAAAAATATATATCACCCTATCATGATGATATATATTTACATTGGTTTATACTTCACTCAATAAGGCCATTTAAAACAAGGAATTATTCATCTTCATCACCTTGAAGTGTTAATGTTACCTTGTACCTTCAAAACTTGTAGATATTACTTTTTGGTTTTAGTGGTTTTAGGGGCATCTTTAGGTCTCCCAACAACAGTCTTCAACTGACTTTATTGACTTCATTCTTTGAAAATTTAATATTATATATAGAGGCTATAAAGTGTGATCATTTATAGGAATTTAAATTCTTTTAAACCATGTCATACGACCTCCACTAAAATTCCTTGGATCTCTATTTTCATAGTTTAAGAATTTGGTCTCAAAACTCAATCATCATCATTTGAAGTTAATCCCTATCTCAATTTGCCAAAATAACATTATTAACATGTATTCCATGTTCCCTTAAAAATTCATGGAATCTAATTAGGGTTCCAATATGTGTCTTAACACTTTATATGACACCTAAACCCTCTAGTAAGCCCCCTGTAGATGAACATTTTCTTGTCTATAGGTAATGAATGCAAACTTAGACAATCAGTAAGATATGTGCTCTTGTACTCAATGTAGGTATTATCTAATTTTTAAAATGAACTTATAAGACCCAAAAATATGTGGATAAAATTTTAAATCTCTTCTTCCATCATGATTTTATCAAAGAGAGACCCCTGTAGGTGGACTTAGGCTATATGCAAGTAATAAACTTGGAATGATTCATGCACCAAAGGGACTGGCTTCATGGTCCATTGATATTTTCACCAAAGTATCAACATTAAACATCATTATACTTCCAAAAATCCTCCATGGACATGATAAATAGGTTCCACATGTGCTCCATCATGGCTATAAGTGAATTGAAGATAGAGTTGTATGTGAGCCTAACAAGACTAAAAACTTGATCTAAGCATGGTGTTATGAGAATAGACATGAGGGGAAGATTATCAATATGTAATTGATACATGAGAAAAATCACATCATATTCCTATGAGGCTTCATCTGAGAACCAAACATTTTTCAAACAAAGATCTTTGACTAAAACCTCACATGATGACACCTTCCTGCAACATGAGATAACTGGCCCATCAAAACAACATGAAACATGAAAATAAACATGTATATAATCTATAAATGGATATAAAATCCTATATATTATACACCATTAATTGGTTCATACGAACTTGCCCAAAATAGATCAAAACCTATAGGGTGCATGAAACAACAAGCAAAAAAACACATTCAACTTCATGAAGATGGTTCAGAAATCATAGGCCACCATTATTCAAAATATTTTTATGGAAATTAATATATTTGAGTTTAATTTCACCTCCCAAAGGAATTTTACCTAGAACCTTTTCTACTGACCATACCAAGTACAAACTTGAAGACTACTTTTGCTTGCCAAGCCTAGTGGAAGGAGAGATAAGTGGTTTTATTCATTTTTTTGAGATTATGATTAAAATGATCACTGAAAAAAGTGTGGGTAAGATCAATGGACACTCTTAAAATTTCCCCAATTTTAGAAGTCCATACAAGTCTGTATAACTCAAGAAAACTCTTATTTTTTCAAGAAAATTGCCCTTTTTCTAAGGAACATACCAATTTTCAATTAGTAACAATTGAATAAGGCATAATGGGACACATGTAATGTGACATAACCTTTTAAGACCTTCACATTTATCTAGGATGTCGTATAAGTTATTAAATGCCCCTTTTTTGACCTCAAAAGGACTCAAAATGATTTAAAATTTGAAATGACTAATGACCAAGGCTAATATATCATGAAATCACACTAAATAACCTATAATAAACCTTAATATATATATATATATATATATATATATATATATATATATATATATAACCTATAAAACACCTAAAAATCAAGTTTAACCTATAGGGGTCCCAATTTGACCTACATGGTCAAAATTGGTCAACAATAACTACTTGGTTTGGCATGCCAATTTCCTTGGTCTATGATAATGACCTTGCATTCCAATCATCAAATCTCACTAAATGGGATTATGAACATGGGATCATTTTGAGATACTCATCCAATTATTATTTTTAAGGGAATGGGTTGGCAAAATCAACCAATAAAAATCTAATGAATGCAATCAATAAGTCAACATAACATAAACCAAGGGAATGACATTTGCTATTGAAGTATGCCCTCTGGGTTTATTATACTAGATATAATCAGGCTCTAAAAATCTCATCATTTTTTCTAGTTTATAGTTTGGAACTCATCTTCCCAATTACACTCAAGTTTCACATATACAAGTTTATGCAACACTATATGGAAGGTAATGAGAAGATAAATTCAAGACTATTAGACATTGTCCAGCTAGAGGATGTTTGAGAGGAAGCCTTACTAAATTTTACAAAGCATCAAGGCATTGCCAAAATATGGTTTGATAGGAAGGCTAAAGTGGAATCTTTTAGGATTTATAATCTAGTGCTATTGTGGGACAAATTCCATGAAAAAAAGTTGGTATTCTAAGTATGATCCACTTTGGATTGGCCCATACCATATATCTAAGCTACTAGGATATAATACCTTTCACCTTAAATATTTACAAGGGAATGATATTTAATTGCCAGTGAATGGATAGTTCTTGAAGCCTACTTCTTGGTCATCCCTTATACTGAATTTTTAGAATAACCACATATTGGTTTGTAATTTATAATTTACATATTAGCATAGTTTCCTATTTTCTTCATCTACTTTCATTAGGTTGGTTTATCTATTTTATAGTTTAGTTTACTTCCATTGTGTGTTTTTTTGAGTTTTTTGTGCTTTACTTTGTCTCTTTTGGTGTGTCTTGTGCTCAACCTTGTCTATATCAATAATTTATCCCGATATTCATTTTCTAAAATCCATAGCTTGTGACTAAATACAATCAAATCCTGAGCAAGAAACAAAAAGAGAAATGTCCTATGAAGCAATTCAATCCTTGCCTAAGTGTGTTGATCACCTCAATGGTTGGGCAAAATATTTGAAAATGCAAATCATAAATTGGAGAATAAAAGGTATGATTTCATTCAAACAATTCATATACTAAGAACAATTTATTTTGCATCTCCTAAAAACTTCTAAGGCCAACGATTCATAATAGAGCAAGTAGATTTTAGAACAGTTGCATTTTATTGTTAAAAAGATATCACTAAGCACTTAATTGAACATTTTAAATTAGTAGGAAACCATTGAGTCAATATAATATTATCCAAATATTTAGAGATTTCTAAAAATCCTTTTACCCATGGCTTGGTTCCAAACCCTCAATGGATTAAATAATAAAATCCCTTTTCAAAGAGAAATATGTAAAAACAACTGAGCAATGCCAAATACAATGTCTTTCCTTGAAAGGATGATTCAAGCAACCTCCATCATAGGTTTTTTAGCCTATCGAGAAATGGATTAAGGCCTTGAATGAGATTAGAGATATCTTTATCAAGGCTATAAAGTCCTAGATGGTAGCATAGTAATTCCCATTCCATTCCCCCTCCAAGCTATATATCCTAATAATTCCTTCCAAAGTTCTAATGCTTGGTTTGGTTTGAACCTATTCATGTGGATTTAAAATAGAATTAAAATAAAATTTATCACTTCACACATTGATAGACTTCAGGTAGATATGCAACTTAGTATATCACTTATGTTTTAGAATTTAGTGCTTTCATCTTTTCTAACTATGTTTAAGAAATTACTTGTAGACTATTATGTGTTCATGAATGAAAGTTATAATCTAGGTTCTAAATGCAGCTGCATTTTCCACATAGAAGTCACCATTTATTGTGTCCAACAAACCCCATCCTCATTTATTTAGATAGGGATCATCTTGCCTTAAACATAATTACTTGTTTTTATTCTTGTTCACTTACATGATGCTATTTATGAGTGCTAATTGTCTTCCTCATTTGCTAATGGGTTATTTTCATTATTAATCCTTGGCCTAAAAATTCAAAAATGTTTGGACTAAATGTGGATTCTCATCTTGAAACTTTAATTCATAAGTATGCTCGATGAATTTGATTTGTCTTAACTTGTTATTTTGATTCATAAATGCTCAAATAGTTCTTATTTGAAATTTAACGTCTGGAGTTGATCTATTAAGACTTATTTTAAGTAATTTAAGTTTTCATACACCATTTGAGCTAGATAGGCTTTGAGGTTCATTTAAAAAATCAAATTAAATAGTGTTTCATCAGATAGATATCTCTCTTTTACCTTGGATTGAAACAATTTTCCTTAATTTTAATAATATTTTCCCATCATCAATATCCATGTGAAATTTTACCTTGAAAGCATTTGAGCTTTAATCCATATACCATAACCTTTTCTTGTGTTAAGTATAAATGGGGGAACTTTAAATGATTTATTATAAATGGTCTTAAGCTTATCTATCAATTACATTCAAGCAAATGTCATCATAAAATATTCATGTGTGGCCTTTATGTTGGCTAAATCTATGTTTTAGTCAACTATATTCATGACTGTGATTCTTCTTATTGGTATAAATTTGGGATTTTATTTAAAAATTATTTGATTCTTTCTTTTCTCAGATTAATCTATTAACATGTCACTCGAGTCTTTTTCCTTTTATTTTTCATGCAAAAATCCTTCAAAGGAGTTGATCCATCAATCTCTTTATAGGTGGTTAAATCATGCTTATTCACATTCAGGGAGGAACTTTATCAAGAGTTATAAGTCTAAAGGCCACTTGACTTCCCAAGATTATAACATGTGTTTCCCATCCAAAAGTGCAGAGCTTGATCATAGCAAAGGATTGAGGAGCTCCTTGAATTTTTGAGATTGTGACACATTTCACCATCATGGAATCAAAGGACTTACAGCTTTGGCAAAGGATCACATGACCCCCAAGGCCCTTGCTAGTAGTCCGATATCTTAGATTGATGAATCATAGGGGTTAATCACTCAAAAGGGAGCAAAATACATAGGTAGGCCATGAAACCCATGATCCTACCACTTGGCACAATCACATTCAATAAAAATAGACCTCAAAGAGCTAGGATGATGTCACATGGCATCATCCCATGAACCAAATGCCATAGACCAAGTGAATGATGGACGGCCATATGGACTTGATGACATCAACAAGGTCTCCTAGCATAAATTTGATAGACATCTAACTATTCGTAGAATATCAAGCCTAAGTCCCAAGCCAATCAAAACATACCCCATGACACATGCTCAATCATGTGAATGACATGTCTAAATGAAAAATATTACTTTATCTTTCTCACATTTTAATGCTTTGTTCTTAGTTATTTCTAGTTTTATACTTAATCATTTTCATTAAAATGTGTAGGTTTTAAATATGCCCCATGGTGAAGATTCAATGATAGAGTGGTATGTGTGGCAAAATCATGTAGACCCTGACCACTTTTAGAAGCCCATAAAACTAAAAAATGAGCTAAGTGTTGTGATGATTTCAAAATTTTGAGATCATGCCATGTGGCAAAATCTCATCTACCCAACATAATATAAGGTAGTCAACATAAACATAGAGATTTGAGGCCTAAAGTCCTGATATGTCACCACATAGGGACATCTTGGGAGTCTAAAACTTGGAAGCCATCAATGGAGGACATAGTGACACCAAGTCCTGAAGGCCCATGATGCCACCATGTGGCAACATTGCATAAATTAGAGACTTAAAAACATGTAAAAATATAGTAAAAAGTTTGAAGGTTACCGACCATGGATCTCCCAGATCAATAACTCATGGAAGTTGATCAATGATAGATCCAATTATAGATCTAAAAAACTTGAAGGCCCAAGATGTAGCCACATGGTAAAATCTTAGAACCTGGGACTCAGAGATCATAGTGTGGATTCTAGGAAGGCCTGGATCATTACAGACCATCCAATCTCTTAGTTTGATGGATCACAAGACCCTATTACATGAAGAACCTAACTGCAAAAAAATATTCATGATCATGTGACATGGCATGATTCAATTAAGTCTGAGCTCATCGACAACCAAAATTAAGATAGTTACAAAGAGAATAAAGAAGAGTCAAGGGAGTGTGAAGTGGCACCTCCTTATGAAGCTGTGAAAATGTAGAGAAGCCTGAGTCAAGCAAGGAGATAAAAATGTAAAAAAGAGAAAACTGGGGCCTAATAGACCAAGTTAGAAAAGCCTTGGTGAGATAAAAATTGATTCCCATTTACCTATCAACGTGATCATACCTAAAAGACATACCATAAATATGGTCTTGTTGTAGAGTTGATCTATGACATGAATGCAAAAACCTACAAACTTTAATACAAAAATGACAAAATTTAATGTTGATCAGGTGGTAAAAGGATGATGGGTGATATAATTAAATTCAAATTCAACTAAACCATTGATCAAAGTATGATATACATAGTGAATTAGGTAGAAAACATGGATTCTAACTGCAAGAGCATGGTTGAGTTGGTAGATCTATCAAATATTTCAACAACCTTTCCCAGTCATCATTTAATTTTTGTAACCACCCTAGTAGTGGGATGAGCTAAATTTATGGAAAAATATTTATATATAAGGGATGTTGTTTCCCTTTATAAAGTTCAACATTTTTATGTAGAGAAACTCTGTCAAATTTATAGTAGAATCCTTTGCTTGTTTTAAATTTATATTTTTGTCTATGAATGTTGTCCATTGTTTCTTATTTTGAGTCCATGTTTGTGGCAAATAATTAATACTATGATTTGTTCCAAAAATGAATGTATCAATTAGATTATGTTTATGCTAGTCTAATTCACTTGTGAGTTCTTTTTATTTTATTTAGAAGACTTTTTGATTTATGTGCTTGTAGCTATAAGGTGATTTCAAAGATCTATGTGTATTTTACTATAGGTATTTTTTGTGTCTACATTTATTGAAGGATTTGTGAGTAAAGCATTCATATTTTCCTCCTTAGAATCTTTCCCACTGAGCAACTCAATTTTGTGCAATTTTTAGACCAGGTATGCTATGGTATAATTGTGATTAGGCATGCATAAGTTCTTAAAAGATTGACATCCTCTCAATTAGAAATATCCTTTTCTACCTTCCCTTTCCCTCTCTTTTCATGTTTGTTCTATAATTAAAATACCCTTTCCCTTACTTTATAAATTGGTGAAACAAAAACATAATAGGAGTTTTGAATCATGGCTAGGTTAGCAAGCAAGAATCATATTCAATTAAGATATTGATCTTCGAGTGGTAGCTATTTCTTCTCTTGGAAGATATTCCTATTAGGCTACATCATGAAGCCACATACCCATAATTGTGCCATGGATTGATCTAGATATCAATCCTCAAATGGAGGATGAAAGTCCCTTATTATCTTTTACCTTTATCTCTCTGAGCACTTAACATCATAAGTATTTCTTGGATAAAGATTTTGGAGTGAACAAAAACATGCTTGCAAAACCAAAAAAAATGCTTAAGTGACTCAGAGTATTGACATAAAGGGCATAAGGGATTATCCACACCCATATGGATAAGTTTGTTGTCAGCATGGAAACCTTGATGTTCATCTAAGATGGATTTTTATACCTTAGAAATGGAGTCAAGATCATTGGGAGAATTTTGAAACTTATCATGTAGGATATAGACTAAGGTAGCTATTCCTGGTACTATTTTCAAAACAAATCTAAAATCACCTTAATCCCTTTCTAAAAAACCTAGATACTCTTAATATAGTGAATGATGTCAAAAGGATCACCATAATAAGAGAAAACTAGATACCACTAAAAGGAGTTATAATTCAAAGAGAGTCCTCTTTTTCAACAATCTCCATCCCATACCAAGTGAGGTTTGATCACTTCCCAAGATTTATAGATATTTTGAGCTACAAAAGACCCTTTAATATTAACATGACTCTAAGTGAGTATGAGTGATTGAATACTTAGACCTTTACAAGTTTATCCCCCATAATGGCTATCTTCACATCTACAATGGTGAAGTAAAATCTTCTGAACCTCTTATCCTTCAGTGGAACAAATGATCAATTTGAAACCTATGGAAGTGCCTTGGATTTGTACATACAAAAGGCCAAGGCACCCATCTCTTTAGGTCAACATCAAATATCCTATACAACTCTATGAAATCCTTTATAACCTTCAGAGTTTAAGTAAAGAAAATCTCTAAAAAGACTTTCAAGTTTAGTAGCCTTAGATGGTGCCCAACAAGAATAGTAATAAACATGGGTGGTTACAAAAACCTTATAGCAAACCTAAAACTTACCAGATAAGGAGATAAGTGTAGTGATATAAAAAATAATTTTCCTCTCCACCCTCTAGACCACATAGTTACATACATCTAAAGGAGATGCCTTGAAAACATAAGGGGTGTCTAGAAGGCATAAGGGATGGCCAAACAATTGAATTATTCTCCAAGCTGAATCGAATACCACTAGAAATTTTATAATTAAGTTAAGATGGGAGTGTGAGAGTGTATGCAATACTTAGTTTTATTCCATTGAATAGAAGATCTAAAAGATACGTAGAACATGTCTAAGCATTCCATGCCATTAATGACATATGTCTCCTCTTCAACAAGGGTGAGAAAAGAATCATCAACAAGGGTGAGAAAAGAATCACCAACAAAGTGGCCATATGTGAACTGATTTTGAGATTGAGGGAGAGTAATTCCTTTAACCAAACCTTTAGAGGTGTAATCAACAAGGAGGTAACAAATACCTTTTACTTCAAAAACATAGAGGAGGAAGCAAGTAGGTAACCTTGCCTAATGGATCTAAACAATCCAAATACTTCATATTAACCTCCATTAATGGTTATAAAAGCACTAACATCATGAAAAAACATACTAAATGTATGCATAAATCTTACCCCAAACCCTAAATCTTGAAACATGACAAGGATAAAGGGCCACTCAATTTTGTCATAAGACTTAAAATATATCTTGATGAATAAGGATTTATGCTATGAGAAGTGAGCCCATTCCATCGTATACTTGATCTAATGGGATATTTATCCTTTCAACTAAATTACAATGTTTTTTTCTAGATTATTTTTCATGTTTGATACAAATATTTGGACGATAAAATTTAAGTCAGAAAATAATATGTCTCATTGTTTTAATGATTTAGTAGTAATTTTGGCTGAATGTGTGGATGACTCAAATTTATGTCAAAGTAATTTTTTTAAACTTTTCCAAAATTTAATTTTTTGGAAGGAAAAATTAGTGGAAAATGAAAAAGGAACACTTTTTTCATCATAGTTCTTACACTAGTATTTTTTATTAAGTTGAATTAAAAAAATTAATTAACTTTATTCAGATTTAGCACCATAGTTATGGTGGGAAAACCATACATTTTTTTACATTATTTAGGTTAGAACTAAAATTATAATAATAAAATAAATATTTTTAAATTATGCCAATTAATGACATTATTTTTGAGCTCTAATAATTTATATTTGATAAATAGTCAAAGTCAACAAAGTGTTATAAAAGTGATTATACTTGCCATATCAAAGTTTTGTAATTATTGTCTTAAAAATTTAGTAAATTTCATGAATATTAATAAATTTTATAAGGTATCCATCCTTATGTTTATATACTAAAAATTCAATAACCCCTCAAAGTAATTTTTAATTTTTTAGTCATCATTATTCTCCTTATCACCACCACTGGAACCACCACCATCACTGTGGACAAGGAATTATGTAGAGGGGAGGTTAGTATTGTGTTAGTCCAAGAAATAAAATTCAAATAAACACACTAAGGTCTTAACACCTCTAGCCTAGACACTAAGGAGAGCATAGGTTACAAGCATGTAGATGAAAACATAACTAAAACATAAAAGAACACCTTTTACCTTCTTTGGAGACTTTAAATGACTTTTTGAATGGATTTCTTAGCTTGTGCATCAATAAATATTCACCAATGGAGCTTCATTGACTTCACATTTCCTTGGCACCTTGGCTTTGATTGCTTGGCTTCAGATTTGGGTATGGAAACATTATTTACATGAGGTTTATGGATAAATCTTACATAATAAATCTACAGTATATAAGCTTTTTGAAGATATTTGTGCATAATAACTTTGCACCAAAATATATTAGAAATCAATAGGCATGGCCTTGCATTTATAGCCTCAAGAATTAACTGTCACTCAAGGTGAGTTAAGGTTGAGTTTAAACATGGAATGGGTTCAAACTAACCCCATATGAATTGAGACTAACTCTAGTTGAGTTAAAATTTGTCATGTAATTATGATTTTCAATTAATAGGCATAGATCTCAAATTATATATTTTGGGATATTTTGGAAGAGTTTGACAACTCATAAAGGTAATGATGAAAAAGCTTGATAATTTGATTTTTAGAATTTTCATTTTTAAATATTTATTAATAACAAATGGATAATTCAAATAAGCATTTAATATTATTTAATTAGTTAATTCAATTTGATTAGCATTTTTGTTCTTTCAAGATTTGATCAAGTGCTCCATTTAATAGTTCCATAGACCAAATTAACAATTGTTATGTCACAAGGTGATTAGGGATGAATCTGTGAGAGGTTATTATTGCGTACAGGTTAGTATCCCTAATAAAGATGCCTTGACATTATTTTGAGCTTTGATGAATGATGTGCATCTAAAATTAGGACGTTCAGTGATTTCTATACTTAATTTACAATGGTTGGTAGGAATTAGTCTGAAGTCTAGTCAGAAGCCAGTTGTGGCTAAAATTGGGTGTCTATAATTTGTCCTTATTTGGGAAGGCATTACAAGCTATATGAATAGCAACATCTTCTCAAATAATGAAAAAAAATATTAAGAAAGAAAGAAGATGATTATTAAATATGAAGATCCAAATAATGTTTAGGAAGCCTATAATGATGCCCCCTTGAGGGAGTGGCTGATACATATGATGGATAGATGGTCCCTCAAAAAGAAGTGAGACAAAGAATGAAATTAACCCATGGATAAGATTAATCCAATGGAGATAATGTTTGAAAACATTGATTTAAAAGCATTGATTTTCCCAAAGGTGATTATAATTTTTAAAAATAAATTAAAACTCAGATCTATCCCCAAATTGCATACAAGAGAAACTATGAAAAAAATTAATCAAACATTATATAAAATAAACATAAACATGTACATAACATGAGATGCCAAATTTAATGTATTTCACCCAATATGGGCTACATACACCAAACTTGTCCATTATATTATTTCTAGCAATACAAGGGAGAAACAAAATCCTGTAACAAAGCTTGCTATACCTATCTACCTTTTCTACCTCCTCTATGTGTATAATATTTCATTATTTTTCATACTTATACATCTCAGTCATATATCAATGTATTTTAAATTAAAAAAAACCTAAGCATAACCTCTATTGTCAGATCTAGAAACCTTTAATTAATGACCTAGATTGACTATGAAATTACAATTTAACAAGGTAATTTTAATAACAACTTTCTCTAGGGTATGTGGCCCTCAGACCCCCCATCGGGGGGGTCATCCTTACCTGAACCCCCCAAGGGGTTCCCCACTTGAAAACCCCCATGCCATCATGGATTCAAAGAATGAGATCCAAACTCGACTGAAATAACATCAAAATTTTAATCTCTGATCTTGGAAGACAATCAGGGTCCACACCTAATAATCTCCCACTTGGAAACTAATTACAAAAACTCCATTGCTACTACACCCACTATACTATATGGATCTGGACAAGTTATTTAATTTAATTATCATCCAAAAAGACCAATTTAAGTTGAATAAATCTTCAACTTCTCTCTTGTAGCTACCTTGGTCATCATATCCATAATAGTTTCACTAGTATATATCTTCTCCAATTTTAGTTGCTCTTTCTCTATCACTAAATGAATTAAATGGTATTGTAACTAAATATGTTTTATCCTAGAGTGAAAAGCTAAGTTTTTTTCTAGATTGAAAAGCTAAGTTTTTTTCTAGATGGATTGTACTCTGACTATCACTATATAGTGTACATCTTTTTTGACTATGTCCCAATTCTTTCATCAACCTCTGTAACCAAATTATTTCCTTGATTGCTTCTATAGAAACAACATACTCAGCCTCTATGGTTAAAAGTGCCACAACCTTCTATAACCATGATACCTAAATAACTATTGTACCACCTAAAGTAAACACATACCCTATAGTGCTTCTTCTACCATCTAATTCACTTGTTATATCTAAGTCAATATATCCCTATAATGTCACATCTGATCCACCATAACTTAACAATGTATCTATGGTGTCTCTTATGTAATGAAGGATGCATTTTACTGCCTTCTAATGTTTCTTTCCTAGATCACTCATGAACCTACTCATCACTCCCACTGCATGTACAATGTCCATCCTTGTACACACCATTGCATACATTAAACTACCAACTGGTAACGAGTATGGAATGTTAGGCATCAAATTCTTTTCTTCTTATGTTTTAAGACATTACTCCCTTGTTAATTTAAAGTGTGCAACCAAAGGTGTCCCAATGGATTTTGCATCCTGCATATTAAATATTTCCAACACTTTTTGGATGTACTCTCCCTATGATAATTACAACTTCTTATTCTTTTTATCTCTAGTTATCTGCATACTAAGGATCTATTTAGCTATACCTAGATCTTTCATAGAAAAGCAACCAATTAACTATTTTTTGAGTACATATTGTGTATGTTGGAAATAACTACAAGCATATCATCTACATATAAAAGTAAAATAATATAGCTATCGTTTTCAAATATTTAAAAATATACACAATGGTCTAAATGACATCTACAATAACCCTATTTTGTCATAAAATTATCAAATTTAATATACCATTATCTTGGAGCTTGTTTTAGGCCATACAAGCTCTTCTTTAATTTGAAAACCAAATTCTCTTTACCATTAAATTCATAACCTTGTGGCTGTTCCATGTATATTTTCTCCTTCAAATCCATATGAATGAAAGTAGTCTTTACATCTAACTTTTCTAATTGTAAATCTTCAATAGCTACTAAGCTCAAAATAGTTCTAATTGAAGTCATTTTAAAAACTAAAGAAAATATCTCATCAAATTCTATACCTTTGTTTTGTGCAAAACCTTTAACCACCATTCTGGTCTTGAATTTATTTTTACCTATATTTTCCTCTTTTATCATGTTTATCCACTTATTCTATAATGCCTTTTTCCTTTAGGAAGCTCCACCAAATCCCATGTCTAGTTTTTCATTAGAGCATCATACTCCTTATCCATAGCTTGCTCCCACTTATCTTTGTCATCAATTTGCATTGATTTTGCATAGCTTTCTGGCTCACCACCATTAGTAAGTAATAAATAATATAAAGAAGGATAAAAATGATTAGGTGGTCTACTTAATCTTATAGATCTTTTAACAGGGGTTTGATGTAGTTGTTCCTCTTACACATTTTCATCAAGAACCTTTGGGACATTTTTTTTTGTAATGTATTATAATACTGTATATTAATTTTGGATTCTTCTTGATTCTTTTCCTATAACTGGTCCTTGTACATGACTTCTTCATTAAACACAACATCACTACTCCTAATTCTTTTCTTTTCTTCCATATTCCACAACTAGAATCTAAAGTCATTAGTTCTATAACCATTAAATGTGTATTTTTGAGACTTACATTCTAACTTATTCCTATGATCTTTGTCAATATAATAAAATGCCTCACAACCAAACAATATTAGAAAAAAATAATTTACCTTCTTTCCAATCCTTGCCTACTCTGGTATTCCACCATCTAAAGCACTTGAAGGTCCTCTATTTATCAGATAAATTGTTATAGTTACAACATCTATCCAAAAATATAAAGGCAAACCTACATGCAATCTCATGCATTTGGCATGCTCCATAATAGTCCTATTCATTCTTTTTGACACACCATTCTATTGTGGTGTTCCTAGAACTATTTTCTATCTATGAATTCTACTTTTTGAATAGTAATTGTTAAAAGTGTTACTACAATACTCACCTCTATTATCTGATCTGAGACATTTTAGTTTTAAACCTATTTCATTTTCAACTAAATCTTTCTATTTATTGAATGTGTTAAAAATATCAGACTTAATTTTTATACAGTATATCCAAACCTTCTTAGTTACATCATCAATAAAATTAACATAATAATATGAACCACCAAGTGAAGATACCTGAGTAGGTCCCTATACATCCGTATGCACAAGCTTTATCTTCTGCTCCTTCTTGGCTAATCCAACCTTGAGAAACCTCACATATTTTTGTTTCTCATATACACAATGATCACAAAGGTATAGATCTAATTATTTTATACCTGGTAGTTTATCCTTTACAATTAGGGTCTTCATTCCCTTTTCACTCATGTAGCCAAGTCTATAATTCCATAAAACTACATCTCTATCTGTAGTAGCTACAACATAAGATGAATTAACATCATTTATAGAAAAATATAAAGTGCCTAATACATTACCTTTTGAAACCACCAAATAACCCTTTGTAACCTTTCATGATTTGACTGTAAATATGATCAGACAACCCTCACTACCCAACTACCTTGTCGAGATCATATTTCTCCTCAAGCTTGGAACATACCTGACATCCTTTAGCACCCAAGTGTTTTTATTCTATAATTTAACTTGAACACTTTATTTTCCAATAATGCTATAGGGTTCATCATCACCAAGGTAAACATTCCCATAATTACCTTGAACATAACTATAAAATAATGTCTATGAGGGGTAGCATGAAAAGAAACACCTGAATCTAAAATCCAAGATTCAAAAATATTATTCAAAGAAAGTATAAGAGCATCTCATAATACTTCACCTACTACATTTTCTTCTCTATTACCTTCTTATTGTTCTTTACATGATTTATCCTTTCAAAACCAACACTCTTTCTTTGGGTGTCCTAGCTTATTACAGATCTAACATTCCATCTTGCCTCTTGATTTAGATCTTGCAACCCCTTTTGATTTTCTATGGTTTCCTCTTCCTTTATTCTTCTACATTCCTTTGTTCTCCACTTTTAATGTATTTATAGATATGGATGTTTCACTTATGCTTTTACTTTGCATTTTCTCACTTAGGATAACACCCACCACATCTTCAAACTTTAGTTTGCCATTATTAGACACATAGTTTCTTACTGCCATTAGCAAGCTATTCCAACTTTTAGACAATGAACAAAGAACAATAATAACCATAAATTCATTATAAAAGTCAATATTTATGAAATATAATTGACTATCAATCATGTTAAACTCATTTAAATGATATGGTACTGAACCATTTTTTGTCATTTTCATATTAAACAATTTTTTCATTAAAAATATTTTATTTGAGGTAGAGGGTTTTTCATATAACTTAATGAGCTCATAAGACCTATTGTCTTTTCTTGTGATATGTTGAATGCTAGAGAATATGCAAGGCACAACTGTATGTTTCTAAGGGTTTTCTGATCCAATAGTTCACAATCTTCATCTGACATTGTCAATGGATTCTTGGCTTGTCCTCCCAACAGTAAATAGAGGTCCTTCTGGTAAAGGTAATCCTCCATCTACATTTTTCACAATCCAATGTTCTATCCATTAAACTTCTCCACCTTAGATTTATTTTCATCCACCATAACTCGCACTCAAGGTCAAACCCTTTTCTTCTTATGATTTAAAATTATGAAAATAAAACCTTTGCTCTAATACCACTTGTTAGGATAAATTAAAACCTAGATCTATCCCCAAATCACATACAAGAAAAACTATGAAATTAATTAATCAAACATTCTAGAAAATAAACATAAACATGCACATAACAAGAGACACTATATTTAATGTGGTTTACCCAAGATGAGCTACATCCACCAAACTTGTCTAGTATATTATTTCTAGTAATACAAGGGAGAAATATAATCCTATCACAAACTATGTTATACCTCTCTACCTTTTTTGCTTCCTCTCTGTGTACAATATTTCATTATTTTTCACACTCATACATCTCATCCATAGATCAATACATTTTAGGGTAAAAACACCAAAACATAACCTCTACCATTAAATCTAGAAAATTTTAATTAACCCAAATCAACTACACAATTATAATTTAACAAGGCAATTTTAATAAAAAATTTATTCGAGATGCATGGCCATAGACCCCTAACCAAGTGGGTCATCCCCTTAGACCCCACAAGGGGGATTTCCCCCCTTGTAACCCCTCAAACCATTAGGGATTCAAATAATGAGATCGAAATCTAGTTGAAATAACATCAAAATTTTAACCTCTAATCTTGGAAGACAATCAAGCTCTACACCTAAAAATAATTAGTAACAAAGGTTGAGACACTGATTTGCCCAAATGTGGTTATAATTATTAGCACAAGCACATGATCCAATAAGGTGGATGAGTTAAAATAATGATTTACTGATAGGTGGTTATAATCATTAAGATGAACTGGATTGAATAGTGATTTTAGATTGTGCCCTAGTAGAAGTCAAGGATATAATTTGGAATATATATTAAAGATGAGTAGGTGAAAACATAGTTATGATGTCTAATGACTGAAGAAGCCATAAATAAATAGGCACATGAAGATGCACAATGTAATGATAGAGATGATTGGAATAATAAAGGTGTTTAAGCTAACCTGAGATATGTCATGTATTCATGTGTTGCCTACATAGTCTAAATAGACCTCAAGCCAATATAATTCACCCAAAAGTGGAAGAAAATGGAATGAGGAATATAAAAATATAATTAATCAATGTGAATGATTTAATTATACCTGTTAATGTATAGATGCTCATCCTTATTAGCATTTATACACTTAGAATGGTCAATGGGTTGTTTGATCAAAGAGGTGGGAGGATTTGCCAAGGTGAACCAGTAGAAGTTTCTATGGCACCATTGCTTGTAAAAATTTTTGAGTTAATTTTTATTGTAGCACATGATGGTATACATCATGATATTAAAAACCATGATAAATTAGCCTAAATATGCATAAGGACTGACTTCTAATCTAATAAATAATTGAAAATAATGCACCAATGATAAAAACCATGATGACAATGTTGATGTATGAATATGGATAGACTAAAAATAATGTGTAAAGAATCACCTAATGAACGCATATAGATTGAGTCAAGGCACAATAAGGAAAATAAATAAATAGGAAAACAAACAAATAACTAAGAAAAAAACACATATATAGCTTGAAATTAAAATCAATAGAAAGCATAATATCATTAACCAAGTTAATATCTATGTGTGAAGGCTCAATGGAATGATAAATAGGTGGTGCCCCTAAGCAAGGATACATGCAGAGGGAGGGTTACACCCCCAATGATAGTGAAATGGATTAGACATAATAATGGATTTGCCCTAGTATGGAAGATCGAGGATGACTAACTATGTTTAAACATGATAAATGTTTTTGGATTTTGAGGTGACTTATCTCTCTAAGAGATGGTAAATCAATTTTCTATTTTTTAGGATTTTGACATGTTTTGTATGTTTTTTAAATTGTCCAAGTATCTCAACTCAATTGAGAATTATGAGACACAAAATGATCCAACTTTTAAAATGGTAAGAACATGGCTTAGGGTGCTCATAGAATGGTGAGAGTGTTGGAATTAAGGTGACTTGGCTGACCTCAATATCAATCGATAACTACCTACATAGTCATATGAGGACCTCTAGTGATAGTGAAGGTATGGCGAGATGGAATATGGTATGTCATAACAAGTTTGTGAGATGGAATTTAAAAACAAGTTTGTTCAATAGTGAAGGTATGGTGAGATGGAATATGGTATGTCATAAATAATATAATAGGAGGGAAATTTGATAGAATGGTAATAGGGTTGATCCCAAGTGATGAGGTAAGGTAAATGGTAGGATATGAAATAATGGCAAAGTAAATGAAAAATGGTAATGGCAAGGTAAATAGTTCTAGTAAGGTAAATGTTTCTTATGTTTTTACTAATGTGGAAATTCACATCATGATCAACATATAATACAATTAAAATAGTCAATCATTTTAGTTACTAGGCGACACCCCTTATAAATAGCTGCTATGTCAAGAACCTACTATAGATTTGGATTCCAATAATGTTGTGATCTTTGTTGGTCTTTGATTTTGTTTCCTCCAAACTTCAAGACAAGATGTCTTCATAGCCTATATAAAGGAAAGTGTGGCCAAAGATGATAAATATGGATAAATATTAGATGATAGGTCTAATTTGGTAATGTAAAGGTGGATGATAATGGAATGTATAATGGTTGGACAACAAATGAAGATCAATATTTTTAGGCACACACAATGTTATTGATTCTAAATTTGACATAATTTTGGTTATGTCAGGGCCGAAGACTTCTAAATATGCTCTCAATAGGACTATCAATTTTTTTATTAGTTGGGCCTGAGAGTAGCTACCATCTAATTATACTATAGATTAGAAGTTATATTGATGTTATCTTTAATAATGTCTTCATTAAGAAGTGAATAAATGTTGTGCTTAGCTATTAGTACCTCAAATAAGTTTTCACCAATAAAGTTGTCTTGATTATCGTATATCACCTCTAATAAGGTTTTAGTAAGGAATGTTGAATTTTGACTTTGATTGTCTTATAGTGTCGTAAACAAGGTTTCACTAGAAGATGGTGAGTTTGGAATTTGATTATCCCCTAACACCTTTGAAAAGGTTTCACTAGGAGATTTTTATTCTTTTACATGAATGTGGTCTTGGTTCCCCTAATATTATACAATTGAGATGTCACCATGGATGCAGTTCAACAAGGTATGATTCTATCGATCCCAATCAACACTTATGGGAGGTGGAAGGTCAATATAATGTCTAGGTTGGTATTGGTAATGGCATGTGGAATGGTAATGGAATGAAAAGAGGCAACACAATCCTCATAGAAGACACTAGGAGAACTTATGGTGAAGCTGAAGCAATCATATTAAAAATTTGTAGAAGGATCATAAATTTATTCAAATTGATCTACAAGGCATGTGTAACTAATTTTTTAATAGCCATGAACATATTCTGATTATAAAGTTGAGTCTGATTCAAGGGACTCTAAAACCTATGTTGATTTTGATTTTGATGCTAAATTTGATATTGATTCAAAAATATAACCTAACTTTAATGTTGATTCTTCATCTGGTGTGGTTGTTGCTACAATGATGTCTTATTCAATTTTTGGTATTGGACAAGTAATGACCTATGATGGCATAATGGTCTCTATAGAGACTGGTTTATCAATGCGAGACTCCTCAATAAGGGGAAAAGGTCAAGAGATAACTCTATAAAGATTGGTTTGTCAAAGGGAGGCTCTTTAAAAATAGGACATTGGTCAAGATAGTGATTTACTCAAAGTTAGTTATAATCATGAAGAAGTAACTCAATAATGATTGGCTTGTTAGAGTGAGACTCCTAAAAAATAGGGATAATATCAAAAGGTGATTCATCATAGTTTGACTCATCACAAATAGGCGTTTCAATAGAAACATCATGGATTGGTTGGTTCTCTTGGCTTTAATTTACAAGTAGTTATAAAATATCAGTTTTGAACACATCTTGGTCTTCAAATGATTGGATCTGTTGGAGAGGTAATAATTGGCTTTGTTGTGGCTCAAAGACTAGAATGAGTTTTCAAAAGTGGGGGAAGGTAGGAAAATTATGAAGGATGATTGACAGTTGAGTAATGATCTTTTGTAAATAAGATCATCTAATATGGGATTAACAAAGATTGGTTACTGATGTAAGTGATTTAAACAATTTTGGGAATATTAGTGTATTATTCCTAATTTAGTTAAAGGTTTGGAATAAAAAATTAGTGAATAAATATGCAATAATTAAGCTACTAATTTTTGTAAATTAGATTGTAATTTTGACCTTTCTAAAAATAGTAATAAGAAATGGAAAATAATACTTAGCTAGAAATTGATTGATACAACTGAGATAGGTCTGATATTCACTGTGCTAGACTAGGAGAATATCACAAACTAAGATCTAAACTTTGTTTTATGATTGGATAGGAGCATCAAAAGTGGATATGAGTGGCACTAGAACTGTAGTCCACCTCTACCACTATTGTCCTAAGGATCTGAGCTTTTTGGGTTTTGTTTACCAGGTCTGTGTGGCCCTATCTTTGAAGTTTCAATAGTTGGAAGTCTATAGGGCTCATTATAGAGTAGATTTTCTCTTCAAACACTATCTTCCATTATGCTTTCACTAATTTTGATTAAGAGGAGGGGTTAGTGTGTGTAAGATTCACTGAACATATATCCATACCCCTTGTGTGGGCATGCTACCTATATACCAATACTATGAAGAGGGATTAAGCCATATGTAGTTCTCTCACTTGATGTGCTTTGTGTAATAAAGTGTATGAATATGAAAAATGATAAATTGGATATGCTTGAGGTGGCTAGGGACTGGTGGAAGGATTTGAATAAACTTGTAAGTTTATTGGTTGGCTATATACAGAGAATAGGTAAGATTGCTTGAGTAGTCTTGCTTGTATTCTTGCTTGCATAGTGATATTTTCCAACCCTCTCCAAATGATCTTTGTATGGGATTTTATAGGGATTTATTGGTCATGTGTTGAATGTGTTCATGTTAAGTTGACAAGAATAAGGATGGAAAACTAGAAGGAATTGATTGTTGGGGCCAAAATTGTACTTAGATAGGAGCATTGAAAGTAGATAGGAGTGGCACCAACACTATTATCCATAGCTAATAGGACCTAGGGGATGGATTAGTCATAAAAAGAGGGTTTTGGCTTAGTTAGAATCAAGTCTATAAGGATAAAAATGACTGGGAATCAATGAAAAGATGCCTATGAGGGTCATGAGAGAAAGTAAGAGGGCCGTATGGGTTGGGTGTCACAAACCACACTAAATTTACCATTTTTTTACATTTTATATGACTAGATTTGCCCCCTTTTATTCTAGTGATGTAGCAAAGAGAAATAATAGGATAAAGGAAAAATAGAAAGCATACCTGAACTTACCTATAAGGGTGAAGCTCATGAAGCTATGTGATGCTAGGTGTGCATAGAGATAACACATTGTGAAGTGCAAATCTGTAAGAGAAAACAAAGAATAGATTAGTTCTTACTAGATACATTATATCTAAAATAAAAATATATGAATATGGGTAAGAGAGAGAGAAAGAGAAAGGAATGAATACACCTCACTGGGTATGTGAACCAATATCAAAATTGTTGTGATACTAAGTGCTGCTGGGTGATGTTGTGTAATGCTGAATGATATTGTACCAAGAGTAATATCATGAATAGAGCTGAGTGCTCAATTCCCCAAAAGTGTCTCAATAATGCAACTTTGGATCCATCATCACCAACTAAGTGAAGATAGGTGGTCATGCATGTGTAAATAGATGTCTAGAATGTGTGTCCAATCCCTCTGAATAGGTGGCTCAAGAATACAAAGGCTAGTTAGACCTTTGGATCTATCATTGCCTCGTGAAGTGAAGTTATGAATTGATACCAGTATGAAATGTATGTTGTATGAGATGGCTCTTGAATCCCATGAATATACTATGATCTAAATTTTTTGGCATAGATAGCTGAATATATGCTAGAAACTAGGCCACTCTTGGCCACTCCAAAAGATGGAGATTATGCTTGTATGAAAGCCACTCCAAAATTGGTGCACTAGACTTATATAAAATCCACTTAAAAATGTGAAAGTTAGGCTTGTATGAAATCCACTCAAAAATGATGGAAACCACTTGCAGATGGAATAAGGCACACAACTACTGATAATACCTAGGTAATGTGAACTCAGAAAGAAAAGAAAACAAATGTGCTATGCACATTGCCCCAATAACTGGTGTCTAGATCATGGATTATGATCTGGAAGGTGTACCAACTACCATATCTAAATTAGAAGTGAGAGCCATCATATCGTGCATGATGCCCCCTATATCTAGATTCTCTAAGCAAAATTATACTATAAACTAAAGATTATGAACTGGTCTAATTATGTAAAACTATAGTTGAACCTAATTTTCTACCTACTTTTAGAAAACATGGGTTTTCTACTATTTGGAAATGAGCACTAAAAATGGATAGTAGTGGCACTAGTACTATTGTCTTTTCTTGATGATATTATCCTGGGCCAAATCTAGTAACTGTTCTGACATTTTCACTATCTATCTAGTCTATTCTAATTAGTTTAATGTTTGGTTGCTTTTCTAGGTGTGCTAAAAGTTGAATTTTTGATTGTTAAGAGCTTTGATCTCTGTGACAAAACTCATGTTTATTTTCCCTTATTTTTAGGGTAGGAATGAAGACCATGCAATGATTTCCCTTAGAATAAGAAGCCCTATAAGTGTGTTATGCTACAAAGATACATGATATAGTAATGATAATTGACAACATATATCAAGATATAATATGGTTTGTAATGAGAGATTGTTAGATCAATAGGGGTACGCCTAGATAGATATAATAATGTAATAACATGTGCAATGTACTAAAATAGAGCTAGAAGTCTTGTTAGTTATTGGTTTTCAAGGAGGGATAGAGCATGATGTATATTATAGCATCCAAGAAACCAATGAAATGCATGATGTAGATCATGGAATTGCAAACAATCAAAAAGCAATTAAGCAACAAGCATACAAGGAAAGAATTAATAATCATACAAGAGTGGCCAAGGGACCAAACAAATAAGGGATATGGGCACATGCACTCAAACTGTAAAGCAAGCATATAAGGCATGTTAAAATGACACATACATATACAATTGAAACAAACAAGGTTGGTGTGAAAACCACAATCACATAGAAAGGTATAGGAAAATAACATTGGCAAATGTTATAATACACACATATGAATATAAATAAAGAACATTGGCAAATGTCCTAAGGCACATACATGAGACAAAATAGGAATAGAGAAATACAAACAATCTAGCTATGCTAAGCAAGAAAGTAAACCATGTAATAAATGGAAATACAATCACATATAACTAATCAAAGCAAGAGGGAAAGTATGCAAGACATATTAGTACAAGACTAGGTATATGCTAAAAAATACACAAGTGCTATATACTAGTGAGTATCGATAGAGTAATCTATGTAATCTAGTAAGTAATGTACATCAACATGATAACTAGAGTGTGTGGTGTAGGAATGACATAACCTGGATGGTGTAGTCATGTAAAAGATGCTCCTAATGGGTATGCATATCGATACGTGTCTCAAATGTATTAAGTGGGATTCTCCCTCAATGGGTAGAGTGAAATGATCAAGGATATGAATGTCACTGCACACACTCAAAGAAGATTAAGTGAAGCATGGTAATGTAGATAAATCGACAAACAATAACATAAAAGAACAAATGTAAGTCTAACATGATAGTAGAAATGTAAAGCATGGATGATGCATATAATTTAAATAATTTTGGTGTTTTGATATATTTGAATGTTTTTGTATTTTTGAAATGTTATATTATTTTTGTATTTTTAAAATGTTATGAACTATGTACAATCAATCATATGAAGACTATGTACAAAAAATACTGAGAAATTATGTACAGGTAAAATTAAGAAGAGACGATACTAACCAATGAGTTTCATGGGGGAATCCCTATCATGATGTCCTATATCAAACAAAGGAATCATGTATGATTATGAAGCATAAGGGAATGGATTCAAATATGAATTTGAATATTTGGATTCATTATTGATATCTCAAAAATCACAACAACCTATATTGTTCCATTCATCATTATCATCTTGGTTTTGAGCCAATGGAATGCTAGTGTTGACATTTGTTGTATCTGAATCTTTCCTTTGATAAATAATGTTCATGAATTATTTGCCTTAGGATGTTCAATAAATCCCAAACCTTGGTGACAAATGTTATCAACTGTTAGAATAGAAGTAGTGATGCCTTGAGCCTGCTTGCCTAACCCTTAACCTTGATAATCAAACTATTGTAGATATTTTTGATCAAACCCATACTATTTTGAAAGTTGAGTCTCATTTTGGAGAGGTAGATTTGAATATTTTTTGTGCTTTACTTGTGCTTTTGGTACTATTTTTTTCTCTAATTTTGATTTTTGATCCTTTTGTTGTTTCGAGTTATGTTTTGGTAACTATTTTTATATGGTTTCTGAATTTGACCCTTTGTGAATGTGTTCTTATGTCACTATGGATTGCTTGACTGATTTACTTTATATAGGGTCCTCATTAATAATTATCTATTGTATATTTTGTTTCAATGCCAAACATGAATCTGTATAATGCCCATGCATTCTATGATATGCACAATAATATCTAGGTCTTCTCACTGGATGTAGAGGAGGTAGGTTGATCAACTTAGATTTAATCATTTCCCTTAGTACCTCACTTGAACTCTTATTGATCTTTGAATGCTCTTTAAATCACTAGTTATGGAGTTAATTTGTTGTGATTTCTTGTTGTGATATGTAATATTTCTTGCAACCAATTGACTAGGTGAAGGTGCATATACATGATTGACACTAGGGTGCCATTGAGGTTTTTGTATTATAATCTAATTTTCTAATGTTGTGATATTTTCATGTAATAGTTTATTATACATTTGTAAATTTGAAATTAGCTTGTTCATACTGGTGATTTGATCTTTTAGAGTCTCACAAGTGCAAACCTTAGTTGCTTTCGATTGAATATGTAAACATATATGTTGAAGATGGTTTAAAGAAGCTATAGGCTGAATGTATGCATTATGAATAATAGTATAGGATACCTCAAATTTTTGAAGGGGTGATAACATAGACATGATTAGAGGGAAATTAGCTATCACCCTCTTGGGGGAGAGGAGGAGAAGGAAGATACTCAAAAGTAGCCAAATAGTTAGATACATGTAGGTAAAAACCATGTATATGAGATGAAATGCATGAAATTTGTATAGCAATAAGATTTTAAAGAACATTCCACATGAGAGATAACAAACAAGGGATAGAGAGGATGGACCTATGCATTAATGCACAAAGAACTTGGGCATGTGCTATGACATTTCTAATGTGTTTAGCATGATAAACTTAAGTTTTTTTCCATATGCGAGATAGAAAGCAAGGGATAGAAAACAATAATTTGTGCATGAATGCACAAGAAACTTTGGCATGTTCTATGACATTTATAATTTCTTTAGCATGATAAAATTGATTTTTTTTCCATATGAGAGAGGGAAAGAGTATGCAAAATAAATATTGAAATCTTGTGATTTTTTACCAATAAATTTTGTAATATCATCCCTTATTATGAAAATTAAGCATGAAAGGGAAAGAATAAAACTTTGCATTAACATATGGTAAACTTCATCATTCATGTACATGATAGGACCAAGTATGGTCTCCTTATTATTTGCAAGAAATGTAAGAAATATTTGGAAATAAGTGAGATCCATTTTTGTTTTGATGTGCAATCTGAGTTTAGATGTAAGGTGATACCTCAAGAAGCAATGGGACCTAGTATATGCAACTAAGGTTTGAAAGATGATTATTTGAATAATTCACTATGAAAATTTGAAATTGAATGTGAATTTCTGAGTTAGATATGCAAGTAAAAAATCATAAATTTATTAGAAAAATAGTGATTTAATGGGACCTAGTATATGCAATTAAGGTTTGAAAAAAAAAATATTTTTGAGAATAACTATTGAATTTTGAACTTTGAATGGATTTTATGATTTAAATATGCTAGTAAAAATTTAGAAAACTAGTAGAAAATTACTGGGACCTAGTATGGGCAACTAAGATTTGAAATAAATTTATTTTAAAATTACTAAAAAATTTTAAATTTTTTTGCTGATTTCTAATTTTATTATGTAGGTAAAAATTATAAAAAATAGGAAAAATTAGTAGTAAATTTACCATATGGTTTCTAGGGTTTTTATGCTCAAATGAAGTAAGTCGGGTTCACTAAATGATTTAACAATTTTGGGAATATTGGTTTATTATTCCTAGTTTAGTTAAAGGTTTGGATTAAGAAATCAGTGAATAAATATGAAATAATTAAGCTAATAATTTGTGTAAATTATTTTTAAATTTTTACTTTTCTAAAAATAGTAATAAGAGATGGAAAAGAAGACTTAGCTAGAAATTGATTGATACGACTGAGATAGGGTCTGATATTTACTAGGAAAGATTGGGACACTATCACAAACTGAGATATGAACTTAATTTTATGATTGGATGGAATCACCATAAGTGGTTAGGAGTGTCACCAGTGCTTTATTCCAACTCTACCATTGTTGTCCTAAGGATTTGAGCTTTCTAGGTTTTATTCACTAGGTTTGTGTGATCATGTCTATGATGTTTTAGCTGTTGGAAGTTTGTAGAGCTCTCTGTAGAGAAAATTTTATATTCAAACCCTATATTCCATTATTATTTGACAAATTTCAAGCAAGAAGGGGGGTTAGTGTGTGTAATATTCACTAAACATGTATCCACACCCTTTATGTGGGCATTCTACCTACATACTAATACTTCAAAGAGGGATCAAGCCATATGTAGTTCTCCCACTTGATTTGATTTGTTCAATAAAGTGTATAAATATTCAAAATGATAAATGGGACATGATTAAGGTGGATAGGGATTAATTTAAGAATTTGAATAATCTTGTAAGTGTATTGGTTGGCTATATGTAGAGAATAAAGAAGATTGCTTGAGTAGTCTTACTTATATTCTTGTTTGCTTAGTGATATTTGCCAACCCTCTCCAAATGATATTTTAATGGGTTTTTATATGGATCTATTGGTCATGGGTTTAATGTGCTCACATTATAATGACAAGGATAAGGATGGAAAAATGGAAGGAATTGATCGTTGGGGTCAAAATTATTCTTGGATAGGGGCATCAAAAGTAGACAGGAGTGGTACCGATACTATTGTCCAAGTTAGGTGCTATTGTCCTTAGTTGATGGGACCTAAGGGGATGGATTATTGATGGAGAAAGGGGTTTGTGTTAGCTAGGATCAAGTTTGGAAGGCTATGGATGACTGGGAATCAGTGAAAAGATGACTATGAGGGTCGTGAGAGCAAGCAAGAAGGCCCTATGAGTTGGGTGTGACAAGCCACACTCAAGTTACCAATTTTTGCATTTTATATGACTACAGTAAGATGGTAATTATGACCTATCTAGTCATAATTACATAAACTTGTTGGGATAATGAACTACCATACTTGGAAGGGCATGTAATGGTAATGGTAGGGCATTAAAAAGTTTAGTTTCTATCATGAGCCAAAGGATGAGGTCCTCTAATGGTAATAGTAGGGCATTGTGAAGCTTGGTTGATCATATAATCCAAAAGATGAGGTCCTAGAATATAAATCCTTAGATTTTTTGGATCTTGGTTGTTCACACAATATGAAGCAGGGTTAATGGTATAGGTAGGGGATTAGGTACCATTAACATTGAAAGGGAGAACTTGATACATTAATCATCCCAAAGAGGGTATAACCTCATACTATGCTTAAGGATCTTAAATTTTTTATCTAGATTAAGTATTGTAAGGAGGATAAGGATCTGTCTCACAAACTACATCATCACTATAGGGGTCTTGAACAAAGTCATATTGTATGACCACGTTATCATAATCTAGATTGTACATGGCTCTGCTACAAGTGTAACAAGACATATCCAAATCAATGATGAACATTTAACAAAAAGGTTTAGAGTTATACAAACTCTAAAAAATAAGGTCCAAAGGATAAATGGTCTAAACATAGTCTAACTTGGTCTTAGGATGGAGTTGTATCTCCAAAAAGGTCAATACTAAAAATTAGTATTAAATAGTCTAACATCAAAATGTCTAATGTCAAATGTCTTAAACAAATGGTCAAGTGGATGAATAAAAACAAAAATGCTGAACTTAGGTACAAAGTGTTTCAAACAAGTCTAAGATAGGTTTAAATAAATAAATATTGCTAGGTATTTTGGAAAACTAGGCGTAAAATCTAGGCTCAAAACAAGTATTGTTATATCTTTTGGAAAAGGCATAAAGCTAGAATTTAAACAAAATGAGGTCTAAAAGTCAAGAGATTTAATCTAATAGATTTAAAAAACTTAAACAAAAACTAAGCATTCAAATTTAAATATAAACTTGATCATTTGGAAAAATACATGAAACAATAGACATATGGAAGATAAACTACTTCCCCAAATCTAGGCGTTAAAAATAGTCTATAAATTGAACAAGAAATTAACCTAAGTTACACAACCCAAAAGTGAAGGATAAACACCTAAGCCAAAATTATGCAAGGCATAGGCATAAATCAATCAATATTCTAATTTGAACATGTTAAGGATAATTTTTAACTCAAGTTAGAAGGCTAGTATTCTTAAAACAGATAACAAGCTAGGCAAGAACGAATGACATAATGACACTAGGTATAGATCCATAAGGCACATGTGGTTTTTATTTTGAAATTGGAATTTGGACACAAGGCAATAAGTATTTAAAATAATTTGAGTAACATAATGATGTTATCATGATCTAAATATATGTAAGATGTTTTGTTTCAAATAACTTTAAGGCATAATACCTAGATGATTTGGGCAGTGCAACAGTACCCCTTTCTAACAAGTGACACACACAAAGATTTGATAAAATATTAAGGAAAATGTGTAATGTCAAATGTACAGTGTAACACCTCTTCAAACAAAGGAGTGGTATATAAATAAAACTCTTTTTTGATGTGGTATGATAAACAAATAGTTTTGACTCAAGACCATGTAAGTAAAAAAGATAAAATGACATGAACACCTAAGTGTAAAATTTTAAATCCTAAAACTAACAAGGTTGCATCATACTATCAAATTCTATCTATATACTTGCTCTTGATATCATTTTAAATTACTAATCCAAGTAAAAGTGCATAAAAATTAGGGTTTTTAAGCCCTCTCTTCTCTCAAGAGTTCGTATAGTGATCTAGAACTTTGGGCTACTTGCCTTACATCAACAGTATATCCATGAAAAGTGTGGTTATCTAAACTATCAATTTTCACAGGATTCTAGATGGTCCTATATTTTTGGACAACACTAATTCATAATCATGTCATTTGGATCCACATCAACTAGATTATTGTGAAAATGGCTTATCCTTTTTAAAATCACTACATCCATAGCTTGCTCAGTGTAGTGCGATGTCTGAATTACCCCTATGTTCCAAGTCTGAGTACCAAAAATAGATCTTATTTTAACAACTTAAAACAAACATCCTAGTAGGTTGATCTCAATTTATATACTCCACTATGGAGTGGGGTTAAAACAATGCTATGAGATGAATTATTGGGTCAATGCTTCCCTAGAGAACTCATGGGGAGGCAATGAACTCCCTCCCAAAAGCCAAAATGCATGAAATAAAGATAAGTGGAAGGAATTTAGGGTCATTTTAGGGTGACCCAAATCATGTGGATTTTGGGGAGGGCCTTAGCAACTTTACTTCCATGTTTCTTGACCATAGTGATAAATCCAAAGAGTGAGTGCTTTTGATCACACAAGTTCCCTAAAAGGGATGGGGGGAGAGCATACACATGATACTCATTTTTTAAACAAACACTTTCAACAAATAATCATGGAAATGAAACTCTTATAAGTATTTAACTAATGTGATAGTTTATTTTATAACACAAAAATGAAGTATGTTATGAAATTTGAGCCCCTTGGTATTTGTTGATCATTACATAACTTTAAAAACAACTAAAATATGAAAACAACCAAGTTCATTTTAAGCCCCAAATATGATGTGTGTAAGATTTAACCATGTTTAAAATTTTATATTTCTAGCTCAGGACCTATAAATTGTTAGAGGGTTTACCTGCTTAGAAGCCCAAAATCAAGTGAGGAAACAACATTTAGAATTTAACTCTCAAGTTTTTTGATTTTTATCGCAAAGACTGATCATCATTGATCCACAAAGATTAGTTTCAATCAACATAGATTGATGTTGATCCACATACATTTATGTCAATTAAGTAAATCATCGATGTATTCCTATAAAACACATAAAGGCATAGTTTTTTTTGGTAGAAAATGGTTAATAAAATGATCTCAAAACCAAAATATCTCACAAAATCCTATAATAAAAAGGTTAGACAAAACAACATGCAGATCCTCAAACACAAAATGAAAGAAAGAGAAATCAAGAAAAACCACTATTAGCTATGTTCCTATCATGTTTTATTTTTCACATAGGGATTGTGGTTGATTCCATGAATCGATGTCGATCTATAAAATTGGTGTCAATCCCTATAACTTGTAACTAGAAATTAACGTCAATCCCTACAACTTGTGACTTGATTAAAATAGAAAGATGTATAAAACAAAGTTAGGACTTGAAATTTTAAGATTTTTATGCATCTATTAGAAAAACTAAAATTAACATATCAATCTTCTTATTTATATTGGGTGTTTGGTCCTATCGAGCTTGCCAACATGTGGATAATGAATTACGAAGAGGAGAGGTTAGTATTATGTTAATCCAAGAAATAAAACTCAAATAAACACACTAAAGTCCTAACACATCTAGCCTAGACACTAGGGAGAGCATAGGTAACCAACATGCATATGAAAATACAACTAAAACATAAAATAATTCCTTCTTTTACCTTTGTTGGAGCTTTCAAATGACTTGTTAAATGACTCGATTGGCTTGTGCATCGAGAAATATTCATTAATGGAGCTTTGTTGGCTTTTCCTTTCCTTGGCACCTTGGCTTTGATTACTTGGATTAAGATTTGGGCATGGTAACATTATTTTCATGAGGTTTATGAAGTAAATCCTGCATAATAACTCTACAATATACAAGCTTGTTGAAGATATTTGTGCATAATAATTTTGCACCAAAATAGCTTAGAAATCAATAGGCATAGCCTTGTATTTATAACCTCAAGAATTAACTCTCACCCAAGGTGAGTTAAGGTTGAGTTTAAACATGGAATGGGTTCAAACTAACCCCAGGTGAGTTGAAACTAAATCCTGTTGAATCAAAAGTTGTCATGCAATTATGACTTTTAATGAATAGGCATGGATCTCAAAGTAGATATTTTGAGATATTTTAGAAGAGCTTGACAACTCATAAAGGAAATGATGAAAATTCCTAATATTTTAATTGTTAGAATTTCTATGTTTAGATATTCATTAATTACAAATGGATAATTTAACTAAGCATTTAATCTTGTTTAATTAGTTAATTCAATTTTATTAATATTTTTTCTCTTTCAAGATTTGATCAAGTGCCCCGTTTAATGGGTTAATAGGCCAAATTGATAATTGTAATGTCATAAGGTGATTAAGGATGAATTCATGAGAGGTTATTGTTGTATATGGGCTAGTATCCATAATAGGGATGCCTCACCATGATTTTGAGATTTTATGAATGATGCACAACTAAAATTAGGATGTTTAGTGATTCTTAGACTTAATTTGTAATGGTTAGTAGGAATCAGTCTAAATTCTATTCGAAAGCTAGTTATGACTAGAATTGGGTGTCTACAACCACCACCACCACCAATTATAACACTACCACCACTACCACCACCACCACCACCACTACCACTACTACCACCATCATCACCATTACATTATCATCACTACCATTATATTCCTTGTGATAATCCTATTTATCATCTATCTCATTGAAAATTAGTCCCTATAAAATATACAAAACATCACAAATCAAGTTTTGAAACATAATAATAAAATTTTATTATATTAAGAAATGAGATTATTAAATACAGTTTAGTCTCAACCTAAACCTCACATATGCATTAAAGACACTAATTTTGTAATTTTTAATATTGAACATGAAGATAGACTTCATATATGCATTGTAATTGAGTAATAATAGAGGTCGATTAACAAAGGTTCCAAGACAATGCAAGAGGCACCTAAAATAGTTTAAAAATAAAATAATTATTATAAAATATTGAATATTTTTACAAAAATTTACAATTAATATTTTAATAATGTCCAAATACTTATTAAATATTTACTATAATTTTGGTTTTCAATAAAATAAATAATCTAAAATAGATTGAATTATATAGATCTTAGCATACATCATTGAAAGTATAGAATTCAAATCTATCTAATAGGGTACAATGAGAAACAAGTCTATAAGCTACAAATGAAACTAGACTAAGTAATGTAAATGATAAAGAGGTAAGGAATTATCACACCTAGTTGTTTTTATAGAAATATGAGATCATAGACAAATTGTGTGAACTATGTGCAACATGGTCCTAAACTTTAGAAACTGTGTGATACTACAAGATAGACCCCTTCACTATGATAGGTCCATACCTATGTTGATCCCATAGGATAGACCCATATGGATGTGATTGTTTGACTATGGCTAGGTTTGTCCTATTGAAGCCAAGTTTATAGTCTATTTCTTATATCACATGTGTGTTGTCACCTTCCTATTTTACCTATACCTTCAATTCAAAAATATTTAAGTAGAATGTGCATAATATAAATATCTTATCCTTAACTTATATTAACACTCCAAAACAAAACAAAAATAGTTATAGAGTTAGAAAACCACCATAGAAACATTGTAAACTATATACCCTACACACATGTAATTAGACTCCACGTAGTTCTATGAATGTCTAGATAGAATAACCCAAGTGAGAGTTTGTGAACCTCCTCTCCCATAAAAGTGATGATGTAATTACATATACTCTAATACCCTCCTTTGGCACAAGGTAGATGTAGACAGGCCACAATAGATGATAATGTCATAAGCATATGAGAAATTCAATGAATATTGAACTAAGTGATACTTGGATCTAGGCTTGATCTTGAATATTTATGGGATATTTATATTTAAAGATGTCTTATTCTTTGCTTCTAAATCTCTTATTATATTATTAATAGCTTAGTTAAACCTTTATATATATATATATATATATATACTAATCTAGGATAACATATACATGATTAATGACTTTGGTAATGTATAAAAATAAGAGTAAAGGCACATGATTCACATCAATAGATTAATGGACCCACAAACCTAAAAGAGGAAAAACCTAGGGTGTACAAGTTTGTCTAGGATGGACCCATATAATGTATTAATTTGACCAAAATATGATTCTATCTCTATTTTTGAGGTCATATTTGGTACTAAGTGATAAATAGCCAAAATTCATTAACAAATAGCTTTTTGATAAGTGTTGAGATGCTTTTAGTTTTAATGGACTAATTATAGACTTATTGTATGGATAGAGTAGTCATAGAAATATGATAAAATGTACAAGTTTTCAAATTATATTAAATTAAGAATAAGACACTCAAAATAAGAGTCTTGTTCTAAATTTATAATTTTACATAACTCCCCCACTTTGACATAGATATTGAGTGAATTTAATCTAAACAATCCAAATACTCCATATTGAACTTCATTAATAGTTACACAAGCACTAAAGTCTTGAAAAAACATACTAATTTTTTTCACAAATCCTAACCTAACCCTGAATCTTGAAACATGCAAGGATAAAGGGCAATAAAATTTTGTCATAAACATTCTCAAAACATAACTTGATGAATAATGATTTTTTATTCTATGAGGAGCGATCTCATTCCATCCTTTCTCAGATCATAATAACATAATCTAAAATGTATGTATTATATATGAAACCAATCTATTGTGTCCCAACATACTATGCTATAAAAAATCTTAGGACCATGAGATTTTAGTTAAAAATACATTCACATTCTAATTGGTTGTACATTGATATATATATGTTTTGATTTAAACTTGAGAGGAATTATAGTGTTTGTAAAATATTTTTTATGTGTGAATGAATTTTCAATACAATAAAGGAGTGTTCAATGTGTAACAAAGGGAGAGACTTGTTTTGTGAAAAAAATGTTTATGTAGACTAATTTCTTAGAAATGACTACTCAACTATTTTCAAGGCAATATTTGAGAGATAAAATCAAAGTTTAATAGGATAAAAATTTAATTAAGTAATTAAAATGTCATGGGAACACAATGGTTTAATATTTTTAGTAATAACTCTTATCAATAAAAATATATAGTTGCACAAAATCACCCTTACCAAACATATTTTACTGTTCTTTTCTTAGTTTTTGAAATTGTCTGTCAACACCATTTCGTGAAGAAATGCACACCATAAATAAATTTGGATGAGGATAAAAAATTTAATGGAGGAATAAAAATGTGAGGAAGACATAATGGTTAAATATTTGCATTCAAAGGATTTTTCAATCAAAATATATGGCTTCACAAAGTCACCCTATCAGGAGTAAATGATAGTTTTTGTACTTAGCCAAATAAATTTATTTCGGCCTAGATAATATTATTTAAAGTTAGAAAAACTTATCCAAAGTTATAAAATATTATCTAAAGCTAGAAAATATCATCCAAAGTTGGAATAACAAGTCAACTAAAGTTATTCTAGGGTAGATATTAGTTGTTTTAATAAATAAAGCATACAATTTAGATGAATAATTTAATGTATATTTTTATTTATTTATTGTAATAAATATAAATATAAAATTATAATTATAGTTAACTATTCATGTGAGCTATACATTAGTGTATTTGGTCCACTTAGTTTCATTATAAATAATTTGTATTGAACTTGTTATTATTAAAAAAAATTAGAAGACAATTTACAAGCATAAAAAATCATTGTAGATGTCATGTGAGTTTTTGTTTTTGTTTATTGCTTTCTCAAATTCAGAGTAATATTGTATAGATTTTAGTTTAGAGTAATCATTAAATGACACATACCCACCTGCGCATGTATGCACGCAATCACACATGCACACATGCACGCATTCATGCACACATGTATGTACATGCACACACATACACACATGAGTTGGTTAACTTGAATAATTAATTAGTTTAACTATTTATGTGTATTAACTCTGATTTTTTTAAATTATCATGGATGAATGTGTTTTTATGTAATTCACTATGGTTAAATTTTATTACAAAGTGATGATATAAGAATTTATTCACAATTGATTGAATCTTGGACTCTTTATTGTGTTTATCTAAGTCTAAGTGAATGCTGAATTTAATAAACACTATCTAATTTATATTAAGTCTCACAAAAGTGTTTACTTTAAAAAATAATATTCCAATAAGGCATTTGAAACATTCTTTTCTACCATACCCTTTCTATCCTTTTGATATATTTTTATCACATTGAATCCATGTAACATAGCATCATTGTGAATATTCATCTTTAGGTTAGTTTGTTTATATGTTAGTTAGGGATAATTTGATTATAAATAAAACTTTATTGAATAGGTAACAACCACATTATTCAACTATGATATTCCACCACTTAGTTATCTATAAAAATGCATATCTTCAACTTGTGCCCTAGGTTAAATTTTGTGATCCTAAAACAAGAGGGTGAAAACCCAAAAAAAATTAGAGGGGGTATGCAAACATGCATCACCACAGTCTACTTTAGGTGGATAATGAGAAGCAACAAGTATCTCACCCAAAGATCAAGGTATTTATAAATTATCTTATAAGATACATCGAAAGGCTTATTGGACACCAATTGGTAATGAGTTTTGAGTTTCCAACCTTAGGAATGACCTTAAGGTTATCTTGATTGATGAATATACAAAGGGAATTTGTTTGAAAAATATCCAATTATATGTGTTGGTTTGGTTTGAATATACAAATGGAGTTATCCTGACCTTAAATTTTTCTATATAATATTTTTACCACTGTATCACCACCTTTTCTAAAGTTAGACCAAGTAAACCAAGGGGTGGTCAAGGGAAGCTACTAGTGTTGGTTTGGATTAGAAAACTTGAGCTTGTTACCCATATAACCACACCTCTATTTTTTATAACACCACCACATCATTAAGAGTCCTTATTTGCATTGCCTATATAATTTATATTAAAATTGACATATAGAATCCTTTTATAGTTTTGAAGCATGTCCATAATCCACCACCAAAATTACACATTTTTAATAGTATCATTGGAAGCATAAATTTTTGAAATAATGAAGGAACATCCATCAATATAAAAAGGAGTCCACACTAGCCAATGCATGGGGTCAGACCCCTAACTAATGATGTATAAATATTGAATCTATGCAAGAAGTATCACTACACACCATTTCCATTCTCATGATTTGACATTTGGAGAAAAAATCCTAACAAAATAGATATGATAGTGAAATGAAGTAAATATACTAATATTTGAACTTCTTACAAAAAAAAAATTCATATTATAAAAAAAATGAAAAACAATCCCTTACCATTAATTTTTAGGACATATCAATAAGGCCTCAAAAATTCCAAGAGTCATTTATCAAATTAGGAAACATCAAATTTCATGTTGGACTCTTTGTTCACCTCATCTAAAGAATACAATATATTAGAAAAATAAAATTTGTGATTTCCACACATAAAGTCACTGATCTATAAATTAGACTACTTTTTATTAAACATTCTTGCCATCCTTGGGAGTTGGTAATGGATTGTGATATTATCACATAAATGTTTTATATAAAAAAATAACTACATTAATGGCTAGGCCAAATTGTTTTAACTATAAATAAGTTGTGATAGATTAGAAGTTGTAACTTGGCTCTAAGAACTTAAGAAAATCACCCACTTGGAAATTTTGATAAATGTCCAACACCAATTGTGTAACGGCTAGAACATCCTATTTTTAGGATACTGAAGAACCACTTGTGGGTTTATAAAAAAACAATGTTGCTTTGTTTGCTCTACAAAGTTTCCATTTGAATTTTTAATTGAAGACCATACTCCACCATTTTGAAGATGTATTTTTGGGTTATTTAACATTAGGAGAGGTTTTATCATGATCAATGATCATGAGTTAACCATGAGAGGGAACTCACATATCATACGGTGTATGGCTTAACATTGAAAACATGTATTCATCATGTTGGCATACAACACATGAAAAATATGTTTGTATCCTATAAGAATATCTACATGGATTGCTTGACATACTTGGGAAGATCCACCTCTACACACACTTGTCTTTATGGTTCGACCACATAGAGTGTATTTTGTGCATGGAAAGTGAAATGACCTAAAAATTTGATTAATTTGTTATTGAAACCCCAAAGGGAAAAGGAAGACATGAAAACTCTATCCAAATTATTTTTTAATGTTTTAATATTTAAAGACAAAAAAATCCATATACCAATGGGAAAATACCACTAGGGTGTTTTATATAAACCAAGGGCCATGGTTAACAATGGATTTTCAATGCTTATTCACCTATGTTTTGAGCATACTTTGAAAGGGGATAAAATCAATAATGTACACAACCAAATTAAAATTTTCAAATGAGTGACAAGATTTGTCAAATTTAGGACATTATAAAACCAAATCTGATTAAAATTTAATATGGAATGGTTGTTTATTACCTCATGGAGTACTTTTAGAATGAACTTCTTGGCTTGTTTTAGTGTCATTGATGTCTTAGGTTATCATTGATGTCAAAGAGAGCATGTGCTACTAATGCATTAATGTGAAAGTGATTTATTTAATAGATTGAAGAGATATGGCACTTATGTAGGTCTGTAAGGATAAAAAAGAGGTTTTAAGGCATCCATAGATGTCTTGAAAAAGCTCTGGTATGTTTTGTGAGCATTTAGAATGAACAAACTGCATATTCTAGCTTAAGAGAAGCTAGACCATCACTGTATGTCATGAAGATATGTATGAACCAATAAGTTTGTGAATTTAATTCAGGTATGAAGAAATTAAATAATGGTCAAAGGTTTACATGGATATGTTGTCTATAGTGCCAATAAGCTACCCAAAAAATTTAGAGTCTTGAAGTGATTTCTAGCTCAAGTTATAAAGATTCAAAGTTTCTCTAGCATATTATGATGGGACAAAGATCATCAAGTTTAATCAAATTGAAGTCTAAGGTCATTGGTATATAAGATCCAATGTTGATCACTTAATCATACATATTGAGATCAATGGTGCGTATGAAATCAACATGTCAAAAGTTGTATGCGTTAGTGATAAGTGTCACAAGCTCGCTAATCTAATAGAAGATTAATGGTGAGTGAAAGTTTATACTTATGAATATCAATGGTGTGGGATAAGTAAAAGAGTAAAAAAATAATGTGGGGATGACAAGTGGCACAAGCACATGAACTGACAACAAAGTGTTAGAAGGCATGTGAGGGTGCCAAGTGTCATAATTGTGAGAGTTCTAATCAATATCTAATAGTGAGCATTGTAAGTCAAAGTCCAAGCTAATCTCAAATAGATTGATGGAGTGAATTTGTTTAAATTTTCTAGGAAGCATCAATATGATAAAAAGTTGTCAATGTTTAATAGTGAGCAAAGGTAAATATTGAGCTACTTCTAAGAAGATCGATGGTGCATATTTGGTAAAAATTACCAGGGAGCACAAGATGAGTTCAAAGTGATAGATGTTAAGCATAATTATATATCAAGATAATATTTAAGATATCCATGGTGCATATTTGATCAAAATATGTGAGGACATAAGATGATGGCAAAGTGTTTGATGTTTAATAGTGACCAGTTACATTTGAATTTAGTAAAGGGAAAAACCAGTCTATAGTGTTTGAGCCATAACTTTTGATTTAGAAGGAATTCAAAGGTGAATTAAAAAGAAAATTTGTAGAGGACTTCATGATGAATCTAATAAATTTGGTTATACATTTGAATGCTTGTACAATCAAACTTATTGAGCTCCAAATTTGACTGTGTGTTTGACCATGTTTTGTAAGTGACCCAAAAAGGATATTTTGAGCTATTCTGATGGTATTTGGATGTTTTAAGGGGACTTAGATATTGGAGAATGTTTTAGACTCCCTGAGGATGATCTATATGGATTTTAGAGGTTTGACTAATCCATATTTATTATGAAAAAATGCTTAGAAGTTGATTGTTTATTCATTCATGGTGTTCTTGTGTACAAGGCTACTGTTTGAGTAGATTGAGCATATGTAGAGGTGTGTAATGATGTATATAATAATTTAAGGATATCTAATAGGTCATGTGGAGTGGACCTATGCATTTGGAAGTGGTATTAAATTTATAATGTGCTCATTGAAGTGCTAAAGGAGTGAATATGTCTCTATGAGACTTATAAGGTTGACTAAGGCCTAATTAAAAGGCATAGCTACTTAAGTGTGACCCATAGTTGCTATGGCTGACTTATGTGGTGGTATTGAGCTATGTTAGATGTATTAAAGGCTAAGGAAAGTATTATGGCTGACCAAGAAGTTGATATTCATGAAGGTTCTATAAATAGTGAAATAAAAAATGATGATTTCTAGACTCATGAGACTGAGAGAAGAGAGGGCGTGTGTGAAAATTGTGGAGAGATGGAAAGAAGAAAGGGTGTGTGTCCAGTGGATGGGTTATATATAAGATCAGGTTTATGACTATGTGTATGACCTATAGGTCATATTTATGATGTCATAGTAGTGCTCTTGTAGGTTTGAATATTGAGGATGAACTAAGAGGTCTAGAATGATCCAAAAGGATGTTTTGGATGCCTTGAGTGTGAATGAAGGATATATGATGTCTATGTGATCTTGGTGGTTGATTTGAGAGGTAGATTAGAGTGTGGTCTATGTGTATGACCATTTGATCATATTATTGAGGATGTGATAGATTTATTTCAAATAAATGTAGAGTGATCCAAAAGGTGGTTTTGGATGTTTGTGAGTGTGTGAATAAGTGAAGGGGGATGTGTTTGTAGGGTGTCTCCATTAGATTGGTAAGAAATCAGTGATCAAGATATGTTCATATCATACATTTTGGTAGGGTGCTCAATATCTAAGCCAGAAAGACTTGACCATCCTTAAGGGCAGGTGCTCTTTATGAAATATGTATTTCACTAAATTTAGGTTAGAAAGAATTGAGCATTTTAGGGGTAGGTGTTCCTTATGGAATAGGTGTTTCACTAAAGTCTAGTCATAAGTACTTGACCATCTTAGGGGTAGGTGATCTTTATGGAATGGGTGTTTCACTAAATTATCATGTTTTTAATACCTTATAGGACAAGTAGTCCATGTGTTTGTAGGATTGAGAGTGGGTTTTATTCCCCATGAGGGTTTCCCACATTAGATGTTGTGTTATGATGTGCTTATCTTATTCATGCTTTATATGTGGTATCCTTACTTTGATGGTAGTACAGTTGCATATGCTTGTTGTTTTGATTCATGAATTCTAATGAATGAATGATAAGTGATTAGAAAGTGAAATATTGGTTGATTGATTCACCCCCCTCTCAATCATCTTGTACTTCCAATAATTGGTGTTAGAGTAGGTCCTTTAGAGGAAGCTTAATAGCTTAAAAGAGATCCTAAGTAACATAAGATGGTTAAGCAGTTGAACAAAGAGAATCAATAGTGTAAGGCTATGATCAAGGAACTTGAAGAGTAGATATGTACTATGAAGAAAGATGCTAAAGAGGATGAGAAAGTTATCAATGATCTCAAGGTTCAGCTAGAAGATGATAAGTCAAGTTTGAGTTCAAAAGAGGAAAGTTGTTCAAAAGAAAAGGACATCATGTATGATGAAAAAGTTTTCCATGATAGTGGAGAAGAAGTGTTCTATGACAACAAGGAAGTAGAAGTGGATCTAGAAGGTGAGCTGATAAAGAGGAATCACAAGATGAGGTATGTGATCAAAGGTCTTGAAGCACAAGTCAGTTCTCTTAAGGGAATTTTGTTAGGAAAAACCAAGAGAGATGAGAAGAAGTATCAAGAGATGATCAAGTCTCTTGAAGATAAAACATGTATATTGAAGGATGACATGGCCAAAGAAACTAAGGAGGATAATGATGTCATCAAAAATCTTAGAAGTCAATTAGAGGTTTCAAATGATAGCCTAAAATCAAGAGAAAAAGAGTGAAGATATATCAAGACTCAGTTAGAATAAGCCATTACTAAGGTGATTTTAAATCAAGGTGAGCATGATGAGCTGAAGAATAATCTTGATTCCTTGAGAGTAGATCATGAACAACTCATAGATAAGTTGGACAAGCTAGAAAAGGAACATGTAAAGCCTGAGCAAGCCAAGAAGAATGTAAGCTTTAAAAATAATGTAAGAAGGTCTGTTAGACAGCCAAATGCTTCAAGGTATGATAATATATTCCATTATCATTGTTATACATGAAATAAGTATGGTCATAGAGCTAAGGACTATAGAAATAAGTTAGTCAAGTATGGACATTCATGGAGCTATGATAGGAGTTTTTGGCCAAAGATTGATCATAGTTTAAATCTATCAAAAGGTATGAATGATGTTATTTGTCTCATTTGTGATAAGAAAGGTCATATTCATAGATATTATACTAGTAAATTTTATAATCCCTCAAGTCATCTTAATAAGGGAGAGACTCATAGAAAACATATCAAAAGTCAAAACATGATGTGGAGACCTAAGGAAATGAAGACTAGTCATGTTGAGTTCAAGGATCAAACTTTTGATACTATAGAAAAGGAATAAGTTTTGGGGGTGTCTCAAGAGTTCTAAGGAAGATTAATATCATTCCAAATGGAGAAGAAGGTGTATGATCCAAGAATCAAGTTAGTTATACCATTCAAGGCCAAGGAGAATCTAAAAGAAGGATCTCAATCTGATGGTTTATTTGTTGTAGTTGAAGAATTTTTAGGTAAGAAGGAGTTTCATGATTACCAAGAGTTCTTATTGTATAATTTCAAAGAGGAGAAGGTGTTAGTTGAAGAGATATGCCAAGAACCTATGTTTTCATCATGAATTTTCAATGAAGCCAAAGAAGAGATAGATTTCAAGCAAGTTGTTTCAGTCAAGAAGAAGAAGAAGAAGAAGAAGAAGAAGAAGAAGAAGAAGAAGAATAAGAAGAAGAAGAAGAAGAAGAAGGCTCTTCAGTCTTGTGATGAGGACTAGTATGCTCCTCTATTGTAGGTCCTTATGAAATAGAGTTGTATTTGTTGTGCTTCATGAAGACATTTCTCAATCTGAAGAAGCATGTGGTCTTGTAAGCATGTTTTCATTCTGGAGGGTTAGATTGAAGATTTATAGGTGGAAAAGGAGGATTTTTGATTTTTCAAGATGATTTTTTTACATACAAAGGTCTGTTGACTTTATTATAACAATATCTAGGTGGTTTTGTGGTCTGAAGGTATGTTGAAGTCAAATAGGAGATTTTTAAGTCCTCTCAATTTTATTAGTTTTTGGCTTAAGGGAAAGTAGGCCTAAAATGGGTTATTAAATGTATGGGTTCCCAAAAGTATGGAGGCTCAAATATTGGTCTAGAAATATGTGATGGTTGTCTCTAGGTGTGTAAGAAGTTTCAAAGGTGGGTGTTGACTAGAGGAAGGTTTGTTGACCCTATTTGTTTTTGAGATTCTACAGTTTTGGGCTATGTTATAAAAGTGGTTTGTCTTATGCGTTGAGGTATAAGGATTATTAATAGGTTTAATGGGATAAATAGGCTGTCAAATAAAGTTTCATAAAGATTTGAAGGTTTTTGGTTTTCAAATTATTCAAGTTTTTATCAAGATGAAGGATTAATTAGCTAGAAGGTTTGTGAAATAAGTATGTTTTAGAGGATGATCTAGGTGATGTAAATTGGTGTGCTTGATAGGGAATATTAGAGTGTTACATATATTAATTTTTATGTCTTGAAGGTGTGTCTACTAAAATCTATGGGCTCTGCAAGTTCCAAGTAGGGTTACAATGAGTCTAGACAAGCCTAATATGAAAAAAGTGTTTTTTAATCAATTTATCAAAAATATCATGGTATGAGTGTTTAAATGAAATTTATATGGCTGATTTAGAATATATTTATTGTTTATTGTGTGAATTGAAGATCTTTTGGTACTCTTGGAGGTGGTTTGCAAGTGAGAGTATGAAAACAGAGTGGTGTTGTTTGAAGACCCAAAACAATAGTGTTCTGAGTTTGATATTTTCATGTTGTTGAGGCCATGAAGGTGTTCTAAAAAATTATATAGGTGATATTTTGTTATGCATATCAATGGGGAGTCTTTTAGGTTGGCATAAGGAGGAGCATGGAGGTAGGGGAGCTAACTCAGATGGCTAGAGAAGTTTACATGATGAAAGGAGGAGCTAGATTGTTCAATTTTTTAGGTCTAAGGATCAAGAAGGCTTAGATTATAGGTGCTTACTATATTATTAGTGGCATGAAGTTGGTGGTCCTTGAGGTTTCTTGAGAGAGAAGGATAGTAAGCCTATGTGGTGGTTCTTCATGGTGTGTGGAGATCTAAAGATGCTCAAGAGGTGCAATGGCTCAGAGATCTTATGGGGATTCCCTCTTGATGTTATCAAGGTGAGTTCAATTAGTTTTTGGTGTTAATGTGTGTTTAGTCCTCATTGATAGTAGTGCATGATCAAAGAAGAGTATTGTCATGGTACATGGTTGATAATTACAAGGTGTTATACACATAGTTAGGGGGAGATAACTTAGATAATTTGAGTGACTTTTGGATCCATGCATGATGTAAGGAGAAACATATGTGATATGTTCTAGTCATTAAGAAAATGTATTGAATCTTCATGCATAATCAAAGGGAGATTGTGAGTTTTGTAGGTTAACATGTCCAAGGATCAGAGAAGCCCAAGTTAAAATTGGTGTATGTCCAAAGAGGGAGAAATTATTTCATATGGTTGATAGAATGTAAGTATCTTGAGCTTTTCAAATAGTATTTTAATGTATAATATTGATAAGGTTGATCATGAAGCTAAGAAAGATAGGTTTTTGAATGCATTTGAGCTAAGAGGCCTTTTTTCATTAATGTCAAAGGGGGAGAAAGATCAGAATGAATTTTGATGAGGATGTTAAAAATAATAATAAGTCATTTTGAGGGTGTTTTTCCATCCATGACAAAGGGGGAGATTTTTGAGCATGGTCATTTATGTCTTAGGTTATCATTGATGTCAAAGACAACATGTGGTACTAATGCATTAATGTAAAAGTGATCTATTTGATAGATTGAATAGATATGTCACTTGTGTAGGTATGAAAGGACAAAGAAGAGGTTATGAGGCATCCATATATGTCTTGACAAATCTTTGGTATGTTTTGTGAGCATTTGGAATGAGCAAACTGCATATTCTAGCTTAAGAGAAAATAGACTATCACTGCACATCATGAAGATATATATGAACCAATAAGTTTATGTATTTAATTTTTTTATGAGTAAAGTCAATAATGGTCAAATTTTTACATGAAGATGTTATCTGTAGTGTCAATAAGTTACCCTAAAAATTTGGAGTCTTGAAGTGATATCTAGCTCAAGTTATAGAGCTTCAAAGTTGATCTAGCAGACTATGATGGGATAGAGACCTTCAAGTTAAATAACATTGAAGTCTAAGTTCATTGGTATAGAAGATCCAATAGTGAGTGTTTAATCGTACATATTGAGATCGATGGTGCATTGAAGTCAACATGTCAAAGGTTTCACACATTCATGACAAGTGTCACAAGCTCATTGATTTGATAGAAGCTCAATGGTGAGTATTGATTCATACTTATGAATATCAATAGTGAGGGAAAAGTTAAAGATTTAAAAAATAATGCATGACTTCCAAGTGGCACAAGTGCATGGACTAACAACAAAGTGTTCAGAAGGCACATGAGGGTGCCAAGTATCATAATCGCATGAGTTCTGATCAAGATCTAATGGTGAGCATTGTAAGTTAAAGTCAAAGATAATCTCAAAGATATAAATGAAGTGTGTTTGTTCCAAATTTGGAAGCATCAAGATGATAAAAAGTTCTTGATGTTTAATAGTGAGCAAAGGTAAAGACCGAACTACTTCTAAGAAGATCAATAGTGTGTATTTGGTCAAAGTTGCTAGGGAACATGAGATGAGGTCAAATTGATAGATTTTTAGCATAATTAAAGATTAGGATACTATTAAAGAGATATATAGTGCATATTTTATTAAAATATGTGAGGACATGAGATGATGGAAAAGTATTTGATGTTTAACAGTGACCATTAGCATTTGAATTTAACAAAGGGAAAAACTAGTCTATAGTGTTTGAACCATAAATTTTAATCTAGGATGATTTAAAATATGAATTAAAAATAAAATTTGTAGAGGAATTCAATGTACATATATTGAATATATTTATAAGGTTTGAGTGTTTATACAACCAAAGTTATTCATCTCCAAAGTTGACTATGTGTTTAACCATGTTTTGTAAGTGACTCGAGAAGGATATTTTGAGATATTCTGATAGTATTTGGATGTTTCAATGGGACTTAGTTATTGAAGAGTGTTTTAGACACTTTGAGGATGATTTATATGGATTTTGGAGTTTGAAAATTTCTTCTTTAGTATGAAAAAATGCTTAGAAGTTGACTATTTATTTATTCATGGTGTTCTTGTATACAAGGCTAATGTTTGAGTAGATTGAGCATACACATGTGTTTAATGATGTTTGTAATAATTTGATGATGTCTAAGAGGTCATGTGGAGAGGGCCTATGCATTTTTAAATGGTCCTATGTTTCTAATTTTCTCATTGAAGTGATAAAGGAGTGAATAGGTCTACATAAGACATATAAGGGATATTAAGGCCTAATTAAAAGGTGTAGTTGCTTAAGTGTGACCCATAGTTTACATTGGCCAACATATGAGATTGGTATTTATTTATGTTAGATGTATTAAGGGATAAGGAAAGTATTATGGCTGACCAAAAATTTTATATTCATGAAGGCTCTATAAATAGAGAAATCAAAGATGTTGATTTCTAGACTCGTGAGACTGTGAGAAGATAGGGCATGTGTGAGAGTTGTGAAGATATGGAAAGAAGCAAGAGAGTGTGCCCAGTGGATAGTTTATAGAGAAGATCATGTTGATGATTGTGTGTATGAACTATAGGTCATATTTTTGATGTCATAATAGTGCTCTTGCAGGTTTGAAGTTTGAGGATGAGCGAAGAGGCTTAGAGTGATCTAAAAGGATGTTTTGGATGCCTTGAGTGTGAATGAATGATAAATGATGTCTATGTGATCTTGGTGGTTGATTTGAGAGGTAGATTATAGTGTTGTCTATGTGTATGACCATTTGGTCATATATTTGAGGATGTGACAGAGTTCTTGCTGAGAAGTGTAGAGTGATCCAAAAAGTGGTTTTGGATGTTTGTGAGTGTGGGAAGAAGTAAAAGGGCTGTGTTTGTAGGGTGTTCCCACCAGATTGGTAGGAAATCAATGATTAGGAGATGTTCATATCATAGGTGTTTGGAGGGTTCTCAACATCTAGGTCATAAGGACTTAACCATCCATAGGGGCAGGTGCTCCTTGTGAAACAGGTGTTTCACTAAATTTAAGTCAGAAGGACTTGGCCATCCTAGGGACAGGTGCTCTTTGTGGAATAGGTGATTCACTAATGTCGATTCAAAAGGACTTGAACATCACAGGGGTAGTTTCTCCTTTTGGAATGGGTGTTCGACTAAAGTCTCATGTTTATAATACCTTATAAGACAAATAGTCCATGTGTTTGTAGGTTTGAGAGTGGGTTTTATTCCCCATGAGGGTTTCCCACATTAGATGTTGTGTTATGATGTGCATATCTTATTCATTATTTGTATGTGGTCTCCTTGATTTTATGGGAATCTAGTTGCATATGTTTGTTGTGTTGATTCATGAATGCCAATTAATGAATGATAAGTGACCAGAAAGTGAAAGATGGGTTGACTGATTCACCCCCCCTCTAAGTCATCTTGTACCTCTAACATTAAATACACCTACATCATACGATATTAGAGCAAATGATTTGGGAATTATATAGATATACTTATCACCCAAGGCATAGTGAATTGGTATGTGCAACGTAATAAATTCAACTTTGGAAAGGCTTCCTACCTAAAAATTGAAGTATGAAATTTAGACAAAATAATGAAAGGATAAATCGTAGTAAAGAAAATTTACAAAAAAAACATTAAAATAAAACACATTAGTAAATTTAATATAAAAATAAACTTATGCATTTAAAAACTATCATATTGAACCAATTCAAAGAAAAAATATCATTGAAAATTAATATATACATTTTTATATTTCATAAAATTTAAGTCTCTTTTTTTAGTGAGGTCAATTTCTAAGCCCTTTGTAATCATATTTAACTTCAAACATCTATCTTTAATTTTAATTTTATATTACATGTTTATCAAATTCAACTTAAATATGATATAGACCAAAAATGGTAATGCATAATCAAAATTTTATTAGATAAATAGAAATATAAAATAATCGACACTAGGTAGAAATACAACTTGAAATGTTGATAGTTATGTACATGATTTATAGGTTGAATGTGATACAATATATATAACCACTACATTACTTCATAATTTTTTTTTAAAAATGACTAAAATATTATTATATACTAATGTGAAAGGCAAGGAGATAGTTTTCACATTACAAGAACAACAACTACTCACTTCATAACTATTCAAATTCTCCATTTTGTTGCAAGACAATTGCACAAATCATGATTGATAACATGAGAGCTATGTGCCCTCAATGAAGAAGAGTTAGGAATTTTTGGTACAAAAAAATGTGATCAAAGTGGTCCTAATGTTGATGGTGAAGATAACACATGGTCATTGTTATATCATGAGTTAATCAAAGTCTAACCTCCTATATTTTTTTCTCCTTAATGAAAAATAATGGTCCCCATTGCATGAAGTTATAGAAGAAGACACAAATAGTTTTTAGAAGCTTTGAATTTGTTAACCATTATCCTTTATAATATACATGAACTTATTTTATGATATAGTAGAGAGAGATATTGATTTGTCTAGCATGTTTGACTCTAGTGTCAATTATTTGATCTTTTTATGTTAGTATGTTATATTCATGATGAATATTTTTTTGTTGAAGTGGTTTTGCAACATATGATATGTCCAAAAAAGATATAAAATATTGAATCAAGGATTTTCATTGAATATTTATTGAGATAAAAATAATTATCTTCAACCTATTTAGTAATTTTGGATGATCTATACTGAAGTAGATAGACAAAGCTTACCATAAGGTATTATGAGTCTTTCCTTCTCGAAATGAATCCATAATCCATGAATAACATGAAATATGTGTGGTGATTAAGGTTGATCATTTAATATATTTTATTTATCATTAATCTTATGCATAGTGATGTGAAATTATTGCTAAATATATTATATATTCTCAATGAGTTTAACAACTTTATCAAATTCCCTTTGAGTTGAAAGAGTTTTTATTGTTGAAGGTGACATAGGATAAACTACATCAATGGGTGTTATTGATATTTTTATCCCAAAAATATATAAAATATCAAGTATCCTAAGGGAAACCCCTTAATTTTTTGGAAAAAATGCCTTGAATTGCCTCAAAACACCCATTTTCCTAAGCCTACAGAATCTAGAGATTGGACTGCAATTTGGAATTTGCAAAATTACAAATTTATTCTTAGAATCTAGATCCTACAATGTATTATCTAGTGAAATCCAAAGATATTAATGCAATTTTAAAATTAAAAATTGCAGCCAGACCTCTGCATCCCACAATACACTAGCTGGTGGAAACTAGAAACCTACTTATAATTTACAATTTGCAAAATTACAAATTATAAGTGTTCTACTTCACACAAACCAATACCATAAAGAAACCAAAACTCAAATTGAAATTTTAAATTTGTAAAATTTAAAATTGTAGGTAGAGTTCCACTTCCCGTGTAACACTCCAACTAGAATCTAAAACTTGAAGAACAATTTGCAATTTATAAAATTGTAAATTGTAATCAAAGTTTCACTTCTTGTAGATCACCTTCTTATGAAATATAGAACTCTAAGTGAGATTTTAAATTTAAAAAATTACAAATTATCTCTTGAGTTTTTCCTTCCCATTTTCAAATTTCAACCTAACCTAGCCCATAGAATTTGGAGGTCATTGTGAAATTTGTAAATTTGAAAAATTGCAAAAGTGTTTCTAGACTTTGAATCTCTACCAACCACCACCATTAAAGCATTAATTGTAGGGGGTATATATAAATTAGAGTAAGGTTTGTTTAAATCATTATTTAATTTTCTAATTTGAGTTAGATCTATAAAATGACCTTAAACCATGACCTCACACCTTCAACCTTGAAAACCATGACCTCAAGACATGTGTTATGCTGCAAGCAATGTCATGCCACCATTGAGAAATTACATGGAATTTATTTGAAATCCTTTGTGTGTTTTATTAAAATACATAATTTCCTAAAATTTGATCTTGTTGTTAAGTTGTTTTCATATTTATGCATTATTTATGGATTTGATTAAATTTTCTAGGGTTTCTTTGTGTTGCATATGTATCATCTAGTTTAGGGTTATTTTTGTAGTATTGTTGTTTTCCAAATTCTCATGCATTTCAAAATCAGTTGAGATCCTAGGGCTTCCCCCCCCAAGTTTCATAGTGAAAATCTAGGTCTTTCAATTTTGAACCAATGGATATTACTAGTATATCCCCAAAAACTAGTTGAGAATATTCCTTGTTTGATACCTCCATAGTCCCTATGAACTTTTGATGTGCAAATCACACCTCCCATCCCCACAGGATTTCAACCTAAAAACTACAACCTATAACCTTATGGACATTCCTATTACTTAGAACATCTCCAAGTTCTATAGAATTTACACCTATAACTCACACCTCCAATATTTATCATAGATTCCAACCTACTTTTATAACTCCACTTTCTCATGGAATTTTCACCTGTATATAACAACTTCACGTTCCATTAGATTTTCCACCTACTTTTAACACTTGTAAATCCTATAAAATTTTTATTTAATTTTCCCTCAATAGTCTCTTTAGAATCCATATCTGAGAAAGAGATGAAGTTTAAATCTAAAGGACCCAATGTCACTCTTAGTCTAAAATCAAACATAATTGAGATTATAGACACAGACCTAGGTCACATTAACCCAGGTGACTTTTGGACCGGGATCAATTCATAATTCAAGAATGACTAGATTGAAAGGATCTATGACTCCAAACTACCCCTAATAGTAGTTTTCTCCTTATCTATATAAAGTTATGAGCTGGTAATTACAATAGCATAACATTTTGATGCTGACAAGAGATAAGTGTTGAATGATAAAGGGGAAGGATTCTAATTTTGGACCTAGATTTCATTGACTCCATGTTTATGATACCAAAATTTGAGAGTTATCTAGATATAACTCTAGAATCATCCAAAAAATTCTTTCAAGATAACTGTTTCTATGCTAATTTTGCTTTCTACATTCAAGAGAAGAATTAAGAAACTAAGAGATGGTCAAGGCTTGATGTGTACCTGGATGTAGTTGTGCACACCGTAATCCAGACGCTGTGAGAACTCTTCTTTGGCTGTGGAGGAATGACACCTGCAAAGAAAAGAGACTTGGATAAAAGAAGGCGTTAGATGGATAGATGGCGGGTTGCCAAGCGAAAGCTTGATCCCAAAAGTATGAAGACTTCCTTAAGGGATATCAACCCACTAGTCAATAGAAAGAATGTCTGATAAATAGCAGAATGTTAAAAGACTGAAATGATAAAAGATGAAAATGAAAAGGAAGCAAAGGCTTACCTGAAAGATGCTGTCGAACTGGTCACAATCGCCAGTGTCGGTGGTCCTACTGGCATCGATTGTTGAGGTCTGCCGACGTCAGTTAGTCTGCCAACGTTGGTAGGGGAAATAACTAACATCGGTTGGGGCATTTAGCTTGGACGGGGTCTAGTCAGGTCTGTGGACAGGGTCTGGTCAGGGTTTGGGTTTGTTTGAGTGGTCTGAGACAAAGTTTTGGGCTTGGTTGAATGGTCTGGGGTCTGGGAGTCTGGTTGAATGGGTAGAATGTATGGTTCAACAGAGGATGGAGGCAATAGGGAGATGGAGAAGTAAAGATTTGGGTCTAAGAATAGTCTGGTCTGGGGGGTAGGAAGTGAATCTAATTCATAATACTTAGAAGCAAATAACTAGAAAACACAAAGAAAACATAGATAATATACTTACCTGTGGCTGGCAGAAGGTGTGCTGCTGAAGATACCCATCCCTGCTGTTGGTGTTGCTGGTGTGAAAACCCTATTGTTGATGTAGAAGTATGATGTAGAATACCTGTTGCTACACCTGAAGGAGAGAGTGAGAGGCTTGACTGAGAGATTGGCAGATTGACGGATGGTTGAAGACTCTAGATTCCAGATTCGTGATTAGCTCCCAAGATTCAGAATTTGATTAGAATTTGTGATTAGCCATGGATAGGGTCAGAAGATGTTTTAAGTAAACTGACGTCGGCGATCCCGCCGGCGTCAGTCGATAGTTGACCGACGTCGGTGGGTGGAAAATGGTTAAAAGGGCCAACAACCCCATTTTCCATCCGCCAAGTGCATAGTCAGTGGAAGAATTGTCGAAGGTTAAGATAAATATGCACAAGAGTTTGTTAGGTGGTTAGAGAGAAGTAAGAATAGGTCTAGGGTGAGTCATAAGATGGGAATTAGTCCAAGGCGAGGTGTCCTAGGCGAGGTGTCATGGGTGATGTGTCCAAGGAGGGGGGTTAATTCAAAATAAGTTTATTATTTTAAATTAGTAATTGCATGTTTTAGGAATGGGTTAGGAATGGACCAAGGGGGAAGGTGAACAAGGGTTAGACACTATTTAGGTGTCTACATTTTCCCCTTTTTGTCTTGTTGTTTGCTCTAAACGAACTGCAAGACAAAAATAGGAGTCAGTTGCCCCAGGTATGGGATAAGGTTTGATTTTGTCTTGTTGGTTATTCAAGTGAACTGCAAGACAAAAATAGGTGAGGGTTGGTTGCCCCAATTATGGATGAGGTATCCCCCCTCAAAGTAGTAGATGAGTGAAGGGAACTTGGAATCGGGTGCTGATTTGATAGAGAGTGGATGAAAAGGGTGAAGATAGAGGGAGAACGCTACAAAAGTTGTGATTGCGTGTACACCACTTCACGAGGATGGTCAGGTCAAATTGTCGCAGGTCGAGGGTCAAGGAGTGCCAAAATTGAAATAACTGGGCCCCAGCATTTAGTCATCTACTGATTGGGTTATTCAATCTAAGCTGAAGCTCCAATGGTCATCGTGTTCCAGGTATCCCAAGCTTAGGAAGTGCTCCCAAAAATATGAAAATGTCACAAGTAGTGCGGATCAACTGGCTTGCGATCCTATACTTGTGAAGGTCAAAAGTTTGCACACAATTTTGCTAACCAATCATGAGGTAGCATATATGCAAAAACAACCAAGGCAAAATTGCTTTTGAAAGTAGTCGCAGTTAGAGGAGATGGTCATGATCTTTAAGGTCTGGTGGTCGATGGATGGATGCAAAAGTGATCTCAATTGTGCCCCAGGGGGCTAAAATGATGTGGTCTAAAGGACTGACTGATTGGGGGCATGATTTTGGGGCAACAAAGAAAAAAGGAGGTTGGAAAGATGCCAACATCAGTTAGAGAAATCGACGTCGATATCCAAAAATGGTCGATGTCAGTAGAGTTCGGCCGATGTCGACGGATTAGGGCACGCCGATGCCGACGTCGATGGCCTGCCAAATTTGACAAAACTGGATTAGCAGCCCACTAAAAGTCATTTGTGATTATTTGACTAAGAGAGAAAAAAGTGCTCTGGATTCAAGTGATTGAAAGTGACCTAGAGTTAACTGGAGAAGCGGTGAGGTGGCAGATAGGCATTAGTGGAGAGAGGGAGCGAGTTGGAGAGTGATTGGAGGTTCAAGAGTCAGTCATGGGCCAGCAGGAGTTTGAGGCAGAAGTGATGACAGAGGGCAATAGAGGACCCGTGGTAGGTCCACCACCAGCGGCACCCATCGTGCCACCACACCGGCGATGTCGAGATGAGGTAGGAGGGCCCTGAACCTTATTTGGACATTTTTTGTTTTGAATTTAGTTTTTGAAATTTTTGGTTGCTTTAGGTAGAAATTGAGGGGGGAGGGTAGCTAGGAAGGTGGGTGGAGAGTCTAGGATAGCTTAGGGATGATTTAGGAGTGGTTTGGGGGTGTTGGGGAGTCCACAGGGGGAAGCCCTAAATTTTAGGGTTTGCCCCGTTCGGCCCTAGGGCCAAAATAGTCACCGACATCGGCGGGTTCACCGTCATCGGCCGACTAGTGACTGGCATCAGTCACTCACTTGCCAATGTCGGTCATGAGTTGACCGATGTTAGTTATGTGAGTTCCGTCATCGGCACGCTAACTGATGTTGGTGGCTGCCTGGTTAGAAAGGGTGGTGAAAAATGGTCAAGTCAAAAGGTTGAAGCTATGCCAAGGGCTTCCTGGGTGTCAGGTTAAGCATAAATGGTCAGAATGGTTGGTAAAATAGGAAGAGTAGGAATAGTTTTAACATGAGATTGACTGTGGATGGATGCAGGTGAGGCAGACTCTGATGCTGCGGGATCACCTCCTGACCTTGCTAACGTGGATGCATGGAGGCATGACAGTTGAGGAGTGGGCACAGATGAGCACAATGGGGCTAGGCAATCTGAGATGCTACTATAGAGTGGTGCGGGATGCAAGCCTCATGGTGGCATTGATCGAGCGGTGGGACCATGCCACCAACACCTTCCACCTGCCCACGAGCAAGATGACGGTCACAGTCAAGGATGTGTACCAGATTTTGCGGCTGCCAGTACACAAAGCAGACCTATATGCGTGCTCGAGAAAGGCACATGACATTCACATGGTTATGTTATTTGGGGAGCACATCACGGAGACGAGCTACCATTTAGCGAGTTTTGCTTATGAGCCTTTATATGTGGCAGATAAGGGCGCACATCAACTGGCAGTTCTGATGATGATCGGCATCACAGTCTATGCATTACCAGATGCAAAGGGAGGTAGGTTCTTGGTGGCCATGACTGGGGTTTTGATGGACATGCTGGAGTAGCAGACAGTGTTTGCCTGGGCACCCATCTTTTTAGCCCAGGTATACAGAGAGCTATGGGGCATCAGTCGGCGATGACGGTACAGTCTGTGTGTAGGCCACCTTCTACACTGTTGGGCATACGAGCATATTGTGGTTACCTAACCTCTCAGCCTCCCAGTGGTGATCCAGGTTAGTTTTAGGGTCAAATTCAGGCGATGGCATGAGGTGATGGCATAGACACGGGTGGATGGAGTGGTCAGGGATATTGATCACTATCGAGGGGTACTGGAGGCCCTGATTCCAGCAGATATCATCTAGAGACCATACTTGGTGTATCCAACATTCAGAGACCAGGGCGAGCAGATGGTCGAGACTCAGAGCATGCGATGGGTCAGAGGTAGGTGAGCTGGTGAGCTTGAGAGGATCCCAGCAGAGAGAGTGCGGTGCCAGTACGGGCTGCTACAGGATGTACCTCTTGCATTCCCATAGTACAGGTGGGATGATATAGAGGCGCCGCTCCAATTGCCAGAGGAGATAGAGGAGCCAAATTTTGAGGAGTTGCCAGTAGGACCTGGGGTGGCTGACCTAGGTTGTATAGAGGCCTACACGATGTGGTGGGCAGGGTAGTACATAGGCATACAGGTGGGTCCCCAGTCGGATCTATAGGCTGTCATGAGGGAGCAAGATACAGCCCATGAGGAGAGAGACACAGTGCGATAGGAGAGGGATGCGGCACAGGCTTAGGTGACCATTTTGCAGGGATAGGTCACAGCTTTGCAAGTGTAGCTGGCGGGGGTGACAGGACAGGTGACAGAGATGACAGGTCGGGTGGCAGCATTGACAGGGTAGGTCACTCTGTTAAAGGGATAGCTGGCTGCAGCCCAAGCACAGGGAGTGGCAGGTCAGAGCTTTGGAGGGCAGGGCCCATTGCAGTAGCCATCTCAGTAGTCAGCATTTTCACAGGGGGTAGGACAGTCAGCATCGGTGCAGCTAGGTCAGCCACAGCCACAGGGGTCAGGACAGGGCACATCAGCAGGGCAGATGGGTCCACCGCAGACTGTATCTCTAGTTAGATATAGTGATGTGCTGGATGAGATTGCGTATTATGAGAGGGCCATTAGGGGGTTCCCTCAAATACAATGATACTTAGAGATGAGGGCAGAGTAGAGTTGACAGCGGTCTATGTCTCGAGCGACGACTTTTGGGTCTCACAGATGGCACAAATCAGAGGGGGGAGAGGATACAGCATCTTCCCGGCCACCACCACCACCACTACAGCCATAGCCTTAAGGGCAGACTTTGAGATTTAATTTTTGATGTATATACCGGCCTGCGAGCCGTTGATGGGAGATGTATGAGAGTGAGACAGAGGCACAGATTGTGTCAATGTAAAAAAGATTTTGATATATATATGATGATGGTTTTGGATCATTGATGTGTTATGGATGTTGTTGAATGTTTAATGTATTGAGCATTTTTTATTATGATGATGATGCATGTTTTGATATTATGTTTATGTTATGATGATTAAATGTGATGATGATAATGTTATGGTCAATGATTATAATGATGATGTTTAATATAATGATGCGTTGTGATAATGCTAATAATGAGAATGGTCATGACTTTTAGATTAGATGATGATGCATAAGGATTATGTGATAGTGATATTTATGTTATGACTTGCGGATTATATGATGTGAATGCTTAAGTGTGTGATGATGATAATGTGGTTGTGATTAATGATTATGATATAAATGATGAAAATGATTATGCTAAAGATTATGAAAATATGTGATTGGTTGTGATGTGATTGGCAGGTGACGAGAGAAGGAGATGGAAGAAAGTGATGAAGAGAATGGCCGAGCTAACCCCAGAAGACCCCATGTCAACTGAGTGCTGCCTACATAGCCCCTGTCGTTAGGGCCTCAGGCCAATGTAGTTCTCCCAAGAAGGGAGGAAAAAGATTGAAGTGGTAGATTTTGGTCATGATAAGGATATAGCATTTCCCATATGTCTGAGGGTACATGCTTGAAATGACAAGGAGGAGATGATGCTACAGCCTTTTCCAAATGGTGTAAGCTGTAACACTGGTCGGGGTTTTTCATCCCTAGCAACTATCCATATTCATGATGGATGCTTGCTAAAAATGAATTGCAGGTCGATTTATGTTTCAGTAAGTAATGGTTTATGCTTGACATAAATTGTGTGGTTGATAGTTTCCATATATGTTGATGTCTATGGAAATCAGAATAAGTAGGTTATGTGAGTGGTTTGAAAAGAGTCGGATTGAATCGTCTTGACACATTATGTGGTTGAATGTGACCAAAGTGTAGGCAGAAAGTAAAAGGCATAAGCACCATTTTATTGACAAGGACCAAAATGACAGCATAGATAGGGGTTGTTAGAACCAAGAGCCCCATTTATGCGTTGCATCATTGACCATAGTTATGTTAGAGCGGTAATCAAACCACTTTTGACATTAAAGTGAGATCGAAGTCCCTTGAGTAGGTGATATGATAGGAGGGAAAGGGTAACCCGTTTTTAGAGTATGAATAACTTTGCCCCTTTTTATAGGAGACCCTGAGACAACTACAAGTCAAGTCCATGACCCATTTTTTTTTTTTGAGAGTGGACTGATCAATGCAGGAAGTCCACATAAAGATGTCACTTGTTTGGTGGTCATTTGTGAAGCTGATCAATGTGGGAAGCTTCTAAGAAAGTGTTGTTTGTAGCAAGATTTAGTCATAGCCATCCTTCGAGGGAGTGGTCTATACTTTGCTTTATAGATTTAAGGTCTTTTGAATAGCTATCCTTCAAGGGATCAGTCTATTAGCTACATCAATGATATTATAGCTGTCTTTTGAGGGAGCAGTCTACTTTTTGATTTGGTTTTGTGACCTTGGATATTTTAACATCTTGATTTAGTTTTGACAGAATATTGAGTCATGGATAAGACTTATAGAAGGTCAAGGGCTCCTTTTTATTAGGACGAAGCATCTGTACATCATAAAAGGGTTGTAGAGGATTTTGTTAAGGGAAAAAGGGTGGAATGGATTGAGGATTAAAAGGACAAGGGTTGCTCAAGGGACGAGCTCAAGTTAAATGTCAAGTGGACGAGTACTTGACTAACAATAGAATGGTCGCAGATGCAAAGCATTAAGAGGCTTAGGTTCTGGTCGGCCTTCAAGAGAAGATAGACGATAAGTCCCTGATCCATACTTGTGCGTGATGATATAAGGTCTGAGTCAATTAGGAGCAAATTTGCCCCATTTGCCTCTTCGAGATTGGTCACGATGATTGATGACGGTTTGAAAAAGTGATAAGTGCTTGGTTGGTTGATGTTTGATAATTGAGGTTTGGTCAAGGTTTGGTTGATGCTGGTCGGGGTCATGATAAGAAGGTTGATTGATGGTTGGTCGAGACTTGGTCGAAGTTTGGTCAAACGTTTGGTCAAAGTTGGTCGAATGTTTGGTCGAAAGCTTGGTTAAATGTTTGGTCGAGGTCAGGATAAGGTTGGATTCCCCCAGTCACTTAGGGAGAATGTTGGATAAATTGGTCAAGGTCAGTTGAGGCTTGGTGGCTAAATGGACTGTGTTGATGTCGAATAATGGGGTCAAAGGTGGCAAAGGGACCATAGTCTGGCGTGGAGATCCTGATTTAGGTGATGAGGTTTGAGAGGCATGGGTCGGTGTTGATAATTTGTCGAAGAGGTGATCAAGAGGGTCCTTGATTAGAAGGGAATCCTTTCTCCGTTATTGACGAATGATAGCTTTGAGAGTGCAACAGCGCTCAGTGTCATGTCCCAGAGTGTGATGATAATGGCAGAATTTAGAGTTGTCAAACCAAGATGGCCTTGATCTGAGAGTTGATGAGTGGGGTGGTGTTGAAGGTTTGTTGATAATGTGGTCGAGAAGAAGGGTGTCATTTCCCAGACATTGGTGAACGACAACCTTGAGGGCACAACAATGCTCAGTGTCGTGTCCAAGCGTGCAGTGATATGCACAAATGTGAGTGTCATCAAACCAAGGCAGTTTTAGTCTGAGAAATTGATATGGTTTAAGAGGTGGAAGATAGATACGAGAGGACTGCAACAATTGCCATAACAGCAAGGCATAAGAACCTGCTAATGGGTCTGGATATTTTGTTATAGTGGGGGTTGATGACTTTGGTTTTGGATGCGTAGGAGGCATAGGTTGATGGTTTGGAAGAGATATATGTCTGAGGGGTTGAGGGAGTAATGGAGGCAACTTGCCTCTGTGAAGTATGGGAGTAGGAAGAACTCCTATTAAAGTGGATGAATGTGGGCCCAAGATTGAAGGTAATGAGGAAGGTGGGGGAGGAGTCCTCTGGTGTGGTCTAGTGGCCTTCTTTGGTTTGTGTTGAGGGCCACCTTTGTGTGAGGCAAGGTTAGATGCAAGTTTGAGTTTAGATATGGATGGAGGTGAGTGAGATGTAGCAATCTCAGGCAAAAGGCAAGAGGAAATCGTGACTGGGTCTTCCTCGTTTGAAATGGGTGGTGGACTGGGTCTTCTCTTGGTGGAGAAGAAATAAGAGAGTGCGGCTCCTCAAGAGAGAAGAAGGCAGGGATGATCGTGCCTTCTACTTGTGCTTGAGGAGTAGGCAAGGTAAGGTCTTCAGATGAAGGTAAGGCTAATGGCGTTGGCATGGTCGAGGTATCCTCTAGTATGAGAAAGGTAGATGGAGGACTAATAGGAGAAGAAAGTTCTTCATCCTGTGATGGAGGAGGTTGGTCAAGGACAAGAGGCAAAATAGTGTTGATTGTGTGAATATTATGGTCATGAGAGTCATTAGTTGTGGTTTGGATGTTGTTTTGAGTAGGTGGATGGTTTGGAAATGGTTGTTTGAAGATGTTGATGTTTTGATTTGGCGGGGCATTTAGTTTATCTAAAATAAGATCCCCCTTGTCGATCATGTCTTGGATGATGTTCTTAAAGGTTCGGCAATTGTTGATGTCATGGCCGTGGATACAATGAAAGTGACAGAAGTCGGCCTCCCTATACCATGTAGGGAGGGCTTTTGAAGGGTCAAATTGAGGTGGTCAGATTGGAGGGAGATTAAGGACCCCCTGCTTGAGTAGTTTTTCCAAAATGGAAGCGTATGATTCTCCAAGTGGAGTGTATGAACGCTGGATGTACCGTTGTTGGAATTGTTTGGTGATGCTTGGAGATGTAGAAGGTTGAGGGTAATTAGTTGTCGTCGAAGATGGTGATCTAATGACCATAGTGTTAGCCACTCCTTTGGGTTTGGAGTTGGCAGAAGAAGAAGGTCTAGAAGAAGAAGGGTCATTGGCTTTTGCATTGTTATTACGCAATTTGACCTTATCCTCTTCAATGGCACAGAGTTCAAGCTTTCGAGCCATGGTGAAAGCTTCATCAAAAGTGCAGAATGTCTGAACCTGCAAGGTAAAAGAGATGTGCTTGGCACATGCTCGAGAAAAGAGCTCAGATTGAGGCAAGGAGAAGGAGAGCTGGTTAATCAAGCCTCTCCAACGGGCGACAAAATTGATTATTGATTCGTCATTGAATTGCCTGGTGGAGTAAAGGTCTGTGATTGAGACTTGTTTGGTGATGTTGATAGAAAAATGGTCCAGAAATAATTGGGTAAGTTGAATGAATGAAAAGATAGAATGTCTGGCAAGAGAGCTATACCAGTCAAGGGCGGAGCTAGAAAGGGACATAGGGAACGTGCATAAAAGTAACGCATCGTCATGGGCAATAAGATAGCAGGCATGTCTAAATGCTCGTAGATGTTGTTGCAGGTCCTCCTTACTCTGGAAGTGAGTGAATTTAGGAAGCTCCCATTGGTTGGGGTATGGTCGAATAGGGACAGAAGGATGAATGGGCTCGTTGCAAATTTGCTCATATGAGAGAGCATTGCGTGAACCAGAGATAGAGGTCTCGAGACTGGACATTTTATCCATCAGCATTTTAATGACGTCTACTGATGGATTGGTGGATGGAGTGCCCCCTAGGTTGTAGGGTGCTTGAAAGAGGCTAGAGGAGGCATACGATGTAGTCAGTTGTACCAGTAAGGGGGCAACATACGGATGACTAGTCGTAGGGACATAAGTGGAGGCTAAAAGTGGTTGAGTTATGAAGGTCGAGGGTATAAGTTGACTAGATACTACCAAGGGTGGTTGTGTGATGGCACTGGTAGAAGGATAGGTTGGCACTCCTGCATTCATGGGCACAAGAGTGTGAGGGGTCGAGACAATCAAGTTCTGGTATGATGTAGAACTTGGTTGAATTGCGTGTGGTTGAGGGGGTAATGGAACCCCGATGGAGGTTGGTCTAAAAATGGATGGGGAGGCCAAACTTTGCATATTAGCCATGGTCGGGTAAACGGTTGAGGCAAAATGCTGGGTAGCGGACGGTGTTAATGTCATCACCGCTTTACCTGAAAGGTCTCGCGTTGGGTCTCTTGCGAGATAGTTTTGGAGGGCTGTGACATTGAGGTCCAAGAATCTTTCAAAATCTTGGTCCCCTTCAGGGATGATGGGAGTCTGAGTCGGGGTCAATCGTGTAGGAGTTCTTTCAGTCTCTGAGTGGAACTCCATGATAGGATTGGTTAGGGACGAGAGAGCGTGGTTAAGAAGAGGGTCAGGTCCCAAAAACTGTGTGTTTTCAATTTCAAAAACTCAGAATGAGGTTTTGGCAGAAAAAGGGGTCAGGTTTTAAGTTGCTATTTTGGAAAAAAGGACTGTGATAGTGACCGACGTCGGTTGAAAAACCGATGTCGATAAGGGAAAATGGCCGATGTCGGTCAGATAACCGATGCCGGTGGAGGAAGGTGGCCGATGTCGATGAAAAAGTCGATGCCGGTGACTGTGGTTTCCAAAAACTCAAAAAAATTTGAAGATTCTTGGAAAAAAGGAAGAGAACGTCCTCACTAGCTCAAAAAACCAAATAAGCACAGAAAAATAGAGAGAGAGACAGACAGGTCCTAAGCGTTAAATCCTAAGAATTAACTTTTTAGAATCCTGTGGCTTATGCCTTAAAGTGATGTTTGGGAGGTTGGCTGTTAGAAGGGTCCTAGAAAAGGTAGTCTATGGATGGTTTCAGGTTTTGTTTAGGTGCTCAAGAAGTCTGGGTTAGGTTCCGTACATGGCCTGGTGCTAAGGAGCAAGCTCCCCTCACTTCACGAGTCCAGTGGTTAGCTAGTCTCACTTAGCCAAAATATAATTTCCCTATAGTTTAGACTCTGCCAGAGAATAGAGTGGGCTTTCCCCTTGGTGGTGAAATCCAAGTAGGATCGTCGGGATGGGTAAGGTATCCACTGAGTGATGAAATCCCAGTCGGGCCTTGTCTCAAGTGAGTTTTATGTTTAATTTAGTGCACGTGGTCTTGTTGTGTAACATCAAGTGATCTACGATTTATTCAATATGCGGTTTACTAATTACTAAGTGTGGACTAAGAAATACAAGAAAGCAGGAAATGGAATGCAGTATATTTTAAAGCCCCAAATCAAAATGTTAAATTGGAATGAAAACAAGTTTGAGAAAGGGTTTAAAGAAAATGATTTTTTGACTAGTCTAGAAATGCAAGAAAAGAAAGAAAAAGTTCTTTTTATTCCTGCTTATGATGTCTTTAGAAAAGAAGAAAGAGGTGAAGAGGGAGAAACCTAATGCACCTAAATGAACAAAGAGGGAAAGGAACCCAAGGAAGGCCCTAAAGGTCCCATCGGGCGTGCCAGAATGTTTCTATGCTAATTTTGCTTTCTACATTCAAGAGAAGAATTAAGAAACTAAGAGATGGTCAAGGCTTGATGTGTACCTAGATGTAGTTGTGCGCATTGTAATCTAGATGCTGTGAGAACTCCTCTTTGGCTGTGGAGGAATGACACCTGCAAAGAAAAGAGACTTGGACAAAAGAAGGCGTTAGATGGATAGATGGTGGGTTGCCAAGCAAAAGCTTGATCCCAAAAGTATGAAGACTTCCTTAAGGGATATCAACCCACTAGTCAATAGAAAGAATGTCTGATAAATAGCAAAATGTTAAAAGACTGAAATGATAAAAGATGAAAATGAAAAGGAAGCAAAGGCTTACTTGAAAGATGCTGTCGAACTAGTCACAGTCGCCGGCATCGGTGGTCCTACCGGCATCGGTTGTTGAGGTCTGTCGACGTCGGTTAGTCTGCCGACGTCGGTAAGGGAAATGGCTGGTGTCGGTCAGGGCAGTTAGCTTGGATGGGGTCTAGTCAGGTCTGTGGACAGGGTCTGGTCAGGGTTTGGGTTTGTTTGAGTGGTCTGAGACAAAGTTTTGGGCTTGGTTGAATGGTCTAGGGTCTGGGAGTCTGGTTGAATGGGCAGAATGTATGGTTCGACAGAGGATGGAGGTAATAAGGAGATGGAGAAGTAAAGATTCGGGTTTGGGAATAGTTTGGTCTGGGGGGAGATTGGAAGTGAATCTAATTCATAATACTTAGAAGTAAATAACTAGAAAACACAGACAATATACTTACCTGTGGCTGGCGGAAGGTGTGCTGCTGAAGATACCCATCCCTACTATTGGAGTTGCTGGTGTGAAAACCCTATTGTTGATGTAGAAGTCTGATGCAGAATACCTGTTGCTGCACCTGAAGGAGAGAGTGAGAGGTTTGACTGAGAGATTGGCAGATTGACGGATGGTCGAAGACTCCAGATTCTAGATTCGTGATTAGCTCTCGAGATTCAGAGTTTGATTAGAATTTGTGATTTTTGTGATTAGCCGTGGATAGGGTCAGAAGACGATTTAAGTAAACTGATGTCGGCGATCCCACCGACGTCGGCCGACAGTTGACCGACGTCAGCGGGTGGAAAATGGTTAAAAGGGCCAACAACCCCATTCTCCATCCGCCAAGTGCATAGTCAGTGGAAGAATTGTCGAAGGTTAAGATAAATACGCACGAGAGTTTGTTAGGCGGTTAGAGAGAAGTAAGAATAGGTCTAGGGTGAGTCATAGGATGGGAATTAGTCCAAGGCGAGGTGTCATGGGTGATGTGTCCAAGGAGGGGGGTTAATTCAAAATAAGTTTATTATTTTAAATTAGTAATTGCATGTTTTAGGAATGGGTTAGGAATGGACCAAGGGGGAAGGTGACCAAGGGTTAGACACTATTTAGGTGTCTACAATAACAACATTGGATGTCAGAGAGTGATGAACAAGTAGTGGCTACGAATTCTTAAGGTTACATCCACCAAATTTTTTAAGACATTGATAAGGACTGATTTCAAGGATGAGGTAGGAGATGTAATTATATTACTGTATAGGGCCATTAGTTGTCCTAATGTAAATATCTTATAAGATTAGATGTATAGTAGATATGGGTTATTCATGAGAATAAACAATACATCCATTAGGCACAACTTATCAGTGAATCCCTCCAAAAGTAGTTGATGGAGGTGCAAACTATAGGAAAATTCTATATGATCTCCTACCTAGTATATATATTGTCCAAAGGGAGATATTTCCCAAGGCTCAACATAGTGTCCAATGAGGTAAATAAAGTGTTTAACTATTACCCTAACCTCACTTTGGAGGAAATAGAACAACACTTTGGATGCAAACAAACAACACTTTAAGAGAGTCAATGATGCATTCATCCACTGCATCATAATAATGTTCGATAAGGAACTAGAGAGAAAGAGATTCTATGATGTAGCTGTTGGCTAAATTTTGGCCCACATATAGAACTTGACATTGCAGTAAAGATTTTAGAGGCTTTGGTGTAGAGAAAGAAGGTAAGAAAAGTTTATGTTGAATAAAGGATCTAAAGTTCTATATGGAATGAATGGTCCAAAGATCTCAAATTGCTCACAAAGATTTTGAAACACTTTAAGCTTGCTTAAAGTGAAATCTAACTTATCTACAGAGCAAGAAACTAGTTCTTAAGTGGGTTTCATGGTATTCAATAAATTTAGGGTCATGGACAAGCCTACATAAGCCTCAATAAATTATTTGGAGCTTCAAAGGTTCAAGAAAAGGTCCCTAGCTTAAGCCTAAGTGAGCCAAACTATCATTAAGACATCATGCAAGAACAAATGGAATAGTTTACTTGCACATTTTATAAATGTGCTTATAAATCCTTGAATGACTAGTGGATCACACACAAAGAAATTTATTCATGCTAGAAACATGCTCTAAAAGTTTCATGTCCATGTGAGCTTTATATCCTAAGTTATGAAGCTTCAAAGTGGAACGTACAGAGCAAGATGTCTGTGAGAGTGTCAAGTTTGACCTTCACAAAATGACTATTTGGATTCAAAAATTCCTTAAAAGGTTTAAATTTGATCAAGATAAAATGGTATACATAATATCTCATACTAACACATGTGATCTAACGGTTCGCATTGAGGTCAAACAAGTCAAAATGTCTCTAGGTTAAAATCACTTAAAAGGTTGTAGGTTAGACAAGATCTAATAGTGTAGATTCATCAAACAAAGATTTGATAGTATGTATTTACTGACAAGGTGGGTCTAAGCTAGGTCAATGATCAATATTTAATCATACTAATGATCTAATAGTGTGTGAGAACTGATAGAAAAATGGGCCCAAATAGATCAAAGGCTTGCATTGCTTCGTACATCTTGATCCAACAATGCATGATAAGGTCAACATGTCAAAGGATATTAATGACAAGAAACTGAGGGTCCATGTTCATTCATATCAAGGATGTCAATGGTGAACAATAATTCAAAAATGTCAAGATTTGATAGTAGGGATCTAAGAGGCCAATGGGAGTAAAGATAAATTAGAGCATTTTGATTGGCCTAAGCAATATTTTATGGACAAAGTTAAACTAGAGGAACCAATTTTTGACCAAAGCAAATGGGTCGTGTAGGATCATCATTCCACCATTAGATCTCAATCAAACACCATGGAGTAGGCATAGCCATGCATTTAGGTATAAAAAACATAAAGGGACCACTATTAAGGCTAAATACATACCTTTGATTCATAAATTTATATCATGTAGGGTTATGTCTATGACTATGTTCATCATTCTTAAAGGGATCCATGCATATGGTGGATTCTCGATCTTTGTAGAGACAAAATGGGTCTATTTGGACCTATTTGGAAGAAAAAGGCTATGTAGTCTCTAGGTTTGCATTATCATGATAACTATAGGAAAACCAATAATCTTAGATTCATTTTCTACCTATAAAATGGACCTATGATCCAAACATTTGAATGGAGCAGATGTGAGATTAATGTAAAGGGTCCTCATCCTTCAACATGGACATATTTCTAAAAAATAGTCATCTAAAGCATATGGGACCATGATTCTATCAAATCCATGAGCATGAAAGTTTTGCCTTTAGTTGGAGATGGTGTGGAAGATCAAAGAAAAGGATCTAATGGTTTGGACTTGTAGCTAGGTGCATTCAATGCATCCTCAAAACCTTTGGGGACTTTCCCACTCAGTAAGCCATGAGCAGTGTCTTGATTGATAAAAAAGGTAGTAAGGCATTCAATGGGGAAAAGGGTGGTAGCTCAAGCTTAATTAATGATTCAAGATGGTGTATTCCCCTTTTAATGGTGTGATCCCACTTTACATTTCTCTCTCCCTTCTCTTACATATCCTAGTCTCATTCCCATTATGGGGGTTCTCATCTCTTAGAATTTTTCATTCTTTTCTGGGAAAAGGATACTCATTGAGACTCTTGCAAAAGTGTGATCGTTTGATATGGTAAAACCCTGTCAAAATATTATAAGAACTACCTTTTGAAGTAATAGGATTAAATCTTTTCCTATATCTTGTCTTCAATTAGTGCTTAGTATGATTGTGTATGGTGAATTTATGAAGGATATACTTCCTAGTTTATTATCCTTCTACTTTGCTCTTTGAAGGTATTTTCAAGGTAACTTACAAGTCTAGATTAGTGTTCTACTTAGAACCTCTTCTATGAATATTTATGCAACTAGTGAGATTATGAAGTTGTGTAAGCTATAGTTGTTCTATGCTGATGCAATATGTGTTCAAGATTATATGAGTGTCCATTTTAAATTTAGTGCATCACCCTTTTAGCCTTATTAGGATCCCTTATCCTCTTTCTAACTCTTTTCCCTATGAAGTGTTAGTTTAGCATTAGTTTAGGTGAGTATCAAGAGGAATTTGACCTTCTTCGAAGGTCCAAACCCACCATAAGTGACCCACAACCTGGAGTTTTTCCCATTGTGTAGCTCAATTGGAAGGGGCCTAAAGAACCCCCTTTAAGGGTGTAGATTTAGCCTAAAATAGTTTTTGGCATGCTCAGTAGGAATCAAATTCAAGGAAGTTTGATCAAAGTTGATGTTGATTTGATCAAATTTGTAGTAATTAAGCTCCTAAACAACAACATCTGGTGAATCCAAAAGGAATATTCAATATTCTGGTAGCAAAATAATAACTTCATTTATGCCAAAGGTGACAACAAGGTTATATTTAATAGGTATTCCCTTTGATTTTTTGAACTACCTTTAAATTCATCAAAAAGATTAAGGTTTGCTAATACACATCCATATGAGGGAACCTTTGCTCCTAAGTCATTTTCAAGGCCTATCCCTGCAAGGAGATCTTTATTAAACCCTCTCATAGCCATGGTAATCCCTATAGATTTTATGGATTTTAATATCCAAATACCTCTGGCCTTCCCTCACTATGATTCTATTCCAATATTAGCCCTTAAAAGTGTTCCTTATTATACTGGAGACCAAGCTACAACACCTTTAGAGCACCTCATGGACATAGTCAATTTTTGCAATATCCATAATGTCACTAAGGAAAATATAAATATTAGGTTATTAGCTATTTATTTCAAAGGAAAGGCTCTAGATTGGTATAAAGTCCTTACTACTAATTCCATTCAAACATGGGACCAATTAGGTGATGCTTTGTGCAAAATATTTGAGGATAAAAGTGACCATTTATCACTTACAAAGAAACCAATTGCCATTAAGAGAGATCATCATGAAGTCATGCAAGACTTTAACATAAGGTTCTAAAAAACTTGGGATAAAATCCCAGTCTCAGTTAGACCAACCCATAACTTTGCCTTTCTTTATTATTTGAAGTCTTTAAATAATGACATAGTAGTGATGATCTAATCTATGGGAGGGGATATACTTCCAAATGCTTATGAGGTAGCCATCGAAGAAAAAAATTATCTAGTTCAAGCTAGAAAGCTTACACTTAGACCACCAATGCTCTTATTTCATAAAATCAAACCACCCCCTATTTTTATCCCTCTACTTTATGTCATTCTTCCTATGCCAACAATTGCTACAATACCTACACCAAGATAGGAGAAATCTTCCACTAGTGGATCTAATGATTCCCAAGACAAAAAGAACTTCGAAGAGCTTAAACACATGTTTCAATCCTTGAGAAATGAGCTAGTAAATTTTAAGATATAATATTCTTTCAATAGTCCTTATCAAGGTTCATATCAACCTCAACAACAAGATTTTCAATCAAATAAGCCACCATACAAAGTGAACTACCAAGGCTAAGGCCAAGGTCAAAACCAAGGACAAGGATAACATGGCTATAACATACATAATAATTACAATCTTAATGTTGTAAGCACTTACAACAACTTGGTCCTAGTTCAAAATAATTTGGCTCAAGAAGCTGAGGGTATCATGCTTTGGAATCAATCTTTTGAGCAATCTATTATCCCAACTATTGATTTCACCTAGGCTTTCAATAATAAATTACTAATTTTGGGTACAACCAAGCTTTTATGGCCCAAAACATAGAGGTACCTATGATGACTAAACTAGAAAAGCCTCAAAAAGGTCAAAACCTTGATCAAGGACTAGGATAGCTGGGTGCTACAATGATGAAATATGAATAAGAAGAGTGTTATGCACTCAACTAGTAGGCTAATTCTAGCCATGCTTATATTCTAGTGGTATCAAATACAATATCTAAGATAAGGAACATGGATGGTAACTAAGAAATAATAAACGAGCCTCTTACCATTACTCTTTCAATAACTAAGCTAGTTGGACTTGTCAATCTAAAGGTCTCAATAGTTCCAAGGGTTTAAAATCAAAGAAATATCTCAGTCCCTCAAAACTCACAAGCTGAAGGTACAGTTGTGTCTCCTAAATCATGACCAAAGGTTAGTGGGTTACCTATCAACATTGTAGAACAAATGAAAAGGTCTAATGTGAATGTGCTAATGTGGGACATACTCTCCATGCCTAGCTAGGTAGACATCTTTCAAGAAGGACTATCAAAGATCAATGTTGTAGACAAGACACTAAATAAGGAAAATGTGGTCCTTACCAATGTAGCTAAAGGACCAAATGAAGGGTAATCAAGTAAAGTATTTAAGCCTCCCCCTTTTTATATTTTAGTGATCATTATAAACTCTCTAGTGCATAATTACTTAGTGGACAATGGGGCTAGTACCTCAGTAATGCCAAAGTCTATAGCTAATCAACTTGGTCTAAAATATGAGCCCTAGTCTAAAGGAGTGTTACAACTAGATGCTTTTTCCACTAAACCATCTGACATAATTATAAACCTCAACTTGACTTTTCATGCTTGCCCTAGTGTTTTAGTGGTTCAAGATGTGTTGATCTTGAATGTGCCTCCTCACTTTACACTATTCCTATCCAAGGAGTTCACTGTAAATATTAGAGGCTACCTTGTATCAAATTGGTCATATATGGAATTTAGAATAAGATATGGGGCCAAAGTTTTAATCAAAGTTGAGCCCATTTCATAATTACACATAGATCCCTATGGACTAAATAATATAAACACCAATTATACCATTATTGATGAAGATGAATTTACAATGGGGCAAAAGATGAACACTCATCCAGAAGAGGTACTATACATGTTCTTGAATGAACTATGGAATGAAAGTTAGTTGGTAGGTCCCTTAGAGGGTTTAAAGAAAGGGACTTAGGTGTCTACTATTTGTATGAATAAAACCAACCCATTCCATCCCTCATGAGGCCTCAAGAACATGCTAGTGGTATATGGAAGTTGTTCTTTGATAGTTCAAGGAGAAAGCATGGAGTGGGTGTAGGTGTTATGCTATTATCCCCTTCAAATGACAAGTAATTCTCTTTATATAGGTTCTAATTTAGCTGCTTTTTAAATGTAGTAGAATATGAGGGTATTATTGATGGCTTTTAATGGGATAGTAAGAGAGGGATTAAGCAGTTACAAGTCTACGGGGATAGTGAATTGGTTATACACCAAGTAAAAGGCTAGAATGTCACTAAGAACCCATTAATTAAGTCCTATAAACATATATAATAGGACCTAATTAAGGAATTTGAGGCCTTTAACATCCAATTAATCCTAAGGGGCCAAAATGAACATGTTGATAGACTAGTAGCTATGAGGGTTCATTTTGATATCCCCAATGAATTGAAAATAACCAAGGTACAACCACATGTCAAAATGGTAATAAGACCATCAGTGCCAAATAATGAATCTCATTGGTAGGTATTTGAAGTGATAAATAGATTACATGTTTCTTGTAGTAAGAAGCAGAGTTCTCTTCCATCAACCAAGGAAAATTGTAGCATCAGTATAGGGAGCAAATTTTTCAATTAAGGTCCAATAAGCTTCCTAAAGGCCTAGCCACCCTAAAAGGTCTCTTTCATGAAGGGGATCGTATAAATAAGGATAAATTAATGATGTCAACTAATGAGGACAAATAAGAGAGTTATTATCTTTGAAGACAAGATCCTTAATCTTAGAAAGGTAAGCACTAAAGCTGAAAGGCATGCTTTCATAGAGATTTATAAGGAATATGTGGACATCTTTGCTTGGAAATATAGTGACATAAGAGGATTTGATCTTAAATTGGCCCAACACACTATATAATTAGAGGCTAATACTAAGCCTATTAGGTAGAAGCAAAGGCCCATAAACCCCAAGATTGAAGAGCTCATGAGGAAATAATTGACCAAGCTTATTGAATCCAAGATCATCTTCTTAATTAAACACTCCTCATGGGTAGCCAATTTAGTACCTATAAGAAAAAATAATGGGGAGATCAGGTAACTAGAGGTTAATACTAAGACTATCAGGCAAAAGTAGAGGCCCATAAACCCCAAGATTTAAGAGCTTGTCAGGAAAGAAATGACCAAGCTTATTGAATCCAAGATCATCTTCCAAATTAAGTACTCGTCATAAGTAGCCAATTTGGTACCTATAAGAAAAAGAATGGGGAGATTAGGTTATGAGTAGACTTTTAGGATATTAATAGAGTCTCTTTGAAGGATCACTATCCCCTACCATCCATGGAGCAACTCCTTCAAATAGTTGCTAGTTCAAGATGCTTCTCTATTGGATGGGTATTCAAGTTATAACCAAGTTCTAGTGAGAGAGAAAGACTAGTACAAGACTGACTTCACCACCAAGTGGGGCACATTTACTTACCAAAAGATGCATTTTGTATTGTCTAATGTTAGGGTAACCTTTCAAAGACTAATGGACATGGGATTTTAAGGGATACTAAATAAAATGGTATTGGTATACTTGGATGACATCACATTTGTTGATAGGGTTTTATGCACACCATAGCCTTAATGAGGTAGCATCTAATGTTTTAGAATCTCAATGGAGGTAAACTCCACTCCAAGGTATGAGTTACATGTATGTGGTCTATTACAACCTATTGATAAAATAGTAGGTAGGGCATGCAGGTTGTTGACAAGGTTTTTGGATGGAGGTGTGGTTCCTAATAAGGGTAGTGAATCTCTATGTGAGTTGGATGGGTAGTTCATTGCTAATATAGAGTGGTTAGATCTTAAAACAAACTCAAAAAAGGGAGGGAAAGGTAAGGCAAAAAATAAATATTCTTTGGTTTTTAAGAACCACTCCCTTGAATGGTTTCTAAAAGGATAAGTGCTCTTAGAACCTATGCCTATTACTAGTAACAAGTGCACACATACAATCAGACACGATTAAGAAGTCAAAAGAATTAATGATGAAATAAATTCACAAGCCTCAAATAAAGGTTGCTCATTTTAGGGAAACTATTACACACCCTTAATCAATAGATTATGGCTCGAGCAAATGAAGTATCTGAGTCAGCTTTTGCACACACATAAAAAACTACATCCAAGAAAGAACTCATGCACAATTAAAATTATGAATCAATTTGAAATTGACTATCTTAACTAATATATTTACCAATATTTTAATAGATTTTGCACATCTATAGATTAGTATATCAATCAAAATAATCAATAATCCATTTACATCTTTTGCACACTAAAGATTATTGAAACATATAACCAACAAAAGTAATAACTAATTATGCAAAAATTGGAAATAAAATACATAAACACATTCACTAATGATCAAAACTGATGTTGTTCTTATATTCAAAAATTCTATGACAAAAATCCAAGTTGGATTACAATTATTTATATAGACTTGGGTAAGGGGTCACCTCATCCTCCAAGTTCATGCAAGGTCATTACATGTGATAGTTAGAAAATGAGTTCTAATTGTGGTTTAAAATCATATAAGAGTCTATTTTCACCCATCAATTTTAAATAGCCTCTATCAAGGATATGCAATATGTGCGTGTATATGAAAATAAAGGCAATTTTTTATAATTATAGCTCAAATTATCTATAAACTTTAGAATATGTACCATTTACTAAAACTTCACATGCCTCCTTTTATAGGTTTTGAGAACAAACTATTGATCTTTTAGATTAGCCACCTTCAAATACAACTCTGACATATGCATAAAGGCCCAAAATCACTTTACCAATGTTTTATAACCAGTGGCACTACTGCTAGCCATGACTAATCTAAATTGAGCATTACATGCTTGCTTGTGCCTTTTATATAATCTATATCTTCACTTTTATATTTACCATTTAGATTAAAACATGCATGTTCATACTCTAGCTTAATTGTGAGACCCAATGTCTATTGATAGATATATCTCGAGTATCTAAAGATCTATGTATTCTATCCATAATGCCTTGCTAGCTTTTGAAATATGACACATGTCAACACTTGATTGAGTCTAAGATCTTTGAAAAGTCCATGTTGATTTTGCATCGATGATCTTTATGTACTGGTTTAACATGATTCATTGGATTTTATTGCTTTTGGCTCATTGAATCTAATGTGCTTGACACTTATCATTCCCTATTTTACTCTACTTCATATATGTGCCACTTGGAAACCACTCAGGGCTTTTGATCTCTATGTATTGGGTTCCTTACTTCTTCTAACAGGTCATTGGATCTATGTATTGGGCTCTCGTAATGGTGATACTTGTCACTCTCATAGGGCTTTGACATTTCAACTCACTCTCATGTCATTCAATCAAATGGGCCCGAGAAGACATGTGTTATAATATATTGGCTTAGACCTTTGAATTGTACTTTGATCATATGGGTTTGCCCATTGGAAACTCTCTATTTAATCTAGGAAATTTGAAAATTCTTTATCAATCTTGCACCATTAGATGAACTATATGGATCAATAAGAATTGTTGATTTACTAGGTCCACTTTTGAGGCCAAATAGGTAATTTATAATGTTAAATTTGACATTCATGTGAATGTCAACTAACTTACTCATGACCCTAAAATGACATCCGCATGATTATAAAATTTAATTCCATAAATTTTCCATTGCTGAGGTTAAATTTGATGTTTGTGCGACCATCAAATGACATCTTCATAACTATCAAATGACATCCATGTGACTATCAAATTTAATCTCGTAAGTTTGACACATTATCGAGGTTAAATTTGATGTTTATGTGACCATCAAATAACGTCCTCATGACCATCAACTGACATCTACATGATTGTCAAATTTAATCTCATCAACTTGACATGTGTCATTTCTTCAAGATTCCCTACTCCTACAAACATAAGCAAAAAATGACTTAGCATAATACTTTCAAAAATATGTATAAATGACCCTACATGAATTTTCTAGCCTAAGGTCTTAGTATTAGTAAAATACAATTTGGGCTTATGCTAAGAATATATAAAAGAGATCCTAAATTTTAATCTTGATGACCGATCATATAAAAATATGATTTGGGACCCTTGGATAAAATCTTAAATCAAGCTCAAGACATAATAAAAATGTTTCTCTAAACAAGGGTGCCACTTGGTAGTATGGTATTTGTTTTGGGGCAATTGTTGTGGGAGAATTGTCATGGATTTTCTATTATTGGGACTTTAATTTCATCGAATAAAATTTTTGAGACACAAAGTGCAAATAAATTTTGTCGAGGAAATTATTTTAGATAAAATGTCCACAACAGTTCTCCTGAATACTCAATTCTCTCAAACAAAATGTTCAAAGGAAAGCTTGAAGGATAAAGTCCTAGGAAAAATGTCCAGAAAGGTTGGTGTGAAGGGAAAAAGGGCCTGAGACAAAAAGTCTCAAAGGGCAAGTATTGGAGGGAAAAGGGCCTAATAAAATTTCCTAAAGGGTAAGTGGCCACTTTAAAAATCCCAAAGGGTCATTTTCAAAATGTCTGAAGGGTCAGTTCATAAATTTTGAAGGGCATGTGCCCTTAGGGGAATTGTTTTAGGACTTTTAGGTCAAATAAAATGTTTGAGACATAAAGTCCAAAGGAATTGGACTGGGGAGAAAGTCCCAAAGGATAGACTCACAGGGTAAAAATTCCCAAGATAAAAGTCTAAAGGGTATGTGTGAAGGGCAAAGTCTCTCACACAAAATGTTCAAAGAAAGGGGTCAAAGGGTAAAATATCTTGGATCAAATGTCTAAAATATTTGGTTAAAGGATAAAGTCCTAAAAGGTTGGTGTGAAATTAAAAAGGTCCTAGGATAAAAGTCTCGAAGGGAAAGTCTTGGGGGCAAAAGTCTATTAAAAAAGTCCCAAAGGGTCATTTTATCAAGAAAATGTACGGGACAAAAGTACCAAAGGGTAGATTGTACAAAGCTCAAAAGGTAGATTCATTTCCTTAAGTAAAATGTCTTGAATAAAATGTCTAAAGGAAATGTTCAAAAATGCAAAGGTGTGGGACAAATTTCCAAAAGGGTAGGTGCATAGGAGCTGAAGAGTATTTCAAAAGTTTCGAAGGGTAATTTCAAAATGTCAAAGGGTAATTTCAAAATTTTGAAGGGTACTTTCTATCTGGCAATAATTCAAAGGGTCTACTTCATAGGGAATTCATCCATGACAAAAATCTTGAAGGATATACTTTATAAAGGTTGAAGGGTAATCTCAAAAGGCTGAAGGGTCAGTCTATTTCATTGGAAAAAATGACCATGAAAAAATCTCACAAACTAATTCCATCGAAGGAATTATTTCAGATAAAATGTCTGTAATAATTTATTTGATAAAGATAAGTCTATAGCCAAAAAACCTATAAGAAGCCATGCACAATAAAATTCTTGATAAATACCAATAGGATAAGTCTGAAACAAGAAGTCCAAAAAGACAAATTTCATAAACCCTAAAATAATAAGTCCCAAGAGGATGAAAAAGTTTTCCCATTAAAAGATAAGTCCACAACAATTTTCTCAGAGTAACAAACCTGATAAAATAAAAGATTTAGTCTATCGAAACACAATACTAATGCCACCTTGCTAATGTATAAAAGGCCAAATCATGATCTTTTTTTAGAATTTACATAAACATATAGAAGAGGGGGCTCAAAATCAAGACAATAATCTAAAAAAGTGGGTCCCTATTTCCTATGGAAAGAAGGGGAATGTTGGGTACAACAAATGGCAATTTACAAGGGAATAATCCTAAGTATTCAATAACCCATAACTCTAGTTTACAATCCTAAATTAGTCATGAAGTGTGACACAAATGAATAATAAAAGCATAAATATGAAATAAACTCCTATGTTAATTCACACAACATACTTTCCTTCTAATTTATTAGATCTATGTGTGTCAAAATGTGTAGTTTATTTAACCCCTACTGTGATGATTTTTCCAAAGGCTTTGATGGGGGTGTAGGTTTCATTCTTGTTGATGCTGTGGATTGCACCCTTGAAAGAATGCTGAGCTTCTATCTTCCACGTAGCATAATGAAGACTCCCCTCTTGCTGTGGGTTTGGAAAAATTGAGTGGAGAATCTCTAGATGAGGGCTAGTTCCCTTTGATGTATCTTTGAATTATTTTGCTACTACTATTAAGTTTGGGGGGGGGGGGGGTAAAAAGGGATAAAGAATAACTAGAATAGAAACTAATCTAAGTGGTGATGCACCAAATGATTTTTGATCTACTTAGTTATTCATACTTCACACTAGAAGAGGGCAGACATTCACTTTATCTGATGAAAATACTAGGATGTATGGAGCTTTAACAAGGGGCTTAATGAATACACACAAAAAATTAACTTACCATAGGTGTTGTAGAAAACACACTATTTGATAACTCCTTTTTTGTCTCTGTGCTCCAGATGCAACACTTCTTGTTAACTTGTAAAAATGGTGCTTTGTCTACACTAGGTGTGTTGGTGTTAATTTGTGAAAGCATCAAGCTAAAATGATTGAACATAAAATTGATACACAGACACACTCAAAAGTATAACTAGTCAGATAGAGGTAAAACACATTCTTATTTATCAAAGGTGAAATTTGGTAGGGCTTTGCCTTATAAAATGAGGTTACAATATATAGCATGAAAAAGAAGACTATGGCACCTTTCAAAACAAGTGGCCAATGCTGCATTGAACACATTGGAAAGAGGAAGTCTGCTAAAGGAGCCATACTGTGGCAGCCCAAGTCTTAAATTTGGTGTTTAAATCATATTAAATGCCATTATAAAAGCATGGGTTACTTTTTCTCATCCATAGAAATAACTTCCTTTGCTAACACTTTCTATGTGCCACCTGGGCTATTCTATTCTTTTTTGCGCTTGACTTATGTGTGCATGGTTTCGCTTTCATTGTTTTCTATCTCTTTCCTGTCAACTTAGCTCTTGAGCTATCTTTTTATCTTTTGCTAGCTCTTCAGGATCCTTTCTCAGTGGGTCACTGAGTTTCCCTTGGGTATTATGCCCCTTTGAATTCCATCGGGCCTATGCCATTCGAGCTCTTTCGGGCCACTTATCGTGAAGGCATTAGTCCTTTGGCTTGTCCTCAATGGCTGACACATTCTGTCAGAATTGACGTCTGTAGGCCTATCACTATTTGAAAACCAAATAGATATTTTGTCATCATAAATTTGACATCCATAAGCCCATTTCCATTTGAAAGCCAATAGCTAGTTTGCTGCCTTAAATTTGATGTGCTCAGGCCTGTCACCCCTTTGGCAATTCCTTTAGCCCTTTGTATTCCTTTGGCATTTTTCAATTAAACCTTCCTAAAGGGAAGGTGTCCCTTTAGAGCTTAGAAAAGTTCCCCTTTTGGGTTGCTGGGAGTCCCCCGTGAGGGAACTTACCCTTCAAGATCCTTTGGGCTTCCTTGTCTTTCAAATTCCTTCAGACATTTTGTTCGAAGGAAATCCTCCCTTCAAAGTCCTATCCCTTTGTTCTTTCGATATTTTTCTTCAGACAAAAGGTCTGAAGGAATTCCTTCAGGCTTTTGTCTAAAAGAATTTGCCTTTTGTCTTGGATTTCCTTCAAACAAAAGTCTGAAGGAATCCTTTGCCTTGCTCACTTTTCTGAAAGAAACTTTCCTTTTAGGTCTTCTACCTTGTTCTCTTAGAATGTGCTTTTGCCCTCTACAAGGGTATCTTGGTCCCAAAGTTTCCCTTCAAAGCTTGCTAAACAGTCCCATTTGGTCACCTACCTACCCTCCACAAGGGCACTTGTCCTTTAGACCCTTGTGAAAGACTTGTATCTCTTTGAAGTTGGCCCATTTCTTTATTGAAAGGCTTGTGAAAACTAGCTTTCCATAGTGAAATAAACCTCTGGATCAACCTAAAACATCTACAAAGCTCAAGTCACTTGGCTCTTTATAGAATAGGTCTACTACAAAGGGAAATGACATAATTATAGTAGGGGGAACACACCCAAGATTGATGGCTCAAGACAGTAGGGAAAGAAAGGAGACCACTTTTTTGGCCTATAGGACCAAAAATGGTCAACAATTTGGTGATTCATAGGGGAAACCTGCCTGCTATGCTAAAGAAGACTGGTAGCCTTTAAGTCTATTGGGCATGGAGTCATGATGCATCTTAGAGAAGTTAATAACCTTGTAAGGAACTATGAACCAACAAATATTTTACCTCAAACACAAAGGAGAACACACACAACAAAGGCTAAAAAACTACATACATGTGTGCAATAGCACTTAGGGGAAATGAAAGACACACAACTGAAAGCAAAAAATATGTACAACTAAAAAGATACATTTACCTCCCTCTTGGATCAAAGGGAAAACTTATCAAGTCTCCTTCATGGGAAAAAAACTTATGGTGCCAAACAAGTGGCTGAATGGAATGTAGACTTGGTGACTTGCTCTTCTTGTCTACCACCTTGATTGGCTTGTATCCAAATGAATCAGGGTCAAACATGCTTCCAACATATATGTATTCATCTTATTCTTAGAATATTTCCTCATGCTGGACCTTCATGCTAGTGTATCTCACCAGGAAGTCAATGGCTCCTAGGTCATCACCATAGGGATCATCTAGCTCATGACCCCCTTGATATGCATCATGGATTAACTTGTTCCCTTCTACCTCATTGAAGAGACTATCAAACTTATCTTTTGCTTTATCATGGCTCTCTTGAATAAGGGTGACTATTATGATGTTTGAAATGAGATCAAAAACTTCTTGCTCATCCCACAGAACATCACCTTCTTGCTCAAGGCTCTCTTTTTTAAATCTTTCATCAAGATGGACATGCCTCTCCTTTTCTTGATCAAAAACCAGAGTCTCTATTTGTTCAAAGACATCCTCCTAATTATCTTCCAACTTGGGTTCCATGGCATGGTCATTCTCCTCATCAAAGCAACAAGGAAGCTCATGAAACAAGGGAGGAGAGAGCTCACCATGCTTACATTCCTCATCATCCATTGTTGACAAATAAAATATGCCAACCTCATCTTCATATTGTTGGAACATCTGCATGTATGCATGACTTGTGTCTTCTCCATTGTTGATGATGTCTTCAAAGGGAGCATCCATGATGATTTCATCTTCATTATCACTCATGATAGCCTCTTGGGCATCTGAAAATTGGATCCTCTCTTTTTCACTTGCCTCCTACAAAATAGGTTCCTCTTTGAGAAGGGATGAAGTGGAAGGTTGATGGTTAAACTCATGTGGAAGATGAGGTAGTCCTTGAGCTAGATTCAAATGATTCTTTACCTTCCATTTGGCTAACACTTCATCTATATCAGATGTGGCTTGATATCTCTCTTGGAGGGGTGTAGATGGGGTGTGTTCAAATGTAGGATCTTTTGCTTGATCTGAACCATCCATCACACCTTGGTTGAGGAACCTCATTCTAGAATCCAACTCTACAATTTGCCTGACTATATTCTCTTAGAAGAGCCTTTCTTTGAGATCATGAGGATTACCATGAGTAAGAGTAGCTTCACCATTTCTAAGTCCTTGAGCTGGTTCATGGTATTCCCTCCTCTAACTTGGAAACTTGATATCATGTTGAGAGACTTGAGGAGGTTAAGGAAGACTAGGAAGAGACTGTTGATGCATAGGGAGAATTTCTTGAAGGGAGACTTGTTATTTTTTAAAAGGCATAGGATGATTCCCTTTAAAGGAGGATTCACAATCTAAGGAATTGAGAAGGTTCACTTCCATGGGGGGTTGCTCTAATTCCCTTTGATGTTGAAAAGCTAGGTGTAAGGGATTAAGAGTAGGAGTGGTTACTACATCAGATGAGCTAGAGTGAGCAAGTGCTATTTGGTAGAAAGGATTTGGTGCACAAGAGGGGGCTTTCTTTAAAATAGGAGGGGGCTACTTTGGGATGGGAGAAGGCACATAAGTATTATTGCCTTGGATGAATGGACTCTCCCATTTTTCTACTTCCTCCTTCATAGATTGCAAGGCCTGAGCTTGCCTAAACAAGCACTGCTCTTTATACATAAGCTCTTGATGATATCTATTCTGATCCTCTAATCTATTTACCTCCATCACTTGCTTCTCAAATTCTAGCATTTTTTCCCTTACACTAGGTGAAGGGCAACCGAGAAAGCTACTTGAGGTGATGCCATGAACAACCTGAGCTTGATCAAAGTTATATGAAGGAAAACAAGGTCCATGCTACTGAGCAATGGGATTATACATACCAAAATGTGATTTTTTGATGGCACTAGGACTGCTTAACCAACTGATTCAACTTAGAGTCACCATTGGTGTTGGTTGAAATGCCTCCAAAGGTTGATTGGTTGAAGAACACACCAAAAAATCCTTCAACTCCTTGAATAAATGTGTCCCATTGGGTGTGCAAAAAACTATTGATGATGTAGATTGCACCCTTGAAAGAAGGCTAAGCTTCTCTCTTCCACATAGCACAATGGAGACTTCCCTCTTGCTGTGGGTTTGGCAAAATTGAGGGGAGAATCTCTAGATAAAGGCTAGCTCCCTTTGATGCATCTCTGAAGTATTTTTCTACTATTATTAATTTAGGGGGGGTGAAAAAGGATAAGGAATAACTATAATAGAAACTAATCTAAGTGGTGATGAACCAAACAATTTTTGATCTACTCAATTATTCACACTTCAATCTAGAAGAGGGCAGACATATGCTTTATCTGATGAAAATACCAGGCTATAGGGAGCTTTAACAAGGGGCTTAATGAAGACACATAGAAAATGAACTTACCACAGACACTATAGAAAACAAACTATCTGATAACTCCTTTTCTATCTCTGTGCTCTAGATGCAACACTTCATATTAACCTATAGAAATGGTGCTTTATCTACACTAGGTGTGTTGGTGTTAATTTGTGAAAGCATCAAGCTAAAATGATTGAACACAGAATTGATACATAGACACACTCAAAAGTATAACTAGTCATATAGAGGTAAAACACATTCTTATTGATTAAAGGTGAAATTTGGTAGGGCTTCACCTTACAAAATGAGGGACATCTTCCTCTCTTGAGATGTTACAATATATATCATGAAAAAGAAGACTATGGCACCTTTCAAAACAAGTGGCCCATTTTGGGTTGAACACATTAGAAAGAGGAAGTCCGCTAAAGGATCCATGATACGGTAGTCCAATTCTTTAGTTTGGCATTTAAATGATATTAAATGTCATTGCAAAATCATGGGTCTCTTTATCTCATCTACAACAATAACTTCCTATGCTGACACTTTCTGTGTGCCACCTAGGCTATTCTATTATTTTTTGTGCTTGACTTATGTGTGCATGGTCACACTTTCACTATTTTCTATCTCTTTCCTAGAAACTCAGCTCTTGAGCTATCTTTTTGTCTTTTGTTGGCTCTTCAAGCTCCTTTCTTAGTGGGTCACTAAGTTTCCCTCAGGGCTTATGCCCCTTTGAATTCTATCAGGCCTGCTCCATTTGAGCTCTTTCAGGCCACTTGTCGTGAAGGCATTAGTCCTTTGGCTTATCCTCAATGGCTGATGCATTCCATCAAAATTTACATCTACAAGCCTATCACTATTTGAAAACCAAATATCTATTTCATCACCTTAAATTTGACATCTACAGGCCCATCACCATTTAAAAGCCAACAACTAGTTTACTGCCTCAAATTTGACGTGCTTCAGCCCATCACCCCTTTGGTAATTCCTTTATCCCTTTATATTCCTTTGGTCTTTTGCAATTGAACCTTCTTAAATGGAAGGTGTCCCTTCTAACCTTGGAAAAGGTCCCCTTTTAGGTTTCTGGGAGTCCCTCGCAAGGGCACTTACCCTTCAAGCTTCCTTGTCTTCTGAATTCCTTCAGACAAAATGTCTGAAGGAAATCCTCCCTTCAAAATGTTGGCCCTTTATTCTTTCAGTATTTTTCTTCGAACAAATTCCTTCAGACAAAAGGTCTAAAGGAATTCCTTCAAGCTTTTATCTGAAGGAATTTGCCTTTTACCATGGATTTTTGTCAGACAAAAGTCTGAAGGAATCCTTTGCCTTGCTCACTTTTTTGAAGGAAACTTTCCTTTAGGGTCTTCTGCCTTGTTCTCTTGGAATGTGCATCTACCCTCCACAAAGGTATCTTGGGCCCAAAGTTTCCCTTTAGAGCCTGCTAAATGGTCCCATTTGGTCACCTTCTTACCCTCCACAAGGGCACTTATCCTTCAGACCCTTGTGAAAGACTTGTATCTCTTTGAATTTGGCCCATTCCTTTGCTAAAAGGCTTGTGAAAACTAGCTATCCATAGTGAAATAAACCTCCAAATCAACTTGAAATATTTAAAAATCTCAAATAACTTGGATCTTTACAGAACAGGTTTACTATAAAGGGAAATGGTACAATTGCAGTAGGGGGAATACACCCAAGATTGACGGCTCAGGACAATAGGGAAAGAAAGGAGACCACTTTTTTGATCTGTAGGACCAAAAATGGTCAACAATTCTAATATCTATTAAAGCTCAAAAATAAGGGAAGCTCAGGGATTGATTTATTATTAGAGAGGCATCTATATTCCTGACAAAGATACCTTGGGATCCTTCTCTTCTCATTCCATTATTATTTTTTATCATGATGCATGGTATATTGACCTTATTTCATCATGTGACCCTTTTGATTTTCTTTGGATTTTTTTGGTCTTTTGAATCCATTGGTTCTTTATTATTTTATTTTTATTTTTATCTTCTTTTGTTATTGAATGGAAAAGAGAAGAGATGAACCCTAATGAGCTGGTATAATTATTAAAAAAATCATTACTAGAACATCCCTTCTAGCCACATCTATTCCTAAGATTATCATTTCCAATAGGTATTCAATGTGATAAGTGCATTTGATCCAATAAAATAAGAAAACTTTTTTAAATTTATATTAATTACTTTGAGAGAAACTTCCATATGCCTGGTAAAAGTATTCAATTGTGACACCATTAAGAATAATCCATGATTACCTACCTTCATCCTAAAGACTCAAAAACACAAAAATACACCTAATCTATAAATTAGTCTCAAAGTATCAAGATTTTAATTTCCCCCTTTTTCATAAATAATAATCTCAGTTGGTTTGGATTTTAACTTGGTTATAGTCAGAGCAAACACAATTTTGATCATAAGAGAAAACAAAAAATAACTAATCTAAGAAAGCAAGAAACTAAACTAAGAAATCATTGAAATCTAATCTAGAAAACATGAAATCTAATCTATGAAATCAAAATACTGAAAGCAGGAAAGATTATTCTAGAAATCAGGAAGCTAATCTATGAAATCAAGAAATTTAATCTATGAAAGCAGGGAACTATTATAAGAAAGCAGGACATCTAATATAATCTGACAACTACATTCACCTATCCTTCATTACTCAATAACATTAATAGATGGTAAAACCCTAAAGTAGTGCTTTAAGAACTATCCATTGACTGGATATGTAAGCTCATTGCCTTGGAGGTCCTTTAGATGAAATGCATTATTTCCCATGATCTCTAAAATCTAGTATGATCTAATCCATAGTGGGGAAAACTTGTCATGCTATCATTTCTTTTCATGGGATTTATCCCAAAGTAGCACTAAATCTAAAATCCTAAATGCTTTGACCTTTGCTCTCTTATTAAACCACGTATTGACCACATCCTAATGTTTACTGAATGTATGTAATGTCCCAATCCTTAAATCTTCCATTTCTATTATGTCTAACAACCTTGATTCTACTATATTGCTTGGTTCCATGTAGTCCTACATAAACTGATAAGTGGGTAGCTTTAACATAATTGGGAATACAATCTTACATCCATACACCAATAGATAGGGTGAAGCTTTAAGGGCTTGCTTGTGTCTAGTCTAGTCCATCTAAAGAACATACTTTAATAAATTATGCTAGTCCTTAGGCTTATTTCTAGATGATTTTTTAATTGCATCGATTTGATTCTTGTTCATTGATTCTACCATTTTATTTCCTTGAGGGTAATGGTTAGAAGCTGACTTGATAATGATCTAGTTATTGCGTGCCCATTTATTAAATTATACTAATATAAAATCCAGTCCATTATCACAAACCAAAGAAATGGGCATACCAAATATGGTTGTTATGTATTCTTAAAAAAAGTGAATCACATCTTGTGCTCTACAATTTTTTGTGGCTATGGCCTTGATCCATCTGGGGCAATAATCTATAGTAATAAGTATGAATTTATGGTCTACTAAGGAATTTGGGTTAATGATGCTAATGAAGTCTAAACCCCACTAGGTAAATGGCCTTCCTTCAATAATTGGATATAAAGGCAGTAATATGTGTACTCTCTTGGATAAAGATTGACATTCATGACATGTTCTCACATGAGCATGAGCATATACAAAAAAATTTGGCCACTAGTGGCCCATTCTTAATATATTATGGGCTATGGTATTCCTAGAAGGATAGCTACTACCTATTTTCTGATGCAAGTTATCTATAATTTCTTTAGCTTCCTTTGTAGATACACACCTAAGATAAATACCTTCATAATTTCTTCTAAAGAGGACTCACTTATTAATCATGTAATGAGTAAATTTGAGCCTCAAATCTCTCTTCCTCTCTCTATTGATCTTGAGGGAACAAGTTCTTGTAAGTAAATACTATATTATATTAGTATACCATTCTCCTTTAAAAACTTGAGCTTCACATACCTCTTTAACTTTGATGTGCAGATCTAGTTCAGTCATAAGCTGAACAATGCCTTGCCCTTGAATTATATTTGTAGATTGATCTTTATGTCAAATTCTTGTGACTTGGCCATATATTTGCCTCATCACTCTTCTAACTCATTCTATGGTAGGGTGAGATTGACCATAGGATTAGATATGATGGCAATGACTTTATTCCTCAAGATGTAATGCTAAAACTTCTTCACTGCTTTGATAAGGGCAAAAATTTATTTGTCGATCATGAAATACATGAGCTCTACATCCTTCAGATCCATGCTCATTAACAAGATTGGATGCTCAGTCTCATCCTTTTTCATGATGACAACAATCATATGCTTTGAAGAAAATGAGTATAGGTATAAATCTTTATTAAAACTTAGACTGATCAGCATGGGAACCTATGATATTGCATTTTTAATGTCTTGGAAGGACTTTTGGGATTTAGCTATCCATTCTATTTTGGCATCTTGATTGAGCATGGTGCTCAAGGGTTTGATGATCTCTATAAATCCTGAGATGAACTTCCTTATGAAGTTAATATTTTCAAAGAATGATTTGAGTTCTTTCTTACTATTTGGTGGTTGAATTTTTGTGTTTCTATTCAAAATTCGCTTTTAGATCTAAGAGAAAGAAGAAACTAAAAAAGTAATGGACAAGGCATGGGAAGTACCTGGACTAAAGATTGCGCACCGTAAATCCAGCCGCTTGTGAGCACTCCTCTTTGGCTGTGGAGGAATGACACCTGCAACGAAAAGAAACTTGGACAAGAGGATGTTAGATAGATAGACGGTGGGTTGCCAAGCGAAAGCTTGTTCCCAGAAGTGTAAAAACTTCCTTAAGGGAGGTCAACCCACATATAACAGATAGATAAAGACTAAGAAAATATAAGATGCCAGAATATAGAAATGATAAACAGATTAGGAATGAAAGAAAACACCAATGATTACCTGAAAGGAGTAGTTGGGCTGAAGACAGTCGCTGAGGTCGGAAATGTTGCCGGCATCGGTTATCTGATCTGCCGGCGTCGGCTATCCTGCCGACGTCGGTTGGGAGTGACCGGCGTCGGTCGGGGTTATGGCCTGTAGTCAGGTCTGAGTTGCTTTCTGGACTGTGGACGGGTCTGGTTCGTGAACGGAGGCGAGACAGAGTTCAGGGATAAATTTAGATGGACTGGGGAGTGGTCTAGCTCTAGTCGGGTGCCTTATACAAGGTCTTTGTTGATAGAGGGATGGGGAAGAGGAAGAGACACAGAGGACAGGACCTGAGAAGGCTTTGCAGCCTCTCAGGGGGAAGAATAGAGGGAGCAGAGGACAATAAATAGGATAGATTACTGAAAACTAAATAAATGAAATGAAAAAACCAGACTTTGCTTACCTTTTTGCTGACTGAAGAAAGGAGGTGCTGTTGTTGGAGCCACGGAAGACTTGTTGCAAGAAGAGAATACCTGATTTAGAGCCTTTTCACCTGTTGCTGTTGTTGCACGAGGTTAAGACAGAGGAGAGATGAAAGCTAAAGCGCCAAGAGAAGTCTATTTTTGAGCTCAAGGGTCTAGGGGGCTGCAACGGATGCAGAAAGGGGTAATGAAGGATGCCGATGCCGGCAGTTTCACCGACGTCGGCCGAAGGGTCACCGACGTCGACGGTCGCAGAATGGGGACAGAGGCTAAAAATAGCCTCTGCCCATTCTTGCACGCCGCCGAGCGAGGGGGTGTGGGAAGAACGGTCACGAGGATGCCAAAATGGGCGTGGGGGGAAGATAATGAAGAGATTTGGCCTAATAAATGCTAGGGGGAAGGTGGAGGGATTCAAGGGAGGATCCAAGGTGGCAAGGGTAGGGTGGAAAGGGGGCCAAGGTTAAGGGTTAGGATAGGGGTTTAAGGCCAAGGGGGGAGGACCAAGGTGCAGACACGTTTGCGGTGTCTACATTTGCCCCTTTTTGTCTTGTTGGTTGTTCTAGACGAACTGCAAGACAAAAACAGGAGTTGGTTGCCCCAGAAAAGGGATGAGGTGTTCCCCCCTCAAAGCGATAGTTGAGAGAAGGGAACCGAAGATCGAGTGTCGATTTGACAAAAGGTGGATGAGAAAGATGAAAAATGAGTGAAAACGTTGCAAAAGTCGTGATTGCGCGTATACCACGTCACGGGATGGTCGGGTCAAATTGTCGCATGTCGAGGGTCAAGGAGTGCCAAAATTGAAGTAACCGGGCCCCAGCATTTAGTCGTCTGCTGATCGGGTCACTCAATTTAAGCTGAAGCTCCAAATGGTCATCGTGTTCCAGGTATCCAGGGCTCAGGAAGTGCTCCCAGAAACACGAAAAAGCCACAAGTAGTAGGGATCAACTGGCTCGCGATCCTATACTTGCGAAGGGTCAAAAATAGTCTGCGGACAATTCTGCTAACCAGCCGTGAGGTAGCACACACGCAAAAACAACCAAGGCAACATTGTCTTGGAAGTGGTCGAAGGTCGAAGGATGGTCGTTGGTCAAGAGGATGGATGGATAAAAGGATGCGGCCGAGCTAACCCCAGAAGACCCCATGTCAACTGAGTGCTACCTACATAGCCCCTGTCGTAGGGGCCTCAGGCCGATGTAGTTCTCCCTAAAAGGGAGGGAGGGTCAGAGGGATTGATTGGTCTTGGTCAAAGAAAATAATTGGTTTTGGACAAAGAAAATGATTGGTCTTGGTCAAAGAGAATGATTGGTCTTGGTCAAAGAGAATGATTGGTCTTGGTCAAAGAGAATGATTGGTCTTGGTCAAAGAGAATGATTGTTCTTGGTCAAGGTCAAGGTCAAGGTCGCAGAAGAGAAGGTTTGTTCATCAAAGAGACGAACAAACGGGGGTGGTCGAGCTAACCTCAGAGGATGTGTTATCTGAGTGCTGCCTACATAGCCCTGGTCATAGGGCCTCAGACCAATGTAGTTCAGACAAATTAAGAAGATTGGTCGATGATGAGATTGGTCATGTGTTGAAATGACGAGGGTAAGATGAGGATAAAATGATGCTACAGATGGTGTATTCTGTAGAATTGGTCGAGAGTCTTTCATCCCTAGCAAGTTTCCATAGTCGCGATGGATGTATGCTAAGAATGAATAAAAGTCGATTTATGCTTCAGTAAGTATTGGTTTATGCTTAACATAAATTGGGTCTAGTCGGTAGTTTCCATGTGTACTGGTGTCCATAGAAACTACGTGAAATGGTCTAAGATGATGTCAGCTGAAAATGATGAAAATGGCTGGGTTTGAGATGAGTTGCTAATTGATGTGGTTAAATGTGACCAAAGCGAAGAGAAAAGATGAAAGGCAAATCGCTCTTTCATTGACAAGGACCCGAAAAGAAGCATAGATAGGGGTTGTTAGAACAAAGAGCCCCATTCATGCATTACGTCGTTGACCAGTGTTGAGTTAGAACGGTAATCGAATCACTTTGACATTAAAGTGAGCTCGAAGTCCCTTGAGCAGGTGAGAGGAAGAGGATAGGGTAACCCAGTTTAAGAGCAGGAATAACCTTGCCCCTTTTATAGGAGACCCTGAGACAACTACAAGCCAAGTCCGTGACTCGTTTTTTTTTTTTTTTTTTTTAAATTTTTGGTGCAGGCTGATCGATGCGGGAAGCCTACATAGAGATGTCTTTTGATGTAGTAGTCATGTTGCAAAGCTGATCAATGCGGGAAGCTTCTAAGAAAAGTGCTGTTTGTAGCAAGATTAGTCATAGCCATCCTTCGAGGGAGTGGTCTATATTTTTGCTTAATAATGTTTGATAAGTTGGCCTAGCTGTCCTTCGAGGGATCAGTCTAGTAATACAATAATGATAGTACAGCTGTCCTTCGAGGGAGCAGTCTGTCCTTTTGATTTTGACTTGATTTTGTGACCATGGATATGTTTTGACATCTTGATATATTTTTTGATTTAGAGTCGTGGACAAGGCTGTAGAAGTTCAAGGACGCCCCTTTTATTAGGACAAAGCATCCATGCATCATAGAAGGGTCGTAGAGGACTTGTTAAAGGGGAATAGGGTTGAAAGGGATGAGGATTAAGAGGATGAGGATTGCTCAAGGGACGAGCTCAAGTTACGTGTCAAGTAGATGAGTACTCGACTAGCAGAAGAAAGGTCGAAGATGCAAGACATAAAAAGGGGTTTAAGGTCTAATAAGACCCTGGGCCATGCTAGTATGTTAAGGTCCGAGTCAATTGGGAGCAAACCTGCCCCATTTGCCTCTTTCCAGATTGGTCAGGTGTTGATTAATGGATGGGAAGTTGGTTGACATTGTTGTTGGTTGGTTGAAAAAGGTTGAATGTTTGGTCGAGAGGTCAGGGTGATTGATATTTGGTTGAAGTTTGGTTGAGACTAGTCGAATAATTGGTCGGGGGTTGGGTCGGTGGATACTTGGTCGGGTTTTAAGATAAAATGAGTGATTGATATGTGGTAGAGACTGGGTTGAACAGTTGGTCGAGTTTTGAATAAAAGATGATTTCCCCCAGCGGGTAGGGAGAATGTTTGAACGGTTGGTTAAGGTCGGTTGAGGTTTAGTGGTCAGATGGACGGTGTTAATGTCGAATAAGGGGATCAAAGGCGGCAAAGGGACCACAGTCTGGCGTGGAGATCCCGATTTAGGTGATGAGGTTGGAGAGGCATGATTCGAGGTTGATGTTTTGTCAAAAAGGTGGTCAAGAGGACCCTTGATGAGAAGGGAATCCTTTTTTCGGTGCTGACGAATGACAGCTTTAAGAGCGCAACAACGCTCAGTGTCATGTCCCAGAGTGTGATGATAATGGCAGAATGTAGAGTTGTCGAACCAAGATGGTCTTAATCCGAGAGTTAATGAATGGGGTGGTGTTGAGGGTTTGTTGATAACGTGGTCGAGAAGAAGGGTGTCATTCCCAAGACATTGGCGAATGGCGACCTTGAGGGCATGACAATGCTCGGTGTCGTGCCCAGGCGTGCGATGATACGCACAAATGCGAGTGTCATCGAACCATGGTGGTTTAGGTCTGAGAGATTGATATTGGCGAAGAGGCAAGAGGTCGATATGAGACGACTGCAACAAGTGCCGTAAGAGCAAGACATATGAACCTGCTAACGGGTCTGGATGCTTTATTGCAGTGAGAGTTGATGACATTGGTTTGGGAGGTGAAAGAGGCATAGGTCGAGAGTTCGAATGAGATGTATGTCTGATGGGATGAGGAAGTAATGGAGGCGATGTGCCTCTGTGAAGGATGGGAGTGGGAAGCACTCCTATTAAAGTGGACGGATGCGAGCCCAAGATTGAAGGTAATGACGAAGGTGGGGGAGGAGTTCTCTGATGTGGTCTAGTAGCTTTCGTGTGTTTGGGTCGAGGGCCACCATTGTGCGAGGCGAGGTTAGATGTGGGTTTGGGTTTGGATGCGGGCGAAGGTGAGTGAGATGTAACAATCTCAGGCAAAGGGCAAGAGGAAACCGTGACTGGGTCTTCCTCGATTGAAACGGGTGGAGAGACTGGTTCTTCTCTTGGTGGAGAAGAAATAAGAGAGTCTGGCTCCTCAAGTGGGCAGAGGGCATGGATGATCGTGCCTTCTACTTGTAGTTGAGGAGTAGGTAAGGTAGGGTCTTCGGATGAAGGTGGGCTTAATGGCGTTGATGAGGTCAAAGCGTCCTCCGATACAAGAGAGGTAGATGGAGGACTAGTAGGAGAAGGAGCTTCCTCATCCTTTAATGGAAGAGGTTGGTCAAGAACAAGAGGCAAGATAGTGCTAATCGTGTGAATGTCATGGTCTTGAGGGTCATTGGTCGAAGTCTGGACGTTGTTTTGAGTAGGTGGATGATTCGAAAATGGTTGTTTGAAGATGTCAATATGTTGGTTAGGTGGGGCGTTTGGGTTATCTAAAATAAGATCCCCCTTATCGATCATGTCTTGGATGATGTTTTTGAAAGTTCGGCAGTTGTCGATGTCATGGCCTTGGACGCGATGAAAGGGACAGAAGTCGGCCTCCCTATACCATGTAGGGATGGCCTTTGAAGGGTCAAATTGAGGTGGTCAGATTGGAGGGAGATTGAGGACCCCCTGCTTGAGAAGTTTTTCCAAAACGGAAGCGTATGGTTCTCCAAGTGGAGTGTAAGAACGCTGAATGTACCGTTGTTGGAATTGTTTGGTGATGCTGGAAGATGTCGAAGGTTGAGAGTAACTCGTTGGTGTTGAGGATGGTGATCTAATGACCACAGTGTTGGCCACTCCTTTAGACTCAGAGTTGGCAGAAGAAGAAGGTCTGGAAGAAGAATGGTCAGTAGATTTTGCATTGGTATTACGCAATTTGACCTTATCTTCTTCAAGGGCACGGAGTTCAAGCTTTCGAGCCATGATGAACGCTTCGTCAAAAGTGCGAAATGTCTGAATCCACAAAGTAGAAGAGATGTAGTTGGCACATGCTCGAGAGAAGAGCTTGATGAGCTCGGGTTGAGGTAAAGAGAAGGAGAGCTGGTTAATCAAGCCTCTCCAACGAGCGACAAAATCGACTACAGATTCGTCGTCAAATTGCCTGATGGAATAAAGGTCTGTGATTGAGACTTGTTTGGTGATGTTGATTGAGAAATGGTCGAGAAATAGTTGGGCGAGTTGGATGAATGAAAAGATAGAGTGTCTGGCAAGAGAACTATACCAGTCAAGGGCAGGGCCAGAAAGGGACATAGGGAACGTGCGTAGAAGTAACGCATCGTCATGGGCGATAAGATAACAGGCATGTCTAAATGCCCATAGATGTTGTTGTGGGTCTTCCTTACTCTGAAAGCGAGTGAATTTAGGAAGCTCCCAATGGTTAGGATATGGTCGAATAGGGACGGAAGGATGGATGGGCTCATTGCAAATTTACTCATATGACAAAGTATTGCTTGAACCGGAAATGGAGGCCTCGAGACTGGACATTTTATCCATCAGCATCTTAATGATGTCTACTGACGGATTGGCGGGTTGAGCGCCCCCTAGGTTGTAAGGCGCTTGGAAGAGACTAGAGGAGGCGTGCGACATAGTCGGTTGTACAATGTACGGATGACTAGTCACAGGGGCGGAAGTGGAGGCTAGAGGTGGTTGCGTTACGAAGGTTGAAGGTATAGGTTGACTGGGCACTGCCAAAGGTGGTTGAATGGCGGCACTGGTAGAAAGACAAGTTGGCACTCCTATATTTGTGGGTGCAAGAGTGTAAGGGGTCGAGGCAATCAAGTTCTGATATGAGGTAGAACTTGGTTGAATTGCAGGTAGTTGAGGGGGTAATGGAACCCTGATGGAGGTCGGTCTAAAAACAAGCGGGGAGGCCAAACTTTGCGTATTGGCCATGGTTGGGTTAATAGTCGAGGTGACAGGCTGAGTCATAAAGGGTTGGGTGGCAAATGGTGTGGATGTCGTCACCACGTCACCCGAAAGGTCTCGCGTTGGGTTTCTCACGAGATAGTTTTGGAGGGCTGCGGTATTGAGGTCCAAGAATCTCTCAAAATCTTGGTCCCCTTCAGGGATGATGGGAATTTGAGTCGGGGTCGGGGTCGGGGTCGGTCCTGTAGGAGTTCTTTCAGTCTCCAAGTGGAACTCCATGATAGGAGTGGTTAGAGACAGGATAAACGGAAGCGGCTGTTGGCTAAAGTGGTTAAGAAGAGAGTCCTGGTTCTAGAAACTGTGTTTTTGCAGTCTCAGAAAACCAGAATGGAGTTTTTTTGACAGAGAAGGGATAGGTTTCAGGCTGCTGGTTTTGAAGAAAAAGGACAATGACAGAGACCGACGTCGGTTTAAAAACTGATGTCGGTAATAAATACGGCCGACGTCGGTCAGATAACCGATGCCGGTGACAGGGGAAGGCCAACGTCAGTGGCAGAACCGATGTCGATGACTGTGTCTTCCAGAGAACCAAAAGGTTTGATGATTCTTGGAAAAACAAAGAAGAAAGCGTCCTCACATACTCAAACAATCAGATGAGAAGAGGAAAACAGAGAGAGACAGACAAGCCTAAGCGATAAATCTTAGGAATTAACCTTAGAAATTGTGGCTTATGCCTTAGACGAATGTTTGGGGAGATTGGCTGAAAAATGGGTCCTAGAAGAAGGCAGTCTAAAGATGGTTTCAGGTGTTGTTTTAGGTGCTCAAAGATCTGTGTTAGGGTCTGGTACGTGGCCTGGTGCTAAGGAGCAGGCTCCCCTCACTTCACGATTCCAGTGGTTAGCTGGTCTCGCTTAGCCAAGATATACCTCGCCTAGAGTTTAGACTCCGCCAGAGAACGGAGTGGGCTTCCCCCTTGGTGATGAAATCTAAGTAGGGTCACCAGGATGGGTAAGGTATCCGCTGGAGGATGAAATCCCAATCGGGCCTGGTCTCAGGTAAGTTTTATGTTCGTTTAGTGCATGTGGTTTGGTAGTGTAACATCAAGTGTCTACGGTTCATTCAATATGCGTTTAAGTTACTAGATGTGGACTAATGCAAGCACAAGCAGAAATGAAAGTGCAATACGTTTTAATGCCCAAGTCGAAATGTGATGTTTGTGATGCAGACAAGTTTTGAGAAAGGGTCAAGAGTATGATGTTTAGACTAGTCTAGAAATGTAAGGAAGAAAGATTCGTTTTAGTCCTGCTTATAGTGTCATTCGGAATAGAAGAAAGAGATAAGAGAGAAGGAGCCTAAATGCACCTAAATGAATGAAAAGAAAAAGGAACCCAGGAGGAACCTAGGGTCCCACCGGGCGTGCCAGAATGTTTCTATTCAAAATTTGCTTTTAGATCTAAGAGAAAGAAGAAACTAAAAAAGTAATGGACAAGGCATGAGAAGTACCTGGACTAAAGATTGTGCACCGTAAATCCAGACGCTTGTGAGCACTCCTCTTTGGCTGTGGAGGAATGACACCTGCAACAAAAAAAAACTTGGACAAGAGGATGTTAGATAGATAGACGGTGGGTTGCCAAGCGAAAGCTTGTTCCCGAAAGTGTAAAAACTTCCTTAAGGGAGGTCAACCCACATATAACAGACAGATAAAGACTAAGAAAATATAAGATGCCAGAATATAGAAATGATAAACAGATTAGGAATGAAAGAAAACACCAATGATTACCTGAAAGGAGTAGTTGGGCTGAAGACAGTCGCCGAGGTCAGAAATGTTGCTGGCGTCGGTTATCTGATCTACCGGCGTCGGCTATCCTGCCGACGTCGGTTGGGGTAGTGACCGGCGTCGGTCAGGGTTATGGCCTGTAGTCAGGTCTGAGTTGCTTTCTGGACTGTGGACGGGTCTGGTTCGTGAACGGAGGCGAGACAGAGTTCAGGGACAAACTTAGATGGACTGGGGAGTGGTCTAGCTCTGGTCGGGTGCCTTATACAAGGTCTTTGTTGACAGAGGGATGGGGAAGAGGAAGAGACACAGAGGACAGGACCTGAGAAGGCTTTGCAGCCTCTCAGGGGGAAGAACAGAGGGAGCAGAGGACAATAGATAGGATAGATTACTGAAAACTAAATAAATGAAATGAAAAAACCAGACTTTGCTTACCTTTTTGCTGACTGAAGAAAGGAGGTGCTGTTGTTGGAGCCACGGAAGACTTGTTGCAAGAAGAGAATACCTGATCCAGAGCCTTTTCACCTATTGCTGCTGTTGCACGAGGTCAAGACAGAGGAGAGACGAAAGCTAAAGCGCCAAGAGAAGTCTATTTTCAAGCTCAAGGGTCCAGGGGGCTGCAACGGATGCAGAAAGGGGTAATGAAGGATGCCGACGCCGGCAGTTTCGCCAACGTCGGCCGAAGGGTCGCCGACGTCGACGGTCGTAGAATGGGGACAGAGGCTAAAAATAGCCTCTGCCCATTCTTGCACGCCGCCGAGCGAGGGGGCATGGGAAGAACGGTCACGAGGATGCCAAAATGGGCGTGGGGGGAAGATAATGAAGAGATTTGGCCTAATAAATGCTAGGGGGAAGGTGGAGGGATTCAAGGGAGGATCCAAGGTGGCAAGGGTAGGGTGGAAAGGGGGCCAAGGTCAAGGGTTAGGATAGGGGTTTAAGGCCAAGGGGGGAGGACCAAGGTGCAGACACGTTTGCGGTGTCTACATTTTGAAATCATTTGAATTTTGTCTAGATCAATGTTGATCCCATCTTTGGTGATGATGTGCCCTAAAATATTGCCTTAAGTTACTCTAAATATTTTCTTCTTTGGGTTTAATGAAATAGTGAACCTTTTATATCTTTTTAATATGGACTACAAGTGACTTATGTGGTCTTTCCTATTCTTTAAAAATACTATAAGATCATCCATGTAGATGATTATGTATTTTCCTATCTGTATTTTGAAAGTGTGATCTATGGCACATTAAAATGTCACTCTTACATTTATTAGGTTGAATGAAATCCTATTATATACATAATTTCCCCACTTCATGGTGAATATAATCTTCATTCTATCCTCAAATTGCACTAGTACCTTATTATAGCCTAAAAATCCATCCAAAAAAAACATCATTTCAGAAGCACTTACTATTTATATCACTTCATCTAGAGAAGGCAAAGGATATTGTCCTTTTCAAAAGCCTTGTTTATATTTTTGAAGTCTACACACAATTTGATCTCACCATTCTTCTTTCTTATTAGGACCAAATTGGCACCTAAGTAGAATGTCAAACTGGGAAGATGATTTTTGCATTTAAAAGCTTCTCCACTTCTCTCTGAATGAGAGACTCCAAAATAGGATTGACTGGTCTCTACCTTTATTTGAATGGTTTGTGGTCTAGCTTCAAGGGAATCATATGAGTGATGACCTGAAGGTCATAAAATTTTAGATCTTCATATGTATAGGTAATGACATCCCTCTATCGAGTGATTAAATCCTTCACTCACTGTCTCTCTTCTAGGGTGAAACTATGACCAATATTAACATAATGTGGGTTATGATCATCTCATATAATTTATCTTCTAAAATTTTATTCATTGAATTTTGGCTATTTTAGCTACTATGCCTAAGCATCTATGTCAAATGGTCTTTCTAAAGAGACCAACTTGGCTGAAATTCAATTATTTTTGAGTTAAAGAATGCATTCTTTATCTGATTCCTCCTAATAAAGGTGATTAATGTCATTTAAATCAATGATTTGGGATTCAAATTCCCTTGAATTGGTTAAAAATTGAATAATCTACTGGTCATCATTAAAGACTTGGAATTTTCTATGTTATCTAGAATAGAAGTACATGATACCAATTCAATTAAGAACTTTTTTTACCTTATATCCTTGTAGCGGCTCCAGATTAGCAATAGAAATAGCTAACAAATTAGTGGTTTGATTTTTCTCTCTAGGAAGTGTTATGATGTTGAAATCTTCAAAGCTTTCAATCAGGTCCTATGCTCTATGCTTATATCTTCTCAAATATGATAACTTGCATTGATACTTATTTCTGACTTGATTGACCACCAAATCTAAGTCACCAAATAATAATATCTACTTCACTTATTCTTGAGTGTAAAATTTAATCCCAAAATTAGAGCCTCATACTCAGCTCTATTATTAGTGCATGGAAATTACAACCTATATGCTGCCAATAATTTTTTACCTTATAAATCAATTAGCTTGATTCTCATGCCTAATCCTTACTTGGATCTAGTGCCATCAAAACATAGAGTCCATAGTTGACTATAACCTTTGGGTTCTAGCTTCTATACTTGATTTTGAGTAGTTAAAGTGTAAATACCAAGGTTGGGTGACTCGTAATTTACCTCTTCATTCTTGACATTATAATCCATAATGGGATATTTCATTATTGGATCTGTTTCAATTCTAATTTGATTTGAAGCTCCTTTCCATGGCAGCCATGTATGATAAAAGTCTGTATAGAGATATCCATTAAGTGTTTTGGACTAATCTTTACTCAGTTGCAACCCGTAGCCTTCAGGTATATCTACCACTAGAATATCAATGTTCATTTAGAATCTTGGCACATATGATACTTGAATGCACACACTATTCAATTTTCAAATTGCTAGGACCACTATCTTACCTAATTTTGAAACTATCCTCTTTGAATGGCTTGGCATCAAACCAAGCTTTTGAAATATGGATGTAGACATGACAGTTTTAGATGCTCTAGAATCAACTAAACAATTATGAATATTCTTACCGAATGTATGGATAGTCAAAAAAAAAGGTGGAACTTCTAGCTTGTTCTTGTAGATGACATTGGTGTTGGATTATTTTGATTTGTCTATGGATTCTTTCACTTTTTGCATAGGCATATTCCTAGTAATGAAATTATAGAGAAACTCCTTTTGTTTGGTAATCTGAGCTAACTCATGAAAATTTATATTTTACTTAATCTTCTTCATATACTCAACAATGTTATATCATCCTTTACTTAGTTCTTCCTTGTTATACTACTGATTGTTACCCTTTAGAGGGGGTGGATTATTATCTGCTTTAGGATTAGGAGGAATTATCATGGTATTTGGAGGGGTCAATTTTGTGATTGGTTTCTTATTCCTTATATTGTATGCACCTCTATAGAACTACTATAAAGTATGAACTTCATCCATGTTATCCTCCATCTCATTATCATCTTCACCTGAAAAAATAAACTCATGAGTTTTAAAGAACATGGTAGTGTTTGAAGAGCCAAGATTAGGATGATGTTCAAGCTGATTATACATATGATCTTATTTAACTACCTCTCTTTGAAAGATTTTAAATGTTGTACAAAATTCAGCATAATTGAGCTCACCATGCTCATAAGTATTATGAATTCTATACCAATTGGGAAGGGCCATTTATGCTATCTTGATTTTTGAAAGTTTTTTAGGCTACTCAGGCCTATTGAACAATTTATTGCATCTTTGGAATCTAACATTATGATTGTCAGTTGGTCCATTTGCATTGCCCATATTCCTTTGCATATTCAAGAAATCATTGCTCAAATTTTAAACCATATTCTAAATAGAATCCAATTCTACCTTTGTGGAATCCATACCTTGTAAAATGATAGTGGGAAGTGTAGCCACTTGCTAATTTTGCTAGTAAACATTGCCTATCGCATGAATATTTAAGTTGCCAAAATTTGACTATGTTATTTATGTTAGTGGAGGCAGTGTATATAATTGGTTCTGATTGAATGTCAAGACATTTTGCCTTGCATACGGAATTGGATTTAGTGTTGGAAACCTATTGTTGACATTAGGTAATCCAAGAATATGAGGATTGAGATACCTATCTATGTTGATATCCTCTTCAAATGTTAATGCCAAAGTACTAGCTATAATTACTCTTCTCAAGAACATAATAATGATAGGGTCTAAGTCATTCTTTTACATTTCCAATGCTAATGCCACCTCTTATTTATATCATAGGGTTAACTAATTGTACATATTTTTCCATCTTTCATTTAAAGCATGTATGAGCTTACTAGGTTCTCTCCTCATGCTGGTGAAGTGTTGGTATACTAAATCAGGATTGGTGAGCTATCCAACCTACCCCAGAAAAGTTTCTTGAGATTCATCCTAAGAAGTAATGGAATTTTATGTTAGATTTAAATACCAATCATAATTAGCATCCATAAAAGTAAAAGGGAATAATCTACATGCAACATCCTCATCTATGACATTCATTAATATTAAAGTAGCTTTAAATGATTTAATATGTTCTTCTGCTATCCTGGCTCCTGAAGGAGAAAAAAATGGAAAGCATGTTTTTGGATTCTAAAGAAAATCATGTACTTCTCCTAGGATGGCGATATAGATCCAACCAACTAGGGCTATTATTGAGCCATTGGTTGATTAATAGGGAAAGGGTTCCTTATGAGTAAGGGATTCCCTACTGGAGGGAGATTGCTTTGAACTAGGGCTATTGGCACAGTTCTAGGTCTCCTATGATTTAATAAGGGTGAGACTAATGAACCAACCTAGGAATTAGATATGATCACTCTTCATGGTGACTCCAGTACAACTCTACACAAAGGATAACTACTACTATCAAGGGTGATTCCCTCCTTTTAATACCAATCTAGACCTGTTGATGTGGGTTTTATGCACACCATATCCTTAAAAAGGTAGCCTCTAATGTTTTAGGATCTCAATGAAGGTAAACTCCACTTCAGAGTATGAATTATAGGTATGCAGTTTGTTATAACCTATTGATGTAATAACGGTTAGGTCATGTAGGTTGTTGATAAGGTTTTTGAATGGAGGTTGTAGACTAAGAATTTGACTCAAGAGAGGATGGTTAGTATCATGTTAGCTTCAAAATGAAATCAAAATGAAAGAAACACAATAACTAGCATAACATCTCTAGGCCTAGTCACTAGGGGGAGCTTAGTTAATAAGACTAGAATGGAAAACACAACTAAAATTCAAAATAAACCTTCTTTCACCTTTTTTGGATATTTCAAACAGCTTGTTGAAGTGGCTTGCTTAGTTTTATGCTCATGAAATTTGTATCAATGAAGTATGGTTACCTCCATCTCTCCTTAGCACCTTTGAATTTGGATTGGCTTAGATCAATATTTGTGCATTATAACACTATTTTTTATGAAGCTTTGGAATCAATTCAACATTATAACTTTAGCGTATGAGAGCTTTGAATTCAATAGGCAAGGCCTCTTATTTATAGATTTTTGGAATGGTTTGAGAATCAACCATGACCATCCATCTCAAGATTAAGATGTGTGGCCATGAATAAATCTAAATATGAAATTCATTCTAAAAATATATCCATTAATATTTGGGATAGAGGAGCATTAACTAGTCATGGAAAGGCTTTTATGAGGCATGGAAGGCATGAATTGGATATTTGTGGCACTTATGACTTATGGATGCCACCCCATAAGATGATGTCATTTGATGATGTAGTTAATGAAAATAAATTTCTATTAAATATTTATTTAAAAATCTCCATGGAAAATTAACTTAAGGCCCTAATTTGGTTTAATTAGCCTTAAACATGATTAGTCAACTCTGAAGCAAATCTTGGCAATTAATCAAATTGGTCAAAATGTCCTATTATCAACTCAAAATTTGTTTAGATTAGAATTAAGATGTGACGTTAGATGCATTGGATCCATTATCCCATTTAGGATGTTGTCAAAACCAAATAACAAAGGCACATATTTCATGCAAGAGATTTGATAGAAAAAAACAATCCAAGGTACCCAGGTGCAAAATTGGCATTTTGACTCAAAATGATTTGATCAAAGTTAGCTAGCCCATAAATTGCATTGCCCCATTTAGGGATACCCTGGCCAAAATCAGCACTTGAATATGTCAATTTCAAAGCTTTTAATGTGTTTTAGTGTTTTTAGGCCAAATTATGCATTTTTGTAGAAATTGGTCAAAATCTTGGTTGGAGGTTATCAGTGGCTAGTTTTAGGTTTCTATAGTTTACCCCTATTTGGGAAGGTGTTGAAAGATATAGGCACAATAATGTCTTATAAAATAATGATTAAAGGCTTATATGCCAAAAATAAGATGATGATTGAAGAAAGAGCTCCAAATGGTGTTTGGGAAGCCTATGATGATGCCCACTCGAGGGAGTGGCCATCACATATGTGGATGGATGGTCCCTAAAAAAGAAACAAGAAAAAAGGTGGAATTAACTCATGGTTGAGATTAATTCAAATGAGAAAATGCTTGCATGCATTTATTTAAAAAAGGATACTAATTTTCCCAAAGGTGGTTATAATCAGGAATAAAATTCAAAAATAATGATTTACCCATAGGCAATTATAATCATTAAAATGACCTAGATTGGATAAATATGATGGTGCCTTAGTTAGGATTGATTATGTAGACTATGAATTTGACTCAAGAGAGGATGGTTAGTATCGTGTTATTTCTAAAATGAAATCAAAATGAAATAAACACACTAACTAGCATAATATATCTAGGCCTAGTCACTATGGGAAGCTTAGTTAACAAGACTAGAATGGAAAACACAACTAAAATGCAAAAGAAACCTTCTTTCACCTTCTTTGGATGTTCTAAACAACTTGTTGAAGTCGCTTGCTTGATTTTGTGCTCATAAATTTTGCATCAATGAAGTATGACTACCTCCATCTCTCCTTGGCACTTTTGACTTTGGCTTGGCTTGGCTCAATATTTGGACATTATAACACTAATTCTCATGAAGATTTGGAATCAATTCAATATTATAACTTTGGCATATGAGAGTTTTAAATTCAATAGGCAAGGCCTCCTATTTATAGATTTTTGGAATGGTTCAAGGATCAACCATGATTGTCCATCTTAAGATTGAGATGTGTGGCCATGAATAAATCTAAATATGAAATTCATTCTTCAAATATCCCCATTACTATTTGGGATAGAGGGGAATTAACTAGGCATGGGAGGCATGAATCTGATATTTATGGCACTTATGGCTTGTGGATGCCACCTCAGAAGATGATGTAGTTAATGATAATCAATTTTTAATAAATATTTATTTAACAAGTTCCATGGAAAATTAACTTAAAGCCCTAATTTGGTTTAATTAGCCTTAAACATGATTAGTCAACTTTTAAGCAAATCTTTGAAATTAATCAAATTGGTCAAAATATCCTATTGCCAACTCAAAATTTGATTGGATTGGAATTAGGATGTGATTTCAGATGCATTAGATCCATTATCCCATTTAGGATGTTGTCAACATTAAATAACAAAGGCACAAGTCTCATGTAAGAGATTTGATAGAAAAAAACAATCCAGGGTACCTAGGTGCAAAATTGGCATTTTGAATCAAAATAATCTTAACAAAGTTAGCTAGCCCATAAATTGCATTTCTCTATTTAGGGATACTCTGGCCAAAATCAGCACTTGAATATGTCAGTTTCAAATCTTTTAATGTGTTTTAGTGTTTTTAGGCCAAATTGTGCATTTTGGTAGAAATTGGTTAAAAGTCTAGTTGGAGGTTATCAGTGGCTAGTTTTAGGTGTCTATAATTTACCCCTATTTGGGAAGGTGTTGAAATATATATGCACAATAACATCTTCTCAAATAATGAGTAAAGGCCTATATGCCAAAAAGAAGATGATGATTGAAGAAAGAGCTCCAAATGGTGTTTGGGAAGCCTATGATGATGCCCCCTCGAGGGAGTGGTCATCACATATGTGGATGGACAATACCTCAAAAATAAATAAGAAGAAAGGTGGAATTAACCCATGATTGAGATTAATCTAAATGATAAAATGCTTACATGCATTGATTTAAAAAAGGATACTAGTTTTCCCAAAGGCAGTTATAATCAAGAATAAAATTCAAAAATAATGCTCTGCCCATTAGGCAGTTACAATCATTAAGATGACCTAGATTGGATAAAGATGATGGTGCCCCAGTTAGGGTTGATTATATAGACTATGAATTTGACTCAAGAGAGGAAGGTTAATATAGTGTTAGTTATAAAATGAAAGAAACACACTAACTAGCATAACATCTCTAACCCTAGTCACTATGGGGAGTTAGTTAACAAGACTAGAATGGAAAACACAAATAAAATGCAAAATAAACCTTCTTTCACCTTCCTTGGATATTCTAAACAACTTGTTGAAGTGGCTTGCTTGATTTTGTGTTCATTAAGTTTGCATCAATAAAGTATGGCTACCTCCATCTCTCCTTGGAACCTTTGACTTTGGCTTGGCATGGCTCAATATTTGGGCATTATAAAACTAATTTTCATGAAGCTTTGGAATCAATTCAAAATTATAAATTTATCATATGAGAAGGCCTCCTATTTATAGATTTTTGGAATGGTATGAGGATCAACCATGACTGTCCATCTCAAGATTGAGATGTGTGGCCATGAATAAATCCAAATATGAAATTCATTCTACAAAAATCTCCATTAATGTTTGGGATAAATGGGCATTAAATAGGCATGGAAAGGCTTTTATGAGACATGGGAGGCATGAATATGATATTTATGGCACTTATGGCTTGTGGATGCCACACCATAAAATGATGTCATTTGATGATGCAGTTAATGACAATCAATTTTTAATAAATATTTATTCAACAAGTCCCATGGAAAATTAACTTAAGTCCCTAATTTGGTTTAATTAGCCTTAAATATGATTAGTCAACTTTGAAGCAAATATTGGCAATTAATCAAATTAGTCAAAATATCTTATTATCAACTCAAAATCTGACTAGATTGAAATTAGGATGTGATGTCAGATGAATTGGATCCATTATCTCATTTAGGATGTTTTCAACAAAAAATAACAAAGGCACATGTCTCTTGAAAGATATTTGATAGAAAAAAACAATCCAAGGTACCCAGGTGCAAAATTAGCATTTTGACTCAAAATGATCTAATCAAAATTAGCTAGCCCATAAATTGCATTGCCCCATTTAGGGATACTCTAGCCAAAATAAGTGCTTGAATATGTTAGTTTCAAAGCTTTTAATGTGTTTTAATGTTTTTAGGCCAAATTGTGCATTTTGGTAGAAATTGGTCAAAATTCTGGTTGGAGGTTATCAGTGGCTAGTTTTAGGTGTCTATAATTTACCCCTATTTGGGAAGGTGTTGAAATATATAGGCACAATAACATCTTCTCAAATAATGAGTAAAGGTTTATATGCCAAAAAGAAGATGATGATTGAAGAAAGAGATCCAAATGGTGTTTGGGAAGCCTATGATGATGCCCCCTCAAGGGAGTGGCCATCACATATGTGGATGGGCAGTCCCTTGAAAAGAAATAAGAATAAAGGTGGAATTAACCCATGGTTGAGATTAATCCAAATAGGAAAATTCTTGCATGCATTGATTTAAAAAAGGATACTAATTTGCCTAAAAGTAGTTATAATTAGGAATAAAATTCAAAAATAATGATTTTCTCGTAAACAATAATAATCATTAAGATGACTTAGATTGGATAAAGATGATGGTTCCCTAGTTAGGGTTGATTATGTAGACTATAAATTTGACTCAAGAGAGTATGGTTAATATCATGTTAGTTCTAAAATGAAATCAAATGAAAGAAGCATACTAACTAGCATAACATCTCTAGGCTTAGTCACTATGGGGAGCTTAAATAACAAGACTAGAATGGAAAACACAAATAAAATGCAAAATAAACCTTCTTTCACCTTCCTTGGATGTTCTAAACAACTTGTTGAAGTGGCTTGCTCGATTTTGTGCTCATGAAGTTTGCATCAATGAAGTATGGCTACCTCCATCTCTCCTTAGCACCTTTGACTTTGGCTTGGCTTGGCTCAAAAGTTGGGCATTATAACTTTGGCATATGAGAGTTTGAAATTCAATAGGCAAGGCCTCCTATTTATAGATTTTTGGAATGGTTTGAGGATCAAATATGACTATCCATCTGAAGATTGAGATGTGTGGCCATGAACAAATCTAAATTTGAAATTCATTCTACAAATATCCCCATTAATATTTGGGATAGAGGGGCATTAACTAGGCATGGAAAGGCTTTTATGAGGCATGAGAGGCATGAATCTGATATTTGTGGCACTTATGGCTTGTGGATACCACTCCATAGGATGATGTCATTTGATAATGTAGTTAATAACAATCAATTTCCAATAAATATTTATTCAACAAGTTCTATGGAAAATTAACTTAAGGCTCTATTTTGTTTTAATTATCTTTAAACATGATTATTCAACTTTGATGCAAATCTTGGCAATTAATCAAATTAGTCAAAATGTCCTGTTATTGGCTTGAAATTTCACTAGATTGGAATTAAGATGCGATGTCAAATGTGTTGGATCCTTTATCCCATTTAGGATGTTGTCAACACCAAATAACAAAGGCGCATGTTTCATGCATGATATTTGATGAAAAAGAATAATTTAGGGCACCCAGGTGCAAAATTGGCATTTTGACTTGAAATGATCTAATCAAAGTTAGCTGGCCCATAAATTACATTACCCCATTTAGGGATAGATTGGCTAACATCAGCACTTAAATATGTTAGTTTTAAAGCTTTTAATGTGTTTTAGTGTTTTTAAGTCAAATTGTGCATTTTGGTAGAAATTGGTCAAAAGCCTAGTTAGAGGTTATCAATGGCCAGTTGTAGGTGTTTATAGGGGTGTGGTTCCTGATAAGAGTAGTGAATCTCTGTGTGAGTTGGATGTGCATCTAGTTGCTTATCTAGAGTGGGTATATCTCAAAACAAACTCAAAAAAGGGGGGAAAATGTAAGATATAAAAGAAAGCTTATGTGGTTCTTAAGGAACTACTCTCCTAGCTAGTTTTTAAAAGGACAAGTATTCTCAGAGCCTATGCCTATTGATAGAATTATTTGCACACACACAATCAAACATGGCTTAGAATTTTAAAGAAATAAAAATATAAGAAATTCACAAGCCTTAGATAAAGGTTTCTTCTTTTATGGCAATTGTTGCACACCCTTAGTTAGGAGATTATGACTCGAGCAAATGAAGTATCTGAGGTAGCTATTACACACAAAAAAAACTACATCCAAGAAAGCACTCATACACAATCAAAATTATGAATCAATTTGAGCTTGAATATTTTAACCAATATATTTACCAATATTGCAATAATTATTGCACATCTACATATTAGTATATCAATCAAAATAATCAATAATCCATTCATAGATTTTGCACACTAAAAATTATTAAAACATACAACCAGTGAAAATAACAAATAATTACATAGAAATTGGAAAAAAAATATACAAACACATTTGCTAATGATAAATAATAATGTTGTTTTTGTATTAAAAAATTCTCTAATAAAAATCCAAGTTAGATTATAATTGTTTATATATACCTAGGCAAGGGATTGTCTCATCCTCCAAGTTCATGCAAGGTCATTACATGTGATAGTTAGAACATGAGTTCTAACTATGGTCTAAAACTATATAAGAGTCTATTTGTAGTTATCAGTTTAAAATAGCCTTTGCTAAAGATATGTAATGTGTGCATGTGTATAAAGATAAAGATAAGTTTTTACAAGTATAGCCTGAATTGTATGCAAACTTTAGAATATGCACCATTTATCAAAACTACACATGCCTCTTTTTATAAGTTGTGAGAACAACCTATTAATATTTTAGATTAACTACCTTCAAATAGAACTCTAACATATGCATGAAGACCTAAAATCACTTTACCAATGTCTTAGAACCAGTGGCACTATTGTTAGTCATGATTAATCTGAACTATGCCTTACATACTTGCCCATACCTTTTATAGAATCTAGATCTTCACTTTTATATTTTCCATTCAAATTAAAACATGCATGTTAATACTCTAGATTAACTATGAGACCAAATGTCTATTGATAGATATAACTCAAGTGTCCAAAGATCTACATATTTTATCCATAATGCCCTACTAGCTTTCAAAATGTGACACATGTCAACACCTGATTGAGTGTAAGATCTTTGAAAAGTCCATGTTGATCTTACACCATCGATCCTTATGTAATGGTTTAATGTAGTTCATTATATTTTAGTGATTTTGGTTCATTGACTCTTATGTGCTTGACACTTGTTATTCCTTATTTTTCTCTGCTTCATATATGTACCACTTGACAACCACTCGAGGCTTTTGAGCTCTACATACTGGGCTCCCTGCTTCTTCTCATGGGTCATTAGATTTATGTATTGGGCTCCCATAATGGTGACACTTATCACTCTCATATATCTTTGAAATTTAAACTCACTCTCACATCATTTAATCAAATGGGCCCAAGTAGATGCACATCATAGGATCTTGGCTTAGACCTTTGAATTATACTTTGATCATGCAGGTATGCCACTTGGTAACTCTCTATTTAATCTGGGACCTTTGAAAAGTCTTCATCAATCTTGTATTGTTGGATTAACTATATAGATCAATGCAAACCATTGATCTATTAGGTCTACTTTTGAATCTAAATGAGTAATTTATGAGGTTAAATTTGACATTTGTGTGACCATTAATTGATGTCCTCATGACCATCAAATGATGTTTGTGTGACTATAAAATTTAATTTTGTAAATTATCCATTATCAAGGGTAAATTTGATGTTTACACAACTATCAAATGACATCTTCATGACCGTCAAATGACATCTGTGTGACTATTAAATTTAATCTCATAAGTTTGACACATTGTCGAGGTTAAATTTGATGTTCGTGTGACCATCAAATGATGTCCTCACAACCATCAACTAACATCCATGCGATTATCAAATTTAATCTCATTAACTTGACACATGTCATTTTTTTAGGATTCCCTGCTCTTATAAACATAAGCAAAAAATGATTTAGCATAATACTTTGGGAAATATGTATAAAGGACCCTACATGTATATTCTATCCTAAGGTTTTAGTATTAGTAAAATATAATTTGGACCTCAGCTAAGAATCTATAAAAGAGATCCTTGTTAAGGTGTGGAGCCTAAAAGCTTCACATATGAGCGCATTTGATAGTTTTAGGTTTACACAGTCACCGGCATCGGTCAGGAGCGACTGACGTCGGTCAGGTGCAGTTGAAGAGATGCCAACGTCGGCAGTGGATCGACCAACGCCAGTCACAGGCAAGTAGGCAGGAACCGGTGTCAGTTACCTATGCATCTAGAATGCTATTTTCGAGGATAGAACCGAGTGTTTACATGATGAGTTTAAGTCTTAGTCTTAAGTTCACGTCTCTATTATTAGTAAGATTGTTTTTAGAGCCCTTGTTTAAGAGGCTTAACTGTTGGTTGTAAGTGCATGCTCAAGTCTCCTAATTCTATATGTAGAATTATATCTTCTTAGCTTATTGTAGTAGTAGTTCATTGTTGTGAATGTTGAAGAACAGTACAGAGTTATATCAATCCAAGTTGTTGGAGTTGATTGTACTTGAGAGAGAGAGCTCTTGAGGGATAGAGACCTAGAGAGAGATCTTGTGCATCTGAGAGAGGTGTGGAAGAAAGAAGTTTCTTCAATTGTATTCCTTCTATAAAGAGTTTAATACAAGTTTTCAGGGTGGTTTCTTGTATCTCTTGTTCTTTGCTATTTATCATTCTAGTTACTTATCTATCTGATTTAATTCCAGGGTTTATTGCTTTCATAAGTGTAATCATATTGTTGGTTGATCTCCAACAAGTGGTATCAGAGCCTTGGTTGTAGGTTTAGAGCTTGATATCCAATAATTGGTACCAAAGGTCAGGTTCACTAACAGGTGGTTCAGATCTGTGTAGTGTGTATTGATTATAGGTTGCTCACAGGGGTTTCTGTAGGGATTTTTGTTTGAGTGGGAGAAGCAATGGCAGAAGAAAGTAAACTGAGAATGGAGAAGTTCAATGACAAAAATTATCAACATTGGAGAATGCAGATAGAGGACTATCTGTATCAGAAAGATCTATACTTACCGTTAGGTGGGATTGCAAAGAAGCCCACAGACATGGATGATGAAGAATGGGAAGTTCTTGACAAAAAGGCTCTAGGGTCTATAAGACTGAGTCTAGCATCTACTGTGATATCTAATTTATCATAGGAAAAAACAACGGTAGAGTTGATGACTACTTTAGCAAATTTGTATGAAAAACCCTTAGCTTCTAATAAGGTATATCTTATGAAGCAGCTATTTAATTTGCATATGCAGGAAGGTGGATCTGTATCTAATCACCTGAATGATTTCCATGGTATTGTAAATCAATTAAGTTCAGTCAAAATTGTGTTTGATGATGAAATAAATGCTCTTTTAATATTATGTTCTTTGCCTGAAAGCTAGCATAGCTTAGTAATAGCAGTTAGCAATACTGCATCTGCTTCAAATATTTTAAAAGTAGAGGATGTTGTTAGTGTTATCTTGAATGAGGAAATTTGTAGGAAAAGCATAGAAAAGACATCTAGGAACGCTTTAAGTTTTGAGAGCAGGGGAAGGCAAAAAGAGAAGAGCAAGAAAGGGAGATCAAGATCTAAGTCTAAGGGGAGAGGTAGATCCAAATCTAGAAATGGCAGGAAGCCACAATGCTAGAATTGTGGAAAGATGGGGCACATAAGCAGAGATTGCTGGTCAAAGCCTAAGGAGGATAATCAGCATGAAGGAAAAGAAGAAGCAAAGGTTGTAGGTATTGCACAAGATGCTTTAATATTCTCTTTACATAATAATATAGAATCTTGGGTATTAGAGTCTGGTGCATCTTTTCATGCTACCCCTAATAGGGAATATTTTAGTGACTATATCCATGGAGATTTTGGAATAGTGTATCTAGCGGATGATGAGCCTTGTAAAATTATTGGCAAAGGTAAAGTGCAGCTGAAAATGCAGAATGACAACACATGGGTGTTGAGAGATGTTATGCATGTTCCTAGCTTGAAGTGGAATTTGATTTCTATAGGAAAGTTAGGGGATGAGGGTTGTATAGTAACTCTCACAGCAGAATTTTGGAAGGTGACCAAGGGTGCACTTGTTATGGCCAGAGGTAAGAGAGTAAGTACTCTCTATTTATGTAATTGTGTTACTAACAATTCTCTTTCTGTATTATCTACTTCAGATGTGGATGCAAAATTGTGGCACTCAAGGCTTGGCCACATGAGTGAGAAGGGCATGTCAATTCTTAAGTCTAAAGGTAAGCTTTCAGATTTGAAAGAATGGATCTAGAATTTTGTGAGCAGTGTGTATTTGGAAAATAGAAAAGGGTTAGTTTTTTCAAGACTGGGTCTACAAAGAAGAAGCATAAGTTGCAGCTTGTTCACACAGTCGTGTGGGGACCGGCTCAGGTAGCTTCTATTGGAGGATCACAATACTATGTTTCGTTCATAGATGATGCTACAAGAAAGGTATGGATCTATTGTATTAAGAAGAAATATGATGTATTTGAGACTTTTAAGATTTGAAAAGCTATGGTTGAGAATGAAATAGGTAAAATATTGAAGTGCCTGAGATATGACAATGGTGGTGAGTTCTGCAGTTATAAGTTCAACTGGTATTGTTATATGCATGGAATATTTAGGCAAAGGATGGTTCCAAGGACACCTCAGCAGAATGGAATTGCTAAAAGGATGAACAGAACAATCATGGAGCGTGCAAGATGCATGAGATTGCATGTTGGTTTGCCCTTAGAGTTTTGGGCAGAAGCTGTTGACACTGCAGTGTACCTGATTAACAGAGGACCCTCTACAGCTCTGGATGGTGGAATCCCAGAAGAGGCATGGATAGGTAAAAAGGTAGATCTCTCTTTTCTCAAAGTTTTTGGTTGTGAAGCCTTTGTGCACGTTGATAAGGAAAATAGAAAGAAGCTGGATGCTAAGTCTATGAGGTGCACATTTATTGGCTATGGCTCAGATGATTTTGGTTTTAGATTTTGGAATCTAGGAACTAACAAGATAATTAGGAGCCGTGATGTTGTTTTCAATGAAAAAGTGATGTATAGTGATCAGCTAAAGAGGTTGAATCAATCTGGGCAGAACAATGGTGAATTGGATGAGGTGACGGTCCAAAATGAGCTCATGGGAAAAAGAAATAATCACTTGTAGGAAAACATAGAGACAGATGTCGGCAGGCCAAGAACCGACATCGGCATGATAGAAACTGATGTCGGCCATACAAAGACCGATGTCAGTAGGACATGCACTAGCATCGGTCAGGTAGAATCGACGTCAACCAGTAACAGGCCTGGAAGTGACCAAGGTCAGTCACTGTTAGAGAATTTGGGTGGACATCGTGTTGTGAACGAGTCTCAGACACCCATCAAGAGGTCAGAAAGAGTAAGTAAGCCTCCAATTAGATATTCTCCTTCATTATTCTATTTATTGCTAACTGATGGTGGAAAACCAGAGAGTTTTGAAGAAGTAATATAGGTAGAGTCCAAGAGTCAGTGGGAGCGTGGCATGGTTGAGGAGATGGAGTCCTTAAGAGAGAACCAAACATGGGATTTGGTTGAGTTGCCAGCTGGTAAGAGGACACTAAAGAACAGATGGACCTACAGGTTAAAGGAAGGTGAGAATGGACAGATGAGATATAAGGCCAAATTGGTAGTGAAAGGATTTGCACAAAAGCCAGGAATTGATTTTGATGAGATTTTTTCTCCTGTTGTTAAAATGACTTCTATACGGATTATACTATCTTTGGTTGCTATTGAGGATTTGCATCTTGAGCAGCTAGATATTAAGACAGTGTTTCTTCATGGAGATTTGGATGAGGAAATATACATGGAACAACCAAAAGGATTTGAGGTCAAAGGTAAGGAGAAGTTAGTGTGCAGATTGAAGAAAAGCTTGTATGGCCTCAAACAAGCTCCTAGACAGTGGTATTTGAAATTTGACAGGTTTATGACTGAGCATGGCTACAGTAGGTGTCAATCTGACCATTGTGTGTATTTTAAGAGATTGGATAATGGTAGATATATTATTCTATTTTTGTATGTAGATGATATGCTGGTTGCAGGATCACACATACAGGATATCTCTGAGCTTAAGGTGAAATTAGCTCAAACATTTGCTATGAAGGATTTGGGAGCAGCAAAGAAAATCCTTGGCATGAGCATTAAGAGAGACAGGAAAAATCACAAGTTGATATTGTCTCAAGAGGATTATGTGGACAAGGTGTTGAAAAGGTTCAATATGCAGGATGCTAAACCGGTAAGCACACCTTTGGCTAGACATTTTAAGTTGAGTAAAGAACAATGTCCTAATTCACATGATGAGGTAGAGTACATGAGTAAGGTTCCATATTCTTCCACAGTAGGGAGTTTGATGTATGCAATGGTATGTACTAGACCGGATATTGCCCAAGCAGTGGGAGTTGTAAGTAAGTGTATGGCCAATCCAGGTAAGAAACATTGAGCAGTTTAGTGGATCCTTAGATATCTAAAAGGAACCAGCAATAGGCACTTGTGTTATGGAGGTTCAAATACTTCTCTACATGGTTATGTAGATTCAGATATGACAGGTGATTTGGATGGCAGGAGGAGCACCACAAGATATGTTTTCACTGTAGGTGGAACGGCAATTAGCTAGATATCAAAGTTGAAGAAGGTTGTTTCCTTGTCAACTACAGAAGCAGAGTATATTACAGCCACAGAGGCTAGCAAAGAGATGATTTGGATGACACAGTTCATGGAAGAGCTTGGAAGGGAGTAGGAGAGTTGTAGATTGTATAGTGACAGTCAGAGTGCAATCCATTTGGCTAAGAATTCAGCCTTTCACTCAAGAACCAAGCACATATAGCTAAGGTACCACTTCATAAGATAGGTATTGGAAGATGGTGAGTTGAAGCTGGAGAAGATCCATACAGACAAGAATCCTACTGATATGTTAACCAAGCTTGTTACAAAGGAGAAGTTGAATCTTCATTCAACTTCTGTTGGTCTTCATGATTGAGTTGAAGATGGAGGAGCTAGAAGATGTTGCTATACAGGTACTGGTGCAGTTGTTTATCTCCAAGTGGGAGATTGTTAAGGTGTGGAGCCTAAAAGCTTCACATATGAGCACATTTGATAGTTTCAAGTTTACATAGTCACCAGCATCGATCAGGAGCGATCGACATCAGTTAGGTGCAGTTGAAGAGACACCGGCGTCGAAAGTGGATCGGTCGACGTCGGTCACAGGAAAGCAGGTAGGAACTAGCATCGGTTACCTGTGCATCCAGAATGCTATTTTTGAGGACAGAACTGAGTGTTTGCATGATGAGTTTAAGTCTTAGTCTTAAGTTTGCGTCTCTATTATTAGTAAGATTGTTTTGAGAGCCCTTGTTCAAGAGGCTTAAATGTTGGTTGTAAGTGCATGCTCAAGTCTCCTAATTCTATATGTAGAATTAGATCTTCTTAGCTTATTGTAGTAGTAGTAGTTCATTGTTTTGAATGTTGAAGAACAGTACAGATTTGTATCAATCCAAGTTGTTGGAGTTGATTGTACTTGAGAGAGAGAGAGCTCTTGAGGGATAGAGATCTAGAGAGAGATCTTGTGCATCTGAGAGAGGTGTGGAAGAAAGAAGTTTCTTCAATTGTATTCCTTCTGTAAAGAGTTTAATACAAGTTTTCAGGGTGGTTTCTTGTATCTCTTGTTCTTTGCTATTTATCATTCTAGTTACTTATCTATATGATTTAATTCCACAGTTTGTTGCTTTCATAAGTGTAATCATATTGTTGGTTGATCCCCAACAATCCTACATTTTAATCTTGATGACCTAACATAGAAAAATATGATTTGGGACCCTTGGCTAAAATCTTAAATCAAGCTCAAGACATAATAAAAATGTTTCTCTAAGCTAGGGTACCACTTGACAGTATGGTATTTGTTTTAGGGAAATTATTTTAGGAGAACTATTGAGGGCTTTCTATTGCTAGGACTCAAATTTTATTGAACAAAATGTTTCAGTCACAAAGTCCAAAGGAATTCTGTCAGATGAATTATTTCAAACAAAATGTCTATAATAATTCTCTTGAAGATTCAATTCTTTTAGATAAAATGTTTGAAGGAAATATTGAAGGATAAAGTCTCAAGAAAATAGTCCTGAAAGGTTGGTGTGAAGGAAAAAAGGGCCTAGTACAAAAGTCTCGAAGGGCAAGTCTTGGAAGGGAAAGGGCCTAGGATGAAGTCCTGAAGGGTAAGTGGCCACTTAAAAAATTGCAATGGGTCATTTTCAAAATTTCCAAAGGGTCAGTTTAGAAATTTTGAAGGGCATGTGCCCTTGGGGGAATTGTTTCATGCCTTTTGTGTTGGACAAAATATCAGAGACACAAAGTCTGAAGGAATTAGCCTGGGGAAAAAGTCTCAAAGGATAAGCTCATAGGGAAAAAATGCTTGGGATAAAAGTCTCAAAGGGTATGTGTGAATGGCAAAGTCTCTCAGATAAAATATATGAAAGAAGGGGTCAAAGGGAGAAATCTCTTGGATAAAATGTTTAAAATAATTGGTTGAAGGATAAAGTCCTGAAAGTTTGGTGTGAAGGGAAAAAGGGCTTGGGACAAAAGTATCAAAGGGAAAGTCTTAAGGGGAAAAGGTCTATTATAAAAGTCCTAAAAGGTCATTCTACTAAGAAAATGTCTGGGACAAAAGTCCTAAAGGGTATATTTCACAAATATTGAAGGGTAGGTTCATTTCCTTGGGGAAAATGTCTCAGACAAAATGTCCAAAGGAAAGGCAAAAGTGTGGGACAAAAGACTTGAAGGGTAGGTGTGGAGGAGTCGAAGGGCATTTCAAAATTTTTGAAGGGAAATTTCAAAATGCCGAAGGGTAATTTCTATTTGGTAATAATTTGAAGGGTCCACTTCCTATGGTATTCATCCATGACAAAAGTTTTGAAGCATCTACTTCATAAAATTTTAAGGGTAATCTCAAAAGGCCGAAGGGTAAGTCTATTTCATTGGGAAAAATTCCTATGGCAAAAAGCCCACATACAAATTCCATCAGAGGAATTGTTTTGAATAAAGTGTCTACAAAAATTTCTTTGATAAAGATAAGTCCACAACCAAAAATCCTACAAGAAGTCATGTGTGACAAAAATCCCAATAAAGACCAATATGGTAAGTAAGAAACAATAAGTCCAAAAATAAAAATGCATAAGCCCCAAAAGAATATGTCTTAAGAGGATAAAAAAGTTATCCTAGGAAAACATAAGTCTACAACAATTAGATTGAATTAAAAAACCTGATAGAATAAAAGATTTAGTCTATGGAAGCACAATACCAATACCACCTTACCAAAGTATAAAAGGGCAAATCATGATCTTTTCCTAGAATTTGCATAAACATATAAAAGAGGGGGCTCAAAATCAAGACAATAATCTAAAAAAAGTGGGTCCCCATTTCATATGGAAATAAGGGGGATGTTGGGTACAACAATAGTCTTCTCCAAGAAAGTGACATAACACATGGATAATCTGAGGCTAATATTCCAGAGATGTAGAGAGTATGGGATCTCTTTAAATCCCAAGAAATGTGTGTTCTCTGTGCATGAAGGTAAGCTATTGGATCACATTATTTAAAAATAATGATTATCCATTGACCTTGAAAGAGTAAGTGTTATCTTATCCTTATCCTTGCCTAAGCACAAGAAAGGGATCTAGAGCTTCCTTAGGAAGATTAAATTTGTGAGAAGGTTCATACTTGATTTTGCAAACCTAGTCAAACCTAACACCACCATGATAAATAAAAGCTAAGTGTTTGCTTGGTCAAATGAAGGTAAGCCAAATTTTGAGGCCATCAAGTAGGCCATTACCCAGGCACCCTCACTCATGAATCCATACTTGTCCAAAGACTTCATCTTGTATACATTTGTCAATGTTTATAACATATCAGCTATACTGATGCAAAAAAATGGTGAAGGAATGGAACATCCAATTTCCTTTTTTAGTCAAGGGCTAGAAGAATATGAGGTGAGGTACATATTTATTAAAAAACAAGTTATTAAAGCCTTGAGGAGTATCAAGAAGTTTAGACTACTACTCTCCAATAATAGGATTCATCTTATGGTGTCTCACCCTAGGGTTAGGGACTTTCTCCTTAATAAGGATTTGAGTGAAAAGAGAGCAGGCTGGATCACTAAGGTCATGGAATATGACATGGAGATCAAATACACCAAGATGGTTAGGGGTAAGGTATTATGTGAGCACATGGTGAATGATCTCCAAGAGGATAAGGAAGCTGTCTTGGTGACCCAAGACAACTCACAAGCAGGTGCACCTCCACTTCAAATGAGCTAGATTCAGGATATGGATCACTTCTTAGAAATAGGAGAATGCCCCAAGGTTTAGACAGAGCCAAAATGAGGTATTTTAGGCTCTAATCCATACCTTATACATTAGTTAATGAAGTTATTTTTAAAAGGGACCTCAATAGGGTACTCCTCAGTTGCATAGATGATGACCAGGTGACCAAACTCTTAGAGCAATTCCATGATGGACCCACGAGAGGTCATTTTTCACCTAGAACCACAAAAACAAAGGTAATGAGGGCTAGTTATTACTATCCCAATCTTTTCAAAGATGCTCATGCATGGGTTATAAAATTCTAGATGTGTGCTCTCTTTATAGGAAAGTAGAAACTAGCAACCCTTCCACTCAATACAATTCAGATGGAACAACCCTTCATGCAATGGGGGTTAGACTTCATAGGGATTATCATTCCACCATCAAGTGTAGGGAATAAATGGGTGCTCATTGAAACTGACTACTTCACCGGGTGGGTAGAAGCCATTGTTTTGAAGGAGGTTAATGAGGGTGCAGTTTTGGACTTCTATGATAATATTGTGAATAGGTTTGGTGTCCCAACCACCATAATTTCTCATAATGCATTGGCATTCCTTGGTATGAAGACAAGTGAGTGGGATCTTAAATTAGGCATCTACCAAAGCACCTCTTCTAGCTATTATCCTCAAGGAAATGAACTAGAAGATTCCACAAACAATAATTTACTAAGGATCATTAGGATGACCATGGAAGAGAATTGGAGAACATGACACATCAAGCTAAAGACAACCTTATGGGCTGATCGAGTCACTCCTAAAGCCACCATTAGCAATTATACATATGTTATTGTGTATGGAAGGGAAGCCAAATTACCTTTCTCCCTTGAGATACTTATATTAGAGTTAGCCCATTAGCTTGAGTTAATAGAGGATGAGCCCATGAATGTAAGGATGATAGAGCTCATGGAACTGGAAGAAACTAGGGACCTTGCTATGAATACTTTGGAGTCACATCAAGCTTAGGTCAAAAGGGCCTTTGACAAGAGAGCTATAACAAGGAGATTGAAAGAAGGGGACCTAGTCCTTAAATGGGAATTAAATAAATCCAAACTAGATAAGTATACCAAGTTTGATAGTTTGTGGAGTGGTCTTTATTTGATCCATGGATGCAGAGAATATAATGATTTTCAGCTTGCTTAACTGGATGGAGAGGTACTACCCATCCCAATCAATGGCATTCATTTGAAGCCTTGTTATTTGAATAATTACATCTATTGTAACATATTTTACATATTAGAGTAACATTTTTATGCTTTCCTCTAAGTACCTTGTGTACATCTTCTTTCTATTATGTGTTTCCTTTTCGATAAGTTCCTTGGGCACTTTATTATTCTATTTTCTTTTATTTTAGTTATTTCAAATATTTTACAGATAAGGATAGCCTTCTATTATCTTCATATTCATTTGAGATAAGGCTTGGGACTCCATATGCCCAATGGACTAGTTTAAGACCACTAGTCTTACATAGCAAGCATGTAACCCCAAGATGTCACCAAAAATATTGGCCAAATTTTGGTGCACATGTAGAACTTGACATTGTAGTAAAGATTCTAGAGGTCTTGTGTGGAGAAAGAAGATGACCAGATTCCATTTTGAATAAAATATCTAAATTTCTAGATGGAATGAGTGGTCTAAGGATCTCAAAATTACTCATAAAGCTTTTGAAACACTTTAAGCTTATTTAAAGTGCAATTTGATTTATCTACAGAGCAAGGAACTAGTTCCCAAGTGGGTTTCATGGTATTCAAGTAATTTAGGGTCATGGAAAATCTTGTATAAGCCTCAAGAAATCATTTAAAACTTCATAGGTTCAAGAAAAGGTCCCTAACATAAGCATACGTGAGCCAAACCATCATCAAGATGTGACGCAGGAACAAATGGACTAGTTTACTTGCATGTTTTATAAATGTGCTAAAAAATACTCATGTGACTAGTGGATTATGCCCAATCAAATTTATTCATGCCAAAAAAATTCTCTACAAGTTTCATGTATGCATGAGCTTTCTAGCTATTTCAATGAATTTTAGCTTATTATTTCAAAAAGGAAAAAGAAGAAACTAAGTATGGGTATGGTTGAAAAACTTGTTTGGTTATGCATTAATTAAATCAAAAGATTTTGAAGAGCTCCTCTTTGGTCTTGGAAGATGACCTAGAAATAAGAAAGGAGGATGACCTACAAATAAGAAAGCATTAAAGTAGATTTATTTATTAAACAGATAGTTGAGTGGATTGCCTAGCGATAGCTAGATCTTGAAAGCAAGAGCTTCCTTAGTAGCTATTAATCCACATGTTTTTAAATAATGAATTTTATAAATAGAATAGAAGGTACTTGTATTAATAATAAAAAGGTACTAAAATTAAACATAAGAAATGCTTGCTATAAGAAATAGACTAAAAATTATTAAAATGGTGATAATCTAATTAATATTAGTGTTAGGTGATTGGGGTTTGCTTCAAAAAATCAAAAAAGGGTCAATGAATAGGTAGGGACACAAAAAAATTGATTTAATTAGGGGTAGGTAGGTGAAAATAACTTGCTATAATTTATTGCCATAATAACCATTGATAGTTGGGCTAACTGTCGATGATTAAGATGACTATCGATGATTAGGGTAACCTTCAGTGCTTAGATAGACCTTTAGTGATTGAGACAATCATCAATTATTAATGTGTGTAGATCTATGTTGATAAATGACCGGTTGACAGGATCACAAAGTGAGATTTTAGGAGATGGGTTATTGTTGGGCTGAATACAAAAATCAAATAAAGTAATTAAATGCTAAAATCAAGTACATATCTTTCAAAAAGTTGATCAAGTGATTGATTGAGGTGGTTGATTCATTGGTGGAGTCTGACATGATTTTGATAGAGTAATGGTATTAAATTCTTTGATGAAGTGGTGGTGTCAAGTTGGCTCTCTGACATAGTTGCTGGTTTATTATATTAGTGATGATGATTGACCTTAAAAAATATGATTCTAGATACACAAGCTCTTGATAACAATTATAGATAGATATCACCTCTTTTCTCATCTCTTCTTATAGGCAAGGCAAAAGAGTTTCAATAAGACATGAACTGGGCTTCCTAATTTTAACTCATACATACAATGGTTCACAACTAGATATAGATGAGTTATTTTTTTAAAAATAAGTAGATGGTTTAAATATTGATGGTCAAAGAGGTAGACCCTGACCATTGGTGGTCATCCTAACTATCAACAATCAAGGGTGAAGGGTTAAATTAGGTAAAATCTAGGGTTAAACTAGTTTGGTCAAACTAACTTCAGTTAGGTTTGGCTGGAGGTTGGAAGGATAAATTGGTCCAAAGGGGGTTCTAAGTTGGTCTAGGGGTATTTTGACACTTGATATCATAGTGTGTGGAATTTTGGTGTCTACATTTTCCCCTTTTTTTATGTAGCTTTGAATCAAAAAGCTATAAAACAAAAATGGATTGCTATTTAAAGGTCTAATTGACTTGAGTATGGGAGGAGGTGTTCCCCCTGAAATCAAGAGTCAATGAGGTCAAGTAAAAGTTTGACAAGGTGGGTGATGGTGGTGAGGAAGGTAGATGTCATAAAGGTAGATGATAGGTTGAGCACTAAAGTGAAAATAGGTGCACAAAGTATGATAAAAGGTGTGATAGCTGAGATCATGCATAGACTAAGTTGCCATAATTGATAATAATAAAGTTTGTTGCTAGGAGGACAATAGACAAGTAGATCATGTGACTACATTTAAGTGTGATAGTTGGGTACATTTGTAAGTATTTGAAGCAATGTCAATGTTTCAATGGATATCTAAGGTAGGAAGTAATCTTGATGAAAACACAAACTAGTCAAGTATCATGGGTATCCAAAGTAGGAAGCACTCCTAAAAATACACAAGTGGGTCAGGTAAGCATGAGGTGGTGCAAGTTCAAATAGGGTCAACATGGAAATGTTGTCACTATGGTTAAATGACTAGGCAAAATGTATCACAAAATGTATGTTAGATGGGTCAAAATGGACCAACGATGAGATGATGAGGTAGTTAGGTGGGTTAGAGAAGGTAATCTCCAAGGGTGGGTAAAAATGGGTAGCTTTGGCTAAAGAAGGCTCTTCTTAGGTGAAAGCAATAAGGTGAGTATCTTGATTGGTGATGGTCAGGGTGTTCAAGGGTGACCATCGATGATCACCCTAACCATAGACTATCAGGTTGTAAACCCTAAAATACTAATAGTCAAAAGTGAAAATAAAATCACTTTTACCTCATTTTGACTTTTGATTTCATTGTCTTTGAGTTATAACATTGTTGGCACTTTGTGGTGAAATTGATTACTAAGGGTAGTTTGTTGAGGTGGAGGGTGGACCTAGAGGATCAATCAAGATGCAAGGAACATATGACCATGGATGAAGATGAGTTGGTCTACAATTGACTCCATGGTGGTAGTCATAAAATGAGGTAGGGAATCCCTTAAAATCATATAGATTAGCTTAATTTTGGTATAATTGCATTCGAGTTAAGGGTAAGTTAGGTTTGAATACTTAGTTTAGGACTATTGTAACCTATGTATGTTTTTTATGGGTCTTGGGTAAATTTGTGGGTGAAATTAGAAAGTGATAGGGTGGGTAGGTGATTTAGGTTGGGTAGGGATTGGTGCAGGCCAAGGAGTAGATACAGATGCATGATTGATTTCTACGTATCTTCATAGAGATCTAGTAGGGGATGACTCTAGCTGATTGGGCCCACATAAAGGAGGTTAGGTTAGGGGAAATGAGGCACTATCAACATGTGCCTTGAGATGCCTCTATGGTTGTAACACTCATCAAGAGATGGTATCCTTCTATGAACACCTTCTTATTACTGACCAACAAGATGAGGATCTTACCCAAAGACATTCATAAGATCACCCAACTTCCTCTTTGAGGTGATCTAATCTACCATATAGAGCATGAGGAGTGGGAAGAGCTTGTGAAGCTTCTGTATGGAGATGATAGTGACTAGGATATCTGGCATGCTAAGTGGTTTAGGTATAGTTATTTGTATCAAAGGGATCTAGGTGAGAGGAGACTCATGACCATGCTTATGATTGACATTTCATGTTTTATATTTCTCAACTCAAGTAGTGGGAGGTTTTTATACTTGCTACTAGGGGTGTTGGTCAAGCTATTTCTAAGTACATGATGGTGTTTGGCTAGGTACCTATTATTTTAGTATAAATATACAAAGAACTATCAGGGTTCAAGGCCCATAGTAGGTATGGTATCAGTGTTAGCTTGGTTTTACATTACGAGGCCTATGAGCACATCTAGGTACTGAGGCTGGTGGGGTTGTCATGAGAAGGGTACACACAAATTGAGTTCCTAATCAGATTTATGTGATGGAGAGGGGATTTTTATGCATAAATTGAAGGAGGTGGTGCACATGATGTGGAGTGGTTCAGGGGTGCACTAGTGATAAGAGACATCACTTAAAGGCCTTATGTCTAGTTTATATTATGGCCTGGCTATAGGAGGTATACACTCTCCCTTTAGAGTTATGGATGGATACTCGGTAGGTAGGTAGAACTCATCTTATTTTAGAGGGTGAGGAGGTAGTTTGATCTGGTATAGGGCATTCTAGGTCTATTCACCAAGTATAGGCAAGAGTATTTAGAGATCTTATTACTAGAGTTATATCTTGTGCTTACTTTTCTAGGTTATGAGGAGCTACTATCCAGGCTTCAGGTAGATGATAGTGGCTTTGTATATGGGTACATGGAATGGTACCAACCATTATATGTAGCTATAGATGTTAGCAAGGATGATGGAGGTGTGAGGCTGATGATCATGGATCTGACTGGCCCTGATGGATAGGTAAGAGTGACTTTAGCTAATGTATAAGTATAGGTTATAGCACTACAATGGTAGGTGGCCACCTTATAGGGTCAAGTTGCTACTCTCATAGGTGACAGGGACTAGGCATGGTATTCATTTGACTTGGTTACAAAGGAGAGGGACTCTCTGAGGCAGAGAGGGGGAGGAGTAGTTGTAACAACAATAGGGCCACTAACCACCATCCCCATGGCACAATACCTAGCTATAGGGGAGGAGCTATAGTATTATGAGGCCATAGTTTTGACATAGTGTCCATAGGAGCCCTGATGGGGTATGTATAGAGATAGCTTGGAAGGTAGTGCCAATATAACAACACCAAGTCAATGGGTAACATCTGTGGCTGGACAGATAGGTACATCTAGGGGATTGCCAGGTACAATAGGTGGGAAGGCACCAAAATCTAGTAGTGCTCTAGGAGGTAGTAGTACCCTTGGGGCATGACATATCTCATAGACTTTATATATTATTGTATATCATTTTGATTCTAGCCTAAGAGCTGATGCAGTGAGATGTACATTTTGGGAGAGAGACATGTCTATCTATTATATATACACATTATTAGAGAGAGACATTGATATAGGCTTAGCTAGGCATGGGATGGTTTTGATATATGGTTATGCTTCTTGGTTGCTTATGACATGTTAAATATTTAATGAGTATTTGGATTTCATTATTTAGATTTTAGACATGCGGTGGAAAGTGGTTGATTGTTTTAATCCTCATGGATGTTATAGTTTTATTATGCTTGTTATAGTTGTGATTATGATCATGTTCTTACTTATGACACACATTGATATGTATATTATGATTATGGTTGTTATTATCTTGCTTAAGGTAAAGCACATGAGGTAAGGTAACTACCAACACTAGATGGAAGACCAAAGAATATAATCAAGAGACCAACACTGTACTAAAAATGTCAACTAGTCATGATAGGATAAGAAGAGGGAATGATGATTCTTATTTGACAAGGACTAAAACAAAAAATTAAAGCTAGATTGGCTTAATGAACATAATCCCTTTGAATGCTTTGCATTAGCATTTGTTAGTTGGTTAAAAAGGTGTCTTAGCCACATAATGTTAATTAAGCTCAAAATTCCCTTACTTATAGTGAGTAAAGGGGAGATGGGTGAAAATGAAACCTTATTGTGAGACTAGAATGCTTCTTCTATAGGTGTCCAAAGAGTTAGTATAAACAATTCTATGTCATGTAAAGTGTAGACTGATGAATGCAGGAAATCTACTTGTGAAATTTGATTGTAGTTTCCACCTTATTATGTTTCTTGAGAGCCAATTATGGATTTTTAGATTAGTTTACTTTTGTTGTGACTGTGATAATGGGGCTTTTGCTTTGTTTCTATATATGGGAAGCTAATCAATGTGGGAAGCTTTTAAAAAAATGCTATGCTTTTGACAAATGCTTTACTTAGCCATCCTTCAAAGGAGTGGTAAGTTTATATGCTTTGTTCAAGGATTTGTGATAAATATCCTTCAAGGGAGCAGTTTACCTTATATTTGTGCAATTTTAGATATGCTTATATATTTGTCATTTGAAGGAGTAGTTTATAAATGCTAAGAATGACCCATAATTGCTATTGGTGTGTATTTTTATTTTTTCTTGTTCGATTTTATTTGACATAGAATTGCTTATATAGGATTAAGGGTTCACCTTTATGAAGGCAAAAATAAAATCACAAGAAGTTTGAGTAGATGTAAATAGGTTTAGGTGACAATGATCATTGGGATCCATCCTCTGAAGGGGTGAAAAGTACCATGAGACCATGACATGGGTCGAGCCATGGTACCCATTGTTAGAGATAAGGCTATGATGGTGATAGATAATCAAATGATTTAGTTTTAATTAGTTTTCATTAAAATAGAGAGATGGGATGTGGATGGATAGCAAGGGATAAGCTTAAGTTAAATAAAAAGTGAACTTGATCCTTCTTAAGAAAATAATGGATATAGATTTGAATCACTAAGGGGCTTAGGTTATGGGTGGCCTTCAAGATAAGACAACTGATAAGCTCCTAATCCATACTTATGGGTTATAATATAAGGTCCAAGCCAATTGAAAACAAACTTACCCCACTTTATTTTCTCCATATTAGTGACATGTTGATTTTCTTTTAGGACAAGGTCTTTGATGTTGAGTTCTCAGACTCTAAGGTGTTTGTTATAGGCATGCTTGATGTGTTCTTGATAGACATGGAGATGGGTAGGGCCTATTAAATGATGTTCATTAAGTAGCTCAAGCTAGGCTAAGTGGTGTTGACCATAATCTCTCTCAGAAATGAGATCTTGAAAATATATACAAAGAGATGGGATTTGGACTTTAAAAGGCAAGATGGCCTTTACTCCAAACACAAGAGAGAAAGGGGTGGTACCCGTATGGGTACTAATGCTAGTATAATTTGCCTATAAGGTGAAGGGGTTGTGAAAATGCCAATCTTGACCAGATGCATTAACCATTTTAGTTAGCATGCTATTAAGATTTTTATTAGAGGCATCTGACTATCCATTCGCTTGAAGGTGATAGGGTGAGGAGAAAATTAACTTAATGTTGAATGCATTACATAGACCCTAGAATTGCTTATTCTTGAAAGATTTACCATTGTCAGTGATAATCTTATGAGGAACACTGAAGTGGTAGATGATATGATGGTTGATAAAGTTGACAATCTTTTTCACTTTGGTCAAGACTAAAGGAATAGTTTCTACCCACTTGGTAAAATATTCGATCATAGTGATGATAGGGTGGTGTCACTATGAGGAATGGGGATTGATTTCACTAATGATGTCTAGACCCCATTGTGAAAAGGGATAGAAATCAGTGGAAATATGAAGTCTATGATTGGGTGTGTGATGTATATTGGTGTGTTATTGACACTTAACACACTTTTTCACATAATAATAGTAGTCTTAGTTAAGGGTAGGCTAGTAATAGCCTAGGTGAAGGATGTGCTTAGCTACAATAAGGCCACTAAAATTTCTCCCATAGATACCATCATACATTTCCTTGATAGCGTGAGAGGCTTTATGAATACATAGGTAGTGGAAGAGGAGAGCATCAAAGCTACATCCTAATATGGTATAAAATGAGGTACTTTGGATAAACACTCTTTGATCATTCCTTGAAAGACCAGAAGGAATTATGGAAAGGTTAAGGTAGTCAAAGGCTATTGATATGAAAGGTCAAGTTGGGTATCTTCCACATTGAAAATGGTGGTAAAATCTGGTTTGACATAGGAAGGCTAGGTGAGTCTATCGATAATGACATATAGATTAGAATCTAAGTGTGTAGATGGTATCTGAGAGGTAATGGAAGCCATGGTGTTAATGAACTTATTAGTAGATCATCGGGTTGATTAGATGTGGTAGTGTTCAAAGGATGTTAATAGTTCATCAACTAGTTGCTTGTACTATTGAAAAATGTCATTCTTACACAAGTAATATCCATTTATTTGATTAACCACAAGCTAGAAGTCACCAAAGATATTTATTGTTTTAACTCCTAGGGCTAAGATAGTTTGAAGGCCTATTACTAGGGCTTTATACTCAACCATATTGTTGGTATATTCAAAATAAATCTTGAAGTAAAAATGAAGAGGTTCACCATCAAAGGGGATAAGGATGATACACGCTCTTCCACCACGCTAACACTTTGACCCATCAAAGAACATGGTGACTTGATAGGTAAAATCCACCTAAGAGAGCGTCATGATGGACTCATCAAGGAACTCAAGAGGACGAGGTTGGTTGTCTACTAAAGGTGCCTTAGCTAATTAGTTTAAAATTGCTTTCCCCTTAATTGACTTTTGTTGAAGGAACTCAAGGTTAAAATTTGCTAAGAGCATAAGCCACTTGGCCATACACTAGTTTTGGTATAGCTTGGAGTGCATGTACTTGAGTGGGTTGGTGTTAGTTATGACATAGGTTTTATGGTTAAGAAGGTAGTGGAAAAGTTTGGTGGCCATGAAGACTAAATCAAAGCAAAGTTTCTTAGTATGGGTATACCACATCTCATATTATACAAGCATGAAGCTAATGTAATATACGGCTTGCTCTTTTTGTTGTTCATCTTGGTGGGCCAATATTGCCTCTAGAGAATGGTCAATGGAAGAGATATATAGGTAGAAAGGTTGGTCATCCTTGGGAGGGGTAAGGATAGGTGGACACAAAAGGTACATTTTGAGTGAATCAAAGGCCTTTTGGTAGTCACTATTACACTTAAAAGAGACATCCTTCTTTAGAAGGTGGTGGAAGGGTTGGCATCGGTCTGAAAGATGGGAGATAAAATCATGAATGGATTTAATCTCACCTTGAAAACTAGGGAGTTGTTTAAGGTTGATCAAAGGAATCATGTCAAGGATTGATTTGATCTTAGTAGGACTGAATTTTATTCTATGAAGGGAGATGATAAATCTAAGGAGCTTTCTAGACAAGACCCCAAAAATGCACTTCTTGGGGTTTAGGCGGATGTGGTAATGGATAAGTCACTCAAAGATGATCTTGAGAATGGATAAATGATCCTTTTGGAGTTTATATTTTTTGAGAAGGTCATCCACGTAGTCCTCTATAATATTATGGATAAGGTCATGGAAGATATAGGTCATGGCATGTTGGTAGGTTGCACTATTGTTATTTAGTCCAACAGGTATGACATGATAGAAAAAAGGTTCCCCAAGGGGTGGTAAATGTGGTTTTATGCTGATATTTCGGGGTAATTAGGATTTTATTGTAACTTTAGAATCTATCAATGACAGATAACATCTTATGGTCAGCTGTAAGATCAACAAACTGGTCAATGCTAGGTAGGCAAAAGTCATCATTAAGACAAGCAAGGTTGATGTCATGAAATCCCACACAAATGTGTATCCCCCTTATACTTTGATGATAGGTATGACATTTGAGATACATTGGGAGTATTCAATGGGTTGAATGAAATTTATATATAGAAGATGCTAAAGCTCTTCTTTGACAAGAAGGGCTATGCGAGGGTGCGTGTATTGAAACTTTTACTTGATGGGTTTGGCATCATGGTTAGTGACTATGTTATGGGTAGAAATGGTAGGTTCAATTCAAGGAATATCATTTTAAGACCAATTGAATGTTATGTTGTGGTCTTGGAGGAAAGAGGAAAAATCCCAAAGTTCCTTGACATTCAGTGATTGACCAAGTTTGACAATATGGGGGTTGTTTGGAGTACCCAAGTTGATATCTATGGTGGATTCATTCAACATGGTCAAGGTTTTGGAAGGAAAGGATTTATGGATGTAATAATCTAGGGCACCAATATATGTGAGAATGGAGTCATTATGTAGATATTGAATGGTATTAATGGTAGGAGAATCATGTCCTATCATCTTATGTGGGTCAAAGGGATGCTTATGGTTGCCTCATCTTTTTTATAAGTCAAGGGTATAAGGATGATCAAGTTGATGAAAAGAAAAAAAATTAGGTGGGATTATGTCATCATCCTCACATGTAGATAGAGGAGAGGTTGGTGAGGGAAGGGTTTATTCCTCAACAATGGTAGTGGGAGGTGGTTTGGGTTGCTTCTTATTGGGTAGGATGAAACCAAGGTCATGTTTCTCATGAGGCTTTCTAGTCTTGATGAAAACCAACTCATGTGGTCCATACTCATACCAACCAAGACTAAATCCTTTCCAAGCACACCAATGGACAGCCTCCATGTATGACAATGGGGAGATCGCATTGGATAACTCCAATACACCATAAAACCAAGCCCTTGAAATCTTTAGGAAACCTTTTCTAAACCATGCACCTATTAAGAACAAGATCAAAATGTTTTAATGTTTCCATGATGACCATATTGTTAACATGGTTCTTGACACACTTGCTACTAAAGAACCTACTAACCAACCTATTTATCCCTAAGCCTCTCCACTTATCAAGGTAACAAAGTTACCTTTTTATTTTGGAAACCCAAATCAAGGAAACCCCCCTTTATCCTCCTTTACTTATTGAGGTATTGAAGCCATCAACCCCTCCCTTGGTTGATATATCAGACCAACCACCCATTTTACCTTTCTCATCAACCATCAAACAACCTACTCCCCCTCAATAATCATTCCTAAGGAGGAAATCCCCATGTATACTCTTCCCATGGAGGATCCACCTATCTAAACCTTGCATCCTTTAATTGATAAAGAGGATTAGGTTACCATCCCTATGTCTCAACATATGGGCTTATCTTTTAGCTCCACTATTCAAGGAATAAAACCAACCTACAAACCATTCTCTAAGTTGGTGCAAAAATTGGAATTTATTTCCAAAATTGACATGGATCAAGCTAACTTATAATATAAATTAGGGATGCCTTATATCACCAAGAAAGAACCTCCAACCATACCTTTAGTAGACCAACCCACCACTTCTGCTATTTGAACTCTTACCCTATCAACCAAACCAATCGTAACTTTTACCAATCCAATAGTCCCTCAACCATCCAAGGCACCTAAACCCAAGAGGCCAAATTACCTTCTCAAACCAAACCAACCAAACCAATCAATAACCTTGGCACCTTCCCTACATAGAGTCTTAACCACCCATCTGTGAAGGTGGAGCTTACCTCATCAAAACCAACAACCAAGCACAAAACCAAAATAACCAAAGAGGTAAAACCACCCAAAGGCATAAATTTTGCCTCCCATAACCTTTCCTTCCATTTTGTGGCCTCATTCCTCTACCTTGAACTAAAATCCTATTATCTCCACCAAAACCCTACCACCTCTTTTGGTTACACCTTTGTAATTACTTTTTGACACACCTCTCTTCAGCACACTAGCAATACCCAAGCTACCTACCTCACAATCTTATACCTCTATCTCATCATCCTCCTTGTCTAAACCAAAACCATCAACAAAGTGCACCACCTTACCTAAGGTACCTATCACAAAACTTACTTCTATACAACCTTTTACCTCAACAACCAAAGCCAAGATTGCTAAACCTTTTCCACCTTTCGCTAAATCTTACTCAACCATTTTCCATAGGTTATTAAAAAACTCTTATTTATCTTTACCTCCAATCAACCCATTTGACCCTCTTTCTTCAAAACCCATCTAGTACAATGACCACCAAGTGTGTTCTTATCATAAGACACCCATACATGACATGAAAAATTGAAAATATCTCTAAACTGTTATCCACTAGTTTTACAATGATGATGATCTATTAAAAAATGAACCTCCCATGAGCCCTCTAACGATACCACTAACAACCATACCTAACCAATGCTTACGCACTCCTCCAATCTCACCTCATAGTGAAGATGAGTCTACCCAATATCCTACCCTAACTCCTTCTCCTACCCATACTATCAATGTGGTCATTAGATCATAACAAAATGATAAAGGGAAGGCTAAGGTGTCCATTTTATGGATGTATCCATCTTCAACCTCCCAACCAACTCAAACCTAACCATATCCATCCTTGACTAAACCCAAGGTGTCTATTCTAGGTGCCTCCCAATCTAACCCCCAAAAATCCATTAAGAGAGTTATCCTCAAGCAAATTCAATAGACCCCAATGAATATGAGATTGTATGAGTTGATCTCTACCTCTCCCCATCACCACTAAGCACTAATAGAGGCTTTAAAATTAGTAGAAATATAACCCTAAGATGCCCAACCTTTAGAAGCCTTTATTGGTGCCCTTCAAATTTCTAACCTTGTTACCTTCAAGGATTTAGAAATACTCTCTATCCATTTGGATGAACTAGATCCCCCTCTCTTCATTACTACATACATCGAAAAAACCCAAATTAATGGGTAATGATTGATGGATGAGCTATTATTAACATCATCTCCTCCCATGCCTATAACCAACTCAACCTACCAAACAATGTCATGTCTAAAACCTCAACCATTATTTGGTCATTCAATGATACCATGACCACTACCTTGGGGACTATTGTCCTTCATATCCATTTAGGACATTTCACGCTCCCTAAAATATTCTATATAGTGGAAGGTGAATTATAATACAATGTTTTGTTGGGATGACCTTATATCTGCTCTATGGGTTGCATTCCCTCTACCCTCTATCACTGCATTAAGTTTGAGCACAAAGGTTGGGTCGTCACCATTCAATCTAACCCAAGTCCTTTCTCAACATGCAACATGAGCTATCACTCCAATGATGTCCTCATACCCCCATCTAGCATAACCTCAGTAGCTAAAGACAAACCTTCAACCACAAAATTGGATGTCATATCCCTTTCCACCAATGAGATATCCACTAGTTCTTCTATCCCTTTAAACCAAATCCCCACCATGAACCCTTTAAAATCAATGTTTTATCATTCTTCACTAGGGGAATATCACCTTTTAGCCCTTAATACTTTCTATACTCCTCATGAGTATGGGAAACTTACTAACCAACCGAGATATGACCCCAATAGTAAAAACATTATTCTATTTGGACCTCCCTTCTGTCAGACATGTTTTGTCTATGGGGGACTCGACAAACCCCTTAGTACTTCTACCACCTCTCTTTCACCTTGACCATTCACTACCAATTTCTCTTACCTAGATAAAACAAGCTTTGCCAAGACATACCTCCATCGATGTGCTTGGAAAGGATTTTGTCTTTGGAAGTATGAACGTGGACCACATGAGTTGGTTTCCATTGAGACCAGAAAGCCTCATGAGAAACATGGCCTCGATTTCATTTTACCCAACAAGAAGTAACCCAAATCACCTCCCACCACCATTATTCAGGAAGATACCCCTCCTCACTAACCTATCCTTTGTCTACATGTGAGTATGATGACATCATCAAACCTAACTTTTTTTCATCAAAATTATTAGCCTCGAACCCTTGACCTATCAAAAATATGTGGCAACTGTAACCATCCCTTTGACCCATCTTGGGATGATAGGAGATGATTCTCCTATCATTAATATTATTCATTGTCTTGATGACAACTCCATTCTCACCTATCTTGGTGCCTTAGATTATTCCATCCACAAATCCCTTCCTCCCAAAACCTTGACCATGTTGAATGAATCCACCACAAATATCAACTTGGGCACTTTAGACAACCCTTGCATTGTCAAACTTGGCTAGTCACTAAATGCCAAGGAAATTTAGGATTTCCCCTCTTTCCTCTAAGAATGTAGCATAACAATCACTTGGTCTTACAAAGATATTCCTAGAATTAACCTTGCCATTGCTACCCATAACATAGTCACTAACCATGATTCCAAACCCATCAATCAGAATATATGATGCATGCATCCTCACATAGCCCTTCTCATCAAAGAAGTGATTCAACATCTTCTATTTATCAACTTCATTCAACCCTTTGAATACCCCCAATGGGTCTCTAATGTTATCTCTATGACTAAATCGATAGGGGGACTATTCATTTATGTCAAATTTCATGACCTCAACCTTGCTTATCCTAAAGATGACTTTATTCTACCTAGCATTGACTAGCTAGTTGATCTTATAACCAATCAGAAGATGTTATCTCTCATGGATAGATTATCAAGTTACAATTAGATCCTAATTTCCCTTAAATATAAGTAAAAAACCACCTTTACCATCCCATGGGGAACCTTCTGCTATAGAGTCATGCCTTTTGGGTTAAAGAATGCTGGTGCGACCTACCAATATGCCATGACTTATATCTTCCATGAAATTATCCATAAGATTATAAAGGACTATGTGGATGACCTTCTCAAAAAATCTAAACTTTGAAAGGATCATTTAGCCATTATCAAGATCATCTTTGAGTGACTTATCCATTACCATGTCTGCCTAAGCCCCAAGAAGTGAATTTTTTGGGTCTTGTTAGGAAAGCTCCTTGGTTTTATCATCTCCCTTCATGGAATTGAAGTTGATCCCACCAAGATCAAAGCCACCCTCAACATTCTTCCTCTAATTAACCTTAAGAAACTTTGTAGTTTGTAGGGGAAAATTCAATCCATACATCACTTTATTTCCCAGCTCTTAAACCAATGCCAACCCTTCCACCACCTTCTTAAGAAGGATGTCTCTTTTAAGTGGAATAATGACTACAAAAAGGCCTTTAATTCACTCAAAAGGTACCTTTTATCTCCACTTATCCTTACCCCTCCTAAGTATGACCAACATTTTTACCTTTATGTCTCTACTACTGACCATTCCCTAGGGGCAATGCTTGCTCATCGAGATGAGCAACATAGAGAGCAAGATGTATACTACACTAGTTGCATGCTTGTAGAGTACGAGACTTGGTATACCCATATTGAGAAAATTTACTTAGCTTTAGTCTTCATGGCCACCAAACTTTTCCACTACCTTTTTAACCATAAAACCTATGTCATAACAAACACCAACCCATTCAAGTACATGCACTCTAAGCCATACCAAAATTAACATATGGCCAAGTGGATAATGCTCTTATCAAAGTTTGACCTTGAGTTCCTTTAGAAAAATTTAATTAAGGGGAAATTCATTATTGACCAATTAGTTGAGGCAAATTTAGTAGACAACTAGCCTCTTCCTCTTGAGTTCCCTAATGAGTCTATCATGACCCTTTGCCAAGTAGATTTTACCTATCAAGTCACCATGTTCTTTGATGGGTCAAAGTGTCTATGTTTTGGGAGAGTGGGTATCATCATTATCCCCTTTGATGGTGAACCTCTTCCTTTGTCTTTCAAGCTTGATTTTGAATGTACCAATAATATGGATAAGTAGGTGCCCTAGTGATATGCCTTCAAACTACCTTAGCCCTAGGAGTCAAAAAAATCAATATCTTTGGTGTCTCCTAGCTTGTGGTCAATCAAATCAATAACTCTTACCAGTGTAAGAATGATGTTTTACAATAGTACAAGCAACTAGTTGATGAAATCTTAGCATCATTTAAACACTACTACATCTAATCAACCCCATGATCTACTAATAAGTTTGTTGACACCATGGCTTCCCTTACTTCTCAAATACCATTTGTACGCTTAGATTCTAAGCTATATATCATTATCCATAGACTTACCCAACCTTCCTATGTCAAACTAGACTCTCCCACCATTTTTAATGTGGAATAGACCCAACCTAACCATTAGTATCAATAGACCTTTGACAACCTTAACCTTGCCATAGTTCCTTATGGTCTTTCATGAAATTCTCAAAGAGCATTTATCTAGAGTACCTCACATTATACCATACTAGAAGGTATCCTTTATAAACATTACTTTGATGGTCTCTTCTTCTACTACCTACATAGTCACAAGCCTCTCACGCTATCAAGGAAATATATGATGGTATCTATGGGGGACACTTTAGTGGCCTCGTTATAGCTAACCACATCCTTTGCCTTGAATATTAATGGCCCACAATTAACCAAGACTACTATGATTATGTGAATAAGTGTGTTAAATTCCTATAACACACCAATCTAAATCATGTACCTATCCATGGTATTCACATTTACACCAATTTATGTCCCTTTTCATAATGGGGTCTAGATCTCATTGGTGAAATTAACCCCTATTCCTCATAGTGACACCACTCTATCATCACTACGATCAAATATTTTACCAAGTGGGTAGAATCTATTCCTTTAGTCTTGACTAAAGTGAAAAAGATTTTCAACTTTATCAACTATCATATCATCTACCACTTTGGTGTTCCTCATAAGATTATCACTGACAATGGTAAATATTTTAAAAATAAGCAAGTCTAGGGTCTATGTGATGCATTCAACATTAAGTTAAGTTTATCCTCACCCTATTACCCTAAATCAAATAGATAGGCCAAGGCCTCTAATAAATATCTTAATAACATGCTAACTAAAATGGTTAATGAATCTAGTTAGGATTGGCATTTGCACATCCCCTTCACCTTATGGGCATATCATACTAGCATTATGACCCCTATAGATGCCACCCCTTTCTCTCTTGTGTTTGGATCAAAGGCCATCTTGTCTCTTGAAGTCCAAATCCTATCTCTTCACATGTATTTGTAAGATCTTGTTTTTTAGAGTGATTATCATCAACACCACTTAGCCCAACTTGAGCTACTTGATGAGAATCATTTATTTAACCTTACCCATCTCCATGTCTATCAATATCATGTCAATCATGCCTATAAAAAACACCTTAGAGTATAGGAATTCAACATCAGAGACCTTATCCTAAAGGAAAATCAACATGTCACTATTATGAAGAAAAACAAGCAGGGCAAGTTTTATTTCAATTGGCTTGGACCTTATATTATAACCTACAATTATGGATCAGGATCTTATCGATTGTCTTCTCTCAAATGCCTCCTAGAACACGAGCCCCTTAATAATTCACATCTATGCCAATTATTTTGTTAAGAAGGATCAAGTTTACCTTTTGTTTAACTTAAGCTTATCCCTTGCTATCCATCCATATCACATCTCCCTATTTTAGGGACAACTGATTAAAATTGAATCATGTGATTATATGTCACCATCATATCCTAATCTTTAATAATGGGTACCATGTCTCTACCTATGGCATGGTTCTCATGGTACTTTCTACCCCTTCATAGGATGGATCCCCATGATTGTTGTCACTTAAACCTATTTATACCTAATAAACCTTCTTGTGCTTTTAGTTTTGACTTTATAAAGGTGAACCTTTAAGCCTATATAATCAAGTCACAAAATAAAATAAGAAAAAATCAAAATCCACACTAATGGCAATTATAAGTCATTCTTAGCATTCATAGACTGCTCCCTCAAAGGATAGTTGCATAAACATATCTAAAATTGCACAAATATAAGGTATAATGCTCCCTTGAAGGAAAACTATCACCAAGCCTTGAATAAAGTATATAAACTTAGAACACTCCTTTAAAGGATGGATAAATAAAGCATTTGTCAAAATCATAGCAATTTTTTGGAAGCTTTCCACATCGATCAGCTTCCCATATACAAAAACAAAGCAAAAAACCCATTATCACAATCACAACAAAATCAAACTAATCTCAAAAGCCATAATCAACTCTCAAGTAGCATAATAAGGTGGAAACTACAATCAACTTTCACAAGTAGACTTACAACATTGATTAGTCTACATTTTACATGATATAGAATTATTTATACTAACCCTTTAGACACCTATAGAAGAGGCATGCTAGTCTTACAATAATGTTTCATTTTCACTCACCTCCCCTTTACTCATTATAAGCAAGGGATTTTTGAGCTTACTTAACATTATGTGGCCAAGACACCTTTTTCACCAACTAACGAATACTAATGCAAAGCATTCAAAGGGATTATGTTCATGCTTACTCCCTATGTAACCAAGGAAAGTGAAGACCATGCCTACTCCCTATCACTTGTGAGTGTAGAAACCAAAACTTATAAGGTGGCCACGTATCCCTATAGCACTGTAACCTATATTTGTGTAGTGGCTAAAGTCATTCCTACTTATCCATCAAGGCTAGTTAGATCCATGACCATCGACCTCACACCTCTATCATCCCCACCAACATCTATAGCTACATATAATGGTTGGTATCATGTCATGTACCCATATATAAATATGAAATCATCTACCTAAAGCTTGGTTGGTATATCCTTGTAATCTAGTAAAGTAGGCATAATATGTAGCTCTAGTAATAATATCTTTGAGTCCCCTCACTTATACCTAGGGAATGGACCTAGAATGCCCCATACCAAGTCAAACTATCTCCTCACCCTCTCAAATGGGATGAGCTCTACCTCCCCATCCCACCTACTGAGTACCCATCTATAGCTCTAAAGTGAGAGTGTCTTCCTCATGTAGCCAGGCTATATTAGAAACTAAACATAAGGCCTCTAAGTGATGTCTCCTATCACTAGTGCACCCAGTGCATCCCTGAACCACTCCACATCATGTGTACCACCTCCTACACCTGATGCAACAAAATCCCCCTCCATCATATAAATTTGACTGAGAACTCAATCTATGTGTATCTTGCCCATGGAAACCCCACTAGACTTAACACCTAGAAGTGTTTGTAGGCCCAACAATATAGAGCCAAGTTGACACTGATGTTATACCTCCTATGGACCCTAAACACCCACATATCTTGTATATTTATACAAGTAGAATAGGTACCCAACCAAATACAGTCTAACCCATTAATAGCTCAACTATTATCCCTGGTATCAAGTATGGGAACCTCCCATTACTCAAGTCAGGAAGCACAAAGAATGAAGAAACAATCATAAGTGTGGTCATGAGTCTCCTCTCACTTGGATCCCTCGTATACAAAGCACTATACCTCAACCCCACAACATGCCATCTGACCTGATCACTATCATCTCCATACATAAGCTCCATGATATCCTCTTACTCCTCATGCTCTATATAGTAGATTAGATCACCTCAAAGAGGAAGTTGAGTGATCCTGTAAATATCCTTCGAGAAGATAGTCATCTCATCGATTGGTAATAGGAAGGTACTCTTAGAGTGATCCCATCTCTTGATGAGTGTTATGCCCATGGAGGCTTCTCGAGACACATGTTGATAGTGACTCATCACCCCTAACCCAACCTCCTCCATGTGGGCTCAATCTACTGGAGTCATCCCCTACTAGATCTTTGTGAAGATACATGACACGTAGTCACAAAATTGTATTTGCTCCCTAGCTTGTACCAATCCCTACCTAACCTAAATCACCTACCCACCCTATCACTTTTTGATTTCACTTGTAGATTTACCCAAAACCCACAAAAATCCCTACTTAGGGAACAACAATCCAAATTTAAGCATTCAAACCTACCCTACCCTTAACCCTAATGCAATTTCACTAAAATCAAGCTACTCTATATAATTTTAAGGGTATCTGTTACCTCATTTCATGACCACCATCATGGAGTCAGCCATAAACTAGCTCATCCTCATCTACACTAGTGTGCTCCTTACATCCTAACTGGTCCTCACCAACCCACCCTCCAGCTTAGAAAACTAACCTCAATAATCAATTTTTCCATAAAGTGATAAAAATTATAGAGCTCAAAGATAATAAAATCAAAATTCAAAATGAGGTAAACGTGATTCTATTTTCACTTTTGACCACTAAGCTTTTAGGGTTTGCACTCTGACCATCGACAGTCAAGTTAACCATCAAGGGTTGCCCTTGAGTACCCTAATCATCACTGGTCAGGATGTTCACCTTATTGCTTTCACATAAGCAAACCCTTATTTAGCCAAAGCTACCCATTTTTACCCACCCTTAGAGACTACCTTCTCTAACCCACCTAGCCACCTCATCATCTCATTTTGGTCCATTTCAGCCCATCTAACATACATTTTGTGACACTTTTTGCCTAGTCCTTCAACTGTAGTGACAACATTGTCATGTTGGTCCTATTTGAACTTGTGCCACCTCATGCTTAACTAATCTACTTGTGTCTTTTTGGCATCACTTCCTACCTTGAATACCCACGATACTTGACTAATTTGTGTTTTCATTGGGAACACTTCCTGCCTTGGATGCCCACCAAAACATAAACATCATTTCAAAGACTTGAAAGTGCACCCAAACACCATGCTTAAATGTGGTCATGTAGTCCATTTGTCTATTATCCTCCTAGCACTAACCTTTATTGTTATCAACTATGGCAATTTAGTCTATGTATGATCTTAGTTATCACACCTTTTATCATACTTTACACGTCTATTTTTACTTTAGTGCCCAACTTATCATTGACCTTCATGACATCTACCTTTATCACCACCATCACCCACCATATCAAACCTACACTTGATTTTGTTCTACCTCATTAACTCCTAGTTTAAGGGGGAACACCTCTTCCTAGACTCAAGGTAATCAAACCTTTGACTAGTAATTTTTTTTATATTTTGAAGCTTATTGATTCAAAGCCGCATAATTAAAAGGGGTAAAATATAGACACCAAAAATTTTCATACTATGATCTCAAGTGTTGAAATACCCTTAGACCGCCTTAGAACCCGCTTGGGACCAATTTAGCCTTCTAAATTCTAGCTAAACCTAACCTAAGTCAGTTTGATTAAACTGGCTTAAACCAACCTTTTACCTATTTTTACCCTTCACCCTTGACCACCAATGATCAGTTTGACCATTTATGGTTAGGGTACACCCCCTTAACCACCAACATGAAAACCATCTACCTTGATTTTCTAAAAATAACTCATCTAAATCCATTTGTGATCCATCACATGTGTGAATTAAAATTAGAAGGCCTAGTTCATGCCTTATTACAACTCGCTTGCCTTTCCTATAATAAGAGGAGTGAGGAGGTGAGATCTATCTACAATTATTATCAAGAGCTTGTGCATCTAGAATCCTCTTTTTGTAGGTTAATCATCATCAACAATCCAATAAACTAGCTACTACATCAAATACCCAACTTATCGCCACTACTATGCGAAAGTGTTAAGTACTGTTACTCTATTAAAATCATGTCAGACTCTACCAATGAGTCAATCACCTCAATCAATCACCTGATCAAATTTCTTCAAGATAAGTACTTGATTTTCATCATTCAATTATTTTATTTGCTTTTCACATTCATCCCAATAATAACCCATCTCCTATAATCTCACTTTGTGATCATATCAACCAGTCATTTATCAATCCAGATCTACACACTATAATTGCCAATGGTTGTCTCAACCATCAATGGTTTATCTAACTACTAATGGTCACCCTAACCATCAACAATCACCTTAACCACTGAAAGTCAACCCCATTACTGATGATCACTGTGATAGTAAATTCCATCAAGATATTTTCACCCACCTACCCCCAATCAAACTTTATTTTCTATGTCCCTACCTTTCATAGACCCCTTCCTAATTTTCTAGACCCTAATCTTTTAACACTAGTATTAATTAGCTTATTATTATTTTAGTCCGTTGTAGTCTATTTCTTATCAAGTATCTCTTGTGTTCAATTTTAGTACCTTTTGATTATTGATGAAAGTACATTCTATTCTATTTATAAATTTAATCATTTAAAAACATGTGGATTGACATCCCTTAAGGAAGCTATTACTTGAAAGATCTAGTTATCGCTAGGCAATCCACTCAACTATCTATCTAATAAACAAATTTGTTTTAGTGTTTTCTTATTTGTAGGTCATCCTTCCAAGCTAAATAGGAGCTCTTCATAATCTTTTGATTCAATACATGTAAAATCAAACATATTTTTCAACCATACTCATACTTAGTTTTTTATTCTTCCCTTTTCTAAAAATAAGCTAAAATTCACTGAAACATTCTCATGACACCAAAAAATAAGCTCTAAGTTATGGATCTTTAAAGTGGAACTTGAAAAGCAAGATGTCTACACGAGTGTCAAGTTTGACCTTTGTAAAATGACCATTTGGATTCACAAAGTCCTGAAAATGTTTAAAGTTGATCATGATCAAATGGTCCATATAATTTTGTATAGTGACACATGATCTAATAGTTATTAAAATCCCTTAAAAATCTATAGGTTAGATAATATCTAATGGTGTAGATTCATCCAACATCGATTTGATGGTGTACATTCATTGATAAGAAGGTGGGTCTGAGCTAGATCAACCATCAACATTCAATCATACCAATGATCTGATAGTCCACCAAAATTGATAGGAAAGTCTGCCTAGATAAATCAAAAGCTTACATTGCTTTGTACATATTGATCTAGTGGTATGCAATCAATTCAACATGTCAAAGGATCTTTGTGATAGGAAATTGAGGCCCTACCTTCATTCATACCAAAGAGATCAATAATGTATAATAGGTCAAAAAGGTCAAGATCTGATATTAGGTATTTGTGAGGCTAATGGGAATAAAGATAGATTAGAGCATTTTGATTGGCCTGAGCAATATTCGATGGACAAGGTTGAACTAGAGGAACCAATTTTTGACCAAAGCAAACAGGTCTTGTATGGTCATCATTCCACCATTAGAGCTAAATCAAATATCATGAAATGGGCATAGCCATGTAATCAGGTATAAATAACATAAAGGGACTACCATTAAGGCTAAATATGGACCTTTAGTTTGTAAATTTATATCATGCAAGGTTATTTATATGACTATATTCACCATTCTTATAGGAATCCATGTATATGGTGGATTCTCAATCTTTGTAGAGACATAATGGGTCTATTTAGACCTATTTAGATCAAGAAATAGGCTATGCAGTCTATACATATACATCATCATGATAACTATAAGAAAACCAGTAATCTTAGATTGGTTTTCTGCTTATAGAATGGACCTATGATCCAAATATGGTAATGGAATAGATATGAGATTAATTCAAAGGGTCCTCATCCTTCAACATGGTCATATTTTTTATAAACAACCATCTAAAGTAGATGGGACCATGATTCTATCAGATTCATGAGCATGATTTTTTTTTTAGTGGGAGATGGTGTGAAAGATCAAATAAAAGGATCTGATGGTTGGGACTTAAAGCTAGGTGTATTCAATGCATCCTCAGAACCTTTGGGGAATTTCCCACTTAATAATCCATGAGCAGTGTCTTGATTGACCAAAAAGGTGGCAAGGCATTCATTAGAGGAAAAGGGTGGAAACTCAAGCTTAATTAATGATATGAGATGGTGTGTTCCCTTTCTGATGGTGTGTTACCACTTTCCTTTTCTCTCTCTCTTCTTCTATATATCCTAGTCTCATTCCAATTATGAAGGTTCTTAGCTCTTAGAAATTTTCATTATTTTTTGGGACAAGGATACTCATTTAGACTCTTGAAAAAGTGTGCTCATTTGATATGGTAAAACCCTATCAAACCATTATAGGAAATGCCTTTTGAAGTAATAGGATCAACTCTTTGCTTATCTATTATCTTCAATTAATGCTTAGTATGATTGTTTATGATGAATTTATGAAGGAGATTCTTCCTAGTTTACTATCCTTCTGCTTGTCTCTTTCAAGGTGTTTTCAAGCTAACTTGTAGGTCTAGATTAGTGTTCTACTTGGAACCTCTTCTATGAAATATTTATGCAACTAGTGAGATTATGAGGTTGTGTAATCTATAGTTTTTCTATGTTGATCTAGTGTGTGTTCAAACCTATATGAGTATCCATTTTAAATTAGGTGCATCATCTTTTTATCCTTCTTAGGATCCCTTATCCTCTTTCCAACCCTTTTCCCTATGAAGTGTTAATTTAGCATTAGTTTAGCTGAGCATCAAGAGGAAGTTGGCCTTCTTCGGAGGTCCAACCCCACCATAAATGACCCACATCTTGGGGTTGTTCCCATTATTTAGCTCAATTATAAGGGGCCTAAATAACCCCCTATAAGGGTGAAAATTGAGCCTATAATAGTAGATACTACAAATATCACCTAATGGGGTTCCTATTTCATCTATCTCCCTACCTACTACATTAGGGTATGCAAATTTAGTGGCTCCCTTACACCCTTCAAGATATGTGAGTGATATATGGGCATTGATGGAGCTAGTGAGGAAACTTGTGGAAAATCACAAGCTATTATCCAACAAACATAAGTGGGAAATTAATTTCCCAATCAGTATAGGTAGATACACATGCCCCCTTTAGCAAAATCTAAATGTGTAGAAGCAAAAATGACATAGATGACCCTGAGAGATTTGGAGGCAAGACCCTTCTATGATGTTCATGGTAACATCACTAGCACATTGGGAATATCTACATATTACCATGTCCCCTATTTTGAAGATTACCTAGAAGATTTGGATGATGAGAAGGAATTTAGACTGAAGGACTACTCTAGGATGACCTTAGATTAGGTCAAAGCTTTTGATTTGGCACTAGTCCCTAAGGACTTAGTGGATGATGAGTCCCTAATAGAAAATGTATACCATGCTAATAAGATATACTTTCAACCCATTTTAGCAGTAAGGTGGTATGTTCCTAAATATTTTTCTTTAATAGATAGAATTGCCCATGTGATCACTAAAACACTCAATTGGCTTAGGAATAAAGGGGTCCAAGTGACCAAGGAGATAATAAGTATCACATAAAAACTATCGAATCTTAAGGAAAAAGGAATTCCACCATCAATAGAGGGTCCCAATGGTGTAGCAACAAATCAAATAAATAGGCTAGTGATCTCCCATAAAAGAAAGAAGAAATCAAAGGCCAATAAGGGTCATCAAGCAAAGAGGAAACAATAGATAAATTGATCATCATTTCATTTGAGGACACAACTATAATTGAATCATCCACAACTTTAACCCCCATCTCAATTATAGTTACCACTCCTATCTCTATAATACATCCCCAAAATATTTATGTTATTCTTGTATCTCTAACACCTCCTCCTCATGTCTCCACTCCTCCTTCACCTCAAGTGAATCCACCCTTCATTCCCACTAGTTTACTTGTAATAATAATTCCATTTATAATAGTGCAATCAAATCAATTAGCACTTAGGTCTCCCTTTCATTGGATACTCAGGTTTTCATTTCACTTCCTTCTCCCATACTTTCATTACTTCCTTTCATAATCCCTTACATTCCATCCCTATTAATCACCAACAGTACATAGTAGTATCTTGCCATAGATTTAGTTGTTCAAATTTTAATTCCACTGGCCATCCCAACCCCTAGGATAAGTACTATTTCATCTTCATCCCCCTTCGTCTTTCCCACTTTATCACCCCTGAGTGTCTTTACCACTTTAATTGACTCATTTAAGGCTTTGGACTCCACACTTCCACCAGTCCCTAAGTTCTAACTCCTTGTGTCTACTCCTTCATTGATCTCACTTTCATCTCCCACACCCCCAATAGACATATCCATTTCTATTTCCCCTACCTCTTCCACTTACACAATAAACCCTATAGAAGAGAAGGAGAAGGATCAAGTCCTTGATGCAAATGTGGACCTTTAGCCCATAGATGGAGAATAAATTACATAGACATCTACCGATCAATCAGTGACAATATTAGTATAGGATACAACACTTGTCACCATGCCCACCAGTGCAACATCTTCAGTTGTAGATTCTCAAGTGACAATGTTTATAGAATAGGATGACACCCTTAGTTTATTAGCACAAATAGTGGGTAAAAAATGCAAACAAATGGTGTCCCCTAGTATATTAGATTTTGGTCTCTTAGATACATGAAATAAATTAAAGATAACTCCCCAGACCTTTTCAAGGATATTGTGTGAATCAATAAGGGAAATATATGTAGAGATTTTAGTTACCCCACTAGATAAACAAAAATAAGATCTAGTGGTGGGGGACTACTAGGTATCAAAAGTTCACCTTGGACATCTTATGAGGGAGGGTTTTAAACATGATGTTTAATCCAACATTAAATCCATATTTGATAAAATGGATAGTGAAAAGGTCACTAAGCATGAACTAAAGAACAAAGTGGAACAACTAATGACTACATTTAATAAATTCATCAAGCCCACTATGTAATTAGCACACTCAAAACAACATAACCCATCACCCAAATCATAGATCAAGCAACACTTTATGCGCAAATAAAAATTAGTAGCATGAGAAGGGCCACCAAGGAATGGGTATAAAAACTCATCTCTAAAGGTAATAAATTCATTTATATAGTAATGGATCATTATGCAGTCCAGAGAGAGAAGAATCACCCTAAGAACATAGGTCAGCAAATACAAAGGAGAGATATAAAGATAGAATCTTTTTAATCCAAAATTGATAGTTTTGGACTCGATTGATATGGACATCATCCTTATGGAAAACATACTGAAATATGATGGAGAGTAAGAGAAGTTAGATAGAGTAGCACAATTCAAAATAAATATGCTTACAAATGCTACCCATAAGGCCAAAGTTTCCAATGACAAGTCTACTGACATGTTATATGACATGAGGATTTGTTAAATAAATTATCATGTCAACCAATAATTTATCAGGAGTAGATCCTTTTAGTAGAGGAAGTTCAAAATAAATTCAAGGATGTGATCAAAGAGGAATTTGCATAGGATACATTTTTTAAACCTAAGCTCTATCCACTATTTCATCAAATATCACAATGTATTGGATCAAATGGCTTCAAATATTCAAACATATAAAGCTTTGAGAAGGGAAATTTTTGATACAATAGCAGATTGTGAGATAACCAACCTCTACTCTTTTAGCCTAGATGAAGACAAAATTTAGGAGATCTTCAAGTTTTTTGATGCATATGTTCAGAAATTATAGGCTGAGAAGGATAAAGATTCAGAAGAAGTGTTGGCAATAGATTAATTATTTCTATTAAAATCATTCTCATATATTGTATTTTCATTATTGTAAAAAATTGTAAATTATAAATATATTTTTGATAACTCTTTTTGAGAAAGAGCCATGTGTATTTTACACTTTCTATTTTTATAAGTTGAAATTTGTAAAAAATAGACTTACAAATTACACTTTTCATTTTGACAAGTTTTTAGTTGCTTAAGTTGTAAAAACACATATTAAAAATTACAATTCTAGTTTTGACAAAGTGGTATGACTTGAAATTTGTAAAAGTATCACTTAAAAATTATAAATTAGGGTTTTGCAAAAAAGTAACTTAATTTATGTTAAATTTATCTTTTGTTCTAAGATTGAGTTTCACTTTGGAACCTCCCATTGCATGAAGATGAAGTTGCAGCAGAACTGGAGAAGAAACAAGGCACTGTATGAAGTTTTATAAGTTTCATCCATTCTTCTACCATTTTAGATCACACCCATCTCTTGCATGAAATTTTTCAATGCTTTTTCACCATGTCATGGATGCCACCAGCTAAAAATCATGCCTCTTTTCATGGAGTTTCTAGATTTGCATGTCTTTCTACTAGGCATTGGATTTCATTGTTAGCTACATCTCTTATATGAGATCTTTGTATAAATATGGGCAATATGGTGTAGCCCATCTTATCTTTTTGCAGCTACATTTATTATTCTACATTTTGAATAACTCTTTTACATGTTGTAACTTGGAAAATGAGAATAAATTGAAGATTTGTCTTTCGTGTCTGAGAAATCCCTATGTATTCAAAGTTATTTGAATATTTGTGGATGTTTTAATTATTATTTCAATCACAAAACTTTATTTGTGGTATTTTATACTCTTTTGGAAGATTTTTTGATTAAAGTAAAAGCATCTTGTCCCTTCTATGAAAAATAGAAAATATTGCCTTTGATTTCCCATTTTCATGAGTTTATGCTCCTACAAATTTCAATCTATTTTATATTTTATTATGTTCATTTGAGTAAGCATTAAAATACACTAGAAAAATATTTGGTGCAATCACCTTTTTTAGTTTTGTAAATTTCATTCTCATAACTCTTTTCTGCAGTCAAAACCCTAGTTTAGGAGCAAGATCACTAAAGAAGTGGAATTTCTATAAACTGATAATTTATTAGTTGCACCAAGTTTAGTGAAAGGAATTGATAATTCTTTGAAGGTTCACCTAAATTTTTCAAGGTCCTAAAGCTTAGAGGTGATCTCATTGTATCATTAGATTATTGCACAATGAGCTACTACTTCAACAACAGGTGAAAAATATATGTGATAATAGTTTTTGGCATGCCTGGTGGGACTTGAAAATTACAAAGAGATAGGTGTTACTCTAAGCAAGCATTATATGATACTCATACAAATTTCAAAAGCACCTGGTGACTCCATTGGTTTATGGATTCATAGTTTCAAGCTTTATGTATTTCAAGCAAACAAATAAGATCATCTACTAAAGGTAAGAGAGCTATTTTTTTGGAATTATCATTTCCATCTAAAAAGGGATAAAAATAAATTGTACCTTACCCTAGAGTATATCTTATAATTTTATTTTCATCTCCTTCAAGTACTCCCATCAGTTTCATACCTCCCATAATAGCTATAAATTTAAATTTCATAGCTTTTAATGGAGGAAATTGACTCCAACTGGCCTAATATGATTATATACATACCTTGGTGTTAAAAATCCTTTTGTATTTTACTAGTGAAACTTCCACCACTCCTATGGAACACATACAAGATATTACTAATATGTGTTCAGTCCATAACATAATATAAGATAATGTTTCAATTAGGCTCCTAGTCTCCTCTTTCAAAGGTAAAGCCTTACAATGGTACAAATGTCTTCCTTCCAATTCTATCCATGTTTGGGATGACCTAGGCACTACACTATGTACTTAATTTAAAGACAAGAGTGACCACCTTTCCCTCATTGAGCATTTAATTTCTATTCAATGGGATCATCATGAGCACATGACTAACTTCAATTTATATTTTAAAAAGGCATGGATTAGAATTCTAGTATTGGTCAAGCCAACTCTGAATAATGTTTTCTTACATTACTTGAGAGCCTTGAATAGTGATATATCTAATATGATTTAGTCAATGGGTAGCACCACACTTCCCAATGCTTATGAAATTATAATAACGGTATAAAATTGTTTAATTCAAGCAAGAAACATTTCCCCAAGGCCACCAATACCTCTATTTATATAAATACCTCATATACTACCTAAAATTGCTCTAATTCCCACCATGAGGAAAGTACCAGCTTTAACTCTTGCACCTAGAGATGATTTATATAAGGTTAGGTCACTACTCAAGAGTTTTGGAAATGACATAGTAGTAATGAAGAGGTAGCAATCCTAGAACTACAAGCCTTATTAGAAAGCTAACCCAACATACCAACCCAATAGGTAGCCCTACCAAGGTAATTCACAACCATAAGGTCAAAATATGTAAGCTAAACCTCTAAACATTTGAGCTCTACTAGCACCAGGTGCTTTCAAAGCTATTGTGCCTATTCAAAACAACCTGGATCAGGAGTATGAATAGTTTTATCCTTGTTCTTAGCTTAATAACCATAATACTTATCTTAATGGTATCATCATTAAATAATTGATGTTGCAAGGCATATCAAACACACTAGGATAACAAGAAGAATCCACTTCCTAATAAGAAGATACACAAGAACCTACTCTAGGCAAGGCTATGAGGGGGAATTTTGTGGTGTAAATCAAGAGGATGCATTTTTCAATGGTGGAGGTCCTATGATATCCAATACAAGTTTGAAGAAAATATCAATAGAAAGTGATCAACCCCCCAAGGTGAAATAAGCTACAACTTCTAAAGTTGTATAAGAATCAACAAAGAGAAATACAGTACAAAGGCCACCCTTTTGTGTACATAGGACAACCCAAATCAAAAGTGATAACTCTAAATCACATGAAGACATATATCCCACAAAATCTCCAATAAATGTTTATAATATTCCTTTTAGCATTATTGAATAGATGAAGAAGACCAATTTAAATCACATTATGTGGGAAGCACTATCCATTCCAATGCAAAGAGATTTGTTATAGGAAGCTTTAAAAAACTTATAGATAATGAATAAGGTTCTAGCCAAGGTACCTAATTCTATAATTAGTTTGTGTCAACCAAAATTAACACTATAACAACCAAAAATGGTAAGCCTCCCCCCTTTTATCTTTCACTCATAATAAGGAAGCATCTCATTTATAATTGCATGGTAGATTCAGGGGCTAACAATTCTATTATGCCTAAGAAAATAAATGACGCCCTTGGTTTAAAGTATACACCTATCAATAAAGGTGTGATTCAATTGGATAAGATTGTTGTTCAAATCATAAGAACAATAAAATGGCTAAATCTCACTATTCATGCTTGTCCCAACTTGTCAATTTCCTAAGATATCTCAGTTATAGATCTCCCCCCTTATTTTTCCATTTGTTTTTCATGAGATTTTACTATAAAAATGGGAGGGTATATATCTATGGATTGGTCTCACACGTTTTTTAGGATGAGATATGGAACTATAATAATAATAAGAGTTGATCCAATTGTAAAATACCATATTGAGCCATATAACCCTATCCTGAGACATGAATTACACACTATAGGACTAGGAAGAAGAGGATGATCACAAAGTTGAAACACTTCTAGAAGAGATTTCAGACACTCATCTGGATAAATGGGGATAATCCATCCAATTTTATCCTTATGACTATATACAGGAAATAGGGTTGGGCATATATTGCATTCATGAAAATGATGCAATTATCCTAAACATAGTAAAACCCACTAAAGATCTTCAAGGAAGGTGACAATTATTATTCGATGGTTCAAGAAAGAATAATGGTAAAGGTGTAGGTATTGTCTTGATATCTCCATAAAAAGAGAGATATTTCTATTCTTTTAGACTTTAGTTTAGCTGCACAAATAATGTAGCTAAATATGAAGCATTGATTCAAGGTCTATAATTGGCCAAAGAGAGAGGGATAAAATCCCTACAAATATTTAGTGATAGTGAGTTTATTATTCACCAAGTGATATCCAAAATTTTAAATAATAATAATTTTTCTAAGATATTACAAAAATATGGTTTGAGACCTGTTATAAGACTTTACCACTTTGAATATTTATGTGGTACCAAGAGCACAAAACAAAGATGCTGATTGTATGCCCTTGGTAGGATCATAATATAACCTACCTAAAGAAATAAAGAAGAAAAATAGCTAGCATGTAAGATTGATAGTAAGGCCATCTATTCCTAATAATGCAACCAATTGGAAAGTCTTCAATAGTGAACAACAAATTACAAACTTTATGAGAGAAGATGTTGAATTATTTGGTAAGATCTAGTCAAGACTCTAGGATCAATATGGGGATCAAATAGTCTAGTTGAAGTACCTATGGGTTTGTTACTCTAGAAAAAATATTCAATTTAGATGATTAGTTGAAAGGAAAAAAGAATAACATCATGGTAAATAAATAAGATTGTGAGCCAGTGGTCATCTCAAAAAGGAAATCACTAAAGATAAGAAAGGTATGTAATGATTTTGAAAAAAAATTAGTGAGTGGTGTCAAGAATTTGATGATAACTTCACCTTGATTTATCATGATCTAAGGTGGTTTGATCCTATCTTAGCCCAACATACCATATAACTTTATCCAAATACCGAGCCTATTAGATAAAAGCAAAGACTGATTAATTCAAAGATAGAACCCCTAATGAAGAGTGAGCTATCCAAACTGATATAAGCTAACATCATCTTCCCTATCAAGCACTCATCTTGGGTTACTAATTTGGTCTGTGTAAGAAATAAGAATGGTAAAATTAGGATTTGTGTAGATTTTAGGGATATGAACAAAGCATCTCTAAAGGATCATTATCCCCTTCATCCCATGGAGCAAATTCTACAAATGGTATTAGGATTTGAAAGGTTGTCTCTTCTATATGGTTATTCTAGCTATAACCAAATCTTGGTGCAAGAATCAAACTAGTTCAAAATTAATTTCACCACAAAATAAGGTATGTATGCATATAAAAATATACCATTTAGTCTGAATAATGTTGGTACAATATTTTAGAGAGCCATGGATATGGATTTCAGAGGGTTGATAAATGAGATGATCCTAGTATACCTAGATAACATCACTATTTAATTAAAACATGTTGATGCCAACCTAGATCACCTTAGGATTTTTTTTGAAATTTGTAGATAATTTGGGGTTTTCCTCAATCCTAAAAAGTGCATTTTTGTAGTTCAAGAAGGGAAATTACTAGGACACATTGTTTCAAAGGAAGGTCTTGTAATAGACCTAAAAATAATATGTGTTATATTTATATTAGCACTTCCAAGCCACAATAAGGTATTACAAAGTTTTCTTGGAAAAATAAACTTCATAAGATTTTTTCCAAATTTTAGCTTTATGGCCAAACCCCTTACTATAATGCTCAAGAAGGGTATCATTTTTAGCTAGACAGAGGAAGGAAAAGATAGATTTGAATCCATCAAGCAATCTATTTCTTAGGCTCTTACCCTAGTCAACCCCAACAATGATAAATATTTCATTCTCTATGATTTTAGAGGGGAAGGCAACATCTTAGCTATCCTAACTTAACAAAATAAAGAGCAATTAAAACAACCAATATCTTTCTTCAATCAATCCTTGAAGGATTATGAAGAAAATTATAGTTTCATGGAGAAGCAAGTATATGTTATGATCAAGGCTCTCAAAAAGCTTAGGCATATGATCTCCAACAATAAAATTCATTTGATGGTTAGTCACTAAAGTTTCAAAGAGTTCCTACTGAGTTGAGAGATAAATGAAAAAAGAGCAGGATAGATCATAAAGGTCATGGAATAGTATGTAGACATAAAAATCACAAAGCTTGTCAGAGGGAAGGGATTGTGTGAATAATTGGCTTCTAATATCAAGACTAATAAAGTAGTATCTGAAATATTATATGCTCAAAGTGCATCTCAGCCAATCAATCCACCTCTTTTCAACAACTAGATTCGTGATATGACCATTTTACTATAAATTGGTGAATACTCGTATGAATTTTAGCAATCCAAAAAGAGGTATTTTAGACTACAATCCATTCCTTATGTATTTGTTGATGGAATATTGTTTATAAAAGATATGAATGGAGTTATACTAAGATGTATTGATCATAATCAAGTCCCCAAGGTGCTCAAAAAATTTCATGATGGCCCATCAGGAGGACATTTCTATACAAGAACCATGGCCATCAAAATAATGAGAGGGGGATATTATTGACATGAATTATTCAAATATGCCCATTAATGGGTAAGGAACTATGATAAGTGTGCTTACTTTAGAGAAAAGTGAAGATTAACAACTTTCCATATCAAACCAATTCAAGTTAACCAACCCTTTGATTAATGGGGATTAAATTTCACTGGTATGATTAATCCACCATCCAATGTAAGACACAAATGGGTCCTTATAGTAATAGACTATTTCATAAGATGGACTAAATAAATTATACTAAAATATGCCATAGAGGCATCTATCCTAGAATTCATGGATGTCATAGTCTCAAGGTTTGGTGTTCCTCACACCATTATCTCAGACAATGCCAAATCTTTTGTGGGTACTCAAGTGAGTAAATGGCATGTAAATCATAATATATACATGAGTGATTCCAATTATTACCTATAGATTAATGGTTTGGTTGAGTCTACCAATAATAATCTCATAAGAATTATCAAAATAAAAATGGAGGATAATCAAAGGACATGGCACACAAGATTGAAATCAACACTGTGGACTAATAGGATCACACCTAAGAGAGCCATTGATAAATCCCCATTCATGTTGGTATATGGAAGGGAATCCTGAGTCACACTGTCAATTGAGTTACCACCTCTAGAGCTCAATCACCAATTAGATTTGATTGACAATGATGAAATCATAGTAAGATTGGCTGAACTCATTGAACTAGAAGAAATCAAGAATCAGTCAATGAAAGTCCTGGAAGCAAATCAGGCTCAAACAAAAAGGATCTTCAATAAAAAAACATATAATCAGAGCTTTAATGAATGAGACATGGTTCTCAAATGGGATGAAAGTAAGGCTAAATGAGGCAAGCACACCAAGTTTGATGCAATATGGAGCAGTCCATATATTATAGCTCAATGTAAAGGAGCTAATGCATTTTAGCCATCCAAGCTTGATGTATTAGAACTGCCTATCCCAGGCAAAGGGATATACCTCAAAGTTTGATTTTGAGGTTGGAATTCATTCCAAAAATTAAAATTTTATATATAATAAGTTTAGTTGTGTTTTCAAAAATAAGTGATTTTTCACAAGTCAACTCATTAAGAGTTTTTGTTTCCTTAGTTTGTTATTATTTTTCCCTATTTTATAATTGTTTAGGCAAATCCTAGTTTTGTTCTTCACTAGTTAAGTGTGTTAAGCTTAAAATGACTCCATGCCCAATGAATTAGAAAGCTACAATAAAGAAACTAATTAGCAGGTAATCATCCTATAGAGGTCACCAAAAATGTTGATATTTTTATCCCAAAAATATCAAGTACCCTAAGGGAGACCCATTAATTTTTTGAAAAAATGCCTTAAATTACCCTAAAACACCCATTTTCCTAATCCTAGAGAATCTAGAGATGACTATAATTTTTAGTTTGAAAAATTACAAATTGCTTCCCAGACTCTAGATCCTATAATGCATTAGCTGATGGAATCTAGAGATCTGATTGCAATTTGTAATTTGCAAAATTACAAATTACAACCAAACCTTTGCATCCCATAATACACTAGTTGACAGAAACTAGAAACCTACTTGCAATTTACAATTCACAAAATTGCAAATTGTAAGTGGAGTTTTGCTTCCCTCAAAATAATACCCCACAGAAACTAGAACTCAAAATATAATTTACAATTTGTAAATTTTCAAATTATAGGTAGAGTTTTGCTTCCCACCGATGACCTTCCTATAGAATGCAAAACTCCAAGTGAAATTTTCCATTTGTAAAATTATAAATTGTCTCTCGAGTTCTACCTTCCCATTTTCAAAGGTCAACCTAACCTAACCTGTAGAATTTGGAGGTCAACATGCAATTTACAAAATTACAAAAGTGTTTCCAGACTCTGGTTCTCTACCAACCACTATCATTAAAACATTCATTTTATGGGGGCTATATAAATGAGATTAGGGTTTTTAAAAATCATTGTTTAATTTTATAATTTGAGTTGGAGTTCTAAGACAACCTTCAACCTTCAACCTTCAACCTTGAAAACCATGACTTGAGCCATGCACTATGCCTATAAGTAACACCATGCTATCATTGAGTAATTACATGGTATTCTTTTGAAATCCTCTATGTATTTTCTTAAAAGCCATCATTTCTTGAAATTTGAGCTGGTTGTTAAGTTATTTTCATCTTTTTGCTTTATTTGTGGATTTGATTATGCTTTCTAGGGTTTCATTGCATTACATAGGCATTGTCTAGTTTAGGGTTATTTTCATAGTATTGTTATTTTCCAAATTCCCACACATTTACAAAGAATTTGAGATCCTAGGTCCTTTTCCTCAAGTTTCACAGACAAAATATAAGTCTTGTAAGTTAAAACTAGTGGATATTCCTAGTATATCCCAAAAAACTAGTTAAGAATATTCCTTGTTTGATCCCTCCATAGTCCATAGAGACTTTTGACCTACAAATCGCACCTCCCATCCCCACAATATTTTAACCTATTAACTGAAACCTATAACCCCATAGACATTACTATTGATTATTAAAACTCCAAGTTATATGGATTTTCCACTTGTAATTCACACCTCTAATATTTGTTTTAGATTTTAACCTACTTTTATACCTCAACTTTCTCTCAAAATTTTCACTTGAACATAACAACTCTAAGTTCTATTAGAGTTTCCACCTGTTTCTATCACCTTCAAATCCCACCAACTTTGTAGTTGATTTTCCCTTAGAGAGATCTCTAGAATCCATGTATGGGAAAGAGATGAAGCTAAAATCTAAAGGACTTGATGTCATTATCAGTCTGGAATCAAATGCAATTGAGATTATAAATATAGACCTAGGTCACATTGACATAGGTGACTTTTAGACCATGATCAATACAAAATTTAAGAATGACTAGATCTAGAGCATATATGACCCTAGACTACCCTAAGCAACCTCTTTCCCCCTAACTATACAAATCCCTAAGCTGGTACTTACACTAGAACAACATTATGATGCTAACAAGAGAGAAGTGCTAAATGATAAAGGGGAAAGGATTCTAAATTTCAACCCAAATTTTATTGACTCTATGTTTATGATATTGAAATTTGAGATTTATTTAGATATAACTCTAGAAACATCCATAAAATTATTTCAAGACAACAACATTGGATGTCAAAGAGATGCAATTAGTGGCTAAGAATTCCTAAGGCTACATCCACCAAATTGCCTAAGACATTTGCAAGGACTGATTTCAAGGATGAGGTAGGAGATGTAATTATATTACTACATAGGATCACTAGTTGTCCTAATGTAAAGAGCTTCCAAGATTGGATGTATCAGTACATATGGGCTATTTATGAGAATAAACAATACATCCATTGCATATAACTTATCAATGACTGCCTCCATAGGTAGTTGATGGAGGGATAAACCATAAGAAAATTATATATGACCTCCTACCTAGTATATATATTGGCCAAAGGGAGAGCTTTCCTAGGGCTCAACATAGTGGCTAGTGAGGTAAATAAAGTGTTTAACAATTACCCTAACCTCACTCTAGAAGCAAGCAAACAACACTTTAGGAGAGTTAATGATGCATTATTTTACTACATCATAATAATGTTTGATAAAGAATCAGAGAGAAAAAAATCCTATGATGTAGCTACTATAGAGATCACTTAGTGGGGTTCCTATTTCATCCAATTCCCTACCTACTCCCACATCAGGGTATGTAGATTCAATGGTTGTCCTTACACCCTTCTAGGTTATGTGAGTGATAAATGGGCATTGATGGAGCTATTGGGGCAACTTGTGGAAACTCAGAAGCTATTATATAACAAATACAAGTTGGGAATTCATTTTCCAATCAGTATAGGTAGATACACATGCCCCTCCTTAGAAAAATCCAAGTGTTCAGAATTAGAAATGACACAAATAACCCTGAGAGCTTTGGAGGCAATACCCTTCTATGATGTTCATGGTAACATCACTAACACATTGGGAATCTATACATACTCACATGTCCCCTATTTTGAATATTATAGGGAGGATTTGGTTGATGAGGAGGAAGTTAGATTGAGGGATTATTTTAAAATGACCTTGGATTAAGTTAAAGATTTTGATTTGGCACCATTCCTTGAGGACTTGGTGGATGATAAGTCCCTAGTAGACAAGGTCTACCATTCTAATAAGATATACTTACAACCCCTTTCAATAATAAGGTGGTAAGTTCCAGAATCTTTTTCTCTAATAGATAGAACTACCCATGTGATCACTAAAACACTCAACTATCTTAGGAGTAAAGGGGTCAAAGTGACCAAAGAGATAATATCACATAAAAAATACTAAAACTCAAGGAATAAAGAGTTTCACCATCAATAGAGGGTCTTTATGGTGTAACAATAGAGAAACTAGATAGACCAGTGATCTCTCATAAAAGAGGGAGCATCAGCAGATCAATCAATCATCATTTCATCTAAGGACATAGCTATAGTTTAAACATCAATAGCTTCAACCCACATCTTGGTTAGAGTTATCACTCCTATCTATGTAATACATCACCCAACTATTTTTGTTGTTCCTATATCTCTAACACCTCCTCCTTCTATCTCCACTCCTCCTTCACCTCAAGTGACTCCACCCTCCATTACCATGAGTTTACCCATAATAATAAGTCCATTGACAATAGTGCAATCAAGTCAATTAGACACTCAGGCCTCCCCTTAATTGGATACTTAGGTTTCCATTTCAATTCCTTCTCCCATAATTTCACCCCATCCTTCCATAATTCCTTCCATTTCATTTACAATCCCTTCTATTCCATCCTTGTTAGTCACCAATACTGCACAATAATATCTTACCATAGATTTATTCATTATGAATTCAATTTCATTGGCCATCCCAACCTTTGGGATAACTACTACTTCATCTTCATCCCCCTTCATCTTTCTCACTTTACCACCCTTGAGTGTCCCTACCACTTTAATGGGCTCATTTAAGTCTTTAGACTCCATAATTCCACTAGTCCCTAAGTTTCAACTCCCTATGTTTACTCCTCCATTGATCTCACTTTTCCATAGACATATATATTTCCATTGCCCTTACCTCTTCCACATCCACTTCCACAATAATCCCTACAGAAGAGATAGAAAAGGATCAAGTCCTTGATTCAAATGTGGACCATCAGCCCATACATGAATAAGAAATTACACAAACATTTTTTAATCAATCAATGAAAATATCGGTATAGGATATGATACTTATCACCATGCCCACTAGTGCATCATCTTTAGTTACAAATTCTTAAGTGATAGTGTCTACATAATAGGATTCTACCCCTAGTTAGTTAGCACAAATAGTGAGGAAGAAACAAAAGAAAATGGTGTCCCCAAATACATTGGATTTTGGTCTCTTAGATACATGAAATATATCCAAGACAATTCACCAAACCTTTTCAATGATATTGTGTGACTCAACAGGGGAAAGGTATGTAGAGATTGTAGTCCCCCCATTAGATAAACAAAAATAAGATCTAGTGGTGGGGGACTATCATGTATCAAAATTTCACCTTGGACATCTTATAAGGGAAGAGTTGAAACATGACGTTCAATCCAATATTAACTCCTTGTTTGAAAAATGGATATTGACAAGGTCACTAAAGAAAAACTAAAGAACAAGGTGGAATGACTAATGACTGCATTGAATAAATTCATTAAGCCCACTATGCAATCATCACAACCTAAATCAGATCAAGCAACACTTGACGTGGTAATATAAATTGGTAGAATGGGAAGGGCCACTAAGGAATAGGTGGAAGAACTCATCTCTAAAGGCAACAAAGTCATTGATATAGTAATGGATTATTATGTAATTTTGAAAGAGAAAAGAATCACCCTGAGAGCATAGGTCAACAAATATGAGGGAGAGATAGAAAGATTGAATCTTTTCTATCCAAAATTTATAGTTGTGGAATTTATTGATATTAAAATACTCATTGCTAAAAATATACTAAAAATTTATGGAAAGCAAGATGAGTTAGATAGAGTATCACAATTTAGAATAAAGGTGCTTACAAATGCTACACATAAGGCCAAAGTTGTCCATGGAAAGGCCACTGACATGCTATATTACATAGAGGATTTGTTTAATAAATTATCATTTTGACCAATAGATTATTAGGAATAGATCCTTTTAGTAGAGGAAGTTTAGAATAAATTTAAGGAAATGATCAAAAAATAATCTACAGGGATACAATTTTTACCTTGAGCTTTATCCGCCATTTCTTCAAATATCATAACACATTGGATCAGATGGGTACAAAGATTCAAAAATATAGATCTTTGAGAAGGGAACTTTTTGATACAATAACAGATTGTGAGTTAACCAACATCTACTCTTTTAGCCTAGATGAAGATATAATCTAGGAGATCTTCTAGGCTTTTGATGCATATGTTCAGAAATTACAGGTCGAGAAGGATAAAGAATTATAAGAAGTGTTGGAAATAGATTAATTTTTTCTATTAAAATCATTCTCATATATTGTATTTTCATTATTGTAAAAATATTGTAAAGTTTCAAAAAATTAACTTGTAAATTGCAACTATCTTTTTGACAGATATTTTTTGAGAAAGAGCCATGTGTATTTTACGTTTTCTATTTTGATAGGTTGAAAGTTGTAAAAAGTAAACTTGTAAATTACACTTTTCATTTTGACAAGTTTTTAATTACTTAAGATGTAAAAGCACATTATTGAAAAATGTAATTTCAATTTTGACAAAGTGGTATGACTTGAAATTTGTAAAAGGCTCACTTGAAAATTACAAATTTAACTTATGTTAAAGTTATCTTTTGTTCTAAGATTGAGTTTTACTTTGGTGCCTCACATTGCATGAAGATGAAGTTGTAGTTGAACTGGAGAAGAAAGAAGGCATTCCATGAAATTTTCTAAGTTCCATCCATGCTTCTACTAGTTTGGATCACACCCAAATCTTGCATGAGCTTTTTCAATACTTGTTCACCATGCCATGGATGCCACCAACTAAAGAACATGCCTCTTTTCATGGAGTTTCTAGATTTGCATGTCTTTCTACTAGGCATTGGATTTCATTTTTAACTACATATCTTGCATGAGATATTTTGTATAAATATGGGAAATATGGCATATCCCATCTTATTTTTTTAATTTTAGATATATTATTCTACATTTTGAATAACTCTTCTACATGTTGTAACCTAGAGAATGCAAATAAATTGAAGATTTTCCTTTCTTGTCTAATAAATCCTTGTGTATGCAAAGTTATTTGAATATTTGTGAATGTTTTAATTATTATTTCAGTCATAAATTTTTTTTTTGGTATTTTATACCATTTTGAAAGATTTTTTTTATTAAAATAAAAGAATCTTGTCCAATCTATGAAAAATAGCAAATATTTCCTTTGATTTCTCATTTACACAAATTTGTGCTCCTACAAATTTCAATCTATTTTCTATTCTATTGTGTTCATTCGAGTAAGCATTAAAATCCACTATAAAAATATCTGGTGTAATCACCATTTTTAGTTTTACAAATTTCATTCTCAAAACTCTTTTCCCCAATCAAAACCCTAGTTTAGGAGCAAGGTCACTACAAGAGAAAAATTTATATAACTAATAATTTATCAATTGCACCAATTTTAGTGAAATTAATTTGACCTTCTATAGAGGTTCACCTCAATTCACTAAGGTATTACATCTTAGAGGTGATCCCATTATTTCATTAGATTATTCATAGTGAGCTACTACTTCAACAATGTGTGCAAAATCTATGTGATAATAGGTGCCAAAGGTTAGAAAACAAAGCTAACATGAAATTAGATGTCTAAATGTTGGAAACCCAACCTAACATGAGAAGGTATTTCTATTTGAGGTATTCAACCTAAAATATCTCTAGCAAAGTGTCACTTGAGCCAGAGGGTGAGATTGAGTCATTAGCAGATCCAAACAAAGATAAGTATCACTATACCTAATATTTTTCATTCATTTACTTAGTATATTAAATATTTATTACTTATTGTGTTGATATATTAGTCTTATAAATGTGATAAAATATACAAGTTTTAAAATTATATCCTATTCTGTGCACCCCTCTTTCTTTACTTATTATTCTTGCTCACTAACACAAGGGAAGTTTGGTGCTTCTAGCCTTTTTTAATTGTAATTATTTATTAAGCCTTTGTTTTATCACATAAAATTATAGAGAAGGTGTGTATGCAATCAAAAATGTATCACGTCTATTAATCAATACTGGCTCGAAGAAGATAGAGCATAAGTACAATTCTGATTGGGGATACATTTGTTAAGTCGGGGTATGACCAATATGGGCATCCTCTAGACCCAATTATGGGATCACTTATCACAATAAACCATGCTAATAATGGTTCCAAATCCTATATTCTAACATAATCATGCAACAATCCTAAAAGAGTCCTAAGTTTATTGTTCACTCTATTCTAGTAAAGAGAAAAGTAAATTGAATCTAGTGCACACCAAAGCTTGTGGCATAATATGAGGGGTTACTAAAGAAATAAAAACATGTATAAGAGAATCTCAATTAATATAAGTATGAGTAAGACCCTAATACATGGAATATGAAGATGAATATTATTCGAGCCAATACTTATGCTACCTTTATCTACTAAAGATAGGAGAACAAAGTTAAAATATACTTACCTGAATATGAACCTATCGAGACTCAATATCTCCCTTAGCCAAAGGGGCTTCACAAGAGGTTTTTATTGTTTTAAAGGATAAATAATAAAGTCCAAATCATCCAAGACTTATCCACAAGACTAGATTCTTCAAGTATAAATTCTAAGCTAAAACTCCTCAAGTAGAATGGTGGAAGAGAAGATTGTAAAGAAGCATGAAAGAATAATAAATATTGAATGCATATTAAAATAATGAAAAAATGATCTTGTATTTATAGGTGGATCTCACCCTAAATTCTTCTAAATATGTTGGCTATATGAGGTCGACCCTGTATGTTTTTAGAAGATAAATCACTAGGTACTGAGCTAGGTCAGCCAAAGGGCTAAAAAAATCCAAGTGAAAATACCCAAAAATAGTATAAGGTTGACCTAGTCAACCCTATATAGTAATCATAGGCTAAAAATTATACAAGGTCAACCGAGTCGACCTAGTATAGTCAACTAGTGAAAGGGGATCAAGGTGAGGAAAAGAGGGATAGAAAGAGGAAAAAGACTAGAGGAGTGTGCAAGGGAGGAGTAATAGCTTAGGTAATGGTTTTAAGATCTGGTTGGATTTGTAATAATTTGTAGATAAAGGACAATAATCTTATAAATCACTAAAGGTCTGCCCACCCCTTCGTTGGTGCACCTTTTAGGGCATGCACTTAGAGAGATTGAGTCTTGATGGGTTATTTCAAGATGTAAAGCATCAATAATTTATATAAGGTTGAAAGTATTACATGTATACATATGCCCCACTTGAATCTCATCATGTGTCACTAAGGTACAATAGGGGATGGTTCTTTGAGAAAGAATAGAAGGACATGTAATGTTGATGCTAAAAAAAGTTGTAGTATTTTAAAGCATAAATAATTGCAAGTAAATGACTAAAAATTAAATAACTAAAAAGTAAATTTAATGTGTACCTTGACTTACCTTTTATCATTGGATGGTTGTCTACTATGTTGTTAGTTTTGATTGTGTAGGGTGTAGATATTGCTTTTGACAAACCCAAGAATACAAAACTAAAGAGTAAAAACAAATAAACACAAGAAAAGCCAAGATAGATGGTGATATGAGAACATGATATACTTGGGAAATTTGGAAAGTTGGGTGACAAGTGATATGTTAGACTAAATTACCAAGTCAAAAACAAGAGTAAATTAGGTAACCAAAAAGCCAAGGCTACTGAAGAATGAAAAACTCAAACAAGTTCTCCTTAAGTAAGAAAGGCAAACTCACCAAGTCAAACTAATGATACATGTCTGATAGAATGATAATAAAATAAATCAATGGTAAAAGAAGAAACAAAAATGTTAAAACAACATTGATGAGTGGGCACTAATAATATTTATCTCACACAATCAATGGAAAAAGCTGCATAAAAATCAGAAAACAACATTATCGAGTAAGAAGTAACAAGCCAACCTCTCTCAATAATGGAAAAAGGTACAAACTCAGGTGTTCATAACAATAAAATAGTAAAATTATGATAAATGGTAAAAGGAAAGTAAATTAAGTGTATAAATTTAAATCATGGTATAAAGAACATAATCCATAGTTACTCAAACATGTTGTTTCGCTCTAAGGATAGATAAAACTAAAACAAAGTAGTGTAAATATGTTTTTAAGAGGTGAAGAAAAAGGAATTAAAAAAGAGGGGGAAATAGATTTGGAATCATAATTTGGCTATCAAGGGGGGAGATAAAATGGGTGGAGGTGAGAATTAAGGAAAAACCAAGGTAGAGAAACTCTTTATCGAATTCAAGACACTCAAATTAGGTTTGTATAAATAAGAGGACTTTTGACCTTAAGGACTCTGAAGAACTTATTTTAGCTACACAAGTCTTAGGTCAACAACTGAATTATATATATCATCCCATGAAGTTTATATGCATGAAAAGCAAAATGGACCTACCTTACCACAATGTGTTTCCCATTCCTTAGGACCCCTTATAGATCCTTCGGTCTACTACAAAAATTGGGTACTTACATGAGAAAGTAGGTAGCACCATAGAGTTTGTTTAATTCATATATTCCAATCTACTATCCTACCACACCCCAAAGGACCTCAACTCTATGTGAGGCCAATTGTGGAGTTTGAGCTTTTATTGGAGATAGGAGATGTGATTGTAATCATGTCTTTTTGTGTGATGTTTGACTTTTGATATTTTTATGTTGCCTTTTAGAATATCATTGCCTTTTTTTTAAAATGATTTGGATTTTAAATTTCATGATGTATTTTTCTATTCCTCCTCCATATAGATTTAGAAAACGAAACATGGCTGATAAAGATGACTTTCATTTGAATACTTGGGACAAGGTTTCTAAGAAAGAGAAACTTCAAATAGCATGGGGTCTAAGAGCCTCATAAATCTAGATGAAATAAAAGTGCTATCTTGACTTTGACCTTGTTTTATCCAATGTGGAGTGAAAAGAAAGGGTAAATCAAGAGGAATGACACATGAAACAATTTTAATTACTTCAAATTGAAAAAAAAAGTGACAAAGGGCAAAAATAAGGGATACAATGACAATAAAGTGTGATTCTTTATCATAAGAATGAGGTAAATGGAGGAAAACATGCTAACATAGATTGTTTGCACAAATTTCATTTAACAAAAGAAGCAAAAGTGAAAGTTTGAGAACAAGGATGTAAAAATATGAAAAGATGGTAATTTTATGAGGGTGGGTCCTATCCATGGTCTTACCCTACAATTTCATAAAAGATAAACCCAAGGGGTGATAACAAGAAAGTGAAAGATAAAGTGAGGTAAGCAAAATGATGGTAATTTTGTGAGGAATGTCGGGTCCTATCCATATTATTATGAATAAAATCACAAAATAAAAACTTAAAGGGTGTCAAAAAGAGAAAATAAAATAAGATAAAGAAGACTATGGTACATTAAAAAATAAAAGACCAAAAAGGGAGGACTAAAGGTTTCTGAGAGGAGGGAACTTCTGCAGAGGGAGAGACCCATGTAAGTAACTTAAAAAAAGTGTTAGATAGATGTAGATAGAAAGTATGAAAAGAAGAAAATGTTTAGGTGAAGTACTTTTTGAGGAATTGTGCATTGGTGGGCTCTTTGAAAACATGGCCTTCATTAGTTTAAATATGACAGGTGCTTGGACCATGAATATCTTTGACTAAATATGGGCCCCACCATTTTTGGGTGTATTTAGCTTCTTTATCATGGGTATAGTATAATTTAAGGACAAGATCAACAACATTAAATGTGAAGACTTTAACATGTTTGTTATCTTGTCTAGCAATGTGAGCCTTGTATTGGAGGTTATGTTGTAAGGTAAAAAGACAAAGTTCATCAAGTTTATCAAGGGCATGAAGATGAGCTTCACATAATTATTCATCATGAATAATACCATGAAGAGATATACTAAGAGAGGGAATCTCAACTTCAAAAGGAAGAACTGACTCAGAACCATATATTAGCAAGAATGGAGTTGCCTTAGTGGTAGTACGTATGCTAGTATGATAGGCCAAAAACATAAGGTAAAGATGAAGATGCCAATCCATATGGGTTTTATAGATTATCTTTTAGAAAGTTTTTCTGAGAATTTTATTAGTGGCCTCAGCTTGACCATGAATTATGGATGATAATGTGTGGAAAATTTGTAATTGATCTTGAATTTGTTACAAAGTTATTTAACATGTTTGTTTTTAAAATTACTACCATTATCTAAAATGATGGTTTGGGGAATACCAAAGTGGTAAATGATTTGATTAAGAATAAATTTTTAAATGGTAGGACTGGTGATATTAACAAGGGGCATGACTTATGCCCACTTAATAAATTTTTAGTAGCAGTGATGATAAAGACATGCCTATCTTGGGAGTGAGGTAGTTTACCAACAATATTGAATCCCCATGTGGAAAATGGCCAAGGAGATTCAATAGTTTAAATTTCAAATAGAGGGGAATGGATTAGATCATTATGAATCTAACAAGGATTACACTTTTTAGCATATTTAATTGCATCCTTTTCAAGGGTAGGCCAAAAGTAACCCATAGGTTGGCATTTATAGGTTTTAGCATGTCTACTATAGTGGCCACCACAAATGCCCCCATGTGCTTGTTCAAGAAGAGGAGGGACATCATATTGCATAACACAATGAATCAAGGTACCTTCAACATTATGATAATAGAGGATGTTGTGTCAAAATACATAATTGAAATATTGTTTATGAATACATGTCTTTTCATGAGAGTCTAAGTTAGGAGGATAAGTTTGATGTTCCAACAATTATATGATGTCTTAATACCATGGGATTTATCTAATGGTAATAGTCTCAATATGATAGATAATTAAATCTAGTGGTTGAGTGAAATATGGAAATTTTCTTATTTATTTAAGAAAATTAGGATCGAAAAGCACTTGATGCGAATGAAAGAGAGATGTTGAAGAGGCAAGAGAATCGACAATAGAATGTTGATCTCTAGAAATAGGCTCAATAGTGAAAGAGATGAAATCCTTAGCAAAAGTGGTTGTAATTTGATGATATGTGATGAGGTTCTCACTTTTACATTGATAATCACCATTGACTTAATGATAAATAAGTTGAGAATCACCTAAAGCATAAAGGTATTGAATGTCTAAGTCAAGAGTAGCTCTCATGCCTCAGATAAGAGCTTTGTATTTGGCCATATTATTGGTGACATCAAAGGTCAAGAGGAAAGGTAAAAGAATAATCTTGCCAAGAGGACTTATGAGAATGAAACCTACCCCAACTCCTTAAAGGAATTTAGCACCATCAAAGTGAAGGGTCCAAATATCTTCATGCAAGTCAACATTAATTTTAAGAAGCTCCTCGATAACTACTTTTGGTTTAGTAGTATCGGAGAGAGTAGTGAATTCATCAAGATTTTTGGCTTCAATATCAGTGGTAAAGCTATGAAAATAATCTTTGAGAGAAATATATTGATTAAGACCTTTGATATAAAGGATATTATCATTTGGAAGATTATCTTAAAGATAATAAGTGGTTGGTATAGGAGCTATGACAAGTTGATCAACTATGATTTGCCTTTTAACAAATTTTTGAGTGATGATGTAGAGATCAAATTCCATAAGGAGGACCATCCATTTACCAATTATATCTCTAGGAAGAAATTCTTTAGAGAAGAAATGATGAAGGGGGTCAGAATGAATAATGACATAAGTAGTTTGGTAAAGCATATAGTGGCAAAGCTTTTTAGCTATGAAATAGATGGTGAGGCAATCACACTCAATATTGGTATAATGTGCTTCATAATTTATGAGGCCTTAGTTAATGTAGTAAATAACATACTCTCTTCCCATATCATCTTGTTAGGAAAGCATTGGACCAACTAAAATAGGTGTGGAAGAAGTATATAGAATCAAAGGTTTATCATTGGAAGGAGGATGAAGTGTAGGTGGGTGAAGCAATGACTCTTTCATGTTATTAAAGGATTTTTGACATGGATCCATCCATTTTAAAGTAATACCTTTCTTGAAAAGTGAATTGACAGAGTGAATTAGATATGCCATTTCATAGACAAATCATCTAATTTCTCTAAGTTTGCCTAAATAAGTATGAATGTTGAGAATATAATGAGAAATAGGCATGTTGATGATAGCACTAATTTTGGCAGGGCCAACATTGATGCCACAGAGAGAGTCTAATAATCCTAACAATTTTCTAGATGTGACTCCAAAGACACATTTGTAAGGATTAAGCCTAAATTTATATTTAAGGAGATAGTCAAAGATGATAGTGAGATTACAAAGATGATTCTTACGATGTTTATATTTAGCAATGAGATCATCCACATAGGTTTTAACAATTTTGTGAATGAGATCATGAAAGATGTGAGTCATTGCTCATTGGTAAGTGGCTACAACATTTTTGAGGCCAAAGGGAATTTTGACATAGCAATAAGTTCCCCATTCTGTGGTGCAAGTAGTCTTATGTTGGTCTTTAGTGGAAATATGAATTAGATTTTATCCCAAGAAGCCACCCATAAGAGATAACATTACATAAACAACCATGGAATCAATAATGGCATCTATTGAAGGTAAAGGGAAATTGTCCTTGGGACAAGAAAGATTAAGACTTCATAAATCAATACAAATGTGAATAACCATAGGGACTTTCTTCTAAATGGGAAAAATGTCAAAAACCCATTTAGAATAATCCATTGGTTTAATAAATTTAGCATCAAGTAATTTGATGGTTTCCTTATGACATAAAGTGGAAACTTCAAGTGGATTTTTTTTTGACACATAGGCTTGACATCAGGATAAGTAATGATGTTATGAACCATAATGCTAGGGTCAATTCAAGGCATGTCCTCATAGGACCAAATGAAAGCCTCATAATATTTGTCAAAGAATAAGCTAAAATTATCATGTTCAATAGGTGAGAGTTCATGAGAGATAGTAATTGGTCGAGGACAAGATGGAGTACCATATTCGATGTGAGTGGTTTCTTCAGTAAGTATGGCATTATCATCTTGAAAGTGGTATAGTACATTAGGTAAGGCATAAATAATATTTATGTTAGGATCAATGCTAGCAATAAAGTTGTTGAAGTATGGAGTTTTAGTGTTAAAATTTCCAATTTTATGATGTTAGCGAGGAGGTTGAGGTTATCAGGCATAAAGTAATTAAAGGATAGCTTCATCATTAGGAAAGGTAGGAAGAGGAACATAATACTTGACATCTACTTCAATATCTAGAATTTTATTTCCATGTTGATCACACTCAAAATGTATCTAATGAACCTCGGTTGCCTTGACATCAAGTGTAATTTTAAGAGTATAAGAAGTAGATGGAATAGAAGGGGTTGGAATGTCAATGGGTTCAATGATGGGATAAGTATTAGAGGCAATGATTGGATTGACAAGTGGTAAAGGATATATAGAAATTTATGGAGGTTCATAAGGTATAATTTTATCTACCACCCAAAGAGTATCGATAAGAGGAGAATTGGCAGGAAGCACATGACCTTGAGGGTCTAAGGTATGATCCACATAAATGGTATGAACATCCTAATTAAAATCATGAATTTGGGCTAAGGTTTTCTGATAATTTTGGACATCCAAGTCTCTAGATTAAGCTTGGGACATGATATAGTTATCACTGTATGTGGGAGAAATTGTGCATGCTTGAGAACCAGGGGGAATTTTAGAGGGTGAAATCTTGATATTACTGAATGTATGAGGAGACATGATGTGAGGATATTGAAATAATTTGGCCACTCCAAAATCATTTCAAGTGAAGGCATCTTTAGGTAAATAAGGCTCTTCAACATTTCATGGAGGGGGGAATGGGTAATCTCATCAATAAGAGGAATAATATGATCCCTGGGTAATAGAGAAGGATGAAGCCATTGCAAAATATAGGGAGGTAACTTGGTAGTATTGTAAGTATGTTGCAAATCATTGGGTTCATCATCATCAATTTGAAAGAGTAAATTGTAAATTAGGATTCATGTTGATGAACTCGGGTAAAAGATAACTATTGATTTTAGGAATGGTAGGAATATGATATTATGATTTAGGATTGGTAAGATAAATGCTCCATGGGTTGGGATAAGCTTCATGCTTATACCATTTTTCATTATGTAATAATTTAATACATTGACTACTAGAAGAAGTAATGGCCATCATTAGATGAGTCCATGGACGACCAAGAAGTATGTTGTAAGATAGGGGTAAGTCAAGGACCATAATCTTATTTTTAACAATCTTAGGTCCAATGGTTAATGGAAGCCAAATATAACCAAGTGGATTTTTATTAGTATTATCAAAACCACAACAAGTAAGACATGTTTATTTGAGATGATCCTTGTTATAACTGAGTTGTTGGATGAGCCATAACGATTTTACATTAATACCACAACCATCATCAACTATAATTGTTTGGATAAGAGTGGTATTAATGGCTACTTTGATGAAGAGTGGTGGATCATTAACATGAAAAATAATTTCATCATTGATCATGTCCTCTTTAAGGAATTTGATAGAGGGTTTGGAAGGACACATAGTTTCAATGGTATTTGCATTGGTAGGTTGAGATACAATAGAAGGTGGTTCTTCATCTAAGGAGGATGTATCTTAAAATTATTAAAGTTGTTGCATAAGGAACTTATGATGATAGGGTGAAGTGTGAACCAACTCCACAAGTGGAATTTTACAAGGCATAGAGTTGAGTTCTTCAAAAAAGTTCCAATGAGACTTCAAAAAATGAACATGAGGTTTAGAAGGTACATTAGACTTTGGAATAATAGTTAAAGTTGGAGGATAAAAAGGAGAAGATGGTTCATCTTGAGCTTCCAAAGAAAAATTAGTAGTGGTAGCATATTTAAGAATTTGTTCCTCCAAAGATGGCTTTTTAGGGTTGGTAATGGGATCTTTATGAGCTGGTTTACAATGGTAATTGACCTTAGCTATATTGACATATTGATAATTATTAAAACATTGGTCATAATTGGCATCAATAGCAAAAACATCCTTGGCATTTTATTGATTATTAGAAGAAGATTTTTGTTTATTTAAAGTAGAAGCTTTAGAAGTTTGTCATTTTTGAAAAGCAACGATGTATTCTTGATGATGAAGATTGATCATAGTTTCATGATTGAATGGATCACCAAGCATTTAACAAACAAAAAATTTAGTGATCCCTCTCCAAGATTCATGAGAATGCCTAATGTGAGCATGGAACCAAAAAAATGTATTGGGGTCATACCACTTAGGAGGAGCATTGGGATAGATGAAAGGTTTTGAGGGTGGTAAAAATTGTTTCATTTCTTAAACTGAAAAAGGTGTATGAGAAGGTGAAGGAATATCAGTTTTGGAAAATCCTTGCTTGGTTTGTAGAGTATTAATATTGATAGCATTAGATGTTTTGAAATATCCTTTAATATGTTTAGGATTAGGTTCAAATTTCTTCATAAGAAAGTCTTGACATTTAGCTTGATCAAGAGCTTCATTAAGTGTTTGGGGAGCAAAGGTTTGAACCTTATATTGAAGATTGGGAGTCAAAGTGGTGATAAAGAGTTTGAATAAGTTATCATAAGTCATGTTATGTTTGGATTTATGGGCCAATGATTTTCATCTTTTGATAAAGTCATGAGCTGATTTAATGGGAGATTACTTAGCATTAATGAAGTGGCTAAGATATTTTTCAAGAAGGTCATTGTGTTGAAACTCTTTAACCAAAGGATTAACCAAATATTCAAGTTGCCAAATAGAATGTTGGGGAATTTGATTATACCATTATAATACATTAATAGTGAAGTTTTTCACTAAGAGTTTAGTTGTGGTGAAGGTATTAGTTTGGATCCACTCTTTGTATAGGTTGCCAAAGGCTTTGAGAAATGAGGCAGGGTCTTTGGTCCCATCATATTTGATAGTTGGAGATATATTACCAATATTAATGGATATAATTAAGAGAGATAAAGGATCATTTTGAATGGTTTGAGGAATAACATTGCTTGAGTCATCCCAAAGAGGTGGAGGAATGAAATTGGGATTAGTTTGAGGAGCATAGTTGGCGGTCGATTAGCCATAATGATTAAATGTTGTTGAAGTTGTATCATTTGTTTGGTATTAGAATTTTGTATTATGTTAATTTATTAAATAACTTGGCCTAAAATTTGAGTTGTATCAGAATGTGGGTTGGCATTGGTAGGACCACTCCCCAAGTTGGTAGTAGGGGGAGGATTACTAGAAGAATGATTACTAGTGGAATTGTTAAGTAAACTTGTATCAATTTATCCCACATTAGTTTGAATATTGTGAAGACAAGAAGTTTCTTAGTAAGTATAGAAAGGATTAGATCCATCAAATTCATCTTGAGGTGTTATTTGCACCATATTGTAGTACATGTATGAATGAGGAAAAGAGGTTCCCTAAGAGTGATAGTGCTCTTGGGAGGAAAAGAGAAGAAAGAAATGAACATCCCATATAGTATCTAAATGGATTCAAGCTATCCAAGAATATTCTAATAGAAGACTTCATTATGACTGAAGAGAGATAAATAGAATGCAAAGAAGGAAAGATAGAGAACTAGATTGATAAATAGGGAAGGCATAAAGTAATATAGGGTCAACTAGGTTGACCTCGCACAAAAAATAGGACCTGTAAACACTACAAGGTTAACTGGGTCGATCTAATACAGTGAATAAAGATTGGAAAAAAGGAAACATGATCTATAAATAGTACAAGGTTGACTAGGTCAATCTAGTACAATGAACAAAGGCTAAAAATGACATAGGGTTGATTAGGTCGACCTAGTATAGCAGATAGGGAAATTTAAGAGGCTTATAACATGTTTTGAATTCAAATAGGATAACTTTTTGCAAGCAATTTGAAAAGAAATGATAGAAAGGAAACAAATAGTCAATTGGATTAATGTTGGCTAATCTAATTGAATCACACAACACAAAACCTTGTACCAACATTGGCTAATGCAAGTTTTTGTAATAAAAAATACAATTGAGCAAAGAGTAAGAAATCAAATTGTAAAGTAAAGAGCTAACTAATTTTTCAACCTGAATGTTTATTAGATTATTAGAATATGGTTTTTAAATGTGATGGTAAGTTAGCTGTAAGTAAGGAACTAAATGGAAATCTAAGGATGGTTTTAGGTAGTTTGGACTGAAAAAGACTACAGTGTCAATGATACAAGCTTGGTATTGGGGCCTACCCCCTCACTTCACACACCGCAACAATAAAGGTTACTATTAACTACACTTTATACTTGACCAAAGTATCAAGTTGACTTCCCCCTTGGTGATGAAATCCAAGTACGTTAGCCTTGGGTAAATAAATGTTAAAATGCTTATTTAGATTTTGTGATTTGGCTATTTTTTCATAAAATATAAAATAGTGAAACTAAATGACTAATTTAGAATCATCTAATTAAGTTATGTGATCTATTCTAAACATGCAAGCAATAAGAAAAGAAAGTGTGAATTAATTACTAGCATATAAGGTTAATTCCAACTTTGAAAGAAGGTACAATGTTGATATAGTCAATAATGTATGCATCAAATATAGAATAGGGTTGACAAGGTTGAATCTATAATGCAAAATCAAGGTCTAAAAATGAACATCATCGATAGAGTTGACCTAGTTATCTAGATAGCACATAGAACATAGAATTGGGTCAATAGCATTGATTTGATTGACTATGAAATGGAAGTTTTAAAGACTACAAATTGTGAAAGGAAATACTATAAATAAAGAGATAGAGAGATTAAAATGAACCTTGGTGGATCATAGATGTAGAGAATGAAGATTGATGTTCAAGAACCTTGATATATGCTTGCAAATTTTTCTAACTAGGTCGCCTTGGGTCGATCAAGATTTATAGAAACCTTTTGCTAAGTGCCTAAAATGTATAAGATTGATTGGGTTGACCTAGTATGCTTAACCTAATGTTTAAAAAATTACAATGTCAATTGGGTTAACCTAATATTTTGAACTGTATGTCAGGAAATATGAAAACCTATACAGGGTTGATAAGATCATTCTAGTAGCTTGTACATGAAAACCTATGCATAGAAGTTAGATACTGGGTCGATATAATCGATTCAGTATGGCAAATATATAAAAATAATAATGATGAAAGAATGAGAAAAATGATATGATATAAACAAATCTTGTAAGGGTTAGTTCATGTCAGGTTCACCATAATGTATTACGAAGGTGAAGCCAAAGTGAAGCTAATGCTAATAAGAAAAGAAATAAAAATGGAAATGTGAAGATAATCCACCAGTGGTGGGATAGGATTCAAGTTAGGTTCACCAAAATGTATGCAATCATAAATGTATCATGTTTATAAATCAATCTTGGCTTAGAGAAGATAGAGCATACCTACACTTACGATTGAGGATACATTTACTAAGTAAGGGCATGACCAATATGAGGATCTGTTAAACCTGATTAGGAGATCACTTGTCACAATACACCTTTCTAGGAAGGTTTCCAAAGTTTACAATCTAACATAATCATACAACAACCCTAAAAGATTCCTAGGTTTAATGTTCAATCTATTCTAATAAACAAGAAAGTAAATCTAATCTAGTGCACACCAAAGCTTGTGGCACAATATGATGAGTTAGCAAAGCAATTAAAACATGTATATGATAATCTCAATTAAGATGAATATGAGTAAGACCTTAATACATGGAATATAAAGAGTAATATTATTCAAGTCAATACTTATGCTACTTTTATCTACTAAATAGAAGAGAACAAAATTAGAATATACTTACCTGAATGTGAACCCGTTGAGACTCAATCTCTCCCTTGGCCAAATGGGCTTCACAAGAGGTTGTTGTGGTTTGTAAGGATAACTAAGAAAGTCTAAAGCATTTAAGACTTGTCCACAAGACTAGATTCTCCAAGTAGAAACTCTAAGTAAAGATGGCTCAAGTAGAATGGTGGAAGAACATATTGTAAAAATGTGAGAGCGAATAATAAATCTTAATTGCATATTGTAATAATGATGAAATGATCTTATATTTATAGGTGGATCTCACCCTAAATTCTTCCAAATATGTCGACTATATGGGGTCGACCCTGTATGTTTTTGGGAGATAAATCACTAGGTCCCGAGTTAGGTCAGCCAAAGGGCTAACAAAACTCCAAGTGAAAATACCCAAAAATAGTACAGGGTTAACCTAGTCGACCTTATATAGTAATCAAATATTGAAAACTATACAGGTTCAACCCAATCAACCTAGTACAATCAATTGGTGAAAGGGGATCAAGGTCAGGAAAAGAGGGATGGAAAGAGGAAAAAGACTAGAGGAGTGTGTAAGGGAAGAGTAATAACTTAGGTAATGGTTTTAAAAGTTGGTTGGATTGGTAATAATGTGGAAATTGGGGACAAAAATCCTATGAAGCACCAAAGGCCTGCCTATCCCTTTCTTGATGCACCCCTTAGGGCATGTAATTAGAGAGATTGAGTCTTGATGGGTTTCTGCAAGATGTAAAACATCAGTAATTGATAAAAGGTTGGAAATATTATGTGTATACAAAGTGATGTTTTGATGATGATCTAGATGTGTGAGTCATAATTCCTACTTCTACAGAGGCATATCTTCTAACTCTATTTCATCCAAGTCCTCTTGCACATGAGATAATGATTTCAACTTCTTTTTTTAACTTTTTAGAGGAGGCTTGTCAACCGCTTAGTTGTGTTACTTCATCCTATCTTTATGATCCCATGTTGATACTATTTATATTAATATTGAGTATGAAATATAAATTGTGCATTTGAACTTTTATGATGATGCTTTGTACTAGGTTGATGAGGCACCCAATGTTATCCTCCTCATCTTATTTCAGAGTGGCTTCCCCTTGGTGTACATATTTAGTGCAAAGGTTTAGATATATACACTTATCCTCATGATATCCATGGTTATATTCTATGTATATAATATTCCATTCACTACATATATAAAATATTATGACATAAATCCATATAGAAACTTCAACCAACCTAACATGTTGCCATCGACTAACTTGATCTACACCTATGAATAATGTTGCATTATGATAAATTTAAATTGATCCTTCACCATATTTGGTAATAGAATTAGAACATAACACTCATCCTTTATTTATTATTTAAACTTCACAAACCATCTATGCATTCTTGCCTTATACTTATTTTGGAAATTACCTAGTGGAAAGTATAAGAGTGATATTTGAGTGCTAGAGATTTATCATGGAGGGGGAATGATAACAATATTATCAACTTCATGAAAAACCCAATTTTGTTACTTACCATATCATCCATTTATCAATAAACCCAACCCTATAATTTCCCTGTACCCAAATATTCATTTTTAGTTTTCTTTAAACAATTAAATACATATACTCACTCTTGCAACAAAACCATGAAAGTCTAATTATGTTTCAAAATATAAGGAAACCCAGTCATCAAAGGTAAATGAGACACTATCCACAAAATCAATTGGCCAAGTCACCATTGTGAACACAACCTAGGAAAAACATTAGTAGATATTTTCAACACTATCAATAATTCTTTTTTATAGTATGATGTTCTTCCATTTGGATGGATTTCTGCAACTAGTCAAACTTAATGCCTTCACATAGGGCATGCAGACCTACAACTTATGTTACTCTCTCCTTGGAAATAGATATTAAAATTTATTCATATGATTTCTTTCTTTTTACTTACTTATATATCTATCTAGATTCTTTATAAAATCTACACACCATCACTTCCGCATCCTTATGCAAAATGATACACTGTCCTCATTAAATATGAGCACTATAGATGATGATGCATGTAGTATTTATAATCTTTCTTTAAATTGTATTTTGATGTCCATGTAATTTTATTCCACTCATTAATTATTATATGAAACAATTATTTTACCTAACATTTGTTCAAATAAATGATCAAATTTACACACTAGTGCTTATATTCCATTGGTATGCATGTCTTCTTCATCTATTCATAGATTGTGCCAGAGTACATGTAGAACATATATGAGTACTTAGAATCAACTGAAGTAAATGATCAATGGTTCTTATCTTTGTACCAATACTTATAATTCTCTTCTAGACCTTGTTTAAACATCCAAAGTTATAAACATAATTTTATATAGGAATGTACATGGCCCTTGTATTCTTGAAGAAGCTCTTTGGATGATATTTTTGGAAAGCAAAGTTTGAAATCTAGACGTCTCACCAAAATGAAATTATTATCATTTAAAATTGAGATACAATTAACTGATTGTCCCAATTTATCCATGATTTTCCATCCCATACGAATATTAAATTTATGAATAACTCCATCTACACTTCAGATTTATATAGACCGTCAATTCTCCAATAATCATAATTCATGAAAATATACTATCTAAAATGCATTAACACTCTCCAAATTTCTTTTCATTATATAAGGCTCTCAAATAAATATACATAATTCTACCAAATAAGGTAGAATTGTCCACCTTCTATTTACTCTTCTATCTTCCATTGCATTTATAGCTCTCTTAGGCTCCTTCACAAATGGTTAGATCCTCGTCCATTAGTTTAATGATGTCTATTATTAGATTTGAGTTTGTTTCACCTTCCCAAGTAAGTCTCAACCATCCTTGAGACTCTTTAAACATGTACATCTTGACTATATTTATACTTTGATTGAGATGAATGTGGATTTCATCTGAGGACCCCTTGACATGTAAAAACCCTTAAAAAATTCAACTATTTGAATTTTGTCCTTTTATAAAAATCTAATTTGAACTTATAATGTTATTACAAAGCTTTAAACATATTTACATACAAATTAAAGATATAACAAACTTGTATTGACTACACACAGTCCCCTTTAAACCTATCAACTACAAATTGATCGCATATAAAAAAATTTAAGATTGCATTGATGCTCCTACATCAGACTACCGAGCTTAAAATTTTCATAAGATCTTGCTTATGAATTATTTTTCATGCCTTTATTTCACTAAAAATCTCCATTGGATTGTCTTTTCTACTCAATATTTCATACAAATGAGCATGTTCCTTTGATCCACACCTATACTTCTTATTTATTGTCTTCTCCATCCAACCTACAAAAAAAATCAACTTATTAAATAAAATAAATATTTTTTAATGCCCTTGAGGCATACTCCATCTTTGTGTTTGGTGTGCATCTTGTCTTTGTTTCCAATATTCATGATGAACCTTAAATTGTTCATCTCCTACTACCTTCATACGGATCTGTTTTTTAATCGACTCTTGTTCCTTGTCCTCTTTAATCAAAACTTTTTCCTCAACTACAAAAACATGTATTTGATCTTCTTGACCATCTCCATAGGTGGTCTTGGTCTTTCAAATCTTCATGGATATAACATTGGAATTTTATTTATTGGTTTTATCATCAACTTTTTCATTGTTGTCTTTCAATAAAACTCCACTTCTTCCTTTAATTTGTTGTCCATTTGATAGTTTACTGATCCTATTTCCTTCTAAGGTAATTTCCTTCAAGCAACTGACCTTTTAAATGAATCCCTCAAGGTATTCCATGATTCTTATATAATACAAACTATTAGTCAATCCATCAAATATCTTATCCATGCATTCATTTGATAAAATATTTGTTTTTGGAAACAAATCAGCTTCTTCCTGCAACTTCATTTTTTTCATCTTCTTTTTGCATGAGTTCATTCCTTGGCTCAAAAAGTTCACTTTCAACATCAATAGCTTTATCTTATGCATCCAAAACATGAAAAACAACATTAGATATAAAAATTTGAGTCAAAATTGACTCTTTGGATTCTTCCTTTGCTACCACAACTTCTTTTTCTTCTTGGAGAGAGGCTAGAAATGTTTTTATGGCCTCCTCATTTTTAGTTTTATCTTCTACTATGAGCATATCCTTCACTATTTCTTCTTTTTGTCTTCTTCTTTCTTCCTTCCTCAAGGCAACCAACCTTTGTTTTCTCCTTTTTTGAATAAAAAACTCTAAAGGCCAATTTACTTTTCTCTTTATTCTCCAACCACTCCATTCACTTTCTCTAATTTGTTCTATCAAGAGTTCCAACTCTCTTATCTTCTCTTTAATCTCCATCATTTCTCTCTCAACCTCTAAATCTTCTTTTTCCATTATTTTTCCCTTCATTATTATACCTTATCAAGTCTTTTCCACCTTGCCAACCTCCTTTACACCTCACCTAGGCTTCCTTTTTTCATTTACCTAGTATTTTATTGCTTAAGTCCTTATCTCTTAGGACTTATTTTAGAGTTTCAATGGACTCTTCTTTTAGCCACTATGAGTTTCTCAAGGGAAATAACTATTGTAATCAATTTTTAACACCACTTACTCTAGAATTTCTCAATGGGAGATACTTGTATCAATCTTCAAACTTTATACAAAACACTATGTATTATGCCAATTCATTAAAAACATAAGGAAAATCTCTCAACTAATCACAAGCTAATTAACAAATCACTAAATTTGTTTGCCTTAGAGCTCTTGTTGAGATTTGATACCAAAAAATTGATAACAATCTTATCAACTTCATGAAAAAATGAATTTTGTTACTTACCATATCATCCATTTATCAATAAACCTGACCCTATAATCTACCTATACCAAAATATTCTTCTTTAGTTTTCTTTAAACAATTAAATACTTCTACTCATTCTTGCAACAGAACCATGAAAGTCTAATTATGTTTCAAAATACAAAGAAATTCAATCATCAAAGTTATATGAGACACGATCCACAAAATCAATTGGCCAAGTCACCATTGTGAACACAACCTAGGAGAAACATTAGTATATATTTTCAACACTATCAATTATTCTTTTTGATATTATGATGCTCTTCTATTTGGATGGATTTGCATAACTAGTGGAACTTAATGCCTTCACATAGTGTATGTAGACCTATAACTTATGTTACTCTCTCCTTTGAAATCGATATTATAGTTTATTCACATGATTTATTTCTATTTACTTACTCACTCATTATCTATCAATATTCTTTATAAAATCTACACACCATCACTTTAACATCCTTATGTATAATGATACATAGTTCTTAATAAATCTAAGCACTATAAATGATGATGTATGTAGTATTTAGAATATTTATTTAAATTGAATTGTGATGTTCATGTAATTTTGTTCCACTCATTAATTATTCTATGAAAAAATTATTTTACTCGATATTCATTCAGAAAAATGATCAAGTGTACACACTGGATCTTATATTCCAATGGTACACATGTTTTCTTCCTATATTCATAGATTGTGCTAGAGTACATACATAACACAAATGAGTACATAGAATAAACTAAAGTAAATGCCCAATGGTTCTTATATTTGTAAAAATATTTAAAATTATCTTCAATACCTTGTTTAAACATCCAAATTCATAGATAGAATTTTATACAGCCCTGTACATGGCCCTTGTATTCTTAAAGAAGCTCCTTAGATGATCTGTTTAGAAGGCAAAGTGTGGAATCTACACAGCTCACTAGAATGCAATTATTGTCATTTGAAATTGAGATATAATTAACCAATTATCCTATTTGATCCATTATTTTCCATCCCATATGAATATTAAATGTACAAATAGCTCCATCTACAATTCATATTTATATAGACTATCAATTCTTTAATAACCAGAATTCATGCAAATATATTATTTGAAAATGCATTAACACTCTCTAAATGTCCTTTAATTATATAAGGATCTAAAATCAATATAAAAAATTCTACCATATAAGGTATAAATGTCCACCTTCTATTTACTCTTCTATCTTCTATTACATTTATAGCTTTCTTAAGCTCCTTCACAAATGGTTTGAGCCTCATCCATTAGTTTCATGATGTCTATTATTAGATTTGAGTTTGTTTCACCTTCCCAAGTAAGTCTCAAAAATAATTTAGACTCTCTCAACATGTACATATTGAATATATTTATAATTTGATTGAGATGAATGTGGATTTCATCTAAGGACCCCTTGACATGATGTAAATACCCTTCAAAATTCAAATATTTGAATTTTGTCCTTTTATAGAAATCTAATTTGAACTTTTAATTTTATTACAAAGATTTTAACATTATTTACATACAAATTAAAAATATGACAAACTTTTATTGACTTCACATAATCTACTTTAAACCTATCAACTACAAATTGATCATATTTACAAAATTTTAAGATTGCACTGATGTTCCTGCATCAGGGAATGACAATTAGAATTCCCTGGTTCCCTTAATCACACCAATCTCATAAAAAATAAAAACATTAGGATCACACCATATCTAAACTTTTATACAAATCTATTTGTCTTTTATATGCCCTCAATGATCAAATTTGCTAATAACTTGGAGATGTTAAATAGTGTTTCCCTAGCCATCTTGTGATGTGTGTGTGTGTGTGTGTGTGTGTGTGTGTGTGTGTGTGTGTGTGTGTGTGTGTGTGTGTGTGTGTGTGTGTGTGTGTGTGTGTAAATATCTACCTAACATCATGGCCCATGCAAATTTTTACTAACAAATCATGTTACAAAACTTATGACTCTATCTTGATATTTATGATGAGGAAAATAATTCATGATTTATTATACTCAAGCTCCTTGGCCATGAAATTGATCTCCTTAGTATCGTTAAGAGCTTTCTTGATATCCCTATCTGAAAATTAATCCAATAACTTTTTGGATTTGGGCAGGCATGATATTCATCCTCCTACCAATAAATTTGAAGTTATATTTATGTATGTGTGAGCTCAAAAATCATGTCAAATCCTTAGAATTTCCAAAATAAGGGAGCTCATAAAGTTTGAGAAATCCAACTTTTTCTTGATGAATTCATCAAATATAGCATTCCCCTCAAGGATCTTCTTTCTTTTGATGATCATGTGGTCATTCTTAAGGTTATCTTCATTTCCCCCTCCATGTTGGTTATAATATTCCACCTTACATATTTTGAATTTTGACTCTCATTCTTCCCCTCACATCACACCCTCAATATATTGCATTTTTGTGAAGCTCATCCTTCTTGGCCTTAGTTTGATTTTTTCCCACGGTGCACTTGGTGCATATTTCTTTCATTTGTTCTTGGGAATGATCTTTCTCTTATTTTTCATTGATTACTTTTCTTCCTCCTTAATATTAGTTGGGACTTCCACTAATTTCTTTCTTGATGAATCTACCAATACGTCTTCTATAATGATGGTTGATTTACCCTCAACCTACACATTACTAGCTTCTTCCCTTACTTCTTCCACAATGGGAATTCTAGCAATTGCACTTGGGTTAAAGACAAAGAGTTTATTCTTTGATGCCTTAAATTTTTGTCTCATAATCATCTTGAAACCCATTTGGCATATATTTGGCTTCCTTACTTGGCCTAACCCTTAAATCTTTGATAGCACATATATATTCTAGATTTGGTGTTGTAAATCTCAACTATGAGCTCTCATTCATAAAAAATTTAGTCTATGACCTTTATAACCTACAAATTGATGAATTATCCTATTTCCACACTAAAACACCTCAATTTTTAGTGTGTTAAATTTGTAATTTCTCCAAGATCCCATTTTTATGATCTAAATGATATTTCCTAGTTATTATTTGGCTCAAGTTTATAGGTGTTTTCATTATTCTTATTTACTCACACTTGTGGGGTATGTCAATATTTATTGATAGAAAATAGATGAAAATTACATTCATATCTCTTTATATACTTCTTGGTGCATTTATCCAAAATTAATTTCAATGATCTAGTCGTACATCTAATGGATTTTTATGTTTCACACACACAAGGTTTTAATGATACCACCTTTGCATTAACTACTATTTTTGGCCAACTGTCAACCAAAGAAAATTCAAAAATTAATTTTTTTTGTGATCTCACTATACATAGTTACTATTTTTTATGGGATCTTTGACATGTGCACTCTTCTTTTCTACATTATTAGGTGTTGCATTTCCCTTCCTCTTGTGCACTTCCTTGCCCCATAGTTATTTCATATAAATCTCAACTTTTGCACATATTATTATCACTCTTCACACCCCATGTCATGCTTATCTATCTTTTGATTTTATTTTTCACCAATTTACACCCCACTATCCCACACTAAATCACTCACCTGGTCCTCTAGCACAAAGAAAATAACTATGCATAAAACCTATTACTTGAAGCAAAGATGTTTTCATTTAAAGTTTAACCCATCAAGGTAATTATTAAAACACATGGATGAGTTCAATCAAATTTTTCACCCTTGATATAGTAGCATATAGTACAAGACATATTAGTTTCCTGATATTACAACTTATCACAAAGGAAAGTCATATGACATTTCCTTACATAGACTTATTCACTTAATTTACTAGTGCATGCAAAGGTTGCATTTATTTCTATCTACTATACTAAATTACTAAACCTAATATAAAAAAAAGTAGTGTAAATAACATATTTTTTTATGCCTTATTCACTATCATTCTATTACATTGTAATAATAGTAAGGCTTAAACAAACTACTATTGAAATATCCATTAAGTAATTCATTATCTAAGGTGCACAACTTGCATGCATCAATCATCAAAATATCATTTATCACATATGGACATAACCATTGGATTTTAAGCCTTTTAGGTGCTTCAAGTACATAGAATCATACATCAAAATAAGGGTACCTTTTTCCAACACTTTGTTATTTATATGTTTGTCATGCTAAGCTTTTTGTTATGGCTTAGCAACATTTTGATCAAATTTTCCTTCCCCTGACTAAGCAAGGATAACACTGATTGCACTCCCTAAATCATCTACATGGATGTGGAAATGAGTGATATAGTATAGAAATTACAAAATTAAAACACTTACCAACTTATTATTCAATGTTTTAAATGCTTAATCATATGTCACACCCCATCTAAATGGCCCATATTTGTGTAATAAATCTTCCAATGTTGTGGTGATATTGGCATAGATTCAAATAAAATTGATATAGTATCCCACGTGCCCAAGGAAAACATGCACTTCTTATTGAGTATTAGGTTCCTCAAGCTTAAGGATAATATCCAACTTTTCAAGGTCCACTAATAGACCATTCTTGCAGAATCAATGCCCAAAAAATTACTTTATGGTATTGCAAATATATATTTATTTAGGTTTAGGGAAATTTGGATCTATTGACAATGCACAAAATTGAGACACAAATTATTGTGATGGTTTTTAATGAGCCCATAAATATTTTAATCATACAGATATACTTGTAAAAAATGGTGCACAAAGTCTTTGAATGAAATGATGACAATGTGTGAAATATGGAAAGTGCATTCTTATGGATAAATGACATGACATTGTAAGCAAATGATCCCAATTAACTATAAAATTTAGTCTTGAGCTTATTTTCCTCTTCTATACGCACCTGGCGATATCTATGAAACCCATCAGTGAAGGAGTAAATCTCATAAATGGCTACCCACTCAAACACTTATTCAGTAAATAGGGTGGTAAATTGGTATGTTACACATGTCACATTAAAAAAATTAAGTTGGAACACATATAAATGATCCCATTCATATTGATACTAATGACCATGGGGCTTACCACTCTAATTCCTTAATACGATAGATGATTCTAGTTATAAACATGCTGTTAATTTCCTATTTTTTCTTAGTGTACAAGTTGGGGTTCATTCTAGATCATCTCATATTGATATGCTTTTAACCTTCAACCAAATTTATTCTCATTTTACCCAAAAAGGGATGTACACCCTTCATGTATTTATATCTAAGTGAGAAGAGATCCTTAAATTCATGAAGTAATTCCATAATTTACTCTAGTTCTTCATCAAACCATTAGTCCCCAATGGTTAAAATCTTTAGCACCTCCTCTATTTTGATGTTAATCTTAGTTGTATTGAAGCTTTAAATACATTTATTTATATTTGAGTAATATGCTAGAGTTGGTGAATGTTATTTTTATGTGTTGTCATATAAGCTATAAGAGTTGGTACTTTTCATCATCTTAAGAAAATTTTCTTTTTTTCCTTACCCTTCTCTCTTTTGAAACCACCCATGAATCACTTTAGCTTAGTTCATTCTATAAATATCCATTATTTGTTTATATTTTAGGCAATTATTGGAAAATATTGAAGTGGTGAACATATATTTGCACTATTCCCAATGGTATTAATATAAACAACTCAATCCCTAAGTCTTATAGGAATTACAATTGTGTTTTACTTCCCCCCTTCCTTAGTGACGCAAGGGACATAAATACAACACAAAAAAATTCCAAGGTCCACATACAAAGGAAATAAAAATGACACAAAAAACAAGGCCAAGGGTTGTACATAATATAAAAGCAATGGTATTGATACTAGTTATACTTATTATGTAGTGTGTTGGCTATATCACATTAGCCATATGATTTCTAAACTCTCACATGGATGTTTATCATAAATTTCATATACTTAGCACACAACCTTTTGTTTCTCTATATTGTACTACCAATTTATCTTCATCCATACAACATTATCCTATTCAATTGGATGAATCTTAACATTACATTATTCAAATAATTCAAGCAAGGATAACCCCTTTCACCATACAAAATTTGCACCCTTTCCTCCATGATAACATCATTTTTTAAGATGGTGTAGTGGATGTATTGTGAGGGTTCAATGAGCTCCACATTAAAAGATGAAAAATAAAAGGTGTGCATGAAACTATAATTTTGGATCTCCATTTAGTGGTTTCCTGACATGTCTTATTTAAATTATATCAGGTGTGGGCTCAAGTCTTCAAATTTTGGCAAAATGCATGAACTCAAAGCTTCTCCAAAAAAATTATGCTTCCCATGCATACTTCCTAACACATGCATACATGTGTCCATTGGCTTGAGTCACCACTATAAACATTTACACCATGATTATTATTTATACACCAAATCTTAGTATATATTTCCTCTTTGATTTCTATCCATTTAGCTAGGTTTGGCCATTGAGTGGCCCACTAGTGCACATTACTACTTTTAAGTATATATATTAATGCATTAAAAAAATTGGATTCCTTTGGAATAAAAACCTCTAGATAATTGACAAACACACCAATATCTCCAGAACCTCCATACTAAGGTAAAATTACCATCTTAAAGAAACAATTTTTTTAATTTTAAATAAGAGCACGAGACCTAAATCATGTTATTTTGTTTATCTAGTTACCTATGGGTCTATCACATATAATATGACATAAATGATGCTTAGGATACAATCCCACCATTATACACCATCAACTTCTCATCTCATATTATTCTTTCACCCATCGGTCATAATCAACACTTGTAGTGTAAGACATTGAATACACATCATCCTAATGAAGGACACTTCTTGATAGGGATCCAACATTTTCATGCCTTACATCAAATGTTATAAATATGTTTTAACTATTTAGGACTTAGACCTATAAATTATAGGTTATTAAAGGAGCTTGGTAGAGATGATAAATTTAGATAAACATTGTAAATAGATATATCAAACTAATTTACCTAAGATGTATGCATAATGATAAAATTGAATTATCAAGAGTGAAATAGGCATTGCCAAATGTTAGAAAGGTTGGAGTAGGCTTGGAGATCAGTTAAAAATCCTTATTTATAGAACTAGGGTTGAAAATTACCTTCAAACAGTAGCATGGTTAGGAGGATAATAGTACACCATGATAGTGCCCAAGGTACCACACAAGTTTCCTTCTATGGAGAAACTATCTAAGACTTTCAAGGATGTTGTAGGAGGGTTTTAGGGACCTGCAGGTGAGTTTTAATCTTTTAATCCTTTTTCATACCACTATTTGTTTAATATTTTCCAAAATATAATAAACACTTGCACACATGAAACAAAAATAATATCAACTACAAACGGAAGATAAAAATTGGGTTATGGGATGTTACGATCATGTGATACATAACCCTACTATCTTAAACACTAACTACATTAACCCAAATCATAGGGGTCTTAGATCATGTGTATTTTTACCTTAGGTAACATTCATAATCAATGCATATGGTGTGCTAGAATGACTTTTGCTTGGGTACTTATTTGATAAAGCATGCAAGTCTATGTGTTTTGGTGAGTATATGTAGTGTGTTGAGCTATACTATTGACTGATTTTATGTAATTATGTGCCAAAATAGTAAGTGTTATATGTAAAATTCCTTGTGAGGTTCTTTATATAGAAGTAAATTTGATTTGAATGTAAAATCCTTGTTCATTGGATGACAAGACACAAAATAAATATAAAATCATAAGAGAAGGATCGAGGAAGGGTTAGGATCCAAAAAACATTGAAAAAGTGACCATTTGACACTAAAACTAAATTGGACATTAGCACACTACACTAGTGTCTAGTACCGTATTAGTGCCCTGGGAACATAAAACTAGGTGAAGACTATGAAAAATAGGCCAAAGGGTCATGTGACTAGGATGGGATGACAAAAAAAAATTGGGGGTGCAGGTAAATAGGGAAAACAAGTCATAATAAATATCAAAAGACCCAAAATGACCACATGAACAAGACTCACATTCATCATTAAGACCTTCCCATGAAATAAAAATAAAAGACATAATACTTGTGATTGATTTACCAAATTAGGGTGTGTACATTTGACCCCATTTTATTCTAGTAATGCAATGAAATGGAAGTGCTAGAGTAAATGGTAAAAAAATGCATACATGTAATTACCTATGTGATCAATCTATGTAGAGGATAGATGTGTTCTAAGCTTGGCCCACTTCTTGGATAGAGAAGTGAATAGGAGCTATAATGTTGTTTGTAAAGAGTAAATACATAATATGTGTGCCCCTATAATGAATCTAAATGATGAATTGAATTGTGAGGAACAAAACCCTATTTTTTCCCACCCTGATATGTGAACTGAGTCATGAGAGGTATTTGTAAGTGTGGAGAAACAAGCCTTGCTTTCCCCCACTCTAGTATGTAATTTGAATCTGAGAAGTGATATATAAATGTGGATAAATAAGCCCTTATTGACCCCACTCTGGTTTATGAACTAAGTCTAAGAATTAATCTTATCAAAGGTAAAAATTGTCACTTGGCATTCATAAATTTAATCTAGTGATAATCTATGGATTAACTATTATAATTAGTTATATAACCTAACCTGGTAAAATAGTTAGGACATCTTGGTGATAATCTAAGTGTAATTTGATAATATACATGTAGACAATGGTATAATATGGCATTCCATCTATATAACCTGATGGAATCCTATGAAAACAAGGATATAGGCTCTACATCATGCCCCCAACCCTGATATCTATGTAACATAACTACATGCCATGTGTATAAAATTGTATCTATATACGTATGACATACCATGTATGTGCCCCTATAGTCATTATCTAAGTTTAGAACTATGTTAAAACCTTGTGTAAAATCTAATAATGTGAACCAATATCTGACAAGGTCATGAAAACCTATAAATTTGAATCAACCTGTGTTTCTAAACATCTATGAAAATCTATGTATTTGAATATTTGAGGTAATTTAAGTCAATATGAACCAATCTGAGTCAATCTGAACCAATTTGAGTCAATTTGAACCAATCTGAATCAATCTATGTGTTTGAACCAATATGTGTATCTAAATCCATCTGTATATCTAGGTATCTAAATCATTGTATATCTATGTATTTGAATCACTATATATATGGGTATTTTAATCACTATATATCTAGGTATCTAAATCAAGAAATTTGGGTGTTTTAATTAGGAAATTTTGGTGTCTAAATTATTGTGAATAGTGTATATATACCCCCTTTTAGTGAGAGAGTTGAGATTGTGGTAAGGGTATCAAACTAAAATTGATGGTGGTAAGCATGTTAGTGATATTTAACATTGATAATATGAGCAAAGGATTGATTATTTTAGATGTTTATAACATAATTATTTTTATAAATTATGGCCCATATAGGCTTGTGGTCTATAATGAGTTTTTTAAGGAATCATAGGTTTTGATGCTTGATTGAGTCAATTTGATTGGAATAGTAGTGTAACCAGAATGGTTTGGGGGATATCATGATCAAGTCCCATGCAAAATAAATGGATCAAAAATTGGAGATATAGTTCTTAAGATATTGTATTTGGAATAATTTGGTATTAATTGGTGAAATTTGTACACAAGGTCAACCTTAGGTAGGTGGCATTTTAAAACATGACTTAAATAGGTTGGTTTATTGGTTTGAGAATCATTTGAATCAATTGAATTAAGAGAAATTATTATTATAATCTTATAAACATGTTGAGGAGATGAAGAATGAACATGACCCACTACGAGGTGTAGGTGGTCATCCAGGGTGGGGAGAAGGTTACCCTGGTAAAGAACTTATAATTTTCCCTATTTTTAAAATATTTATTATCTTTAATTATTTTTACTGAAAATGTGGTAGTTTAGGGCCCTCTTTAGGAGGAACACACTAGCATCCCCAATATTGTGCTAGTATCTTGGGTTGTCACACTACCATCTTGGATACAATGCTACTATCTAGTGCTACTATCTTGGGTACAACACTAGTGTCCATTAGATCCATTTTTTCCATTTTTACTTCTATTTTATGTTTAATTAATTTTATTACATGTTTATTTATCATTTAGATATACTAATTCCATATTTGGCTATGTTTTATAGATAAATGCATGTATGTTGGAGATCTAGAATGGCCAAATGATAGAGTGATTACATAGACTTACCTTGATAGATGATGAGATGGTAGTGATTGATAGAGCTTGTTTGGGACATGTGGCATCACTTTATTGGATACTTTTGGACTCCCATATGATGACAACATTGTGTGAGAGGTGAAAAAATGATACTTATACATTTTGGCTTCCCACTAAGGAGATCACTATGACATTGGAAGATGCATATAGGATACTAAGATTATGCATTACTGGTCAATAGGTAGTGTTATAAGAAGCTACTAGAGATAGATATATAGAATGGGTTGTAAGGTAATTTATAACTATGCACATGGGGACCCATCAGTTAAGGAAGTGCACTAATGTGTTTTTGTCTTTGATTGTTATAATTAATGTTCTATAGTTGTATAAGTTTTTAGTAGTACATCTATAGGATACTGATATTACACATTACTAGTTAGCAGGTAGTGTTATAGGATGCTACTAGAGATAGAGCTATAGAATGAGTTAAGATATACTTCACATCTATGCCTATGGGGACCCATTAGTAAGGGAGGTACACTAATGTGTTTTTGTCTTTGATTATTACAACTAATGTTCGATAGTTGCATAAGTTTTTGGCAGTGATATTAGCTTCTTTTGTTGTTATGGATTAGAGTGGGGTATCTATCTCATACAAGATACATGGTATAGTGTAGGATATAGAGGAACATGAGAAAATATACTCATGGGGTCACATTATACAAGCCCACTTGTATCAATATTTATACCATTTTACTCAGGATTTATGTGGGCATGGAATTGGGTATTCAACATTATTGTATTATTGGGCTGGCACATTATAGTGGCTAGATTAGAGGGGTTTTCATAGATGGATTAGGATTATTCATATATGTTTTAATAGAGATAGACTAGCATGGATCATGTGCAATCAACGATAATGATGAACTATTGATAGGTTTTGGATTAGTTGATAGATGGAGACATTATTCAAAAACCTTGCAAGATCTTTTAGGGGTGGCCCAAGGATCATGTTCAATAGAGAAAGGTTCGAGTGATATAATGGTTGTATGACCATTAGGTCAATGTATTTAAGATATTTTAGTATCATTGGGTGACATGATAGTTTAGTCTTATCTAGGAAGTGCCACCTATACCATGTGTGTGGTTGAGGAGTTCTCAGGTGCTAGTGAGGTTGGGTAGTAGGTAGAGAAGCATGACTATTGATTTAGTTCTAATTCCAATGATGGAGTGAGATCTAGTGATGGATATACCTGAAATAGATGATGTAGGAGTAACTAATTCCTACATAGTATAATAGAGGCAACATACATGACCACCACTATTTTTAGATATGGGGCTATCATGTAGGATGTATTAGATCTAAATCTCATTAGGGAAACTAAGGGTATGTTGTCATTATGGATTTTCATGTTTTATTCACTTTAGTGTTTGACTTATCAATGAAATATCTAATACACTATGTTGGTATGTGTAGGTCTAGGAGACAATGAGTACTAAGAGAACATTATTAATGTTGTAGTATGAGAAATGACATGGCATATCCATGATGATGTCATGGATGATGGGCTAGTGGAGAGGGCCAAAAGAGTTATAAGAATTCATATGCATCTATTTGATTGAGTAGCCATTATCACTATGGCATATAAACGAGTAACTTTTAATAGATATGAAACACATGGTGATCTATAGAGGTGATGCATGCCCCCATCCAATGTTCTATGTGTGATAGGTAATATAATCATGGATGACTAGAATCATCTATAATGAGAAAAAGAAGAGCTTATGGCCAAGGTGGTAGTACTATTGGATAGAAAGAGGAGACATAGGTCTCGATAGATTTTTAGAGGGGATGTGAAGGCGTCTAGTTATAGTGTTGATGTATCTAAGAGTGAGAATGAGGAGGGTGTTCTTGGTGACCAAACTCTAATTATTGAGTTATTGTCTATTATTGTATTAAATATTATTTTGAATCATATATATATGGACTTTTTGTTACATGAGTATTGTGTTATCTAAAATTTTAATTTGTGGGATTGTTTACTTGAATAAGTGTTTTGGTTATATTTATTGATTATATTTTGATATAGAGATTTATTTTTTCATCTAGGAAATGGTAATTAATTTCTCATATGTATACGGATGGTGGAGTATATATGTATATTAGATTAATAATGTTAGTTGTTAATTATTATAGAAGTGGTATAGTATATCTGAGTGTGGATCATGTAACTGCAACATGCACTATCTAAATCTAGATGGTATGGTAAAAAAGTGATCATATTATTCATGTTATGTAGGCATAGTTATAGACTCTATAATTGATATTGTTCATGGTGCAATGATGGTAGTTAGATGTGTGGAATCTATATCAAATAGCTTAATCAGTTGTTGTACTAAAACTATGCTATGATATTTGTGATTGTTACTAATATCTTAATCAATGGTCAAACTAAAAATCTACTCTGATCTTTATGATTGTTTCCAAATATCTTAATTAGTGGTTGAACTAAAATTATGCTCTAATATTTGTGAATGTTTCCAAATATATTAATCAATGGTTGAACTTAAACTGTGTCTTGATCTCTATGATTATTTCCAAATATCTTAATTGATAGTCAAACTAAAATTGTGTTCTGATCTCTATGATTATTGCCAAATTTATTAATTGATGGTCTAACTAAAATTGGTGGTGGGGTTTATTTCCCTTTTTTTACCATGCTACTATAAGTAGGTTGATCTATGTGAACTGGCTATAATATCTATTGAATCTATGGTGTATGAGATCTCACATAAGTAGGTTTCATAGGAACCACATGTCTCATACAATAAGTAACTAATGGTTCCTTAAAAGGAACATCTTGGGATAACTCACTCATAGAAGAGTGTGATCTAGGAGATTGTGGAGAAGGATATCCCAATTCCCCATGTGTGAATGATATAATTCCTCTATCAACACATTGGCCAATATGATCTATGAGTGCATAAAAATTATTGTCCCAATGTCCATTGATTTATTGATAATTGTAATATGGTTTGTTTATTATTATCTATGAATGATGTGTTAGATGATGATTAGTAGGAGGAAGATTGATCATTCCTCTATATAGTAATGTAAATAATATAACATGGGGCCTATATCTATCTAAAAATTATATGGCTCCACTGCGGGTGTCATGTGCACTTTATCCACTATAGGAGGTGTTATGTAAAGTGGCTCTTTGCCTTTATTAAGTATCTCAATTGGTTTTTTGTATTTCCTATTTTCCTTACTAATATGTGGATTAGGTGCTTATACCATATTGGATGACTATGGTTTTAGGAGATCTAAATCCAAATCTACCTCTGAATCTATCTCAACTAGTCCAAACTTATTATATAATGTTATAGCTATGTTACATGATTGATATAATGATTTAAATGTCTCATATATTAATTTATCCTTTAGAGGGAATATGAGACCTCTAGAAAATATGTATTGTACTCTAAATTTTTTAGCTGATAGATGAACTATTTCATGCATGATTTGAATCATAGAATGTAATCAATCACACTTTATAACTTACCCCAGTGTAGTGAAGACAACCTCTCATATGTGATTTGAGGTCACTTATTCTATACGTAGTGCATGAGAAATACTTTTTATAACTCATAGTATGTATTTAGTTAACCACCAGGGAGTGAATGATGAAACCAATTTAATGCCTCACCCTACAGAGTCTATGGAAATAAATGTAGGAGAATTAAACTACTAGTGACATGTGTCATAGCTTTTCCATAAGCTTTAAGGTGAAAGTATGGGTCTCCATGTCCATTTAAATTTGATAATATTTATATTTAAAGCTTATTTGGTAACTTTGTAGTGAATATTCTATGTGGGATAGGATTGGTATGAATAGAATTATCATCAACCCAAGAGTTATATGATTTACTTTCCAGGGTGAGTCAGTGTACTTGTTGTTTTAAAGTACCCACATCATGCATCAAAGATATTACCACTATCAAGGTATATTAACATCATCAAGAGGTTTATTTAATTCTTTAATATTACTATTAATTCTATCCATTGGTACATTGCATTCGAGACCTTTGGTTTTGCTCATCATAACATTTGGAGGGGTGATAGCTTGGAACTGGTGAGAGGGAAATAAGATATCACCCTCATGGAGGTTAGGATGAGAAAAAAGTTCTATTATAGTAAGGGGGGTTGAGGGAGATTCATTAGTATATCTTATTTTGTTAATTTGTAAATAAGTATCACATTCTAATTAACTATAATATACATTATTATCATGCAAATGTAAACTATGAACATAAGTATAAGTTAGTTTGTGTTTATTTAAATTTATATTATCATTTGAACTATCATTTGATAAGTAATAAATTTGAACATGAGAGATGGGTAAAGTAGGGAGAGGACTAGAAGGATTAGACTCAATGGTTTCTTCACTAATATCATAGTAATCATCATTGTTCCAAAGTTCATCAAAATCAAGGTCTAATTAAATTATAGAGGTAAGAGTAGAAGAGTTATCTTTCACATTCTCACTAAAAGATAATGTAGAATAATATTTTAAATTTTTACTACTATACACTATATCATCATGTTTAGGTTCAATAAAATGCATGTCTTCACTAGTTATGAGTGGAATGCATGTATGATTATTATTTTCAATCTTGGAGTCAAGGGTAGAATAAGTAACAATCATGTTTTCATTTGGAACATTATGACATGTAGGATAAGAGTTAGAGATATTTTAATTATATACATTTTGAATAGAATCATCATGTTAAGATTGAAATGAAAAATATAGGTGATAAAATAATCTCATCCACTTTAGTTTGTGCTTTGGTAAAAGGTGCAATATCATTTGTAAATAAGGGTAAAGAAGATGCATTGCTCTTTTCTATATTGTTTAAATCATGCAAAAGTAGAGCTCGTTTATTACACTTATATTGTTTTTATTTGAATAAGGAGATTAAAAAAAGTGGTGAAAAATCTAGGATCACATTGGAAACAAACACTACCAACAAGATGTTCTTTTGTCATTATATTGTTAGTTTGATTTTGAGAAGTAGGAGAAGAGAGAGAGAGAGAAAAGAGAAGAAGATGCATCTAATTTATCCTCATCAACACTTTCATTATCATACTCATAGTAATCATCACATCCATCATTACAACAATAATAATCATCATCATTATAAATTAAATCATTATCATGTGCGAATGTGCAATCTTGAAAATTTATCCATTCATTTTTATAATTATGTGAAAAATTTAGAAATTCATAAACTAGGTAAGGGGAAATAAGCTTCTTGGACATCATTTAAAACTTGCCAAAAAAGAGAATACAAATAATGAACAACAAGAACACAATAGGTATAATATAATCTAACATAGGTATATTTGAAAATATGCTAATTATTCAGCCCAATGGTTGGAAAAATTAGAATTTTATTTGAAACCCTAAGGGCTAATATTTGGATGTATAAGGACCTAGTATGCAGACCTAAGGTTATTTATTGAGTATTTTGTAGACAAAATTTATAGTGTATTAAATTAATGAAACCATATTATAGGACTGATTTGGATTAGTAAGGTTGTGAAAAAATCATTAAAAATAAATAAATAAATAAACCCTATTTTATGACACAAAACTTGAGAAGCTAAACCCTAGGATGGAACGAGGGTTTTAAGCAATATTTGAAGTAAGTTAGGTTCACCAAATGTTTTAATTATTTAGGACTTAGACCTATAAATCTTAGGTTGTTAAATGGGCTAGGTATAGAGGGTAAATTCAGACAAACATTAAAAATTGATAAATCAAACTAATTTACCTAAGATGTATGCACAATGAGAAAATTGACTTATTTAAAGGGAAATAGGTGTTTTCATATGTCAATAAGGATAAAATAGGCTTGAAAATAAGTCAAGAACACTTAATTATAGAATTGGGGTTGAAAAATGTCTTCAAACCATAACATAGTTAGGAGGATAGTAACACATTATGTTAGTGTCCAAGGTACTTCACTAGTGTCTTTTTATGTAGAAATTATTTGAGATGTCTAAACATGTTACAAGAGGGTTTTAGGGACATAGAGGTGAGTTTTGAGCTTCTGATCATTCACCTGTGTGATTGTTTTGTTGAATGTTCTCTAGAACCTAATAAACACCAACACACATGAAACAACAATAAGATCAAATGCAAAAGGAAAAGAAAAATTGGGTTGTGGAATGTTACAATCATGAAATATAAAGCCATTACTATATTGACCACTACCTATGTTAACTCGAATGATATGGGTCTCAGATCACATGCATTTATCCCTTAGGGAACATGAATAATCAATGCACATGGTATTCTATAATTAATTTCACTTAGGCCTTTATTTGATCAAGCCTACAATTCTATGTGTGTTTTTGAGTAATATGCAGTGTGTTGAGCTATATTATTGACTAGTTTTATGTAATTATGTGCAAAAATAGTAAGTGATATATGTAAAATGCCTTTTGAGACTATTTATATAGAAGTAATTTTCATTTTAATGTAATACCCTTGTTCACTAGTTGAAAAGATTCAAAATAAATAAAAAATCATAAGATAAGGCTCAAGGAAGGGTTAGGACCCAAAACACATTGAAAAATTATCTGTTGGACACTAGCACTAAATTAGACACTAAAATATTGTGCCAATGTCTAGGACTAAGCTAGTATCTTGGGAACAAAAAATTGGGTGAAGATTGTGTAAAATAGGCTAGGGGGCCCTTTGACTAGGATGGGATAACAAAAGACCACTTGAGGTATAACAAATAGGGAAAACAAGTCATGAGAAAGTTAAAAAGACCCAAAATGACCATGCAAACAAGACTCACATTCATCACTAAGACCTTACCATGAAAGAGAAACAAAATAAATAACACTTGTGATTACTTAAAAAAAATCAGAGTGTGTACAATATTTAGGTAAATTCCTCATCCAAATACACACTCTCCACATAAGGATTCCATTGGTCATTATCCAATGGAATGAACATGCACTCCTTCCGATTCTCAAAACTCTTGTATCATTTTTTGAAGCACATATATACATTATTCAAGTAATACCATGGATGATATAAAAGAGTAGGATAATTATCAGATTCTCAAAGATCCATTACCTCAAAAAATTCATATAACTTTGTACCTAGAATATCGACTATGATATTCTTTAGTATGCCCAAAGGTTGTGTGAGTCTTGTTTTCCATGAAAAATACATGTGGAGAAGGGTTAAGAGCCTAACTTCCCATATTTTTCCATGCATATTAGGTGATAATATTTACCTCTAAACAAGTATAAACTATAATGTTAGAAATTAACCATCCATCAATAGTTACATAGATCAATAGTTCTTGGTCATACCCTATGTTTTGGGTGGTTATAACTCCTCAACCCCAAGCTAATTGGAGTGTTGGTAATGTAACCTATACATTATATAAATTAATACATAATTTTTCTACATATTATAAAAAATTATTTTTTAATAGAGAGATCATTCCTTCAGAACATAAAAGAGCCAAAATCTTAGGGAGATCATTCTTCTCCTTGTCAACTTGTTCTTTTTATTGAAGGTTTCCTTTATCTTTGTCTTCCGAGTCTCACACAAGTTAAATATTTCCTTATAATTTCTATATAACATTCATATCTTTGTGAAGTACCACCTTATCTCATAATCCATTGAGATAGGGTGTTATAAATGGCTTTAGATGTGTCACTTTGTCTTCAAGTCTTCTTAGCTTATATATTGGTTTGAATTTCTTATTGGAATCTAGTGTAGGTTGCATAGTTATAACACTATGGGTTATGACATTCACATTTTAACCTTCACTTTTATGAGTATTTTGGATCCCAATACATAGTATTATGTGCTAGTCTAATCGTACTAGTACCATTTTTAGCCTTGTCATTATGTGTGATCTTAGAATATAAATATGGGAATTCTCCACTACATGTTCACCTTGACATAATCCATAATTAAGATACATAAGTAAATTATTTGGTAATGTTAAATAGATCCACATTTATAACATGTGCATGGAGAGAATTTTCCTCCACCTTATCCACCATAGAATCAATATTCATGATATTTATCATAAACCATATGATCTTGGTTTGAAAATCCTATAGTAGCTTGGCACATGCCCTAATATCGTTCCTCATGAATTTCATTGATCACTTGATAATGTTCAACATTATGGGTCAAGGAATCATATATTTTTACAAAATAACAAGACTTTGGTCTAGGTCACATGTGAAATAAGTGGAAAATTTCACACATCATGACCTTCATGATATATTTTATAGGATATTAGCATGGATCTCATTTTCCATATAGGGAAATTACTCTTATTTCACCCTTGGATCTCTTAATGTGTACACTATAACCTGCTTCTAGTGTCATGGGAACTATTAGCTATTATATTTTGAATATGGGAAGCCATTGAGGTGATCTATGACTCAAGACAAGGACTAATATAGGTATCCATGCTTACAATAACTTTTGTACATAGAATTACTTTTAGGGCTTCTCTAGGTTTACTAAATGTCTTCATTAATAGGGTTTGTTGAATAGGAACTAAAATTCCCCTAAAATACATTGAACATGTTGTGTAAGGTGGATTTAAAATGAGAGATTATAAATCAAGGTTTTAAACCTTATGTCATAAGTGCACACACTCTCAATCAATTTTCTTATATTTCCTTCAGTGAAACAATGCTTTATTACTCAAACTCTAGGATGTCAAACTTTTTCAAAAAAATGTGTCTTCATAAGATCATAGTCGATAATAACTTGAGTTGGATTGAGTTTATGATACCATGTTTGTGCATTATCCAATAATGTTGTTATGAACTAAATCAAATCATGCTATGAACTTGTGATGTATTTTGTGTGCCATATCAATTTGCACTTATGCACATACTCAATGATATTTTCCACACCATTGTACTTAGATAGATGTAAAGACATTCCATATGATATTCATGGTTTGAGTATAAGAGTGTTTTACTATTTAACTTGAGAACCTCCAAAGGGTTTTTTGCATGAGTCTTAAATTCATCTAAGGATACCTCTTTTACCACCCACATTACCCATCATGGGTGTAGTTGTGTTAGTCTGCACATTGGCCACTCCCTGTTATATAATTATGGAGCTTGAGTAGTATTATAAATGTGTTAGATCCCAATATACCACCTTTTGTAGTATTAATCATTTGGGGTGTTGGTCTAACCCCTGACATTAATATCCTATACATTCACGAAATTTTTTCTATTAATATTGGTGGTGTATCTATTATCAACAGATGTAGGGAATAAATTACACTAAAAAACTATTTCCCACTTCTTGTCTCAAACTTACCATCTTACCAATTATATCTTAAATATATATAACCAATTATGAATGAAATGCATGATAATGTGCATCAAGTGGATGTGAATCAAGAATTTTCTTAATGGTATGGTCTTAAATACCTTACAGGTTCAAATAAGCTTCAACATATTCCAATGATACTTTCTATTGATCATTAGTGTTTATTACTTCTTCTCTAAAGGACTGAACATCCTCTATGTGAGAGTCATCCACATGCCATACCCATTATTTTTGGGTTATCATGACATCTCCTAAGTTGGACTCTCCCCTCTATCTAAGGTCCTTCTTGACAATCACCTTCTATTGAGCCTCATCATAATTTCACCTCATAATTCATCTAATCCATCCATGTTTGAAGCATATTTCAATTTTACATTCAACTATTACCATATTCACCTCCTACCTATTATGTAGAGAGGATAATGCAAGTTGACATCCATACATTTCCTTGTATTATGATTAACATAGCTTGGATGATTCAACACAAATTTCAACTTAATCTACTCAAACCACAATTTGATATTATCCAAGGATATTCTATAGATCATGTTCACCCACCATTAGAATGATGCAATTCAACATAGATCACATAAATGGATCTAAAATGTTGGGTTGTTTATCTTGTGTTCCACTTCAACTTAACACACTACTACACCCAAGTCCTTTTCCAAATGCGTGCAAACTCCAAACATTAAGTTTAGATGCACCACATATCATACAAGGTAAGCCTTGTGTGTTCAACTAAGGTGTAGAGAGAGACTACCAAGCCTTTATCATGATAGTTGTAAATGGGGCGATCTGTAAGCCTTTCATACTAGTTAATATAGGAACTAATGAACAATTTTATTACACTATGAAATAGTTACTTAAACCCATAAGCATTTCAATGTAAACTAATTCAGAATCGGTGCACGATAAATACATAATAAAATAAGTACTTGAACATATTCATTAACATAACCACATATTATATAAGTAAAATAAACATTATAATCTCAATATGACATTATTTCAATAACTATAAAAATTTCACTAGCAACAATGATCATGACAAAAACTATTGCAATTGTAAATGACCATTGAAATCACACCAACTATAATAGTTTAAAGAATAGTCTCAATAAAAAAAAATCCAATGAAGGGGGTATTTATACATGCGCATACCATACTTTTATAGGTACAAACAATAATTGAGTGCCCATGTATGGCACAACTATTTAACAATTATTAGCATCCATTATTGTAAAAATGTTGACATTGACCTAAACATAATGCTATATATTTTTCATCACGTGTTATATTCTCATAGTTGGTTTAGTATTTAAATATCATATTAAATCATTATTGGTTTGACCATGATATCTATCTTTCATGTGTTATGGTTTGTGAAACTATCTTCCTAATTATTTCCCTCTATAGTTTATGTAGCTATCCTTTGATTCTTACACTCCACACTATATGTTGCTTCATGAGTCAATCTATGTAGTCAAACTCCAAAAGACTTTGGACTATGTATGCCTTCTCATATTCACCCAATTTTATGATTCCACACTTAGTAAAAGCTTAGGTTACCCCTCCTTGTGTGCATACCTATCTTGAATCTTTTGCCTTCTGATATAATCCACCTCCTGCATAAGCTCTCTCTTTGTTATGCCTCCACACATATATACTTAGAAAAAATTTGGGGTTTAAAAAATATTGATAGGTTTTACAAACAAACTTCCATGCCTTATTGGTTTTCTATGTCTCAAGATAATTCTACCAATAATTATATTATGGATTCCACTAGATCCAAATTCTATGAGCCATATAACAATCCTAAAAACACTAGATGAGGTCACTTACTCCAAGACCATGAAGTTGAATAGAAATGTGATATATAATATATATATGAAATCAAAATATTTCTATTGGAAATCCTGAGCATAGAGTAAAGGATCATGTAGTTGTCTAACATATCATGATTGCACCCCATATAAAATATCCCCCTTCCCCTACTCATTTATTTATAGGACTTGGGGAAAATAAATTTGAGACTTCTTGTTAGCCCAGTTATATAGAGAAATAACCAAAAAACTACATTGAAAATATTGAATTTCACACAAAATATATTAATGTATTATTTTGAGATAATTTTTCAAAGACGGTGAAAGCATATAATACTTTCACGAGAATTTATAACTAACTTAAAGGTTTCAACTACCTAAATAACTAAAAAAAATTAATTTAATATAATAAATTAAGTAAATAAACTAACACATAACAAAACCTTGGATCAAATATCAAACAAACTCCCTTGATCTAAAGGGGTATAGATGATGAAGATCTGGAGATATGACTATGAAGTCATCAATGAAACACTACTACATCTATAAGCTAGCATACTATACATCATGGTATTGATCAAAATTATTGTCCCTCCATACAAAATCCCACTCAGCTAGTTGTGGCATAAAAGGATAATGAATACAACTAAGTCCTGTTCATCCCCTATGATCATCGTACCATACTATAGGATAACCCAATCAAAACCTATCCAACTACATCGACCCACGTAAGGTCCCACACATGAACCCATCTAAGTGATCCTCTATTACTCTATGTGGCACATATCTTAGATGCCCAATAATCACCAACATCACATGTATGCCTTTGGTCAACACTCAAAATTCTAGCAAATATGATGTTGAATCATACACCCACCAATGATTGATTGAAGGCCAATATGCAATATCTTCTCCCCTATCAGGTGAGAGGTGAAAAGTTGTGCAGCATAAAAACAAATTCAAACTACTCTATTCACTCCATATCATGAATATCAGATATAGAAAGCCAAAAATGGAATTGAAAGCAAAAACACAAGCCAAAAAAATTTATTCTAGTAGTGAACCCATATTCTAGGTGAATATCAAACTAAAGAATGGAAATTATCCTCCAACTTTGTGGATCCTCCAACCTCCAGTTGTCTCTATTTATCCTATTAGATCCTTAGGGGCCTATAAATGCTAAAATGTAACACCATCATCACCAACAACACAAGTGGTGGGAAATTCCATTACAATCTTTATTTTATGTATACAACACATTTTTATCATTTGAGAAAAACTAGGGGTTTTGATTCCATTGAAAATACACCCAATTTTATTACAATGCATAATTCTTTCAAAATATGTAAAAAAACATATTTACACATGCTAGAATCAAAAATTGCTTGTGTTGATGCTCTTATAAATCCATTTCCATGAAAAACAAGTGGCCATATAAAAATTTGGCCATTGTATGTAGAAGATATGATAGTTTGAAATTTTGTTCTTTTGTCAAGCTAGGCAGACCCCCCTCAATAATAATTCAGATAATTTGACTTTTTTATAGGGATTAAAATATCATAGAAAGACATGATTTATCCTTCTTTATTTATAATTTTTGAAAATGTACTCGAGTCTAGTTTCTTAAAAGGTAACTTTGACAAAATAATATGATTGTGTGTTTAAGATATGGTAAATCCAGTCATGATAGGTGCAGATTTTCTTGGTTTTCATAATTAATTCAAATAACCCCTTATTAAAAAAAAAGGATTTTTTTTACACTTTTAAGGGTTGAACCCTTTACCTCCCTTATGTAAAATACTTGTAAAATTTATATGACCAATTCTACTATAATGATTATTGAAAATTTGATGGGCATATTTTCAACATAACCAGAAGTCATTTGAAAAGAATACTTTTACCATATAAAATTTTGTTTACCATGCATGAGAAAAAAAAATTACTGTGCCTTTTCCTTTGTTGATTTTTTTTTGGATCCTCATAAAAAAATACTTATAAAATTTAGATTTTTGAAAATACTGACATCTTTATTTCTTTGAAATCAATGCCATTTACCCACACTACCATGAGGTTTCCATATAGATATGCGCTCGACTAAGCAATAGAACTTGTTAACTATCTTATTCCTACATTCAGATTATCATGCCAAGTTTGTGTTATATCATTTGGTAGTATCTTCAATTTAAAAAATCAACTTGAAGCATATATATCTAACAAATAGAAATGATGTGCTAATGATATGTCGTATAAATCAAAAAAATTAACCTCAGCCACTGTTGTCCAAATTGATGGTTACATCTATATTACCACTCAATAAACTGATGCGAGTCCTCTTTATTGGGGCAGGTCTCTCACTAAATGCTTTTGAATTTTCATTTGGGATGTTAAACTAATTTGTATGTTATATTTCACTTGCACATTTAATTATAATGATTATTTCCCCGTACACAAGTTTCTCTTGATAGATTACCATCGATGCAAAGACCATCCAATTCAGTATAGCTTTGCCTTGATGTATATTACAATTAAAAATCAACTCAAACTTTATTTCATCATGCGATTTTTCTAAGGGATACCTCCATACAAAGTAAATTAATTTTTTGTGGCACTTTGAATGAAGAAATTCCTACAGTTACTTATGAAAATAGTGCCCAGTCAAAAAATTATTCTTCAATCTTCACTCCTCCATGAGCAACCTTGTTTTGATACCACTGTTGGCCCAAATAAATAGATAAATAACCATAAAACTACATTGTGACTATTGAATTTCACATAAAATATATTACTATATTATTTCGATATAATTTTTCAAAGATGGTGAAAGCATATAATACTTTCATGAGAAGTTACAACTAATTTATGGATTTCAAGTACCTGAATAACTAAAAATAATTAATCTAAGATAATAAACTAAGTAAATAAACTAACACATAATAAAACCTTAGATAAGTTATACAATACTTCCTTATTACTTTCCTCCTCCACCATTCTTAGTGTTGCTACTAACATGGTAGGTCTCTCATTTAGTGGGCCTACCCAAAGTGTTCCTATTAATACCAATGTTAATGCCACATCTAGCACAACCCAAATGCCACTTAAGCCTCCACCTATAAACAAAATACTCTTAATCCTAACAACATTATCTTAAAAATAGTGAGTCAAATGGCTAACATTCAAGCTACTAATAATGATCAAATAATGTGAATGTAAAACTAATTAATGTAAATGCAATAAATACCTCAATAGGTTCAGTGGGGAGTGCCATTCAAAATTATCCCACTTCCCATTAGATAAATTATTTAAAACCTCATCCTATAACCCCACTTCACAAAAAAAAATCAAACTTATTCAAACTAAACCCTTGGTCCTTCAAGTTGAAAATAATTACATATGTGGTATCATTCATATGATCTCATATAATGGATCCACCGATATTGCTTTGCATTTGAATACCTTTGGTAGTCTCTATAAATATTGCATTAAACTAAACACCTTTGTTTATACCAAGATACTTGTTAAGACCTTTTTTGGTGATGCTATAGAATGAAATAATAAACTAAGGTCTAACTCTATTTCTAGCTTATAAGACCTAGTTAATGCATTGGTTAACGAGTTTCAATCCTATGATTTTTAAGAAAAAAGTTTAGCTCATTTTATTTGTTAGTAATGGTAAAAACATTCCAAGAATCTAAGATATTAAGAGTTATAAATAAGACCATCGCACTTGAAGTTGAAAACAAATGAGATGCAAAACAAGGCAAGCCAAATAATTACTCAGAATGAGATGCTAGTACAATAAGAAGCCCTTTCATAAGTAGGCAAGGAAAAATAAATAACTAGCCTAAATAAACAATATGGGATAAATACTCAAATAGGAAAAACTAAGAAAATCATTAAAAACCTAGATATAAACTATAAAACATGATAAATACATACTCTAACACCCCTCCCTCAAGTGAAGTTAGGGGCTAACAATAGCTAAAAAAGAAATAGTGACATATCCATAATATGAGTCTTAGTAACTAGGCCTGATAAGTTAATCATTTACAATATGTATTCACGAAATGAAGATGGAAGATGTCCTCATGAACACCCTCGAAGGACAAATTTTAAAACCCCAAGCATGTCAAATAACTCAAGGAAATGAGGTGATGTAAAAGGCTTCATGAAGATTTCCACAACTTACTATTGTCTTAGAATGTACTCAAAGCTAAAAAATCTATCCTACATATGCTGACAAAAGAAGTGCATATGTGCCTCAATGTTCTTGGTCTATTGGTGCTCAACTAGGTTGCATGATATGTGAATTACACTCTATTTATCACACTAAGGTATAATAGATGAATCCTACATGAAATCAAATTCTATCAACAACTGATGAAGCCAAATAACTTTTGTCTCATTATAACTAATTCTCTATAGTCAACTTTTGTAGATGAAAGTGCAATAGCCTACTAATTCTTCCATAACCAAGCAATAGGTGAAGAACCAAGACAAAAGATGTAGCCAGAAGAGGAATGCCTATCATCAAGAGAACTTGCCCAATTTGAATCACTATAACCAACCAATTGAGTAAAACCCCTAGTTTAGTATAATCCAAAATGAGTAGTGCTCATAGATATCCTAAAATAATATTGGAAACCTGCCAATGACTGTCATGAGGGGCATGTGAAAACCTAGATACAAGTCTAACTAAAAATGAAATTTTGGGGTGAGTATGGATCAAATACATAAGACTCCAAACCATATGCCTATACAATGTAGGATCACAAAGTGGAGTAGTACAAGTGGTAGTGAGAGTCACTCCCAATTGAAAAAGAGGACTTGGCTTGCAATCAACCATACCAAAATGTTGAATAAGATCAAGGGTGTACTTGTGCTGACTCAAATAAATCCTTGTATCTAATTATGAAATCTATAAACCAAGGAAGAAGTGTAAAATACCAAGATATATCATATCAAACCATGCTAAAATTTCCTATTAAATAGCCTAAATCTAAAAAGAGGAGCTTCTTTTGAGAATCATATCATCAACATACAAGACCAGTATAACATGTCCTCCCCAATACACTAGATAGACACTATGGGATCAAAGTGGCAATGAACAAACCAGTGGAGAGGATAAATTATCCATCTTTTCATACCAAGCCCAAGGCTCTTGTTTGAGACTATAAAGAGACCCTCTGAGTTGATAAACAAGAGAAGAATCATGAGCAAACCTAGCAATCTGATCCATATAGATTTTCTCCTATAAATCTCCATGCAAAAAGCACTCTTAATGTCCATCTGATACACTATCCAACCCTATGATAAAATAAGAGAAATTACAAGGTAAACATAATCCATCTTGGCAATGGGTGTAGAAGTCTCGGAGTAATCAATACCTTCAACCTGCGATAACTCCTTTACAATAAGACATGCTATCAATAGACCCAAAAGTTGCATTTTTGGTGTAGTAAATCCACTTGTACCTATCCAACTTTCTTCCCTTAGGAAGAGTGACCAAATCTAAAGTATGATTCTTCATCAAATAAGAATACTCATATGTTATCACATCATCCTACTCTTATATCCCATGAGCTTTTGAAAAGGACTATGGATACACATAGAATGCCTGACATAAAATTCTAGTACCTATAGAATGTTCATGACGATGTCAAATGGGTGGAAGATCATGTATGAAAGGTGTTACCTCAAAAAATATAGTGCATGCCCACCTAGGAATAGTGGTAACATCAATGTGAGTAGGATACTCAACCACTATAACTTCCTTAAGGACCTCTTGAACTGGATCCTTAAAGATTGAATCCTCAATATGAGGTGATGAATCATCAAAATAAGAAGGCATGGAAGAAGATGAGGAGTCATGAGATGTGAATTTCTCATCAAACTGTACATGTGTTTGGAAATGAACATCATTAGTATCAAGATCTAAAGATGATAATCTCTCATGTCCTCACAATACCCTACAGAAATTAAAGGTTTGATCTTTTTATCCAATGATTTCCTTTTCTTATTTGGTACAAATTCCCAATCAAGGCTCTACAAAACTTAGAAAAATGAGACATCAGGATTGATTCTAGACCAAGCCTCCTCTAGAGTCAAATGTTTAAGTTATCTATGTGGTGTGCAGTGATGAATGTAGTTCACATAATTAAACACCTCTACTCAATAGATAAGAGGTAAATCTCATGAATTCATCATGCAATTATCCATTTCCTTCAAAGTTTAGTTCTTCCATTTGAATAATCCATTCTATTATGGATTATGTGTAACAAAATGATGGTGAATAATACCATGAACTGCCATAAAATTAGACAACTCTCAATTGAAGTACTCCCTCCATTATCTATGTGAATCTTCTTGATGCAACTAGAAGATTGTTTATCAACCAAATCCTTAAAGACTTTGAATTGAGAAAATACATCACTCTTGTACTTGACAAAATAAACCCAAGTATTCCTTGATAAATTATCAATAAAAGTAAGTGCATACTTATCTCCATTGAAAGAAAGAGTAGGAAATACCATCAAATCACTATGCACAAGCTCAAGTGGTGAAGAATCTCTCATAGACATACCCTTAAGAAATAGATCTTAGTGTTATTTCCCTAATGCACAACTAGGGCAAAATCCATTAAGATATGAAACTATAAGAAGACACTCTACCATAATGTTAGTGCTCAACTCTTTTAAATATCTAAAATTGTGATGTCCAAATCTCTCATGCCAAATTCTACTCTCAAAATATGCATGAGAAACCAAACACATCCCTAAAGTAGGAGTATCATCAAAACCTTCAAAATAATAAAGTTAATAACTATGATCAACAACACCCTAGGAAACAAGTGTGTGAGGCTCTAAAAAAGCTTGACATTTAGCACCCTATGGTGTGAAAATAATTATTTTGCCTTGACCAAAATGGCAAATCTAATAAACTAAAATTACATTGGTGGTGGTGTCTTAAACAAATAATGCATCATTGATACAGACACCATCTAGATATATGTCATTCTTTCCATTAATAAAAATAAATGAAGAACCTCCAACCTCAATGTTGGAAGTAGAACTCAAACCAAGAGATACAAATGACTCCTTAGAAGAATTCATGTGATGTGAATCACCAAAATCAAGAACCCAACTATCTAAAATAGGTGACTATGATCTCTTAATAATATTAAGTGTTTTCCCATGTTCATGAGATGGATAAGTAGTGGAGATATAAATCTTTTGTTTCTTGATGGCAACCTCTAGGGTTTGCATTCTCTTAAAACACGAAACTCTTCATGACTAGTCCCCCCACAATAAGATCAAGATGAGTTAGACTTATTCTTAGATTTGGAATATGATTTGGGTTTAGATGTGTTGGTGTTGGGCTTAGGTGCATTTTGAGATGGAGGAGGAGTGTTCTTCTTTACACTCTTTATTTTTATCTTATTATTAGGATGTGATTCTACTAATGATTTTTAAGAGGTGGAAGACTCAAGGTGAGACAATTTGGATTCCTCTGTAGTAAGTATCTCAAAAAACAACTCTAAATCTGGCATTTTGAATGTAGCACCTAAGGCATACATGTTAGAGAAAAAAGTATAAGTAAAGATTTGGAATGGACCACTCAACTTAGATAAAATCAAGTAAACACACTCTTCATCTTTCTTATCTAGTCCACTCCCCTTTAACTATGTCAAAAAATGCTTAAAATTAGTGAGGTAGTCTACAATAGAGGTAAATTCATTTGGATTGAGTGAAGTAAGCTACACTTCAAGCTACATGGCTCTCATGTGATCTGATTTCTCAAATAAAGCCTTTAGCTTAGCCCACATTTTGAATGGAGTATCACACACATCTAAATGAAACAATAAAATATCACTCACATAAGTCCCTATCACCATACACTCTTCAAACTTACATAGATGCTGACAATTTTCAAACTCTCTTATGAACTATGGTTGAGTTTCATTCATTAGGGACTATAGTCCTTTGCATTTTATGATTGTTTCCATTATAGGTCTCCATGTATGGTAATTAAGTGTATCAAAATGCTCACAATGATCAATACCAAAATTAAAATCCATGCTAGTGAATCACCAAAGAGTAAAAAGAATGCAAAAGGGTGCATAAATCAACACCGAGACAACTCCCAAAAGATTGTATTAAAGACCCCCCAATTTGGCACTTTATAAAATTATTTCTATTTTAAAAATTAATGAAACCAATGGTTAGATAATTGAAACTTATACACTTTTGGAAAAAATGGAACTCAATTTTGAGTTATAGTTCAAAAGTTATAGGCTTTATGAATTCTCATAAATGGGTCAAAAACAATAAAAATTACACTAAAAATAGATCTTAGTGAACAAAATGAAAAATAAGGTAGACATCCAACCACTTGTTAGAACTATAATTGAACCATGAACACTCTCAATCAAACCAAAATGAAAAATAACCTTGCCAGTGACCTTGGTGTGCGTGTAAATGAATGACACTTTCTCTTTTAAGAAAAAAATTGTAAAAGAAAATAATGAAATATACAGTTGTTTTTAAGAGAATAAGAGGTGTATTTATGTTTAATTTCCACCTTTTAAGTGGTTGAGAAAGAGATATAATGTTACGTGGATCCTCCCAATGCAACTCAAACCTGCCAAAAAGGGAATGCCAAAGTAAAATGACTTGGAATATGTCATACTTTGTGAAAGAAAAGATCCAAAAACAGTAAAAAAATATTCAACACAGTTTTCAAACACAAAAAAATACTTATATGAAAGTTTCAATGCTCCACATAGTAGTCTAAGGCAACTTTTTATGCTTCAAACCTTCAACTTTCACTTTCTAATGCCAAGTCAAAAAATACACAACAAAAAAGAGCACATGCCTAGAAAAAAGATGCAATAGTCTCCAAAAAATTCATATATAGTCAAAATGTAATCCTCCTCTTAGAAAAAAATCGATGCCAATCTTATTAAAACTCACCAATATAAAAATTTTCCAACATACATCTATAAAAGATTAAAAAAACTCCAGCACAAAAGTGTAGAATGGCACTTGGAAGGTATCCAACGCATAGTTAGGGTCTTAAGAAGGCCACCTTGCTTTGAGATCCAACTTGGGAATCTTGGTTAGGTGAAGATATTTACAAGTGGAGACAACTTGGGATTCCAATTCCATTCCTCTCTCTTTACTAGCACCTTTGCTGACCAAAAAAACTTAGACCTTTACACCCTATCTCCTCCTACGTAGTTCTCTTTCTCCTCCCACATAGTTCTCTCTTTCTCTTCCCCTGCAGACCCTCTTCCAATGCTAGTCCAAATAGAGAAAAGATGCCTCTTTAGACCAAAAAACATCCAACACCCCTCTAATGCGTAGGTATAATGCATGTGTGAATAATCATTTTATTCAAAACTTCAATGCCTAACTAAATGTTGGCCATCCAAAAGAGGAATAAGGCGATAAGGATCTATGGCAAGGAAAGTAGAATAAATAGAAATATCTAAAAACTTGTAAACTAATTGATGGTTGTAACTCTCAAATATTTTGTACCATATTAGGAATGGTAAAAACATTTCAAGAGTCTAATATCTAAAGATTTAACAACAAGAAAATCACACATGAAGCTACAAATAAATGAGATGTAAAACAAGGCAAATCAAATGATTATTAATAATAATATGCTAGTACAATAGGAATCCCTTGCATAAGTAGGCAAGGAAAAAATAACTATCCTAACTAAGCAATGTGGGATAAATCCTCACATAGGACTAACTAGGAAAAGGATGAAAAACCTAGATATAAACTAGCAAACATGAGATAAACATACTCTAACATTATCAATTATAAATATGTAGAAAATTAGACTACTCAAATTTTTATCAAACATTGGAAAGCCTTAGCTAACAAAGTTGAGCACAATATGATGGAAGAAAACCTCTTTCACTTATTTACTAACACATTAACTGAAAAATTGTAATACATTATTTAGGATCTTTCTTCAAAATCATTGAAGGAAGGTTCAGATCAAGCCAAATGCCAAGACTACCTCATAAGAAATTTTGTGCCTTCCTAACTTAATCTTAGTATTCAAATGTTTATGAGGCTTAAAAAATAATTATACCATTGATGGTGTCTCTAATACTTATGATTCTAAGAGGACCATCCATGTTATTATGCTAGGAATCTCCAACAAAGTGACTCTATCCTCACCTATAAATGGAAGTCCATTCCAACATCCTCCCCTTCCCTCATAAGTCAACAACTGTGAAATCCATCAACATCTTTCCCTAGATGAGATCTAGAGATGCCTTCATAGACCTTCACCTAGAGATATGTATCCTTCCCATCTTAATGCTCATTGGTATGATCCCAATTTTTTTTGCTTTCATGAAAATTGGGGTCATTCTCATGAAACTTTTAATAAAATTAGACACCTAGATTTTGAGTTATTTTTTGGTCCAAAATTTGATCATGAAGCCATGATTCAAGAGCATTGGTAGCTATGGATCAATACTCCAAGGTCAAGAATCCAACACTTCACCAAGATAATTATCTCCTTACCATATACTCTAATCCTCTTCCAATTCATACTAACAGTCAAAAAACTAATAATAAAAGTCAAACCTCTTCCTAACCAACTTCTAATGTTGTTGAAACCATGGTTAACCATCATTACTCTAATGATGTGGAAAACTTGGTGAAAATGAAAAAAATGAAGTGTGTAATTTCCTACATTGATCCTTATCCTCTTCATACACAAATTCCTTATATATGTTATTGAATAGTTCAATATTATCCTCCAAATTATTTTTCAACCATTAAATGTGAAGAAATCATTACTTATGATATCTAATTATATCATCCACCCCAATACAATTTTATATTGATCATATTGTATTATCCAACCTAGTATAATTACCTATTTCCATAAATATATGGTCTAACTCAGTAAAATCTTTTTTTTCAACCACTTATTTTCCTAATGTATTAGTTAGATCAATATAATTTTTTATTTTGAGTTTACATCCAATTATATTAGCTAACTTGGTACACTCTATTTCTTCGATTAGTTCTATTTAAACTATATGGACCAACTTGGTACATATAAAATTGACAAATATTGACTTTAATGTATTAGCTAGCAAGGTAAATTATATTTATTTGCCCAATTATGACTCTAATATAATTTTTAAATTGGTATTATCTATTTATTTACCCAGTTATAATTCTATTATATCAAATGGATAGATACAGTATATTTATTTAATAGGTCTAATTCTAATATATCAGGTAGACTGATACAGTTTATTTATGATGTTTAAGTGTCACCAAATACATTATTCATGCCTATGTAGTTTTCTCAGGTTGCCTCAACTATACCAGTAGTGTTAAAACCATAAACTTTCACTCCAAATCAGATTCAAGAGTGTTAAACTTCATCTACAAGTGATCCATTTTATAACTCAGTCCCTCTTTTATAGTCATGTCTAACTCATAGTAGCTTTGATGAGTGGGATCCCATTGAATACATTTATAGACTCCCATCTCAAATTATGTTTCTTGTTATGGGGACTTCTCCATGACATCAAAACTACCTTATGATTTTTTTTTGATATGAAAATTCCTTGACCACCACCTATGAGGTAAGAAGCTACCTTTCTTAGGTTCAAGAAAATAATTTTGTAAAAATAAGAATAGATGTCCATATATGTCTTTCACATTATGGATGCATCTCTCTCCTTAAAATTTCAAATCACATCTATGATCCTTGATCAAATATTACTTCATGTAGATGATTCTCCTTTGTTTATTAACATCCAAGTTGTTGACATTTGATTCAAGTGATCCTTGACAGATCAAGGCTACAACACTTGTGTCACTTCTTTGGAACTAATTAAAACTTTAATATATTTTGAATGCACCTTAATTCTACCCAAATCACATGACAAATTTATGACCAAATATAAATGCCTCTTTTAGGATGTGTTTTACTTCCTGTTATAATATCATATGGTATAGTTAGAATTAAGTTCATAACAGTTAATTTCCATCTATATTATAAAAAATTTATTGGCCATCATTAGACTCATCATATGAGGGCCATGGATTCTTATACATGAAATTTCCTTACATAAGTTTCATTTATGAGGCATAAGGTGACACTAACTAATGTAAATGAAAAAATACACTTACCTCATACATTTACTTAGCTCTGATTTCCTATTTTAATTCCTTATTTGAACTCTAATTCACATGCTTGTAATAGGTACTCTACTCCTATCTTGACACCCTTGATCACTCTTACCTTTAATAGACTCATAAGATTCCTTTCACACATAGTCATATTCTCTCTCTAAAAGACATATCACCCTTTATATCCCTTTGCACTCTCTCCTCTTATGCTCAACTTTGTACTCTCACCTTTACTTTAACTTATTATAACCAAACTTACCTTCTCTTGCTCTCTACTATGCCTATTTTAGGTTTGATTCACTTATACTAGGCCCATTTTAGGTTTGATTCACTTATAATAGGCCTATTTTAGGTTTGATTAACTTGTACTATGTCTCTAGTTATAGATCTCCTTCTTAAGCATGAAATTTATCATCCCTTATTTCAATCTCATCCTCATTAGTGCAAACACCATCCTCTCATAAATACATTTAAATACTTTACTCTATGTTCTTGTTTCAATCTTGTTCATCCTCATATAGGTTCATAGACCTAAAAGCCTAATGCATGGCTTGAAGGTTCTTATCTCCATACCAGGGCTCATATGGACATCCACTTAAATAATTTATCTCCCTTAAAAATCCAACCATGATAACTCAATCTCTAAGTTAGAAATATATCTCTTGTCAAATAATCCTCTTTCCTCTTTCTTCTCACTCAGGCTACTAGGCCTCTTCAATTAGGCCTATTTTCAAAATTATTAACAACTAATTCAACTTGAACTCATTATCTAATGAATTTTAAGCCTCCATTCATCCCTACACATGTCATATCACATGCCCCAGTAGGTCTCATCCTTTAATAGACCTAAAACTCACATATTTCACATTATAGGGCTCTTTTGAAAGGGTTTAGTAGGGTTATAGACCTATGACCCAATTTAATCACTCCTCAGACCTCTTAATCACATGAAATTACCTCCAAATTTTCAAAAATACTCCCTTATATCTCCTTTATCAATTTCAAGATAATTGGGTTTTTGTACTCTCTAGGGTTTTAAAATAGGACACAAGTTGAAATCAAACTTAAATGCCTCATTTTAATTTTAAAAACTTCCAATAATCTCTTCCACTTATATAAGGTCTGTCATATCCTATCACAAGTCTATGCACAATTTTAATGCTTGGTAAATCACATAACTAATAAAACCATCAAATTTTCCAAGAATGTAATAGTCACCCACAAGGTTTCTCAAACCCAAGAGCTCTTCTTTTTAATTTCCTAAAATCTTAACACAAAAAATGAAAGTATTATGTTTTTACCATAGCTCCACATAGGGTGGCAATTACACTTCAAAACTTTCTTTACCTTTCTTGGATTATATTTATTTTTCTTTACTTTCACATTGAAACACCTTTTAAACACACTCCTAGGACCTAATAGTTCCCTTAAAAACATAAATTAATATTTTCATTTCACACAAAACCCAAAACACCACTCCAAAGCCTAGTTATAATTTCAAATTTTTAAATCCCCCCCTTTTGGTGAGAAAATCCAAATGGGATAAAACCACACAATCCCAAGAATATTAATGACTCTAACACACCATAGGTGACTCTAAAAAACCTCTCACACTCACACCAAATCAATCAAAAAATTCAAAATTTTTGAGCTCCTCTTGTTGCTACTTTTGTATTTCTCATCTCTTCTAAGTTGGTTCTTTTGTCTTTATCTCCTTTCCTTATCTTGCCTCTTTACCAAATCATCCTCTACTTCCATGAAGTACATGATATAATGCAAATATTTATGCTATTCATATTACATTTCCTCCATATTTGATTTATCTTCATCATACTCTGCCTCAAATGACTAATTCTTATTCTTCACCTCTGCTCCTACTCCATAGCTTCCTTACATAGTTGTCATAGTTTTTTCATGCACTCCTTATTGGTATATCTTCTTAACAATTCTTTCTCTTCAATCCTCATGATCTAATTATTATTATGCATTTGTTCTTCCTCCACCCTTGTCATACTATCATTTATATCCTCTTTAATTTCCTCTTCGTGATACTCCACCTTCTCATGGTGAGTCTTCTCATAGCTTCCTTTCTCATCTTGAAATGACATATCCATGACCAATTTAGTTTAATTATAACAAAACACTTATTTTAAACCTTTTATATTACTATTATCATGCATACCTATAACCAACTCACCTACAACATTACTAATTGAATAAATTAACTTCTTACCTTGCTATTTCTTCATTTGCTTATTATCTTGATCACCTACTTGTAGTTCTCCTTCCATGAGTCTTTGATCTTCATCTTTTGTAATAATACTTGGACTGCTTCTTAGACTAAGACTTCCCTCTCTTTGATATCTCAATGCTAACTTGATCTTACTCCTTGGATCACCTTTGGACTGATCTTGTCCTCCTTCAAACATGCATTCTTCATCTAATCATCTCCTTTGTGAAAAACATAAATATCCTCTTCTTTTCTTTTCTCTATCATGAGATCTTGTGCCTCGTTTCTTCTTTTCTCCATGTGATCATTAAATGACTCCCTCTCTTACATATCCATACTTTCACCATCATGCTTAGTTTATATCAAATTACATTCATGAGACTTTATAGTCCCTTCAAAGATCTCATGGTCTTTTCCATCCTCTCTTGCTCTTGTAATCTTATTCCAATCCTCTCTAGGAATCCATTTCATCTTTTAACGTTCCTTATTTTATCCTCTTAACCTCTACTCTTTACTTGCATTATTAGCTACCAATACTTATTACTTGATCAACTCACATGAATCTATGCTTAGCTTGTTCATAATTTAGGCTTACCTTGGCTTGAAACTTTATTTGATTCACCTTGTGCCAATACTTATCCATCTTCTTATTTTCAACTCATTATTTATTTCTAATTTTTTGCCCTTATGTGACCTAAGATTTCATCTTCTTGAAGTGTTCCTATGGGCAACATGTTCAGTGTCTTTGAAATCTTATTTTCTCTATCTTGTAATTATGCCTCTAGCTCTTTTATGATAGCTTCCACCTTATTTTTACTTTGACTTAGGAATTCTAATATGTCAAATTTATCCTCATAAATTATTTATATCCATATCAACTCCTCTTCCTCATTGTTCTCTTTCATAGCTTGTATCATAACTTGCACTTGGGATCCATCTCCATCATGTTTCAAGCTAGACACTCCTTCATACTATAAATCAATTTGTATACCTGAACATTTATAGTTTAATGAATTATTAAATATTAGAATTTGAGACTTTTGAGTCTCTCTATATCCTTCTTGTATCCATCTTTTTTTCTCCAGGATGTATGCTATCTTATCCATTAGTATTTCTCTCCCTTAAGACTCCATTGACTCATGTGATGTGTTCATCTCTTCAACTTCTATTCTAGGATAGAATTTATCCTTTTCTCTATTTTTTATGTCATATTCTAAACTTGGCATCTCTACTTGAAATTGATCCTAACTTTCATAGACAAATAGTTGGTCTTATTTCTCATATCGAAACTCTTCATTAGCTATAATCTCATGTTCAATATTCTCTATATCTTCCAAAAGATGTTTTTCATCAAAAATTGAAATATTCTTATCAATATTTACTATATCATCATTATTCAAAATCAAACTTTTATCTTTTACCTCTTTCATTACTTCATGAAATACAAATTCTAATTTTTTATCTTCATACCTTTTGAACATAGTTAGTTCAAACTAGAATCCATCTTATTGATTCAATTATGTTTATTTTATGCCTTAAATGAGGCATTCTTATTATTGAAGATCTCCATCTCCAAACATATCTCCTCTTTCAGGGTAAAAAATCATTGTATCTCTATACATTGTTGCCCAATCAATTTCTTCTTCAACATAAGCATAGTGTTCACATTTTTCTCCTTAGTGCTTTAAAGTTTTGTGTCCTCAAAGTGGACTTATTATTTATTCACTTTTGTACATGCATACACACATGACAAGAAATCATCATAGATAAACTTTTGAGGCTTGGTTGCCTCTAAGTTTTCTCTTTTAGGCTGATTTACTAATGTATTTAGCTATTTTCTCAATTGTCTAGCTTATTGATGCCTTCTTTCTCATAATTTCTGTGAGAGGCCACTATATTGTATTTTTGATTCTTACAAAATATATTTGTCTTGACTCCTCCAAGATTTGATCTATACCTACCTAGATTGCTCTCAACTCAACTATCTCTCTTTCCATCTCTAACTCTCTTTTCTTAACTTCTTATCTCTCCATATTCTTATGGAAATTTTCCTTATTCAAGACCTTTATTATTTATCTCTCTTAAATTTACTCTTTCATCTTTCCTTATACCTCACTATGTATTTCCTCTTTTAGCGAGTCTATCCAACATGCTTCTTATCACCTCACCTAGGTCTTTTTCACCCTAAAATTTTATTATTATTAGTCATTTGCCTTAGACTTATTTTTATAATTTAATCTCTTCTTAAGCTTTCTCTTTTGAGATTATTCTAGATATCTTATTTATTAAAGCATTTATGGATTTAGGGCTTCTCTGCCACTCAACCTCTTACCTTCTAGGTTTCAAAAACCTTTGTGCATCTCTTACTATATTCCTATAACTTGTAAATAGAAAACTTTATCACTCAAAATCATAAACTTTTCCAAGAGCATACCTACTCTGATACCACCTACTATAAATAAAATCATACACTTACCTCATACATTTACCTAGCTCTAGATTCTTCTTTTAATCCCTTCTCTAAATACTAATTTACTTTTTTATAATAGGTACTCTGCTTATCTCTTGACACCCTTGATCAGTCTTACCTTTACTAGACTAATAATCCTCCTTGCACACATATTCCTTTTCTGTCTCTATAATACATATCACCCTTCATATCCCTCTTCACTCTTTTTTCTTATACTCAAATCTACACTCTTACCTTTGAATTTTAAAAACTTAATATACTAAATTACACTTATATAATGTCTAGATTACATAATATACTACATTACATATACAAGTGTAATAGTATATTAAAATCTACACTTTAAAAACTTACCTTCTCTCTCTCTCTCTCTCTCTCTCTCTCTCTCTCTCTCTCTCTCTCTCTCTCTCTCTCTCTCTCTCTCTCTCTCTCTCTCTCTCTCTCTCTCTCTCTCTCTCTCTCTCTCTCTCTCTCTCTCTCTCTCTCTCTCTCTCTCCTATTTTAGGCTTGATTCACTTGTACTAGGTCTCTAGTTCTAAACCTCCTTATTGAGAATGAAAATTATCATGCCTTATTTCACTCTCATCCTCCTTAGTCTAGACACCATCCTCTCATACACAACTTTCAATACTTCACTCTATGTTCTTACTTCAAAATTGCTCATCCTGATATAGCTTCATAAACCTAAAAGCCTAATGCATTTTTCCAAGGTTATTGTCTCCATACCAAGGATCATATGGCCATACACTTCAATATTTTATCTCCATTACACATACAACCATGATAACTCAATAGTTAATCTATAACTTTATCTCTTATCAAATAATCCACTCTTTCTTCTCACTTAAGCTACTAGGCCTACTCAGTTAGGCCTATTTTCAGGCTTATTAATAACCACTTCCACTTGAAGACATTATAAATTGATTACTAAGCCTCAATTCATCCTTGCACATGTCATATCACATGCCCCAATATGTATCATCTTTTAATAGACCTCAAACTCACATATCTCACATTACAAGGATCTTTTGATAGGATTTAGTAGGGTTATAGAACTACAACACATTTTTCTCACTCATAAAACCTCCTAATGATAATAAACCACCTTTAATAGTTAATATATACTCTTTTATATCTCCCCTATCAATTTCAACCATTTTATATAGATAAATTTCAAGATACCTAGGTTTTTGTACTCTCTAGGGTTTTAAAATAGGACATAGTTCAAAAACAAACTTAAATGCCTCATTTGAATTTTAAAAACTTAATATAATAAATTACACTTATATAATTTCTATCATATCCTATCATAAATCTATGCACAATATTAAGGCTTGGTAAATCACATACCTAACAAAACCATCAACTTTTCTAGGACTATAACAATCTGACTTAGGGTTTCTTATACCTAAGAGCTCTTATTTTTTATTTACTCAACTATTATCATAAAAAATGAAAGTATAATGGTTTCATGGACTTTAATATACACCTAAGTCATCCCTCCAATGGTTATTATGGCTTGGAAAATCTTATATGAAGATAAAACTCACTTTTTAGTTGACTGTTACACAGAGTCCTTAATACACAGACCTACAACCAACTGATAATCCTTGATTTCATATAAAAAATAAAATATATAGCATCAACACACTTAAATAACCTTTTATGGTGTCTAATATATGATATTACACATAAATAACATTCATTTCATTGATTTCACAACTAAAATATACACATAGTCTAGTGTCATTTTCCTTCCCGTCATGGGCTATACTGGGTTTCTTCTCTTTTATTCATCCCTTTACACTCTCCTTATAACTTATAATATCTACTAACTTATAAATATCTCTCCATTATCACCTACATGCATTCCATCCTTTCATAATACCAATCATGCAAGATAACTCCCTCATTAGGCCAACTCCACGTAGGGTAGTAGTTACACTTCCATGTTTCTTTGGCTTTCTTGGCCTAAATTTATTTTTCATAACTTTATAATTGAAAAACAATTTACACACACTCTTAGGACCTACTAAGACCCTTAAAAAACAAACATAAACATTTTAATTTCACATAAAACCCAAAATACCACTCCAAAGCCTAGTTCCAATTTCAAATTTTCTAATTCCCCTTTTTTGGTGGGAAAATCTAAATGGGATAAAAACATACAATCCAAAGACTCTTAATGACTCAAACACACCTTATGGGACATACCTCTCACACTCACACTAGACCAAAAATGGTCATCATTAAACTCTCAAATACACTAACACCCTATGTTACCTTGTGATGCTTTACATCACCAACCCTTGGAATTTTGAATAATTCTAAGAATGTGGTGTTTATAAAATCCCAACCCTTTAACCTTTACATAACATATTATTTCATGAGTATCATTGTTTTAAATATCTCATAAACTCCAATTGAGATTATATTAGTCACCCTGAGCTAGTGAAAACATCTCATAAAACCTCATTTATTCTAATGATGATGAACCTAATGAGCTTAGTTTAAAAATCAAAACATCATACCTTTTTTATAAAATTATCACTTAGTTTCAACCAACCTTGAAACCCTATAATTTAAAGAATATAAATAATGAGTTTACCACTTCTATGGTTATTTTAAATAATACTCTTTTCTGTCGATATTCTAGTGACATAATGGTTAAATCCATTAACATAGATCTCACCACTCCTGATTATGATGATAATTACACCTTAGATGACCCAAAAAAATTTGGTTATGCACAAGACAAGGATGAAAAAATTCTTAGTTACCATTCCTATCTTTGAAACTCAAGTAATACTTGTTTTCTTTAGCATTAATTTAGTTTATATCATTATATCTATCACTCTTTATCCATGTGAATTTCCTATCATCATTACTCCTTCAATTGATGTTGATACATTTGAGATGAAGCAAATTCCTAATTCACACATAGTTATAGTTATTTATGAGCCTCTTTGAATCATGTTTGATGATCAATATATGACTGGGCCTTATTTTAAAACTATATTGTTTGATATTTTGAGTTTGATTCCTCTAGATATGTTGGCTAATTTCAAGCTTGTGTAGGATCAATATAATATATGACCTTTTTCTTCTATTCCATTTGATGATGCTGATGAATTATTTAATGAGATTCTAGACATACCTCACTATGTTCATCCACACATGTTAGATTCAACACCATGTCAACCCACCCTAGACGAAAGTCCATATTATGAGTTTCATAAGGCTTATAGTCATTCAGCTTAGGAGTGTAGAGCTTACTAATTATTTTTAACACCATAAAAATTGAAATTCTTAGCTCCTACCATGGATAGTTTATCACCTCGACCTTATCATCATATGCACTATTATTAATTTTGTAGGACTAGAACACATTATTACATTAAATTTTAAGCCCTTCAATAATATATATTTACTATATCTAGAGTCAGTTAATTTTCCCCTTTAGTCAAACATACTACCTCTAAAGATTACACCTCCTTAAATCCCCACAAAATGGGAGGTGTATTCTCCTTAGAACCAATGTTATACACATTCTATGGATAAGTGTAGATCCTTCCAATAGTAAGTCATGATTTTTTTAGTGTCCCACTTCAATATTCCAAGCATCCTTCACATGGTCCACATAGAATGAACTAAAGGATGTGTGCCCCATTCCTTCCAAAATGGCACCCTCTCTTCCTCTCATATGCTATTATAATCAAGAGGCTATACATCCTCCTCCTTATAGCATGCATAATTTTTGTTTGGAGATCATTTGAAAGGTAGTCCTTGCATGAATCTAAAAAAGGTAGAAAAGACTATGGTTTGAATTAGATATCAGTTACAATAAGACTTGAAAAATGTTATTAATGATGTGTGTATATTTATTTCACATTATTTATGGGAAGTTATTTCATTATTTAAATTTTACTTCACATTTATTTACATGATTTGATCTCATATTTTTTATATATAGCATACATGATGTTTGTTGTATATATCCTTAATATATCATTATATTTAATTTTTTGTACTTTATTTTTTATCTTATCTTTACTTTATATATTTTTATCACATTTTATAGTTGGCCTTAGTTTCCATTTTGGATCTTTGGTATCACCCTTGGGTTTTAGTTTTCAACAATTTAACTTCCCCCTCTTCTAGGATGATTTATAGTTGGCCTTAGTTTTCCTTTTGTATCTTTTGTATCAACTTTTGGTTTTAATCTTCAGCATTTTAGCTTCCCCCTCTTTTGGGATGATTTACAATCAACCTTAGTTTTCAAATTAGTTCTATAGTATCACCTTCGAGTTTAATTTTCAAATAGTTTTTTTTTACTATCTTTTAGGATGATTTATAGTTGGTTTTGATTTCATTTTTGATATTAGGTGGCATCTTCATGTTTATTTTTCACATATTATAACATCTTATACTCAGCCTTAGTCTCCTTATGATTCTTCGGTATCTTTTTACATTCTCCCTCTTTTGGAATGATCTCTCTTATAAGTGATTGTGCTAGATAATATGTGGGTAATATGAATTATATAATGAAATAATTACCATATGTCATAGTTATTCCCTTATTTTGGTTTCCTTTCTATGATTTGACTTACTTCCTCATGTACTTTCATATCCCTCTTTTTTTCTTAGTGATTTCTGAATCAAAATGCTTCTATCTTATGGGTACCTACTAGAAAATATTCATTGTATCACCATTTTTCAAATGTATGTATCTTAAAAAATCTAAATATTCCCCTCTCCTTTCACTTGATCCACACTTGGGTTAGTTTCTTGATTTCACTCTATTTTTAAAGTGCACTTATAGGAGTATTTAAGCTTCATGGTCTTTAGGTTTCCTCTCTAATAGTTAGGTGTAGGCTCTCCTGTGTTAGTAATATTAAGCATCCATGTTTTGTTTTTAAAAATATGTGTGGAGGAGGAAAATATAAAATATAAAATCAATAACATATGAGAGGAAGAAAGGGTGCCATTTGGGAAGGAATAAGACACATATCCTTTAGTTGAAAAGTTCTAGTCATATGGGAGGTTTCTCTACATCCTCCTCCTTCTAACATGATTAATTTTATTTGGATCTCATCGAAAATGTAGTCCTTGCATGACTCTAAAAAAGGTAGAAGAGACTATGGTTCATGTTAGATATCACTTACAAAAAGACTTGATAAATATTATTGATGATGTGTGTATAGTTATTTCATGTTATTTATGAGAAGTTATCACATTGTTTCATTTTTACTCAACATTAATTTACATTATTTGATCTCATATTTATCATATGTGATGCATGTTTTTTAATATCCTTATTATATTATGATCTTAAATTTTCCACACATAATTTTTTAGCATGTCTTTACTTTATATGTTTTAATCACATTTTACAGTCAACCTTAGTTTTCATTATGGATATCTAGTATCATATTTGAGTTTTAATTTTCACCATTTTAACTTCCCCCTATTTTGGGATGTTTTATAGTTGGATTTAGTTTCCCTTTTGGATCTTTGGTATCATCTTCAGGTTTTAATTTTCATCATTTTATTCTACCCCTCTTTTGAGATGATTTATAGTTGGCCTTAGTTTCCATTTTGGATCTATGGTATCACCTTCAAGTTTTTTTTCCAATAGTTTATTTTCCCCCTATTTTTGGATGATTTAAAATTGGTGTTAATTTAAATTTTGGATATTAGGTAACACCATCATGTTTATTTTTCACATCTTATAGCATCTTACAATTGGCCTTAGTCTCCTCATGATTCTTTAGTATCTTGTTACATTCCCCCTCTTTTGGAATGATCTCTCCTATAAGTGATTTTGATAGACCCTATGTAGGTTAATATGGATTATCTAGGGTCATAATTACCATATTTCATATTTTTTCTCTTATTTGTATTTTATTTATGTGATTTGACATACATCCTCATGTACTTTCAAATCCCTTTTTTTTTCCTAATCATTTCTGAAGAAAAACTCTCCCTTCTTATGATTAGCTACTAGAATATCTTCCAAAATCCCCATATTTACCTCTCCTTTCAATTGAGTCACACTTGGGTCAGTTTATAGATTTCAATCTATTTCTAAAGTGCAATTCTAGGAGTATTTAAGCATCATGGTCTTTAGGTTCTCCACTATAATGACTAGGTGTAGGCTCTCTCATGTTAGTTATATTTAGCATCCATGTTTGGTTTTTAAAAATATGTATGGAGGATGAAAATAAAAAATATTTAAAATTAAAATAATAAGAAAAGGAAATTCTAAAATTCAAAATTATATCTTAAAATTTATATCACACCAAAAGACATGATCTTTTGGCACATTTCCTGATTGAGCCAAACCTAAAATTACATAGTTGGACTTATGATAGAGATGAGGTCTAATGAGGTGTATTATGATATTATATTGGGTTAGGATGACACATTACATCATTATCTATCGTATATTATAGTTTTACCTACTTTATCACATTAATACCTAATCTTCACAGTAGATCGATGGCTCTAAAAGGGGTCTTAAGGAGTGGGAAACAACTTATGGGAAGGTATGACCCATTTTATTTTTCATGCATATTTATTTTATAGGGTGATATATATAATTCACTTGTTATCCAAAGCTTATGCATGTTTGATGGGGTTTATTTAGATCCTTGATATAGATAGTTCTTAGACTTGCCCAGTTGATTATAGTGTCTCGTCTCTGCTAAGGAAATCTATATCACCTTCTAGTAACTTGCATCATTATATATCCATAATATCTTTCTTGATATCCCATTGATGGATATGTATTTTATATGATCACGTCCCTCTTCTTTACATTCCCATCTCCTATCTATTTGCTTCAGATTCTAATTTTTAACTTCCATTTATAGCACCTCTTGGCTTTTTAGTTTATGAGTTACATTGTAAGACCTTAGAGAATATTAAAAAAAACATTCTTACAAAATTCCCATCACTTTTCATATCCACATGACCTCCATCAGCATAGTTATGTCTCTAATGGTCATGGTTCTTACATATTGCTTTAGCATAAACATTAATTTATAGCTTTCAATCATTGAGGTTTTTGCTTATTTTGATACATGTCCTTGTTTGATTTGATTTTTTTATATATTACATTGGATGTAAATTAAAATCACTTTCTTATTTTTTCCTTGTGTTGGATTCAAATTTTCTTTACTTGCCTTACATTGGATGACATTTTCAAACATATTTTACATATAATTTTTTGATTATATTTTCACATTTTCTTACTTAGATATTTATTTGTATAATTATTTTTCACATATTATGATTTTGTCTTGTGTTATTACTTAGATATGACTCCTTTCTTACAATGTTTTACATATATTATATTATGTCTTAAGATTTGCATCTTAATCACATTTGGTATGATGTACATCCATTTACTCATCTCATTAATTTTACATATTTGTTAGTTTAGTATTCTATCTTCTCACTTAATATGCCATTTTTCACACATAGTTTTTATTTTATTTTGTTATTTTTGACCAATCATTTGCTCACATTTTATATAAAAATAATAAAACATATATCATATAATAAACTTTTATAATATCATGATATTAGAACCATAGTACATGTTAGAAATGAAAAACCATCAATACAATCACATGTAGATAACAAAAATGATATATAATTTATGATGTAGAAAATGATGACATACATAGATACATACATACATGTGTGTGTGTGTGTGTGTGTGTGTGTGTGTGTGTGTGTGTGTGTGTGTGTGTGTGTGTGTGTGTGTGTGTGTGTCATTATTTTTTACATCAAAAATAAAAGATGTCAGGAATCTAGAACAACAAACATGCTCTGATGCCACTAGTTGGGATCTTGCTCCTCAGAAAGAGCACAGTATGATTACCAAATATAAGCAATTGAATATGCGGAAATAACCAGAAACACAAGTAACTAGAATTCACCAATAGCACAGAATATGAGAGACAATACACTATCTTGTATTAACACTAACAGAAAAGAATACAACAAAGAGCCGCCACACTCTTTCACCTTATAGAGATTCGCCACACCTCAAGTGTTCAGTAATTCTTCTCACACACACTCTCCTACACAAAAACGGTCCCAACAACCAACTCACACACAGAATTGGCGTTCACCTCACCAACCAGTCAGTAAAAACCCTGCCGGTACATCAAGCACTCTATAGCACTTCAAGCTGATCTATCATGAACCTGCAACCTGCAATTCAAAGACCAAACTTACATGTAGATCCCCAATGAGCTTGCAACAACCTGCAACTCATAGATCTTACAACTAGAAGGAACTCTTCCTTTCTATCTCATGCCTTATACAATACATGCCAATGGGTCTATAAATAGATCCCTAACTCAAACAATAACTTAGACTCTTAATTTAGACAATTGTCCTCGCAGCCCAAGACTCTAACTGGTCTCAACATGCAAACTCTTCGTTCACTTAACTAACTGTCCGTGAAACGAGCAGTTCTGGAACACACAGGCGACCGACGTCGGTCCCTGCTTGTCTGGTTCTGCCGACGTTGGCCGACTTCTTGCCGTCGCTGGTGGCCTTCTGCACTGGACTCTGCCGTCATCGGTCCTGCTGCCGACGCCGGTTCCTGTAGAACTCAGCAACCATCTGTTCCTCAGTTTGCAAAGATTGAAGCTTTTAGCTCCACAACCTAACAATCTCCCACTTGGAGATAAACAGCTGCAACCTGTACACGTACCTGTACACCATCTAGTTTGTTACCTTGGCTATGTATCCATCTTCAAAATCACCCTTGAAGACCAACCACCACAAAATCCGTGGTGCAAAACCTGTCATCCAAATTACCTGCCACATCCGCATATACAACCATGTAGAAAAAGAACTTGACCCTGCATAGCATGTGCACCTGCTGCTGGTCCCACTGAACTGCCCTTCAGTATTACTTTCTCGGATTGACTCCAAACTTGTGATAACTCCCACTGCTTGGGAAAACTCAGGTTTAGTACATACCATGCACTCAACCTCATTATGTGAATCAAGACACCTGTTCTATGAACTGTCTAACTATCGGCGTGCTAACCGATTTCACACAATCATCCTGAAACAAAGTCAACACATGACCTTCCATGTCTCTAGAACACACTCATGCTAAAGAATCTTGCTGCTCCCAGATTCTCCATGATAAACCCCTGAACTAGCTTTACCTTTAGTTCAGCAATCCCTGTATATGTAACCCTGCAACAAGCACATCATACAGAAAATAGGATAGTGTAGCTAATACTATCCAACCTAGTAAAGAGAAACACAATGAACAAACCTCCATTGCCCTGCAGCTAATACAAGATCAAATACCCTGATCTTCCATCTCACGTATCCATTTCCGCTCTTCTTCATCCTTAACATCCATTCGTCTCTCAGTGCTTACTTCCAGCTGGCAACACTACCCAAAACCCCTGTTTGGTTCTCCTCCAAGGAATCACATCCTCATCCATGCCTAGCTCCCACTGTTTCCTGGATCTACCTGTTCTGCTTCTTCAATAACTTCCTGGTCCTATGCCATAAGTGAGCAACAAGTAGTGTAAAGAAGGGAAATGACGAATTTAAGAACTTACTTACACCTTCAGTCCTCCATATGGGCACTTGAGACTCCATGACAGCTTGCTGTCCACCCAAAATTCGTCTCAGTGACCGATGCCGGTCACATCTCAGTCTACAACTGACCGATGTCGGTTCCCTGTGACTGTCTCCCTGCCGACGTCGGTTTCCCCTGGCCGACGCCAGTCTCTGTCTGCCCCGAGTCACCGACATCGGGCTGCACATAGCCGACGTCGGTCCCTGTCTGGACACCGACGCCAGTTTTCCTGCCGACATCGGTCTCTGTGTTTTTCTTGTGAGACCTGACTTTTTCCCGCGAGCTCCTTTTGGATCAAACCCTTGTCCAAATCACCCTTGCTCTACTCAGAATTCCTCTGCACCTTGTGCTGAACTCTGTCCGTCACTTTCTCCTTGAAAACCAAGGCTTTCCTGTTCTTGTCACTAACATCGGATTCCTCAAGAAACCTCACCTTCTTCTTCTGCATACAGAAATCACGATCCATGCCTTCCAAATCCAAAAGCATACTCTTTGACTCAAGAACCAGCATTTCCTTCTTATCTATGTGACCAAGCCTATCAAGCCACATCTCTGAATCTACAGCTGAAGTAGATAACCCAGAAGAAGAATCAGTAAAACAAGTAGATAGATAAAGCGTACCTACTTTCTTACCTCTAGCTATAACAAGTGTACCCTTGGTAACCTTCCAAGAGTCCGCTGTGAGAGTTACTGTGCAACCCTCTTCACCCAAACTTCTAACAAAAATCAGATTCCGCTTCAGAACTGGGACGTGCATGACCTCCTTTAACACCCATGTGTTACCTGTCTGCAGTTTCAGCTTCACTTTGCCTTTGCCAACAATCTGACAAGGCTTACCATCCCCTACACAAATTTCTCCAAAATCTCCCTGGACATATTAATGAAAAAATTCCCTGTGGGGATGCATGAAAAGAGGCACCAGAATCTAATACCCAAGATTCTACTTTATCCAAAGAACATACCAGAGCATCCTATGCAATGTAACCTGCAACATCTGTTTCTTCTTCATGTTCTTCATGCTGATCTGTACCCGATCTGCAATCTCTCTTTAAGTGCCCTTGCTTTCCACATTTCCAGCAGGTTATTCTGCCATACCTGGACTTAGATCTCTTGCCCGTCTTCGACCTTGATCTCCCATGCTCTATCTTCTCTCTTGGCCTTCCTCTTCCTTCAACACTCAAAGCATCTCCAGATGATTCACCTGTGCTTTTCTTGCGTATCTCTTCGTTCAAGATCACACTCACAATATCATCCACTTTTAGGACTTTTGAAGGAGACACAGTATTAGAAACTGCCATTACCAAACCTTCCCAACTTTCAGGTAATGAACACAATATTAAGAGAGCTCTTATTTCATCATCAAATACAATATTGACTGAACTTAACTGGTTTACCAAACCATGGAAATCACTAAGATGGCTATGAACAGATCCACCTTCCAACATTTGCAAATTAAATAAACGCTTCATAAGAAATACCTTATTCAAAGCTGAGGGTTTTTCATATAAATTTACCAAAGATTCCATCAACTCCACCATTGTCTTACACTGTGATAAGCTGGAAATCACAGATGATGCAAGACTCAATCTAACAGATCCCAGAGCCTTCCGATCAAGAACCTCCCATTCTTCATCTTTCATATCCACGGGTTTGCTAGCAACCCCACCCAACGGTAAGTACAAATCTTTCTGATACAGATAGTCCTCAATCTGCATCCTCCATAATTGGTAGTTCTTGCCATTGAACTTCTCCATTCGTAGTTGACTGCTTTCTGTCATTGCTCAACTCCCACTCAAACAGAAACCCTGTGAGTAACCTGTAATCAAAACACACTACCTAGATCTACACCAATCTGTTAGTATCCCAACCAAAAGCTCTGATACCAATCGTTGGTATCAAGCTTAAGAACCTACAACCAAGGCTCTGATACCACTTGTCAGGAATCTAGAACAACAAACATGCTCTGATGCCACTAGTTGGGATCTTGCTCCTCAGAAAGAGCACAGTATGATTACCAAATATAAGCAATTGAATATGCGGAAATAACCAGAAACACAAGTAACTAGAATTCACCAATAGCACAGAATATGAGAGACAATACACTATCTTGTATTAACACTAACAGAAAAGAATACAATAAAGAGCCGCCACACTCTTTCACCTTACAGAGATTCGCCACACCTCAAGTGTTCAGTAATTCTTCTCACACACACTCTCCTACACAAAAACGGTCCCAACAACCAACTCACACACAGAATTGGCGTTCACCTCACCAACCAGTCAGTAATAACCCTGCCGGTATATCAAGCACTCTATAGCACTTCAAGCTGATCTATCATGAACCTGCAACCTGCAATTCAAAGACCAAACTTACATGTAGATCCCCAATGAGCTTGCAACAACCTGCAACTCATAGATCTTACAACTAGAAGGAACTCTTCCTTTCTATCTCATGCCTTATACAATACATGCCAATGGGTCTATAAATAGATCCCTAACTCAAACAATAACTTAGACTCTTAATTTAGACAATTTTCCTTGCAGCCCAAGACTCTAACTGGTCTCAACATGCAAACTCTTTGTTCACTTAACTAACTGTCCGTGAAACGAGCAGTTCTGGAACACACAGGCGACCGACGTCGGTCCCTGCTTGTCTGGTTCTGCCGACGTTGGTCGACTTCCTGCCATCGCCGGTGGCCTTCTGCACTGGACTCTGCCGTCGTCGGTCCTGCTGCTGACGCCGGTTCTTGTAGAACTCAGCAACCATCTATTCCTCAGTTTGCAAAGATTGAAGCTTTTAGCTCCACAACCTAACAAAAAATATATACATCATTACATCATTTGTCTACATTAAATACCCATGTGATGGTGGGTGAGGTGAAATGCTCCCTAAGGATCCTTCAACTATCATTTCATGTAGAGATATCTCTAAAGTATGAGTTTTATATTTTATTCCTTGGACATCTCCCCATGCTCTAGCCAAATCTATCTCTAGCTAATGTACGTAGGCCTCAATCATCATATGAGTAGTAATATCCTTTATAAAGGCTTTATGTGTTGTATCTAATTGTTTTTATCCCTCACCATATCCTCCATATAGGATTTGCAGTGGAGTAATAGCCTAATATTTACATCATATATCTTATGCAATAACATCAACCAGTCTAAACCACCTACATGTGGTATAGCTAAAGGTACCACTAGGTCCACCATCTGAGTATTATCATGCTCTAGAAGCACATCATCCAAAATATATTGTTTAATATAAAAAAAACAAACCAATTAGACATTTGACATCGATATATACCAAAATTTCAATAAAAATTATCACTAGTACCTACCATGTATATCTCTAAGTGTAGGAATTAAAAGTGATAAAACAATTTAATGTATGCTTATATTTTACATGTCATATGATGTTATTCCATGATAGCATTTTCATCTACTAGGCCTCCTAAGACATGTTTTTTGTCTCAACTTAACTTTATTTGAGAACTAAACCACCACTCCCTCATACTCACTAGGACTCAACTACCTAATGACTAAATTCATCCCCACATGACCAATCCATTGTAAAGTGGCACATCCCACTTTACCATTTATACATCATGCACAACCACTACCTGATCCTCTCCCTTTATCACATGTCATTGTCATAATTTTCTCCCCCAAATAGGGCACTATATGGTCTCACTATTGGTATCTCAGCCAACACACCTTGTCCTCCTTCCCCACATAGTTATCTCAAATGCCTTACCTAATAGGGTGGGATGATAGGAGGATCCACTAGGTGTGGCAACCCAAAATTATTTGGTACTTATTTTCAAGGGCGAGTCTCAAAAAAATAAGGGTAATTCCCTATTATCTAACTCCTTGTCCACACTGCAATAGTATATGGCCATGATTCCCATGTATCTATTATACCTTGGTAGGGAATCCATATGATTTGACATATACACATGTTCTCCAAAGCTAGATACAAAGTGATTTATTAGAGCACATGGTCATGTGCCCACTTCCTCACCTAGGTTAAGTGTTTTGCTACATGGTATAAAAATCTTGTAGGCTTGTACATCAAGAAGCACTCATAAATCTACATGAAAACAATATCACTAGGCCCACAGTCTATTGACATTGGCTTAACATGCTAGAAAAATCATGCACTAGTTGCATCCATATGATAGCTCTCATATCATATAATATGTCTTTATCTAAATTAAATTGACATAGAGTGATAATATACAAGGGTATGATCCCATAAAAATTATGATACAACACTTGCTTGGTCATAAATATAATGATAGCCTTACATATATTTAGAACATTTGAAGCATATATAATAAATAATCATATTATGAACTTACATTCATCATAATCATTTGATTCATTCACCTATCAAAAAATATCTTAACTCTCACCTATAATCCAAGGTGTGTTGTATATCATAGGATTACCCATGATCATTAATCCTAATATGGAATTTACATCCTCAAGGGTGATGGCCACTTATATGGTATCTCCATCCACCACCCACTTGAAGGTATCTATAATCCTCTCTAAGCACCTAGGAAACATAGTGATCAACTCAATGCTTAGTGGTACTCTACACATCTTCATGATCCCTCTAAAACCAAAGTTAGCTAATCTATCTTGGTTTACACTAATAATTTTCTCCAATAAATTTGATAACTAGATAATGTTGACACACATATATATTCATCTTAGCCTATAAAAAATTAACAACCAATCAATTTTTGATCTAAAATTTTGAAAGTAAATCAAAAAATTAATTAAAAATACAACTAAAATCAAAATGGTCCCTTCTTTTCTAATGCACCAATCATTTTTTATTTATCTACTATACCATCCACTTATAGTTCTATTATACTAGCCAATCATATATTTTCTACTGTACTGGCCATACTTATATTGTATCCACCCTCATTACATTCCTACTACATCGACCACCACCTATATTACTTGTCATGTTTATCACATTTACAATTGCACCAACCATACCATATGATACTGATCAATAAAATGTTTCCTTGATGGAATTATCCATATTTATGCTATATTAGATATGTTATGCTTCCATCACTACTATATCATCCACTTCCTATGGTACTAAGCATATTAGTTAATTCAAATTTATAATTGTATCAACCACCTTATACTGTACCAACCAATATAGTCACTTATTTTACATAACCACATCTACCATAGGATGTGATATCAGCTTTGGCTATAATTTCCCATCACCAAACTTTGTTATCTTGGTGGATATAGTTAATTAGTGGTAGTGACTTCATCCCTTTGCATTAATAAATTACCTTGGCCCTAAATTTTATGTTCCATCACTACCCATTAACCATCACATTTTATTATACATTCTCATGCTTGGGAAAAACTTCGCTACACAAATTAGCCTTGACACCTATATTTCCTAAATCTAGACTATTTAATCAAAATGTAAAAACAATACTTTAATTACACCACTTACCTACATGTCTCTAGAAACTAAACCCAAATTACCTCCTACATATCCTCCCCATTTTCCTTTGAGCCTTTGTATCTTGTAACAATAAATTTACATAAATAAATTTATTGTTTTCCAACAATAACACGTGGAAAAATAAAATTATTTTTACCTATTTATAGTAATAATTGTAAATTTTTAAAAAATCAATTATTTACCTCTAGATTATATATTTTTAACATATATTTGTTTTCATGAGTCCTTTTCATGAACTAAAATAAGTGTTAGGATATTGGCAAAGTAGATAATTTTAATGTGGTAACAATTTTTTTTTACATAGTTTTTTCTCTTATTTTTTTAGAACTACCCTTTGTTCTTCTTAATTGGCACCTTATTGCAACTAAACAACATGTAGCATCACATTTATAGTTAATAAGGTAAGTGAATGTGTGATCATAGGAATTTTACATAGAGAGGAGGTTAGTATTGTGTTATAACATAAAACAATGAAATGAACACACTAACATGCTGACATCTCTAGCCTAGATCATAGGGGGTGCATAATAAACAAAAACAAATAAGAATCATAACTAATATGTAAATAAAAACAAGATCCTTACCTTCCTTTAATGCTCTAAAGGATTTTTTATGTGGCTTGCTTAGCTTGTGCTTAAAGAGTCTTCGGCAATGGAGCTTGGCTATCTCCTTCTCTCCTTGGCACCATGGCTTATGGATTTGATATGTCTAATGATTGTGATGGCTTGATGGATTGGCTTATGATTTTGGCATTATATCACTATTGTTTCCAATCTTGATAAAAAACCAACATTATAACTTTACTCTATCTAAACTCTCCAAATGAAGAGGCAAATGGTTGTATTTATAGGTTTAGAAACTAACCCTAACCCAAGGTGAGTTAGAGTGTAGTTAAAGCTTGGAATGGGTTCAAACCTAACCTTAGTGAGTTAATTAACCCCATTAGAGTTAAAATTTGTTAAAACCTCATGGTTTATAATGAATAGACATGGGTGATATATTTTAGGATATTTTCAAAGGCTTGACAACTCACAAAAGTTAATTATGAAAACCTGAGATATTCTTGATTTTTGAATTTCCTTTTTTATAATTTCATTAATTATTCATGGATAATTAAATTACAAATTTAATTATGTTTGGCATTTTAATTAATTTTTTTTAGGCTTTTAGCATTTAAAATATTTGATTTATGTGTGCACTTGCCCCATTTAATATGTGTATATGTCAAATTGCATGTTGTAATACTATGGAATAATTGGAGATGAATCTGTGAGAGGTTTTTGTTGCTTACAGTAGGATACCCCAAATAGGGATGTCTCAGTAAGATTCTAATTTCTTATCAAGTTATGAACAAGTAAATTTTAGATGTTCAATGATTCTTAGGTTTAATTTACAAAGTTTGGTAATAATCAGTCTCAAGTCTAGTATGAAGCCATTGGTGGCCAATTTTAGGTGTCTATAGTTTGCCCCTGTTTGGAAAGATGTTACAAGTTGTAAGCATAATAAAGTCTTCTTAAAGAATGAAAATATAATATATTCTTACTATTACAATGACAATGGATGAACTTTAGGTTCCCCCTTGAGGGAGTGGTTGGTAAAGGGGTCAATAATTAGTCCCTTAAAAGGAGGAAATGATTAGACCAAATAGATGAAATGGTGGAATAGAAAAGACTAATTTGACCATAGGTAGTGATAATCAGTGGCATATAGAGTTACCCCAATTAAGTCAAAAAAATAGGATGATTTGACCATATGTGGTTATAATCATCAGCATAGGTGGGATAAAAAGATTAATGATTTTCCCAAAGGTAGTTATAATCATTAAAAAAGGCCTAGGGTAACAAGATACTGATTTTCCCAAAGGTGGTTATAATTACTTAAATGGAAAATAATGATTTGCCCATAGTTGTTTATAATCATTGGTCAAATAAAAACATGACCCATTTGGGTGGATAGAGATAATGGTTTGCCCAAAGGTGGTTATAAGCATTATCTCAATAAAAATGTGCCCCAGTTAGGTAGAATAAGGAGAAAGATTTTCCCAAAGTTAATTATAGTAATCAACCCTTAAATGGATGGAAACACAATGATTTGACCAAAGGTGGTTAGAATCATTGGTAATGAAAGTGGGATGGTATACAATGGTTTCCCCAGAGGTAGTTATTAGTAATGTATCCTGATAGTGGTAAACATGATGTGGAATATGATGACAAAGTGGTATAGAGGAGAAAGATGAACTTTGGGCAACTTGCGAGTAGGGAGATGCTCATCTGACTTGGAAATGGAGATAATTATTTCATTGTTTAATTACTTTGTGTAGGATATGGTTTGGATTAGATCGAGAAGGTTGTTGATGCCAAGGATATATATCATTGATGCATTGACATGTAGACTCTTGGAGCTGATTTTTCTTATAGCATGTGATGGTAGGCATCATAATAGAGCACCATGAGGACTTGGCTGAAATATGCATAAGGACTGACACATAATCCAATAAAAAATTAAAAATAATGAACCAACGATAAAAACCATGATGATAATGTTGACGCATGAATATGGATGGATTCAAGAATAATGTGTAAGGAATAACCCAATGAATGCACATAGATTGAATCAACGCAAAATAAGAAAGCAAATAAATAGGTAAATAAACAAATAACCATAAAGATAAAGAAAGAAATGAACAAGGAAAAACATGAAATAAACACAAACAATGGTAAAATATGAATAAACAAACACAAATAATGTTAGTATAAACAACATGACATAAACAAGATTAATGAACATGGCCCTTAGACCTTAAGGGACAACTAAACAAATAAACAAGATGGAGGAATAGAATAAAAGGAAGGGGGTGGCCAAGATGTCTCCAAATATACTAAGAAATTGGACGTTGCCTACATAGTTTCATGGATGTAATATCCAATAAAAACTGTAGACCAAATGTAGTTCTCACAGGAAATTGGATAGAATAAAATGATGAGAAGAGAAAACATAATGGTGTAATAGAATAATATGGGAATGGACTCACAAAACATCAAGTGGGTGGGACAAGAGGGCCAATAAGGATGGGGAAACTAAATAAAAAGTGGATCCTTGTGACTTAGTGAGGGGTCCCAAAATCCTTAAGGCAAATAAGTGGTCAATGTTTTTGGATTTTTTAAAATGTTTTACAAATGTTTTTGGAATTTTCTAAGCATCTCAACCTGATTGGGAATTATGAGATACTAAATGGTCCAACTTGAAAAATGGTCAGAGTGTTGGCTTAGGTTGCTCACAAAATGGAAGGAACATATGGAAAATAAGGACTAAGCTAAATTCAGCATGAATTGAGCATGGCCTACGTAGTCCCATTAGGACCTCAAGTCACAATAGCTCCACCAACATAAAAGGTGGGGACAACTGACTAGGTCATAATAAGTTCTCAAATCTAGAAAATGGCTAGGCAAATGAAAATAGTAATGGCAAAGTGATATGACAATGCATGGTAAAGTTGTTTTTCCTAATTTTCCCATAGGTGGTTAGAATTAAGAAACAACATAGGTTTATGATACTAATTTACCCATAGGCAGTTAATTAGCAACATAAGGTAGACTATTGATTTTTCCATAGGTGGTTATAATCAATAGCACCAGTCAAATGTGAATGAATAATAACTTTCTAGATCCACTATCACACTACTTTCATCAACTATAATTTAAACATAGAATTTTAAAACTATTAAAACTAGATCAAAATCCCTTGTAAAAGGTGCAAAAAGAACTAAAGGAACTGAGATCAAAATGGGTTGGGTAGGATAGCTAAAAATAGGCTTTAGTATAATAGGAATGGCATGGTAGAATGGTATATGGTATGGCATTGATTAAGATGATGATGGTATGAAGATTGGGTATAAAGGTAATAGGGTTTAACCCAAGTGATAAGGTAAGGTAAATGGTCAGGGTATGAAATAATGTAAAAATGAATCGCAAATAAAAATGGTAAGGTATGTGGCAAATGGAACCAACATGGTAAATGTTTTTATCCTAGGTATGGTTTTTGATTCTATTATTCTTACTGATGTGGAGATGTTGTTTTGGTCACCAAATCATACACCCAGAATAATCAATCATGTCAATTACTATCCAACACATCTTTTGAATAGATGTTCTATCAAAAATTAGCTACAAATTTGATGTAAATGATGTTGTCATGATCTTCATTGGTCATTGATTCTATTTCCTTTAAACTTTAAGACAAGGTATCTTTGTAGCCTCTATAAAGGAAAGTATGACTAGGGATGGTAAATATGGATAAACAATGTCTGATAGGTTTGATTTGGTAATGTATAGGTGAATGATAATGGAATGTGCAATGGTTGGGTAACAAATAAAGATAGGGTTTTTTAGGCACATATAATGTTTTTTATTCTAGATTTGACCTAACTTTGGTTTTGGTGGGATCAAAGACTTATGAATATTCTCTCAATAAGACCACCAAATTCTTCTATTATTTGGGCCTAAGAGTAGCTACCATCTAATTATGTTATAGATTGGAAGATATAATGTTTTGACCTTTGATAATGTCTTCATCAAGTAGTGAAGTACTATTGTGCTCATCTATTAACCCTTTGAAGAGGTTTTAACCAATGAAGTTATCTTGATTGTCCCATAGTGCCTTTGAGAAGGTTTTACTAAGGAATATTGACTTTTGAATTCGATTATCTTCTAGCACCTTCAAAAAAGTTTCACTAGAAGATGCTAAGTTTAAACTTTGATTGTCCCCTAGGGCCTTTGAAAAGGTTACACTAGGAGATTATTCTTCTTATACATGAATATGGTCTTGACCTCCCTAATATTATTCAATTGATATGTCACCGTGATGCAATTCAACAAGGTATGATTCTATCGATCCCAATTGACACTTGTGGGAGACAGAATGTCAATATAATGATTATGTGTAATCATCATTAAAAATTGTGAAAAGATCAAAAATGTATTAAAATTGATCTGTAGGCATGCGTAACAAATATTATAACATCCACAAACATATTTTGACTCTAAATTTAAATCCAACTCAAGGGACTCTGAATCTGATGTTGAGACTGATGTTGATTATTCATCTGATGCTAAATATAATTTTGTCTCAAGAATAGAATATCATTGTAATTTTAATTTTTCATCTAGTGTGTACACTGCTACAATGATTTTTTATTAAATTTTTGGTTTTTGACAAGTAATGGCCTATGATGGTGTGATGGGATTCATAGAGACTAGTTTATCAAAGTGAGACTCCTCAATAATGGGAAAAAGGTCAAGAGATAATTACTTAGAAATTGGATTATCATAGGGAGGCCATTTAAAAATAATTACATGGTCAAGGTAATGATTTAACCAAAGGTGTTTATAATCATTAAGAAGTGACTCAGTAAATACTGGCTTGGTAGAGTGAGACTCCTTGACAACAAGTATAAGATTAAGAGGTGATTCATCACATGTTGACTTATCACAAATATTTAGTTCAAAAAAAATATCCTGGCTTGGTTGGTTCTCTTGGATTTGGTTTACAATTAGTTATCAAATACCAATTTTGAATAAATTTGGATCCTCAAATGATTGGCTAAGTGGAGAGGTATTGATTAACTTAGTTTGGGTTGAATAATTGGCAGGGGTTTTCTAAAGTGGGGAATGGTTGGCAATGAATGAATAATGACAAAAATTTGGATAATGATAGGGCATTGCATAACTTGACTTCTCACACAAGCCAAAAGATAAGGTCTTGATATAGAAATGGTAGGGTCTGGTGAAGCTTGATTGCTCACACAAGCTAAAGGATGAGGTCTTGGAATGGTGATGATAGAGCATTGTGTATCTTGGTTACTCACACAAGCAAAAGGATGAGGTCCTAGAATATAAATGGTAGGGTGTTTTGGATCATGTTTGCTTGAAAAAGCCAAAGCATGAGGTCTTGGAATAGTAATGGTAGGGCATCATGGAGTTTGGTTGCTCACACAAGCCAAAGGATGAGGTCTTGGAATGGTAATGGTATTAATTGGATGTAATTGAGTTTGGTGGCTCATGCACTCTAAATAAGATATAATGGTATAAGTGGGGAATTAGATACTATGATCACTAATATGGAAAAAATCTTACATCGATAGGCTAAAATAAGGTATCACTAAACACTGCTCTTGAGGGTCTTAAATTTGCTCCCCAAATTGAAGACTATAGGGAGGATAAGAATCCGTCTCACAAACCACTTCTTCACCATAGAGTTCATGATTAATTTGTGTTATTTTATCATAAATTTTATTTTACCTATTTCCACCATAAGTGTAATGAAACATATCCATGTCCTTGATAAATGTTTTGCCAAAAAATGCTTGGAGTTTTATAAAATCTAAAAAATAATGTCCAAAGGACAAAAGGTTTGAACTTGGTCTAACTTGGTCTAGGGGAGTTGTATATCAAAAATGGTATGTGCTAAAACTTGGTATAAAATAATCTAGTGTCATATGTCTAACTTTAAATGTCTCATACATAAAAGGTCAAGTGGCCGAGAAAAAATTGGCATGCCAAACTCTAGGTTCAAAATATTCCAAATAGGTCTAATCTAGGAAAATAAAGGTTGCTAGGTATTTTGTCCAAAATTGGTGTCAAAAGCTAGGCTCAAACAAGGCATGTGCTAGGAATTTTGGCCAAATTCAACATAAAAATTTAGACTCTAAACAAAGGTGAGATTTTAATCTAACAAACTTAGAACACTTTATCATAGACTAGGCATACATAATTCAAACATGAACTTGGTCAGTTCTCATAAGGCATAAGGAAAAAGGCATATGGAGAGAAAGGTTGTTTTCTCCAAAATAAAATGCATAAACAATAATGAAAATTAGGATCCTTTAAACAAACAAACTAGACAAAATTTCAATGGCATAATGACACTAGGCAAAGATCCAAACAAAATTTTCAAAGTTGGGTAATGAATTAACCTAAGTTGCACAACCCAAAACAAAAAGATTGGTTTCTAAGCCCCAATTAAGAAAGGCATAAACAAAAATCAATCAATGTTTTAATTTTAACTTGGCAAGGTTAATTAAAAACTCAACTTAGGAAACTAGGCATCTTCAAACAAACAACAAGCTAGGCATAATGGAATGACATATCAACACAAGACAAAGATTTAAAATTGCATATGTGAAATTGGTTCCACAAAATTGCATAAGGCACAAGGCAAACAAGTATATGAAAAAAAATTGAGTAGCATAAAAATGTTATCACTCTCTAAGGATGTGATGATGTTTTGTTTCAAAGACTCCAAGGCATAAACTTGAGATGATTTGGGCAGCGTAACATTACCCATTTTAAATCAATTGATACACACAAAAAAAAATTGGCAAAATTATTAAGGTAAAGGTGTGTAACAAAATGGCTAGCATAATGCCTCCTTAAATAAAGGATTAGAATATAAACAAGACTTGGTATGATGTGGCATAAATAAACAAAGTTTTAGACTCAATGACCAAGCAATAAAAGGATGAAATGACATAAAATCTAAATATAACATCCTATATCCTATAACTGACAAGTTTGGTCAAGTGGGGTTGACTAAAAATATAATTTTCAAATGTCTAGATTGGTCCAAAGCATGGTTAATGCTAGACATGAAATAGGTCAATTGAGTTCATACTAATTAACTTACTATACAAGAGTCTATTCATTTACATAATGATTACATCCATGTACTACTTAATGGAGACTATTGATTAACTAGACCTAACTCAGACATTCATTACAAAAGGATAGGTTATTTTCTCAATCCCCTAGATCTCTAAACATGTGTATCTTGATTTGTACACCTATCATGGATCTGGGTTAAAACACTCTTGGGAGTGAAACACTGAGTCAATGCTTCCCTAAATAACTCATGAAGAAGCTATGAACTCCCCTTCATAATCCAAATTGCATGAAAATAAAACTAAGTGGAAATACTTTAGAGGTTGTGTTTAGATCACCCAAACCATACAGGTTTTAGGGAGAGCCTAGACAACATTCTTTCCACACCTTAGACTAGGCATAAATTACAAGTGAAAAGGTGATTTTGGTCACCCAAGTTCCCTATAGGGGATAGGGGGAGAGCATACATGCACTCTTCATTTTGCACAAACAAATAAACAATTTCAAACAAACATGACATAAAAATGAACTTTTTCCAAAGCATGAACTAAGTGATTTAAAGTTCATTTTAAGGCACCAAAAATGAAATGTGTTGTGAAGTTTATGTCCCCCTTGGAATTAGTTGAAACTTTCAAAAACTTTGGAAAACATCTAAGGCACAAAAAATGAACTATGTTCTTTTTAAACACCAAAATACAAAGTGAGCAAGATTAAAACACATTCAAATGAATTTCCTTGGCCCCTTAATTTATTTGCAAAACGTGTAAGAACTTTGACAACACAAGCTAATCAAAACATCCATGTTTATTTTAAGAACTTAAAACCAAATGTTTAATATTTAGCTAAGTTTATTTTTAAACACCCAAAATGAAAATTTAAAACCATATAAACTTAAAAATTCATGTTCTAATCCCACCTTGGACCTACAAGGGTTAGAGTGTTTCCTCCTAATTTTAAGCACTTTCAATGATGAACAAATAAACTCTCAAAACATAGCTCTTGGACTTATTATTTTAAAAACATAGAGATTGATGTTGGTCACCTATGACTAATGTCAGTTAATAGAGAACTGACATTATTTAGTGATAACTGATATCGGTTGATAAAGACCAATATTTGTTACCTATGAACTCGAAGGCAAAATAAGCATAATGAAAAAACACTAGTTAGCTCAAATTTAGGGAAAATTTTCTCAAAAACTACAAGGAAATGATTATGCAAGGACTATAAAGATCAACAAAACCAATAAATAATAAGTAATAACGCTAAAAAGATTCAAAATGTAATTTTTTAAACCATGTGTTTGCCCTACATCCTGATTAATGGCAGTTGATTTAACAATTTTGGGAATATTGGTGTATTAATCCTAATTTAATTAAGGGTCTACAGTAATAAAATCAATAACTAAATATGTAATAATTAAGATACTAATTTGTATAATTTATCTACAATTTGAATCTTTCTAAAAATAGTAATAAGGGAGATAAATTAAGACTTAGCTGGAAACTGATTGAGACGGTTATTGCAGGGTTTAAAATTCACTGTGCAAGACTAGGACACTATCACAAATCAGGATATAACCTTTGTTTATAGATTTGATAAGATCATAAAAATAGGACACCCTGGGATTTGGTGCTATAGTCCTCTTCTACCATTATTGTTCAGGAGACCAAAGTTTTTTGGGTTTTATTTATTGTCTGTGTGAGCCTACCTTTGAAATTTTGACTATCAGATGTCTACAAAACTCTTTATAGAGCTCATTTAGTCTTCAAACCCTAGAATCCATGTGATTTGAAAAACTTTGAGAAAGAGGGGGTTAATGTGTGTAAGATGCACTAAACATGTATCCACACCCCTTGTGTGGGTACGCTACCTACATACCAATAGTTCAAAGAGGGATCAAGTCATATGTAGTTCTTCCACTTAATGTGTTTTATGCAATTATGTGTATGAATATGCAAAATTCTAGAACTATATGTGCTTGAGGTATCTAGGGACTAGTGCAAGGATTTGGATAAGCTTGTAATAGTATTGTCTAGCTATATACAAAGAACAGGGAAGATTGTCTTAGTAGTCTTGCTTGTATTCTTGCTTGCTTTGTGATATTAGCCAACCCCTTTCCAAATAAACTTTGAATGGGATTTTATAGGGATATGTTGGTCATGGGTTTAATATTCTCACATTACGTTGAAAAAAAAAAGGATAAGAACTAGAAATAAATGATCATTGGAGGAAAAAATGCACTTAGATAAGAGTATCAAAAGTGAACATTAGAGGGCCTAGTGTTATAGTCCAAGTTAGGTGCTAGAGTCCTGAGCTACTAGGACCTGGGAGGATAGATTTGTCATGGAAAAAGTATTCTAAGTTAGGATTAGGTATAAAATGCTATAGATGATTGGGAATTAGTGAAAAGATGCTTATGAGGGTCATGAAAGCAAACAAGAGGGACCTATGGGTTGGGTGTCATTAGCCACACTTAAGTTACCAATTTTCACATTTTATATGACCAAATTTGCCCACTTTTTATTCTCGTGATGTATCAAAGTAAAATACTAGGATAAATGAAAAATAGAAAGCATACCTAAACTTACCTGCAAGGGTGAAGCTTATGAAGCTATGTGGTGATGGGTGTGCATAGAGAGAGCATGTTGTGAAGTATAAATCTATAAAAGAAAATAAAGAGTAGATCAATTCTTACTAGATATGCTATATCTAAAATAAGAATGTATAAATTTGGGTAAGAAAGAGAGAGGAAGAGAAAGGAATGAATACACCTCATCCGGTACGTGAACTAATACAAAACCTATTATGATGCTGAGTGATGTTGAGTAATGTTGAGTAATTTTGGATGATGTTATACCAAGATTAATATCATAAATAGAGTTGAATGCTAAATTCCTCAAAAGTGGATCAAGAATGTAAAGGTTGGCCCTTTAACTCCATCATCACCCACTAAGTGAAGCTAGGTGATCATGTGTATGATAATCAATGTTTGAACTATGTGTCCAATCCCTCTAAGTAGGTGGCTCAAGAATACAAATGCTAGCTAGTGTTTGGCTCTATCATTGCCCCATGAAGTGAAGCTATGAACTAATATCAGTATGAAATGTGTGTCATATGAGCTAGCTCCTGAAGCTCATAAATGACCTATAATCTGATAATGTGGCATAGATAGTTGAATGTGTGCTAGAAATTAGGCCACTCTTGGCCAACTAAAAAAAGGTGGAGAGTAGGCTTGTATGAAAGCCACTCTAAAACTGGGATATAGGCTTTATGTGGAAGCCACTCAAAAATTTAGAGGTTAAGATTGTATGAAATCCACTCTAAAATGATGCCAACCACCTATATATGGAATAAGGCATGCAACTATTGAGAATATCTAAGTAATATGTTAAACTTGAAAAGAAAAGAAGATAAATGTGCCATGCACATTGCCCCCAATCACTGATGTCTGAAACATAGATTATGATATAGAATTTATACCAAACACCCTATCTAAAAATAGAAGTGAGAGCCATCATGTCATGCATGATACCCCTTATATCTAGATTTTTTGAGAAAAAGTGTACTGAAAATTATTTATTATAAACTGGTCTAACTATGAAAAACTATAGTTGAACCTATGTTCCTACCTACTTCTAGAAAGTTTGGTTTTTTATTATTTGGACAGGAGTGCCAAAAATAGACACTATTAGGCCCGACATTGTAGTCCAATCTTGGAACTATTATTCTAGGCTAATTTTGATGATTGTTCTATAATCTTCACTATTTTCTTGGTCTGTTCTACCTAGTTTGAAGTCTAGCTATTGTTTTAGGTGTTTTAAAAGTTTTTTTTAATCATTAGGAGCTCTAGCCTCTATGAAAAAACCCCTATTTATTTCCACCTCTTATAAGGGTAAGAATTAAGACCCTATAATGATTTCCCTCAGAAGAAATAGCCCTTCAAGTGTGTTATGCTACAAATATACATGATATAGTAATGATAATCGACAAGATATCTCAATATATAGCATGGTTTGTAATGATATATTATTAGATCAATAGGGGGATACCTAGATAAATATAACAATGTAATAGTATGTACAATGTAATGAACTAGAATTGGTAGTCTAATTAGTTATTAATTGTCATTTTTTATTTGGAAAGGAGGGATGGATTATGATGTCCATCATGGCATCCAATAAAGTAAGATAATGCATGATATGAATCATGGCATTCAAGAGAGCAAAATAATTCATGATGTGGATCAAGGCATTTCAAACAATTGAAAAGCAATCAAGAAACAAGCACCCAAGGCAAGAATCAAGAAGCATACAAAAGTGGCCAAAGGATCAATCAAATAATGGACATTGGCACATGTCACTCAAATTGAAAAGAAAGCATACAAGGCATGTTCAAATGCCACATACACATACAATTAGAAACAAACAAGGTTGGCATGAAAACCATAATCACATAGAAGAATATAAGCAAAGGACATTGGCAAATATCATAAGGCACACACGTGAATAGAAGCAAAGGACATTGGGAAATGTCCTAAGGCCCCTATAGGAGAGAAAATAGGAACTGATAAGTGCAACCATATCTATCAATGGAAAGCAAGAAAAAAAAGCATGTAAATACTAGAAATACAATTGCATATAACTAATCAAAGCAAGAAGTGAAAGTATGCAAGACATAAAGTAAAAGACTAGGTATCTGATAAGAAATACACAAGTGTTGTATATTAGTAAAATTTTGATAGATTAATCTATGTGAGTAAATAATGTACATCATCATGATAACTACAGTGTGTGGTGTAGGAATGACATAACTTGGATGATGTAGTCATGTAGAAGATACCCCTAGTAGGTATGTATATCGATGCATGTCTTGAATGTGGAAGTAGGATGCCCCCTCAATGGATAGAGTGAAGCAATCAATGATCTAGATGTCACTAAACACACTCAAAGAAGATCAAGTGAAGCATGGTAATGTAGATAAATTGACAAATAATAGCATATAACATCAAATGTAAGTCTAGCATGGTAGTAGAAATGTAAAGCATGGATAATGCATATAATTGAAATGTTTTTGTTATTTTTGGATTATTTGAATGTTTTTGTATTTTTTATATAAGTTATGTACAATAAAAATTAATAATACTATGTACAATTAATCAAAATGAAACTATGTACAATCAATTGAGGATAAATGATACTAACTGATGAGTCTCATAAGAGACTCCTTGTCATGGTGTCCTATATCAAACAAAATAATCATGCATGATTATGAAGCATGAGGGAATGGTTGTGAATATGATTTTGAATGTTTGTATTCATTTTTGGTATCTTATAAATCATAATAACCTATATTTTTTTACTCATCATTATCATCTTGATTTTGAACCAATGGAATGTTAGTGTTTGTAGACACCTAAATCTAGCCATTGATAACCTCCAACCAGGCTTTTGGCCAATTTCCACCCAAAATGCACAATTTGGCCTAAAAACATTAAAACACACTAAAAGATTTGAAACTAACATATTAAAATGCCAATTTTGGCTAAGGTATCACTAAACAAGGCAATGTAATTTATGGGCCAACTAACTTTGATCAGATCATTCTGAGTCAAAATGCCAATTTTATACCTAGGTGATCTGGATTGCTATTTCCTATCAAATCTCTTGCACAAGACACGTGCCTTTGTTATTTATTGTTGGTAACATCCTAAATAGGATAATAGATCCAATGCATCTGACAGTGACTTCTAATTCCAATCCAATCAAATTTTGGATCAATAACAAGACATTTTGATCAATTGAGTAATTTATGCACAAAGTGCTTAAGCATGCTTAAGAGCCAATTAATCCAAATCAAGGCCTAATTAAGAATTCCATGGAAACTTATTGAATAATTTATTTTTCAAATGAATATTGAATATCTACATCATCAAGTGACTTCATTTCTTGGGAAGACATCCCTAGGCAATAAATGTCATAAATATCAGGATTCATGCCCTCCATGCCTCATTAATGCCTTCCATGATTCCCTCCATGTGTCTTAATTTCCCCTTCTTCCAATGTCATGATGAGAATAATTAAAAATTTAATTCCAAAAATTTAATTAATCCTCAACCACATATCTCAATCTCAGGATGGATGGTTCAGGTTGATTCTAGACAATCTCAAAAATCTATAAATAGAGAGGCCATGAACATCATTTCTAAGAGTTGAGAATGCAAAGTTATAATGTAGGATTAGTTCTAAAAGCTTCACGAAACTAGTGTTACCATGCCAAATTTATTCCAATCCAAGCCAAAGGTTCTAAAGAGATATAGAGGTAGCCAAGCTTCCATTGCCAAGGACTTCATGAGCACAAGTCAAATAAGCCACTACTACAAAGGCATTTGGAGCATCCAAGGAAGGTGAAATAATTCTTGTGTTTTATTCCTTAATTTTTAGTTGTTTTTGTCTTTTTTTTTGGTTAAATAAGATCTTCCTAGTGTCTAGGCCTAGATATGTTATGTTATTAGTGTGTTTCTTTCATTTTATTTTCATTTTAGAACTAACACCATACTAACCATCCTCTCTTGAGTCAAATTCCTAGATCACAGTGTTGACTCTTATTGTCTCTAGATATTTTTCTTTGATAAATTATTTTTATGAATGATTTACCTTAGTATGTTCAATAAATCCCAAACCTTGGTGACAAATATTATCAACTGTTATAATAGGAGTAGTGATTCCTTGAGCATGATTGCCCAACCCTTGACCTTGATAATCAAATTATTGTAGATATTTTTTACCAAACCCATACTATTTCAAAGTTTGAGCCTCATTTTGGAGAGGTACATTTGCATCTTTTTCATGCTTTACTTGTGCTTTTGGTACTATTTCTTGATCTAATTTTACTTTTTTATCTTTTTGTTGTTTTGAATCATGCTTTGGCAACCACTTTTGTACTATTTCTGAATTTGACCCTTTGTGAATGTGTTCCTGTGTCACTATGGATTGCTTGAGTAATTTACCTTGTATAGGGTCCTCATTATCAATTATCTATTGTATATGTTTATTCAATGCCAAACATGAATCTATGTGATGCCTATGCATTCTATGATATGCACAATAATATCTAGATCTTGTCACTGGAAGTAGATGAGGTAGTTTGGTCAACTTAGATTTAATCATTTCCCTTAGTACCTCACTTAAACTCTTATTTTATCTTTAAATGATTTTTGAATCACTAGTTGTAGAGTTACTTTGTTGTGATTTCTTATTTTGATATGTAACATTGCTTGTAACCTATTGACTAGGTGAAGGTGCATATATATAATTGACACTTGGGTGCTTTTGAGGTTTTTTTATTATAATCTGATTTTTAATGTTATGAGATTTTCATGGAATAATTGATTCTATATTTGTAAATTTAAAATTAACTTGGTCATACTGGTGATTTGATTCCTTGGAGTCTTATAAGTGCAAACCTTAGTTGCTTTTGATTGAACATGTAATCACATATGTTGAAGAAGGTTTGAATAAGCTATAAGCTTAATGTATGCATTAGGAACAATAGTATAGGATGCCTCACCTTTTGGAGAGGTGATAACATGAACCTAGTTAGAGGGGAATTAGTTTTCACACTTTTGGGGGAGAGGAGGAGAATGAAATTATTTCCTATGCATGAGATATGACATTGAAACTTGACAAGTAGTTGTTAGATTATGTAAATACTCTAAAGTATCCAAAGAGTTAGATACATCTAGGTGGAAACCATGTATAAGGGATGAAATTCATGTAATTGGAGCTACAAGTTTTATAAAAATATGATTATAAAGAACATTCCACATGAGAGATAGCAAACATGGGATAGAGAGTATGGAATTTTGCACTAATTTAGAAAAAACTTTGATTTTTACCATAACATTTATAACATGTTTAGCAAAATAGATTTGAAATTTTTTCCATATGAGAGATAGCAAGCAATATAATGTGTTTAGCATGATAAACTTGAAAAAAATTCCACATGACAGATAGGAAGCAAGGCCTAGAGTGCATGAATTTGTGCAAAAATTCATAAAAACTTTGACATGTGTTATAACATTTCCAATTTGTTTAGCATGATAAACTTTAAAAAAATCCACATGAGAGATAGGAAGAAAGGGATAGACAGCATGAATTTATGCAATAATGCATAAAAAAATTTGACATGTAACATAATATTTTGAACATGTTTCTCAAAATAGAGTTGGAAATTATTTTGCATGAGAAAGAGAGAGTATGCAAAAGAAATATTGAAATCTTGTGCAATTTTAGCAATAAAATTTGTAATATCATCCCTTATTATGAAAATTAAGCATGAAAGGGAAAGAATGAAGCTTTGCATTAATATATGGTAAACTTCATCATTTATGTACATGATAGGACCGAGTATGGTATCTTTATTATTTGCGAGCAATGAAAGAAATATGTGTAAATAAGTGAAATCCATTTTTGTTTTGATGTGCAATTTGAGTTTAGATGTAAGGTGATACCTCAAAAGTAATGGGACCTAGTAAATGCAACTAGGGTTTGAAAGATGATTATTTTTTAAAAAAACTATTGAATTTGAAATTTTGAAGTGAATTTTTGGGTTAAATATGCAAGTAAAAAATCAAAAAATTATTGAAAAAATTGTGATTTAATGGAACCTAGTATGTGCTACTAGGGTTCTGAAAAATAAATATTTTTAAAAATTACTATTGAATTTTGAAATTTGAAGTGAATTTTTTATTTAAATATGCTACTAAAAAAATCAAAAAATTCTTGGAAAAATACTGGGAAAATATTGGGACCTAGTATGAGCAACTAGGGTTTGAAAGAAAATTATTTTAAAATTACTACTAAATTTTAAAATTTATGCTAATTTATGATTTTATTATGCAATTAAAAAATCAAAAAAATATAAGAAAAAATAGTAAGAAATCTACCCTAAAGTTTCTAAGGGTTTTATGTGCAAATGAAGTAAGTCGAGTTCACCAAATGATTTAACTATTTTGATATTATTGGTGTATTATTCTTAATTTAGTTAAGGGTCTAGAGCAATAAAATTAGTAAATAAATATGCAATAATTAAGCTATTGATTTATATAATTTGAATAAAATTTGAATCTTTCTAAAAATAGTAATTAGGGAGATAAAATAAGACTTAGCTGGAAACTAATTGAGACAGTTGTTGCAGGGTCTCAAATTCACTGTGCAAGATTGGGACACTATCACAAATCAAGATCTAAGCTTTGTTTATTGATTGGATAAGAGCATTGAAATAAGACACCCTAAATTTTGGTGCTATAGTCCTATTTTGTTTTTATTGTTGTTCAAGAGACCAAAGTTTTTTGGGTTTTGTTTATTGTGTCTATATGAGCCTGCCTTTAAAAATTTGACTATCAAATGTCCATAGAACTCCATGTAGAGTTTATTTAGTCTTCAAACCCTAGACTCTATTGTGATTTGAAAACCTTTAAGAAAGAGGGAGGATTAGTGTGTGTAAGATGCATTGAACATGTATCCACACCCCTTGTGTGGGCACATTGTCTACATACCAATACTTCGAAGAGGGATCAAGTCATATGTAGTTCTCTCACTTAATGTGCTTTGTGAAATTATGTGTATGGAGATGTCAAATGCTATAACTAGGTGTGCTTTAGGTGGCCAAGGACTGATGCAAGGATTGGAATAAGCTTGTAATAGTATTGTCTAGATGTACGTAAAGAATAGAGAAGATTGCCTTAGTAGTCTTGTTTGTATTCTTGTTTGCTTTGTGATATTTGCTAACCCCTTTCCAAATGAACTTTGAATGGGATTTTATATAGATCTATTGATCATGGGTTAAATTTTCTCACATTAGGTTGATAAGGAAAGGGATAAGAACCCGAAGGAACTGACTGTTAGAGGAAAAAATGCACTTGGATAAGAGCATTGAAAGTGGACACTAAAGGGCCTGATACTGTAGTCTAAGTTGGGCACTATAGTCCTGAGCTAATGAGACCTAGGGGGATAGATTTTTCATGGAAAGAGCAGTTTGGCTGAGCTAGGATCGGATCTGGAAGGCTATAGATGATTGGGAATCAATGAAAAGATGCCTATGCAGGTCATGAAAGTAAGCAAGAGGGACCTATGGGTTGGGTGTCATTAGCCACACTCAAGTTACCAATTTTCACATTTTATATGACTAAAATAGTCACATAGAACTGAGATCAGTTAGACAAAACCAATGATGGTTAAGAAGAACCAATACCGGTTATACCTAACCAATGCCAGTCTCTGTGTAGATATGAGTTATCACAAAAATAAAAAATACAACAAAAATAAAGATAAAATTGTAATTTTGAAGATATTCAAGCATTCAATTGAGGATTTATTAGTTACATCTTGGTCTCTTTGGTATGTTGGGTGCTCAGAGTCCCACCGAGCATGCCATTTGTGATCATATGAATTTGATGTAGAGAGGAGGTTAGTATTGTGTTAGAACATAAAATAATGAAATGAATACACTAACATGCTAACATCTCTAGCCTAGATCATAGAGGGAGCATAATAAACAAAAATAAATAAAAATCACAAATAAAACTTAAATAACAACTAGATCCTTACCTTCCTTGAATACTCCAAATGATTTTTCATGTGGCTTGCTTGGCTTGTGCTCAAAGAGTGTTGGGCAATTGGGTTTGGCTATCTCCTTCTCTCCTTGACACCATGGCTTGTGGATTTGATATGGCTCATGCTTATGATGGCTTGATGGATTGGCTTATGATTTTGGCATAATAACACTATATTTTCCAATCTTGCTACAAAACCAACATTATAACTTTACTCTATCCAAGATCTCCAAATGAAGCGGTAAATGCTTGTATTTATAGGTTTAGAAACTAACCCCAACCCAAAGTGAGTTAGAATGTAGTTAAATATTGGATGGATTCAAACCTAACTATAGTGAGTTAATTAACCCCATTAGAGTTAAAAGGTGTCAAAACCTCATAATTTTCAATGAATGGGCATGGGTGAGATATTTTAGGATATTTGCAAAGGCTTGACAACTCAAAAAAGTAATTATGAAAACCTAAGATATTTTTTATTTTTGAATTCCTTTTTTTCTAATTTCATTAATTACTCATGGATAATTCAACTACGAATTTAATTAGGTTTAACATTTTAATTTATTTTTCTTAGGATTTTAGCATTTTCAATATTTTATTTATGTGTGCACTTGCCCCATTTAATATTTTTGTAGGCCAAATTACATGTTGTAATGCCATGGAATAATTGGAGATGAATCCATGATAGGTTTTTGTTGCTTATGATAGGATACCAAAAATATGGATGTCTCAATGGGATTTTAAGCTTTTTTCAAGTGATGCACAAGAAAATTTGGGATGTTCAGTGATTTTTAGGTTTAATTTGTAAATGTTGATAAGCATCGATCTAAAGTCTAGTATGAATCCATTGGTGGCCAATTTTATGTGTCTATAGAATGCATACATTTTATTTATTTAGTTTTAGTTATTTCAATTTTTTTCAATTATACTCTTTTGTGTTCCAATTTATCTATCCTAAATCACCATCCTGTATTAAAATATTGTGACACTTAATGAGCTTTCATTGGGACTGATGTATACACCTAATATTTTCCACTTTATCACTTTATAGACACTTTCTATTGTACTGGATTGTCCATGCATCAATCTCCCTAAGTGCACATATTATTATTAGGAATTAAAATAATTCAAATCAGATTTAATCCACTATAAAATCTTAATTTAAAACACATAAACCAGATTTTAAATGTGTAAAATCAAATTTCACTATGCACTATTTGAATCATGGAATTAATTCCTCAAATCATAGTAAATGAAAGATTGATGGAGAAAAGTAAAAAACAAAAATATAGACCAAAAAAAACACATGAGACAAGTATACCATGGTTCACCCAATGTGGGCTACATCCACTAATAAAGTCCTCAACAAATTAATAACAAAGAACCTCTTACAGAGATTGAAAATCTCCTCAAGAATTCACACAAGAATTCTCTGAATTGTTGATCTAAATCTAAAACCTATCAACAATAATCTATATATTCTATGCCACACCTATATCTATAAATAATCACACCATAAGCTACTATACCACAATCTGTACTTATAAAATAAACATCTCACACATTGTCTTATCTCCAAAGCCACACCACCACCTATATATAAAACAAATATGGTAGAAAACCATCCAAAAGAGAAAAACATTCCATGCTTAGTAAAGATGGTCTTATCCATAAGGTAACATGCCATCCTTATCTAGTCATGCTTATCTACAAGCCCTCCTAGAAAGAAACACATCATCCTTATCTCTCTCCTCCACCAAAGGCTTACACAATTTATAATGTAATGAGATAACAACCAACTCCTTGAATCAAGGAAGTCAATCCCACTTCCAATAAACAACTAATTCCCTAAAACAAGGAAATCAATCCCACTTCCACAAAATGAGGAAGTCACATGGAAATTATTTAATTAATAATTAATTCCCTAAAACAAGGAAATCAATCCCACTTCCAATAAGCATGGAATTCAACATGGAAATTATTAAATAAACATTTAATAATATTCCACTCACATGAGGAGTACATGAAAAATGTGCTCCCCACATTTGTGGAGCTCTCTATCCCCCAAAAAATACCACCATGGTCATGTGATAGCCCCAAAGGGCTCCACACTCAACACTTAAAGGGTGCATCGATAATGGGTTGGGATTAAAGTCTCTTTCTATCTTACCTCTTTGTCTACTTTTTGTCCATATTTTCTAGTTTCCCTATATCATCCAAACTGATACAATATGTTTTATACTTATCTTCCCTATATTTTTTGGTCTAGCTGATATAGTTTTAAGGATGTCTTCTATCATTTGTATTGTACTGGTCTGACTGATATAAGACCTTGTTAGTGGAATTTTTTTAATTATACTAGTCTGGCCAATACCATCAACTTAGAGTTTAGAGTTAGTATTGGGTATCGAATCCATACATATAGGGGTCATTTTTTATTCTGAAATAGATATAATGCACTAATTTACTTTACTTGCATTCACATTTTTTCTCTTAAGTAGTATTTTGAAGAGTTAAAGGTTAGAGTCTTATCTTGGAGGTATAGTATTGCTTATGGTATTTAAATATCAATAAGATAAGTCAAACTAAGGTGATACACCTAGTCTTTGGAGTCCCCAACTAAGGATACCTGGGTCTTCATCTTACCATTTGAGGTCTTCAAACTACATATTTTGAAAAGTGCCACTTGAGATAAAGGGGGAGATTTGAGGCATCAACATGTCCATCCAAAGGCAAGTATCCCTATTTTTACTCTCTTTTATTAATTTACTTATTATATTAGATATTTCTTGATTATTTATATTTTTAATGTATGTTTTTATCATTGATTATGATCCTCCTTATGTCAAATAAGCTGGTATAGCTACAAGGTTATTCAAGATTTCCATTATCACCTTAGGTTACATAAAGTTCAAATTGGTTGACCATTGTGCTAATCATCTTCTTATTAGTTTAGTGATTTTAGATATATTGGACTAATTTACCCCTTGTATGTTAGTTATTTGGATTTGGTATACTTATTATATTATTGATACACCCCTGTATTAAAACTATTACATCATTGTTATAATCACTTATCCATCATTGATCCCTAGTGAGAGTTATAACCCATGTCATAGGCTTAGGATTTAGAACCCTTTCCTCTTAAAATTTGAGTGTAGATTAACATATGTTGGGTATATAGTTATTTTAGGTCCTTTCATGATCATCCAATTACATACAAGGTATATTTTTATGACCTTATTCAATCCTTAGTCTATTGAGAGTAAGAGGATAGTTATACATCATGTTATCCCATGCATACATGATGTGTGTTGTAGATCCATCTTGAAATTTATTATAGTTGTATTGAATAAAATAAATAATTTCATCCCAAGTGTGTTTATTATTGTAATTGTATATCATAAAATGATGCATGATAATATTATTCACCACTTCTTTCTACCCATAAGTTTAAAGATATAACATAATAAAATTTTCATCCTTTTATCCCATAGACCAAAGATATTTCCATAAATTCCTTAAGAATTTGTTGTCCCTATTAAAATATGATGGTTGATGGTAATCCAAAGTGAAACCATACATTTTAAAAATATAATGGATTTATTTCTAAAGCTAATGTTGATTTCTAATAAGGTGTGAGAATTTCCATCTTTAAAAATATATCAAATACTACAAAAATAAAATCATTTTGATGCTTAGTAGAAGGGCATCCTGAGAGGAAACCCATGGAAATTAACTTCCAAGGTCTAGAAGATATTGGTAAATGTGTTTTCGTACCCTCATTTTTTATAATTGGTTTGGATGTGGCATAATAAGTAAAAGATCTAATGTATTTTACATCATCCAATATAAGGTTTGAAAAAAAAAAATCTTTTATTATACGATAAGGGTATTTTCAACTCCAAATTATCTTGGAACCTTGCTAAAATGAGCCTCCCATATTGATTTCTTGTATTTTTTATTATGCTTAACAAATAAGTGTCCAATATTTTACAAGATTCCATGTACCTTTAAAGTAATAATATGAAAGTAACTTACTACTATTCCTTGATTGATAGATATTTACAAATTCTACACCACATATATATATATATATATATATATATATATATATGTATATATGTATATATGTATATATGTATATATATATATATATATATGTATGTATGTATATATGTATATATATATATATATACATATATACATATATATATATACATACATACACATATATATACATACATATATACATACATACATATATACATATATATACATACATATATACATATATGTATGTGTATGTATATATGTATATGTACACATATACATATACATAAATACACATACATACATATATACATACATGTACATATACATACATACACACATACATATGTATCTATGTATGTATGTATGTGTATATATATGTATACATATGCATATATATGCATACATATAAATACACACAGATATATATATATATATATATATATATATATATATATATATATATATATATATATATATATATGTGTGTGTGTGTGTGTGTGTTTATTTGTGTGTGTATGTATATATACATATACATATGTATATGTATACATATATGCACATGCATGAGCGCGCACACGTGCCTACCCACACACACATGGAAATTAACTTTCAAGGTCTAGTTGATATTGGTAAATGTGTTTTCATTCCCTCATTTATTATAATTAGTTTCTATGTGGCACAATATTTACAAGATCTAATGTATTTTACATCATCCAATTTAAGGCTTGGAAAACATAAATGTTTCTATAATACAATAAGGGTATTTTCAACTCCAAAGTATTTATGTATATGTATGTATAAGTATATATGTATACATGTATACATATGTGTATATACATATACATATCTGTGTGTGTGTTTATGTGTGTGTACATATACATATATGCACATGTGTGCACACATGCATGTACACATGCATGTGTGCACGCAAAAATTAACTTTCAAGGTCTAGTCAATATTGGTAAATGTGTTTTCATACCCTCATTTTTTATAATTAGTATGGATATGGAACAATACGTATAATATCTAATATATTTTACATCATCCAATATAAGGCTTGGAAAAAATAAATGTTTCTATAATAAAATAAGGATATTTTCACCTCCAAAGTATATTGAGACCTTGCTGAAATAAGCCTCACATATTGTTATTAGGCTTAACAAATAAGTTTCTAAGACAATACAAGAGTCCATGAATATTTAAATTAGTAATATTAAAGTAACTAAATACTATTCATTTCTTGATAGATATTTACAAATTATGAACCTCACACACACACATATATGTATGTATATGTATATGTGTATGTGTATATATATATATATATATATATATATATATATATATATATATATACACACACATGTGTGTATGTATATATGTGTGTGTGTGTACACATATACATATATACATATTATATATGTGTGTGTGTTTACACACACACACACATAATTATGACCAAGCATTGATATCTTATCCACATGTGTTAAACATAATGAGGACATATTGAACCAAATTTAAACTCTATAATCATTTATTATATTTTAAATTCCCTTCTTTTGCTTTATGTTCAAGTGGAAATGGTGAAGATATGAATATTCTTTTGATGTTATTAGTTTCACAAATTTTTCTATGTATACAAGAATTATAATGATTTGTAATCTGTGTATATTTTGGTCTCTTTTATCAATATGAAATGTTACAAATGCTTACATGTTTGAAAAATGGCATAAAATTGTTTGTCATATATGGGATAATTCCTTATTGTGGTAGGAAATTTATCACTATAGTAGGTGACAAGGTAGCTACACCAAGTAAGGAATTTTATATCTTTAATGGTTTTTGAAGATCATGTAATATAGGTAGTAACACTTTTTAATATATTATGTAGTCGACTAGGTTAAAATAAATTTAACACACCTTTAGTAATTTTATGGAAAATATAATTAGCTTTCAAAAAGTCAAGCATATATTTCATATATATTTTTTCTAATCCCCATAAATTGTGAAGCTATATAATATTATTTGTTGTCACTATAAGATTTTGAGGTTTTGAGATAATTATTTACATCAAAATTGTGAATTTATTGCAATTTAATTGTTCCATTGGTGAAGTTGCTTGCTCACAAAGAACCCACTAGTGATCGATTATTGTTGATTGCAAATACTAAACACCATAAAGGAAAAGGCTAGATTTCAGTATTAGGTGAATATGGTAAAATAGATACCCCTTATTTATTTTCAATTATTTAAATAAGGTTTATTATTTGTGTACCTAATCCCAATATAATTCTAAAATATTTATGGGATTTATATCATTTAAAAAAATCATGGTATTTTTTCCTAGATTTTTTTCATGTCTAATGCAAGTATTTTGGCGATGTAGTTTGTGTAATAAAATAACATGTTTTATTGTGTTAGTGATTTAATGCTAATTTTGGTAGACTATGTGGGTGAAAAAATTGTGTTAGATTACTTATGTTTACTTTTTTTAAATTTAAATTTTTGAAGGTAAAAAGTTGTGAAAATGAAAAAGTGACACTTTTTGCATCAAATCTTTTTTATGAGTATTTTATAAATTTTAATATAAAATTTTAATTGAAATTTATTAAAATTTAGTATCATATATATGGTGGGAAAACCATTAATTATTTTTGACATCATTTAAGTTAGAACTAAAATTATTTAATAAAAAATAAACATATTTTTAAGTTAAGCTAATTCCTACATTACTTTTTGTAGGCTAATAATTTACATTTGACAAAAATAATAATCAAAGCCAACAAAATATTATAGAATTGAGTAGAAATGTTTAGATTAAGATAACCCCACTTTTTATTGGTGTGGAATCTAGCTCAAACACATAAGGAAGTTTGGGTCCCCTGGACCAAAAAAATTAGAAGGGACCAAAATTGGGAATAAAAAAAGATCATGCTTATACACACTAGGGGTTCAGATCACCTAAAAAAAAGAAGCAATAAAAGGAAGACAAATAAGGAAAAAAGGCAAAAGGACCTATACAAGGCCTTAAAAACCCCATATAAAGAGGAAATCCCAAGGGACCCTGGGCCAAAAAAGACCCAATGAATCTGAAAGTTCCAAAACACAAGAAGAAAATGTATTATGGGAGGAACCACAAATTGTCTAAATATAGTTTATGATCATTTAGTTCATGAGTTTTAACCATAGGATCTTTGTTAGATATATTTGATGATTCCCCTTCATTCCTTCCAAGATAAATATCACCACCCATTTTTATTTTTATTATGAACACCCATTATAATTTATTGTGCCTTTACACAAGAGTCTTTAGAGTGTCCCAACAACCTGAAATAACTACATTTATCTTTTTCCTAGATAAATTGAATAACTTGATTCTAAGATCCAATAGAATACATGAGCTAGACCAAGGTGGGAAGCATATTATCCTTTTTAACAAGTACACACATTCTTTCCAAGGTCCTTATTTTATAGGAACCGGTCATTAGGTTAATTGTTGCTAGTGTACTAATGATTTATGCAATGCTTCAAAGGATTCTTTCATCCCAAAAGGTAGGAGTAGAAATGTTAAAATTTTATTTCAAATAAATATTTTTTTGAATGTACTCCCCAAATCAAATTTTTTTAATTATTTTCATAAAAATTTAGTAAATACCATCAACATTAATAAATTTTATAGTATAACCATCCTTAGTATTACATAGTACATATTAAAGAACCTAACAAAGTCATTTTTATTTTTATTTGTCATCACCATTATCATCATCATCAAAGACATCATAATCATCATCATTATCATCACCATCATTAAATAATTTGTCATCATCATCATCATCATAACTCTTGTAATGATCTTCTTCATCATCTATGTCATCACAACTTGTTGCTTAAACATATACAAAACATCATAAATAAAGTTTGGAAAAAATAGTTTTTGAAACATAATAATAATTTCATATAATAAGAAATAAGATTATTAAGTAAAATTTAATCTCAACTCAAATATCACATATACATTTAGGGAACTACTTGAGTAATTTAAAGAGTTTGGAATACTCTTAATCCAAGATCTCTCCAAAAACCATTACCACAGTGATGAAACTAATGCATTACACATAGAATAAATCAACTATATTCCAAAAATAGATTATACAATGTTAAGATTATATGTTATATTACAATAGGCTAGTGAAGAGGAATATATAGAAGGAATAGGTGGAGTTAACTCATACGATAAATCATTGTGGGACTGAGTGTAACTCACTATGGAACTCATAAGAGAACTCACTGTGGCACTCAGTTGAGCTCCAAGTGGAACTCACCCTCTCACCCACTTACACGTAAGAACGTTAAAGATAAATAGGTAGGAATAATCCATTTAATAAATAAATGGAATAATATATATCCTACACTAACACCCCCACTTAAACATAGCTTAGGTAGGCTGTGAAGAAAAAATGGGCCCTGATAACAAGGCCTAATGAGGTACCCATGTCCAATACAACTTTAAAAAAATGAAGCAAAAGAAGAAAACCCAATGGGAAAAACTTCCCCCCCCCCAAAAAAAAGAGTCAAAGAATATAAGGGAGGACTAGAAATCCCCACAAATATGATGTTAAAGTAGTCTATTCTCAAAGTACTCAAAGTCACAAAGGAACTCAATCTGCACGAGTGGCCTAAATCTACTACTCAATCATAAAAACAACTGAAACTAGGCTTCACTAGAATAAATCTAATCAAAAATACTATCAGTGGTATCAAAATTAAAAAATATTATTATATGTACAAAGAATTCTCAACACCTATGAAGCATGAATAAGCTCTAAACAACTATCGAAGGATAACTGCTATAAATATGAAAGAATAACCTCTTCTGAAATCAAGATGAAGACCAATATCAAGAAGATAAAAAATTGCATAAGTACCCCAATGACACTACTCAAACAATGATCAGATGCCAAACCAAGGCACAATTTAAAATTTGAATATACAAATGGCACATAAATCTACACGAGTGACCCCAATAACACTACTCAACCAATCCATGGAAAACTAAAAGTCAAAAATATAGATGCCAATAGTCTAAATAAATTGATCAGTTGAAGATAGAAGGCCACCTCCACAAAATAGGAATATATGGTGTATATATGTTAAATGTCCCATTTCACTAAAATGTATGGGTGACTAGCCATTACATCAACCTAATACATAGGAATAAAAACTAGATACATAACTCACTCCAAATCAAAACCAAGGGAGCATTAGTACCAACCATATGATACCCCCCCCCCACAATGTTGAGAAGAGAGAGATATGATAGGTCCATTGAAATTATGTATCAAAATATAATGCATGTATAAGAACTAGCTACATCAAATGGGGCATGAAGAAGTACCAACAACTAAAAAAGGGTGTTTAAACATAAGGCACATTTGCATGAAGGTAGAAAAGGTTATGATTGAAAATAATAAATCTCACACAAAAAACCTCTCATGGTACTTTATAAAGTAGTGTGAGTATAATAATTTCCTAATAAACACCAATTTAAAACCAAAGAAGACATTGGGATTCACCAAAATAGCTCCAAAAAAGGAGACTGTCAACCTATTAAATAAGATATCAAGTATCATGAAAGATGCTCCAAAAAATAAGGAAGTGGAAAAGTGTCTCCATAGAAGAAGGCAAGGTGATAAGAAAGGGACTTTGATGGAGACATGACAAAAACTAAAAGTGTGTCAAGGTGTCAATACACAAACTAGAGTAGAGCATGTTATGGGCTGATGGAAGAGTGTGTCAAATGGTGAAAAAACCATCATGTATGCAAAAACACACCTAAAATGATCAACTACCAAACATGATAACCTATAAGTGCATGCTTAGAATAGGAATATCAGACATAGTCAAAAATGCATCCACATGTGAGTAATTAATGCATGAAGTACAATGTAGAAAGTAATAGGGCCCATAGCATAGGAAACCCACCTAAATATGGCACTTTATAACTTTAGTGCATTTACAATAAAATAGGACCAATGGATGGTAAATTAAAAATAAGGCATTTTTTTCCAAAAGTGACACTCAATTTTGAGCTACCAGTCAAAATTTATTGCATAATCAATTTCCTATCATTAATGACCTATTTTAATTAAATTTACACAAAAAATGTAAATTCTCCAAGGTCTACAAGGCAAAATTAGCCTTATAATCACTCGTTGTAATTAGAATAGAACCACAATATTCCTTGAACAAAATAAAGTCTTATCAAATTATCCTATGCAACCCTATGTGTCCCTCAATGGAAAACCTTCCTCTTGGGGCAAAATAAAAAATAGTTATTTTTTAAAAAATAATTAAAAACATGTTTCAAAAATATTTTAGGGCACAATAAAATATTGGGTTTTGATATTTATGACTTTGTAAATGATATTGAGAAGGGAATTTGTACGATGATGCCACATTAAATAAAATCAGCAAGGAGAAACAATATAAGATTTGAGCCATACAACACTACCAATAGAAGGTTTAGGAAGGTCAGAAGCACCATTAGCAGGCCTTTTTTTAGTCCTAGAATGCCATTTTCTCTCCACATATTACCTCTAATTGTCGTTTCAAACTAAAATTTGTATATAAAATGTCAAAAAGAGCTGCAAAAAGAGAATTTCACTATCACATATATGATCTAAGTGCATTAGTCAATTCAATTGGTAAAAGCCTCTTCAAAGCAAACATTAAATACTAATACTCTATAATGGTCCTATACTCATATAGACTAAGAATGAATAATTTCATTGCCATAAGTAGGGTCTAATAGAGACTAACCCCAAAATGGATTTGTATCTAAAAATCACACCAGAGGGAGACAATACAAAGAAATCCATTGGAAAAGGTAAGGCATATAGTGGCCTTGCAATCAAATTTGCGAGTATGAATTTTATAATACTTATGAAAATCACATAACATGTCATTCCATCAGCATGTGAACCTTGTCATCCCTACACACTTGTTGCATGAATAAACAATATGACTTTACTATTGGATCTATTACGGTTAGTTACCCATGTATACTATGGTCGAGCTAAAAGGACTTTGGAGAGGGTTGTGGAGGGCCAAAAATCCATGGTTATATCACATCTCAAATCTCAAATAACTACGACATCATTTAAGAACACCTCTAAAGGAGAGGGTCCCTAGAAGATGTAGCATCCCCACCAGGAACTACTTTGATACTTTTTTTAATTTAATCTATGTACTCTTTTATTAGATTCCAAAATGATAATCTAATTAATGATCCAAGTCTAACATACTAGGAATATTAACATTTAAAAATTAAACGTGTAACATCTATCTATCATTGATCACTATCATCAGATGAATCAAAACATAACTGAATGTTTTTTAGTAATTACAAATTTTCAACCATGGTTGGTACAAACATACAACCATTATTGTCAATGTATAATGAGTAAATAATTAAATTTCATCAGGGATAATGTTTTAATAATAATAAATACAATACAAGACACAAGGTACGAGTTACAAGGCTCTATAGAGCATGAGTTCACTAAACTCCAGTATCTATAGTAATCTCAAGTGTAGTATCCAAATAATTACTATTATGGGGAGGGAGAGCATCATCTAAGCACTTTTTCACACCAATCATAGAACATCAATCCCCCACACAAACCCCCATCATGTATGGCCCTCCCTTCATGGATGAGTAGATGGTGATAACACAAGAATCTAGAGAGACAAGCTAGTACCCATGTGTTGTAAGATTTCTAACACATGATCTGTACCATAAAAAAAATATGTTCTACCATGATATTGCATAAACATGTAAATCATACATATGAAATTACAATGTCTAACTAACATTACTTTAGCCAAAGTTTTCAATAGTAATTGATCTCTAGGATCAGTCAAATTCATACACACCACTAGATTAGATTACCTTCATCCGGTATTGGTGATGTTACTAAGCTAGTGAATTTTGTCTCACTATTTAGTTAGTACCAAAAATGTGATATTGGTTAATATAAATACAACCAATAGATTCATACAGATTACTTCCTACTAGAAGACATAAAACATGCTAAACATAGGAATAATCAAAATGCATACATTTAGTTCGTTAAACATATGAATGAATCTCCACTATATTATTTGTCACATAAATAATAAGCATAACAAGTAAAATTTATACCAATTGGGTATAATATATATTCAGAGTACTTATTTCTAGTTTCTATAAGTAGATTCAAATATAGTACATTCTATGATGGACAACAATATCATAATCCATTATTTATATGTATAACTACTCAATTACAAATAACCAATCATAATAATTTTAGGGAATCAAATAACTCATAAACCATGTTATATCTTGCATGAACATAATATTTCATTTATACATCTTGTGATGTTTTTAGGATACTGTATTCATATAGTTATAGTTTTTTGTCCCTCGAGATCTTATAACTTATTTTTAACAGCTAATAAAACTATAGATATAGGCACATGACCCAATACACCAATATATGTTATATTTTTATATGAATACTTAAGTCTTCATATAGATCATTTCCTATATATATATATATATATATATATATATATATATATATATATATATATATATTGATTATATTCATACTATGTATCACATATAAGTACTCAACTATATATAAATGTCAACTATCATATATAATTATAATCAAAGACTTCATAACATTCCAACAATCATTATACTCTTCTATTCACAATTACATTCATGAACCATCAAGATATTAATATAAACTGAGTACTTTAGTCAATTGACCATTTATATCAATATTTTGCTCTCCTTATTTATTGTAGGTTCTTCAAATTAATATTTAATTCAATTCAATGTTAACATTCTTTTCTTGAATAAGTTGATGAAAATATCAAAGGTATACAATCGACTCATAATGCATATTCTTATATGAGCTAAGATAAGGATTAATTACTTTTCATACCCATTCTAGGATAGTTTTGTATTTTCCCTCAACCCAAACATAGACAAAATGTAGACTTGGATTTCAAACTATATTTATAAGTATATAAATACTACTTACATATATATTTTTTCATAGATCTCAATGTCAACATATACATAGTTTGCTCATTCATATATTCTCATAGTTCAAATAACAAATTATACATAGTCCACTCCTATATGTATATTCTCACGAATTTTCAAAACAAATGAAAAAAATTCATATATATATATATATACCCCATAGTTTTGATAAAACAAATGAACTCAGTCATGTATTCATACCCCATGTTTCTCTATCTCATTATAAAACTTAATAAATAACACAAATTATTATTTTGATTAACATTAAACACACAATTGCATAGTTTTATACAATAGACTTATATATTATCCATATACTTAGCCTTATAGTTTTATATAAAAAATATATACTCAACCTTACATATATTCAATACCATGGTTAGTAGAACAAAGGTGCACCATCCAAGTTCATAGTTTTTATTTAGACAAAAGGTCTTTATTCATTCCTATTTTACACTTACGAATTGATAATATACATAGTTTACTATAACATGCACATGCAGGCCAACTTGAATAATCTCATAGATTATGAATTTATTGCATACAAGGTCCTTATATAGTGCTTTGGTTAAATATACACAATCTATATAAAATTCTCATGGATTTGTAAGACAACATTTACAATTTCTACATATATATTCACAATTTTGAGTAAAACATGGATACATAATTTATATATAACTATATCTTAAATTTTACAAACTTCACAAGTAAATTCAAAAGATGCCACCTACCTTATAAAATTTTCTAAATTGGAATGGCATGATCTAGAAATCCTTCACTTGGTTTGATCTCTCTTTTCCTCTTCACTTAGTTCCTTCTCTTCTCCACTTCCCCCTTCTCTTCTCCAATTCATCTCTTATCCTTTTATGCTACCCATATTTCTTTCTTCCTCATGCCACACAAAATCTTGTCGTTCTCCTTTAAATCTTGCCATTCATATTTTCCTTTTTATTTTTTTGAGTTTTTTCCTGTATATATTTTTCTAATTTGGCCCAAGCAAGAGATCCAAAAATCTTTGATTCTTTCCAAGCATTAATCCTCATTTTTATTCATTTTATTTCCTAATTATAATGCAATACAATACAATTGTTAATTATAACACAATTGCCAATTATAATATAATACAATTACTTTATTTATTTTATTTCCTAATTATAATACAATACAATTGCTAATTATAACTAACACTTTGAACATCATCATAGTCTAGGTACTAGAATATTTGACTAGGTTTAGTTTCAAAATTAGCTTAGGATAACATTATAGTTTTTTTACTAACTTAGTGTAGATAAACAATCACCATGACTTAATGATAATACAATTAATATAAGGTCAATTATATTCTTTTATCAAAAATGATAAATCACACACTACTATACCAATCCTAATTATAACAACGTAATTGTTATGTTATTACTATGTTATATAGATTATCTATGTATTTTGTTATCTTTATATATATAGTAAGTAAATAATACATATAATGATATTCCCAAATATCATAAAGATAACTAGTTAATGTTCTAAAACATTACAAGGACATGATGATTAGTCTATATATGGTAGTACTAGATACTATTCACATAAATTTATGTTTTGGAAAACATTAATAATCATGAATACAATAACACAACATTAACATATAATAACATTATAATCCAAATCTACAATTAGCATCCATAATGCAATCACACAAGATTAATTCCAAATAAGTATTAAATTGAGCTAACACACAACTAACATGCATAAACAATTATCTAAATGCAGACAACATCAAAAATTTACTAACACTAAGAATTAAAACTATGCATATAATTAGTTCCATATAATGTGGTGTGTGCATGTATTCTAGTTGTTCTTCTATCTTCCCCCAACACCTCCTTATGCATTATTCTCTTTGATGATTCCCTTCCTTTTTCATGCTCTAATGCATGAATCTTTCCTATGTTAAACTCACAACAACAAGGTAGTTAGTCCCTAACATCATGATATATATCTTAAAATAATACTATAATAATAAATCACCATGATCACAATTTAAAGAATATATAATATAGCTAGATCATAGCAATGAAATCATGTAATCAAAACAACACACAACTGTCCCATAACAACATATGACTTACATATTAGTTGAATCAAATCAAATTACCAACCATAAAAATCCTTAAATAATCAAGTAAATTTTCTTAGTGAGAAATTAGGATGTAACAAAAAAACATTACTTATAACAAACCCATTAAATTTGAATCCTTTGACACTTTCCAAGGGTGCATAGTATGGATGTTTATAGAGTAATAGTTCAAATATATGCCTCCAACCCATATTGAAAATAAAACTTCAAAATAACATCAAAGCTCTTTCTAAAAAAATTTAGAAGCATTCTTGAGATAAAATCTTGAAGGCAAAGTTGGATAAAACACATAGCGATGCAAAACCAAGTAGATGTATGTCCTTGACTAATTAAAAAAAAAACCAATATAATTGATCCAAAGCTAGAAAATAATGGAGGAGACGGCTATATGGACTAAAAATAAAGTTGAGTCAAGCTTTGATCTTGCTGGACAAAGGCATAAATAAAGGTATGATTAGAGGTGAATGGCCTACACAATGAGAGTTTTAGAAACTAACATAAAAAATATCCTAAAAAATGTATGAACAACACAACAATAAATCCAAGGCATGTTAAACAATGGCTATTAGAAACTGCTCTAATACCATGATAAAGTTTGGAATACTCTTGATCCAATATCTCTCTAGTAAGCCATTACCACAGTGATGAAGCTAATGCATTACACACAATAAATAAACTATATTCTACAAAACATATTATACAATGTTGAGATTCTCTATTATATTACAATAGGTTTGTGAAGAGGAATATATAGGAGTAGGGGGAGTTAACTCATAGGATAACTCACCATGGGACTAATTTTAACTTGCTATAGAACTCATAGGATAACTCACAGTGGCACTCAGTTGAACTCCAAGTGGAACTCTAGGTGGAACTCACCCTCTCACCCACTTACACCTAAGTAAGCCAAAGCCAAATGTGTAGGGATAATCCATTTAATAAATAAATGGAATAATAAATATCTGACACTAATAGTAATTGGTAATATTAAACATCAACCCCAACCTTATATATGCATTGAATTTGAATAATAATGTTATCAATTAAAGTAATTCAATTTAAAAAGGTTGAAAAACTATGCCAAAAATACCAAAAATATTTTCAAAACCAAATAATTAATTTAAAGCATTGAGGATTGTTAGATGAATTTACAATAAAAATTTACTTTCAAAATGTCCAAATACTTACTAAATGTTTACCCTAATTTTGATTTTTAGAAAATATGGAATAAACTAGTAACCAAATAAATTTGAGAATACGACTAAAAGTATATAATTAAGATCTATTTAACAAGCTACAATGAGAAACAAAACTAAATTATAAAAATGAAACTAGACTAAACAATGTAAATGGCAAAGGGGTTAGAAATGATCACGCATGTTTGTTATTTTACAAATATAAGACCGTAGATGAATTGTGTGAAATTTGTTCTTAAAATTAAGAAATTATGTGATGTTCTAAGATATATCTAATCACTATGACAAACATGTCCTTGTGCTAGTCCTACCAAGACAGACTTGTATGATGATAATTATTTGATTATGGTTGGGTTTATCCTACTGCATCTAGATTATGTTGTTAGGGTTTCATAGTATAGTTATTATGTCACATGTGCATTATTGCCTTCCAATTTTTCCAATACCTTTAATTCAAAAATATTTTGGGTGGAGTGTATACAGTAGAAGGATATTCTCCTTGATCTATCCTAAAACTCCAAAATAAAAGTTATGGAGTTAGGCAACCTCCAAAGCAGTATTGCAAACTATGTTTCTTGTACGCACAAAAGCATAACTCTGTGTAGTTATATGAGTGTGTGGATTAAATATATTGAGTGAGAGTTTATGAAAACCCTCTCCCCTAGAAATATTGATGTAAATATATGTATTCTAATAAGCTCCTTTGGCACAAAGGAAATGTAAAGATACCATGATATAATCACAATGTTAGACATGTATGAGATTTAATTAAGATTGAACTGATTGATGTTTGTCTCTAGGATTTAAATTATATGTGACTTGGATATTTATATTTAGATATGTATTAGTATTTCCTTCTAGATCCCTTCTTATATTATAAATGGTTGAGTTATACCTTGTATATATTTTTTGATGTAAGATAACTTATGCATGCTTTTTGACTACAATAATGTAGAAAACCAAGAGTAAATGTGAAATATTAACATAAATGAGATTTTGGTCCCAAAAAAATAAAAATTACAAACCCATAGGGTGTATGGGTTGGTCCAGGGTAAACCTATATAGTGTATGTATCTGACTAGGAGATTATTCTAGCTCTATTTTTGAGACAAGACTAGGTAATAAGTAAGAAATAGTCCAAATGTGTCAACATATACCTTCTGATAAGTGTTGAGGTTATTTTAGGATCAATGGGCCAAGTATAGACCTATTTTGGGGTTGGAGTAGTTATATAAAAATGATAAGAGCTAAAATATTTTCAAATAAGATAAATTGGGAATAAGACACTAGGAATAAGGGTCTTGTGCCAATTTCAAGTGTCTACATAGTGTGTCCTCTTTGACATGGGTACATGAGTGAAATTCATTCATGTATTAAATTATAAATGTAAAAAGTTTAAAACATGCACATTCAATTACCTAGGGAAGGATTAAGGGTTTTGTATTAAAATTCAAGCTAAGCTTCCATCCACACCATATCATTGATGCACCTGAAATAAATTCTAAATGTTATAGGTAGTCAAATTCTCATGATATGTTTTCATATTTTAAAAAAAATCCATCATGAGTTTAAAATAAAACCATATGAATGAATATACCTACTTGGTATTGCCACAAATTCTAAACTATCAAGTCTTTTGATGAGTGTTAAAACATAGCCAACACTTTTTGGGGAGTCTTCATAAAATTAATCCACTTCTTAATTAAGGAGGTAGATAAAATTTCCACTCTTCCACTCTGATTTTTTGAATATTTTGGATTTGTAAATACCATGATATATTCCCTATTTTGAGGTGAAGAATGAATAACTTATGTTGTAATCACTCATACTAAAATAAAATATTAAATGCATTATATGTTAGGAAAGATAAATTATCCAAAGCATGTTATAATCCTATAAAAATATGGATTTTAATCTTTCTATCATTGTAAATTTTTTTATAGATCACATGTTAGGAAAAATAATTTATCCAAAATGTGTTATAATCTGAAACATATGAAATTTTATATTTTCCACTATCATAATGTTTGGAAAATATTTGCATACTTTTGAATTGAATTTTGCATCTAGTTATGCCACACATAATCATGTAAATTAAAACTTAGCATAGGAAATAAGTATCATATTAAACATGACACTACATGGTATGATACCCACTTTAGAAAAATAAAATGGAAAAAAAGTATTATGCCCCAAAATGTCTCAAGAAAGCTCCTAGTTAAATCAATTAGAACACACACAAAAGTAACATGCCCCAATAAATTCATGGTGGAAACCATGGCAACATAGGCATCATACTAGTATAGCATAAAATACATGATAAATGTCATAGTTACAATCATGGTATACTAATAGAGTGAACTCATGTTAGAACCACATAATATTAGTGACCATGATCACACCCAATTTAGTGACAAGACATGACAAGACTTGAATCACACAAGATAAGATATTCTAAGGAAATGGATTTAATAAACTGAAAACTCTGCATACACAAGCAAGAACTCACACATGACAACCAATGTGAATTGTAATAATTTAATATGTTTAATATCCATGTGATAAGATATATAGATAATAGTATAAGATGTAGTAATAAATGTAATATATCTCAATATGATAAGGGAGAAGTAAATATAAATATCACCATGCAAGTATCTACTAAAATGGAAATGCCTTAGAGTTAGGACATGTTACTTATGAAAATTCCCCTCCAAGATGTGGAAATATAGTGTGAAATCCAATATCATGTAACCTATGAATTTGAATAACACTCATTAAAGACAACACTATGAAAATCATATTTGTAAGCCATGGAGAATGAAAACCTATAGCATAGGTAAACATGTAACATGTAAAAAATAATGTTTTAAAATTTTAAAAATTTCCAATGCTTTTGAATTTTTGAATTTCTCTAACATTTTTTAATTTTGGATTTAACCAATGTTTTAGAATTTTGAATTTTACCAATGTTTTGGAAATTTTGGTTTTTTCAAATGTTTGAGTTTTTTTTTTTTTTTTACCAATATGTTTGAATTTTTATATTTTTCTAATGTTGTTATATTTTGAAAAAAAAATCAATTATGATATGTTTCAGTCCTTAAATGGTATATGAGCTATGTAGGCATCAAACATGATAAGCATAATGTGATAAAGTGTATGACTATTGTGTTGAGTATTATGATCCATGTAATAGTATGAACCAAATCATTAATGTATGTCACAAAGTGTATGCTAAATTAAAATATAATGACCTATGATATAGCTGACTATGTGGCAAGATACAATAGAAAGTGAATCATAAGCTAAGGATATCAATGTATATGGGAAATACCTCATATCCCATAAATGTGAAAATTCTCAAAGAAATAAAGATATTACAATGATAAAAATCATACATCAATGTAATGTGTAAATTTTGGATTTTGAAGCTAAGAATATGTAGTGCAAATGTATATAAGAAATATATAAAGGTAAAATTCCTCCATAGGTAAATATGCATCATTTACACCAATGTGGAAGATATATTCAACATAATAATGTGTATTATAATCAAGAAATTCCAAGATGTAAATGGTGCTAAGGATTTAAATCCTAACTAATGTAATAAGGTAAGGCATGCAAGTAACATGGTGTGCAAATTGTATACATGTATAATCAATACAATGTGTAGGTTGAAACAATATGTGTCATGCTCCCATAGGGAAAATGCACTAAATTAATGCTCAAAGAAACTCATAATATGTTAATGAGAAACAATCAAGGGTAAAATACTCCAAAAAGCAAAGATGTGTATATAGATGTAATCAATAGAGATCATGCTTAGGTATGATGCCTCCGTAGGAAAATATATATGATTATGTATGAAAACATGTTTTATTTTTTTATTTTTTTAGATATATATTAAAATAAAATAAAATTTAGAACAATAAAACATGGATATATATAGGAAAGAAAAGAAGGCTCATAGACTAAAATAAAATGAGATGAGAAGGATCATAAGTATCTATGGTTGCCCTCATAACTCAATGCATGCTATGAAAAATGTATAATTAAATATGCAATTGTAATTGAAAATACTAGTAAGTGCTGAGAATAGATTCAATGGTCAAATGGTGAAGTCCAATGAAACATTACAAGTAACATGAAAAAAATGGTTAGAATAATGTTTATTCTAATATAAGGCAATTTCCATGCAAAATATAGAAAATAAAAGAATGCATTCAAACTCAAGTAAAATGCCTAAATCATTGCCATATATTTTAGGATGGTGATGATAACATGAAAACAACATGAACATATCCATGTATATAATTAAAATATGTATATCTTATGTAAATACAATAAGAAACACGTTGCATGTAAATGTAGCTTTATATAGAAAATGTGATTTATTATAATGATGTTACTATATAACTATCTAAAAAACAATAAATGTGTCTCCATGGGAGAGCCACAAATGTAATTATAAATTATCCCATCTGTCACCTAAATCAAGGTATACAATTAAAAATAAGTGTGAAAACTATGTGTAAACTCTCTAGTGTATGTAGTTATGTATCTTGTATCTCATATGACCAAGATAAAAGAAAAAAAAAAAATATATATATATATATATATATATTTATCTTTTATAAATGTTTTTATATTTTTATATTTGGAAAAAGTTAAGCATTTTGATAAAGGAACATGTAAGGCAAAACACAAAGAGGAAGAAAAACTTTGTACAAGACTATGGTACAGTAAACATGTGAAAATATGTATGCGTTGAAGCTCATGATATGCCTTTTTTGGAGCATGTATTGTGGTGAAGGTTAGTATCCTCCTAATATGTCTCATCATAGAATAAATGATCATCTTCATTAAAAAAATTGTCACATTAGAATTGATAATTAATTTTGAAATTTTCTATGTGTGAAATATCTTTAGGATATTGATTTTATTTATTAATAATATCTTTTTTAAAATAACTTCTAGGAAGCTTAAATGTTTTTTGATCAACTTATTCTAATTTTTTTTATTTTAAATAAATGTATCTATGTAATGAATGTCCTCTTGTTGTGTAATTATTTATAGGTAGTAACTTAGAATATTGTCCCTAAAAATAAAATAATTAAAATTTGGGAATGATAACGTCATATGAAAGAGGCATGTCCAATTTTTATTTTTGGATAAGATGTCTATGCTTTATATTATTTTTAATGTGAGATTTAAAGTTGTATTGTTTTAATGGTAAGATAAATTTTTACCTTTGTATGTCCCCTTAACATGTTTCATAATGTTTAATCAAGGTTTAAAAAGGGTGATATTATCAATAAGCTCATTAAAATAGTGATCCATATCCTCGATAGTATGGATAGGTACACTTATTTTCTTAGGTGAAATAATTTTTGTAGTAGTCAAAAAATTACTAAAAATTATAAAGGATATAATTAAAAAAGTAAAAACTTTAATGGGAGTAGCAATATTTTTTATCTCATTGGACATTTCTATTATTATATCTTAGAGAGAGGGGATTGATTCAATGTATTTCAAAAGATTGATTTATTTTTTCATTAATTACTAGATCTTCATTTTGTAGTCTATTTAATAAATTTAGAGTACTCTTATCAGTTGAAGTTTCAAGTTTGTGAAATATAGGTTCTATGAGAAAAAAAAGTATTTTCTCGCATCTCAAAGAAGTGAAACATCATGATAATAAATAGATGCATACACAAAGGTATATAAACTATAGGGGCAGTGTTAGGAACCTCACACACACATTAACTGAATAATAACAAATGGCTCATATATTATATAAACATACACTATTCCTTTTGAGGAAGGAATAACTCTATAGCGTTGGCCACTTCGAGGGGTATACCTCATTTGAGCAAGCTCAATTATAAATGAGTTATTGGATGATTCAATACTCAACCCAAGGCCCTTATTTATATAATGTCTATGCACTATTTAGTGGCCATTATTATCCTCACTAAGTAGTACTAAGTGGACCCCAATCCCACTATCAAATTTTATAATCACAACACTCCACTCACTATATAATATCCTCTATTCACTATCCTCTATTATAATATGCATTATTAAATGTTATCCCTAGGTACATGACATACACACATACATATGTATAATGCTACCCCTATAGGTATATTACATTCCATCCCCCTTAAAATGTTTCACACTTAAAATACATGATAAGAATTAAAAAATAGGCAAATGACCAAATGGAGGCTTGTCCATGTACCCATTTATTTTCCACTTATTCATCTTGTGCTTGGATAGTATCATGTACAATAACACTATGAGAAAGATTATGAAAATATTAGGTGGATATTAAAATGGGACATATATAATAATGTCGAAATGAACATCAATATAAAAAATGGAAGTCATGAGGTGATAGTCAAGCACTAAAATTTGAAGCTTGACAATCATCACCAAAAGCTAAAATAAGGGTACACAAAATAATCTACCCAATGAGCCAACTAAGGGTACATTCCATCCCACATAGCATGGTTTTTTACACACATTTTTATGGAGTGGTTAACCCTACTAAATAATGTATATAATTTTTTGGGTGGGAACCTGAGGGATTTGGAGCTTCAGTTGCCTACTTGGGTGATTTTGTATCCTTCTCGGGGACTTCAGTTGATTATGTGGGCTCATTTTTTTCCTATTTGGGTGTATCCCAATGGGATTTCATGGCCTCATCCTAAGTTAAACATACAAAATCCTCATACCATTCACTAAAATTATTCTTAAAATCAAGTCATGTATACACTTCTACTTCATATTCTTCAACTATATGGAAGTGAAGAACAATTCAATGCATATCATTTTTGAGTTTATACACATCATGACTTAATTGATGCAAAGAATCCTTTAGGTCTATAATTAAGTTCATGCCTGCTTGGGTGATTTTTTTTCCTACTAGGGCCTGTTGGGGGCCTAGAGAGGGGGTTTTATGCTAGGATGTAGGAACACAAACCATGGTGCCCCATTATGACATTGCTAGTTGAGGTAGTCTTCTAAGAGCTTAGCCAAGGATTCCATTATTTTTTAAGGATGGAACATTATAATATTTACTCTAAGTTAATCTTTGACTCCATTGATGAAGCAAATTATGATTAAATCTTCAGATAGGCCTAGAATTTGAGTTACTAGTTTGGAAAAAATTTTTTGATACTCCCACATTGTGCTAGTTTGATGAATCTGAGTTAAGGACCGATTGAAAATTGGAATCCACATGATAAAAAGTCATAAAAATGAGTATTTTAAATATAAATATGGATATGATTGGATTCTATATTCAATCAATAATGCATCCTTACAATGATATGACACATAATGCATGAAAAAAACTAGGGTGTAAATGTTTTTTTTGAAATTTTCAATGACATGACGAATAAACTTGGAAATTCATGACAAGATGACTAGACTACTCACATCTCTATGGAATACTATGTTTTCACCTAATGATGATCATACAACTAATATTTTTTATCAAACTAGTAACTTGACACATGACTATAAAGTTACTAACAATGGTGTAAAATTATGATCTAATAATAATGACTCATTATCTTTTGAGAGAAAACAAGAATTATGGAAAATTGACATGATAGATAGTATAAATTTTTAAAAAATTGATAGTTTTAAAAAACCAACCTTCACTATTAACTTATAAATAAATATTTAAACACGTATTAAAGACACAACATAAAGACTTTTAAAAAAACCTTTATCAAAAGATGAATCCCACTATAACCTAAAAATGAAAAGTTCTAAATATTAGATAAATACTTAAAAATATTACCTAAGATAAAACCATCACCAAACAAAATTTAATAAAAAAAATATAGATGTAAACTATGATCCTAAACATTAATAAACAAGAAATAATTAAATCTAAACCAAAAACCAAAAACTAAACCAAATACCACTCATCAAAATGAAATACCATGAAATGGATGTAAAAAATTTCAAGTTTGGTGGAAGGAGTGGTTTTAAGGGTCAACACTATAGATTTAGGTGCCAAAATTATGGGTTGCTCAAGAGTTTTGACTTGGTCTAGGCATTGTGTGGAGAAAAGACTGGGCTGGATAGAAAGTTGGAGATGTATCCATGGAGGGAGACTGAATGGTAGAGTAGCAAGCTAATATTAAGGGCTTTATGAGATAACTTAGCATCCAAAAACATAGTAGTAAATAATGTAGTATGACAAAACATCACGAGGACAAAATATAGTGAGGAAAAAATGTAGTGGTATTGGTAATGTCGTGAAAATATAGTGAAGAGCATAATTGGGACATATTAGTGATTAGCACATTGTTTATTTATTGTCTAGTTCATTTTGGTGATAGTAGTTAAAATTTCATGGTGGAAAATTAATGCACCTAATTTACAAGAAAAATAATAGAATAAAATGTGATTTCATGAGTTTTTACCTTTAGTTGAAAGTTGTGTCATGTTCTATGTGAGCACGTCCTTTGCTATGTTCTATTCCTATGATGTTTTATCCTTGCTACATTTTATCCTCGATATGTTTTTTATGCTATGTTTTTAATCGTTATGTATTAAGAGTATAAAAAATAGGCTTATAAGGCATTTAAGATATAGTGGTTTTAGAATTAAAATAAATCACATTCATATAGTTTATCCCACAATGAGTTGCCACTATAAAAGATGAATTGTGCTTACTAGTCAATATAAAATTTGATGGAGAAAACATAGTTGAAATCTAGTTGTGATGAGAATGTTGAGTTTTATGAAATCCATGCGAGTTATCCTAATCACATTGGATACTAACTATTCTAAATTATTTTTGAGGCAAGATTCAAGGCCTAATTAGGTCATGGCTATGTGGAGTTCAAGTGGGATGTAATGGGTGCACAAGCTAAGGATGGAAGTTAAAGATAGTGATTTTGAATTTGAGATGAAAGGCGATCCACTTTTATATGTGTAAGATCAAAGGAGAGGTGGAGATTCAAATTTGAAGACTACCATCACTCATATACTCTACCAAAAGAAGATACCACTCAAAGAATGAGTTAGAAAAAATCAATAATATGGCCTCTTGATCAATAGATTCTCGAGTTTTGATGAGCAAGGTTGAGCCAATGAAGATCACTCATATGCTACAAATATGTACATAAAATAACTAACTAGATGCAATGAATATTAGATCACATTCAAGATAAGAAAAACCAAAGCAAACTAAACAGAGCTTATTTATATGATGTAATCAAGACTAAATCTTCAAAGCATAAGACTACATAGATGTTAATAGATCAATCCCTAAGATAACTAAATAACAATAACATAACCTTGTAACTCTTATACACTATATGCATCAATAAAACTAAATGACTTAAAATTATCTCCCTAACCTCAAATTTGAAGGTAATAAAAAACAAAATGGTTCTAAAAAGAGTTATGATACCAAATGTTATGAACCTCACACACACACACTAACTAAATTACAACAAATGACTCATATATTATCTAAACTCACACTACACACTATTCTTTTTGAGAAAGGAATAAATGTGTATCATGTGCCACTTTGAGGTGGCTACCTCATTCAAGCAAGCTCAATTAAAAATGAATTATTGAATGATTCAATACTTAACCCAAGGCCCTTATTCATACAATGGCCAAACACTATTTAGTGGCTACTATTATCCCCACTAAATAGTGTTGAATGGAACCCAACCCCATTAACATATTTTATAAGCATTAATACTCCACTCACTATAATATCATCCACTCACTATCATATATTATTATATGCATTATAATATGATATCCCTTAGGTTCATGACATATGTGCATACATTTGCATAATACTACCCTTATAGGTATATTACAGATTGAAAGGGTTAATAAACTCTAGGATTAGAATCTTAAAAATAGATAAGCCTAATGATGATACGATCTATACAAACCCTAAGTTTAATGTGTGAAGAGTCAAGGTTCATCATTTATATTTACCATTAGTATAGTTTTAATCAAAATAAGTAATAATGTAGTTGCACTTAAACATAATCGAGCATATATGACTAGAAGTGCACAATTTAGATTTATCCATTACGATACAATGAGAAACAATTCCAAATAATAGAAATTAAACTAGACTAAGAAATGCAAATAATTTAGGGGTAAGGAATGATAACACCTATTTGTTGTTCTAATAACACCTATTTGTTGTTCTAAAAATTTATGCCAATAGATAAACTATGTAGAATGTGTGCAACTTGATCCTCAAATATGGAAAATTTGTAATGCTCTAGGATAGACTAGACTTGTACCTATGTTCATACTATAAGGATAAACTTATGTGATTATAAATATATAATTGTAGCCAGGTTTTTTTAATAATGGTTTCATAGTTTGGTTTTTCTATCACATGTGCATTTTATCCTTCATGTTTCTTTTATATCTTCATTTTAAAAATATGTCAAGAAAAATATTAAAATTAGAAGGATCTTCTCCTTGACCTAGTTTGATACTCCAAAAAAAATAGTTATGGATTTTGAAAAATTTTGTAGTAGTATTGAAAACTATGCATCTCAAATGCATGGAATCAGATCTCCACGTAGTCCTATGAGTGTCTAGATCTAATAGCTCAAGTGATAGTTTTTGAGCATCCTCTCCCTTATAAGGCATGATATAGATACATGTATTTTAATATCCTACTTTCCCACTATGGAAATGTAGAGAGACCAATATAGAATTACAATATTTAAAATGCATGAGATTCAATGAAACTTGATATGACAAATGTTTGACTCTAGGTTTGGCCTTGTATGTGACTTGGCTCTTGATATTGAAATATATTTTATATTTTTATTTTAAATCCCTTCTTAAATTATAAATGTTTTGGTTAGACCTTGTATATGTAGGCTTACCTAATATAACTGCATTCTTGTTGATTATGGTAATGTATAAAAACAAGATTAAAGGTGCAATATTCATGAAAATAGGTGAAAAAACTACAAAACTAAAAGGGAAACCCCATATAGTGTATGAGTTTATCCAACAAGGACCCATATAGTGAACATGTTTTATGAGAAGATGATTCTAGCTCTATTTTTAAGGTAGGGCTAGGAGATAAGTGATAAATAGTCTAATTAGATTAATGGATACCTTTTTAATAAGTGTTGAGGTGATTTTAGGTTCAACAAATCAAGTGTAAACCTATTTTGGGGTCAGAATAGTCCTAAGAACATGTTAAAATGTAAAAGATTTCTAAATAAAATAAATTGGGAATAATATACCTAGAATAAGGGCCTTGTTTTAAATTTATTTGTCTACCCTAAATAATCAAATTGAGATTAACCACAAATAATAAAGAAGAAAGAAGTTAAAATAAAAAATTACTCGATTTCAAGACTTTTGTAACATCAAAATTTTAGGAGATTCATTCAATCTCATATCATTGTCACCTCTATGTAATTTTAAGGGGGTTATTATTTAAAGGTTATTTGTTTAAAATAAGAAATATATTAAATTTATAAACATTTAATAAATAACAAAAAAAGATAAAATTAAAAAAAAAATGATTTTTTTAAGAAAATACAAATTTGTAATATCGTCATGAAAAAAGATACACACTAAATAAATAAAGTAAAATATTAAAATGGAAATGTGGGAGATTTTTTTATTAGGGTAAATGAAGGGTTTTGATAGGGACCCAAAAAATAAATGTTAGGGATTTAGTTTTTAAAACCTAGGTATGTATGTTGAAAAAATGTAGATATAGATTTTGATAATGTAATAGGTTGATGAATATTGTTGGACCATGCTTCATATTACCCTATAAATATCATTTAAGATATACCACTTCTACCCCCGACTTCCCCCCTCCCTTATTATCTCATTTATAATTGTTCCCATTTATAAATTAGTAACCTTATTAATGTATTATACATATTTGGTGATGCTTTGATCAACTCTCAGTTTAATTATTTGAGAATAATAATAAATAAAATATATTATTTATCTTAAATGCTAGTTAGTTATAAATTTGTTTTAAGAAGATGTTTAGTGCATGAACTTGTTTAAGATAGATGTAGAGGGTATAAGTTGGTTAAATAGGTTATAATGGAATTTAATGCTTTGTAGGAATCCCATGTGAGTGTATATACCTTACTTTTTTTTATTAATGATGATTTCTCGTACAAGATTCATCAATGCTTCAATTTCCCTGAGTGTACCTACTAAAGGGTACTCTAGGATCAGGGTGGGTTATTTCATGGTGTTTTGTGAGAGTTTCCCTAATGATCATATACTATTATTGCCTCCTTATTTCATGCCATGTTATCAAATTATTTTTCATATGATATTTTTTATCCATCCTTTCAAATACTCATCTTCCTATATGCATATTTATCCTTAATATCATTGGTGTGGTCGATGACATTCCACAATTTTACTCCCTTTGTTGATGCCATCAATTAGGTAGATGGAATTAATGTTTGATGGACACTTTTCTACATCATCATCATTGGCTAAGTTTGTGTTATGTATTTTTTTGGTTTTTAATTATATTTATATGGTTCCCCTTGATAAATTAATCCAATATGTTATACTCTCACACACAAATCAACATCAATAAAAAGAAGAGGAATTAGGGATACCAAACTTACACTTGAGAAAAACTTGATTGCATAAGGTATTTGAAGATATGAAGAAAAAAATTTGAACCAAAAATATACACCTAGTATTTAGAGTTTCCATTTTAATGATACATAGGTCTTTTTCTTTCCATTTTTAGCTTCAAAAATTTCCAATTAAACTAAGTGGGACATTGATTCTCTCTAGTAGCACCAATTGAGCCAAGGGGGCATTGATGTGTGAAACATTCAACCTGAGGTGAGTATTCCCAAGCCTATACTCTTCATTTATTACTTTGGTGGATATAATATATCAATATGTTTTTATATTTCATGCTGAGATTATCTTATGACTATTAATATATTATCATATTTTCATGATTTGTTCTTAAATTTATGCCTCATGTTTAAAATCTAATGACACCCTCACAACCCTTAAATTAGAGACATCATGGTTATTGATTGATGTTATTTTATTTCTTTTTATTAATGTATTTCACACCTCTTGGTTACTATATAGTGTATGTTACCTTGGATCTAGTTAGGTCTATGCATGCCCCTTACATGTATATATTCCCTTATTAGATCCATTACTGATATACGAGGATTATAATAGTGACCAAATTATATGGTCTCAAATTTTCCCTAAACTATATACATAGGGAAGAGATCATCAATATCTTTCCAATGCATTTTATGGTTTGAAAAATGGACTTCGTATACAAAAGTTATGGCCTGTTGAAGTTTTTAGGCAACAAGGAAAAAAATTGTATGTACAGTGACTAGACATGCATGTGGTCCAATAGATCATTGAAATGTGGACCAATTAAATCCTCACATTTATATTTTCCAAAATATCTCCAAGATTTTGGATAAATCCCACTTCTTAAGGCTTGAGAAATGGGATTAACTCCATGAATATCTCTTTCGCCACAAATGTGGGATATTTCCCATATAAATTGGGATATCTCCCATAGAAATGCATGGGAATTTATCTAAAGAGTAAGATATCAAGGGTGGTTTAACTTTCCATACCCCTTTTTGGGAGACAAGGCTAAGAAGCTTAAATAAAGGTGTGTACATGGGGATGGATAATGAAGAAATCCATAATTGGTGGGTTTTGAAAAACTATATAAACCCATGAACCCCCTTTGTAAACTCATTCCATTAGAATTCCAAGAGAACTCCAAGCTCTCATTGTAAGTATTTGAGTAGCAAGTTATCACTTGCATTGCATTCTTAGACTACAGAAGCTCTTATTATCTATTATTCTTAGGGTGTTAATAAGCCAAGTATTGTAATAATAACTCTATTGGAGGAGTTAGCCCTACTTGGAGACCACGGAGGAGGATAATTTTATGGAGCCAATGATTGATGCCTATTTTTACTTAGATATATATAGAGGCTCTTGGAGGTCGTGTAATAAAGGAAAAGTCAATAGGAAGGTTTGAAATAAGGAAGCCATGCCAAAACATTGTGCAAGCCTTCCAAGACTAGTATGGGTCTCTATAGGACCGATTGGCACTTGAGTTTGTGACAAATTCACTATAGATTTTTAAGTTTAAAATTTGTACTTGAAAATGGATTTTTATAATGAATCAGTTCATCATTTAAAGAACTCGGAGATGTAGGCATATGCCAAACTCTGTTATCAACTTGTGTGCAATGTTTATTATTACTTGCATTGCATTATTTTTAGTTGATTATATTTCTAGAGTTGAATTTTGGCATTAAAACTAATCCACCTATAAGGATCTGATAAATAAAAATTTTAGAGTAGGAATTCTACTTGTTTATGAATCATTTTGGTATCAGAGCAGTTCAAATGTAGAATTTGCTTCTAATTATGTATCCTATTGATATCAATTTCAATTACTTTTAGACATTTTGGACTTGTTTAATCTTATAGTACAATGTGAAATTATTGGAGATACAGGTTTTTTGTAGGAGCAAGAAACCATAGGAAAAGATTTTAAGCATAAAAGGCTTGAAGAGCTCAAAGCATTCAATCAGTAGATCTAAGATGAGAATATTTTCCTGAGATCTAAGTTTCACTCCTTCGAAGAGGAGGTCAAATGCTTGAAAGTTGATTTTTAAACCAAGGATCAGCTCTTATCATAGTCATGAAAAAAAGGATTTACCTTCTACCACAAATGCAGAGACCATGATAGATGATTGCACTATAAGTTCACCATGTATCACTTCCTCCCAGTTAGTTTTTGGTGATTTTGAGAAACACACTAGAGGTATTGACTTTAAACTATTGTTTAAAATGGGTCTTGATGGAATAAGTCTTGTTAAGAATAGCCAAGGTATTGCTAACCCAATATAGGTTGAGTATTGTCCTCATTTTAAAGGTTTAGGTTATGCTAGTGAGTGAATGGAAATTAGAGAGAGTTCCAAATCCACTGAAGGAAGACAAGATTTCAATAGCCAAGCTCTTATGCCACTAGTACAATAGAATTCCTCTGTACAGAGGGAAAATTCAGCATAGAATGATGATGAAAGGTGTAAACAAACAACCAGAAGAGGTAATTAAATTCCACCTCCTTGTTCTTACACTTAGCATAGCACTAGACAAAATTGTGTAAATTATGAAACTTTTAATCCTCTCTTTTAGTATAAAAAATATGGCTATGATATATATAAAATGTGGAATGCTTTCCCATGTACTTTTTATGGGTTAAGTTACCATTATGTTACCAATTGTTGGAAGAGAAGGTCATTATTGAAGAAGTTGATGCCTTTCATCAGAAACAAGGTAGGTTCTAAAGAACAATCTCATCATTTAAAGGTGAGAAATGGCAAATGTGATTCCTCATCCAAGAAGGAGGCCAAGAGGAATATTTTTTCTCATTTTCATGTGAATGGGCATTAGGTTGAGCAGTGTTGGAGACTTCATCCATTTCAAAACAATAAGACAAAGATGGAATATAGATCTATTGCAAAGGTAAATAAAGTCCTTAATCTATAACTAGTTGATGAGTCAACCCAAGTATTTACTGAGGAAATAAAACCACCTAAATGGGATAATCTGATAAAATGGGTTGGTAAGAAGTTCTTTAGTTTTATGTATGCATAGTTAGAATTGTAGATTAGCATGAAAATTTTTCAAATCATCTTTGGGATTTTTGATGATTGATGAAAGGAAAATTATCCAATGTTTAAGCTTTGAATATTTTTGGACTAACCATATGAGGATAATCTTGTGATAGGTTTATCAGGCTTGGTTTTTCTCACATTTTAATCTTCTCTATTATGAAGTTAATAGTAGTATACACAGGTTTTTTGGGACATGTTTAGTGTACCTACTTGATACTTCCAATTGAAGTATTTGTTGTTATGAAATTGCATCTGATGATAGAGTATGTAGGATACAGTTCAAGACCCATACATGGGCAACATTTTGTCTATAGTTATACCAAGTGATATTTTACAATTATAGGTAGTTCACTATTTTAGAAATATAATCAATGGTACAGACAAATTTTGATATCCCCATGGTATACAAGATAGATTATTCATTGGCAGATCACCGAATCACTCAGACACTTGTCTCTTTGACATTGATATGTCTTTTTAAAATTGATCATTTTGTGTGATATTGTGCTTATAATGAATTGATGACTTTCCATAGAAAAGAAATAGCATAGCCTACTCATATTAGAATAGTAATATCATAATCCCACCTATCCAAAGAATATTCCATCAAAAGGGAACATCCATTAGATTGGATCATTGAGAATCATGCATGAGTATCCCAACACAAGATATTTAGAGTAGAACAACGGTAGACATGTCGATAGACATCATTAGCATGCCCATGAGTCGAAGTGTACTTCTAAGAAGGAAACAAAGTGGAATCAATATGAAAGGTGATTCCATGGTGAGTAGCACTCAATTAAATCACTATTGTTTATGGATGTATATGACCATCCATTTTTGAAGTGTGTTCTTTTGATGTATATATATAATCATTATATGCACATTTGTAAAAGACCTAAATTAGGAAATGTTTGTAATGATTACAACATTTATAAAACTTGTATGTTGAATATAAGACCCTAAAAAGGGCAATGTCTATAACACATGTGTGTTTTATATAACACCCTAAGAAAGGCAATACATCAGTTGCATGTAAGACCCCAAGAAGGGAAAAAATATAAAAGTGATGACCTGTTATAACATCACTTAACATGCAACATAGTTTTCTATCCTTGAGTTAATATTGAATAACAAGGATATTATAAAAATTAACCTCTAGAGGATAAATTCATCTAGTACAAGAACAAATAGAAACTATAAGGGTGAAGAAGTGATACATTCACTTATTTCTAAGAAGAATTAGACTTTTGGTGGACCAAAAGTTATTCAGTGGGGAGGTGTGATCTGGGAATATTTATAATACTAACCAACTTATATGGTCTCAAATTTTCCCTAAATTATCTACACAGGGAAGAACTCGTCAAGATCTTTCCAATGCATTTTATGGTTTGAAAAATGGAGTCCGTATGCAGACTTTATGGCCTATTAAATTTTCTAGGCAATAGGGGAAAAATGTGCAGGTACAATGATTGGACATACACATGTTCCAATATATTCTTGACATGTGGACCAATTGAATACTCATATTTTTATTTTCCACAATAGATCCAAAATATTCTCCAAGATTTTAGGCAAATCCCACTTCTTAAGCTTGAGAAATGAAATTAACTCCATGAATATCTCGTTCCCCATAAATGTGGGATATTTCCCATAGAAATTGGGATATTTCCCATAGAAATGCATGGGAGATTTATCCAAATATCAAGATATGAAGGGTGGTTCAACTTTCCATGCCCCATTTTGGGATATAAGGCTAATAAGCTTAAATAGAGGCTTATACATGGGGATGGATAACAAAGAAATCCATAATTGGTGGGTTTTGAAAAACTATATAAACCAATGAACCTCATTTATAAACTCATTCCAAGAGAATTCCAAGAGCACTCCAAGCTCTCATTTCAAGTATTTGAGAAGCAATCTCTCACTTGCATTGCATTCTTAGACTACAGAAGCTCTGATTCTCTATTATTTAGAGGGTGTTATTAAGCCAAGTATTATAATAATAAATATATTGGAGGAGTTAACACTACTTGGAGGCCATGAAGGAGTATCATTTTATGGATTCAATGACTGATGCCTATTATGACATAGCTCTATGTAGAGTCTCTTGGAGGCCATATAGTAAATGAGAAGTTAATAGGAAGTTGTGAAATAGGGAGCTCATGCCAGAACATTGTGCAAGCCTTCCAAAACTAGTTTGGATCTCTACAAGATTGATTAGCACTTGAGTTCATGATGGATTCATTATAGTTTTATAAGTTTAAAATTTTTACTTGCAAATAGATTTTTATAAAGAATAAATTCATTATTTAGAGAACCCAGACATGTAGGCATATGCCAAACTCCGTTATCAAATTGTGTGCAGTGTTCATTATTACTTGAATTGCATTCTTTTCAATTGATTATATTTTTTGGAGTTGAATTTTGTCATTAAAACTAATCTTCCTATAAGGATCCAATAATTAAAATTTTCAAATTAGGAAATCTACTTGTTTACGGATCAATTACAACCTCATTTGCACACAACTCTTGTTCATAACTCTACACTTATTTTTAGAATGACATATTATATGTGTGTTGGATCTTATTAAGTCTTATAAATTAAATTTTATTAGAGGATCCTTATATTATTGAACATTTTTAGATTACATATTTTCTAAGTTACATGATGTGAATCTTACCCCATCATTGTAATGAGTCATTGCCACATTTTCATTTTTCCTTTAGTTTCTTAGCTTCCTCGAATTTCAAACATACCTTATTTTTAAAATTTATTATCTTAATTTATAATCCATAAAGGTTATATTACCAATACCATAATTGAGTACATTAAAAACACTTACGAGAAAATTGACCAAGTTTTATCTTCCTTCTAAGTATTCCCTAGAAAAACTTATTATGTTATGACCATGACTAACACTAAGAACACCTAAGGTGAAAAAACTTATAATTTCCCTCTTTTCCAAGAAAATACTTCTAAAAATTATTGTAGCATGTCCATGATGAACACCAATAAAAATAAGCACATTCATACCAACCCCATGGTTAATACAAGACCTAGACTTAAACATTGTTACCTCACTAATAATATGAATTTGAAGGCAAACAATAAGATTATAATTAGTATTTACCCATAAATGCTCATAATACTAAACGAACATCCTAAACATATAATAAAAATATCAAGAGGAAATCAATACTCTCATTTTTCATCGTTTCTCAAGATTCCTCATAGGTCCAACACCTCTCCAAGATGTGTGGCAAACAAATCCATGACTTGTTCCATTCATTCCTCTTAAACACTTAAAAATATGGATACAAGTGTGGGTGGTGATAATTTTAGTGCCAAAGATTAAAATCATAATGTTACTCCAACATCTAATGTAACATAGGCATCTTAATCCAACCAAAATGAAAGTCAAACATCCTAATCAAACAAAAATGTTTCAATCAATCTTAATCAAATGATTTTGAAAGTATTGGATCAAATGGCCCAAATGTAAGCATATAGTTATGATCAATTCATGTGATTTCAAATAAACTTTTGTAAATTTACAATTGACCTCAATAAATACAATGGGGAATACCAAATAAATTTCTACCTTTTCCACCCTTGAGGATCATCTTATGGACATAATATTTTAATTACTCATTCAAAAAAAAATTCAACGCCTCCAAAATGAATAATTATATCCTAAAATTTCATCCATGGGAATTAGAGGAGGCATGCTAACCATCATTTATATGGATCTATCTTAAGGCATTTGAAAACCTCTATAAATATTGACTCAAATTTAACACTTATATAGCTACCAAACTAATAACAAAAACCATAATCAATGATGCTTTAAAATAGTATTACCAAATAAATACTAGTTATATTGCCAAGTTAGAGTATTAGTTAATGTATTAGTCCAAGAATTATAGTAATATGACTTACTTGAGGATAAATTGGGTGACTTCATCAATTGTAAATAAAAAATAATGAAATAACCCATTATTTCATCAAATGATGGAACTATTTGGTTTATAAATCCAAACATGATATGACCAAATAAAGTTTCTTTACAATTTTTAGAACTGCCTTAGAACTAAATTATAATATAAAGTTAGGTCCTTCTCTTTTAAGACATTAGAAGAAGCCCCTAATTCAGCTAAAATATATGATCATCTCATGAAATAATTTGAGATCATTAACACAAACAAAACACATGAATGCTTATGAGACCTACAAAAAATAGGCATGTTATTTATGATAGTGTTAATGATACATATGATCATAGTTTTGATCTACGAGAACTATCCAATAAATCATACCACTTAATCCTAGAAATGCATATCTCTCTCAATCACTTCTTGGAGGACCTTTTTAACCACATAATCCTTTGAATAATTAAACTCGTCAAATCCTAAGTGTTTATGAATTTATAAATAGAAGTTTTAGGCATCAACAAAAAGACCTTGATCCTTTATGCCCAATACCTTATAAGCATGATTTTTTTTGTTTTCAATCCAATTGGTGTTATTCGCATGAGAAATGAAATTCCATTCACACCTTAGCATATAATTTATTGCTTAGAAATAATGTTTACCATGATTTGATGAAAAGAGAATGCTATAAAGACTTCCTAAATGTTTTTAAACATAATGAAAATTAGAACAAGCATGGATAAATTCACCAAGATAATGCTCACTTAAAATTTTATTTCAATCCCCTTTTAGATCAATCCAAAGAATAACAAAGAAATGGATACATATAATACCAATCTTTTCCCACCTCAAAAATCTCAAAATTTATCTCTAACCACCAACACCATAGAAATTAAGATTACCCCCAATTCCTCAACCCACAAGTAAAACCTATTTCACATGAATGGTATGAAATGCATCATAGATTTTCTTAAATCTCACCTCAACATTCAACACAATCATATGGCCACCTACAAAACTTACACAACTATTTGACAGGTCTATCTTATAGGTTTAATTTTTTTATGTCATTCGCTAGGTCGATGATTTTATAATTATGACTAATCCCTTACAACATCATCAACTAACCCAAAAAGATATTTTATGTTTTTTCTAACATCATCTTACAAGTTGATGACATTGTTTGAGTGTGTTTATGCCATCAACCTAGTCAATAATCTCCTAGATGATGATGTTGTTTGAGTCTTCATATGTCATTAGCTTGGTCAATGACATAAAAAATAAATAAATAAATAATCATATTCAACCACTACCAAGGCTAAATATTAACTCATTCAAAATTATATCCATTAGTTATAGTTAGAACCAACACTATATATATATGAGGAATATGATCCAATTCAAGAAGCCTCTAACATTAAAATATGGATTCCTTTCCTTGAGCTTATGTTTACTTCCCCTAAACAAAAAAATTAAATTAATGAAAAAACATTTTGACATGAATATTCCTCAACAACTTGCTATGGGAAGATAATATCAATTTCATGATTATAATGAGAGTATGATGTAGTAATGTGAAGAGTCATCTATTCAAATTGATAAACACATCAATAAAGATTCATCTCTTAAGTTTCCAATCCAATCCATGTTTCCAAATGAAAAACAATGATGATCAATTTAAGAGAATATATCCCACATTAACAAAGGTTCCAAAACTTGCATTGCATATTTACACTTTATCAAATCTCATAATTATTCAACAAGAAATATTAAGACCGCTCATAGCATGTGCCAAGGAAAAGATTGAAGATAAATACCTCCCATGGGGTACATTTTCATTCCTATCATGATCTTCCTAGAATAATTAGTTTTAATTTCTTGATATTAAACTTTCCCCTATCCTATAACATATTGCTTGGTTTCCTTTGGACTCATCGAATGATATCCATAGCTTCCTCTACATGTCATTGAGTCAAAATACCCTAATTTAGATCTATCTAAAAGTTCTAAGGTGATCCAATCCTTGGAAATTTGAGAAATTTCAAAAATTTACTATGTTTAGAATACATTCCCTTGAAGAGATTTAAAGTATACATTTTCATGAGTATCAACACTTAAATTATCCTATTGTTTATTTTAAAGGTTATAATGGCCACCCTGATCTTGTGGAAAGAGTCCCACCAAACCTTATTAATTATGATGATAGGGATCCCAATGGGATTAACTTAAAATTTAAAAAAACTTCTAATTTCTCTCTTATATCATATATTAATTACCTCATATCTTACGACCGCATTCTTGCAAGATGGAAATTGACAAAATCCTCACATTTCCAAATTTTACAAAGAAATATTTTTATGAATACTTATCATACTAGTGATATCATGTTTGAATCATTCCTCTTTGATCTCACGAATCTATATTAGGATGGTGGTTAAACATTAGACAATCCTTATTTATTTGGATATGCCTAAGAAAAACATGAAAAATTTCTACATTACTAAATTTCCCATTAAAAACATCAGACAAACATATTTCAACAATAATATTAATATGATTCTTTAATCTTTCCTTGACATGCATGATGATGTTTTAATTCATTATGATGATTCTATTGGTGTATTTGATAATTCTAACATCAAATTATTTCCTAGTTTTAGGTATATCACTATAGAGTATATTGTTCCCAATACAATGTTTGATTTATCACGACACCCACTAACACCAAAGTTTTCAATGCGTGATTTAGGGAATCATTATCCAAATCAATTTTACACATTTTTGGTACTATTATTTCTATATACAAGAAAAATGTAGAGGAGAAACCACTATGAGATTATTAAACATACAATAAAGAATCAAAACACACATAATACACAAGATTTCACATGTGAAAAAAATTATTTCAAGTAAAAAACCAAGCACAATAACATTATCAATTATAAAATTAAAAAAAAATCCTATTTAAAATATTATAAAAATTCACAAGTCTATGTAACCTTCATATAGGACTTGAATCTATTCACATTGTACTATATAATTTTATAATACACACACTTAACCATGTGTATTCAACATTTAATACAAGTAATAATTCATAACTAGATTATATATATTCAACATTGATTCAACCAAATCAATAACTATTCTAGGAAATTGAAAATGTCAAAATCATATTACTTAAAGGAACCTTGTTATATTTGGCACCTACTTTATAATGTCTATGCAACATGGAAAATTTTAGTCACACATGATATTGACCAAACTGATCATTGTGTAATGTTCCTCAATAGGTCCATGTCAGAGCACCACCAATACATTGCTCTCACATATATAGTATGATAAATAGAGTATAAAATTGTATCATAATTCCTTAAGTTGACCTCCAATGACTAACATGCTATACAAATCCTCACAACACCTGACTGTGACTTAAAAAGTGCACTCAACTTTGAAAACTTCCATAGTGAAATAATACTACACATAGAACCATATTCATCTCTACCCTCATTATTTCACATTAAAAACCTTAGGCAACTCCCATAGATAGTCTTAATGTAAACTTGTGAAACTATCCTTTCCCACATAATCAACCCACATGATATCCTATGTAACAAATTATTGCATAAACAATTTACAAAATAATGCATAGATCCATGTAAAATTGAAAAATTTAAAAAAAATTCCCACTTTTTGGACACTTTTCATAATGTAACATTCATCATTACCTTAACAACTTTGAACATCCATTCCCATTTCTTTCTTTCACCAATAGAAATTATTAGTACTGAGTGCCCATTAGTTAGTCTAAAACATTTTTATCCATGTCCACCCTCTCCATATGTATCTTTATCTCTTCTATCATTTCCATAAAAAAATGATATCACACATCAATATGCCTCATTTGAGAATGTTACCCAAGGTTATTTTCTAGATATATTTCACTTTGAATATCACAAGATATTATTCATTTTGTTTTATTAAACCCAATAGTAGAACATAGATTTTGAATCTAAACTACTTCCTTACTTGTATGAGTAAATGTTATATAATCTTGTGTATGCAGAGTTTGTGGTGGCTATCATTTATATTTATTGACTTATACTCATCAAAAATATATCTCCGTCAAATAATTTGAACACATGAACTGTTAGACATACTAAAATTAGGAAGTTCTACCTAATTGGAAACCACAAAGCCCCATATATTTAATTTATTTCTTGCACCAGATTTAACCTAATAGAAATTTTCAATTCAAAAGTCCCATGTAGATACCCAAATATCATATTCACCACTATATAATGTTCCTTACTTATATTGGACATGAATATGCTCACTACTCGTGACATGAATATGCTCACTAATCCCACTAAATGAAAAATATTAAGTCTTATGTAGATAATTTCATACATCAAGATTCCCACTGAACTCACATATTAAACATGAACCATGTGCTCTAATTCCTCTTGTGTCTTGGAGATTTCACAATACATATTTTCTAAAAAACTAGAAAAGGTGTGCACATAGTTTTGATATCCTACATCCTAAATCATTCTTATACCATATCAACTTACTTCCTATTGTATATCTATAACTTCATATACACAAGATCTCATTTTATTTCCATTTCAGAGATGAACTTTACGTCACCAATATATTTTTTGATCCATGCATAGATTTGATACTTTATATACTTAATCATGACATTGTCATTTTCAATCAACACCATGTCATCCCCATAGAGGAATGTGATGATATAGTTATCACCCTACTCCTTGTAGTAAACACAAGGATCATATTTGCTACATAAAATCCCAAGTCCAACTAGATAACTATCAAACTTATGATTCCACATCCTAGTTGATTGTTTTAATCCATATAAGCACTTATTTAGTCTACATACAAAATCCTCATTTCCTTTCACCTTAATTTGTTTTGGTTGCAACATGTAAATATATTATTCAATCTATCCATGTATAAACACTATCTTAACATCCATATAATCTATCTTAAGATCAAATTCAAGAAAATAACTAAAATGAATCTAATAGAAGTTAAGTTTTCAATAGGAGAAAAGGTCTCACCAAAGTCATTTCTCTCTACTCATGATAATCTCTTTGATACTAGGTGAGCTTTATAATTAGCTAGTTTCCCTTGTGTGTTTTTACTCTTTTTGAAAACCCACTTTCATCCTACATGTTTTGATCAAGGAGGAAGCTTTATCAATTCCAAAGTCTCATTATTTTACAAAGACTTTATTTCCCCCTTCATGGATTTATTCCAAGACTTTCTCTTTGTGAAACTAATAACTTCCTTTATCATCTCCGATTATTTACCTTTATTCATAAATAATAGGAATGTAAAAAAAAATACGATGGTATATACATTTTAGGAATTTTGTGCACCTATTTTTATCTCCTCAAAGTAGGACTCGTATACTCTTCCTCTTCTTGTGACTATTTAAAATCTCCATCCATTACATCATACTTAGATAGGCTATTCAACCTCTACTTCAACATCAATTTTTTATGTTTCTTCCTTTGTTTTCTTCTTTGGTTCTTCTTGCACAACAACATTGGTAACCTACCTGAAGACTAAATTCTAGCTATACATCACCTTAGTTTTCTTGGGATTGAAAATTGTGTATCCTTTGAAACCATTACCATATCCAATTAATATGGAATTTGGATACTTAAAGTTAATTTTTGGATCTCTTCTCCTATGGAATATGGGAATAAGATTCACAACCAAAGATTCATAAATTTTGTAAGCATTTATTCTTACTAATCCATGCTTCTTGAGTAGTCTTTTTAACTAGTGCTGATTTGGGCAATATATTGACAAGGTAACAAGAAATAACCACTGATTTAGCCAAAAAAATATGTTTCAAGTGCATTTCCTTTAATATACATTTGGCCTTGTCCATCAATGCCATGTTCATCCACTATGTTTCTCTATTATAATAAGTTGTGTATGTATTTATATTTTAAATTTGAATACCACTTTACCTTCATAATTAATTTAACTCATTAGGTAATATTCACCCCCATTATCTTTGAAATACTCCTCTCCATTTGGTTCTCCACAAGGGATTTGAACTCCTTCAATTTCTTAATAACTTAATAATTTTTCTAGATGAAGTATATATAGGTCTTATGAGAGTAGTCATTTATGGAGGACACATAGGAGATAGACTTGTTAAATGATGAGACATCTACTGATCTAAAAACATCACTATATATCACATGCAAAATTCTAATTATTCACATAAAATTTGGGGGGTATTTTGCTTGAATCCACTTGACATAGACATACAAATTCAAGGTACATTTGTCCATCCCTTTCACCATATCTTTAGTCTACATCATGTACATGACTTTTTCATCATCAAAATTAATACACACATTCCTGAATTAACTTTGGAATTATGAAAAATAAATATATTACATACATTGGTTATTACATTTACATCAATTCCAAACAAATTAATTATGAGTGTGCCCATTTCCAACACCATGGTTACACACACCATATTTCACTCATATATACTAAATAATACCTAGACATTGGCATCATTAACTTTACTCACATAGATTAGACAACTTGCAAGGGTAGGAATGTGTAAAAACACTAGGCATAATATTGATCCTCCCATATCTAAAATTTAACTTCACTCTTCCTCTACCTAAAATCTTGTATGTCAAGTTATATCTTAAAATAACATCACCATTATTATATACTTCATATTCAAAAAACCATCCACTTATAAGGATTCATATGATATGTGCACCTAAATGAATTAACCACACATCATTACATGCATGAAAAATTGAGTTTTATAGATATACATATCCATCTCCATCACTGGAGACATTTTCACCTAAAGATTACATTGCATCTGGTGGCTTGGCCTTTTCCATATTTATTTCTCTATAGTCCTTGAAATCCCCTAAATTTTCACAGTTCTAGCACTTATTCAAGGCTATGTCTAGATTTTTATATATACCTATAGACTTCAAGCATATGCATGCCTCATTATTATGAGTGATATCACACAAAAAAGACATCTTTTTTGTGATAGCTTTACATATACATGTGCTTCATCTCCTCTAATAACAATATTTATAAATATATATTCCACTTTTATGTTTGATGTAGCAATAGTGATATCTATCATTAGATTATCCCACAAGTTTATAAAAGAGCATAAAAATGTGATACATTTTTCTTCTTCATCCATTTTGACATCCTTAGATGACAAATAACTTAACACAATGTTGAAGGATTCTAGGTGCTTTACAAATGAGTCATCATCATTCATTCATAATGGATACACCATATTTCATGTTAATAATTTATTTACCAATGAATTTTCTTGATATAGCATTCCTAATTTATCCCAAAAATGGTTTATATTATTTTCATCCAAAATATTTAGTAGCATTTAATCTAACAACATAACTTGATGGAGCTTCTATATTTTCTGTCAAAAATTTCCCATTCTTTTGGTTTCATTCACATGTATGGTGCATCTACAAAAAAAACCCACTAATATTTATCTACCTAGAGATATTCCATTTTGAGTTTCCATTACTTAAAATTTTGCCAATTGAATTTTCCAATGTCTATTATTGTGTTTATAGTCATTTTACTTGTACAAGATTCTTATATGCTTAAATTCCAGCCAATAAAACTATTATCATAGGTTATCCCAGCTTTTATAAAGCTAGAATCACACTCTAATACCAAATATTTTTAATATGCCTTCCAAAAGCAAGAAAAATGCAAATGATACAACCGCTAAGATAATATTAAACATGTAAGGAAGAATAGAAACATATAGAATATTCAATATTTGACATGGAAAATATTTTTTAGGTAAAATACCTTAAAAAGTAACATTATTGATTATACAATTTTAAAAATACTATTTATAACAATAAAACAAGTTGCAAGGTTATTTATCCTTCATATAATACTTTTCACACTGTATTGTGTGATTTTACAATGCTCACACTTAACCGTGTGTATTAAAAAATGAATACATGTCAAAGTGAAAACACCAGACCATTTATATCCAAAATTGATCCAACCAGCTCATGAATTATTTCATAAACCTATAAATTATTGAAATAATATCCTTAGAATAATTGTACCTATATTCAAAACCCCCTTTGTAACATTTTCATGATAGTGTAATTTACAATAACACTTGCAATTAACCAATTGATAATTGTGTAATAATCATCAACAACTTTGTGTTTGAGTTCCAACAAGACATTGCTTGCACACATCCAATATTAAAGATACACCTAATAAGTTTATCAAAACACATTATTTTACATTTTTCATAACTCTTTGCAACACATTACTGTAACTCAAAGACTATTATCTACTTAAAAACCTTTATTATTGAAATTATACTACATAGATAACCATACACACCTATACCATCATTACCACACACTAAAAACCTTAAAAAAATCCATATAAAGTATCCATGAAATCCTACACAATCATCTAGACTTGAAAAAATAACTTGCATAACATCTTATATAACTAGTGCTTGTGCATACACATTACACAACACTAAAATTTCACATAATTACCTTGTGTTGATCAATAAAAGTTGAAACATTTTCAAACACATATGGAAAAGGCTTATGGGAATTTATTTGATAAATATCAAGCACATAAGATAAATTTAAAGAAAAAAAATTTGCAAGAACAAGCTCTTATGGTGGATAGCTAACAGTCATGTTCACCTTCCCCACCTAGGTGTTATAATGATTTTTATGGTACTAGTACTCACTTTACATTAGATTTTCAAAACTATAAAAACTAGGTAGAGATGCTTAATAACTAGTAACCACATTCATCTCCTCAATTGAATAGTAAGTCTCTAAAGGAGACTACCATGTACATCCTGAATAAAAGTGAACACTCTTATATTTCGCATGAATTCTCTTCCCACTCAACTAATGCATGTATATTCTTAAAAAACATAATAATAGTTTTTAGAGGTAAAAGTAGAAGGCTCCCATAAATAAGTCACAAAATTTTGACATGATAGGGGAACAACCTCCCTTATAACTGGAATACCCTCTATAGTTATATGATATTACTCGTGTATTTTTTCAACATTTAGAGGATCAATATCCTCCCAATTATACCGCACCTAATTTATCTATTGATGGTATTCACAAGGCCTTCCTTGTGTGGACATCAAAGGGAGTGGAAGAGACCATGGTTAAATCACATTACCAATTATACCAAGAGATTTATGATGTGTGTAATGATATTATAAAATATTTATTAGTTATCATATATTATATCTCATATCTGATCATTTTCTAAATATTATATTACTCTATTTAAACTCTTTTCATTACTCATTATTTAATTTTCATGTATCATGTAACTTACTTGAAATTAATATAATTTTCATGTATAATCCCTATTGGGTTTATGCGACCATTACATTATTTATGATCCTTTAGTAATTTAAGTTTATTACATTTGCTCCCCTATTGGGTTTATCTGGCCATTATTTAATTTATTATAATTTGGTAATTTTATTTTTTTTACCTTTACTATTGGGTTTATACAACATTATTAACCTAATGGTTACCTTGGTTATTTAGTTTCCATGGTTTCCCCTCTAGGGTTTACCTCTCACTTATATCTCTACCCACTTGGGTTTTAATTATGTTATTGATCATGTTAGAACTATCATAAGTTTAAATTATCCATAAAGTGACATTACTACCCCTCCCATTATATCATCATCTCCACTCTTGGGAGTACCTCCATTATCATCACTTATTATTTTATTTTATTCACATTCATATGCACTTAAAAATCATTGTATTACTATTTTTCTTAATCAAAACTTCCCCTCATGTGGTCAACTACTAGCATACCCTCATTATATCACCTTACATTTTAGGCATCTCAAAGTCCTCATATTTGAATTTCCTATATTTTACTTGAGGCACTCTTAGGTTGAAGATAATAGCACACTTTATTATAAAGTGTAGTTATAGGAGTATTTAAGATTTTTGGTTTATATGTTCTCTTATTTAATAACTAGGTATAAGCTCTCTTATGTTAGTCATCATAAAAATTTACTTTTATCCTTATGAATATGTATGGAGGATTAAAATTAGAAAAAAATAAAAATAAATACATAATTTCATAACAAATATATCAATGGAAAATTCAAAATGAAAAAAATAAATATCAAATGTCAACTCGTTAAAAGATGTGATCAAATCATTGACATGCCATGTAAACCAATTAAAGCTTAAACTCTAAAATCAACATCATATTAGGGTTGGAGGTCTATTAAAGTATGTTAACTTAATATATTATGATATGAGGCCTCATATATATCATGAATGTCACCTGCATTCTCACGTAAGTACTCGATCTACACATTTAATTGACGGCTCCATTTGGGGTTTAGAAGAATGGGAAACACAACTTGGGAACTTTACATTTATTTGTACAACCTTCATGGGATGATATATATAGTTCACTAGTTATTTAAATATTCATTCTTGTTAGGTGAGGTTCCTATGCCATTGATGTTGAAAACTCTCAGTCTTACCCACTTAATTAGCATGTCTCATCTCTGCTAAGGATTTTTCACATCATTTTTGTGTCACCTTTCTTCCTAATTTTCACATATTTAATTCTTGCTATCCCCTTGATGGATGTCATTACTATTTGACCACATCCCTCTTATCTAATTTCATTTTTCTATATAATTAGTTCAAATTTGAATCCTATATTCTAGCTCTAGCTAAATATTTGTGAATTGTATTGTAAGACCATGGGGAATAAATTGAGCCTTCCTCACAAATATTTCTTCCCTTTTTTTATGCCTCTGGGATTTGGTTTTTTGAGTTGTATGATAATAACTTGGAGAATGCAATTAGACCCTCCTTAAAAATACCAATCACCTTTACATCCACATCATCTTTGTCATGTTAGTTTTATATTAGATGGTTGTGTTCTTATACAAGAAATTCTAATGCAAGCATTGATTTAGTTTTTAATCATTTCTTTGTTTCAAATTTGAAACATATTATGCTACTTTATATTTTTTATCTACTTAAATTTTATTGTTTACAACCTTTCATTGATACACATCTTATGTTTTCCTTATATTATCTTACTGCCTACATTTGATGTTTTTATAAACCTTTTCAATTGTACACATCTCATGTTTGTGCTAAATTATTTTATCTACTCATATTTTACATTTTAAAACCATTTCATTATTACATATTTTTTTTCCCAAATTTATATGTCTACTTACATTAGATGTCATTCTTACCATTTTTTACTTTTTTACTTTCATTCTTTTTACATATACATGAATATATTTGTTAGATAAAAGAATTAAACATATTAGACAACATAACAAAATCATGTTACAATATTATATGTAATCAAAATAAAAATCAAGTATAAAATACTCATTTAGATTAAAAAATATATGAAATAAAATATAATATATATCAAAAATATATATACATTATAGTCCAAAATACATGTACTTCATATATACAATATGTACATCACCTTCCTCCCTATTTGGGCAAGGGGATACATTTTGGTGTGATGCAACATAACTATCCTCTATAAGGGATAAATATAAGGATTTATCTCTCAAATATAATATTTTTGTATGTCCATGATCCATGGCCAAATGTCTCTCTAACTTTTCAATCCATGTTGAATCAACATAATCCTCAAACAAACATACAAATCTGGTAGCCTAGAGTACCACTTTCTATCATAGTAACTCCTACTAAATGTCTATAATTTATAACATAAATGCAAAATCTCCTCCCATAGTTACAAATTAATATGTTTATGTACCTATATCATATCCCAAAATCTTTATTTTTTATGCAACCTCTCCCCTATGAGCCTATATGATCCAATATGCTATCCCATTAATAACATTACTCAATCCTAAATCATCATTGTATCATATTAAGGAGATATGCCATAAAATATATTATGATTTATGGAAAATATTAGTTATTTCAATTTTTAAAATCCAAAAAAATCATATTTTAGACATATATAAGTCAAAATAAATATTCATCTACATCGTTATTATATTTTCTAGTTTGACTATTTATTAGTCTAGATATATAGTGTTATTGCAACCAAATATTATTATACCTTGATGTTTCAGTTCATGGATGACTAATCCATATTGTCACCTACAAATAAACACATCAACTTGTCTCCATCCCTATATCATGCAATAATCCCTCACTTCTGTCTCCCTATCTAAATTTAAAAAGTGATATTCTTAGCCTCTTATAGCATGCATGTCTCTCTATGTATATAAAAATAAAATGTAATAGAGATTGATTCAAGTAGACCTATTCTAGGTCTACTCCTATATGTCTTATGGGTTTATCATTAATGTTTAATGTATTATATATTTATTTGAGGCTTTTTAGCCTTCTTGGTCCTAATATCCTTCAAATGAAACAACTTAGGTTTCTTATTTATATAAACCTTTATTAATATTATTTATAAAAGAATCAAAGAAACTTTACTTTTATTATATCACATCCATATTGAATAAAATTTCACCTTCACTAATATATTATTTCCAATCTTTTCTAAGCATATATGATCAAAGATAACCATGTCACTAATGATCTTTCTTCTTTTCAAGCTTACTTTGTACTTTGACAATGCCTTGATTGTCTTCATGTCTTTGTAGTCTGAGTTTCCATTGTAGCTTATTTAATAAGAATTATTTAACACTATTTCCACATAAAATATATTTAAAATATAATTTCCAAACTTTCCTTAAATTTTCATCTCATTTGACTATGTTAGTTGAAAGATATAACGTATTTGATCTTCTTAAACCTTAGTAAATAGGTTTGTTAACTATAACTTTTTAATTTATCCCCTACAAGACTTATTAATTCATGAAACAAAATCCAAAATATTATAAACAATATAATATATCAATATAATAGGTTTCACAAGTTTTACATGGTTCATTTCTGAGATATAACACTTTTAGTTTCTTAAAACCTAGCTTAGGGTTTCATAGCCAACCTACAAGCTGAGACTTTTATTTTATGTCAATTTAAACCCTATCATTGGTTTTGAAATACTTAAGATTTTTGGAGACTCTATAAATGTTTATCCTTATTTAAAAATCACTTTTAGGACTTGTATCATCCTTAAATGCTTAAAACAATGACTATTTCTTGATTGTTAAAGTCTACGCTATAGACACAATCCTGAGAGTATTCAAAAATAGATAATTTTGGATATGTATTGTATTTTAAATATTATTTATGATTTTAATAATATATTAATATGTTATTTAATCTCTTTTGATTATCCTCTAGACTTAAATCACCCATAAACACATATAAACTTCTTTTTATCTCAGACTATGTTAATTACGCAATATTGTTAGACCTTTGTAACTTCTAAAATCATCATAAAGATATGAAACGAGATCATAAAACAATAAAATAAGTAAATTAATATTTCAAAGAGATATATATTTAATCAATATCATAATTAAAGTCTCATTTTATTCATATATCTTCCATTGATATACACAAACCTTTATCACCTAGGATAGACCATCGACCCCCATTTGCAAAGATTAAAGACCTAGTATTTAACCTTTTATTCATTAATTTTATACATATTAACTTCAAGGTTTGAGATTATAACTTTTTAAATAATTTTAAAATATTTGTTTGGTCTTGTTTTAAGATCAAAGATATCTCAATTGAACTTATCCTCCTTCCTAATGTAGCAAACTAACTTGATCACTATCTTAGGTTTTGACCCTACTTAAGTTAACAAACCTATAATTAGTTAAAGCATAGGAAATACCTATAAAAATGAATTTATACCTTAATATACTCATACAATTATAATCATTCCATTACATTTCCTTGAGGATAAAGAAAACACTTACAAAAGACTAATATAATTTCAAATTTTTAAATATCCCATTTTGGCAAGAAAACCTAAAAAGCCCCTAAATGACCTCTAATGGATAAATAAAGACTAAAAAAGGCTTCTTATTGATGAAAAAAGTTTTATAAGACCTATTAATTCATATATCAAGCATTTTTTAATCCATTACATCAATTTTACATTGATTTTGTTGATGCTCCTGCATCATATTCCTCGACTGGGAAAAATTTGAGCTCTAGCTCAAATGAAGCTCTATTTATTTTTCCTCATTTTCCAATTTATTTTATTATTATGGTTCTCTGTTATTCCTAATATTTTATGTTCATCATCATCTTCATTTGTATCTTCATGTTCTTTTAGTGCCTTATTAGCTTCATTTTTACTCTTATCTTGCTTATCTCCATTTGTAGTCTTAGATCCTCCTTCTTTACATGCTTTATTTCTATCTTCATTTTTTCTTCCTTTCTATATATCTGCACAAACACAACTGAAAACAACTTTTAAGTTATAAAAATAAATTTTATCCATGATTAACTCCATTTTATTCTTATCCATCTCACCATTCTTCATACCTTCCTCTTGACTTCTATGTTTCTCACCATTTTTATTCTTTTCTTTACATACTTATAACCTTAATAACCTCCAAAGAGGATATAATATTCCATCATTAACCTTTTTATCAGCTGTACTAGTTTTATTTTCATCATCAAAACAAACTTTTACCTATTGTTTCAAGACCTTATTCATGGTCTCAGGTTTTTTAATCAGCATTCCTGAAATAAAACAACTGAAATCATGATTAAACATAAAACAAATAAAACATGTTTCCTCTATAAATGCTCTTATCCTTGACATTTTCTCTTCTCTCTTACATTTTTTTTATTCTTATTATGTTTAAAATAATTCTTCTTCTTCTTTCTAGTCCTCTTCTTCTCCCAATGTCTCAAAATATTCCTCTCTTTCATTTGCATACTCATCATCTTCCTCTAAGACCTCATTAAACTATTCTTACTCACTCAACCAATCTTCCTTATCATGCTCTTTTATTTCAAGAAAAGCTAAAAATATTTATATTATCTCTTAATCATGGTTCATTTCCTTTACCACTTATTTCTCATCCATTACCTCATTTATCTTCATGCCCTTATTGGAATTTCACTTTATTAGTTCTTCCTTTATCAAGGAAATTTATCCTTGCCTTATTTTCCTTTCCATAAGTATCTCTTGGGCCACTTCACCTTTCTTCTCATCTTCTATCCATACCATTGGATTTATTTATCTATCATGGTCTCCATCATGAACCTCACCTTCTCAAACATTTTATTTAGCTCATTTATTTCTTCTTCAAAAACTAACTCTTTCATTTTTATGTCTTCCTTCATTTTTTTACAATAAAAACCCAACCACACAACAAGTTTCAAATAAGTAAACAACCATTTCTGATAAGCAAAGAGGAATACTTCAATTCAAAAAATTAATTGAATTATGAGAAATTAAAAAATGTTAAAGATGTTACAATAAGAAAACAAATTGGTCCAAATGAAATGATTCACTTATTTTTAATAGGGGGAACCAAAATAGGAAAAACATATATAAAAAATGTAATATAGCAAGCACTATGTTATTTCCACAATAAAAAGGTTGATAGTGACCCTCTAAAAGTCAAAGCAATTATCATTACATTTACTAGCAAAATTACCTACAACATAAATGTTGCAATTGCTCACTCTATTTTCCAAATGCCATACAAAATGTCAAAAATACTTCCACTGGATTCAAACAATCTAGATATTATCACCAAAAAATATGAGCAACTTCATGTAATGATTATTGATGAGATATATCTAATAGGCAAATATATGATTTACAACATAGACAAAAGACTATGAATTCATGCACACATCGACAAAGCAATTTAAAAACCTAGATGTCATCTTTTGTGTTGATTTCTACAAGATACGACCCATTATGGATAATTGGATATTTAAAGAACCTAAAATTTATACTGAAATAATACCATACACATTTTGTGTTGACAACATCAAATTATTTCAATTACAACAAGTTATGAGGCAACCATATATGGAATTTGCTTCAATTATAAACCTTATAAGAACTAGCAATGCAACAATGACAGACATTGAATACTTGAATTAGCATTTCCACAAAACTCCTCCACTTCACCTGACATTTCCATACCTATTTCATAGAAACATAAATGTCAAAATTCATAACAATAATATGCTTAGTATTTTTTAAGGAGAAACATAAACGATAACTACAATTGACAGTATATAAATTGATAAAATCAAAAAGGACTATACACAAAGTAAGAAAACAATAAATAAAATAAATTTAAAAAAAATATCCTAGTTGAATTGACTGTTGGAAATTACAATAGGCATGATGGCTTAGTGAATAGTGCAGATGGAATTTTCCAATATTACATGAGCATGACTCCTAACATTATATGGATATAATTCCATGATGCCAACATAGGAAAATTATAATGAGAAGCATTGAAATGCTCATACACTACAGAAATTAATAAATCATGGACTCCTATAACAAGAGTTACAAAAAGAGTAAATGCAAACAAGAAAATAATAATGTGAGACCAATTTCTTATATAAATAGCATGAAAAAAACAATCCATAGGTCACAAGGGATAACAATGAATGTTTTATCTTTTGACCCACATGGAATAAACCACCATGGGCTTATTTACACTACACTATCTCGAGTGAAAAGTTTTGACTCATTTCACCTTGTAGAAAGACTAACCAACCAAAACTTCATAGACTTAGATGAAGTGAAAACTAAAATGCAAAGACTTATAAACACTACACAATAGAATTTCTTATATGGTGTCACCCAAAAAACCTCTAATTATTTCAGCATATGTTCTTTGAATACTAGTAGATTACAACGTTACTTAGAAAATATAATACATGATTGCTAGCTCATGGAAGCAATTGTGTTATGCCTACAAGAAACTCAAATAATAACAAGCCCAAATAGCAAATTATTCAATGAGAAATTCAATTGTTTTGCCACAATGAATATTCATGGTATCTTGGCATGTTGTAAGAAATAAACTTCATAGTAAAGTATTCAAACATTTGTAACAAATAACATAGAAATAATCATAATTGACTTAAATTTTTTAAACATGCAAATACGGATATCAAATATCTATTTGGTGCCAAGAGCCTCTCTTGTGGACCTATTAACATTTGTCAAAAAAATTACTTCAACTCTACAAACAAACATGAAAATGGTTATAATTGGTGATTTCAATCTTGACATGATGCAAAATAAAAGTGCCCAATAACATTTGCATCACTTTATGGTAACCCACACTTTATTTCTACTCAAAAATGTATCAACAACAGAGGTAGGTACCATAATAGACCACTTCTTGACAAATATCAATGAAAAAAAAATACAATTGACTTTGTTTCATGCATACTAGACTGATCACAATGCAATTTCAATTTCATTTAACCTTACTAAATAAAACAAATAGCTTATATGAGTACATATTGTCAAGGAAATTCAAAAATGTAATAACAAGATAAACACAACATGTCATTGAAAAAATATTTAAACATGGAGAGAGGATGTTTACATGCATTCCAACACAAAAGCTTACCAAAACAATGCATAATTTATGTTTACTCTCCATGAACTCACAGCTCATGTCGTCAAAGATGGAACAACAAACTAAAGCTAAACATGTAAAAAAATCAAGCCAAAAAAGGGCATGAATCTACAATTTCATTATTTAAGTCATACTCTATTTTTAAACACAAACTACATGTGATTACAATATGCCTTACCATTTTACTTGTGGGGCTTTAGCTACTGAAGAAATTGATGTAAACAAGCAAATGAAAAGGTATGCATTTATAATTTTATTACTTCAGTCGTACTCTCCTATTAAACACAAATTAAATTTACTTTCATTGCACATTGATATTTTAATCATAGGCCTTCAACCATTGAAGAAATTGATGCAAACAAGCAAACAAAAAGGTACGTTGCTTCTATGATTGTATAGCATTGCTTGATTTTGCCCATTCAATTATGAAAAAAATAATATCAGCAAACTCTTCTAACAAAGATAAAAAAAATTAGGGCATTGTACAGAATTCATTATCATTACACATAATTTATAAGATTAAAATACACAATTCTCATTCACTGTTTATCTACAATGTAACATTGCTACTAGATCTTTGTGACATTGTTTATTGGTTTCATACTACCGATGTTTTCTTTAGTTCAAATAGAGTTTATGTTCATTTATATGTGGAATTATTTTGAAAATTACAAGTCTATTTATTTTTCTTTTATATCTTTGTTTCATATGATTTTTTAATGATAATCTTCACTTCAGCAGTTCAACTTGGGTTTTCAACATAGTTTTATTGCTTTTGAATCCTTTTATATTTTTTGATGCAAATTGCTATGTTAGAATTTTCAACATATTTTGGAAAACATAAAATAAATTCAAGAAAATATTGTGATATGTTTTAACTACAATTCATTACATGGATTTTGTGGCAACTAATTCTCAAATGTATAGGTTTATTTGCATTTAATATTATTTGGAAAATTTGTTAAAGATGTGCTCTTCAGTTTTATTTTTACAGTAATTCTTTGTTTGTTAAAGGTCTTATTTTTTAGTGTTTTTGAATACTTTCATGGCTATGTTGTGTACTTTTATTTATCAAGCCACATTTTTATTAAGGGCTACACTAGACTTTTTTTACTTCTTCTTTATAAACCTATCAATTTTTAACTATATTTGATACCTTAAGTATTATTGTAACCAAGAAGAGAAAATTAACACAATAGTTATTTGATGTAGGACTAAAAATTTAGAAACATGCCCCTATAAATTGATGACATAAACAATTATAGAATTGGACAAGCCTTCGAAGCAGACATTCTTGTCATATACAAGATAGTGCTTGATAGGCAGAAGGCAAAAGAGTTGATCATAATTGACATGATAGATGTAAAATTTGAAATGATGATAACTTTAATGTAGTTGATGCATGGATAAAAAACACAAACATATCCTTCTACAATAGAATTCAATATCTATCAAATACTTCTCAATTGTGAAAAAAGTGACTATGACAAAGGTGATTCAGACTTCATACTACTAGAAAATGAGAACACCAAAATAGAACACATTGACCAAGTTTGCTTTTAGCACATGTTCATTATGAAATCCATAATACACTCTCTCTTGAGTAAGACATAGCACTATGCCACTACTACAATAGTAGCCATTTGTATATCTGCATAGAAAATAAGTAACCAGCTCACCATGGACATAATAGATGACAACTCACCAACTGACACAACAAAGGTAAGCAAAAATTCATATACTATAATTATATTATGAAAAACACATTGCATCTTCCCTTCCAAAAATAAATCCTTTTGTGTTCTCCAAATAATAGGTGTATTTATTTCACACACTCATACATGACTAAGAAGACATCAAAAGTAAAATAGAAAGAACGAACAAACTATTTTCCACTTCAAGACCTATCAAAATGGATCCAAACAAAAGACAAAACATGACAGAACACCCAATCCACATTTATCACTTACATCAATTCCAAAATAGCTCTCCAATTCCTACAATCCCTGCTTAACACAATAATTAATGTACACTAAAAATGCACATGCTATAAGTTTGTGTTTAATTAAAGCAAATTCCAATAACAAAACCCACCATTCTCATCCAAGAAGGTGCATGGTAATTTACCATTTATGAAGGCATATTTGACCCCATTCGAACATGTTTGCACAAATTATAATCTCATGGTAGACCGCTTTCATCCTATGCAAGAATCCATAACTCACTGTAATAACTATAATAAATAATGCCCATAATTCTATACGCATCGACTCTCATGCAATATAAAACTAAAGATAATAATAACCTACAATGCATTATAAAATAAAAAGTGTTAGATGAATTATTGCATATACTAAGGATAACAACATATGTAGAGTATTTACAAAACAAATAAAGCATAATCTATCTTCTATTAGAAGTCACCATGCAATACACTTTCAGCTTCAACAAAAATATTATCATTAGGCATATTGTTCCAAAAATAACCAACGAAGGTATCCATTTGCCTAGAAATTTACCGTTTACAAAATATTGAACCATAGGATCATAACATTGATAAATAATTTTTTTTATACAAGTAATACTCACAAGTGAATTGAAAATGTTATATACTTTTTACTGTCTCAACAAAGCAACCATGTAGTCTCAACCCAAACTATAAAATCCCCATCCTTGTAAAATTAAGCACTCTTTATAAATGTCTAATTTAATATTTGCTCTTATCAACTGTGCTCCCAATCAAGATTCAAAGCCTTAGTTCCAATAACACTTTCCTTTCCATGAACACTTTCAGGTTGGCTCAAAGCAATGCTCAAAAGGATATCAATTTCAATAGATTTCAAGAGGAAAGGTTCTTGAGTTCATCTTATCTATAAATAGACAACTTTTTTAGTGAATAAACAATACTCAATATGATTGTTTCCAACTCTACTTCTAAGTTCACAATTTTATCTCAAACTATACAAAAATGTAAATATTCTACGGTTTGTTTAAACAATATATAGCAAACATGTTGACCTTAAATTCCCATGTATTCTATTTTCATTTAATATTATGCATGTCATAGTCTACATTATTCTCCTCCAATTTTCATGTCCAACACATCAACATATGATAGTGGTTAGTTAACGTCCACGACAATGAAAAGGAAAACCTTCAATTTAGTTTTAACATGCATTATAGTTCTACCTTAGATGTAAAGGTTTTTTGGGAATTAAAATTACTCACAATGATAATAAATAAGAAGTTCAAATATATACAAATTCCTTGTTATAGATGAAGATCATGCACCAATATATATCACGGCCCTTCATTCAACTATAGTGAAAGAGGATGAACCCATAATGTAATTCATGGCATACGAAAAAAAAACATGTGTTTTTTGCATTGAGAGAAGAATTTACTTATGCTCAAATTTTCACCCTCATTTAGACATTTATCAGGGGTTGGGGGGCCTTAAATAAATAAAATTCTAGTTGCATTTGTTGCAAGGCTCCTGACATTTAAAATTTTGAATGCTTGTAGGAAGAAATGGATATTTAATTTCCTCTCCAATTGCTAGTAAACAATAAATACTTCCCTCGAATTGTGCTTTATGAATTTTCCCCTAAGCTAAAATTGAACATCATGACATTCACCAATGATTCCACATTTTTTAGACATGTTTCAGGTCATATAATTATATTTTGAACTCTATATACTTCAACTTATTTTTTAAGGGAATTCGCTAGTGCTTCCACATCTCTGTTCTCACCCTTTTCCTATATAACTTGCTACCATGGCATTCCATGAAATGAAATTTGTTTAGAGGAATTTATTTGGAAATATTTAAAGCCTACTCAACATTCCATTATTTTATATTTTATCCTTTCATGACACTTACAACTACAACATCTAACAAAAGATCTCCTTCTGTTATGGTTTGGAGAATGTCCATACCCTTCTCCAAAGCTCTTTTTCTCAAGACAATTACAGAAGTTCTTCATATGTGCTTGCATGTATCCATTCAATTGTAATTACATATTATAACATGCACCCATACAAAACTAAATTGTAATATTTTTGCTTACTCCCACGAGAAGGTACTAAAGCCGCATCACGGGACTTGTTCTTTTAGTTAAAGTTTTATTATATTTAAAAATTTTCATGAATATTATAGTTGTATGTCATAAAATACAAGGTCAAATAGTTTATAAGTCTTAGTTTATGTGAGTTTAAAGAGTTTTAGAGTGTCATAAAGTAATTATATATTAACTTTGTAATATTTAGTCAATATTGTTCAGAGTATTATTTGTGTTAATATGATAGTGATGTGAATTAGTATAAATTTATATTTATTAGGTTATTAAATAAGTTATTCAAGGTATTTTTATTTTGTCATTTTAGGTTTAAATTCGAGTCAAATTATTGTATTATTGTCTCATCAATAAATATTTGTAACTAGATGCATTATCATTTGAAATCGACATCCAAGATATTTTATACTATGAGGAGGAGATGAAATAAAACTAGACATAATTTGGAAACTGTTTAGATTTAAATTATAATCTACTAAGTAAGTAGAAATAAATAGGAGGTTGGAGGATATTTGACATCCTCTCATTAGTTTCTAATAATTAGGCCGCACATAACATTAGTGACAATCACATCTGCCCCAAATTAACTAATATTGAGTGTAGATTCCAATGGCAGTGGTAGTTACATATGTTATTTATGATAGAGTGGCAATGATCATAATAGAGGCTAAAAACAAAGGAAAGGAGGACTTAGTCTTAAAATATTTAAGTTTTTGAATTTTATTTATGCTGTGAAAAATAATGTAATTCTTCCCTTGATGTAAAAATGTAGTGAAAATTCAAATCATAATACTGTAGAAATCAGGATACGTGAATAGGTTTGTTGGTTATCCAGAACCATTAGTATGTGAGTTACACATGTGGAGAATGAATAAGAGTGTGTTCATAACTAGATGACTAAAGAGTTAATCCATGAAATCTATTTGTGCTAGATGTGGAGGATGAATAGATATGTGGATTCATGTTCGTACTTGGGTGGTTGTGTGTCCATCCATGAAAGCCATTTGTAGTCTAATATGACATAAGTCAATTTCATGAATAAGTTCCGTGGCGGTATGTTGAATTACTTGAGTATGGTATTTTTGGTATGTTCACACTAAGGGGGGAATGTTAGGAAATATAATACAACACTAAAATATTTATTTGAGTTATGAAAGATAATATAAGTTGTTTAGGTAGTTTAAACAACTTACATAGAATAATGTTTGTGAAAAATATTATAGAGATTGTTGATACATATTGACTCCTATTTTATAAAATAACAATATAATATTTATATATTATCATGAATAATTAAAGAGGAGTTATTTTATTATGTTTAATTTTACATAAACTCTAACTAAAAAAATAAAAATTAAATGTTTACAAGGGACAATAATTTGTGTGCACATAAAAGCTATTAATAATTCATGTGCACATTATTTTTTAAGAGATATATAACTAGCCATTATGCGAGCCTCTAATATTTACTTAATAGTACACTCCATCCCTCCCTGGAATTGAGTAAGCCATGGCAACCACAGGTTCAGTTTGAAGATGCTTTCTCATTCCCTCCACAAAGAATATGAGATCATTTTGCACATTGACATTGGGGAGTTTGACACTAAGGAGTCTATAAAAAATATTATTGTTGAGTTAGAGGACATTTTTCATGTACTATGGAAAGGGTTTCTCTATTCTATCAATGATAGTAAGTTTTCTCCCCCTCTTTTGGTAGTTAGCTCCCCTTAGTCAAAGGGTGTAACTGATTTACGTGGAGGGCTTCAGTTTGTCAATGGGGTCATCATTTCCTATGATTATATGGTGGATACAAATCTTGGCTTATCTCCCTCTATTCTTCCTCCTCTTATGGTGCCACCTAGTCCTATTTTGGTTCTGCCTCAAGCTTCCTCTACTACTGATGATTTGACTAGGGCCTTTGTTGCATTGGTTCCCACAGGTGCTCAAACTAGTTGTCATGATCCTCCTTTTCTATCTTTCCCTGTCATTACTCCTTTGGCTATAATTCACCCATTGGACTCTTATTTCTATGGCCCTCCTATTCCTATGGATTCTATTTCATATATGGTGGCTGGAGGTTTCAAGTCTCATTGGGTACATGCAAAATGTAAGAATGTACTCAACTCATTTCATCATTGTTCTAATTTTTTTAAAACTTGGATCCCCTCAGGTTCTGACTCTATAAACCCTCATCTGGTAGATGCATCCTGTATTTCTTCTTTGGCCTCAGTTGAGGATCTTCTTCTTGGTGATGTTCAGATTCAAGTCACCTTGTCGATCCCTGAACTAGTTATCCCCAACCCTCCTCTATGGGAGATGAAAGTTGACATAGGTAACACATCCCTAATCAAAAAATACATGGGGTCATTCAATTCTCTTTTAGTTCTCTCATCTTGGACCTTGAAGAAATGGCACTCCATTGGTCATCCTTCCTTCTCCTTGTTACATGCTAGTTTCTTCCTAGTGGAATTTTAGAGCTCAGTAGACCAAGATTTTGTTTGAAACTCTAATAAATGGTTCTTCAACTATTTTGGAATCTTATTTTCCCTTAGAAACCATTCTTCTCATTGAATTTGATTCAACTCAACACTATCCCGATGTGGATTCGAGTCCATTTTCTCACTCTAGTGATGAGGAATCAGTGTTTCATCAAACTCTTGGTGAACAAAGTCAGTACTTTTGTAAATATTGATGTTTCTTCCTATAGCCTCAACTTGGTCCATGTTTGTGCTTTCATTGATCTCTCTAAGATGCTCTCATTTTTATTCAATTTTCTCTCTTCACGGGGATCATGGATTCAACATATCAATTATGAGCCTTTCCTTTCATTATTCCCATTGTTACCTCCTGGGTCATCGCATTATTGGGTGTGATTCCAAACCCCGTCAGTGTCCTCATCATGTCTGGAAGAAGAAAGATGGGGATCTTGACCTAAATCTCAAATGGAATAATCATGATAAGTTTTATATCCCCCCTTTCTCTCACTTGATGGAGTTGATAGGAGTTGTTATAGGACATCCTAAGCCTACTCCCCCTACCCCACTTCCCCCCCCTAGCCCTTTGAGGACCCCCCTTCCTCACCCTAAACCTTCCCATTTGTGGAAGACCCCTTGTAAGAGAATCTAACCCCCCAATCAATCCCTCCTCAAGGGGCCCCTCCTTGGACTTCCCCCTCTGATCCTTCTAAGCTGCATGCAGATGTTAGAATCCATTCAAATAAGAAAAAATATAGATTAGAGGTAGAATTACTAAGGGTAGAAGTGCACTCTTTCATATCCAATGGCTCTCAATGGACCTTGGATGACCTCCTTTCTAAGTGAGGGTGATGGGCAGTATTGACTTGTGGATAAGCCTCTCTAGTAGATGGTTAGTGGGGCTTGGACTTGAGTGATGTGTTTTTTTGTTTCAATTTTTGGGAGTTCTGATGTGTAATTATGGTTTTTTTGTCTCCTCTCTACTTCCCCCCCCCCCCCACTCTTTTTTGGTTGTTTTTGATTCTATCATTCCTTATTTCTTGGTGTCTCTCTTTTGAGAAATGGTGTCCTTTTTGCATTTATCTTTTGTATTCTTTTGGTCTACTGCAAGAGTGGGTCCCCAATTGTGTCCCATACTAGTTCATAGCTCTTGTCAAAAGTGCCTTACCATATCAAATAAGAAATAATTCGTGTGCACATAAAATTTATTAATTAATATAATAAATATTAATTATATTATCAATAAACTTTAATGTTCTTCTAAATCAAGTGAACTAATAAGAATGCTCCTTTCACAAATTTTTTAATCATTTCGATGAGTGACCACATGGTGTGTATGAAAGCCTCCATCCACTTATTTAATCTACACAATTTGCCTTGAAAATTTGTATTTTAAGTACTTACAAACATTTTTAATTACAATATATGGGTTCCATAATAATGTAGCTTTTCTTGGATAAAAAAATTTGTGGTATATTCATAATAGATTGTTTGTATTGGCCACTTGAAATCCACACTCAAATATAAATGGTGAATGATATAAGGCAATAAAAGGTTATTTAGAGGCTCCTATTTGAGATAAAATTAGCAACAATATTCATTGGTGTTTGTGGAAGGTTTATAAGATAGAATGAGATAATAATATTAATGTTTGTGGAAGGTTTATAAGATAAAAATATTAATGTTTGTAGAAAGTTTATAAAGATAAAATAAGATAATAATGTTAATGTTTATGAAAAAGTTATAATTAATTTATGAGAAAATAAAATAATGAATGCAACATCAATAAATTAAAAGAGGAAAAAAAATTTTAAAAAACACATATTTAAGAGAAAATATATGAAAATAAATTATATTCTTTTATGTTTTATAGATCTTATAATATCTAAAACCTATAATGAGGTCACTTCCTACTCAATCCTAAAGAAAAATAAATAGAATTAAAGAAGCAATCCTCACTCTCGATGTGTGATGAGGGCCCACTACACACCATCTAGATGCTATAGGGAGGCTTGTCCTTTTTAAGAGCATCTAGATCTGGGCATTGGATGAACCCCAATTTCCTTTGGTTTCCCAAAAAATATCCTTCAAGTAAAATGCATTGTGGAAGCCAAGTCTCTACCCAAATGTTGATGAAGATCAAACATCTCTTGAAATAAAATAGCCAATCCCTAAAAAATTGTAGAGAATTATATGTATAGATCTCTGAGGAGTTAATCTAATCACCTCGTGATATCATAGTAAGGAAAATATCTAAATATAAAATGATCCTCAGTTTTAAGTTTCATAGTATAATTATGATAAATATGATGTACTTGAGGAATATATGTCTCTCTACAGAGGTGGTGTGAACAAACTCTAATTTGTGCCAATGAAACCCTCAGATTATAGGATTATTGGAGCTTAGTGTACCCTATAATTTTGATGAGCCCATCCTCAAAGTGAATGTATGTACTATAATAATATTGAATCTTTGAAGAAAGAGGTTCGTAAGGCTCTAACCATTTGAATCATAGATAGGATCTATAAATCTCATATATAATACCCTTATTTAACTCCCTTCAAGATAGATTATGTACATCAATTACAAAACAATAAAGAGAAAACCTCTTCATATCAATATCTAAAAAGTCTAACAATGAAAAATCCTTAACATATCAAACACAAGGTCTTCAAGATCTTTGAGGGGTCTTCAAATAACTCCCACTATGGATCCTCTAACCCACTAATAGTTTGTTGATGACACCTTTGTGGTAGGGAAGGCCACAATGGAGGAGGATAAATTCATCAAAAATATTCTCAAGGACTATGCAGAGACTATAGGTTAGTTGATCAATCTAAACAAGAGCTCCATTTATTTCATGAATGTTCTTGAGGGCAAATAAATAAGAATTTGCCAACATTCTAGATTTTCAAATCCAAGTACTTCCTTCATCCTACTTGGGGATGCCCCTCTTTAAGGGAAAGATGGTTAATAGCAATTAAAACCCCTTATTAGACAGGTTCCAACATATATTGGTGGGATGGAAGTGTAGTTTACTCACCCAAGTAGGAAAAATATAGTTGTTAAAAAGCTTCATCCAAAGATTGTCTATCTAGTTTATGTTTGTCTTCAACATTCCAAGCAAAGTGGCAAACATGATTGAGAAAATTCAAAGGATAGTTATGTGGTATGTTTATGAGGTTAAGAACATAAATCCTTTAATTGTGTGGGCTAATGTTTGTCTTACCAAAGACCAAAGGGGTCCATGACTGAGAAAAATAAAAAAATATGAACAAAGCACTTGTAGCTAAGATGGGGTGTAAATTTCTTTCTGAGCATTCCCTTTGTGTTAACACCATCAAAGCTAAATACTTAGAAGGAAGGGATGTTGACCATTTCCTAACCTTGGACTCCCCTCTGAATGGATCATCTTTTTGGAATGCAATGGTTAAAAGAAAGGCCCTGTTGTCCAAGGGGTGCAAATGGAATGTAGAAGATGGTAATATCAACTCATTATGGGATGACTCATGGCTCTTTGATCATCTGTTAAGCTTTAAGGATCCATGTAGCAGATTAAATTAGGGATTTAATAGGTCTATAGGGAAAAATTACAGGACTATAGGGAAGAAACAAAAGTGGGAAAATATTAACTTTGGAAACAGATGACCTAAGTGTCATCCAACACGTTTAATATCTCAATCAGAAGCTAGTTACTACCCACATAAGTCAATTTTTGAAAAGGATAAGATTATGTGGTATGTTGAGGAAGACAAAGTTTATTCAGTGAATTCAAGTTAACTATTAGACCTTGAGCTAGGGGATAATGCTTTCCATTGGAAATCCCTATGGGAGAAGGAACTTACCCCAAAAGTGAATATGTTTTACTAGTTGGTGGCACAAAATAAGATCCTTACAATTGATAATATGATAAAAAGAGGCCTGTCAATTCTTAATCAGTGTGTTATGTGTGAGAATAAGGAAGAATCAGTTAGTCATTTATTTCTTGAACATCCCTTTGTTGTTAAATTGATGGATGTGATTTTGTCTCTTTTCAATATGGCTTGGGCCAGACCCAACTCCATATTAGACCTCATAATGCAAATTAATCCTTTGTGGTTCTCCCATATTCTCAAAAAACTTTGGAAAATGTCTATACCCCACTATCTTTGGGGAGTGTAGAAATAAAATAACAATATGATCTTTTAGAATAGGAAAAGGAGCCAAGCTAAGGCAAGGCTGAAAATTACAGAAGCTATCAATGAAAACTTGCAGGTTGTCTTAAAAAAAGCCAAAAAAATTATTTCAACAACTAAGGAGAGCATCCTTTGCATGTGGAATCTTGAGGTTCCTAAGGGAGATAATAAATTTGGGGCAAAGATAGATAGGAGAAGAGTTAAATGGTAAAAATTTCTAGATTCTTGGTATAGATTAAACTTTGTTGGCATAGTAAAATGGAACTCGGACCAAGCAGGAGGTGGGGGAGTTATAAGAGATATCAAGGGTGGTTTTATATAGGCCTATGTTGGTCCTTCAAGAATCTAATCAAACCAATTAGTAGAAGCTAGGGTTGTGCTTTAGGGAATTTAGTCGATCAGTGAGTTAAGATTAAAGGAGACTCATTGAATATTATCAATAGTCTCAAGGATATTGCTCATCCAAGTTGGACTATTAAAAACATTATCAACAAGGCTTAGAATCTAATGATGAATTTTGATGAGCTGAGGATTATGAATACTTATAGGGAGGGTAATGGATGCACTAATTGGATGGATAATAAAGGCATTTCAAGTTTGAAACTCACTAAGTGGACCAATGGTTCAGACCTTCCATTCTTTTTCTAGACATCTTGAATGAGGAGGCCAAGAATTAGTCATAATTTTGAAGGTTGGGAGAGACCTATCTCCATGGTCATCCAATTAGTTAATGCTTATGGTTTGTTTTTTTAGTTTTTTTTTTTTTTTTTTTGGTGGGGGCAGGGGGGAGGAGGGTTAAGAAGTTTCGATATGCAAAGCACCACCCATGTAAGGTTCAATCATAATTTGAAAAGGGGGAGGAAGTTGGCTCAATACACAATTAATGTCATCATTCCCATCATCAAGAAGTGTGGGAGAATGGAGGGTAGTAATTTTATTGGTTTGAGTGAGAGTAGGGCCATCTTGATAGACAAAACAAAAATATAGATTCACGTAGAAGATATGGGAGGTGAAATATTATGAGTGGAGCCTATTTTCTATAAGAATGTCAAAAATACCAAGACTGTGTGGAATATTCTAAGGAAATGCAATCTAACAAGCTACATGGAAATAATTTGAGGGGTCGATTTAGGTATCTATATGGACTTTGTTGAAGCATGGAAAAAGAGAATAGTGAAACTGAGGGGAGTCTTGGTGGAAGTGATATAGGATAATTTTTTTGAAGTCATGGGTATGGGCACTAAGGGCTCTAAGGTATATAGAGACCTACATAGGAAGAGTGAGGTAATCCATAAATTCTATGCTAAGAAGGAGAAAATTCACGAGCCTGACAATGACATCTTGCGTATGTCCTTACCTGGCCCATGGTCAGAAGTATGCTTATAGGTGATGAAATATGTAATGATGGAGGGAGTTTTAGAAAGTTGTATTCACACCACTTTTTCTTCCTCAACCATTACAAGCATGGAGAGGCAATTAGCTTCCCCTATTACCTTTTAAGGTCTCTTGAAAATACTATGAAGGAATTTCAAATGGAGGATGCCATAATGCCGATCCACCAAACTTTAATTTTGATCTTAGTTTTAATGGGTCCCCCACCATGGATCATCTGGTGGATTCCCCGAGGAAAAGGGTGAGATTAGGATCGAGGAAGGGCGTAGTCCAGATGGCAAGGAGGAAGATGATGAAACCTTGGCATAGTGGGCTATTAAGTCCAAAATGAACTTGGTCCAGGGCCTCTCCTTTCTTGGGGAGGGTACGTAGACCAATTGTAGAATGCCCAAGGACAAACATAAAGGATTGATGTTTCCCATGAAGTTAGAGCCTAGTAAGTCGACAAAAGATAAAACTAGCCTGAATTATATAAAGTCCCAAGGGGATCACATTAGGGAAAGTATGAATAAGTTGGAACAAGATAGCAACACTCATTTTAGTTTCTTTAAAGAATCGGTAAGTGAATTCAAGAAGAACATGAAGATTTTGGTGGAGATGCAAGACAAAGTGAAGGAGCTGGAAATTGAGCACAAAAAATATAATTAGGAGTAGGACACAAGTGAGTTGAAACATGACATGACCAAATTGGGGGTCATAATGAAAAGGTTAATGGAAGAGATGGAAACACTAAAGGGTAAACAACAAGACAGTGACAAGCAAAACACCATCAACATCACAAGCTCCTTTGAGGTTTGAGATGATACTAAGAATCTAGAAAAATAGAAGAAATTGTAGATGGGACTAACAGAAGAATGAGGGGCCAAAAGAAAAAAGAGGAGGACAATAAATAGGGCAATGTGGGGGATTTTATCTCCAACAAGATTCACACCCTTTAAGAAGCACTGAAAGATGCCAAATATCTTGAGGATTTAGCGGATCTAGAAGGTGGGGCTTTGTGTTTTGTTGCTAAGTTCAAAATTTGTTCTTTTGCTAATGGTTTATTGATGTTTCTCTATTTGGTAGCCTAAGTTGTTTCTAAACTAGTTTGTTATCTGTTATTTGTTTGAGCATTATAGTTTTATCTTGCTACTTTGTAAAGTGTTTTATGGGCCTTTTAAAACTTTGTTCTTAATCCTAATTTAAAAAATACCAAATACAATATATAAGAACAACTTTATTTGTAGATGACCCTCCCTAAAATAAAATACACACTTATTTCTGTTAGGATCTAACAGAGTACAATTGATTACTTTTCTGTAAGCAACTAAACACAAAATTAAACCAAAAGTAATATGTAACTAGAATTCAAAAACAACACAGAATATGAAAGACAATACAATCTTGTATTAACACTCTTCTAGAAGGAAATACAATGAAGAAATCACACTCTTCCCACACCTCTTGGGCATACAGTAATTCTCCCTCAAGAGTTCTCTCTCTTAATTACAAACCAACTCAAACACAGAGTTGTTCCCTCCACCAGTCAGTAACAATACTGTCAGTACACCAAGTACTCAAAGTACTCCAAGTAGATCTCCCTTGACCTTGCACCTTGTGTTGCAGATCTCCTTGATCTTGCTACCTCGTAGATCTCCTTTGACCTTGCACACACACACACACACACCTGCAAACCAACTGATCTTACTTACCATGTAGATCTCCCCTGATCTTGCTACCTGCAGATCAACTGATCTTACACACCTGGAAGAACCCTTGTCCTTGTCCTTGACAAGTCCTTTTGATCCTTCATTTACAATACAGCCCCATGGGTCTCTTAAATAGATTCCATACAAACAATAATTAGACTTCCCAATTACAATAATTAGAAATGCAGACTCAAGACTAAAATTAGTCTTTACATGCAAACTGACTGTCTGTCTAAAATTAGACTAGTTCTGGAACGCACAAATGACTGACGTCGATCTCTGTCTGTCTGGAGATGACTGACGTCGGCCGATTCCTAATCGATGTTGATAGCTTTCGGTCTACTCCTGATCGACGTCGATTGGCCTGACCGACGTTGATTACTGTGACACTCAGCAACCTCCTCTATTTGCATACCTATGAAGCTTTTAGCTCCACAACCTAACAATCTCCCACTTGGAGATAAATAGTTGCACATGTACCTATACCTATACATCATCTAATTTTGTTTTTTGGCTTGTATCCCTCTTCAAGTTCAATCTTGAAGACCAACAGAAGTTGAATGAAGATTCAACTTCTCCTTTGTTCCCGGCGTTGTTAACATTTCCACAGGTTTCTTATCCTTGCTAGCCTCTGTGACTGCAACAACCTTCTGCAACCCAAAAATCTAGCTAACCGCCGTACCACCAACAGTGAACACATATCCTATGGTGTTTCTCCTGTCATCCAAGTCACCTACCATATCCAAATCTACATACCCATGTAAAGAAGTGCTTGACCCTGCATAGCATGAATACTTATTACTGGTCCCTCTTAGATACCTGAGAATCCACTGAACTGCTTTCCAGTGCTCCTTCCCCGAATTGGCCATAAACTTGCTGACAACTCCCACTGCTTGGGCAATATCAAGTCTAGTACTCATGTACTCAACCTCATCATGTGATTTAGGACAATGTTCTGTGAATTGTCCAACCATAGGTGTGCTAACCGGTTCTACATCCTGCATATTGAACCTCTCCACTACCTTATTCACATAATCCTCTGGAGACAAAATCAACCTGTGACTTTCCCTATCTCTAAAAATACTCATGCCAAAGAATTTCTTTGATGCTTCCAAATCCTTCATGGCAAACCTCTGAACTAATTTTACCTTTAGCTCAGCAATCTCCTACATGTGTGACCTTGCAACAAGCATATACACTACATACAATAACAGCATAATGTAGCTAATATTATCCAACTTGGTAAAATAAACACAATGGTCACATTGACATTGACTAAAGCCATGCTTTGTCATACACCTGTCAAACCTTAAACACCATTGTCCTACAGCTTGCTCAAGACCATATAACCTGACCTTCTGTCTCACATGTCCATTCTCTCTTTTCTTTAACCTAGGAATCCATTCGTCTTTCAGTGCTTTCATCTCGGCTGGCAACTCTACCAAATCTCTCATTTGATTCTTTCTCAAGGATTCAATTTTCTCATTCATGCCATGCTCCCACTATTTCCTGGATTCTACCCGCATTATCTCTTCAAAACTTCCTGGTTCTTGACCATCAGTGAGCAATAAGTAGTATAAAGAAGGGGAATAATGAATTTGAGGCTTACTTACCCTTTCAGTCCTCCTCATGGGCGTTTGAGACTCCTTGACAGCTTGTTGTCTACCCAAAATTTGTTTTAACAGTGACCAATGTCGGTCACCTCTGGCCGACCTCAGTTTGCACCCGACCGATGTCGATTCCTCCTGATCGCCGACGTCAGTTCCCTAACTGACGTCGGTGTCCACCTGCCTGACATCGCCGACTTCAGTCTGCACATGATCAACATCGATTCCTGCCTGTTCGATGTCGATTGTCCCCTAATCGACGTCGGTTACTATGTTTTCCTGTGAGTGATGATTTTTACCCATGAGCTCATTTTTTATCATAACCTTGTCCAAATCAACACTGCTCTGCTCAGAATTATTCAGCCCCTTGAGCTGATCTCTGTCCATCATCTTCTCCTTGAAAACCAAGGCTTTCCAGTTCTTAAGTTTGTCAAAGACATTAGATTTCCTCTTAAGAACATGCATTCCCTTCTCACTCATGTGACCAAGCCTATAGAGCCACATCTTTGCATCTACATCTAAAGTAGATAAAACAAAAAGATAATCAGTAATACGAGTAGATAGATAAAGAGTACCTACTTTCTTACCACATGCTAATACAAGTGCACCCTTGGAAACATTCTAAGATTCTACTGTGAGAGTTATTGGGCAACCCTCATCACCCAACTTTCTTGCAGAAATTAGACTTCTCTTCAGGACTGGGACATGCATGACATCTTTCAACACCCATGTGTTGTCCGTCTACAATTTCAGCTACACTTTCCCTTTGCCAACAATTTGACAAGGCTCACCAACCCCTAAATAAATCTTTCCAAAGTCTCCTTGGACATAATCATGGAAAAATACTCTATTTGGGGTTGCATGAAAAGAGGCAACATAATCTAAAACTCAAGATTCTACTTTATCCAAGGAACATATAAGAGCATCCCGTGCAACAATACCTGCATCATTTGCTTCTTTATTTTCTTCATGCTGATCTTCTACCAACCAACAATCTTTATTTACATGCCCTTTCTTTCCACAATTCCATAATTGATAATTCTTGCCATTGAATTTCTCCATTCTTAGCTTACTTTCTTCTGCCATTGCTTTACTCCCACTCAAACAGAAACCCCTGTGAGTGACCTGTAATCAACAAACACTTAACACACTCTGAAACCAAGGTGTTAGTGAACCAAGCTCTGATGAACCTGCTCTGATACCAATTGTCAGTGGTATCACTTGGTGATCCTAGTTCTGATACCACTTGTTAGGATCTAAGAGTACAATTGATTACTTTTGTGTAAGCAACTAAACACGAAATTAAACCAGAAATAATTTGTAACTAGAATTCAGAAACAACACAGAATATGAGAGATAATATAATCTTGTATTAACACTCTTCCAGAAAGAAATACAATGAAGAAATCACACTCTTCCCACACCTCTTGGGCGTACAGTAATTCTCCCTCAAGAGTTCTCTCTCTCAATTACAAACCAACTCAAACACAGAGTTGTTCCCTCCACCAGTCACTAACAATACTGTCTGTACACCAAGTACTCAAAGTACTCCAAGTAGATCTCCCTTGATCTTGCACCTTGTTGTGTTGCAAATCTCCTTGATCTTGCTACCCCGCAGATCTCCTTTGACCTTGCACACACACACACACCTACAAACCAACTGATCTTACTTACCATGTAGATCTCCCTTGATCTTGCTACCTGCAAATCAACTGATCTTACACACCTGGAAGAACCCTTGTCCTTGTCCTTGACAAGTCCTTTTGATCCTTCAATTACAATACAGCCCCATGGGTCTCTTAAATAGATCTCATACAAACAATAATTAGACTTCCCAATTACAATAATTAGAAACGCAGACTCAAGACTAAAATTAGTCTTTACATGCAAACTGACTGTCTGTCTAAAATTAGACCAGTTCTGGAACGCACAAACAACCGACGTCGACCGATGTCGGCAGCTTCCAGTCTACTCCTGACCGACGTTGGTTGGCCTGACCGACGTCGGTTACTGTGACACTCAGCAACCTCCTCCATTTGCATACTTGTGAAGCTTTTAACTCCACAACCTAACAATTTCTACTACATTTAATCTTATGATAATAGGATTATGTTTATCTTTTCTTATCTTATACTTCATAGTGTATAATTTAAATACGTATAAAAAAATTTAAAATTATTGTCTTAGATAACTATTGAAGATTATATTAAATGTTTCTATTTATATTGGTGGCATGCAACATTATTATGGATTTTCAATTTGTTTTAAAAAGCTTAAAACATTTTTAAATATAAGTGTAAGAGTAATTCTTAGTTTTTAAGATTATTAATGTTAGTATAGTGAAACCCTCACACTACAAGTTTCAAATCATCAATCTCTAACTAACAAACACTCAGCGAATGTTAATCAATATACCGACCACACTAACAATTTTAGAGAAGAGTTTCAAACCACTGACCTCTAACTAACAAATACTCATTGAATACCAATCTAGTGTCCACACCCACTATTTTAAAAAATTGTTAGAAACTTACCGGATTGACCCAATATTACTTTTGTGGTGCCCAAATGAGAAGAACAAAATAATATATGAAAAGCTCGTGGTTTGTGGAACAACATAGTCAGATAATAAGATTTAAAAAATATCTAACTTGTTTTGTGGATTTTGAGCCACGTTTCCATACTAGGACCTCTTGACCGACCAAACGATATTATCAACTAACAAGAACTTGGGTTTAATGTTTAACGACAGATCAAAGCAGGCGAAGAGGATGTTTGAGGACAATACCGCCTTATCTTCATACGTATAAGTGTGAACCTTTTTTATTTTGCATGCGCTTGGCTTCTCCTCTTTGTGGACACAGCCTTCCTCTGCAGTTTTCTTTCTAGTAACTTCACCAATAATTGAGGCCAAGGCCTTCATAACTCTTAAGTGAAGTAGCCACCCAACAAACTCTTTTATCAGTTGTAAGTCGAGCAAATGGCTGCTGGGTCTTGCCTACTGAATAGGGGTGCTGCTGTATTTTTTAATCCAGATAAACCTCTTTTTATCCATTTGCATAGGCCTCAAGTTCATCATGGAACCCCTTCAATGCCTAGAAAAGGGAAAAATCCTATTCCCTTTTCAAGCTTTTCGAGGTCATCCAAAGGCCTTCCATGGAACACCCACAAGCCCGTGAATCCTCAACTACTCTGTATGGCTGCTCTAAGCACTAGCAGCACCAAACAGACAGAAAAAGAGAAAGCCACAAAAGATGAAAGGGTGCAGCAAGTCCATTCAATACAGGAATTTGATGAAGCCCTGAGGCTTGCAGAGAACAAGCTTGTAGTAGTTGAATATGCAGCAAGCCACAGCTATCACAGCAGAAAGATATACCCATTCATGGTAGACCTCAGCAGGACTTGTCCAGATGTGAGGTTCATTCTAGTAATGGGGGACGAATCTGAGGATACCAAGGAGCTCTGTGCAAGAGAGAACATAACATCTGTCCCACATTTCAGCTTTTACAAGAGCATGCAAAAAATACATGAAGAGGAAGGCATAGGCCCGGATCAGTTAGAGGGTGATGTTCTGTACTATGGTGACACTGATGCTCCTATCCATCAGCTCCACAGCAGGCAGGATGTGGAAGCATTGATCAACAAACATGTGGAGGATCACAAGTTGATTGTTTTGGATGTGGGTCTCAAGCACTGTGGGCCCTGTGTTAAGGTCTATCCAACTGTGGTCAAGCTTGCCAAGAAGATGACTGATACCACTGTGTTTGCCAGGATGAATGGAGATGAAAATAAGGAATGCATGGAGTTTCTGAGAAATGAGAAAGTTATAGAAGTGCCCACTTTTCTTTTCATTAGAGATGGAAAGACATGTGGAAGGTATGTCGGTTCTGGCAAAGGTGAACTTATTGGAGAAATTCTGAGATACCAAGGAATCAGGGTTACATACTGATTCTTTTTCTTTTAATTAAAAAATCCTATACATGTTTGATTTACCTCCATGAGAGTTGAGCTCATTAAGGTGCATTTACCTGTATCAGAATTATAATTCGAAAGTGAAATACAAGATTATTTCCTTGCTGTAGAAATTCTATTGCAGTCGATGAGCTACAAAATCAACTGTAATTTTACTTTGTTTAAAGTGCAATGGTGTAGTAAGTTCATTACGGTTTCTTATTTTTCAAAGCTTATATATGGAAAATACTGCTTGTACATTCAAATAACATCCATGTTAACTAGGTTTAAGTATAAGGTTCATGAAACTAAAAGCAAGCTTGTACAAAAGAGAGAACCGGTTAGTTTTGCCAATTGCTTATGAAATTCTGCCTTGGCTATGGGTTTTCAAACAACACCCAATTGGATAGGGTAAACCTTCTGGCCTCAAGCAACCATTGTATGGTGTGGTTGATGCCAGGTGGAAAGTTAGAAAGCCCTTATATGCACAGTTCAAAGTTAAGCCAACCATTGAAAGGGTTACAGTTCATTGGTTTCTATGGTGGTAAACTGTATTTGTCAAACCATCTATCAAAATACAAATTTAAGAAGTATGGTCATATTCTTGATATCAAGGAATACTAAAAATCTAGATATTTATCTTTTTATCATTCGAAAATTAAGTCACCCACCTTAGACCTCACCTCATTGCATATGGTAATTTCATTGCCTCTGTACTTGGAGTGAGGTCATTTCAGTAGGTGCCAAAACCGAAACCTGGAGAATGTGTTATTAATTTTTTATACCATTTGTGGAGTGGATAAAAGATAATATGAACATATTTTTGTTAGCACTGTGACAAATAAAGCATAAAAACATGTTGGTTGAACTACCAACCAAACTTCACAGAACAAGGGATCTAATTATCTGAGTCACAGGTTATTCACATCAAATACGGTCAAATGTGTGCATAAAGGCTACTTCAAATTCACTTGTGAAAATTCAGCTGGTGATGTGGAAGTTTTTATGGTTGGTTGGGATTTTTTTGGGGGTCTTGATGCGCAGAGTGAGGAGGCAGGTCATACTCACTGCTTGAATGGTTGAACTGATTATTGTGAAGAATGAATGAATTCTTAATATCTTATCCAATTCATAGAAGAGACCAATCATTTGGAAGGTATGAGCCTCCGATGGAAACTTAATGATATTTGAATTTAGTTATCGTTTGCCCCCAAATATGTTTTAGAGAACTGAAACATGCTCTTTTATTACACTCATTTTGCTTATCAAAAGTTCGTTTACAATTTCTATGTTTATTCCATTCCATATATTTGAATTATGGTTAATCATCATAGTAATATAAAATTTTGATAAAATATAGTGGTGAAATTGATGTGAAATTTAATTTTGAAACAGATAAAGATCCACGGTCAGAGCTATTAAAAATTTGAAAGATGCATCCGCAAGTGGTATTATTAGTTAAGAAAGAAATTAAGAGATTATTTGAGGTGGGATATATTCGAGTTAATCGACTATCCTTCTTGGGTATTCAACATAGTCTCTATTACAAAACTGAATGGAGACATCATATGTTGAACAAATTATAGTGATTTAAACAAAGCTTGTCCAAAAGATTATTCCCCTTTGCCAAATATCGTCATGATCATAAATTCTACAGCTAGATATGAGATGTTAGCATTCATGGACGGAGTTTTAGGGTATAATCAAATCAAAATTAACCCTAAGGATTAAGAAAAAACTTTATTACACGTTTGGGAACATTTTACTATATAATCTTGCTTTTTCGATTAAAAAATGTTGAAGCTACTTATCAACGTGTTTTGATGAATATTTCCCATGATTACATACACAAGATAGTGGAAGACTATGCAGATGATTTATTGACTAAAACTAACCAATAAGAAAATCATGCCATCAATTTATGACAATTTTTTTTTGCATTTACACAACGACAATGTATGTTTAAACCCTTAGAAGTGTGTCTTTGGTTTTACTTTTGGAATGTTATTAGGATACATCATATCTCAACAATGCATCGAAGTGGATCTTAAAAAGGTAAAATCTATCTTAGACATGCCTCCACCAAAGGGATTAAAACAATTACGATCTTTACAAGAAAAATTTAAGGGAATTATCTGTGTTTCGTGGTTCAACTTACAGATAAAACACAACTTTTTACACAACTATTAAAAAATTGTGTTTTATCTGTAGTTGAACCACGAAACGTATATAATTGCCTCACAACTATTAAATAGGGCACAGTATTTAAATGGAATGAAAATTGTCAAAAAAAATTGAGGCTATCAAAAAGTATTTATCGCAACCACCTATTCTAATGCCACATATTCTCAATAAACCCTTATTATTAAACATTTTTGATACAAATCATATCTTAAGGGCTCTTTTGGCACAATATGATGATGATCACATGGAACGTGTAGTATATGATGTCATTCATGCTTTGGTTGAATAAAAAAGAATTACAATACTACGAAAAAATTATGTCTTGCATTAGTTTTTACAACACAAAAGTTATGGCATTGTATGTTAAACAATGAAACATAGTTTATCACAAAAGTGGATCCTTTTATATTTCTAATATCTAAATCACTTTTATTCCAGACATATTGTTAAATGGGTCACGTTACTCACAAAATTTGATTTAGAATTTATTTCATAGAAATCACTAAAATGAAAAGTTATTGCAGAGCAACTAGCGATAACTACGTTAATAGATACAACCAATTAATGGTGATTTTAGAGATGATTCCACCTCTTATCATGTTGATGGTGATATTTGGGCAATGTATTTTGATGGATCTAAATGTGCCATAAGTGTTGGTGCTACTATTTTTTTCATTACACCTCAGGGAAACCCTATACCATTTGCATATCATTTAGGATTTTTTTGCACAAATAATATAGCAGAGCATGAAGCACTAATATTGGGTTTATACACAACACACATTATAGATAAAATCCCTATAAATATATAGAGATTTTCAATTAATGGTTAATTAAGTATTAGACATATACCAAAACAAGAAGATAAGCTAGTCTAATATAAAGAGTTGGTACAACTGTTAATGACACATTTTGAATATTTTATCATATAAAACATCTCTTGAAATGACAATTGACACGTAGATGTCATGGCTAGTGCAGCTTCACAAATTCCTATTGATATTAATAATGATCATGAAATTTTTACTATATGATAATTACAATAATCATTGATATCTATGGTACAAGTAGAAGCTTTAGAGAGACTCACAATGCAATTAATGAAGAATGGTACACACACACACACACACACACAAAACGTTTTGGACAAAGTAGTAATACCATAAAATGCTACACATAATGAAAAACAAAATTACAACATGAAGCTACCCATTATGTTCTTATCAACAAGTCTTTATTAAAAAGATTACTTGAGGGACAATTACTTAGATGCTTAAATCATGAAGAAGCTAGATTATTAAAAAGATTACTTGAGGGACAATTACTTACAGTGCATGTGGTGGTCATTTTAATGGCACAACCATGTCTTCTAAATTATAACGACTAGGTTAATATTGACCTAAAATGGAACATAAATGTCATGAATATACTAAACTTTGTCTACAATGTCAAAAGCATAGTAATCTTAATCATGCTCCATCATATGAATTACATTCTATCATGTCATCTTGGCCATTTTCCCTCTCGGGCTTCGATTTAATCAGAAAAATAAATCCATAATCATCAGATGGTTACAAATTCATCATTGCTTCTTAGAATACTTCATAAAATAGGTTGAGGCTATACTGCTATAGTCCACTGCAAGGGAAGATATCTATAAATTCTTAATGACACATTATTTTGAGATTTGGACTTCCATCAGTTATTGTTACAGATAATGGATCATCTTTCAAAAATAAAATAGTAAAGTGATTATGTACCAAATATAAAATCCATCACACATTTTCTACATCATATTATCCACAAGATAATGGTTAACCAGAAGTTACAAATAAAAATTTTGTTAATATTTTAAGAAAAATAGTTACAAAGCATAAACTAGATTAGCAAAATCATCTTATTTATGCATGTTGGACCTATCGCACAAGTGTGCATATATCGACAAAGGCTATACCATATTCTCTTATTTACAGTACATAAATAATATTACCTGAATTGGAAATTCCTTCCTTGTGAATCTTTATGAAGGATATAATAAAAGATAAATGAGTATTGGCAAAAGTAATAACATGAATTAGAAATGTTTGATGGCAAGTGCATTCAAGCAATTGAACATCTCAAAGTCTATCAATATCGCATCAAGCATGCATATAGCAAAAAAAATCTCAACTGAGGATTTAGTCTTAAATTAATTTAAAATAAATACAAATGCAGATATAGAAAATAAATACAAATTCAAACCCAAATGGTTCGGTTCATTTGTGATTAAGTAAAAAATGGATACATGGGCTTATTGACTAGCTACACAAGATGGAAAACCAGTGAAAACCTCTATGCAAATCATTCACTTATGCAAATACTATACTTGATAAAATAAATCACTCATAAAATTTGATTATACATAGCTTCTTGTTTGATTCATCATGTTATTATTCTATTTATTCCACATACTATCAATTTGATCAATTTTTATAATCCCTTGATTCTTGCTAACATTTTAGCCTCTTGAATATTCCTTTTAATCTTTTAAGATCTAAAGAGTCTAAAATAATGATCTATTCTACCATTTATCTTTTTGTTTTCATAGTCCGCACTAATAAAATTGTATTTTTTAACAAGGATAAAATTGGCCAATATCAAGTGGGTTGTAGTCCAATGGTGAGGATGATGGTGTAAAAGGTGTTGCCTAGCCATCCATCAAGGTACAAATCCCAGGAGATATAAAAAAGGGATGAGGTCGAGATCATGCCCTAGACAAATTTCGCAAAATTGATACCCCCTAGTCCTTGGCACCTAAGACAAAGAAGCATTCTGTACACCTAATCTATGTAAAAAAATAGTGTTTCAATAAAAAAAATTGACCAGTTGGTCAATCATGTCGTGTAAAATTTTTCACATAAAAATAAAAATTTGAACATAGAGCCTTAATATTACCAATGTTTTAGACATTTAATTCAGTTCTAATATGAAAAATAATACTTATTCATGAAAAATATCTATTTCTCTATGTTATTACTCATACATACCACACTTTGACAAGTGTACATTTGATGATTTGAGGATGTACAATTAGTCCTTTGCATACTTATTCAGTTTCCTACATGTTTGTTAAAGTTACAACTCACATATACAATGGGGGCATCTTTATCATACATGGCCATGACATTATTTTTAGTGTATACTTAATAAGGACACATGTTGTAGATCACCATGGTTTACTTACTAACTTATATATCTCTATTTCAAAATCTGAAAAGTATAAAAAATTCAAATTTTTCAAATTGAAAAAACATTCAAAATATTTTTAAAAATCCAAAATCAGGATTTGAGCATGATTAGATATTTAGTTTACATCATTTTCATATGTTATATCTCTATTGATTATTAGATAGCTTATTTCTTTTTCTATCACACATACATTTCACTAGTATTCATGAGTGTTATGCAAAACATATAGATCTAACATGGACTAAGATGTTCGACTTGTTTTTACCCAGTATCCTCATTAAACTATAGGCATATTTTTCACAAGGTACATTATTTACAAGTGTTGTTATTCTATGACTCATATACTTCTAAGCTATACACACTTTTGAAAATGTCTTGCTAACATTTCTATCTCATAATTATGTATGTAGACATGTTATTTGCTAGGATATGATCATATTACATATACATGGTGTAAGTTATCTTTCTAGTTCTATGTTCCATCGATTTCATTACTTTTACATAGTATATTAAATTCTTATTTATCTATTATGTATGGCCCTTAGCCTTTGGGTGTAAATTATTTGAATATCTCTATAAGATCATTGCTTGGTATGTGTGACATTTGAAAATTTCTATTGCATGTGGCCCTTGGCCCCTGGACATTTGTTTTATGTAACATTTTAACATGACTATTTTTTGCAACATTATTCATGTCCTTTGTGTGTGACCTTTAGCCTTGTCTATGCAATATTTACTCATGTGATATTTGAGCATGTCCCTTTTATGTATCCCTTGGCCTTATTATGTGGCATTGCGATTGTTATGTGTGTGTACTTATTGAGCTTATTAATTTTGATGAGTGTCATGATCCATATCATGTACTAGTTAATGCATAATATACTATTCTACATTCTACTACTATGAGTTTAATTTATATATTTGTATAGGCCCTATCTCATATGTTACATACATGATTCAAATGGTACATTTATTACTATGTTGACATACTTTTTCACATATGATACATTTTTTAACCTTTTTAATAATAATTGGTGTTTTTATTCCTATTTAGTTAAAAGTCTGAGCAAAGTAAATCAATCAATAATTTTGTCATAATTAACTTATTGATTTATTAATTTTGTTTGTTTTTTTTACTTTCTAAAAATAGCATGTGAATAGAGAGAAATATAACTTAGCTTAGAATTATGTTGATCTAACTAAGATGAAGGTTGATATTGACTATGTAGAACTGGGACAGTATCAGGAACTTGGATCTGGCTTTCATTCAGTGAAAGGATAGGACTGCCAAAAATAGGACACTATAAGGTCTAGTGCTATAGTCCTATTCCTATCACTATTGTCTAAACTAGTCACAGAGGTCTAAGCTTTTTGGGTTCTATCCACCACTCCTGTATGACCCTACTTATGAAATTTTGAAGCTTAAATCTCAATAGAGCTCCTTGTAGAGTTGATTTACCTTTGATCCTAGGTCTCCAATAAGCTTGAATAGGACTTTGAGAAAAAGGGGGGTTATCGTGTGTAAGATGCACTAAATGTGCTTCACACTCCGAGTGTGGGCATGCTACTTACATACCAATACTCTGAAGAGGGATCAATCCATATGTATTTATCCCTTTGAAAGTGTTTAGTGCAATTGTGATATGAGAATACAATAAATGCTAAAACTAGATGTGCTTGGGGTGGCTAGGGACTGGTGTAAGGATTTGAATAAGCTTGTAAGTGCATTGGTTGGTTGTATGCAGAGAATAGGGAAGATTGTTTGAGTAGTCTTATTTGTATTCTTGTTTTGCTTAGTGATATATGCCAACCCTCTCCAAATGATCTTTGAATGGATTTTTATAGGGATCTATTGGTCATGGGTTAAATGAAATCACGCAAGGTTGATAAGAAGAGGGATAAGAATCAAAAAGAAATGGTCATTTAGGCTCAAAATATGATTAGTCAGGAGCACCAAAAAGGGGACACCCTACGGTTCAGTGCTATAGTCCAAGTTGGGTGCTATTATTCTGAGGGTACAAGACCTGAGGGGATAGAATAAGCATGAAAAAAGATCTTGACTAAGCTAGAATGAGGTCTGGAAAGCCTACGGATGACTGGTAATCAGTGAAAAGGTGCCTAGAAGGGTCGTGAGAGCAAGCAAGAGGTAACTACGGGTCGGATGTCATTAGCCACACTCAAGTTACCATTTTTTGCATTTTATATGACTACATTTCCCCCCCCCCTTTATTCTAGTGATGCAGCAAATTGAAATAATAGGATAAAGGAAAAATAGAAAGCATACCTAAACTTACCTACAAGGGTGAAGCTCATGAAGTTGTTGTGATACTGGGTGTGCATAGAGAGAGCATGTTGTTAAGTATGAATCTGCAAAAAAAACAAAGAGTAGATCAATTCTTACTAGATATGATATATCTCAAATAAGAACATAAAAAAATAGGTAAGAGAGAGAGGAATAGAAAGGAACAAATACACCTCACTAGGTATATGAACTAATACAAAACTTATGTGATGCTAAGTGATTTTGGATTATGCTGAGTAATGTTGAATGATGTTGTACCAAGAGTTATATCATGAACAAAGTTGAGTTCTCAATTCCCCAAAAGTGGCTTAAGAATGCAAAGGCAGGCCCTTTGGCTCCATCATTGCCTACTAAGTAAAGCTACATGATCATGCATGTGATAATCAATGTCTGGACTATATGTCTAATCCCTCTAAATAGGTGGCTCAAGAATACAAAGGCTATCTAGTCCTTTAGCTCCATCATTGCCTTATGAAGTGAAGCTATAAGTTGATACCAGTAAGAAATGTGTGTTGAATGAGATGGCTCTTAAAGCCCATGAATGCTCTGTAATCTGATAATGTTGGTGTGGATAGTTGAATGTTTGCTGAAAATAGGCCACTCTTGGCCACTCCAAAATTGAAAACTAAGCTTATGTGGAAGCCACTCAAGAACTTGAAAACTTAACAATATGGAGATTAGGCTTGTATGAAAGTCACTCCAAAATGATGCCAACCACCTGAAGATGGAATAAGGCATGCAACTGCTGAGAATGCTTGGGTAATTCTAAACTCAAAAAATAAATAACACAAATGTACCACACACATTGCCCCCAATCACTGGTGTCTGAAAGATGGATTCTAATCTAGAAGTTATACCAACTATCGTATCTAAAATTGGAAGTGAGAGCCATCATGTCATGCATAATACCCCCTATATCTGGATTCTCTAAGTAAAAGTGTGCTAAAAACTATTGATTCTAAACTAGTCTAAATGTGCAAAGCTATAGTTGAACCTAATTTTCTATCTGCTTCTAAAAAATCTAGTTTTTCTATTGTTTGAATAGGAGCACTGAAAACAGGACACCCTAGTGTCTGGTGTTGTTGTCTATGTTTGGTGTTATTTTCCTTTACTTAAACTAAAAATTGTGCTAGAATCATCACTATTTTTTTGATCTGTTCTGCCTGGTTTGACCTCTGATTATTGTTCTAAGTGTTCTAAATCTAATTTTTTGACTAGTAGGAGCTCTGATCTCTATGCAAAAACCCTTTTTTATTGTCCCCTCTTCTTAGGATAGGAATGAAGACCTTGTAATGATTGCCCTAAGAAGAAAGAGCCCTACAAGTGTGTTATACTACAAAGATACATGATATAGCAATGATAATTGACAAGATATCTCAAGATATAACATGGTTGGTAATGGGAGATTGTTACATCAACAAGGGTATGCCTAGATAGATATAATGATATAATAGCATGTGCAATGTACTAAACTATAATTATAATGAGAAGTCTAGTTAGTTGTTAGTTATCAGTTATCATGGAGGGATGGAGCATGATGTCCATCAAGGCATCCAAAAAATCAAAAGAATGCATGATTGGGATCATGGCATTATGAACAATCAAAGATAAATCAAGTAACAAACACACAAGGCAAGAAACAAGAAGCATGCAAAAGATGTCCAAGGGGACAAAAAAATAAGGGACATGGGCACAGGTCACTCAATCTAGAAATTAAGCATACAGAGTATGTTCAAATGTCGCATACACATAATATTAAAACAATCACATAGAAGAGTATCGACAAGGGACATTGACAAATGTCCAAAGGCACACTCATGAATAGAAGCAAAGGACATTGGCAAATGTCTTAGGGCACATACAAGAGAGAAACATGAACTAAAAAATGCAATCACATCAAGCTAATGCTAAGTAAGAAAATAAAGCATGTAAATACTAGAAATACAATCTCGCCTAACTAATCAAAGCAAGAATGTGAAGGTATGCAAGACATGTTAGTACAAGACTAGGTATATACTAAGAAATACACAAGTGTTATATACTAGTGAGTGTCAATAGATTAATCTATGTAGGCTAGTAAATAATGTACATCATCATGATAACTAGAGTGTGTGGTGTAGGTATGACATAACCTAGATGGTGTAATCATGTAGAAGATGCCCCCAGTGAGTAGATATATTGATGTGTGTCTCGAATGTAGAATTAGGATGCCCCCTCAATGGGTAGAGAGAAGCAATCAAGGAGTTGATTTTACTACATACACTCAAAGAAGAGCAAGTGAAACATTGTAATGTAGATAAATCAACAAACAATAGCATAGAACAACAAATGTAAGTCTAGTATACTAGTAGTAATGTAAAGCATAATTGATGCATATGATTGAAATGTTTTTGGTGTTTTTGATATATTTGAATGTTTTTGAAATTTTTATATATTTGAAAGTTTTTGAATTTTGAGTTATTTTAATGTTTTTATATTTTTGATAATGAACTATGTACAAGCAATCATAAGGAGACTATGTATAAGAAATTGAAAAGAAGCTATGTACCATTAATACTGAGAAGAAATGATATTAACTAATGAGTCTCATGGGAGACTTCATATCATTGTGTCCTGTATCAAATAAAGGAATCATGCATGATTATGAAGCATGAGGGAATGGTTGCAAATATGACTCTGAATATTTGGAGTCATTGTCGATATCTTAAAAATCATAATAACCTGTATTGTTCCACTCATCATTATCATCTTGATTTTGAACTAATAGAATGCTAGTGTTGACTTTTGTTGTATTTGGATCTTTTCCTTTGATAAATTATGTCTATGAATTATTTGCCTTAGGATGTTCAATAAATCCAAAACCTTGGTGACAAACATTATCAACAGGTAGAATAGGATTAGTGATGCTTTGAGCATGCTTGCCCAACCCTTGACCTTAATAATCAAACTATTATAGATATTGTTGACCAAACCCATATTGCTTTGAAATTTGAGTCTCATTTTGGAGAGGTAGATTTGCATCTTTTTCATGTTTTAGATGTGTTTGTGTTACTGTTTGTTGCTCTGATTTTACTTTTTGATCCTTTTGTTGTTCTAATTTATGCTTTGCTAACCATTTTTGTAATGTTTCTGAATTTGACCCTTTATGAACGTGTTCCTATGCCACTATGGATTAATTGATTTATTTACCTTGTATAAGGTCCTTATTAGTAATTATCTATTGTATATGTGTTTTCAATACCAAACATGAATCTGTGTGATGCCCATGCATTCTATGATATACATAATAAAATCTGGATCTTCTCACTAGATGTAGAGGAGGTAGTTTGATCAACTTAGATTTAATCATTTATCTTAGTACCTCACTTTAACTCTTATTTTATCTTTGAATGATTTTTTAATCACTAGTTATAGAATTACTTTATTGTGATTTATCATTTTTATATGTAACATTGCTTGCAACTAATTAACTAGGTGAAGGTACATAGACATGATTGGCACTAGGGTGCCTTTGAGACTTTTGAATTATGATCTGATTTTCCAATGTTGTGATATTTTCATGTAATATTTGATTCTATGTTTATAAATTTGAAATTAACTTTCTCATACTGGTGATTTGATCCCTTAGAGTCTCACAAGTGCAAACCCTAATTGCTTTGGATTGAACATGTAGGCACATATATTGAAGATAGTTTGAAGAAGTTATAGGCTGAATGTATACATTAGGAACAATAGCGTAGGCTGCCTCACCTTTTGGAGGGGTGATAGCATAGACCTGGTTAGAGGGAAAGTAGCTATCACCCTCGTAAGGGAGAGGAGGAGAAGGGATTTCTTTCCTCTACATGAAATATGACATTGAAACAAGAGTAGCCAAGGAGGCATATACATCTAGGTAAAAACCATGTATATGGGCTAAAATGCATGTAAGTGGAGTTATAAGTTGTATATCAATATGATTATAGAGAATATTCAACATGAGAAATAACAAAAAATGGATAGAGAGTATGGAACTATGCATTCATGCATAAAGAACTTTGACATGTGCTATGATATGTCTAATATGTGTAGCAAGATAAACTTGAAAAAATTTCCATGTGAGAGATACAAAGCAAGGGATAGAGAACATGAAATTGTGCATGAATGTATAAAAAAAATTGACATGAATCATAAAATTTCTAACATGTTTAGCATGATAAACATGAAAAAAATTCCATATGAGTGAGAGAGAGTATGCAAAAGGAATATTTAAATTTTATGCATTTTTAGCAATGAATTTTGTAATATCATCCATTAATATAAAAAGTAAGCTTAAAATGCAAATAATGAAGCTTTGTACTAGCATATGGTATACTTCATTATTCATGTACATGATAGGATGAAGTATGGTCTCCTTATTATTTGCAAGAAATGTAAGAAAAACTTGTAAATAAGTGAGATCCATTTTTGCAATCTAATTATAGATGTAAGGTGATACCTCAAGAAGCAATGGGACCTAGTATAGGCAACTAGGGTTTGAAAGATAATTATTTGAACAATTACTATGAAATTTTGAAATTGAAAGTGAATTTATGAGTTAGTATGCAAGTAAAAAATTAGAAATTTATTGGAAAATTATTGATGTAATGGGACCTAGTAGATGTAACTAGGGTTTTGAAAAAAAAATAGAATTACTATTGAATTTTGAAATTTCAATAAATTTTTTAATTTAAATATGCTAGTAAAAATTCAGAAAATGATTGGAAATTTACTGGAACCTAGTATGGGAAGTCAGGGTTTGAGAAATTTTAAAATTTAATGCTAATTTTTTATTTTATTATGTAGGTAAACAAATTAGAAACATGTAGGAAAAATTAGTATAAAATTTACCCTAGATTTTCTAGAGTTTTTATGCACAAATGAAATAAGTCAGGTTCACCAAATGTTTTAACCTTTTTGGGAATAATTGGTGTTTTTATTTCTATTTAGTTAAAAAATTTGAGCAAAGTAAATCAGTCAATAATTTTGCCATAATTAACCTATTGATTTTTTAATTATATTTGTTTCTTTGACTTTCTAAAAATAGCAAGTGAATAGAGAGAAATATAACTTAGCTTAGAACTATGTTGATCTGACTAAGATGAAGACTGATATTGACTATGCAAAATTAGGACAATACTAGAAACCTAGATCTAGATTTCATTCAATGAAAGGATAGGAGCACAAAAAACAAGACACTTTGGGGTCTGGTTCTATAGTTTTATTCCTACCACTATTGTCCAAACTAGTCATAAAGTTCTGAGCTTTTTGGATTCTATCTGCCACTCTTGTATGACCCTACCTATGAAATTTTGAAGCTTAACTCTCAATAGAGCTCCTAGTAGAGATAATTTACCTTCGATCCTAGGTTTCCAATAAACTTGAATAGGAATTTGAGAAAAGGGGGGGTTAGTGTGTGTAAGATGCATTGAACATGTTTCACACCCTGTGTATGGACATGATGCCTACATACCAATACTCTGAATAGGGATCAAACCGTACATAGTTCTCCTTTTGAAAGTGTTTAGTGTAATTATGATATGAGAATGCAAGAAATGCTAAAATTTCATGTGCTTGAGGTGACTAGGGGCTGGTGTGAGGATTTGAATAAGCTTGTAAGTGCATTGGTTGGCTATATGTAAAGAATAGGGAAGATTTCTTGAGTAGTCTTACTTGTATTTTTGCTTTGCTTAGTGATATGTTTCAACCCTATCCAAATGATTTTTTAATGGGATTTTATAGGGATATATTGGTCATGGGTTAAATGCAATCACACAAGGCTGTCAAGAAGAGGGATAACAATCAGAAGGAAACAGTCATTTGGGCTCAAAATGTGATTGGATAGGAGCATCAAAAAGGGGACACCCTAGGGTCCAACACTATAGTCCAAGTTGGGTGATATTTTCTTGAGGATACGAGACCTAAGGGGTGGAATAAGCATGGAAAAAGGGTCCTGACTAAGCTGGAATGAGGTCTTGAAATCCTACAAATGACTAGAAATCAATGAAAAGGTGTCTAGAAGGGTCATGAGAGAAAACAAGAGGGAACTATGGGTCAGGTGTCATTATCCACATTCAAGTTACCAATTTTTACATTTTATATGACTACAATACATTATTTAATGATTATATCTTACTATGCATGATAGAATTAAATTATCTTTTGAGATGAATGACTTTCAGGATATAATTCTATCACCTCAAAAGGGGGGAATTTTAGTAGACTTTTCATACTCGAGATAAGCCTTTTCAAGAGAGAAAATCAATTTTGAGTTCAAAATATAGTTTCAAAGGTTTATAATGGTCAAAAGTTAATCATTGGTACATATTTGGAGTCATATGCCATACATATGCATTCATATTTTAGGACCAAAGTACATATTCATATAGTTTTAGGTACATGATATAGGTTCATGCATAGGTTTCAAATAAATTTTACAAATTTATATCTACAATATAATTATATATTCTAAAATTATCATAATGGGGCTATGACACATCTTCATGCACACTATATTATTTTTCAAAATTTAAGGGACATGATATAAAATCATGCCACATTTTTAATCCTACTTGCTATCTATAAACATGGTAAGAGCATGGATGTACTCCATTCTACTTTGATCATGCATTTAGGAACAAAGGAACCGAGTGAAAATTGAATCTACAAGCCATCTTTAGTAGTTGATTAAGTTAAAGTGTATAATGCATGACTTGGAGGTGTAGTGCCCTCTAGCATTATTATCAATGAATACATTGTTGATCCCAACTTGTTTTACGTCTTGGGGTTACAAATACCAACTATGAAAATTGAGACTTCTATGTTCCTCAATAGGTTTTATTTTCTCTAAAAGTTAAGTTCAATTGAGGGCTTGATCACCCTCAAATCTGCCATTGGTTTAGATAAGGAACCAACCTCTCCAAGTGCTTCATGGGAAACACTAATTCTCAAATGCTTCAAGGAAGCATCATCTCCAAGCAAATTTACGAGTGAAAATTTGGTTTTAAACATATTGGAATAATCCTTCCTCATTCTTTTGAATATTTTATAATTCAAGTTACAATTTAATATTTAGTTTCACATATGAGCATTAACTATTTTTACATCATTACTAAATTTTCCATGGAACACCTTGCATAGTTTGAAGCTTCTTCCAAAGGCAAAGTGTGTTATACACACTTAAGTATTATTTATCCTTTACCCTAGTAATTTCATTTTTATACTAACGATAAAATTGGTCATTAATACTTGATTATGTCAGTTTTGACCTCATTTCACTTTAGTTGACTTGAGTATTTAATCTAGACCTATTTTACCACCTCTCTCTATCTTAAACACCTATATAGACTTATTTTATTTAAAAATTATTATCTGACACCTACATAAAAACTATAACTACTAAAAACCCCTCTAAGCATCTATATAGATATCCCTGAACTCAAAAATCAAATGTTTACCTTCAGGACAAAAATGTTTGATAAAGGATGTAATCATACTTTTTATGACTCTGATCTTCTTAATGATTACATATCACCTCATGTATAGACTAACAACCTTGTCAATTTGATTTGTGACTATACACATACTTGGACACTTACCTAGCCTATTATGCACCCCTATAGACCTTCTTTTCACTCTCTTGGCCCTCCCACTCACTACTAGACCCTTATAGTTCTTCATGGGACCCTTTTAGAGAACTTTTGATCACCCCAAGACTCATGTTTGACTTAAGCCATGAATTTTAGACTCGCCTGTGGCCTAGGTCACATGTTTTGGTCCAAAATTTGTGGCTTAGACCTCAACTTGACCAGAATGAATTTTTTTAAGCATGTTTGACTCCAAATAATTATAAACATGAAGATCTTGAACTTATCAATCCTGGGGTACCCTATGTTACTCTAAATCATTCTTATTTACCCTTCTTCAGATTATTGATCATTTTTTATTTATCTTTCCTTGAATCTCTCTTGATTCATTCTTAGTGATTGAAACACCTATTGTGATAGAAATCCATTACTACTTCTAGTTGTTCCTAATTCATTGTGGATTGATCTTAACTTTTAAAATTGGCTTTACACCTGATTTGTGCACTTATCTTGAGTTATCACACTCCTAAAATTTCTCACTTCACTTCCTCCTTGATTTTTGACATTGATTTGGGCATGGCTCTACACTGCAACCTTGTCTTCCTCCACTGCTACTTCAAACTTGGATTCTTAGTTGGTAAAACACTTTCACAATACTATTTAGTTTGATCTGAGGACACTTTGTTATGCAAATTGAAACTCCATTATTTTAGATTAATGTATTTCTTAGGGTTTACTATTTTTATGCTAGTTTAACTCATTTTGAACATGTTTTAGAGTATAATTTTAAGTTTATACATTCTCCTAAACCTGAAAACATATTTCATCTTGAAAATGTCTTTCATTTCATAAGCTTGCTTGATTATAAATCATTTTACTATTTTGTAGATGTTTTTTTGTTCAAATAGCTTAGTTTACTTTCTTTAAAATGGCATTTCTTTTGCTAAGTTAGATATCACATGCTAGAGATAATTTTGTTTGAACAAAGACATTAGCTTAGGTTTCTAAAAGTGCATACTCTCTCTACCTCTCTCTTACTCCCAAAAATGTCATTGTTTTTCCAAAATTATATTTCAATTACTAGAGTTGCAAGCTTATGAAATCCATTTCTTGCTTGGTAATGTTATTTTGTTCAAGTAATTTACTTTCTCTTTCTTTAAGCATTGAATTCTCCATCTTATCTACTTGTTATTATATGGTTATACATGTTAGAGATATTTGTGTCCTTTTTTCACTTAATCATGCTAAACCTAACCTAGTTTACAATTCTATCTATAGCTTGGTACAAGGCAAAAAATTATATAGCCTCTATAGATCTCTAGTAGCCCATAATTCCCTTGAGCCTAATAGGTGTATTCTTAGTACCCTACGTACCCCCTTGCCAAACCCTCATGACTCCATTTTGACTCATGCAAACCTCACATATAGTCTCGTGCTATTTCTAACCTGTTTACAGCTCTCTTAACCAATTCCTCTTTGATAGCCTCAAGGCTTTTCTTTAAGTTGTGTTTTGGCTTCCTTCTAGGTTGTTTGATATTGCTTTGGTTTTGTGTCCTTATCCCTATTAATTTGTCAACCATTTTCCTTTTCTATTGTCTCTCATGTTTCTCTTGTTTCATTATATCCATGGCCAATCTACCACCCTTGGGACACCATTCCCATCAAATGCAGGGTCTTGTCCCTAATTTCATTCATAAGCAGGTTAAGGCTGCAATGGAATGCCATAGACACAATAGGACCCAAAAGGTTACCTCTCCCCATCATTGTGACTTTGACCCTCTCATGTTCTATAGGAAATAAGGTTGGCAAATCTATAATCAATGGGTTGACTCATATTTTCAATAGTATGAGATTTACTTGTCTGAGGATACCTCCTCGAGACTTGAAATTACTTTTAATTCACCTATTAGGGATGAATTTGACCCCATTTCATGATCAAGACCTGATGAGTTATGCACAATCATTAAAAATTATCACAAGAAGCTTCATGTGAATGAAGAGCACCTTTCTTCCCCTAAGAGTAGATGGTATGCTTCTTCTAGAGACAGAGATCATACCCAGTCTAGTTTGATTGCCTTGAATAGTTATCATATGATTCCCCCACCTCTTTATCTATATGAGACTTTATGGAGAAAATTCCCTCATGTCTATGTTGAGAGACATGGGCACCCTGACTCAACTCAACTTCCACCTCTTATGTAACCTTTCCATCCTCCTAGCCTTTCCTTTAGGGTCTCAAATGAATACATTGATTTTGACCACCATTTACAAACTAGGGATCTATGGGATGCCTATATTAAACATCAACACCCTTATGTAGATCCTCATCTTGATGCATGTGGCCAACACCACAAGAATTTAGGTCATCATGATCATCCCCTATGCATGTTACATCATGTTATCATCACCATAGGAAATGATACCCTTATAATGGTCACTTTCCATTATGTGATTGAGAAGTTCATTGCCATGATCATACCCCATATTGAGAGTCACCTTAACACCATATCCTAAATAACCATGGTCATGATGACCCCTATTGGCATATGCAACATCATGACCCCTATGAGCCTCCTTAGGTATCTCATCACCAACCCACTATCAACTATGCCTATGAGGATCTCCATAGAAGTCCTATAACCCCTTTGATATGTGTTATTCCCCTTCTTACTCCAATCCCTAAACTATCCAAGTTCAATGGGACTCAGGTCGCTAGCCCCTAAGAGCATATCATGACCTTTTTGATGGTGTGTATAAATTAGGAATATGTAAAATGCATGAGGTTGAATCTCTTTTCTCATTCCATAAGATTTTAAGCTCTTGTTTGGTTTTATAATATGCCACTAGATTCTCATTCTATTTTTTAGTTCTTTCTAGATGACTTCCTCCAATACTTCAATATCTCCAAATTGTTTAACCTTGGCATCTAGTCACTTACCTCTATGGTTCAAGCCTAGGGTGAGTCTAACTTTGAATTCATGGGTAGATGGTGTTAAACCATCCATACATGCAAGATAATGTTCTCGGATGATCAACTCTATAACATGTTCACATGATCATTAAGGTAGGAGATCCACCTTAAGGCCCTCAAGTGTGAACTTGCCTCGTATAATGAAGTTGTTAATAAATGTCTAAAGATCAAGGTATTCAAGGTATGTATAGGTATTTAATCTATACTAATTCAAAACTTATCCTCCTATCATGATTTCAATTGCAATGTAATCGATGATGGTGTCACTAATTCTCCTATAGAGAAGAAGGACATGAAGGATGGCCATGAAGTCAATGATTTAAGTAAGAGGCCAACTAAAAATAAAACCCCTAAAAAGAGTGTAGAAGGGCATCAGGTATTGTATCCCTATGAGCCCACCAAATTTCATAACTTCCATGAGATTAAGGGGATTGGTACTATCTATACCCCCTTTACAAACCCTTGTGGCTCTGTTTAAATTCTTAGAGCTACAGGGGATAATAGTGGTATATGTTTTTATCTCATATGGGATGTTCTTGTCCTTAACTTTTATGATGACCATTTTTTAAATTTTAACTATGTCTTATAGTTTGATCCATATTTTTAGGATAGGAAACATGAGTTTTTCCCCTTTTAGAATGCTATAAAGGCACACTCAAGTCATAATATTCAACCACTTGGCAATTTAAATACAAATGCACACTTACACTATTTTACATTGAGCAAATCTTCCCTATTCTAAATCTAATCACTTGAAGCATTCCTTAGCCAAGTCCAAAGCCTATTTTTTCCATGCCAAAGTAAAGAATAATTAATTATTCAATCCATCTCTCGATGCATTCATATAGTCAAAGGAGAAAAGTTACAAAATACATTCTAAGTGAGATATGTATGTGGTCTTGAATTCCCTCTTTTTAGTATTGGATATAAAGACATTCAGTCATCATGGAGGTGATTTGGGTCAACTCAACCCATTACACTACCCCTTTTATATTTATTATTTTTTAATCATTGTAAACAATATTAGGGTTTCATCTTTGAATAAACTATTTATAGGTGTTTTACACATATCCAAAGGTCAAATATCTACAAACATACTTAATTTAAGTTGTCATAAATGATCATGACCTGAGTTTCCTATTTTTATCAAATAAAAAAATCAACCGACTTAGGACAATAGTGGTAGTCGATCTAGTCCCAAGTTGGAAATTTTATTCCTTCATCATTTCTAGTCTTGTCTTTGTGCAATTGTAGGATTGATTTTTATTTTTCCATTTCAGTTGTCTGTCAACTTCATATAGTTAGATCTCAGACAAAAATGGCTAAATTTTTTATTTTGTTCATAGTTGTCTTCTTTCATTAGATTATAGTTTTTCTAAATTCAATATTTGACTTTCATTTTGTTTGTCAAATTTTCATTTACAACATTTTGATTTTATTCTATTCATTTATCTAAATTAGGGTTAATTATCATATTAATTTAAAATTTTGATAAAATAACAATAAATCAAATTCTATCAAATACCCACAAAGCAACACATTCATCTCACACTTTTACACATATTTTATTAATAATTTTTGGGACACCCTTTATAGAATTGCAGCCAACCTTCTTCTACTACTGAGAAAAAGAATGATTGTAGAATAAAAATCATGTATTTTATCCACAATTTCCCTCCCAATGTAGTCGAGTAACCACTTTTTACTTGACACAACCTATGACTTCACTTAACTCTAACTTGAGTTTTCCCACTTTTTACCTTTTCATATCAGGGCACTTTACAAGTGATTAATACATAGTGTCACTATTACATTATTTTATGCTTTATGACTTTGCACTTAAAAATATTAAATATTTATAAAAAATAATTATTTTAACTTAATATACAAAATAAATTAATGTTGTCTTGTTTAATCTATTTTAAATTGAAATGATTAAAATAAATAGATCTAAACTATTGATATTTAATACCAATGAATGTACACATCTTAATGTAAAATACAAAATGTATAGATTTATAAATAAGATAAAAATAGTAAATTAACAAATGGATATGCAAACCTAACTTGGATCTGATTTATTGTTGACTATGTAGGTTAACTCTGAGTTAAACTGACAAAAAATACCTATGAACTATGTTGCATTCAAAAATAAGAATTCAAACTATGTTGGGACAAGACCACATTATAAGGATAGGGCTGCACTATGGCCTTATCTATTGACTTTAGTCATGACCTGGTTGATTGTGTGACTAATTTTATGATCTGGGTGCATGTGTCTATCTGTGAGAGTTTACTATCTGATTACATATATCTATTTTATGTATAAAAGACTTGTAAAATATAAACTCTAGATCCTAAATAGTAAACACAATAGAGGTCAAATTCCAAAAGAGGAAAATAAGGGTAAAGGAATAACTAAGCTATCCTACAAAAACTTGCATAATCTGAGTGCTACCTACAAGCCCAAAAGGACCTCAAACTGATCTAGTTATCATTCGTAGAGTGGGTGTGTCAATCTTAACATTTTTATATGAATGCAACTATATAGATTGATTTAAATGCTTGAAAATGATTGCCTTCGACCTGCAATAAAACAATTTTAGACTTGGCCTATGACTATTAGAATGATTTATAATTTGAATTGAAAATAATAATTATTTTTTGCTCAATGTGCAATAAAATTTTCAATTGATTGATAGATGTGTTTGGAGAAGCCTTAATGTATTTATATAAAGGAATATTTTGAATATTTTTTATAGTAGACTTACTTTATATGGGTAAATTTCAATGTCTCAAATTAAAAAATTTACCATTGGAGTGTGAAGGATAAGGCTGCATTCATGGATAAGGTCGTAGTGTAGCCTTGACTAACCGAGCGTGATCATATCCTAAAAAGATATAAATGATTGGAATTGGTCTGAATGGAGTCTATAAGAAAAATAGGTATGTTTGAGTGGTATTCTAATTAATAGTAAGATAATTTTTAGAATAATGAATTCTCCCATATAGATTAAAAGCTAGCAGAATGGTGAATTGGCCAAACAAGGTAAGGATGTTAATATTAAACATAGTCAAACACTTAATGATTAAATGTATGCATCTACATCTAACCACACTTTATTTTAGTAATGTAATGAAGTGAAATTACTAGAGTAAATTAGATATGAACCTAAATGTGTATACATAATTTTTATTTTGATATGAACATTGATCATGTAAGATGACTTAATGTAAAACCTACAACAATGCCATTGAAAGTAGTTACTACCCATATTTAAAAATTAAAAATATGAATTTTACTATTTAAATTTTAAAAAGAGAGCAAGAAAAGTATACACCTGAAAGAGTATGAAATATAATTTCTTTGTAACTTGGAAATGGATAAGTGCATGTTCCCTTGGTGAGGCCTTTGTAAAAATGTTGAATCTTATGTTGAATTAAGAGTGATCAAGTTTCAAATTGAAAACTAGTGAAATCACTTGATTTTGAAATATTTAATGCTCTAACTCTGATTTGAATATGTATATTACTTTTTAAAATGATTGAGGGGTGGAACCACCAAATGTGGCTCATTATTTCAAAACTAAAAGAAGGGGTTGAGCCACCAAATATGACTTGATATAATATAAAAAGTGAAACCATAGACATTGAGTGTCATTAGACTCTAACATGGCCCATTTGCAACATGAAAAATCACATTACTACAAATGGATCTAGATTATCTTTGAAAATTTACAATTTTAAACCTTTGAGCTTGATAAATTTGAAATTGCCATGTAGTAACTCAAACATGAATGAATATCATGTCCCCTATATTGTATTGAGCTAATTGAACTTGCAATTGTTTTGAGAACTTGTAAATGTAACTATTTGAAACTTAAAACTTGTAACTATTTTTCGCATGCTTATGCATATGCATTGAGTAGATATGAATCTATTTTAAATTAATTGAAGGAATGAGTGTACATGCATATCACATGCCCCAATAAAATAAAAATGTTGAATCATATATGAAAACTATATTTTATCATAGGTCTAAAATTTTTTTCTCATGAGGCTTGAATTCTCAAGATAATACCATTGTCATGCCCCCCTTTTGAGATGAGGGATGTAATATAGAAGTCACTTATCTCAAATTAAATTATATGTGAAAAATATAATCATGTAATATAAATTTTAACATTTGAATTGGATTGCATCATAGTATTGTATATATCATTGAATTTATATATGAAACATGTGTTAGATAGATATAGCATTGAAGCACATAAGCCATATGTGCATGATATGTATTATGGCACTAAAGTAAGAGTAAAGCATATAATTAATGAATTATATGAATCATAACATGATATTAAAAATAAATAGACATACAATAAATGGCATACAATGTCATGTAATTTTATGTACAATGTCACATATAAGGCCCAAGGGCCACATACAAGGGACATGTAAATGTTGTATAAACACACAAGGTCAAGGGACACATGCAAATGGTATGATAATACCATTCAATCAAGAACATGTTTATGTTTCATACATAAGGCCAATGACTACACACAATGAAAAAACATTTCCTAAATTATCATGCTGTAAAGTAAGAAAGAGGAAGCATAAATCAAATGAGACTAGTCTACATCACCATATGTATCCATGACATTTTTAGAAAAAAACATATCAATGTAACACAATGTAAAGGATGAGTTAATAATAAAACATTTTTATGATATATAATTTGACATGGTATAAAGGTTTTGGATAGATACAACCTATTGAAGTGTTCACAAAGAATAAAATAATGCTTTCAATGTAGCAAGGTTATTGGGTAAAAAGGGAACCCGACATTAAAGAACCATGTAAAATTATGTCATGTATCACACTCAAATACCTCTTTAAAATCAATGTGTTTCTTAAATTATGTAATATTCTATCTAGTTACATGAAATAAATAACATATGCAAATAAATAAGCCAAAAACATTTGAAAATTCTCTTAAGGTCATGATTTTGAATTTATTGAAATTATTTTTATTTTTTTGAATTGTTGAAATATATGAAAGTTTTTTAATTTTATGAAATATTTGAAATATAAAATATTTGAAAAGGTGTTAAAAATCAAGGCTTAAAAAATAGTGTAAAATGGAAGGATTTAAACAATCCGCAATAAGGTGATAAATAATAATATGATAAGAATGAAGGAAAGCTATGTGCCCCTAGTGTATGTGAAAAAAATATTATATCAATGTAGATAAGGATGTTCATACCTCCAATGGGAAATAATATACATGTGCTCATGGAGAATTTGGATAGATAGATGTGATCATGTAAATACAAAGGAAAGCATAACATTCTAGGTATGCAATAGTAAGCAAAAATGATCATATAAATCACTTGTAAGATAATTGCTTTGGATTGTTCGAATCAGTTGACAATAAAGAGTCCAAGTGCCCAAAATGAAAAATAAATCCAAGAGATATAAAAAGTGATTGAAATATGGGATAGAAGAAGTAAAAATGAATTAAAATCAAAGAAGATATGTACAAAGGAAAAGATGTAGATAAATAATCAAGAGACACAACCCAATCAATAGATTGAAATGAAGTAGAAGGTTCTAACCAACCAAGTATCTCATCAAGAAGATGCACATATGTATACCTAACTGCATTTCATGGAGAGACTTTTTGCGAAGAGTAAATATCAATTTTAGATGAATCTGAATCTAAATTATGATCCTATGTTTTAATATAACCATCTAAAGTTTTGTTCATATACCCATGTAATATTGTATCCTCATGTGTAATAGGAGAGTATGTAATAACTTGTATCTATGTTGAAGCTCTCTGAATAACACATGGTGCCTTAGGAGATGAAGACCTTTTTTTATGTGTCACTTTATACTTAGGATAATGTGCCATCATCTTTGAAACTAACTACATATGCTTGTGTGTGACTATATCATGCTCTTAAATGGATGTGGAAACTAGTTTTGTAATATGATCTTGAATATTTCTATATAATATTTCATTACCATGTTTCTCAATGTATGTGCCTTCCAATTATTTTGTAGGAGTAAATATCATTGGTTCCAAAGAATATTCATATTAGATTCTTGAAATTTTGACCACTTGATTACCATGATTATATTTAAGATGTATATGCATTGTAGATGGTGTGTCTCTAATATTTTGTATCCAAGGGTGTCTTAATAGAATACCAAATACCCATGTGATTAGTAGAAATAAGAATGGAGTGAGCATTATGAGAAGGATAAATTGTAAAGATAGTAATATATATCTAAGAGTATCTTGTGTATGAACATCAAAAGCTTTGAAAACTCTAGAAATATATTATAAATGTTTCTCTTTATAACCAAGAGAGTAGAGGAGTGTTATGGTACACACATTTTCACTTGAAAAATTATTTATCATAAAACTTTGTATGGATTATCTTTCAACATATGCTCGAATAAAGAGTGAATATTTATCTAAATCATCACTAACAATTTTACTATCATGAAATGTGATCATATGACGTGGTTCTTGTTTTCTTATAACTATATCAATGATGCTATTAATTGGATGCCCATATGTATAATGAGGAGGATGAGAATTATATGTATAATGTACTTTAGAATTATCCATGTTATTTATTTATTGATGATTTAAAAAATGGTCTTTTTACATTTTAAGATTTGAATTATCATTCACTTATGGTTTATCTTCTTTATTAAGTGTGCCAATATCAATAATATTCTCATCAATAAGATATTAAATATTGTTCTTGAGCTTGAACAATCTATTTGTGGAATGCCTAATACATTTATGGTAGTCAAAATATGCATTGCCGTCATAATTTTTAGATTGCGGTCTAGACACATCCACTTCCATTGGTGGAGGAAGAGTGATGAGATTACATTCAAGTATATTTTACAACAATACATGAGGAGGTGATGGTAACCTTTAAAATTTACATCCTTCATAGATCTTGTATTTGAAACTTCTGTGTTGGTTATGAAATAACATTAATTGTAATCTTGGCTTCATTTTTTATTTCATTTGGTTTGATCTCATAATTTATATTGTTTTAAAACTTAAAATTTGAAGTAGAAGGAACATTTGAAGTATAATTGAGCTTGTTGAAAGTAATTAATTTGACCTCATGCTCTTTGATTGTATGACATAGCTCATCAAAAAATTTAAACTTATCAAACATAATTGACTCTTGAAGTGCAAATATAAAAATTTGAGTGAAAACATCTTGGACCTCATTATCATCCATTTTATTTGTCATTTTTTCTAGTATAATCTTGTATATTAGAACATGTTCACTGATTGTTTCATTAGATCCTTGTTTGAGATTTGTAATTTTAGCATATAATGTTTTTTCACCAATGTTGATAGGAAAGTGTGTTAAAAATTGATTTTACAAAGGATTGAAAGTCTTTATTGATTTAAGAGGAACATAATAGAACCATATAAGAGTATATTATTTAAGAATTCTTATAAAGGGTTTTGTCAACAACTTAACAATATCTACATAGTCTAGACAAGTTACATGAAATACATATAAAATTTTATTTAAGATCACCTTTGACTTCATATAGAGGAATATTAAGATCCACAAATCCAATTGGTAATGGAAAATATGCAATTTTGGATTCCAAAGGGTTATGAAACAAGGAACATGGCTCCATGGAAGGGATAGCATGAGAAATAATTTGCTCAATGTGAGCTAGTTTAACTTGTAATGCAAAAAGTGCATTCTCAAGGTGATTGAATGAGTATAATTAGCTTGATTATGCATATGGATGGATGTGTGTTAGAAACCAAGTGATGTTTCCAAACCAAGGAGTGATGCTATGAAAGTAACTAGAGGTGTAAAAATAGGAATGGACGTAATAGTAGAAGTGACAACATTGGAAGAAGGGGATTTGCCAACCTGAAAATAAAATTCTTACGGTATAGATGTGGATGATTTATATTGATCCTCATATTTGATGATAGAAGGAAACTAATTATCTTATTCACCTCATGGGGATTCTCTTGAAGACATTGACAAAATTTAGAGAATTATTGCACTTGATTTTGATCTACACAATTAAGCTCATGTGGATCAATATGAGTTTCATGTTCATTATGTACATCATAGTCATCTTCATTACTTTAATTTTTATTTTCAATGTGAATTTAATTTTTAGGAGACCAATGAATTTGAATTGTAACATTATTAGTCTGAGAAAAACATCATGATTTTCCATTATAAAAGAAATAAAAGGAAGTTTCATAAATGAAATAGGAATACCACTTATCTAGAACTACACCTTAGATCCATATAATATCATATGAATCAAACAATGTTAATGGCTATGAATATATTACAAGCAAAAATAAAGGTATAAAGGGTGATCTAGGCAAGGGTTTGAACAGTGGCATGAACTCTCAAATATACTTGTTCATTCATTTGTTAGTGTTGGCCAAATGTTTCAGAACACTAATTATTGATGAAAATTTATCTATAACCCACTAACCCCATTTACAAGTGTACAATGAGAGTAAATTTATTGGGTGATATGCTCCCCTTTGGTGCACCTTAAATAAAATGGATATAATAGGCTTCCTATGGTGTACAAAATGGACCCTAAGTGTTTTTGATATACCATGAGAAACATGGAAATTAATATTCATGTTTATTGTTGTACAATAACTATGATTATTGGGGTATAATACTTCACACCATAACGTCTATAAAACAAATCACCACGTAGACCATAACAATTATCACTAAGTAGTTTTGGAATCGACAAAACATAGTTCTAAAAACAAGAAAGAAGTAAATTTAAAAAGAGAGAAAAGAAAATCAAATTTTTGTGTGTAAAGAATTAAGAATTTATATTTTTTGAAATAAAAAATTTATCTAAAACCATATACCACACAAATATAAAGCAAACAACAAGCAATGTTTGAAATAAAATACGGGTTCACTAGAATTTTTAATCTGTTTCAAATTGAAGTGACTCAAATAAATAGATCTAAACTATTGAAACTGAACTATAATAAATATACAAATATGAATGTAAAATAAAAAATTTATAGAATTATAAATGAGATAAAAATAATAAATTAACTAATAAATATTAAATCCTAGCTTGGATCTAATTTATTGATAATTATGCATGTTGACAATGAGTGGAAACTGGCTGAAAAGACATAAATTATGTCACATCTGAAAACAAAAAGTAAAACAATGTTGGGATAAGGCCACACTAGGAAGACATTGCCACACTATAGCCCTTTATTTTGACTATAGTCACATCATAGTTGATTGGGTGACTATTTTTTTTATATTTATGCATGTGCATATTTGTGAGGGTTTACTACCTACCTGTGTATGTCGATTTAATGCATAAAAGACCTGTAAAATATAAACCTTAGATCCTACATAATAAACATAATAGAGATAAAATTCAAAAGGAGGGAATAAGGTTATGAAAATATCTATTTTTTCCTCAAAATACCTTACATAATATGAGTTTGCCTACATATCCCAACAGGGCCTCATGGTGATGTAGTTCTCCTTCCTATAGTGAGTGTGTGAATCTTGACTTTTCTATATGAATGCAACTAGATAAAAATTTTTACATGATTTATAATGAGTGTCTTTGACCTATAATTAAAAAAAATTAGATTTGGCATATGAATATTAGAATTATTTATAAATTAAATTAGAAAAAATATTATTTTCTGCTCAATGTGCAGTAAAATTGCCAAGTGATTACTAGAAGTGTTTGGAGAAGCCTTAATGTGATTATATACAAGAATATTTTTAATATTTACACTAACCAACCTTGATAAAATAATAATATGGATTAAATGTAATGTCTCTAATTTAAAGAGTTATTATTGGAGTAGCGGAGATAAAACAACACTAATGGATAAGGTCGCAATGTGACCCTATCTAACCTAGTGCGATCATGTACCAAAAGGACAGAGACTACTAGAACTGGTCTAACAAGATTCTATAATAAAAATATATATGTTTGAATTATTTTATGAGTAGTATAAATATAATTTTTATAATAATGAATGTTTTCATAGAGACTATAAGTTAACAAAATGGTGAATTAGCCAAACAGGGTAAGGATGTCAAGATTAAACATTGTAAAACATTTAATGATTAAATTTATGTGTTTGCATGACTATAGACCCACAAAATATTAATCCCATTTACATTTATAGTACACATAAGACATTTTTATAAACATGACTACATGAAAAGACCCATTTGAGGCACTTTTTAATAGCAAATCTTATTTAACAATTGCATATCAAATCACCTTTAATAATTTCAGCCTTTTGTGAAAATTAATATTATTATCTTATCAATATAATAAGCCATCACATGACACATGGAAAATTTGGGACAACATATAGCATGTTGATTTAGCACACAAATCCTTGTTCATTAGGAGTAGAGACAAGTTAATCCACATTACAATCACCCCATTGCCTTGCCATGAAAGACTTGAACCTTGATGTACATCATACAATCTTTGGTTTATGCTTGAAATTGACACAATATAAACTATATTTTATTGACTTGATAACAAAATAATGGTATGTTAAGAGCAAAAAACTAGTGACAAAGGAACACCTATGTGTTCTAGTGTAACAAATTGTAAATCAAAAATTATTCCTTAATTATAATTGACTTTCAATTTCCTATAGAAGTACAATTGGGTGTCTTATCCTAAAAAAATAAAATTAGGAACAAAAATGGCTCTAACTATGAGACCACATTCTTTGGAAGAATGCAATATATATATAGAACCCTTTGATGTGTAGATTAGTTCCTTATCCATTGAAATTCATCTCCATGGGAATGATGTGATGCAAATGTTTATATGCCCCAATCTAACCAACAAACAACTAGTTATCCTATCCCAATCATATGGGAAATGAACATATGCTACCAAGATAGATCACTCCATTTTGGTAACCTGCCTACCTCCCTATGTTCCAGTGATGAAATATGACTTAAAAGGTTAATCCTCCAAAAATTATCACTAAAGGACAAAATACCATCGCTACTGACTTTATCATCGAAATAGCTTTTTAATGATTAGAACAAAGACAAAACAAATCATGGATGTGAAATTTAAGGACAAAATAATGTTTGCCTTTGTTTGATAAAATTTGGAAAATAAAATGATTGATTATTTAATTAGACAAACCGCTATGTAAAATCAAAATACTACAAATATGCAATAACTGACACAAACTAATTTATAATTTATTATATTTGGATGATACTAAAAGTAGAAAATGCTAGAAATAAATAAATTAGATGGAAAATAGGAATGTTAACTATAGTGCAATTGTGAAATTACCAGTGAGGCTCTATAATGACACTGTGAATCAGGTTTCTCTTAGATCTAAAATAAGGTTATTGGAATTGGATAGGGAAGGTCCATGTTGTTGTCCTAAAGGTGAACTAATATACTATGATTATTTTCTCCCTATGACTGATGTGATAGGTTCAATTTGAATGTATGTTCTATTTGACTATGTAGGACATTTTGATATATTTTGTAAACCAATGTATACCTTATTATTCACTTGAAATCCTAACTCAATACACCATGAATGATAAATAGAATAAAATAGAAAAAAGGGTCAGCAATTGAGGTTGTGTTAACCCATAACGCCCTATGTGTTGAGCATTTCCTACATAATAATACTTCGAAGAGGTAAAATCCATGTAGTTCTCTCATGATATGGTGGTGTGTGTAAAATACTAGTGCAAAATGCTAAATGTTGGTACAACCGATGTGATTAAGTGCTTCAATAATGACATGTCAATTTAGAGGTGGATGCAAACTTAGATCATGGATACTAGAGATGTATGGACTCTGTATTAGAAAAAAATGTCTTTTTCTCTCAATGCATAGTTACATATTATAGTGCTTTTCAATCATACAATACTTTAGTGGATAATGGTTTAAAAATGTGGCTTCATAGTGTTCATTATGGAATTCTTTTGGATGGGATACATTAAATGTGCAACATGACCCATTGGGTAATTTTAAATTTGAGTAAATAGTCATTTTTTTGTAGGAGGACATGGCAAGTGGGATTGGATAGGACCGAAAAGTGGTAGTCCAAATGGAATGACTTTGTTTAAAGAGCAAAGATAACTAAACCATAAGTGTGGATCAGTCTTAAAGTTAGTTTAGGAAATTTAAGTTGAATATGGATTTTTAGGATTATAATTTAATTAAAAGGTAAGAGACATTATCATATGAAGTGACAGAAGGGTGGTCGAGGATCGTGGAATCAAAGATGAGATAAGTTTGTATAAGGAGTAGTCACAAGTGCATTTTTTTAGAAATAAATGTTGATTTATATATCTATAATTTTCCATCATTTATTATAATAATATAATAAAGTGAAAGTATTAAAGTAAAATTAAATAAGTATACCTGGACATACCTATGAAGAGTAGTCTTGAATGTAGGCCAAAACATTGAACTATGCTTCACACAAACCTACAATGAAACGTGTATAAATAAATCCTTAATTAAGACTAAAATCAAGATGTAAAGTCAAGAGAAATTATACATCAGAAATAAGGAATAAATACACCTAATTGGGTACGTGAATCATTGTATTTTTCATTGGAAGAATATTGGTGATTGAAAAGGGTAGCACCCTTAGAGATTTCATCTTCCTTGAAACACTTGGATTGGATTGTGCATGACCTAATCCTCATCAATAAAAGAGTGTGATTAATAACTCAATGTTTGATTAACTCTATCATTACATACTCAGGGTGGATAGAGTAGCTTGAGATCCATGTATGAATTCTAATAGATTGTTCTAGTGCAAAAGGTGAACAAATCACTATAGAATGAATAAGGTTAATTTTTGGTGTAGAACTGGGACAAAATTAGTATAAAAGATAGTATGATTTGAGTCTATTGTATACAACATAGATAATGATAAGTATTTCCACTCCATCTATGAAAATGGTGCAAAAATGAGTAATGATATGGATGTGTGTTGTGCACATGCCCCCGACCTAACATTTGGGTGTATATAGATTTTAAAACTAAGTAATATAAAGTGATTTTATAAACAAAATATTTGTGAAAATATTGGAATATTTTCCACACATGATGACCCTGTTTTGATCAAAATATGAGACAAACTTGTGTAAAAACTTTTAAAATGTTTTTTGGGAAATAATTTAACTGATATATAGACTAAGTGACACTAAGAATTATGAAAACTACTAATTTATGCCTATTGGGACAATAACATGTTGTTCTAGACACAATCGACCTACACCCTTGTCTAAATGGATCATTTTTGTCTTAAAGTTAAGATGATTTATGGGTATATATCATGGTCAACTATGTAAAACCTATTGATTTATTACTATTTTGTATACTGTTGTAGTTTCGTATCTAAGACAAGCCATTGTGTACACCCCCTATTGTGAGGTGAGTTTTGAAGCCTACACAATAACTTAGCTCAAAATAAAAATGTATATGAGAGCTGATATTATTTAACCCTTTTAAAAATTAAAGGTTAAGAGGAATAGGCTATTCAAGATTGAGATAACCTATTCCTAAAATTAAGGCAGTTAAATATTTTAGTTTATAATAATTAATTTAAATATTGAATTACAATAATACTAAAGATATAAAGTGCAATGATAAATAGTATTTTGATTACAAAATCACAAATAAATAATAATACTTATCTTATTCAATGATGCATAGACAAATTTGAGGTGTACATGTGTGGAAATAGGTTGTCTAAAGTTTAGGAACTAGTTGTCAGATTTTAAAAATATTCTTTCTGGTTGTATGGACACTTGTGTCACCCTATGGACATTTAAATTTCCACTACTATCTAAATATTTATGCAAATATTTTGTACATAATGTTCACTATATCAATATGCCACTACCTGGGTCTTTCTATCACCTTTCATCTAATGTATATGGTTCTCACACATAGGTTGTTGATGAATGTTATAGCTCAAACCCTAGCTCTCCACCTTAGGTTAGGGTACCTTAATAAAAATGGGTTAGTGGGCTCACAGTGTTTATTTGACCTCAAAGATACCTATATCAATGAGCACTATCTATATATCCAATACTCCAATGAGGGCCTTAGACTTATGTCATTTTCTCCTATGTGTGGAAATGTGTGTGCACAAAGGTGCAATATGGTATATGATAATTCATGTAGTGATCTAGCTTGTAACTTGACAAATATGAGTCATGGGATATATTTTGAGTGCTTTAGACTTATAGTATGATAGTGCCTATGATTTATATACAAGTAGAGATGAATAGGGTAGACTATCTTAGTTGTGAAATTGATTGATTTAGCTTGAATATGTGTTTTTTTGATAACTTATAGATATCCAAATGCGTTAGTTTTGAATTTTATTTATACTAGCTCTTTTGAAATAATCTTCATAAAATGGTTAATGACATTATTATGTCAACTCATACACTTCAAAAGGTTTTAAAATTTGAGTGTTTGTAATGTAAGGACATTTGTGTTCTATTAGGGACAATAGCATTGAAGCTACTTCCCTATCCTGAATGTAACTATCCAAGATGGAGGAAATTTTTTGAGGTTTTAAAACCAATAGTTAAGGATATATATTATATTTTATGAATTTTTTGGTTATATGTGATATCGATAATCAAAATAATTAGGGTTGGACTAAGAAGTAAGTAATTAAACATAGTGAGATGGCGAGTATGAGCCATTTGGCTATAAGGAAGGTAAAACTAAAGGGTAGAGCCTTGAGATATATTTTTCAAGTGTACAAGATTAGTTCAACATATAAATTTAGATTTAATATTCTAAATTTTCCACCCCCTCCCTCTTTTTAATCTAGTAATGCACAAGGATGAAATTAACAGGTTAAAGGAATGAAAATGTATTGTGGTGTGTACAACACACCTTGTCTTTGTTTGAGCCCACTTTAATTTTCTATGTGTGAATGACCTATAATCAAGAGCATGTTACAAGAGTAATTAGTGAATATGATCTAAAAATTTATAATTTTGAAATATTTTAATTAAAGAGATCAATGAAGGAATACACCTGTGTTAATGCAAACATGTTTCCCCTTGGTAGTTTATCTTGGTAAATATGCTTCCTAGTTTAAGCATTGGATAGAGGTTTACAACTGAAACTTAGATATGTGAAGAGGGGGATGAAATAGTGATCATGCCCATAATTTGGTATAAGTATTAATTGTGCCAATTTCATTGAGAACATAAAATCTCAATCACACAACTCAAGTATAACCAATATAGCCAATCTAGCCAATATCACTCAAGTCAAATGGTGTAACCATATCAACCCAAAATAATATAATCAAGTGCCAAGTCCATTGAGGGTACAAAATATCTACCACATAATAAAAAAGAACCAAATATTATAGAAAATAAAATCCCAAACAGTGCATCTAGGTAAGATCTGTGCATAAATGTATGTATAATTTGAAAGTGTATCTATAACTTGGTGCATGTACACCTTGAATATGTCTCAAGTTGAATTATCTATCAAAATTTAACCTCTAATATGTAACATGTTTATAATATGTATCACAAATTTAAAAATATATGTCCCAAATATGTGCCCAATACATAAAATTTTATCCCAAATGTATATTTGAATCATGTAAACTATGTAAATTGAAACAAATTCTGGTCATTCTATCAACTATATTCATGTGGATTCATGTCTTCTGTGAAAATCCCCCACTTATATTCCCCCCTTTTGAGGTGAGGGGATTGTAAAAGTGCTAATAACCTTATCTCAAAAGGATAAGACAATTATGTTGAATATGTATGAATCATGTAGTAAATAAGCATATAATAGTATCACATCAAATTAGATATATCAATGAAGCTTACGTAAATAAGCCATAATATGCATGATAAGAATCCTCTAAATGTATAGAATATATCAAGCTCCATAAAAAATCAAGAACACATGCAAGAGTACTCAAATGTCACACAAAGAGGGGCCAAATGAGACAAAAAATAAGGGGCATGTTCAAATGCCATGAACTCATGTGGAAGACATGTGTACATATCCCCACACCAAATAATAAATAAACACTCGGGTCATTGTGGCCAAAAATTAAATAACATGTTCAAATGTTTTGTAATCAATAAAAAGAAGCAAAAAATAATTACATTCAAATAAGCTTATGTAAATAGATGAAGTAGTGAGATATAAGCAACTAGCATAAGCATGTCATACTAGTCCCTAAATACATGTGTTAGAAAAATGTCATGTAGAATAGCATATCAAATAAATTGTGTAAGATAGAAACATGAGTATAGGCATGTGTAAGAAAGATAAGATCTGTAAGATAATGGAAAATGATCATAAAATAATAGAATCTATGTCAATTATGATCATATAGAATCAAGATGCCCCCAATATAGTGTATCACACTAGAAAAGGAAAGGTCCAACATCTACATGCTAGAGATATCATGGGTCTAATGTATGTCTATATCACACTCAAGTACCTTTAAAACATATGCATGTATATAAATGATATTTTATCTAATAACATAAATTATACAACTTATGCAAAAGCTAAAAACATTTGAAATACAAGATATTTTTTTATTTTCGAATTATTTAAATGTTTTTGTATTTTTTGGGATTTTTTTTTTTTTTTTTTTTAATTAGACTTTTTGGAAAGAGAGTGATATCCAATGATCCCATATAAGGGATTATCATAGGGTGCTCTATACTCTAAATGTGTTGTAATAAAATGGTTATGCTACCAAGGATCATGTATATGTGCCACGTCTGAATGTGTATAATCTATTACATTCTATGTATGTCTCATACTTTTATGTGAGGGTGAAGTATAAATAGAAGGTGTGTTAGTTCATGAAACCCATATTTTTGTGATATGTAATTTATTCAGTGTAATAGTGGCTCTTTTACCCATTTTAAAACATGGTATGTGGATGTAGATAAATGGCTAGGCCATGGAGGTGTGAATGAGGTGATCAAAGAGTCCACTATAGATCTATGATGTAAAGACCTCGCAATAATTGGGAACATAGGAAAGGGGATTAAATGTTTCTTACCATTTCATGCATGACTAACCTTAATAGGTTATATAATCAACTGTCATGGAACAAACTTTTCATGTTACAAAATATGTTCATATGGAATCCTAGAAACTGTAATTACCATATTGACATGAACATACTTAAGACAACCATACACTGTGGAAGGTATTGCATAGATGTTAAGTATCCAAGGATGTCTTAGTAACATATCAAAGACTGAAGTAAATGGTAAAACTGAAAAGGTAGTGGTAACATGTGTTGGACCAACCTGAAGTGGTAAATCAATCTCACCAAAAAATTATTATATCTTCCCATTAAATGATTTTATCATTTTAGTTTAAGGGAATAATTCATCACATGTGTATTTCAAATATGTGAGTAATGTGATTGTACACACATTCTCACTAGCACCATTATGAATTATAAAACTACATATAGGCTTATGATCAATATATGCCATAATAAATAATGAATGAATATTTGAGTCATCATCCAAAATCTCACTATCATCAAATGAAATAGGACTCATAACTATATTCATGTATAAATATAACAATAATCCCATCTAACAAGTGCCCATAATGTGATGAAGGATGATGTGAATGATATGCCATTTGTACTTCTAAAGTTTTATTATAATGATTTTGTAATGGGTTTTTGAATATATTTTGCTTATGATGATCATTTGGTTGTGATATTGAATATGTGGAAATATCCTCAAAGTTAAGTTCATCACTATTAATGAGGTCTTGTATCTTGATCTTTAGTTTATAAAATTTATTCATAGAATGCCCCATAGTTTGGTGGTAGTCATAATAGGCATTGACATCATATCCTTGTGGTAAAGGCCAACTCATATCAACCTGCATAGGAGGAGGGAGAGATATGAGATGACACTCTATCATCTTCAGAAGTATCAAAATTATAGACTCAGATAATTGTGTAAATTGTCTCTAAGGTGCATTGGATAAGATGAGTCTATTAGTTTATTATGACACTATATAAACCATGGAAGTTGTCCTTTTTAGCCTCATTAGGTTTTACCTTCATCCTCCTTCATCATGGTAATGCATAGTACTAGTCAAAGAACTTTATATGTTCTATAGTTATATTGTATTTTTTATTTGTTAAGCCATGTGGATCTATCTATGATAAACAGAGTGATGGGAATGGTATTAATGATATTGTGTATGATTTTGGAATAATCATTCTCACCAAAGTAAGCATGAGCATAGGTAGCATGAGGAAACCTATTCTTATGATATAAAGAAGGGAGATCCTCATATGTTCCCAGGTACTCTAACAATGACTCATCATTAAATAATTCATCTAGTGTTTGAATCTCTAGTGTAACATTTTTATAAATTAAATCAGGATTAAAAAGTTGTAACTCAAAATTAGGAGTAAGAACATGCATGCATTCTAAGGTAAACTTTATAAAACATAGTTTATTATTATTTTTTTATTTATTGATTACAAATTTTGATGAAAACCCCAAACTTTGTCAATTGGTATAATTTATTATGAAAATAGGATGAGTTATACCTTGTTCATTTTTACCTAATCATTGACCCATATATCCATGTTTTAGCAAATATTAAGATCCAAACTTTGAATTTGGTAAATGAGATGTATAAGTATTTATTGAATGAATAATTTCATGATGCTTTAAGGGATCTATATCCATTGGACATATGTAAATAAATCCTTGATGGCTAAATTTAAATAGGCATGCAAAGTAGACTGGACTGCATACATTTCATGTATCCAAGGACGTCCCAAGATTATGTTTTAGTTTCAATAAATTGGCATATAATAGGTAATTTTTCAGAGCCTACATTAATATTCAATGTAATTTTCACGAAGACCTTGCATGAAATGTCATTGAACCCTTAATACTCATATTGGAAGATTCTAAATCTTTAGTGTCAATGCCTAGTAATGAAATAAAATATATATTAGAAATATTAATTCCTAATCAATTATACACAAGTACCCTTTTAACCATCTTATTGTGAATACATGCTTGTACATATAAGGGAAAACAAGTGTCAATAATGTGTTGGGTTGGTAAAAAAAAAAAATTCAAATGAAATATTATGTTTATTCCATTTGATAAAATTTAATACAGAAGCTTCATATGTTAGATCCACATTACTTGGCATCATTTTCATCTATAATGTTTCTAATAAATATCTTTGTATTTAGAAGTCCAATGTAATAAATCAAAAAGTGGGATATGTGATAATTTAATAATAGGTGTCTAGAAATGGAAAATTGTGTGTTATATATTCACTCATGTAAACTTGTAAATAAAATTTATTATAAAATTAGATATGTAGAGAAATATTGAGTATATCGAGAATAAATTAACTGATGCATATAAACTATACAAATCATGCATAGTTCCTAATTTTAAAAAAAAATATAATATTTGATTTTTTTTATATTTTTTAATATATGAACTGAGAAAGAGAAGGATGAATACTAAATGATGATTCTTGAAGGGACTTACGATCAATAGGTCATGTATCTATCATAAAAGTGGTGACCTTTCATGAATGGAATGTGTCATATTGTTTTGATTAAATTGGGTTAAATTTGGAATCTAAATATTGATTTCTATCTGTACTATAAGTGACACTATCATGATGATGATTTATAGCATAATTTGCATGTTGTTGAGCATAATGAACTCTATGGATTTTTGGAACCCATTGTGGAGTGTATGAACTCTATTTTGGTGTCCTATTGAATCACCCTTAGTGCCATGTATTATCAATCTAGGACGTGCAGGAGTATATAAAGGCTCTCTATAATCTATGAAAATTATCTATTGAAGTGGACTTTCAAGGATAGGCCTCCTTGGAAGGGTAGACACATAATTTTTCACTTTCTGAGTATGTCAAACCCTTTTGGGTTGTTCAACTAAAATCTGTTCTATAGGAACCATATATCACTATTGTAGGAGGTATTCATATGGGATACCCAAAAATGTGATGACCTCATTAACATGTGAATACTTTAGAAATATGTGAACTATGGAAGGAACTGAGAAAAATTTATAAATCCAAGGTCATCCCAATAATCTTTTGAAGATGCTTTCACTAGGTACTAAGATGAACTTGGTGGCCATATGTGCTAGACCAATATGTAATGGTAGTGTAATCTCACCAATATAACTATGAATGTGACCATTGAATACATTGTTGAATATATTAGTAAGAAACATATCTCTATCTATGTATCCAAAATTATATATAAGTGTGATAGTAGACATGTTCACACTTGAATTGTTATCAACCATGACACTCTTTATAGGTTGATGATCAATATGACCTAGAGTTAACAAAGAGTGGAAAATATAATCATCATTGAATATATCATGCTATGAAAATATGAAAAGAGCTATAGGTGGTAATGAAGTATGATAGGTACTAATAATACCATTCAAAGGATGATGTGCCTCTGTGTGATAATGATAAGAAATCGGGGGAGCTTGTGCACTGTATGTATAATCCACTCCCAATGTATTTGTGGTATCATTAGTGATGTGTGTAGGAAAATGATTAGTATTTTTGTTCCTTTGATTTCATTCAATTTTAATTTGGAATAATTTTTAGGAGGGCCCACATCAATGATTTTTACATCAATCAAATCTTGAATCTTGTGCCTTAAATTGATGCACCTATCAGTAGTGTGCCTTTTTGCTATATTAAAATCACAAAAGGAATTATGATCAAATCCCTTTGGAAGAGGATTCATCACATCAACATTTTTAATGGGAGGGATAGATATGAGATTGTATTCCAATATAATTTTGAGGACCTTAAATGGATCTTCTATTAAATTAATGAATTGTCTCCTTAGAGGAACTAATAATACAATGGGCAAAGTTAGATCTGAAGTTACATGTACTGTTATCTTTTGATAATTCTTATTATCATTTGGCCTCACCTTGTATGATGCATTATTATAATTTCTCACTTGAGAATTGGAAACTAGGTTAGATACATACTTTAACTTGTTCATTTCCAAAATTTGACCTTTCTTTATTTTACTATATGGCACAAATGAATGAATGAGTTAAATTTCTTAAACATGATAGAATTGTGTAGGAGTAGAATCAAGATTTACCTGAATATAGCATATAATTAATTTTTTTCCATTAGATTTATCATTTTATATAGTATGGTATTATACCTTAAGACATATTATATGTTAGGCTCATTATATTCTTGTTTGAGTTGTGCAATCTGAACATATGAAATTTTCTCACTAAAAGTAATCGAAAAATGTGCAAGAAACAAATCAGCCAAAGGGTCAAATGTGTGCACTAAATGATGTGGTAAATTATAGAACCATCTTAGTGTGTATTCATTTATACTTATTAGAAATAACTTATTTAATAACTGATCATTAGATGCATAGTCCAATCATGTTGTGTGACATGCTTTCAAGTGCTACTCAAGGTAATCTTTTCCATCATATAGTGTTAGTTTAGGTGCCATACAATTAGTTGGTAGAAGATATGATATAATGTGTTGTTCCAAATGAGTGTATGTAATAGGGTGTGAGATTCAAGCACCTGATTTAGTTTCAAATCACCTTGTTCTAAATGTAACAAGTTTCATTTTAGTGGGCCCTATAAAAAATCTATGGAGGTCTCAAGGTGAATTAGATTCACAATGGTGGTGAATCAGTTTAGAAGGCATATAGATACACAGGTGAATTATGAAATGACACATGATGAATGATGAAAATGAATGTCATAATTATGTAGATGAATGCCTATACAACATAGTCAAACACTGACAGGCAACATGGTGTGGGTGGATGCCAGTATCATTTAGGGAAAATGTTGGAAAGCACGGATAGATGTTGGTAACATACAAATGGGATTTTGTATAATGTATATGGATGCTAGCTACATGTCGATAGATGTCAAAAGTGAAAGGAGTGGTTATGCATGTTATATTTGTTACTCTATTTTATAAATTATGAGACCTAATTTAATGGATAATATAATGAGAAATGATTTTTAAATATTTTTTTTTAATTCATAGGTTCAAAATAAGAATAATAATAAATTTATATAATTATAATTATATTTTTTACCACTCACACCATGCATTGGGGTTTTTGAAAAATCCTATATAAACATCCACATCATGTCTGTGAACATCGTTATGATAAGTGTATATGTCTAGGATGTGCAAAATAATGCCATTGTTGTGTACTATTACTCATAATGCACCCATGTGAATATTACATGTTAAGGGGAGTGTTTATAGTGCCTCTCCCTTGGGAGAGGTTACCTATCCATGCATGTGGGATAGTTATCCCCCATACATGGATGTTGCTAATCTATTATACACAAGTATGCCTAGATGTTGTTATTTGATAATGGATGTTGGGAGGCCATAAACATCCATTAGTAGATTAAAAACATTCATGATTGTAGACATCTATCAACAACCCATGGGTGATTGTCATCTAGTTATAATCATCCACTGACAAAATGTATGTGTCCATCGATAGATCATGGGTGTTCACCAGTAGGTAGTGAGCATCCACCAGTAGTCCACAGGCACCTGCCTGTAACTTGGGCCTTAAGGTCATCTATGAGATACCTATCGATAGATGTCTATAATATGTTGGTGGATGTTGGTAGGCTTTAGGCATCCTCCTATATCTTGTGAGGTTATAGGCATCCATCAGTAGTAGGTGGGCATCCATCGGTAAGCTATGAGCATCTACTGGTGAGCATCTTACAGGAGCCCACCTAGAGTATTTGGGTGTATGCCTATAGCCTATTGGTGTCTACTCACAGGCTGCCAATGTTGATTGGTAGAGTTAAGTGTTTTTTTCTTTTATTGACATGGTTTTACATAGTGCATAGAATCAGTTTACTATGCATACTATCGACGTCCACCTAACTGTAAATGGTGAATTCATCAAGATTGGCTTTTGAGGTACCGATGAACTAAATTTATATGAGAAAATTTATATTCAAATGTAGGTGAACCTTTCCTTGAAATTAAATTTGACCCCAAAAATTTAGGTGATCCCACCCTGTCAGTCTCTCCATAAAAATCACCAAATGTTGACTTCAAAAAATAGAATATTTATAGATTAACAAAGATTCATCACTAAAAAAAACCTTGAAATGTAACACCTTATTTTTTAGAGATTGGGTCTTGTGCATAAGGGATTATACATTGAGAGAAGAATAATGTGTGCTAACCAAAGGTAGTGACACCAATGATTGATTTTGAATTGGCATATTAATTTATTGAATCCATTAGGTTTCACCCATAGTAAATGGTGGTATAAAAGTGGGATGTAATGATGTCAAATAAGGTAAATAACCCATAATAGTAGAATTATTATCATGCTCTATCTTTTTATGTCTAAAAGAGTTTTCAAAATGATATGATAATATTGAGATTGATCGTAGATTTCTTCATGAAAGTTATTAATAATTTTTAACCTATTTATTGGTGGTTGTCCATCAACTAAAGGTGTTAATTCATCTTAATGATCATATTGGGATTCAACGTTGTCTTTATTATAATGCTCAGGTTCTAAAGTGTTATCATTCACCTCTACATATTAAGTTTGTTCATTAAAATTTGAAGGCTATGATATATCCTTATTCTTATCCATTTTATGTGCCATATGACAATAAATCTTAGTAGTCTCAACTTGAGTACCACTTAATATATCACATATTCTAAGAAAGGTATAAATAAATTTATTAGAGTACATAAATTATGAAATGAAAACTTAGAACATAATTTTTATTAAAGAATCTATGAAATATAAAAAACCCAAAAATAATAGTTAGAAACAATAAAAGGAAGGAAAGAAACCCTAGAAAATATATGGTTAGGGTTTGACAATATTCAATCAATAGATGGGTTCACCAATATGTTTGATCAAATTTGTAAAATAAAACAATTACTTACCTAATTAGACAAACTAATACATAAAATTAGAATGCTACAAATATGCAATAAATGACATAACATTATTTTGAGCTTGGTATATTTGGATTGATGCTAAAATAGGAAAATTCTATAAAGAAATAACTTTGTTGTAAAATAGGAATGTTGAACTACGAGTGCAACTATGAAATCAATTATGAGGCTTTGTAATGACATTGTGAATTAGGAATAATGTTTCTCTTAGATATGGGAAAAGGCCATTAGAATTGGATAGGGGTGTCCCACATTTTTATCCTTATGGCACACTAACATCCTATGTGGATTTTCTCCATGTGACTAATGTGATAGGTTCAATTCACTTGTATATTTTTTTATTGTGATGGAGCTCTTGATTTATTGTAGAAACCACTATGTGCCTTCTTCATCACTTGTAACCCTATCTCAATAAACCATGAATGATAAATGAAATAAAATATAAATATGTGTCATAGGTTGAGGTTATACTAGACTTCAACACCCATTGTGTTGAGTGTTGCCTATATACCAATACTCAAAAAAGGAATCAAACTTCATGTAGTTATCCCATACTCCAGTGGTGTGTGTGAAAGAAAAGTGAAAAATGTTAAATGCTATTGAAATCCTAGTGTGATTATGTGATTTGATAATGACTTGTGACCTTGGAGGTGTATGCAAACTTAGCTTAAGGATACTAGGGATCTGTGGATGCTAAATTGGAAAAAATAGGTGTTTTTATCTCAATGTGTAGTTACATATTTTGGTGCTTTGTAATTTTATGATAATTTAGTGGATAATTTTTAGTAAATGTGGATTTATAGTGATCACTATGGAATTCCTTTAGATGGGACTCCTGAAACATGTAGGATGACCATTGGGTAATTTTTAATTTGAGTAAAGAGATGTCATTTGGTGGAAGGACACAACCCACAGGATTGGGCATGACCAAGGAGAGAGATAGTCTAAATAGAGTGGCCTTGTCTAAAGAGTAGATAAAACTAAAATGGAAATGTGGATTAGTATTAAAGTGAGTTTAGGACATTTGAAAATTTAGATAGGGATTTTTAGGATCAAAATTTGCTTGAGATGTAAGGGTCATCCACATAAGAAGTAAAGGAGGGGCACTCAAGGACCATGGAATCAACCATGAGATAAGTGTGTATAAGGAGTGGTTACAAGTTCATTATATAACTAGTAATTTATGTGTTTATAGCCTCCACAATTCATTTTTATATGATTTTGTTTAATTATTATAGATTTTCAAAAAAATTGAAATGCTTTTTGAGATTGCAGGTTAGAACCTATATATAGGCTTCAAGGATTTAGTTGGGATCTTGAAGTATAAATTAGGGATTATAGGTCTGATGGTAGTTAGTTAAGTGAGTGGATATTAATGGATAAAAATCAAGAGTTGTGATTTAGATGCAATTTTTTGTAGATTTTATTAAAAATCTTTGTATATCCAATTCCTTGATTTGGTGGGATTTGAGAGTTTGCCTGCATAGTTGTAACATTTTGAAAAAAATTTAAACTTTTTAAATATACACTTTTTCAATGGTTTTATGAATAGGTAGGCTTTTGAGATCCAAGTATGATTTTTAAATTGCCTATGAGTTCCAATTCCCTAAAAACATGCAAAGGGGTTGACCTTTGGCCTCAGAATGTAGTTTTTCAAAACTAATCCCAAGTTATATGATTAAATAAAAATTAAGGTCTCAATAAAGAGATACCTATGACCCCATAGCCTTTAAATTTTCACAATAAAAATAATGTAATAAAATGCAACAACAAAATAACTCAATTATTTATCTGATTTCAAAAATAGAAAATTATAGCTTGAACATAATAATGATGATATACTTAAGTTTTTTGTCTAGCTAGCTTAGGTGTAATGGCATGTTTATTTAGGCCCAATACCCTCCTACTTACAATAATTTTAAGCAATCCACTATCATCATTAAATATTTGTTACACATCACTATGTACCGCAAATATTAAATTTTCATTACAATTTCAATGGACCTTAACACATCACAACATAATGATTCATGACATATAACATCACAAAGTGATATTAAATGAAATTGTTGTTGGGAGATAGGAATCCAAGATGGGAGTGTTGGGGATCAACCAACAATATGATTACACTTATGAAAGCAATAAACCATAGAATTAAATCAGATAGATAAGTAACTAGAATCAGATAATAGCAAAGAACAAGAGATACAAGAAACCACCCTGAAAACTTGTATTAAACTCTTTACAGAAGGAATACAATTGAAGAAACTTCTTTCTTCCACACCTCTCTTAGATGCACAAGATCTCTCTCTAGATCTCTTTCCCTCAAGAGCTCTCTCTCTCAAGTACAATCAACTCCAACAACCTGGATTGATTCAACTCTCTACTGTTCTTCAACATTCACACATAATGAACTCCTACAACCACAATAAGCTAAGAAGATCTAATTCTACATATAGAATTAGGAGACTTGAGCATGCACTTACAACCAATAGTTAAGCCTCTTGAACAAGGGCTCTAAAAACAATCTTACTAATAATAGAGACACGAACTTAAGACTAAGACTTAAACTCATCATGCAAACACTCAATTCTGTCCTCGAAAATAGCATTTTGGACACACAGGTAACAGACGCCGGTTCCTACCTGCTTGCCTATGACCGACGTTGGCCGATCCCCTGTTGATGCCAACGCCTCTTGAACTGCACCTGATCGACATCGGTCGCTCCTGACCGACGCTGGTGACTATGTAAACCCAAAACTATCAAATGCACTCATATGTGAAGCTTTTAGGCTCCACACCTTAACAATCTCGCACTTGGAGATAAACAGCTACACCAGTACCTGTACAGCAACATCTTGTAGCTCCTCCATCTTCAACTCAATCATGAAGACCAACAGAAGTTGAATGAAGATTCAACTTCTCCTTTGTAACTAGCTTTGTTAACATATCAGCAGGATTCCTATCTGTATGGATCTTCTCCAACTTCAACTCACCATCTTCCAATACCTGTCTTATGAAGTGGTACCTAAGTTGTATGTGCTTTGTTCTTGAATGAAAGGCTGAATTCTTAGCCAAATGGATTGCACTCTGACTGTCACTATACAATCTGCAACTCTCTTGCTCCCTTCCAAGCTCTTCCATGAACCGTGTCATCCATATCATCTCTTTTCTAGCCTCTGTGGCTGCAATATACTCTGCTTCTATAGTTGACAAGGCAACAACCTTCTGCAACTTAGATATCCAGCTAACCGCCGTTCCACCTATAGTGAAAACATATCCTGTGGTGCTCCTCCTACCATCCAAATCATCTACCATATCTGAATCTACATAATCATGTAGAGAAGTATCTTAACCTCCATAGCACAAGTGCCTACTATTGGTTCCTCTCAGATATCTAAGGATCCACTGAACTGCTTTCCAATGTTCCTTACCTGGATTGGCCATATACTTACAACACCCATTGCTTGGGCAATATCTGGTCTAGTACACACCATTGCATACATCAAACTCCCTACTATGGAAGAATATGGAACTCTACTCATGTACTCTACCTCATCATGTGAATTAAGACATTGTTCTTTACTCAACTTAAAATGTCCAGCCAAAGATGTGCTTACCAATTTAGCATCCTACATATTGAACCATTTCAACACCTTGTCCACATAATCCTCTTGAGACAATATCAACCTGTGATTTTTCTTGTCTCTCTTAATGCTCATGCCAAGGATTTTCTTTGTTGCTCTCAAATCCTTCATAGCAAACATTTGAGCTAATATCACCTTAAGCTCAGAGATATCCTGCATGTGTGATCCTGCAACCAGCATATCATCTACATACAACAATAGAATAATATATCTACCATTATCCAATCTCTTAAAATACACACAATGGTCAGATTGACACTTACTGTAGCCATGCTCAGTCATAAACTTGTCAAATTTCAAATACCATTGCCTAGGAGCTTGCTTGAGGCCATACAAGCTTTTCTTCAATTTGCACACTAACTTCTCCTTACCTTTGACCTCAAATCCTTTCGGCTGTTCCATATAAATTTCCTCATCCAAATCTCCATGAAGAAATGTTGTCTTAACATCTAGCTGCTCAAGATGCAAATCCTCAATAGCAACCAAAGATAGTACAATTCGTATAGAAGTCATTTTAACAATAGGAGAAAAAATCTCACCAAAATCAATACCTGGCTTTTGTGCAAATCCTTTCACTACCAATCTGGCCTTATATTTCATCTATCCATTCTCACCTTCCTTCAATATGTAGGTCCATCTATTCTTCAATGTCCTCTTACCAGCTGGCAATTCAACCAAATCCCATGTTTGGTTCTCTCTTAAGGACTCCATCTCCTCAACCATGCCATGCTCCCACTAACTCTTGGACTCCACCTGTATTGCTTCTTCAAAACTCTCTAGTTCTCCACCATGAATTAGTAATAAATAGAATAATGATTATTTCTTTTTCCTGTGAGCTCATTTTGGACCGTCACCTCATCCAATTCACCATTGCTCTGCCCAAATTGATTCAGCTTCTTCAGATGATCACTATACATCACTTTTTCATTGAAAACAACATCATGGCTCCTAATTATCTTGTTAGTTCCTAGATTCCAAAATTTGAAACCAAAATCATATGAGCCATAGCCAATAAATGTGCACCTCATAGACTTAGCATCCAGCTTCTTTCTATTTTCCTTATCAACGTGCACAAAGGCTTCACAACCAAAAACTTTGAGGAATGAGAGATCTACCTTTTTACCTATCCATGCCTCTTCTAGAATTCCACCATCCAGAGCTATAGAGGATCCTCTGTTAATCAGGTACACTGCAGTGTCAACAGCTTCTGCCCAAAACTCTAAGGGCAAACCGGCATGCAATCTCATACATCTTGCATGCTCCATGATTGTTTTGTTCATCCTTTCAGAAATTCCATTATGCTGAGGTGTCCTTGGAACCGTCCTTTGCCTATGGATTCCATGCATATAACAATACCAGTTGAACTTATAGCTGCAGAACTCACCACCATTGTCAGATCTCAGGCACTTTAATCTTTTGCCTGTTTCATTCTCAACCATAGCTTTCCAAATCTTAAAAGTCTCAAATACATCAGATTTTTTCTTAATACAATAGATCCATACCTTTCTTGTAGCATCATCTATGAATGAAACATAGTACGGTGATCCTCCAATAGAAGCTACCTGAGCTGGTCCCCACACGTCTGTGTGAACAAGCTGCAACTTATGCTTCTTCTTTGTAGACCCAGTCTTGAGAAAACTAACCCTTTTTTTTTCCAAATACACAGTGCTCATAAAATTCTAGATCCATGCTTTTCAAATCTGAAAGCTTACCTTTAGACATAAGAATTGACTTCCCCTTCTCACTCATGTGGCCAAGCCTTGAGTGCCACAATTTTGCATCCACATCTGAAGTAGATAATACAGAAGGAGAATTGTTAGTAACACAATTACATAAATAGAGAGTACCTACTCTCTTACCTCTGGCCATAACAAGTGCACCCTTGGTCACCTTCCAAGATTCTACTATGAGAGTTACTGTACAACCCTCATCCCCTAACTTTCCTGCAGAAATCAAATTTCTCTTCAAACTAGGAACATGCATCACATCTCTCAACACCCATGTGTTGCCATTCTACATTTTCAGCTGCACTTTACCTTTGCCAATAATTTTACAAGGCTCATCATCCCTTAGATACACTATTCCAAAATCTCCATGGATATAGTCACTAAAATATTCCCTATTAGGGGTAGCATGAAAAGATGCACCAGAATCTAATACCCAAGATTTTATATTATTATGCAAAGAGAATATTAAAGCATCTTGTGCAATACCTACAACCTTTGCTTCTTCTTTTCCTTCGTGTTGATTGTCCTCCTTAGGCTTTGACCAACAATCTCAGCTTATGTGCCCTATCTTTTCACAATTCCAGCATTGTGGCTTCCTGCCATTTCTGGATTTGGATCTACCTCTCCCCTTAGACTTAGATCTTGATCTCCCTTTCTTGCTCTTCTCTTTTTGCCTTCCCCTGCTATCAAAACTTAAAGTGTTTCCAGATGTCTCTTCTGTGCTTTTCCTATGAATTTCCTCATTCAAGATAACACTAACAACATCCTCTACTTTTAAAATATTTGAAGCAGATGCAGTATTACTAACTGCCATTACTAAGCTATGCCAGCTTTCAGGCAAAGAACATAATATTAAAAGAGCTTTAATATCATCATCAAATACAATTTTGACTGAACTTAATTGATTTACAATACCATGGAAATTATTCAGGTGATTAGATATAGATCCACCTTCCTGCATATGCAAATTAAATCGTTGCTTCATAAGATATACCTTATTAGAAGCTGAGGGTTTTTCATACAAATTTGCTAAAGTAGTCATCAACTCTACCGTTGTTTTTGCATGTGATAAATTAGATATCACAGTAGATGCTAGACTCAGTCTTATAGATCCCAGAGCCTTTCTATCAAGAACTTCCCATTCTTCATCATCCATGTCTGTGGCCTTCTTTGCAATCCCACCTAACGGTAAGTATAGATCTTTTTGATACAGATAGTCCTCTATCTACGTTCTCTAATGTTGATAATTTTTGCCATTGAACTTCTCCATTCTGAGTTTACTTTCTTCTGCCATTGCTTCTCCCACTCAAACAGAAATCCCTGCAGAAACTCCTATGAGCAACCTGTAATCAATACACACTACACAGATTTGAACCACCTGTTAGTGAACCTGAGCTTTGATACCGATTATTGGATATGAAACTCTAAACCTACAACCAAGGCTCTAATACCACTTTTTGGGGATCAACCAACAATATGATTACACTTATGAAAGCAATAAACCATGGAATTAAATCAGATAGATAAGTAACTAGAATCAAAAAATAGCAAAGAACAAGAGATACAAGAAACCACCTTGAAAACTTGTATTAAACTCTTTACAGAAGGAATACAATTGAAGAAACTTATTTCTTCCACCCCTCTCTCAGATGCACAAGATCTCTCTCTAGATCTCTTTCCCTCAAGAGCTCTCTCTCTCAAGTACAATCAACTCCAACAACCTGGATTGATTCAACTCTGTACTGTTCTTCAACATTCACACACAATGAACTACTACAACCATAATAAGCTAAGAAGATCTAATTCTACATATAGAATTAGGAGACTTGAGCATGCACTTACAACCAACAGTTAAGCCTCTTAAACAAGGGCTCTAAAAACAATCTTACTAATAATAGAGACGCGAACTTAAGACTAAGACTTAAGCTCATCATGCAAACACTTGGTTCTGTCCTTGGAAATAGCATTCTAGATGCACAAGTAACCGACGCTAGTTCCTACCTACTTGCCTGTGACCGACGTCAGTCGATCCCCTATCGACGCCGGTGCCTCTTGAACTGCACCTGACCGACGTTGGTCGCTCCTGACCGATGCCGGTGACTGTGTAAACCCAAAACTGTTAAATGCGCTCATATGTGAAGCTTTTAGGCTCCACACCTTAACAGGGAGTTAGTCAAGTGTTAGTATGATAAACCTTAATGAAAACACATAAACAAATCTAACACCTCAAGCCTAGCCACTCAAGGAGAAAGAGAATAATTCAAGTGACAATCAAAATAAGGTAAAACAAGTATTCTTCACCTTCCTTGTGAGTAAGAGTTGCACGATTGCCTTGGAGTAATGTGCTCGGTCATGTGCTCAAAGAGTATTTAACAATGGTGTTCCTTGCATCATTTATCCTTGTCACTTTGGTAATGTTTGGATTGGCTTTGGAAATATGTAGCAATATATCAATAATTTTGCATTATAAAACTACAAGGATGATTTGACTCTCAATAATTCAACATTATAACTTTGGATTAGAGCTATTTTGAAGGTATTTTTTCAAAATAACATTACACAAAAAAGGTTATTGAAGAATGGGTGAGGCCTTGTATTTATAGCTTTCAAACTACCCTAACCCAAGTGTAGTTAGGTAATATTTAATCATAATTAGGTTTATTTTAACCCTGGTTAAGTTAAGGAGGGGACAAGCAATTAATATTTGAGATAGAGATCCCATTTATTAAGCATGGCTCTCTATTTTTGAATTTAAGGCTTAAATTGAGATATTTTTAATTCCTTGACTGTGAGGATGATGACATCATTATGACCTCAATTGTATTGGAATTTCCTTTTTTTTAAATTAATATTCACTAATATCACATGGAAATATATCTTAAATATTTAATTTTATTTGTTTAGTTAATTCATTCTGCTTAGCATTTTAGCAATTTAAGAATTGTTTAAGTATCCTGCTTAATGGGTCCAAAGGCCAATATGTTAATTTGTTAGGTCACAAGTTGAATGGAGATGAATCTATGAAAGGTTATTATTGCATATAATATAATACCCCAAATAAGGATGTCTTAACATGATTCTATATACTAATTTCTGATGTGAGGATGAAATTAAGACATTCAATGATTCCTAGGCTTAATTTGCACTGTTTAGTAGAAATCAATCTAAAGTCCAGTTGGAACATGGTTGTGTCCAAAATGGGGTATCTTTAGTTTACCCCTATTTAGGAAGGAATTAAAAGACACAGTCATAGTAACATCTTTTAAAAGAATTAAAAATTCATTAATGTCTTGGTTAATGCCTTAGAGGGTGATGGATGAGCCTTGGATGCCCCCTCAAGAGATCGAGTGGCAAAATAGAGTCATCAAATGTTCCCTCAAAAATAAAGAAATGATTTTACCTATAAGTAATATGTGTGTAAATATTGGTTTACCCAAAGTCAATTATAATCACTGACAAGGTGAGATTCCCCAAAAAGGCATGGAAGTGAAAATAATCATTTGCTCAAAGGCAGTTATAATCATTGGCATAATGACATGCCCCAGTAGGGAAAATGGGAGCATGATATGATTCATATTTTCCCGATTAGGGAAGATATAAATAGGTAAGATCTACATAATTCACCTCAATATGGCAAATCAGGAAAGGGGGATTACATATTGAATTTGTACTCACGGAGTAGCAACAATCCTGTACAGAGGATAATCATGAATTTGAGCTACGTGCTTGTATAGAGATGCATGTCCTAACTAGAAGTGAGTAATATTTAGTTTTTGATTTAATTAATTTGCATTTGGTTAGTGTTTAGTTAGGTCTAATATTTTTTAGGTGTGAACAAGATGTATTGTCCACTGCATTATCAAATAGATCCTTTAGCCTAATTTTTGTTGTAGCTTGTGATATTATATATCATAGTTATAGATAACTATAATAACAATGTGTATCCAAATCATGTAAAACTCAATTAAAGTGCAATTAAAAATCACTTAGGTGTAATATATGAACAATCGAATCCTAAGTGAATATATTATAATAAAATAAGTGTATGAATGTACACTAATTCACAACGTAAGTACAAGATATGGGTAATCAAGACTCGAGTGTAAATAAAGTGTAAGAATCATATGGAAATTGAGAAATAAAAAAGGCAAAAAGGAAAATAAAACAAACAAAAAAATAAAACACTAATAAAAAAATAAACAAAGAAGGTAAGAGAAACAAGACTCAAATAAACAACACAAAACTAAATAAACAAACAAAACTATCAAAAATAGATAAAATAAACAAGGCCATAAATAAATCAAATAAATTAATCAAAATAAATAAACAATCCAAATAAAATAAAAGTGTAATAAACAAACTATTCTAAACATGCAAAAACAATATACAAACAATTGTTAATTACTATGTTAGTACAAATAGAATACAAAATATTTATGTATGTGTAATAGAAGTGTTATTCTTGGCAACAGGGTTACCCCTAAGCTAGGTAGTAATGACACAAGTAAAACAAGACAAGAAAAAATGGCATAATGTTTCCCCTAGGCTATAAGGAACAATCACACAAACAAGATGGCCAAGATTTCCCCTAGGCTATAGGAGACAATAATACAAAAAACAAAATTGGGGGAATAGAAGAAAAGGAAGGGGTAGTTGAGCTAACTCCATATGCACTAAGAAATTGAATGATGCCTACATAGTTCCATGGACACAAGATCTATGGATTAATTCAAGCCAAATGTATTTCTTCTAGGAGATAGGATAGAATAAAATTGATGATAAGAAAACACGATTGGCATATAGAAGAAAATAGAAATGATCTTGAAAAATTGCAACTACATAGGAAAAGAGGGGCATCAAATTCACAATCATGATAAGAACAACACAAATAGATTGTGTAAACATGAAAGTGTGGTTTAGGCTAAAACCACACTAAAAGTCCAGAGAAGAGTATCCACTAATAAACTGAATTGATAGTTCATAGTGTTTGTTGCATCTAAGGTAGGAAATGATAAAAACCTCATAAAATAGTGAGAACATAAAAGGTCTATGACTCAAAAAATAGTGAGAGCATAAATAACTAACAAAAATGGTGAGAGCATTTTTGGGGACAAACCTATATGAAGGAATTATCCAAGAGAATAGTGAATAAAATCAATCAACGAAATTGGCCAAGTTGACTCCAAATGCACTAAGCAAGTGGATATTACCTACATAGTCTCATGGATACAAGGTCCAACATAGACTTCAATCCAAATGTATTTATCCTTAGAATGGGATGATATACTACCAAAAACTATAATAAGTAAATGGAAATGGTCATGAGAAAATCCATGAGAATGTTTCAATTATACCTGCCAATGAGGAGATGCATGTCTTGAGTCTCAAAGATACAATCTGAATGGCCCAATGTTGAAGGTGGACATGTTTTGGATTCTTCTAGGCATCTCAACTCAATGTATAACTACAAGACACAAAATGGGTTATTTCAAAAAATGGTGAGAGCATGGCTTAAGGATGCTCATAAAATGATGAGAGTGTTCAAACTTATATTGCTCATGAAATGACAAGAGCATGACAAACTTAAAGTGCTTTAAAAATGACAAGAGCGTTTAAACTTAAAGTGATCATAAAATTGAGAGAGTGTGGTGAAGGGGTGATTGATTTGACCTCAAAGTAAATCAAATGCTACCTACATAGTCCAAATGGAACTTAAGTCACTATAGTTTTGCCTATATCATAAGATTTGATTAAGTAACAATAAGTTTACGAATAAAAAAATGGCAAAGTATAGAATAGTGATGAGGCAATGTGGATAAAAATGGGGTTGTTCCTCATTTTCCTAAAGGTGGTTATAATGAGTAAACAATGGCATGGGTCAATGATATTAATTTTCCCAAAGGAGGTTATAAGTAGTAGCACTGGTAATGAGATAGAATGTGACAATAATTAAGAATGCAATTTCCAATGCATTATCATACTACCCCAAGAGATTACTGTTGACCCAATTTTGCCCCTCTGGAAAAATTTTGGTCACCCTCTTCGAAAGCTATGAAAGGCCAGTCAATTTTGGGTTGCAATCCATCTTCAGGTTCATGCTCAATTTAACGAAAAGGTTCAATGGTTCAGTTCAATGGAAAGGTTCAAGCACCTTGGTTCAAAGAAAAAAGTTCAAGTCAACGGTTCAATGCGTCTAAGTCCCGCAAAAAAATTCAAATTTTTATGCAATGGGCGGCAAAATTGCCGCACACGGCGGTGAGCGGGGAAAAAAAGACCGCCAACACAAGCAGTAAGCGGCAAAATTGCCGCGCGAAGCAGCTGGCGGAGAAAAGGAGATGATCAACAATCAGCCTACATCAACAAAAATGCCGCGCATGGTAGCTAACTCAGCTGATGTCAAAAAAACTATCGCACACGACAATAAATCAGTCGATGTCAGCAAAATTGCCACGTGCAGTCCACGACATTGGGCGGTAAAATTACCACTCACAACATCAGGCGACAAAAAAGGCCTACAGAACACAGAAAAAGGCCCGCCCAATGGGCAGAGGAGTAGCCTACATGCAAAATGAGGTAGCAAGTATGGTCCCAAAAGACTTATGATGTCATCTACAGTGTTTTCCCTCTTCCCAATGAAGACTCAAGCAGCCACTTGCAAGCAAAGGCCAATGAGACTCCTCTTGGCTCTTCCCATATAAATATGCAGACTTGGTCATTTTAAAGGATCTTCTCCAATTTTGTAAAGAGCACAGCTCTCCAAATTCTCTACTTGAATCAATAAAATACAGTTTTTGCCTCCATCTTGGATAGATTGTCTGTGTATGTTATGAGTATTATTTGTGTTTAGTCATTATCTCTGATGCTTGCACAGGGTAATGCCAATAGACCAGCCATCTACAAGGCGTCAGTTCTGCAGCTGAAAGGAGAAGAGCAATATTTGAGAAGGATAGAATAGAGGAATTTGCTTGCAAGTGTGCATTCCACAGCACCTTGGTAAACCTTTATTATGTATTTTTCATTATAGCCTCCCTGTTAGTCTTAGCAGCCTGGTTCTTCTGCCAGATGTGTAGAGTATATTTGCATTTTTCTTGATTCTGAGAGTGGATGTGGAAGGTCAATCTTTATTTTGGTGTATCACCTCTTTAGAGTAGGCTGTTTGTTTTCCTATATTTTCTTCTCCCTTTTCATCCCCCCAATTTATAGTTATATATATACCTGCCTGTCCATTATTTTTGCACTGCCTGAAACAAACAAGATACATCAAAGGGAACTAGCCCATGCCTAGAGACTCTCCTCTCCTGCTTCACCATCCCACAGGCAAGAGAGGAGTTTCCATGTTGCGGGGAGAGGGCAAGAACCTGTTTTCCTACCGCCGGGTGCAATCTCCAGTCGTCAATAGTTTTTGCATGCCCGGTGGGACTATGTTTTTTATCAATTTATAACGCAGTAGTATTTTGGGATTGATGTTGGTCCTGCTACAATCATCTCAAAGATTTTCAGCATCTAGTGACTCTGCTGGTAAGAGTTAGTTCTTTATTTTAAGAATTGTCACTTAAACTTCTATGCCAAAGGTTACAACAAGGTCAGCTTCAAGAGGGATCCCTTTTGTTTTCATTGAGCTACCTTTAAACTCTACTAAAAGGCTCAGGTTTGAAATAACTCACCCTTATCCATTAGTAAATCCTCCTAGACTTGTTGCTAGGAACACCAACCTAGCTCAACCACAGTTACAGCCCGTTCCAGCCATGGCATTGCCTTTTATAGCTTTTCACGGTGAGAGCCCTTTAAACCTCCCACGCTATGATCCAATTCCAGGAACAACTCTAAAAAATGTGCCTTCTTTTGATGGAGTGGGACCTATTACAGTTGTTGAGCATATCAAGAATATTGCCAACCTTTGCAATATTCACAATATAACAAAAGAAAATATTACCATCAGACTGCTAGCCTTGTCTCTAAAAGGGAAGGCTCTTGATTGGTACGGCACCTTGCCTGTGAATTCAATACATTCTTGGAATGAATTGGGCACCTATTTAACTGGTCATTTTGGGGAGAAAAGTGACAGCCTCTCTCTTGCAGAGTAACTGACGACTATAAAGAGAGCTCCACACGAGTATATGCAGGACTTCAACACGCAGTTTCATAAGTCTTGGGATAGAATTCCCATCCTGGTAAGGCTGACTCCCAGCTACGCTTTCTTATACTATTTAAAAGCATTAAACAGTGATATTGCTGTGATGATCCAATCTATGGGAGGGCACATATTGCCTGCTACTTACGACATCACCATAGCAGCCGAGAATTGCTTGGTACAAGCCAGAAAGATCGCTCCTAGGCCCAACATGCCACTTTTCCCAGAGATGCTACCCCCTATACAGATCATTGTTCCCACCATTGCTCCCCTACCCACCATTGAGAAGCCAGCTGTTATTCCGTCAAATGAACTACATGAGGTTAAAATCATGTTGCAAAACATGTCAAATGAACTTGTAGCTCTTAAAAGGCAACAAGCTCAAAATAATAAGCCGAATCTAGGATATCAACATTATGGTCAAGCACCTAGAAACCCTTTTCAAGGCTATATCAAGGACAAGGTCAGCTCACTCAGACCAATTCTTATCAAAATTATAACTCAAGCCCCTCTTCGTCATCTAAAGCCATGGTGCCTACTCAGAATAACCTTGTACAGGAACAGCCTAGTTGTTCAACCATAGGACATGGTCAAGAGCAAGCTGTCCATACGAATGATATGATGATTTTTTTCCAAAATTCAAAAAATCAGGTTGTTGATCATTCCCAATTTTTTGAGTTTCCAGTTCAGCCCAGCACAAGTAATAATCAAACTTAGCCAGATTCTACTCTGATAAATCACGAAGAGGGTGAGCTCTATGTAATTAATTATGGGGGCACTGCAGGCAATCAGGCTGATTGCATTGTAGCCAATACGAGATTTAAAAGAAGAGCAATTGGAGAAGCGCAGGCTTCCCCTCAGGCAGCAATGAATCCTCCACCACACCCTTTTCAAAGGGCCCCAATTTCTGGTCAACCATCTGCACCTCTAGCTCTTCAGTCTACAGCTCTAGCGAGGATTAGCCCAAAGGAAAGCATGAAGGGAATCAGCCCCCAAGTGAATATAGTTGATCAAATGAAGAAATTGCATGTGAGAATTTCTTTATGGGATTCATTGTCTCTTCCAGGATAGAAAGACGTATTGAAGAAAGAATTACATGAGCTAGATCGACAGGCCGTCCCAGCAGACACTAATAACGTCTTAATGATGAATGGGTAGCCTTCTGCTTCAGATCAGGTAAAGAAAGAAGAAAGGACTCCCCCCTTTTATGTATCTTTGATCATAGGGGATTTTTTAGTACACAATTGCATAATCAACAGTAGGGCCAGCACTTCAGTAATGCCCAAGTGCATTGCTGATAAGATGGGATTAGAGTATGAAGCAATGAATAAAGGAGTCTTGCAATTAGATGGGATGCCTGCAAAGATAGTCAGAATCTTGAAGGGATTAAGTTTAACATTGCATGCCTGCCTGACATTCTCAATTCCCCATGATATAGTGGTAGCAAACGTTCCTCCATATTTCACAATCTGTTTGTCTAGGGACTTTATGTCCAAGATAGGTGGCTGTCTAGCAGCGAATTGGTCATATCTGGTTTTCAAAACCAAGTACGAGACCAAAGTGAAAATTGAATCTGAGCCACTCTACAAGGACCATCTAGAGCCCTATTCACCCAAGGCAATGAATGTCAGTTACACTATCATCGATCCAGAAGAGTCTCAGATGGACCGATCTTCATCTTCTACTCTTGAAGGAGTCGCAGATCTACTCTTGGATGAGTGGGGAAGCGATAACTTCGAGCACGATCCTTATAAGTTTATTAAAGAGGTAGACCTTGGTGTCTATTGCTTGCATGAAGAAGGTGCTGTCATGCCCAATATAATGGAGAACAAAGAAGACCTCAACCTGTGGCAGCTATACTTCGATGGTTCCAGAAGTAAATTGGGCACTGGTGCTGGGGCAATGTTAGTTTCTCCTTCTAAAAAAAGGTACTTTTCAGCTTTCCATTTCTAATTCTCTTGCACATGTAATGTTGCAAAATATGAGTCTTTGATTCATGGACTTGAGTGGGCAAGAAAGAGAGGGATTAGGAAGTTGCAAATCCTGGGGGATAGTGAACTAATTGTGAACCAAATAAGAGGCCTAAACTTGACCAAAAACTCCTTACTGAAGTCATACAAGCACAGAGTTTGGGACTTGATAGAGGATTTCCTTGCTCTTAACATTACCTTGATTCTCAGGGAAAAAATAAGCAGGCGGACAGGCTGGCAGCTATTGGTGCCCAATTTGATGTTTCAAAAGAGATAAGCAGGGATTGTGGTTTGTGCCATTTAAAAGTGGTAGTTTGGCCTTCAATTCCAGACAATGTCACGAATTGGCAGGTCTTCGAAAGTGACCAGCAGATAGCTCTCTTCTTGTAGGAAGAAGCTGAGTTTGCAGTCCATAATCAAGGGAAATTGCAGCAGCAATACGAAAATTAGATTGTTCAATTGAAGAACAACAAACTCCCTAAGGGTCTGGTCACACTTGAAAGTATTTTCAATAGAGATGACCAACTAAGAAATGACAAAGCATGCATCACTACCAGAGAGGAGAATTATGAAAAAGTTGAAATCTTCAAGGACAAGTTGCTAGCGCTTGGTAAGGTCTACACGTTTCAAGAAAGGCAAGCTTTCATTTTGCTGTGTCAGGAGTTCACTGACGTCTTCGCCTAGAATTATAGTGACTTGAAAGGCTTTGATCCAAGACTCGTCCAGCACACTATTGAATTAGAGGAAGGTGCAAAACCAGTCACACAAAAATAGAGGCATGTTAATCCAATGATCAAACTCCTTATGCAAAAAGAATTGGTCAAGTTGATTGAGTCTGGCATTATATTTCTGATCAAACATTCCTCATGGTTGGCAAATTTGGTTCCAGTTAGAAAGAAAAATGGGGAGATCAGGTTGTGCGTCAACTTCAGAGACCTTAATAAAGTCTCTTTAAAGGATCATTATCCCCTTCCGAACATGGAGCAAATCCTCCAAAAGGTAACCAGTTCCAAACGTTTCTCCCTCCTGGATGGTTATTCAGGATATAATCAGATTTTGGTGCGAGGTTGCGACCAATACAAAATAGCCTTCACCACTAAATGGAGAATGTTCACCTACCAGAAGATGCCTTTTGGGCTATCCAATGCTGGTGCTACCTTCCAGCGAGCCATGGACATGGCTTTCAGTGGTTTGATAAATAAGAACGTGCTGGTGTACCTTGATGATATAACGATTTTCTCTAAGGAGGTGGCCCAGCGCATGGAGCACCTCAGGCAGATTTTTGAGAGGTGCAGGGAATTTGGCATCTCTCTAAATCCAAAGAAATGTGTATTTTTTGTTCATGAGGGGAAACTTCTTGGCCACATTGTGTCTAAGGAAGGTTTGTCTATTGACCCCGAGAGGGTCCGCTCCATTCTGGAGATGTCCCTACCAAAGCACAAGAAAGGCCTGTAGAGTTTTTGGCTGAATAAATTTCATTCAGAGGTTCATTCTAAATTTTGCTAAGATAGTTAGACCCCTAGCCTCTATGCTAAGGAAGGGTGAAGAATTCAAATGGACAATGCCAAGAAAAGATAGCTTTGAAGCCATCAAACAGGCTTTGACCCAGGCTCCCGCTCTAATCAGCCCCAACTTCAATAAAGACCTCAATCTCTATACCTTCAACAATGGAGAAGTAATATCTGTTATGCTTACTCAAGCAAGTAGTGATGACCTCAAGCAACCACTCGCCTTCTTTAGCTAAGGGTTAGAGGACTTTGAAATCAGGTACACCTATGTAGAGCAGCAAGTCCTAGCAGTAGTGTGCAGCCTAAAGAAATTCAGATATATGTTGTCAAACAGCAAGATCCATCTCATGGTTCTGCATCCTGGCATCAAGGATTTCTTGACCAATCGTGACTTAAACGAGAAAAGAGTAGGATGGATCACCAAGGTGATGGAGTACGGCATAGACATCAAAATTGCCAAGTTGGTGAGAGGAAGGGGCCTATGTGAATAGCTAGCAGTAGATTTGAGGCAAAAAGGTGAAAACAGCTTGTTGATCCATGACGCAACCACTGTAGAAGAACCAGCTGTCATAAGAAATTGGACGCTAGACATGAGGCACTTCCTTCTTACGGGCGAATGTTCATAGGGTCTCGGTGGGGCCGGAAGAAGGTATTTTAAACTTCAGTCCCTTCCTTATATTTTGATTGATGGAGTATTATTTAGGAAGGATCTCTCTGGGTTTCTCTTGAGATGCATTGACCCCAGTCAGGCTGACAAGGTATTGGTTGAGTTTCACGATGGGCCAGCAGGCGGCCATTTCACCCCTAAGACCACAGTGGCTAAAATAATGAGAGCTGACTATTTCTGGCCCACTCTTTTCAAAGATACCTATGCCTGGGTAAGGAAGTGCCAAAAGTGTGCACTTTTTGATGAAAAACAACAATTAGTTACCATGCCCCTATAGCCCATTCAAGTTGAACAACCATTCATGCAGTGGGGCCTGGATTTTATAGGGATGATAAATCCTCCCTCCAGTGTTGGACACAAATGGGTCCTGACTGCTATGAATTATTTCACCAGGTGGGTGGAAGCCATTGCTTTGAAGGAAGCAAATGAAAGCACAGTCCTAGATTTTTATGAGGACTTAGTGACATGTTTTCGGGTCCCAGCCACTATAATTTCAGACAATGCCTTGGCTTTTCTAGGAACCAAAACTAGTGAATGGGCACTGAGGTATGGTATATACCTCAGCACTTCATCAAATTACTACCCACAGGGAAATGGGTTGGTTGAGTCCACAAATAAAAATCTGATCAGAATTATAAAGAGGACCATGGAGGAAGATCAGAGAACTTAGCATGCCAAGTTAAAGACAGCTCTATGGGCTGATCGAATCACTCTGAAGAGAGCAATCAGAGATTCTCCATATACGCTTGTGTATGGAAGGGAAGTAAGGCTTCCCATCTCACTCGAATTGCCAGCACTGGACCTCGCTCATCAGCTACAACTAGAAGAAGGAAGCAGCATGGAGGTCAGATTGTGTGAACTAATGGAGCTCCAAGAGATAAGGGACCGTGCCATGGCTGCCATGTCTACTCGCTAGCAGCAAATAAAAAGACACTTTGACAAGAAATCTTCGTCAAAGGATTTCTCTGAAGGAGACATTGTCTTGAAATGGGATGAAGATAGAGCTAAGCCCGAAAAACATGCAAAATTTGACACCCTCTGGAGCGGTCCCTACATGATTACTCAGTGCAAGCAGTATAACGCGTTCCATCTCTCCAAGTTGAATGGCAAAGAATTGTGTATCCCAGTCAATGGGATACATCTAAAGCATTGCCACTAATTTTTGGTTCTACTGTACATAGTTTCCCTTGTTTTTTCCTATTTTCCCTAAGTGCAGTTTGCACAATTAGTTGTTTTTAGTCTTGTGTGTTTCCCTTTGAGTGTGGGGGTAAATTTTGTATTTTGATCCTGGGATCTTTTGGGTTTTTATCAATTCTTTCAAGCTACATCTGACTCCATGCCCAATGGATATTCAAAGGCAACTGGGTCCTAAGCATAGCAGGCATGCTTCCCTTAGGATTCACCAAATTTGTTGACCAAATTTTGCCCCTCTGGCAAAATTTTGGTCACCCTCTTCGAAAGCTATGAAAGGCCAGTCAATTTCAAGTTATAGTCCATCTTCAGGTTCATGCTCAGTTCAACAGAAAGGTTCAACGGTTCAGTTCAATGGAAAGGTTCAAGCACCTTGGTTCAAAGAAAAAAGTTCAAGTCAATGGTTTAATGCGTCTAAGTCCCACAAAAAAATTCAAAGTTTTATGCAATGGGTGGCAAAATTGCTGCGCACAGTGGCGGGCAGGGAAAAAGAGACCGCCAACACAAGCAATAAGCGGTAAAATTGCCGCATGAAGCAGCCGACAGAGAAAAGGAGATGATCAACAATCGGTTGACGTCGGCAAAAATGCTATGCACGATAGCTAACTCGGCTGACATCGGTGAAATTGACACACAACAGTAAATCAGCCAACGTCGGTAAAATTACCATGTGTAATCCATGACATTGGGTGGTAAAATTACCGCTCACAACATCAGGCAGCAAAAAAGGCCTACAAAACACAGAAAAAGGCCCACCCAGTGGGCAGAGGAGCAGGCCGCATGCAAAATGAGGCAACAAGCATGGTCCCAGCAGACTTATGATGTCATCTACATTGTTTTCCCTCTTCCTAATGAAGACTCAAGTAGCCACTTGCAAGCAAAGGCCAATGAGACTCCTCTTGGCTCTTCCCATATAAATATGCAGATTTGGTCATTTTAAAGGATCTTCTCCAATTTTGTAAAGAGCATAGCTCTCCAAATTCTCCACCTGAATCAATAAAATATAGTTTTTGCCTCCATCTTGGATAGATTGTCTATGTATGTTATGAGTATTATTTGTGTTTAGTCATTATCTCTGATGCTTGCACAGGTTAATGCCAACAGACCAGCCATCTACAAGGTGCTGGTTCTGCAGCTAAAAGGAGAAGAGCAATATTTGAGAAGGACAGAAGAGAGGAATTTGCTTGCAAGTGTGCATTCCACAGCACCTTGGTAAACCTTTGTTATGTGTTTTCCATTATAGCCTCCCTGTTAGTCTTAGCAGCCTGGTTCTTCTGCCAGATGTGTAGAGTATATTTGCATTTTTCTTGATTCTGAGAGTGGATGTAGAAGGTCAACCTTTATTTTGGTGTATCACCTCTTTAAAGTAGGTTGTTTGTTTTCCTATATTTTCTTCTCCCTTTTCATCCCCCCCAGTTTATAGCTACATATATATATACCTGCCTATCCATTATTTTTGCACTGCCTGAAACAAACAAGATACATCAAAGGGAACTAGCCCATACCTAGAGACTCTCCTCTCCTACTTCACTGTCCCACAAGTGAGAGAGGAGTTTCCATGTTGTGGGGAGAGGGTAGGAACCTATTTTCCTACCGGCGAGTGCAATCTCCAGTCGTCAACAATTACCTTAATTGGAAAAATATGCACTCAATGAATTACCATATTGAATCAACTATTGAAATTCATTTGAATCTAATCTCTGAAGATGCTTGAAGTACCAATGGATCATAACCAAGATCAAAAAGGGTGGGTAAGGGAGGGGTAAACAAATTCAACCAAATAGGGAAGGTATAGAAGGAACAGTATATTGTATGTTACAAGGAAGGTGATATTACAGCATGACTTAAATTATCCTCATAGACAATACCTCAGATCTCTTAAGGAAAACAATGCTTGAGATGTTTAAGTTCATGGGTTCATCAAACTCATCTCCTTATGGCATAGTTAACCTATAAGACCCAGAGCCATAGATAGCAACAATGACAGAGGATCCTATCTAATTAGGCTTGAACTTGCCTTTATTATATTTCTCATCCATAGTGTTCTTCTAATTTACTTTGAGGACAAGATTATTAAGCTCGAGCTCTCTATTCTTGACATGGTTATACTAACCACGTAACCGGTTTTGATATGCTTGAAGGTTATTTATAGTGGCCATGTATTTTTCATCTAGTAACTCTTGATCTTGCAGATGAACTACCTAATAATCCTCATCATCAAATATGTGCTTAAATGAGATATGCATAGAAGGAAACTTGACCTTGATTATAAGAATAGCCTCAGTGCCATAGATAAGGGAGTATGGCGTGGCTTATGTTAGAGTATGGTAATTAGTATAGTAAGCCTAGAGGGCACAAAATATTTACAAGTGTCAATCATGTCTAGTATCATTGAAAATATTCTTAATAATATTGATAATGGTCTTATTAGATGCCTCTGCTTGGCCATTACCTTATAGGTAATATGTATTATAAAAATTTTGGGTAATGTTAAACTCAACACAGAGTACCTTGATATTCCTTTTCTTAAATGATCTATCATTATCAGATATAATAGCAAATGGGATACAATAACAAAAAATTTGAAGATGAATTTGGAAATTTCTTTTCTTTTCCCATGAGGGGTATAGGTTCAACCCACTTAGTGAAGTACTTGATGGTGGTAAGGATATGCTTATGTCTATATGAGGAGGTAGGGTTAATATTCCCTAAAAGATCAATTCCCCACATTAAAAATGGCCATGGTGTAGTCATTGGTTTGAGTGTTTTTACTGGGGCATGGATCAAATTTGTATGCCTCTGACATTGTTTACATGTTTTCACATAAGTAGTTTCATCTTCTTCCATGTCAAACTAATAATAACTAGTACGTAGGAGATTTTTGACAAAGATGTCCCTGCTAGTGTGAGTTTCAAAAATTCCTTCATGAACTTCCCTCAACACTAATGTGGCTTCTACTGAATTCAAACATCAAAGCAAAATTCCATCAAAGATTTTATGGTAAAGGGTTGGGCCAAGTAAGGTATATCGAGAGGCTTGGTGTGTGAAAGCTTTTATTGCTTATGTGAAATATTGGGTGGATGGACTTGGTCGTAGAGGTAATTATACAAGTCAAAATACCAAATAGAATTGGGACCAAGAATATCATAGTCATTTCAATGGTCTAGGGTTCATGATCAAGCAATAAAATATGTTTAAAAAGGAAATGATAGTCTTTTGCCTTATATTTGTTATAGATCAAAGAACCAATGGTAGCCATGGAATTTATTGTCTTGTTATTGGCTCAAGGTATGTGTTCAAATTGAATGTGAGCACTCTACTACTTGATAATTTCCACCATGGCTTTAAATGGTACTAGCTTATCATATTTGGTCTAGAACTGATATGTGACCTAATTATTAATAAGTTGTGAATCTCCATGAACCAATAAATGTTGAATGTTTCATTATACTGATAGATGAAGCCCTGCAATGAGTGATTCATATTCATCCATGTTATTGGTACAAGGAAAGTTTATACAAAATGATTTGGGAATGAGATCTTCCTATGGTGTAACAAATAATAGTCATGTTCTTGATCCATGAGATGTGAATTATCCATAAAAATATAGCTTTCATTCTACTCCTCGAGAGGTGTTTCTATGATAGTCATGATGTACTCATCTAGGAATGCAAAATTAAGGGGTTGAGTATCTAAAATAAAAATATAGACTTCATTACGGTTGAGTATCTAAAAAAAATATATAGATTTCATTACTACTCCTCAAGAGGTGTTTCTATGATAGTCATGATGTACTCATCTGGGAATGCAAAACTAAGTGGTTGAGTATATGAAATGGGACCTTTAACAATCTAATTTACAAGTAATTTTCTCATAATTACCTTTTGATTAACATATTCAATATCAAACTCACTCAGAAGCATAATCCACTTAGCCATGCAGCCATGTATAGTTATTTTTGATAATAGATACTTGAGCAGATCTACTTTGGCAATGATTATGGTCTTGTTGTTGAGCATATAATGATGGAGATTCTGAGCTATAAAGACCATAGATAAAAAAACTTTTTCAATTGATGAATAGTTATGTTCATACTCTACCAGTGTATGGCTTAGATAGTACATTGCATGTTCTTTCCCATTTTCATCATGTTAGGCTAAAAGAGCCCCCAGGTCATTTTAAATGGTAGATAGGTAAATTAGGAAGGGCTTCCCTGGTATTGGTGGTAATAGAATAGGTAGATTGGCTAAGTATTCCTTCAGGTGTTCAAATGTTGTTTGACATTTTACATCCCAAATAAAAGTGATACCTTTCTTCAATAAATAAGTAAAAGGATGGCATTTATCAACCAACTAAAAAATTAAGCATCCAATAGACTATATTTTACCTTAAAAACTATGGAGTTGTTTCAAAGTGAAAGGTGGTAGCATCTCGATAATGGATTGAACCTTGGCAAGATTAACTTAAATGCCTCAACGAGAGATAATAAAGCCTAATAGTTTGCCTGAAGTAACACCAAAGATGCACTTCTTAAGATTAAATCAAACCTTGTATTTACAAAGCCTTTCAAATATCTTACGTAGTATGATTGGATGATGTGCATAGGTATTATATTTACCCAGTATGTCATCGACATAGTATTTGACAATATCATGCATCATATCATGGAATATAAGAATCATATCCCTTTGGTATGTTGCCCCACATTTTTGAGGTTGAACAACATAACCTGATATCAAAATGTTCCCAAGGAGTGGTGAACATTGTTTTTAATTGGTCCTCTGATGAAATCTTGGTCTAGTTATATCCTAAAAAAACATCGATGAGGGAAAGCATTTCATACCCAATTATGGATTCAATAATCATGTCGATATTTAGTAGAGGAAAATCATCCTTGGGGCAAGCCTTGTTGATGTCTCTAAAATCAGTGTAGATTTTGATACCTTCTACCTTTTTAATGAAAGGCATAATATTTAAAATCCACTTTGAATAGTCGATTGGTCTGATGCATCTTACTTCTAATATTTCCTCTAACTCTTTCTTTACTAATGTAACAATATGAGGATGCATTTTATGTACTTTCTATTTAATGGGTTTGGCATCAGGATGTACAATGAGATGGTGTATAACCAAGGTGGGGTCCAAACCAAGCATGTCTAAATATACCCATGTAAATATGTCAATAAACTCCCTCAGAAGGGTTGTAAAGACTTCACATTCCTCCTTAGTGAGAGACATGCCTAATTTGTTTTACTTTGGGTCATCTAGAGTCCCAATATTAACTTCTATAGTATCCTATACTAGGAGATTTGAACCATATTCTAGAATAAATGGCAATGATGTAAATTGGATAACAATGGAGAAATCCTCTGATCAGACTAGTTCTTCAAGTTCCCCTAAATAGGATGAATTTGAATCTCCTAATGGTGGCAAGGGCCATGTAATAAACACTATAAGACATTCTTAAACATTTTGATCAAAGGTACATTATTCCTTTGTACTAATCTTAGACCCAAAATCAAGTTCCCTATTAGTGGTCTCTTGAGCTTCATTTGAATAAGGGTGAATATCCCCATCTAGTGGTGCTTGAAATAGGTTTTCACCTAGAGACTAGCATTTTTCTTTACTTTTGTCCCTAGTCTAAAAGTGCCTCAAAGAGGTTTTCACTTTAGGACCTCGATGTTTTAATTTTTTATTTTTGGCTAAGGGTATTCACCTACTCTTAGAAATAGGCAGCATGATTCAATTTGATATAGAACCCTTGTTTATGGTCTCCCAAAGGAATATTATCTCTCAAGCCCAGAAAACTACAAAATGCCTCATCATTCTTGAACTCATCTAAAGGTACTGTGGATTCTTGTTGGTCCAAGTATATAAGTTAAGGATGATAAAGGGTAAGTGGGGAATGTCATATTATGGGCATAATGATACCAATGGTGTATGGGTCAAATAAGTTCATACTAGATAGGTCTTTGTATATGTTTGGATTAGACTCTACTTCATTGTCATCATCATCATCACTAGGCATTGGTGCAAGATCATGAATAAGATAGGTGGGGTCACCACATAGAGGTTTAAATCTAAGACTATGATTTATTTTGTATTTACTCATATAAATAGGCTTAATAGTACCCTATTGATTTTTCCCCAAGCCTCAATCTTCATAAGCTTGGTTATCCAAAATCTTGTTATAGATGGGATATTTTGCACTTCGGTAGCAATCAGCTAAATTATCATTATATAACCAGGAATCATCATTGGAAAGCAGTGCTTATTTTTGGCTAGTGGTCACTATGAAAATAATAGGCATTGGGCTATGAAGTTTTATTTTTCCCTTTTATTGTTATTCCATACAAATTGACTTAGCTTTAGGCCTTCCATAAGACTTGGGGTTTTGTAGAAGCTTGACTATATGGAAGGTATCATGGGTAAAATACTCTCCTAGATCATTGTCTAAAATGATAAAATTATTATACGTTTCAATAGGAGGCATATGTGAAGTTGAGGCAAGGCTATCAGGGTATATGTAATTGGTCTCTAGAAATTCAAACAGTATCTCTTTGTCTTTGTCCTTCTTTGATACTAGGTCTAGACCAAAATGGTGATTTTAGCTTTCATACTTGACCTCCAAATGCTTGCAGTCTTCATATGGATGTAAATCTACATGGATAGTTACCTCCATCCAAGAGTGAGGAAACTTGATACATTGGTGCAAGGTTGAAGGTTGAAGGTATTGCATGAATTTCATGTATCCATAGTCTACCCAAAAGCAATTTATATGATAAATCAAAGTCTATCACATGTCAAAGTGTATCATGGATCAAAGGCCCAATGATCACTAGAAAAATAATGGTTCCTTTTGATTCCTACTCTTCATTGTCATAGGCCTTGATAGTAAAGTTTTTGGCTGAAGGTTAGTTATTGTATATCCCAGATGCTTGATTAGCTTCAAAGACATAATGTTTAGGCCAGATCCATTGTCTATGAGGATGCGTTTAACTTTGTGTGACATGATAATAACTTAAATGTATAATGGGTTATTATGGAGAAGGCCAAGGGATGACATATCACTTTGATAAAAGGTTAATTATTGGCTTAGGGTTATGTGTCCAACCAAATCTTAAGATTTCTCTAGCGTAATGTCATTGGGAACTTGGGAGTGGCCTAGGAGCTCAGTAAGGATATTTTTGTGAATGGTAGAGATGTGCAATAAATCTAAAATAGATATTTGTGTAGCTGTCTTTTGGATTTGTTCCACAATATCATACATTTTTTCCTTAATAGTGGTAATTAGATTACTTCTAACTTGTATAGTGGGTTGTATTGGCTCATTGGTAGAGGGTTATGGACCTAGGGTGGTGACATTAAACCGCTAAATTTTGGTTGCAAAATTTGGATGGGGATGGGGCCAGGACCATCATAACTAGAATATGATGGAGATGGGGCAGAGAGGGTGATTCTTAATTGTTGATGCACTTGTCTATGATTATGGGGTAATGAAATGTTACTAGCGTAAGGTCTTGAGATGGTAATCCTTAGTTATTGTTATGCTTGGATGTGGTCACAAGTTAAGGAAGGATTATTGTCATTAGTAGGTTGATGGGCATTGTTAGGTAATGGTCATGGTCTATTGCTATTCAATCTAGGATTGATGGTAATGGTAGAAATATAATTACCTACAATATGACCTATAAATTTATTGTAATCATGTTATGTGATAGGTATGTTAGTTATTAGGGTCATTTTATCCTTGGTTTCATCCATTTTATGGTTGAAATTATTGTTATTGTTGTTGTTTTTATTGTTATTATTATTGTTGTTATTGTGGTTATGGTCTTCATTATTGTTTTTATTGTTGATTGGTATTTTTATGTTGTGGAAAAGGATTTTGGTAAATACCCAGGTTTTGATTGGAATTAGATGCTCTATTATCCAAATGGATCTCTTCTATTAGAGGTACAATCATTGAGAGGGGGGGTAAAATAGTGATCCTAGATATTTGAATTCTAATCCTTTCAAACTATTAAATAATCAACATATATCAACTTTGATCAAGTAACATTAACACGAGAGCTCATTCATTCAATGAATACACAAGATCAAACACAAAACACATAGTTCTTATGGGAAACCCTCATGGGGAATAAAACCCAATCTCAAGCCTACAACACATGCACTACTTGTCTTATAAGAGATTACAAATAAGAGACTAGTCAAGTCCTTTAGACTAGAAACCTTGATCAAGTCCTCCTGACCAAAGGCCTTTAGTGAAACACCTATTTCACAAGGAGTAACTACCCCTCAAGAATATTAAGTCCTTTATACCCTCCTTTGAAGTGAACACCTCCACTTTAGAACTAATGTCTTTAACACCTGATGATGGATCTATGATTTCTTAACCCCTACACAAACACTCTCTCTATCTTATATAGGCCTCTCACATAGGCATGCCATAATATCTCTCCTTATTCACTCAAATTATGATCATATTCACACTCAGACCTCTTTTCATATCCTCAAACTGTAAGAGCATTATTATACCAATAGAATTTTGATCTACATGTCATACACTCAGTGCTCAATTTTCTCTACACATCAGCTCATCCAACAGGCACACTACCTATCCTCTATTTTTTGGAGAGTTTTAAATGATTTCATGTTGATGTCATGGAGGTGTCTAGGTGAGTGGATGAAGTGCCTTGATAGTGTAAGTGAAAATGACAATGTGTGCAATGTGCTTGGTTTAGTATGCTTGAAGGAGGCTTGGTTGATCTTCATTTTTGGCATGGTTAGAGATGTTCAAGGATGAGTATGGAGTATTGAGCATGTGTTAGGGGTCTTATAATAGGTTTTCTATGAATTTAATGCTTGTGTACATGAGTGGATTTTATCTAATTTATCATCATTTTCATCTAGATATTTTGGGTCTAGTGGTAGAAAATCTGAGTAGGCAGTTTGTTGACATCATAATTACCACATATGGATGAGTCAAGTGGAGTTGGTCATATAGTTGTGATCACATTAGTCCCTAGTTTATATGAATAAAGTCTCAAGTCTATCTACGAATCATGAAAAAATATATACAAGTTCAAAGTTGGGCTTTCGAGCATTTTGATAGTATTTTTCCATACTTAGCCAAATTTGTAATGTGGCAAGAAAATTTGAGTCATCATTTTGATGGTGGCATATATCACACATGTGGACATTTCAAAAGAAGGAGATCATATGGGTTTGTTTATTTTTGTGCCTATTTTATTTTTTTTTAACTTTCAATACAAGCTTTGAAGAGTAACAAAAGCTATGCATGTGCAAAGTTGGTCCTTCCAGATAGTTCTTGACATAGTTGGCTATGTAAACGGATAAATTTGAGGAGGCATTTTAATGTCATTATATCTCATATATGTGAGGGTTATAGGATAATTTTTACATATTTTTGGATTCACCTATTTTATTATATCATATGGTCCAAATTTGAGAACATGTGCTTGAGTGAATCAAAAGATATGGAGGTGCAAAGTTGACCTTAAAAACAAATAGCAATGGTCCCCATACTTAGTCATTTTTACATAATGTTAAAGATCAAGACCAGATGGAGATCTAATGGATCATGAGTAATGGTATAGCTAATATATATGATGCACATCAATTCAAAGAGGTCAAAGTGTTCATTGGTCAATAGAGATAAAGATCAAGCTTCTTCTAAGATCCAACGGTGCGTAGACAATCGTACAGTTTTGATCTAACGGTGTGTGTTGAGTGAGATGGTAAGAAGTACATGATGTTTAACAGCATAAGTGATCATAATTCATGAAATGGTACTGAGTTTCATTATCATGGTATTTTTAAGCAAGATAAAATGGTGGGCACTATAACATAAAGACCTGACTGATCTATAAAGATCGACGGTACACATTGAGTCAATATTGCAAGAATGCATGAGATGAGATCATGTTCAAGGTTTAAAATTTGGAATTGGTACACTATGATTTAAATTCATAGCTTTGTAGAATAATATTTATGGTTTGTTTTTAATCTAATTTGTGAGGACTCGAGATGATATCATGGTTTTTGAGGTTTAACTGTGACCGTTTGAACTCAAATATTTAAATTTAATAAAGGAAAGACCAGTGCCTAGTTTTTGAGCCATAAATTTTTATATATTGAAAATTTAACCATGATGTAAAAATATAATTTTTACATGACTCCAATTTCATCTATAATATTAATTTTAATATCTATAAGTGTGTATGGTCAAAGTTATGAAGGTCCAAAGTTGACTATGTGTTTGATTATGTTCTGCAAGTGACCTGAGAAGGATGTTTGAGATTGTGTTGATGTTGTTTATATGTTTTAATATGAAATATTAAATATATAATGTTTTATACTCCATTATTATCATTTATTTTCATTTTTAAGTTTTACTAATCATATAAAGTATGAATAAAGATGTAGAATTTGGTTGTGTTTAGACAAGGCACTAGCAGTTTGAGTGACCATCTTGCATAGGTCAGTTGAAGGTGTTCTGAGAATATTTGATGAATAAAATGAGAATGGAGATGTTATATAAGTATCTAAGGATTATTTTAAAGTATTTTTTGTCTTGATATGCCTTTGATAAGATATGGAGAGTCAAAATAACTTAGCTATATATGACCAGTCTGAGTGGTCATTTTGTGTATGTTGTTTTAAGTGCTTAGAACATTTGTTGATGTGTTTAAAGCACATGGAGTTATAGTTGATGTAATAAAGAGTTAACCCAAGTTATTTAATCATATGGATATGTAAAAATTTTGAGTATCTAGTTCAGAAGTTTAATATTATGTTTTCTATGTATGATAACATGAAGAGCTAGGAGACCTAATTGGTAGGTTCAAGTGTGGAGTTGATGTTCCATGTGGCATGGAACCATGTAGGATTGATCAAGGGGATGTTTTAGATATGTTTTATATGTTTTAATCATTGGTAAAATATTAAAGTGGTCCAAGGAGTCTCACATGTAATTTGTGAGTTTGAAGGCCTAATTGTTTTAGGTCTCACCAAGACCTAATGGTGGTTTAGGGCTAGTAAGACATTGGTCAACCTAGGGAGTATGTGTTTCTTACATGTAACATGTATTAGGACCTATTTAAAAGTTTTAAAAGTGTGTTAAGCATCTTCGGTGACTAATATGGGTTATACCAATAGCATGGTATAAATACAAGGCCTATTTGGCATGTTTGTTCTAGTTGTGAGAATGTGGAGATAAGAAAAGGATAAAACCTTTGAAAGAGAAGGTACAGGTTAGTGAGGACCGATAGAGAGTGAATATAATTAGACATTATTGTTTATCAAGGTGATTTAGGTGATTATATAGGTCATTAGACCTAATAAGCCTAGAAGAGGCAGAATAAGTGATTATGCTTAAAATGCTATTTTAGAGAGTGTGTATGGTGAGTGAAGGCAAGGTGAAGGTTGTGTGTTTCAAGTGGATGGTTTAAAGGGTAGAGAAGTTTTTTCATGGTGAGTATTACCTATATGTCATAACAGTGCTCTTGCGAGTTTGAAGATTGAATATGAGGAAAATTTGAGTAAAAAAGGAGAGAGATTGTGGCATGCCTATGTGAGAGGCCTATATGAGATAGAGAGGAATTTTGTGTATGGTTAGGTAATCAGAGATCCATCATCAAGTGTTTAATACATAATTTTTAAGGTGGAGGTATTCATCTCATAAGAGGGTCTAAATAACTTGATCTTCCTTAGGGGTAATTGTTCCTTGTGAATCAGGTGTTTCACTAAAGGCCTTAGGTCAAAAGGACTTGACCAAGGTTGATAGTGAGAAGGACTTGATCAACGTCTTGTTTGTAATTTCTTATAGGAAAATTATTCCATGTGTTTCAGGCTTGAGAGTGGGTTTTATTCCCCATGAGAGTTTCCCACATGAACTATGTGTTATGAGTTTGATATTGTCTATGCATTGAATGAATGATCTCTCTTGTTAATATTACTTGATCAAGTTGATATATGTTTATTGTTTAATAAGTTTGAAAGGATTGGAATTAAAATTTAAATATTTGGGTTCACTGATTCACCCCCCCTAGTGATTATACCTCTAACACTCTTTGCTTCAACACTCACTACTCTCACACTTGCCTTTTTTCCAAAAATCTCAAGTCTAGAAATCATCATCTTTGATTTCAATATTTATAGATCATTAATTAATTATTAACATATTATTTTTCCATTAATCATTCCTTAACCCTTAATTCATCTTACATGGGTCACACTTAAGCAAAATTATCTTTCAAATAAGCCTAAGTCACCTTTTAAGTCTTATGATGACCCATTCATCTCTTTCGATCAAACTAGGAACACAAGAACACATGATAACTCATGGACCAATGAAAAATGATCTATATGTCCCCTTTAAGTTCCAACATCCATCATATCACTCTTTTACTAACCCCCAATTAGCTTAAACACTTCTTTATACACACAGTCATTATGAAACAAAACACAGTCAACTTCTAACCATTTTTTCATACTATTTATGATTTAGAAAACCTTCATAATGAATAAAAATTGTATTCATGGAGTATACAACACTCCCTAATATCCAATTCATCAATATATATTGAAACAAGCTTGAACAATCTTTTTGGGTCACTTGTAGGACATACACAAAATACAATTAACTTTGAACCTTTATAACTTTAACTATACACACTTTCAAATCTTGAAATATATATTTATAGGTGAATCTTGAAGTCCTCTCCAAATTCACTTTTTACACCATGAGAAAATTCATCCTAGATCAAAATTTATAGCCAAAATATAGAGCACTAGTTTTTCCTTTGCTAAATTCAAATATTGAAATGCAAACGATCACAGTTAAACCTCAATCACTTGGATCACATCTAATGTCCTCACATATTCAGATTAAAAATGCACCATCATTATTATTCAAACTTTAACTCATAGTGGGCCACTACCCAAATGTTAAACTTTGAACACTTGGCATCTTTTTGCTTCTTCCTGACATCCTAGATAAAAACACGCTTCATCGATCTTTTGTACATAACTCAGTCTTTAACTATGTTAAACATTAGACACCTTAAAAATATATAATTCAATGTACACCATTGATATCTATCTATAAAAACACTATCTCATCATTATATCTTGGAAGAGGATCAATATTTATCTCTTCTTGACATTAAACTTTGAACACGTGTCCTCATCTCACTACTTCTAGACATATTGGAATGAACACACTCCTTTAATCATTTTTGAAGGAGCTCAATCTTTAATCATTTTAAGCATAAAAAACTTTGACCCATTTGACTTAATACACACCTTATATCTAGATGTATGAACTCCCATGAACCATTGCATCTCCATCTGGTCCAAATATTTAACATCATGCAAAATAGACTAAGTATGGGGACCATTGCTATCTACCTGGAAGGCTAACTTTGGACCTTAATAACTTTTGTTGCACTTAGTTTCAAGATATAAAATTTGGACCATATGATCTCCTATCATATTATAATCCAACCATATATCAATCTTATCCTAAAACCTTCATACATGTGAGATATAATGCCATTAATTTTTTCATTCAATTTTTTTTGCCACAGAGCCAACTATGTCAAAAACTGCCTGGAAGGCCAAAGTTTAAAATGGTATCTTTTGTTGTGCTTCATTACATAAACTAAAATTTATAAAAATATAAATTAGGAACAAAAATTAATAAACACATATGATCAAATTCTCTTAAAACATCCTACGTGTGATATATTTCATCACCAAACTGCTTACTCGGCTCTTTCTTGCCTCATACAAATTTGGCTAAGTATGGGAAAACACTATCAAACTACCTGGGAGCCCAAATTTACACTTTAATATATTATTTTTAACTTCATTTCATGACCTAAAATTGATCACAACCATATGACCAACTTTCCCTAATGTGACATGGTGATGTCAGCAAACTGCCTACTCAAATTTTTTGCCACTAGACCCAAAATATCTAGATGAAAACAATGATCAACTAGATGAAATCCACCCATGCACATAAGCACTCAAATAATTATTGAATTTTTATATGACCCCTTTCACAAGATCAAATCACCATACTCATCCATGAACATCTCTAACCATGTTAAAACTGAAGATCAACCAAGCCTCCTTCAACCATACTAGGACAAACACATTTCACACTTTATCATTGTCACTTAGACTATCAATTAACTTCATCCACTCACCAAGACACATCCATAACTTCATCATGACATCATTTACAACTCTCCAACAATATCCCCCTTTGTCATTGATGTTAACACCCATTAATATACAACTCACCTTTCTTCTCTCTCTTTGAGCACTCTCACAATAGGAAGTTTCTCCCCCTTTAACACAATGACAAAGTGGGCACCAATTGATCCTAAGGATTTTAAAATACCAATAACATGATAGGATCATATTATAAATATGATACAAACTCCCCCTTACCTTGAGCCTACATTTTCATTGCCTTGATAACTTCCTCTTACTCCATGCCAACACTCTCTTCAACCAAGCACTATAACAGATGAAGAAAAAACACAAAAAAATATTTAAATCTGATGAAAAATATCAATAAACATCTGAGAGATACTCCCCCTAATATTTTTGATCAATTCCACCTCGTTAGCATCTTTAGATCTTCACACACCAAGAAGAACCACCATACAGACTTACTAGCCTTCCTTCTCAAACCACCTCAAGTACTAACAATATAAATTCATGCCACTTACCAAAAAGGAAACATGCACTAAAACAACCTGAGAACCCTCCTTGAAATACTCATGCCTTGATCTTTTGGATAAACTAAACAAAAATCACTCTTCTTCTTACAAGGCATGTCTAGTCTTCTTATAGCCTTACCTAGAACTTGCAGAGCCCATAACTTTTAGTAAACAAACCATCAAGACCTAAAACCTCATATCTATAGTACTCTCAGATTCCCCCTTAATCACACTAGTTGACATCACCTATCTCATCCTCTTCAACATACTTCCTTCATAAACCTACTACCCAATTAAGCCTCTATCTTGACAAAAACTTGAATAACATAAGAACCACAAACCTTCAAAGATCTATGAAGCTTGATTTGACAACCCATTTGACCCATTAAACCTATTAATAAGCCTCAAACTTCAAATCATAAGGCAAACCAATTTTATATTAGAGCCCAAAACCCTAGAATCTTAAAACAAATAGAGTCAACAAACCTTCTTGTGGTCAACACCCATATCTAAAACTTCTTGTACACCTAGAGACAATAATTACACACTTTTGGACAAATATTTAAGCTTCCAAATCTTTGGTAACCCATATATCCTATAACCCATTTTAGGACATGCATACTCTTAAGCACAAACTAGGAAACCCAAGAGCAAACCAAAATATCTAATTTGACTTCAACATACCTTCAAACCACAAAACCACCTGGACCATGCTATAATAAGGTCAACGGACCTTTTTATGCAAAAAGATCATCTTGAAAAATCATAAATCCTCTTCTGCCACTTGAAAACCTTCAATCTGACCCTGCAGATTGACCATATATAACTATGACATCACTTTGACATCATCACAATATATCTTCCACCTAGATATACCTACTCCAACTAAAAACACTCATCTCGAGCCTTCTATGACTATCTAAAGAACACCACAGCGACACTTTCTTCTCCACTGAAAGGAGTCTCTTAAGAAGCTAGGCAAAGACATCCTCTGCACCACAATACTCTAAAACAAAGTGAATCCAGGAGTGGCCCACATCTCCTCAGTAACCACTAAAATCCTCTTATAGCTATAAGATTTCTTGTTTTCGTTCTTATTCTTCTCAGTCTGAACTAAGATAATTGGTTCCTTTTCTAAATCACTCTCCTTCTATTCCAAGATTGGATTGACAATACATGGAGACAACATAGATTCATGACATACCTTTTCATTTAAATAATCCACATTGAAATTAGGAACCTCATTACTAGGCACTAACAATTGATGTTCTTTATATGATAAATGCTTAGAAATGGTAGGATGTTCACTTGGATCCATATTTACCTTAGAACTAGTACCTTGGTCTTTTCCTTGAACTTGGTTTCTTCATTCTCAACGTGAGCAGACAATGATAGCCCTTGGCACTCTTTTCATTATATATCATTCTCCACCATATAAAATAGATTACTTGGTCCTATATTCTCACCATGATGCATACTTACCACCTTTGGTTTCCATGAGTTAACTTTCCTTCTTATTTACACTATAGGAGCATGATTGAACATATTCTAATTTATAGACCTTTGCTTACAGAATCTAGCAATGTGACCAATCTTTTCATATTTATAGTAAACAATACTTCTTGATAGAAACTCAACTTATTTTACCTTAAATGGAAAATGTTTTTCAAAGTGTCCCATAACATGATGGTTGAAACACTCAACCTTGTTCACACCTTTTGATTGATGACCCCCATCATAGTTCCATGCTAACTCATTTCTAACAGGTCTTCTACATTCTCCAGCTCTATGCCCAAATTGATTATAATTATAGTAATAACCATTGAAATTTGCATACCTCATGTCATTTAGTTTTTTTATATTATTTGTATTCATTCTTCCAATACCTTCATTCTTTTTTTGATGATTTATATTTAAAGGTTGATCCACCTTGCTCTCATTGACATTCATGTCAACTTGAGAAGTAACTTTGGGCTCTTCATTAAAACCCAATCCAGATCTATCACTAGGTGACTTTTGACTCTTTAGGAGATCATCCAGATAATTAAAATATTTATCAAACTTGATAAATGATTTCACCTTGCTTTTAGACTTATCTAACTCATCTTTCAAAGACACAATCTCAATAGCATACGTTGAGCATTCTTCTTCTTTAGCTCTTAGACTTGCAGACATAAATTCCAACTTATAATTAAGAAACATGACAACACCTTCATGCTCTCTATATTCTTCAACCAATCTTGCCTCAAACACACTAAATTGCCCCTCATAGTCCTTGAGTTTATATTTCATCTTCTTATTGATCTTCTTCTAAATCTTCAATTATTCAAGATCATTCATTAATTCAGTCTCACAATCCACCTCATCTTCATCATCATTAGAATCACTCCAAGTAGACTCTATTTGATGTGAGCAACTACCTTCCTCTACCATGAATATATCTTTATCTTCAACAAGACTATCATCTTCATGATCATACTCTGAATCACTAACTTCACTCTCATCTAATGAGCTGCAATCTTCTTTGGTGTAGAGACTCTTCCTATCCTTGAAGTACTTCTTTTTCTTATCAAACCTTTTGAATCCCTTTTTGATGTTATCAAACCTGAGTGATATCTTTCTATCATCATGACCTTGATCATGTTATTCGTCATCATCCTTCTTATACTTATGAGAGAACTTATCAGCAAAATGTCCTACCTCTCCACAATTTAAATAGTTGATGGGTAGTTTACCCTTATACTTGCCTAAACCTATTTTCAATTTCCTTGAAATTAAAGTAATTAGTTAATCTTCATCAATATCAGATGTGTCATCCTCTTTGGGTTTATTACCTTGTAATTTATTCTTTGGCTTCATTTCTATCTTGAATGTTTCTTCCTTCTTTCATGGTGTATCATAATTCTTCCTCATCTCATAGGTAGTAAGGGTGTGATGCAATTGATCCATCTTCAATTGAGTAAGATCATGACTTTCTTCTATACCAGATACTTTTGGATCAAACTTGAGGGATACAGACCTTAATCTTTTTTAACTACAATATCCTCTTTAAGGTTCTCTCCAAGACCTCTAATGATGTTCACAATCTCATCAACTCTCTACAAAAAAGATGCCACAGAATCTTCTTCCTTCATTTTGATACTTTTAAATTGCTTTATGTGAGTCTGAAACTTAGCAAGATTGACCTTTGAATCTCCTTCATAAATGATATGAATTTTATCCCATATCTGCTTAGAATATTTACAATGGATTACCTTGGTGAACTCAGTCTCTATAAGACCACAAGTAATTACATTCATTACCTTAGAATTATTTTCAAATAGCTTCTTGTCTGATGCAGGAGTAGTAGGAATAACATAACTATCCATAATATATTGATATATATCAAACCCTAGGTACATAATGTATGTTCTTGTCCTAGCACTCTAAAATTTATGCTTAGTAGAGAAACCTCCTTGATGACTACCGATATTGTACCTTGGATCACCTTCAAGCTATTAAGCCTTTACCAAAGAACCTACTCTGACACCAATTGTTAGAGGTATAATCACTGAGAGGAGGGGTGAATCAGTGAGCCTATATATTTTTATTCCAATCCTTTCAAACTATTAAACAATCACCATATATCAACTTTGATCAACTAACACTAACAAGAAAGCTCATTTATTCAAGGCATACACAAGATCAAACACACAACAAATAATTCCTTTGGGGAATAAAACCCACTCTCAAGCCTATAACACATGGACTACTTATCCTATAAGAGATTGTAAATAAGAGACCGATAAAGTCCTTTAGACTAGAAACCTTGATCAAGTCCTCCTAACCAAAGGCCTTTAGTGAAACACCTATTTCACAAGGAGCAACTACCCTTAAGGAAGATCAATTCCTTTAGACCCTCTTTTGAAGTGAACACATCCAACATAGAATTGATGTATTCAACACCTAATGATGGATCTCTAATTTTATAACACCTACATAAACTCCCTCTCTATCTTATATAGGCTTCTCACATAGGCATGCCATAATCTCTCTCCTTCACTCAAACTATCATCATATGCACACTCAGACCTCTTTATATATCCTCAAACTTCAAGATCACTATTATACCAATTGAATTATGATCTACATGTCATACACTCAATCCTCAATCTAATATACATATCAACCCATCCAACAGGTACACTACCTACCCTCTCTTTATTTCAATGCTCACTACTCTCACACTTAATTTTTTTCCAAAACTCTCAAGTCTAGAAATCATCATCTTTGATTTCACTATTTATAGAGAATTCATGAATTATCAACATCCTGGTCAACCATTAGTCATGCCTTAACCCTTAGGGCATCTTACATGGGTCACACTTAAGCACAACTCTCTTTGAAATAACCCTTAATCACTTTTTAGGTCCTATGATGACCCATTCATCTCTTTCGAGCAAACTAAGAACATAAGAACAATTTCTAACTCATTGACCCATGCCACATGATCTATAAGACCCCTTTAAGTTCCAACATCCATTATATCACTCTTCTACTAACCCCCAATTAGCTCAAACACTTCTTTGTACACATAATCATTATGAATGAAAACACAATCAATTTCTAACCTTTTATTCATATTGTATATGATTGGTCAAACCTTCATAATTTAGATAGATGGTCCTCATAGAGTCTAAAACACTTCCTAATATCCAATTCATCAAAATATATTGAAACAAAATCAAAACAAATTTGAATAATCATCTTGGGTCACTTTCAAGACATACACAAAAACATAGTCAACTTTGAACCTTCATAACTTTGATTTACACACTTTCAAATCTTAAAATATATATTTCCAAAATTGAATTTTTTCCTATAAAAATTCACTTTTTTCACCATGAGCAAATTCATCCTAGATCAAAAATTATAACCTAAATATAAAGCATTGGTTTTTTCCTTTATTAAATTCAAATATTCAAATGTAAGTGGTTACAGTTAAACCTCAATCTCTTTACTCACATCTTGTGTCCTCACATCTTTAGATTAAACATGTACCATCAATATTCTTCTAACTTTAAATCATAGTTCACCAATTACCAAATTTTAAACTTCAAACACTTGGCATCATCTCACTTCTTCCTAACATCCTAGATAAAACATGCTCCATCAATTTTTCGTACATAGCTTGATCTTTAACTGTGTTCAACATTGGACACCTTCAAAACATCTCACTCAATACACACTATTGATCTCTATCTATATAAACACCTACTCATCATTATATCTTGGAAGAGGCTCGATCTTTATCTTTGCTTGATATTAAACTTTGAGCACTTGTCCTCATCTTGCTTCTTCCAAACATCTTGGAATGAGCATGCTATGTTGATCCTTTTGTAAGGAGATCAATCTTTACTCAGTTTAAGCATCAAAAACTTTTACCCATTTCACTTACTATTAGATCTCCATCTATTCCTGACATTTAACATCATACAAAATAGACCAAGTATGGAGACCATTGATATCTGCTTGGAAGGCCAACTTTGGACCTCAATAACTTTTGTTGCACTTAGTCACATGATCTAAAATTTGTACCATATGATCTAATCTCATAGGAGAATCCAACCATATATCAATCTACTCTTAAAACATTAATATGTGTAATATATGATGCTATTAGTTTTCTCACTTAGATTTTTCTACCACAGAGCCAACTATGTAAAAAACTACTTAGAAGGCCAACTTTTAACATGCATGTATTTTGTCATGCTTCATTACATGACCTAAATTTTAGTTAATATCAATTAGGCATAAAAATAAATAAAATCATATGATCAAATTATCCTTAAACATCCATATGTGCAATATATGCCATCACCAAACTGCTTAATCGACTCTTTTTTGCCTCATGTAAATTTGACAAAGTATGGGAAAACACTATCAAACAACCTGGGAGCCAAACTTCACACTTGCATATATTATTTTGTGCTTTGTTTCATGACCTAAAATTGAGTGCATAATAACTAGGTACAAATATTATCACAACCATATGATCAACTCCCCCTGACTCATCCACACATGATAATGGTGATGTCAGTAAACTACCTACTCAAATTTTGTGCAACTAGACCCAAAATGTCTAGATGAAAATAATGATCAACCAAATGAAATCCACTCATGCACATAAGCACTTAAATCATTATTTACTTCTGATAGGACCCCTTGTATAAGTTCAAATCACCATACTCATCCTTGAATATCTCTAACCATGCCAAAACTAAAGATCAACCAAGCGTCCTTCAAGCATACTAGGATAAACACATTGCACACTTTGTCATTGTCACTTAGACTATCAAGGCACTTCATCCACTCACTAGGACACATCTATGACATCACCATGATTTCATTGAAAACTATCCAACATCTTCATTTTTCAACATATTCTCAATGAGGTGATTCAGCTTCACACAACAACATATAGAATGTCCATGAACATGATGGTAGTCACAAAACTCATGATCTTTATACCAATCAGGATAAGGTACTCCCTTAGGAAAGTGTTTTAGAATCACCCAAATAATCATATTTTTCATAGCTAATTTGTGAAACATTGCTTAATATTCTCACTAAGGTCACCGAAGAGTATAGGATTGGGTCTTCTTCTTGGATGAGGGGTTTTCAAGGGTGGTGGTTGTAGCATTTGAGGAGCTAACTTGGGTTAAGGCATAAATTGCATTTTTTGGATAGGTTGCATTTATGGGAGAGGTTGAGTAGATGATGTTTTCACCATCTGAACATGATGCAACTCAGTGACTCCATTATCGACAACATTCTTGTTGTAGTTGTAAGGCTTAGGTTTTTCATAATTATTAGCCTAAATAGGTGTAGGTTCTTGCATTTGGACTAGTCTAGGGCTTTGACTTGGGCCTAAATTTTAGTTTTGGATCTAATTTTGGTTCTTGTTCAAAGAATACAACTTCATAATCACTTTATTAATGAGGGATTTTTTAATTTGTATACCTTTCTCAATGATTGCCTTGAATGTGTGAATGCACTAAAACTCCAAGTGATAAGATATTTCACTAAACAATTTTTTGGTAAACATAGTTATCAATTATTTATCTAGTAAATTATGGGTGAAATGACTAGCAAAAGGTTTCCATCACTATAAGTAACTCATAAAGCTCTCACCAAATTTATGTTTGTCTTGACTTAGATCAGTTACTAAAATCTCATGCTTGAGAATGTAGGAAAAATTTTATACAAACTTATGCAAAAGATCATTATAGTCAGATACAGAGTTCTTTGGTAACTTAAGAAGCCACTCCCAAGCTTGTCCAACTAGACTTCGAGGAAAAGGAAGGAACATGTCCCATTGGATAGAAAGTAACAAAGAAATATTTTAAATGCTCCTTAGGGTCTCTTTTACCCTGTACTTGTCAAATTTTGGTGGCTCATGACCTAGAGTAAATGGTATTTGGAGATACTGTAGGTTAAATAGATACGAACACAAGGCATCCAATTTAAAATTATTAGTCTATTTTCCCTGTTTGAATGGCTACAATTGCATCCTTCATCTGTTATAACTCTTGGGCTAAGAAACTTGATGGCACATATGGTTGTGGTTATGGTTGGGTGATCAAAGGTGGATAACCTTGATTGAGGTACAATGGGGAAATGGAGTATTATGGAATGTTAGTTTGATGGACCAATCGACTAAGAATATGCATTCATGTATTGGGATTAGGCTACTAATACTACATGCATTGTTGGTAAATATTCTAGTTTAGATTTAGAATATGTCTTTAATTCAGAGGGAATTGGAGTTGTGACAAAAGTATGTGGCCTTGTGGAAGGTTTTGTGATTGCTGAGTTCGAGTAGGAACTTGATGCCGACTAGTTGAACCCGATTGTATAAATAGTACTTGTTATTGACTAAGGCCTTATCTTTGAATATATATCACATATTGGCTAAAAGGAAATCATTGCTTAATAGGTACATATTGTATGTTGGCACCTCTATATTGATCAAACACCTGTTGTGAATTGGATACTTGTTGGGTGTTTTGTATTTATCACTAATTAATATTAATATATGTTCAACTAAAAAATGTCTACAATGAACCCACTATGCGTTGTAGTGGTAAGTTAGTATGTGTCTATTATGGTGGAACATTTATTACTACCTATTGAGGTGGCACAGTGTTCTACCTTTCTTGAGGTGGTAAATTAGTCTTTGTCTATAGTCGAAGAATATTAGCCATCACTATTTTAGGTGAGGTAAAATTCACCACTTGTTGGGGTAAAACATTGGGTATTGTTTGGCTACTTATCCCTTGTTATTGCATGCTTGAAGAATCAACTATCTGCGGAGTGGTAGTAACCTGCTATGGTTGGTAACTGGCATTCTTGCCCCCTATTATTGTAAACCAATTATAGTATTGACAAGAATCACTTGTAAATTATTTTGTGGTGCATTTAACCCTATTTGGTCTAAATTAGGAGACACTTATGTGTTATCCACTACATTTGGCACATGGTCCTGAGTAGAAGCCATAGTCACTTCCTCAATGAATGGGACATGAAACACATTGCCTATCGAAATACTTTTGGAAAATGGGTCCACACTTGGATTATTATGAACCAATGAATCAACCATCACTCCTGCTAAAGGAGCTAGCTCTATAATAAGGGTATTTGATATGGCTATAACATTGAAATTATCTACTAGATTATGATAAGTCTGATATTATTGCTACATTTGCATGAACTAGTTTTCCATGGGGCCTTTTCCCTTTGTAAGCACATTAATATCTTGGTTTGAAATTGGCATGAATGCCTGATAGTAATTAGTACAGGCCTATCTAATGGGTCTAATATGAGGTACATTATGAGGCACTCTAACTAAACTAGGTATATTTTCATGGGGAGAGTCTTTGATAAGCTTGGCTCCTACCTATATGGCCCTAACCAAAACCTCATCTTTGTTTTTAATCAAGTGATAATCAAACAAGTACAGGTCATAGCTTTTTGGCATGGTAATGTAGTAAGGTTGTTGTTTGACTTGTTCGATAATAGATGACACATTAGCAAGGTATTAAGTTGTTTGTTATTTTTCATGACCTAGATAAAGGGGTGTATTAACCAGGTATTTTGTTAATGGATATTGCCCTTATTCTACATATTAAGTTGTGCAAGGGATATATGGATCTATCTCACAAACTACATCATCTCCATATGGGTATTGAATAAAGGGATCATTCGTGACTAACATTTCATAAGCCAAATTATACATGGTCCCACTATGGGTGTAGTGAGGCATATCAAAACCCATGACTAATATCTCATGAATAAAAAGGTCTAAAGTTCACAAAACTTTTGTAACATGGTCTAAAAAGATTGATCGATGCTTGCAAATGTCATGAAACTTGGTCTAAATGGAAAACTTGGTCTAATACTACAAATAATTTAAAATTAGTTTAGAATGGATATCTTCTAAATATATATCAATGGAAATTTGGTCCTAAATATCTCCAATAATCTAAGGTATTCTCACACAAATAGTCAAATGAAAGGCAAATTTGAATCTTGGTCTTGGTAAAGTGTATCGAACAAATCTAATGTAGTTCTAAAATGAAAAAGGTGCTAGGTATTTGGTAAAAAGGCATATAGCTAGACTGAAAAAGGCATGAAATAAATCTAAAAACTTTAAGTAAATGTTAGGTCTTGGGTAAAAATTCACAAATCTAGACTTTAAAATGAACTAGGTTGAGGTAAAAACTTACAATTAATCTAACTCTAAGATAAATAGTTTGAAACACTTTGACTCAATCTTGGCACATGGATTTTTAAAACAAAATTGAGCTTGGTATGAAGCATTCACTCTAGGCATACACCTAAAACTAATTGGTAAATTCAATCTTAAGTAATCAAAATAAGAGTGATGAGTAAAGAATTCAAGCCCAAGTGATAAGCAAGGCTCCGATGTAAACTAACCCTACTTAGAGTTATACTTAAAAAGTGAGTTTCATACTTAGTTTAAGGAAACAAATCAACTTGAATCACATGGAAATAAACCACTTCCTAGATCTAGGAAAAAAATGGTCTTTAAATCGAATAAGGAATTAGTCCAAGTTACACAATTCAAAGGTAAGAGGTAAACACCTGAGCCAAAATCAAGTAAGACCTAGGTATAGACCAATCAATTTTGAATCTGAACTTTTTAAGACAAATTCCAAACTTGGTTTAAAAGACTTGGATTTTTCAAATGGACAACATCCTAGACCCAAGTGGACACCATAACAACACCATTTTTAGACCAAAGGTACACATGATTTTGAACTTGGTTTGAAATAAGATAATATTTTTTGAATAACATGAGTAGCATAATAGTGCTCCTTCAATCAAATGGTATGACAATGGTTTTGAACTAAAAAATCCAAGGTAAATGTTCTTAAGATGAAATGGGTAGCATAACAATGCCCCATTTAAAAAAGTCACACACAAATGTTTTGAAATAAAAATTCCAAGGCAAAAGTGTGACACAAAATGGTTGGAATAACATCTCTTATGCTAAAGTAGTGTAAAAAGATGTGATGTTTATGACTCATTTCAAATTTTGATAAACAAAAAAAATCAGTCTCAAAACATACATGTAAATCAAATAAAATAGAAATAACACAAATGACTCATCCTATCCCTAAAACTGACATGGGTATGTGTAGCTTTTGCCAAAGTTTCCATCGATATACCATTGCTTGTGAGTAATTAAGTGTTAATCTAAAAATTAAATAGCATGTGTAATATAGTTTTTATGCCTCCTCTATCTCTCAAGCATTGGTACGTGGTATGAACTTAAAGTGAGGATCACTCGGCATTTAGCAATAAATTCTACAGTAACTAGGGTTAACTAAAAATCTATAAGTTTTAAAATGCACCAGATGGTCCCAAGTGTGGCTAACACAAGGGCACAATCATGTCAATTGGGTTCATACCTACTAACTTACTATGCAAAGGTATGTTCCTTTGCACAATGACTCTAGTTATGTAATGCTTAGTATATTTTGATGTTTAGCAAGAATTGACCCAGGTTTTTGTTAGGATCAGAGAGGATAGCTGATCATCCCCCTGATAATCCCAATATCATGTGACCTTATTTATATAACCCATCATAGAATGGGGTTGGTATGATGTTAGGAGATGAAATCTGAGGTCAATGCACCCAAAAATAACTTGTGAGGAGGTGATGAACTCTAACCCACAATATAAATGCAATAAAATAAATAAATGAAAAATGGAAAGACTTTAGAGGTCATTTTTAAGTCACTCAGAGCTTGGAGAGAGCATTTGTGTATTTATTTATGGCAAGACTTAAACAAACATAGCAATAAACTAAGCATTTTTAGTCACTTTAATTATGTCGATGGAATGGGGGGACAACATACATGCTATAGTTTTTGTTTTCCAAAAACAAAGAATTTAATCTACACAATTTGAAACTAGCTAAAGAACAAACAAAAATTGAAAAAGCCCTTAAGATTTATAACTAAAGTGTTTGTTGTTTTCAATAACACCAAATTTAAATGTGATTGAAATTTTTGCTCCTTGACCTTGTTTGCACTTGTAAAAACTTTGAAAAGTTAAAAGATAAATGTGTTAAGTGATTTTTAAGTACCTTAACCAAATGTGGATGAATTTTAACCTTTGTTGTGAATTTTGATTTTTCAAAAGAGAAAATAAATTATTAAAAAGCACTTAATCTTCCTTATTCTTGGATTAGTTATCTACAAATAAAGTTAGTGGATTAATTTGTGCTTAATCCAAGGTGAAATCCGACAAGTTAGCTCAATAAGACATAAAATTTAGCCCTCTAGAATGATTTTATAGTTACATAGTGACTGTGAACTATGAAATTTTTCAAGCATATCAAAACATAAAAAACCAGAATGTAACATAGACTTACATAGAATGATTTCATAGTTCCCAAAAAAATTTACAACTCATCTCAATGATTTCACACTTCAACTCACTAATTTTGCAACTGTGAAAAAAACCTACAGAAAACACAGAAAACAATAATGATTTCATTGTTAGACATATTTCATAACACAAAATAACAATTTCATAACCTAAAAATATGATTTAAAAAATGTAAATAACAATTTTGAAACTAAAAATAATGATTTTTCAAGTCAAAACTATGATTTCATAACTTTTAAACAATTTCTCAATTAACCATAAAACAAAGAAAAAGTTGAGGTTTTTGTATGATGAATTTGCAATTTGTCTTGACAATATTACAACTTCTAGCCCTAAATTTGTATTTCCACAGAGTTGAGTTCAAATAGAGATAATTTCATGATTCTCTAGGATAATTTTGTGGTTTCTCTCAATGATTCCATAGTTTTTCCTACTAAATTTGTAGTTTCATAGGAAAGAATTTGTAGTTCTATAGTCAAAGGCCAAATACAAAAAAATTGGATAAAAAATAAGAAATCAAGGTCTAAAATGAATGTTTTTTGGCTCCAAGGAGGTCCAAATATGCTCTCATTATGCATGTGGGGTACATGATCCCACTGGGTATGCCATTATGTGAGATAAGAATCTAAGAGGGGATTTAGTCAAGTGTTAGTATGATAAACCTCAATAACAACACATAAATAAATATAAGACCTCAAGCCTAGCCACTCTACGAGCAAGAGAATAATTCAAGTAACAAAAAAAGAAGACAAAACAAGTATTCATCACATTCCTTGTGAGCAAGAGTTTCACATTGACATTGGAGGAATGTGCTCGATCATGTGCTCAAAGAGTCTTTAACAATGGTGCTCATTGCATCATTTATCCTTGTTGCTTTAGCAATGATTGGCTTGACTTTGGCAAGATGTAGCAATCTATTAATAATTTTTCATTATAACATTACAAGAATGTTTTGTCTCTCAATAATTCAATATTATAAAATTTGGCTTGAGGGATTTTTTGAAGGTATTTTTGAATAATAACATTACACAAAAATTCTTATTCAAAGAATGAGTGAGGCCTTGTATTTGTATCCTTTCAAACTAATACTAACCCAAGTGTAGTTAGGTTAGATTTAACCACAATTAGGTTTAATTTAACTCTTTTTATGTTAAGGAGGTAACAAGTAATTAATATTTGGGATAGAGATCCCATTTATTAAGCATGACACTCCATTTTTGAATTTAAGGCTTTAATGGAGATATTTTTAATTCCTTGACTTTGAGGATGATGACATCATCATGACCTCAATTTTATTACAATTTTATTTTTACAAAATTAGTATTCGCTAGTTTCACATTCAAAATTTCACTTATTCATTTAATTTGATTAGCATAGTTAATTCATTATGTGTAGCATTTTTGTATTTTAGGAATTATTTAAGTGCCCCACTTAATTGGTCCAAAGGTCAATCTCTCAATTTTCTAGGTGGAAAGTTTACTAGGGATGAATATGTGAGAGGCTACTATTGTGTATAGGATAATAACCCAAATAGGGATGCCTCAACCCAATTTTGGGTACTAATGTCTAGTGTGCAGACAAAATTGGGACATTCAGTGATTCATATGCTTAATTTGTAGTGTTTGATAGAAATCAATTTTAAGTCTAGTTGGAACATGATTGTGGCCAAAATGAGGTGTATACAATTGTGACATATCTTATTTTTTAATTTTTAAATGAGTACCCAATTTGGTTTGAAAACTCTATGATCATATCTTATTTTGAGCAAGTCATTCTAGGTCCAAGCAATGAATTGTTACCTTACATTTAAGTCAAAATCAAGGTTGGCATTGAATTATTATTATAGAGCATTGAATTTCAAATCTAATTATTTACTAAAATTGGGTTTTGATTTTATTTTGGACTAACCAAGCTAACTAGGTGATTTTCAAATATCACTTTGTCTTTTACAAACTATATTAACTTTATAAGCTAACACTAATTTTTACCACATGTCTCTTTTGAACTTAAACAATCATCAAATCCAAGAGTGGCAAAGCATTATAAGTGTTCAAATAACATGATTAAATGAGATCATGCCATACATATCTATCCCACTCCCTCATGGATTAATTATCAAAAGTTTCAAGTCTATTCTCGACCAAGCGAGAAAGGGCCATCCACGTGTCCCAATACTATTTATATTCAACCTATAGAAAACTTTCTAAGTCTATTTTCATCTAGGAACCCGATCAAGCAAGGACCATCCAAATGTCACCATCCTGCTTACTCTCAAATTATGTAAAAAAGGACCTAAGCATGAGGTTTACTGACTACCTAGGTTAGTGTGATCATGTTATGCATCTTGATCCTGCTCACTTAGTCCTTTTATAATAAAAGAATACATAAAATAGCTCCAAATAAGAAAGCATAGTTCATGTGTCATCATTCTACTTATATATTAAAAATTAGGACTTAAACCTTAATGATCATCTAAAAAAGTGAGATCCATCCATGTGTCATCATGTCGCTTATATGTGACTAGAAAGTATATATACATATATAAAGCTTTATGATTAAGTGGACAAGTTAAATCCATTCATGTGTCATCATCATGTTGATCTATGTCTTGTACAAAGTGACATGAGTTACAAACTATAACGATCAATAAGATAATCAAGATTCATCCATGTGTCAACATCTCACTCTTCTACAGTTAAAATTTAATTTCCAACCATGAATCCAAATGATTAAGTGGATAAATAAGATCAAGCCATGTGTCTACTTTTTGAAAAGTTAAGATTGACAACCAAGGACACAAAAATCAACTCTAAGTAATTAAAATATAGGAGGCCATATGTTGTCTAAAAAATAATCTAGTGAAAATAAATAAATATGCATTTTGGTGGTGCGACATAACATCATGTTTCATAATGAAACTAATTAGGAAATAAAAGGCCATGACAAAGTGCCACATGGAAAGTAACGCCACAAAATTTGACATCATAAAAATCAAATTCAAAATAGAATAGACAAGTAGAAAAGTTGTTGTCCCCTTATTTTGGTTCATTTATGATTGTGCATGGTGATTCAAAGAGAAAGCTATGGCATCAGAGGTTAGGGAACTTGAACTATAGATATATGCATCAAATGAGTACTAAAAATCTTGTAAATTGTCATTCAAAGGTCTCTTTTATTGATGGAGTGTGTGCTAGATGTCTACTTAGAAAACAACATCAAGATCCATTACCATAATGAAAATCCACATGTGCACAAACACCTCTAGAGTTGGTACATAGTAATTTGATGGCATTTCCAACTCACTCCTTTTTCAGAGAAAAATATGCACTCACATTCATTTATGACTACACTATGAACTAGGAATTTGACATAAAGGGGAGGTTAGTCTTGTGTTAGTCTCATAAAACCAATGAAATGAACACACTAATTTTCTAAGACCTCTAGCCTAGACACTAGGGAGAGCTTAGTAAAAAAACTAAATGAAAGCATAATAAAAACATAAAAGAAACAAATCCTTTACCTTCCTTGGGAGCTCCAAATGGCTTGCTCAGCTTGTGAATCAAAAAGTCTTTGACAATGGAGGTTGCAGTGTTCCTTCTCTCTTAGCACCTTGGTTTGTGATGTTGCTTGGCTTAAGATTTTGGCATGGTAACACTACTTGATTGGCATTTAGGAATTATAACACTACATCAAAGAGTTTGTTGAAAATATTTAAGAATAAAAACTTTGCACCAAAATAGCTTATAATTCAATAGGCATGGCCTTGTATTTATAGCCTTAAGAATGTACTCTCACCCAAGGTGAGTTAAGGTTGAGTTTAGGCTTAGAATGGGTTCAAACTAAACCTAGGTGAGTTAAAAAGATCTCCAATAAAGTTAATAATTATCACATAATTATGATTTTCAATTACTAGGCATGGCTCTTAAATTAGATATTTTAGGATATTTTCAAAGAGCTTGACAACTCATAAAGGCAATGATGAAAGGCTAGGATATTTTGAATTTTAGAATTTCCTTTTTTAGATATTCATTAATTTAAAATGGATAATTTAATTAGACATTTAATCTTGTTTAATTGTTAATTAATTTTGATTAGTCTTTTAGCTCTTTTAATATTTGATTAAGTGCACAAGTTCCCCACTTAATAGGTCCATAGGCCAATTTGATAGTTGTTATACCACAAGGTGATTAGGGATGAATCTGTGAGAGGCTATTGGTGTATACGATAGGATACCCTAATTAAGGATGCCTCAACATAATTCTAATCTTTTATGAATGATGCATGAGTAAATTTGGGGCATTTAATATTCCTAGGTTTAATTAAAAATGGTTGGTAGGAATTAGTCTAAATTCTAGTCAGAGCTAGTTATGGCCAATTTTAAGTGTTTATAGTTTTCCTCTATTTGGGAAGGTGTTACAATCTATAGGCATAATAATATCTTCTCAAAGAATGAAAAGGTCATGTATGCCTACTACTTCAATGGCAATAGATGAACTATAGATGCCCCCTCAAGGGAGTGGTCAGTAGGGTTGATGATCAGTCCCTCAAAAAGAGATAATGGGATTAAAAATATAAAATGGGGTGGAAAAGACTGATTTCCCCATAAGTAGTTATAATCAATGGCATATGGAGCTTCCCCAATTATACTGACAAATATGATGATTTACCCACAGGCAGTTATAATCTTCGACATTGGTGGAACAAAAGATAATGATTTTCCCAAAGGCAGTTATAATCATTAACCCTAAAAAGGATTAGGGCAACAATATAATGATATGCCCAAATGCAATTATTATCATTAAAAGGGGAAAACAATGATTTGCCCACAAGCAGTTATAATCATTGGTAGGATAAAAACATGCTCTAGTTGGCTAGATAGAGATAATGGTTTGTCCAAAGGTGGTTATAAGCATTATCATAATGAAAATGTGCCCTAGTTGGGCAGAATAAAGATAAATATTTTCCCAAAGGCATTTATAATCAATAACCTCTAGATAGATTGAAACACCATGATTTTCCCATGGGTGGTTATAATCATTAAATTTATGGGTGGGATGGTACACAATGATTTGCCCAAAGGTGATTATAATAATGGGTACTATGATAGGAGTATGATAGCAAATTGGATAATGGGGCTTACTAATTGAATCCATACTCACGGAGTAAGAGTAAGTTGGTACATAGGAGAAAGATGAATTTAGGAATCTTGCTAGTATGGAGATGCATGTCTTAATATCAAGGATTGAAATTTTTTTCATGATTTACTTACTCTATGTGTGATATGATTTAGATAGATCAGTAAATTTTTAGGTGCCAAGGATAAATATGGTGGTTGTATTGCTTGTAAGACTTCTCAAGTTGATTTTTTTTGTAACATATGATGTTAGGTATCATGTTATTAAAAACCATGATAAACTAGCCAAAATATGCATAAGGACTGACACACAATCCAATAAATAAGTTAAAATAATACACCAATGATAAAAACCATGATAACTATGTTGACATATGAATATGGATGGACTTAAGTATAAGATGCAAGGAATCACCTAATGAATGCAAATATACTAAGTCAAGGCACAATAAGAAAGTAAAAAATAATCAAACAAACAAACAAATAGCTAAGCAAATAAACAAACTAAAATATAAAACACCCAGAAACAAAAATAAAGAGATAAAAAAATAGAACAATAAGAACAAAACGAAATAAAACACCAATAATGGTTAATGACAATGTTAGGGAAAACAACATGAACAAAAAAAGAAGATAGATATACAATTGCCCCTAGGCTATAAGGAAGCAACAACATAAATAAACAAGATGGGGGAAATAGAAGAAAAGGAAGGGGAAGCTGAGTTGACTTCAGATGCGCCAGGTAAGTGGACATTGCCTACATGGTTCCATGGATGCAATGTCCAACATAAAGGTCAAGTCAAATGTAGTTCTCCCAAGAAATGGGATAGAAGAAAAATGAGGAACAAGAAAACATGATTGATATTGTAGAAGAAGGTGGTGAATGTTCTCTCAAAATGGCAAGAGCATAGGACATGAGGCTAGTAAGGATGGGTAAAACTAAATGACAAGTGGTTTCTTTTGAAATAGCTAGGGATCCTAGAATCCTTAAGGCAAAGAAGTGGTTGATTGGGTGAGTTGTGTTTGGATTTTCTAAATCATTTTCAAATGTTTTTTGGAATTTTCAAAGAATTTCAACTCAATCAAGTATGACGAGATACTAAATGGTCTAACTCATAAAATGGTGAGAGCATTCAAACTTGAATTTCTCACAAAATGATGAGAGCATGGCAAAGCATGATTGACCTGACCTCAATGGGAAGTAAGCATTACCTACATAGTCCCAGGATGGGACCTTAAGTCATTGTAGTTATACCTTATAGTAGATGAATTTGACTAGGTAGAAGCAAATTCATAAATGAGGCAAAGTAGGCAAATGACACATTACAACATAATAATGGCAAGGTGGTACTTCAAGGCATGATAAAGGTGTTGGTCTTAATTTTCTCATGAGTGATTATAATTAGGAAAAAATGGCATACGTCACTAATACTAATGTGCCCATAGGTGGTTATAATTAGTAGCATGATGGTGGCACATTGATTTTCCCAAAGTTAGTTATAATCAGTAGTACTTGAATGGAATTAAACAAGAAATGAAGGATGTAACTGCCAAGCCAACATCATAGTACTTAAAAATATGACCTATGTGTAGGATACTAAATCAACTACTTAATTGGGTTTAAATCCTTTTATTAAAAGTTCCCATAGATCAATTGAATAGAACCAAGGTCAAAGGGGTTGGGTTAGGGAGGGTAAAAACAACTTGGTTGATAGGAAAGGTATGGTAGAATGGTATATAGTATGGTACAAATAAGAGTGTCAATGTTAAGGTATAATGGAAATGTGCCTCATAGACAATAGTTCAAGTCTCTCAATCAAAGTAACACTTGAGGTGTATGACATTCATTAGCTCATCAAGTTCATCCCCATCTAGTGTAGCGAGCCTATATACTCCAGATCTATAGTTTGTAACAATGAAATAAGGGCCTATCTAGTTGGGTTTAAACTTGCCCTTATGTTTACTCTCAGTCATTGCATTATGTTGGTTCTCTTTAAGAAAAATATCACCAAGTTTGAATTATCTATGTTTGATGCATTGGTTATAGTGGCCATGGAGTTAGTTTTGGTATTATTATAGGTTGTTGATTGTGAACAGGAATTTTTCATCAAGTAACTCTAGCTCTTACAAGTGAGCTACTTGATAATCTTCATTGTCTAAGACATGATTTAAAGAGATGTGAAAAAAAGGTAACTCGGCCTCAATAGGAAGAATGGCCTCAATGCTATAAACTATGGAATATAGAGTGGATCCTATTGGGGTACAATAATTGGTGCGATATGCCTAGAGGGTGCAGAACATTTAGAGGTGTCAATCATGGCTAGTATCATTGACAATACTTTTAAGGATGTTTACAATCATTTTGTTGGATGATTCTACTTGGACATTACCTTGAGGGTAATATGCAGTAGAAAAATGTTGAGTAATGTTATACTCGGCATATAGTAATTTGACATCCTTGTTCTTTAATGATCCACCATTATCATATATAATATTGGATGGAATACCATAATGGTAGATGAGATGGTTAAAGATGAATTTGGAAATTTATTTTCCAGTCATGTAAGTGAGAGGTATAGCTTTAACCCACTTAGTGAAATATTTAGTAGTGATGAAGATGTGTTTATGGCAATCAGAGGAGGTTGGGTTAATATTCCTAATGTGATAGACACCCCATGTAGCAAACATCCATGGTATAAACATTAGTTTTAGTGTTTTATCCAGGGAATGAATCATATTGGTATGCCTTTGATATTTGTCACACCTTATAACATATGTAGTTATATCTACATCCACAATTGGCCAATAATACTTGATACGTAAGATCTTTTTGGATAGGATGGCCCTGATGGTGTGGGCTCCACATACCCCTTTAAGAACATCCTATAACACTAATGTTGAATTTGCCAAATTTAAATAATGAAATAGAGTTCAATCAAAGTTGTAGCAATAAAGGGTTCGTCCAACTAAGGTATATCATGTGGCATGGCAGATAAATGCCTTGGATCATTTATGTGATAGGTCTAGTGGCATAATGTGGTTATGTAGGTAGGTATAAAGTTTTGAATACCATATAGAGATAGGACCAACAATATCACATATCATTATGATGCTTAAAGGTTCATGAGTTGACACTAGAATATTTTCAATGAGGAATTGATATCATTTTGCCTTGTCTATAAGACATATCAAAGAGCCAATGGTGGTCATGGCATCTATTGTTCTATTATTGGCCCTTGGTAGGTGTTTCAACTATATATTAGTAATCTATTATTTGAGAATGTTGACCATGGCCTTGTATGACACTAACTTGTCATCCTTGGTCTAAAAGTGGTCTATAACTTGATTGATGATTAATTGATAATCACCATAAACCTTGAGATGTTAAATATTCCATTGTACTACCTATCAAAGTAGTGTAATAAGTACTTCATATTTAGCCATGTTGTTACTACAAAAAAGATGATGTGAAATGATTTAGGGATAAGATCCCCCTATGGTACAATAAATAATATGCCTGCCCTTGATCCATGTGTTTTGAATGATCAATCAAAATATAGACTGAAATGATGCTCCTCAAGAGGTGTTCCAATGATGGTCATAATGGACTCATCTGAGAATTGAAAATTAAATAGCTTAGTATCTACAAGGGGAGCTTTAACAGGTTGATTTGAAAGTACTTATCTATTGATAGCCTTTTGATTGACATATTTTATCTCAAACTCACTTAGAAGCATGGTCCATTTAGTCATGCAGCCTTGTAAAGTCATTTTGGATAGTATATACTTAAGAGAATCTACTTTTTAAAAAACTATGGTGTTGTTGTTTAACATGTAATGTCATAGTTTTTTATCTACAAAGACCATAGCTAAATAGGCTTTTTTGATGGGCATATAATTATGTTCACACATAACTAGTGTATAGCTTAAATAGTTCTTGGTATACTCTTTCCCAGTGTCATCATACTAAGCGAGAAGTAACCCCAGGGATTTATCTATGGTAAATAGGTACAATAAGAATGACTTTCCTAGCATAGGTGGCAACAAAACATGTGGATTTGTAACATAGTCCTTTAAATGTTGAAAATCTTTTTGGCATTCATCATCCCAATGAAATGTGACACTTTTATTTAACAAGTGTGTAAATGGATGGCATTTTTAATCCAATGGAGAAATGAAGCATTTAATAGACTAGATCTTACCCTAGAAACTATGGATCTGCTTCAAATTGGAAGGTGGTGGCATCTTGGTGATGGTATGTACTTTGGTAGAATCGACTTCAATGCCTTGACGAGACACAATGAAGTCTAACAATTTGCTTGAAGTAACTCTAAAAACTTACTTCTTAGGATTGAGTCTAACTTTATATTCATGTAGTCTCTCAAATATTCTCCTTAATACAATTGAATGATTAGCCCTGGTCTTTGATTTTCCCAATATGTCATTGATGTAGTCTTCAACAATGCCATGCATCATATCATGAAATATGATGGTCATGGCTCTTTGGTATGTATTCCTAACATTATTGAGACCAAATGGCATAACTTGGTAATAAAATGTTCCCCATGGAGTGGTGAATGTTGTTTTATATTGGTCTTTTGGCATAGTCCTGACCTAGTTTAATCCTAAAAATCCATCCATTAGTGAAAGTATTTATTACCTAACTATGGATTCAACTATCATGTCAATGTTTGGTAGAGTAAAGTCAACCTTGGGGAAGGCCATGTTTATATCTTTCAAAGTAGTACAGATTTTGATTCCTTCTAGCTTCTTGTTGATAGGCACAACATTTGAGATCCACTTTGAATAGTTAATCAATTTAATGCAACTTGCTTCTAAAATTTTTTCCAACTCTTTCTATACTAATACAACAATGGAAGGATGTATCTTATGCAATTTTTGTTTCATGATTTTATTAAGTATGAAATTTACTGAGATGAGAGGGGGGTGAATCAGTATATTATATGTCTTTTTACTTAATCTGATTTCTTTTCTTTAACCACTTAATCACACATTTAAGATATGTAATAAAACTGAAATAATAATTTGCACCACACAAGAGAGAGACACACACACACTATATTTTTACATGGAACCCAAAAGTGGAAAAAACTACAGAGAATACTCTCAAGTATATGAATGAGCACCAACTCAAAATATAAAGTTTGCAAGCACCAACTTGCAGGAGAACCAACCCCTTTACTGAGCACCAACATAGCAACTATTTGTGAGCACCAACCCACAGGAGCACCAACCCCTCTTTTGTATAAAACACAACTATCTCTCAATGTTGCTTACTCAACAAATGATAGAACTCTATAATATCTCCTACTTTTCTCTCTTTGAAAACAAATACAAACCATGCACTCTCTTACATAATACAAATGGCTTCTCAAGCCTTTATTTATAGCTTTCCTAAAGACCTTTGGCATTCACCCTTTGTGACCCTTCAATCCTCATGGAAAGTGGCACCAAACTTGCATGACCCTTCATATCCTTGCATTTGAAAAGTTATGTGGTGACCCTTCATATGCAAAAACTTTTCCTCTTTTGTCTTTATCTTGGTGACTTTTCATATTCCTCAAAGTGTCCCTTCATGAAAAAATGCACTATACCTATTTTGTCTTCACATGGTGACTCTTGGAATTCCTCAAGATGACTCTTCATGATAAAATGCATCCCATTCCTCTTTCATCTTTTACCCCATGACTCTTTGACTTCTCCATGGGCCCTCTTCAACCGAAAATATATTCATTAATATTAAATAAATATTAACACACATCAGCCAATATATGAATATTAAAAACACCATTAAATGAAATGGGGCACTAATAATGCTAGACCTTTGACATCAATGACAATATTTCCAACAATCTCCCCCTTTGTCATTGATGACAATCTCAAATTGAAACAACCACATCCTCAAACCTACACATACTGCCATCTAAAAAACATACAGTAACTCCCCCTTACTATAGTAACATGTACCTATTCTTTGTACCTATTTTTGCACCTATACATGTTATTCTACCCCTTTGACATCAATGGAAAAGAGCCTACCTAGAGCTAACACTTAGCTCCTCCTCAACTGATGCTCAACCTCAATAGCAGAAAGTAAAAGAAATTACTTCCAACTTCTCTCGTAGATACTCAAATATGTCTTTTGGTAGTGTCTTTGTGAAAATATCTACAATCTGCTCTGCAGTACTGATATACTCTATCTTAACCTATTGATTTGTAACCTGCTCTCTCAAGAAGTGATATCTAATGGGAATATGTTTTACTCTTGAATGCATCACTAGATTCTTTGAAATATTAATAGAACTTATGTTATCATAAAAAATAGAAATAGGTTCATCATACTTTACCTTGATATCTTCCAAAGTTTTCTTCATCCGAAGCACTTGAGTAAAACACAATACCACTAAAATATATTCTACTTTAGCTATAGAAAGTGATACTAAATTTTGTTTCTTGCTTAGCCATGATACTAAGCTATCACCAAAGAAGAAAGCTCCTCCACTTGTACTCTTTATGTCATCCAAGCACCCTATCCAATCTGAATCTGTATGAGCAACCAAAGTGAAATCTCTACCTGTGAGATACCATAATCCATAATCCAATGTCCCTTTGATATATCTAAACATTCTCTTCACCAACTGAACATGACTATTTTTTGTTGATGACTAATATCTTTCAACCATACCTACTGCATGCATGATGTCTGGCCTCAATACTGTCAATTATAAAAGACTACCAATCATGGATTTGTACAAAGATTGATCTATAATAGGTGAATATTCATCCTTGCTCAAATTATTTCCTATACACATTGGTGTGCCAACTAGTGCACAATCCTCAAAACTAAATTTCTTCAACATTTCCTTGGCATATTTACTTTGAGATATGAAAATTCCTTTATCTGACTAAAATATTTACAATCCTAAGAAAAATGACAATTCTCTAAGCATAGACATCTCATATTCTTTTTGCATTTTAAAAGAAAAATATTTTGTCATATTTTCAATGTTTCCTCCAAAAATGATGTCATCAACATATACCACAACAATCAATTAATGCTCACTTTTTATTTTGATGTAGAGATTACTATCAGCAAATCTTCTCTTGAAACTTTGATCCTACAGGTACTTATCAAGTCTTGCATACCAAGCTATGGGAGCTTGTTTCAATCCATACTATGCTTTCTTCAATCTGCATACATGGATACTAATATTTGAGAGAACAAATCCCTCGAATTTCTCAATGTAGACCTCTTCTTCTAGATTCCCATTCAGGAAGGTAGATTTGACATCCATCTGAAACACTTTAAAATTTTAAACACTACATATGAAAGAAATATTCTAATAGCCTCTAACCTTTCCACTAGTGAAAAAGTTTCTTCAAAATCTATTCCCTCAATCTAATCATATCCTTTACATACCAATCTTGCTTTATTTTTGGTCACTTCTCCATTTTCATTGAACTTATTTCTATAAACCCATTTTGTTCCTATCACATTGTGATCTTTTGGTCTAGGCACTAATTCCCAAGTATTATTCTTTTCTATCTTATTTAATTCTTCATCCATAGCCTTAACCAAATGCTTATCATGTCTAGCTTCTGAAAAAGTTCTAGGCTGAATTTTGGATAACAAAAAGAAATTAACTTGCTCAGATTCACTTACCATCATTTTTCTAGTGTGAATTCCTTTATTTATGTCCCTGATGATGTCACTTTTATTATGATTTATTTGAACATATTTGGATGGAGTTTTGGTGTCCTTTTTCTTCTTCTTCTCATCTTCATCTGATTCTTCAAAATCTTCCTCTTCAATGATTTCAGGAATGTCTACTGGATCACTAATTATTTGTGTTCCATCTTCTTCTATCCTGACACTTGCACTTTCAACAATTTTTTTGGTTATTTTATTATAACATTTATAAGCTTTACTTTTGAAATAATAACCAATAAATATGCCTTCATCTACTCTAGATTCAAACTTACCAAGTTTTTCATCAGTTCTCTTTATGAAGCATATGTTGCCAAAAACTCTTAAATAATCAACTGTTATTGGTTTGTCTTTCCATAACTCATAAGGAGTCTTGTCACTGTTGACTCTCAATAATTATTTATTATAAATATTCACTATTGTAGCAATTTCTTCTCTCCAATATTTATCTACTATCTTGGATTTATTTAGCATTATCCTCGCCATCTCCTGAACTATTCTATTTTTTTGTTCAACTACTCCATTTTGTTGTGGAGTTTTGGTTGTTAAATAATGTCTTTTTATTCCATAGTCTTCAAAAAACTCAATAACTTAATCTGACATGAATTTTCTTCCTCGATCTAATTTTAGACACTTAATCTTCAAACTGGTTACATTCTCAACGAATGCCTTGAATGCTTTGAAATGTCTTAAAGATTCTAATTTTTTATTTAAAAACATTACCTAAGTCATACGTGAAAAATCATTAATAAGCAACATGAAATATTTCTCACCTTGAGTACTTTGATTTCTCATAGGTTCACACAAATCAGTGTGAACAAGATCTAGCATCTAAGTGGTCGAGTACTCTTTTGTTTTGAACTGCTTTCTAGTCTGCTTCCCATGCTGACAAGGTTCACAAAGCGTGTTGGATGGCTTTGTAATCTTTGGAATATTTTTGAATACTTGTTGATATTGACAATATTGTCAAAATTTATGTGCCCCATTCCCTTGTGCCATAGCCAACTTTCTTCAATCTGACTCAAACAACATCTTTGACCTTTCATGTCTGATAGAATATACAAATTATTGCCTATTTTCTAAGCATCTACAACCCACACATCTAAATATTTTCTTCTAATTTCATAACCTTATGCATAAAATTTTTGTGTGTGCCCCTGATCACATATTTGACTTACACTCAAAAAATTATGCTTAAGACCTTCTACATATAAAACATTTTCAATTTTAGTTCTACCATTATCCAAACTTAGTGTACTTTTTCCAACAATTTTGGAAGTAGTATTGTCTTCAAATTTCACTATGCCACCATTGATATTCTTCAAGGTTATGAACATGCTCTTGTCTCTTATCATGTGCCTCGAACATCCAATATCAATGAACCATGGATTTTCTTCATTTCTTACATGCAAAGCTGTCTACACCAACATAGATTTTTCAAGTTGTTTCTTTTGCCATGAACCTGTCTGAACTTTCTTCTTGATGAATGGAGCCTTGAAACTCTAGTCCTTTTTGACTGACTCGAACATGCTTATACAGTAATAAGCTATGTGTCCAAATTTATTACACTTGTAACATATTATGGCCTATTCATTAAAGCTTAATAGAGGAGAAAAAGAGTTGTGGCTTCTGCTTGACTCTGTATGAATTTCTTTCTCCTTATTTCTAAAATTGTTAGCCCTTTTTTGACATTCCATTTTCTTATGACCATATCGATTCAAATAAAAATAGTAACCAAAAAAATAGGACATGTTTATGTATCTCTGACTTGATTGCCTTTTGTAGCTTTGTTCCCTCCAGCCTTCTTTGTTTGAGATGTCCTCTGTATTCTTAACTTCTTCCCTTTTTATTTCTTCTTTTGTAAGAGCTTTAGCATAGCTCTTTCCATATTCTTTGTCTTTGAAAGTAGTGACCTCCTCTTTCTCTTTTTCAAATCCAATACCTATCTTATCTGACATTGATCTTTAATTTTTTAATATCTTATTCAACATATTAGTGTTATTCTCAAATTTTGAATCATTGGTTGTTTTATCATTGATTGTTTTATTTATTTTCTCAAGATCTGCTTTTAAAGAAGCAATTTCAATAACATACCTTTCACATTCTTTACTTACTATTTTCAACTTGTGTCATTATATCTTCTTCATTCTTCTTGGCTTCTTCAAAGTGTGTTTGTAGATCTTCAATTATTTCCTTTGACTCCTTTTAATTTTTCTCAATCTGGAGCTTTAATCTTTGATTCTTATTTTCAAGAGCTTTTAACTCTTCTAAGGCACAAATGAGTTCTCCTTCTAGATTCATTTCGGCTTCATCATGTTATTCTTCTTGATCATCTATACTTTTGCTTGTGGAGGCATCTTCATGTATGGCCATGAATAGAATCTTTTCTTCTTCTGAATCACTGACTCCACTATCTTTAGATGAGCTAGGATCTTTAGAATACAAACTCTTTTTCTCGAATGCCTTCTTGAATTTACCTTTGAAATTCTTCTTGTATGTAGACTTTCCTTCTTCATTGTCATCATTACCCTTATTTGGGCATTTAGCTACAAAATGTATAATATTTCCATAATTAAAACATTTAAAAGGTAATTTTCTTTGATATTTACCTGTGCCCTTTTTCGGCTTGCAAATGAAAAGAGCTCCATTGTCATATTCATCATCACTAGAACTATCACTTGATTCTTGAATCTTAGCCTTCTCTTTCTTTGATGTCTTGAAATCAGCTTCTCTCTTTGAGGGTTTATCTTATTCAATCCACCTCTCATATGCCGTAAGAATACCATGAAGCTCATCCATCTTTAGCTTGGCTAAATTCTTCATCTCTTCAATTACCAAAACTTTTACATCATATCTCAATGGTAGAGATCTCAAAAAAAATTTAACCATAGTTGATTCTTCTAAATTTTCTCCAAGACCTTGAATCTAGTTAACTATTTGATCAACCTGCAAAAGATAACTTGTTATATTTTCTTCTTCTTCCATCTTCAAAATCTCAAACTATCTTCTAAAAGTCTGAAGCTTAGCTTACTGAACCTTTTCATCACCTTTGTAAATATTTTCAAGTTTTACCCAAGTTTTATGAGAATATTTGCTTTGCATAGCTTTAAAAAAATTTGATTCACATAAACCACATAAAATAGTATTTAAAACTTTAGCATTATTTTCACTTGCCTTCTTTTCTAACAGAGTAGTTACAAGTGTCTGTGGCTCTTCATATTCCTCCACCACTACTTTCCATATGTCGAATCTAAGGGTCATCAAATAAGTCTTCATCCTTATGATCCAAAAAACATAATTCATCCCATCAAACAAAGGTGCCTTATTTATATAAAATCCTTCATGTGATCCATCCATCATGCTTTCCTGATCTACCTTCAAGCTGTAAAAAAAATTTAAAAGGAACTTACTCTGATACCAATTATTAAGCATGAAATATACTGAGAGGGGGGGTTGAATCAGTATATTATGTCTTTTTACTTAATCTTATTTCTTTTCTTTAACCACTTAATTACATATTCAAGATATGTAATAAAATTGAAACAATAATTTACACCACACAAGAGAGAGAGAGAGAGACACCATATTTTTATGTGAAAACTCAAAGTGAGAAAAACCATCTTGAAAAATTTCAAGTATATGAATGAGCACCACCTCAAAATACAAAGTTCACAATCACCAACTTGCAGGGGCACTAACCCCTTTGTCGAGCACTGACATAGCAACTATTTTTGAGCACCAACCCCTTGCAAAGATTTGTGAGCACCAACCCATAGGAGCACCAACCCCTCTTGTGTATAAAACACAACTATCTCTCAATGTTGCTTATTCAATAAATGATAAAACTCTACAATATCTCCTATTTTTGTCTCTTCAAAAATAAATACAAACCATGCACTCTCTTGCATAATACAAATGGCTTCTCAAGCCTTTATTTATAGCTTTTCAAAAGACCTTTGGAATTCACCCTTTGCAACCCTTCAATCCTCATGGAAAATTCCACCAAACCATTTGAAAAGTCATGTAGTGACCTTTCATAAGCAAAAGCATCCTTTCTTGTTTTGTCTTTATCTTGGTGACTTTTTGTATTCCTCAAAGTGCCCCTTCATGGAAAAATGCAACATACCTCTTTTGTCTTCACATGGTGACTCTTGGAATTCCTCAAGATGATTCTTCATGAGAAAATATGTCCCATTCCTCTTTCATCTTTTACTCCATGACTCCTTGACTTCTCCATGGGCCATCTTTTGACTTATATGCAAACAAAAATTTATTAATTAATATTCAATAAATATTAACATACATTAGCCAAGATATGACTATTAAAAACACCATTAAATGTAATGGGGCCTTTATCACCAATAATGCTAGACCTTTGACATTAATGGCAATATTTCCAACAAGGTTTGGCATCAGGATGTACAACAAAGTGGTTTAAAACCAAGGCAGGGTCCAAACATGGCATGTCATAGTAGGCCCAAGCCAATATATCAACAAATTCCCTCAAAAGGGATATAAAGATGTCATGTTCCTCCTTAATTAGGGATGCACCTAATTTAATCCATTACAGATCATCTAGAGTCCTGATGTTGACTTCTATAGTGTCTTGAGTAAGGAGAGTTGAACCATCTTCCAAAATGGTTGGCAAAGATTTTAATTGGTCTACAATGGTAAAGTCCTCCATTTATATTGGCTCATTAAGTTCCCCTAGGCAAGACAAATCAGATTCTCCTAATGGTAAGTATGGCCATGTGACAAACACTAATAGAAACTCTTGAATGCTTAGGTTGAAGGCATGTTGTTCTTTAGAACTGCACTCATACCCATATTCAAGTTCATCATTGGTGGTCTCTTGAGCTATGTTTGAGGAAAATTTAACACATCTATTTAATGGGACCTAAAATAGGTTTTCAATAGAAGACTAGCCTTTTTCTTTACAATTATCCTGGTCCAAAAGTGCCTCAAAGAGGTTTTCACTTTGGGACCTCAATGTTTTATTTATTTGTTTGTGTCTATGAGTGTTCACCCATTCTCCAAAATAGGTTGTAGGGCATAATTTGATTAAGAACCCTTGTTTATAGTCTCCCAATGGAACATTGTCTCTTAAGCCTATAAAATCGCAAAGGGCCTCATCATTCTCAAACTCATCTACAGGCAGATTCTTATTGGTCTCAAGATATAAGTTGAGGGTGATATATAGGAAGTGGATTATGTCTGTTAATTAGGCTAAGGGTACAAAAGGCATGGGGTGTTAAATAGATTGGTATTGTCTAGGTCTTTATAAAGGTTATGATCAAACTCTACTTTACTGTTGACATCATCATCACTAGTCATTAGCATTACAAACATGAATAAGATATGTGGGGTCACCCTCGAGAGGTTTAAATCCAAGACCATATGTTACTTTATACTAAGTGATGGAGATTGGTGCAAGTGTACCTTGTTAATTTATCCTAAGGCCTCTTCCTTGATAGGCATGATTCTCCATGATACTATTAGGAAAGGAATATTTGGCATTTTTGTAACAATCAGCTTGTTTGTCATTATATAACCATGACTCATCATTTTTAAGTGGGTCATGTTCTTAGTCAGTAGTTGGTGTAAAAATGATAGGATCTAGACTATGCAATTTTCCTTTTCCTTTTCATTGCCATTCTATAAATGGTGGCTTGGCTTTAGGTCTTCCATAAGACTTGGGGTTTTGTGGAAGTTTGACAATGTGAAACATGTCATGGGTTAAATATTCTCCTAGGCAATTAGCCATAATGGTAAAATTATTAGACATTTTAAGAGGTGGCTTATGGGAAGATTAATCAAGGGTATTTAGGTCAATGCAATTGGTGTCTAGCAAATCAACAATAATTTATTTCCCCTTGTCCTTTTTGGGAACCAAATCCTAGCCAAAATGGTAGTTATAGCTTTCATACTCAACCTCTAAATGCTTACAATGTTCATTGGGCTACAAATATTTGTGAATGGTGACCTCCATACCTGAATGGGATAATTTGAAACACTGGTGGAATGTTGAAAGGATTTCATGAATCTCATGTATCCAAGGTCTACCCAAGAGCAAATTATAAGATAGGTCTAGGTCTAACACATGGAATAGTATATCATGGGTCAAAGGCCCAATGATAATTAGCAAACTAATGGTGCCTTGTGATTCTCACTCTTCATTATCATAGGCTTTGATTGTGATCTCTTTTGGTTTGAGATTGGCTATTGTGTACCTGATATACTTGATGAGCTTTAGAGACAAATTATTTAGGCCTGATCCATTATCTATGAGGACATGATTCACTTTATGCCACATTAAGATAACTTTAATGTACAACAAATTATTATGGAGAGGGCCAAGGGATGACATATCACTTTGGTTAAAGGTTAATTATTGGTTTGGGGATAGATATCCAACCAAAGCTTGGAATTTGTCTGGAGATTGTTTTTTGGAAGTTGAGATTGTCCAAGGAACTTTGTCAAGATGTTCTTGTGGATAGTAGACATTCATAACAAATCAAAAATGGAAATTTGTGCAAGCATTTTTTGAAGTCATTCCATAATATCAATTATTTTTTCTTTCAATTAGGTATATGGATTATTCTTATCTAGAACAGTGGGTTGGATGGGTGTAGTGGCAAATGGTTGGGGGTCTAGAATGGTAATATTTGAGCATCGAGTTATGATTGCACACTTATGATTAGACATAGGATCATTGTTGCTTATAAACGATGATGGAGGGGTGCTAGATAGGATAAGTATCGATTGTCAATGCACTTATATGTGGTCATAGGGTAAAAATGAGTTATCAATATAAGGACCAAAAGTAGTAATCTTTGCTTATTGGTATCCTTGGATGCAGTTCCAGTGGAAAGATTATTGGCATAGGTTGGTTGTAATTGTTTAAAAATAGTCCTATTTGGTTAGCACTTGGTCTTATATTAATGGAGATGGTGGAAATGTGACATCCCATAATATGGCCTAAAACTTATTTTTAGCCATGTGTAACTATGTGGTAAGTCTATTGGTTGCAAGCATTGTTTTGGCCTTGGTTTTGTCCATTTGGTTGACATTGTTATTGTTGTTGTTAGTATTATTATTATCTTGACTATTGATACTGTTACTACTATTGATCTGGCCTTTATTAGTGTTGTTATTGGTTGTTATTATTATGTTGTGGAAAAGGGTTTTACTAGATACCCAGGTTCTGATTGGATGTAGATGCTCTATTATCCAATGTTATCTCCCCATTTTTGAACATATTTTTATTAATTTGTTTGATTTGCATACAATGACACAAATTATGTACATTAACTTGATGATATTCATAAAACTCATTTTATCTATACCAGTCTGGGTAGGGGATGCCCTTAATATAGTGCTTCAAAATAGGCCAACTAATTTGATTAGCAATGGTTAGTTTTTAAAACATGACTTCAATGGGTTATCCAAAGTCACTGAAAACTAGATGAGTAGGCATATTTCTCCTAAGAAGAGGGGATTACAAAGGCAAAGGTTGTTAGATTTGTTGAGTTGGTATAGGTTATTATGAAGGTTACACTTGTTGAATAGGTTGTTATTGAGGAGTAATTTTCATTTATGGTGTTGACTGAGAAGATGGTGTTTATACCATTTGAACAAGTCAAGATTTATTTACTCCATTTCCAACAACATTCTTGTTATGATTAAACTAATTAGATTTTTTATAATTATTGTTATGAACTAGTATTAACGCTTACACTTAGACTTGGTTGTTATTTTGATTTTGTTCATTTCCTTGGTTTTGGTTTTGATTTTGATTCAATAAGGTAATCTTGATAATACCTTTCTTAATGAGGGCCTTTTTAATCAGTAAACCTTTGATGATGATCTCCTTAAAAGTGTGTGCACATTGTAGCTCTAGATGGTAAGATATCTCATAGTGCAAATTTTTGGTAAACACAATGATTAATTTTTATCTAGTAATCTATGGGTGAAGTAGCTAGTAAGTGCTCTCTATCATTGTAGATAACTTGCAAAACTTTTACCATCATCCTATTTGGCTTGAGTCAATCTACCAACAAAATCTCATGTTTAAGGTTGTAAGAGAAATGTTGCATAAACTTGTCTGAAAGGTCATCAAAATCAAATACTAAATTCTTTAGCAATTTTAGGAACCATTCTAAAATTTTTCCTTTTAGACTCTGAGGAAACAATAGTAGGAGGTATATGTCATTGTAAGCCACTGGCTAACAAGCAACAAAGAATTTGGTTAAAGGGGCCTTAGGGTCTCCTTTACCCTTGTATTTGTCTAACTACATTTGTTCATACCCTAGAGGAAATGGTATTTATAGATACTCCATGTTGAATGGGTAGGAACACACGTCATCCAATTTAAACTTCTTGTTCTAATTCCTATCTTGGATGGTGGCAATTGCATCCTTCATCTGTTGTAGTTCTTGTGCTAAGAAACTAGATGAAACATTAGCTTGAGGTGGAGGCTGGGTAGTCAAAGGTTGATTACTTTGACCAAGGTATAGTGAAGGCATGGTTTCTTATATAATGTTGGTTTGGTTAGGGAACTAACTAAGAATATGCATTCATGGATTAGGATGAGATTATATGAATTACATGCATTATGGTGCAATATTCTAGTTTAGATTTGGTATATAAGCCTTGTTTTAAGGTAATTATGGCTTAGATGGAGGGATATGGCTTTGAGTGAATTACTATGCCTATTGTGGTTAAATAGGGACTTGTTTCCAACTAGTCAAACATGGTTGAATGAGGCAAACTTGTTGTGAAACAAGGCCCTATCATTGAATTTGTGGCACATTTAGAACAAAGGTAAATTGTTGCTTGATTAATATTTGTGGGATAGTGGTACCTCATTATAACATGAACACTTGTTAGGAATTACACACTTGTATAGTTTTCAAAAAAAATCATTGACCAATAGTCATATGTTGTTGATTAGACAATGTTTGTGATTGTAAAGGCACATTGATCTGTAACTATTTAGATATACTTGTCACTACCTGATAAGGTGGAACATTGGTTTCCCCTATTGAGGTGGTGAAATGTTTTGCCTCTATTGCATTAGTATATTGGATTATGCTTATTATAAACATGAACTTGGTCAATTGGTATAAGGAATGAAACAAAAGGCATTTGGAGATATAATACTTCTCCCAAATGTAGGCACAAATAATAGTTTTTAATTTGAATAAATAATTAACCTAAATAACACAACCCAAAAGAGAAATATCAATGTCTAGACCAAAATTACATAAGGCATAGTGAGAAATTAATCAATGTTTGGATTTAAACATGTCAAAGTTAATTTTGAAATAAACTTAGAAAATTAGGCTTTAAAAACAAACAACAAGCTAAATAAGAATGAACAGCATAATGACACTAGGTATAGATCCAAAAGGTACCAATGGCTTTGGCTTCAAAATTTGAAATTTTAGACACAAGGCAAATAAGTCTTTGAAATGATTCAAGCAATGTAATGATATTATTACGCTCTAAAGATATGATCAATGGTTTGTTTCAAGACTTAAAGGCATAATATTTGAAATGAATTGGGTAGTGTAACAACACCCTTTTCAATAAAGTGACATATACACACAAAGGTAGATAAAAAAGACTAAGGCATACATACGATGTCAAATGGGTAGCATAACACCTCTTTAAACAATGGAGTAATGCATAGAGAAGACTCTTTTTGACATGGTAATACAAATAAATATTTCTAGACTCAATTCCATGCAATAAAAGATAAAAAATGACATAAACACCTAAGTGTAACGTCCTAAATCCTAAAATCGACAAGGTTGTACAATACTGTCAAATTCCATCAATATACTTGCTCTTGAGAGGATTTTAATTATTAATCCAAAATGTAAAAGTGCATGAAAATTAGGTTTTTTATGCCCCTTCTTCTCTCAAGAATTTCTACTATGACATGGAACTTCAAGCTACTTGCTCTACATCAACAATATGTCCACAGCAAGTGGGGTTGTTCTAAACTATCAATTTTCATGCATTTCTAGAAGGTCCCAAGTGTGGTTAACACAAGAGATGCTCATGTCAATTGGATCTACACTAATTATCTTATTATGAAGAGGTTTTGTCCTTCTCACAACCACTACATTCATCACTTACTCAATGTAGTGTAATGTACAAATTAATCATACATTCTGAGGGCAGCAGTCACTAATGGAGATAGTTTAACTACTCAAACAACAATCCTAGTGATTTACCAACTAAATTTATATACCCAACCATGGAGTGGGGTTGAAATGATGTCGAGAGGTGAATTCCTAGGTTAATGTTTCCCTAAAGAACCCATGAGGAGGTGATGAACTCCTGCTCACAATCTAAAATGCATTGAAGATAAAGACAAGTGAAAAGACCTTATGGTCATTTTGGGGTAACCCAAACCATACAAATTTGTGGAGGGCATTATAAACATTATTTTCATGCTTTTGGACTAAAGTGACTAATGCAAATATTGAGTGCTTTTTGTCACCCAATTTCCCTAAAGGGGATGGGGGAAAGCATACACACATCAATTATTTTGCTTAAAATAAACAAGCATAAAACAAACAACTCTTAAGAATATGTAACTAATGGTGTAATTTTATTTTATTGCACCAAAATGAAGTGTGTTGTGAAATTTTGGGCCCCTTGGCATTTTTTTGTTGAAAACTTTAAAAAGTGGAAAATATTTAAGCAAAACAACTTTTAAAACACCAATTTGAAATGTGAAATTTGTAAGTTATAAGTGTTTTAAATGCTTACTCTTGGCCTTTGGGTCCTACAAAACATGTTAGGGAGTCTTTGTGCTTAGAATCACTTCATGAGTGACCAAATGAATTCCCAAATCTTGCTCTCAGGTTTACACACAGTGAAAAACCATAGAAAATAGTGCAAAATCACAACTCACTCCTCAAAACTATGACTGTGAGCACAATACCTCAACTTGAAAGAAAACATAGCATTAAATGCAAAATCGCTAATCTAAGGGAAAATTTTATGAAATAAAGGCAATATCACTACTATGAAAGTGGTGATATTGTAACTTGACCTGAAATATTAGCACAAACCATTAACAGTTAGATACAATATCACCAAAGTTTAAGCAAAACTGCTAAAATTATTGTGATATCACAACTTTTAAAGTCACAATATTGTAATATTGCTTATTTTATGACAATATCATGACTTCAAAAGTTATGATATTGCAGTAGCACAACTTCCTTGTAAGCAAGAAATGGTTAGTAAAAACTTTGGCAATTAGACATAAAACTATAGAAATAGAAATAAAACCACAACTGTGTGAGTTGTGATATTTCAGTAATATTGTGATTCTAGATAGCAAAACTATGACTGCACATGGTAATTTTTTGACTTTCATCTATTTGATTAGAAAGCTTAAATTTTTACATGAAAACCATTAGTAGAATGCTCTAAAAAACCTTAGGATCAACTTCATGGGGTGTGTGTCCCATCAAGTATGCCAACATGTGAACTAGGAATTTGACATAGAGGGGAGGTTAGTCTTGTGTTAGTCTCATAAAACCAATGAAATGAACACACCAAGTTCTTAACACCTCTATCCTAGACACTAGGGAGAGCTTATTAATAAAAATAAATGAAATCACAACAAAAACATAAAAAAACACAAGTCCTTTACCTTCCTTGGGAGCTCTAAATGGATTTTTTAAATGTCTTGCTCTGATTTTGCATCAAGAACTCTTTGAAAATGGAGGTTACTTGGCTCCTTCTCTCCTTGGCACCTAAGCTTGTGAATACTTGGCTTAAGATTTGAGCATGGTAACTTTACTTGCTAGGCATTTAGGCATTATAACACTACATCAAAGAACTTGTTTAAGATATTTGAGCATAATAACTTTTCTTATGGTTCAATGGGTATGGCTTTGTATTTAGAGACCTAGGAATTAACTCTCACCCAAGGTGAGTTAAGGTTGAGTTTAGGCTTGGAATGTGTTCAAACTAATTCTAGGTGAGTTAAAATCAACTCCAATAGAGTTAATAGTTATCAAGTAATTATGATTTGTAATTACTAGGCATGGCTCTCAAATTAGATATTTTAGGATATTTTCAAAAAGCTTGACAACTCATAAAGGCAAGGATGAAAGGCTAGGATATTTTGAATTTTAGAATTTCCCTTTTTAGATATTCATTAATTTCAAATGGATAATTCAACTAGGCATTTAATCTTGTTTAATTTGTTAATTAATTTTGATTATCCTTTTATCTATTTCAATATTTGATTAAGTGTGCAAGTGCCCCACTTAATAGGTCCATAGGCCAATTTGACAGTTGTTATGTCGCAAAGTGATTAGGGATGAATCCATGAGAGGTTATTCTTGCATATGATAGGATACCCAAATTAGGATGCCTCAATATGATTCTGAGCTTTTATGAATGATGTGTAAGTAAATTTAAGATGTTTAATTATTCTTAGGATTAATTTGTAATGGTTGGTAGGAATCAGTTTGACGTCCGGTCAGAGCCAGTTGTGGCCAATTTTAGGTGTCTACATACACCAGATCAACTTGCATATATTTTTTCAAATTAAAAAGTGAATTTTTTAAGACTTTCAAGGCTTTGAAAGCCTTTATGGAAAACAATCATATCTTAAATTATAATGGCAAATTATAAATAAGGGGAAGGAAGATAAATCTCTTAAATTATAACCTTAATTTGACCTATTTCTCCTTCATTACTATTATACAAAGATACATCATTAACATACCAATCTTATACATCATCATGCATATAGTCATTATATCTTTAATTGACACAAGCATGATCATCTACATCCATAATTTTTGAATTCATTCCATAATATCAAATGTTTTTTTATTTCACATTGGTATATGGCTTGTTCCTAGCAAGATCAGTGGGTTGGATGGGTGTAGTGGCAGATGGTTGGGGGCCTAGGATGGTAATCTTTGACTATTGAGTTATGATTACACACTCAAGATTAGACATAGGATCATTATTTATAGTAAATGATGATGGAGGGGGATAGATAGGATAAGTCTCAGTTATGAGTGCACTTGTATGTGGTCATGGGGCAAAAATGAGTTATCGATATAAAGTCCAAAAGTAGTAATCCTTGCTCATTGGTATGCCTGGATGCAGTCCCAGGTCAAGGAAGGATCACTAACATAGGTTGGTTGGTTGGAATTGTTTAACAACGGTCCTATTTGGTTATCACTTGGTCTTGGATTAATGGAGATGGTGGAAATGTGACCTCCCACAATATGGCCTACAACTCTATTTTAGTCATGTGCAACTAAATGGTAAGTATGTTGGTTGTTGGCATTATTTCAGCATTGGTTCTATTCATTTGGTTGACATTTTTTTTATTGTTGCTAGTACTATTATTGTCTTGGCTATTGATATTGTTACTATCATTGATCTAGCCTTTATTACTATTATTTTTGGTTGTTATTAATATGTTATGGAAAAGGGTTTTGATAGATACCCAGGTTCTGATTGGATGTAGATGCTCTATTATCCAGTGTTATCTCCCCATTTTCTAACATATTTTGATTAAGATGTTTGATTTGCATACAATGACACAAACTGTGTATATTAATCTGATGATATTCACAAAACTCATTTTATCTATACCAATCTGGGTAAGGGATACCCTCAAAATAGTGCTTCAAAATAGACCGACTAATCTAATTAGCAACAGCTAGTTTTCAAAAAATGACTTCAATGGGTTCTCCAGGTCATTGAAAACTAGATGAGTAGGCACATTTCTCCTTAGATGATGGCTTTGCAAAGGCAAAGGTTGTTACATTTGTTGAGTTAGTCTATGCTATTATGAAGGCTATACATGCTAAATAGGTTTTTAGTTAGGAGTAATTTACATTTATGGCATTGACTGAGCAGATGATGTTTATACCATTTGGACATGTCAGGACTTAGTTACTCCATTTCAAAAAACATTCTTGTTGAAGCTAAACTAATTGGATTTTTCATAATTATTGGCCTAAACTGGTGCCAACACTTTCACTTGGACTTGGTTGTGATTTTGATTTTGGTCATTTCTTTGGTTTTGGTTCTGATTTTGATTCAACAAGGTAATCTTGATAATACCTTTGTTAATAAGGTTATTTTTTATCAATAAACATTTGTTGATGATCTCCTTAAAATTGTGTGCACACTGTAGCTCTAGATGGTAAGATATATCACTGTGTAAATTTTTTGTAAACATAATAACTAATTATTTATCTAGTAATCTATGGATGAAGTAGTTAGAAAGTGCTCTCTATCATTGTAGATAACTTTTAAAACTTTTACCAACATCCTATTTGGCTTGAGTCGAATCTACCAATGAAATCTTATGTTTGAGATTGTAAAAGAAATGCTACACAAACTTGTCTGAAAGGTCATCAAAATTGGAGACTAAATTCTTTATCAATTTTAGGAACCATTCTAAAGTTTGTCCTTTTAGCATCTAAGGAAACAATAGTAGGAGGTATATGTCACTATAAGCCACTAGCTGGTAAGCTACAAAAAAATTGATTAAATGGGCCTTAGGGTCTCCTTTATCCTTATTTGTTAAACTTCATTGGTTCGTACCATAGAGGAATGGCATCTACAGATACCCCATGTTAAATTGGTAGGAACACATGTCATCCAATAAAAACTTCTTGTTTTACTTCCCATCTTGGATGGTGGCAATTGCATCCTTTATCTGTTGTAGTTCTTGAGCTAAAAAACTAGATGGAACATTGGCCTAAGGTGGAGGTTGGATAGGCAAAGGTGGATTACCTTGACCAAGGTATAGTGAAGGCATGGTTTGCTATGGAATATTGGTTTGGTTAGGGAACTAACCAAGAATATGAATTTATGGATTAGGATGAGATTGTTTGAATTGCACACATTGTGGTGTGATATTCGGGTTTGGATTTGGTATATAGGCTTATTTTGAGGGAATTATGGTTAAAATAAAAGGATATGGATTTGAGTAAATTATTATGCCTACTACGATTGATTAGGGACTTGATGCCAACTAGTCAAACATGGTTGAATGAGAGGAACTTGTTGTGAAACAAGGCCCTATCATTGAATTTGTGGCACATTTAAAATAAAAGGCAATTGTTACTTGATCAATACTTGTGGGATAGCGGTACCTCATTATTATGTAAACACTTACTAGGAAGTAGATTCTTATATATTTTTCAACATTTTTTGTTGACCAATAGTCATACATTATTTATTAGACAATGTTTGTGATTATAAAGGCACGTTGATCTATGACTGTTGAGATATACTTGTCACCATTTGATGAGGTGGAACATTGGTTTCCCCCTATTGATGTGTCAAAATATTTATCCTCTACTACATTAGTATATTGGATTGTGCTTGTTATTATGTAATGTTATCCATCATCTATTGTGGTGGATTAACATTTATTACGTTTTGTTGAGGTAAGGCACTAGTTTGTGTTTGACTACTTAATCCTTATGGTTATGTGATTGAAGAAGCAGATGGTTGAGGATTAGATGTAGCTTGTTGTAGTTATGAGGTATAAGTTCTTTCCCATTTTTGTTTTGAAACACTCATGGTGTTAACTAAAGGCAATTTTTATGGACTGGTTGTTTGTGCAGTTAAACCACTTTGGTCTGGATTGGATGACACTTGCGTGTTATCCACTATGTTTGGCACATTTATCTATGTAGAAGAAGTAGACACTTATTAAATATTTGGGGCATTGAACATGTCACCAAGTGAAGTGTTTTGCATGAATGGGTCTATACCCAAATTTTATTGGCCTGTCAATTTGATTAAGACTCCTATTGAAGGATCTAACTTGATAAGTAGAGCATTTGGCATGGTCATGTTATTAAAATTATATGCTAAGTTTAAATAGGTCTAGTATGTTGTATGCATCTATATAAAATGGTCCTCCATGAGGCCCTTTCTTATGGCAAGCATACATGGATATGGGTATGACATTGGTATAAGCACTTGAGGATTTCTAGTAGAGGCCTATTCAATGTTTTGATTATAAGGCATGTTGTAAGGCACTCTAATGAGACTAGGAAAATTTTCATGGGGGAAGTATGCTAGAAACTTAGCCCCTACCTCTGTGGCTCCAATTAAAACATTATCTTTTTTCAATCAAGTGATGATCAAATAAGTAGGGATTATATGTTGATGACATTGTAACATAATATAGTTGTTTTTGAACTTGGTCCATAACTGATGGCACATTGTTAGGTACTACATTATTTGTTCTTAGTCCTACTCTGATTATGGAGGTGTGTTAACCAAATAGTGAGCTAAAATATCATGTCTTTGTTCCCCAAATTTAGTGTTGTAAGGAGGATAGTGATCTGTCTCACAAACTACATCATCACCATAAGGGTCTTGAATAAAGTCTTCTTGTGCGACCACATTATCACATCCTATATTGTACATGGCTCTATTATGAGTATAATGATACATATTTTGATCAATGATGAATGTTTCTCATAAAAGTCTTAGAGTTATACAAACACTTAAAATAATGTCCAAATGATGAATGGGTCTAACATGGTCTAACTTGGTTAAAGGAAAATATTTGTATCTCTAAAAGGGTCTATGCTAAAACTTGGTACAAAACAGTCTAACATCAAATGTCTTACATAAAAAGATCAAGTGGATGAATAAAAACTACAATGCCAAACTCTAGGTACAAAGTGTTTCAAACAAGTCTAATATAAATAGACCAAAAGTTTCTAGGTCTTTGGAGAACACACAAAAGCTAGGCTCAAAATAGGAATGTACTAGGTCTTTTGAAAAAGGCACAAAAGCTAGACTTGAAACAAAACAAGGTATGAGATTCAATCTAACAATTTTGAAACACTTTGGCATAAACTAGGCATTCAGATTTTCAACATGAACTTGGTTAATTGGTATAAGGCATGAAACAAAAGGCATATGGAGATAGGCTACTTCTCCCAAATCTAGGTACAAAAAATAGTTTTTAATTTGAATAAAAAATTAACCTAAATTACATAACCCAAAAGAGAAAGATCAATGTCTAGGCCAAAATTACACAAGGCATAAGCAAAAATCAAAAAATGTTTAGATTTGAACTTGTCAAAGATAATTTTGAAATCAATTTAGAAAACTAGGATATTCAAAACAAACAACAAGCTAGACAAGAATGAATGACCTAACGACACTAGGTAGAGATCCAAAAGGCACCCATGGCTTTGGTTTTGAAATTTAAAATTTTGGACATAAGGCAAATAAGTCTTTGAAACTATTTGAGTAGCATAATGACATTATCATGATCTAAAGACATGATCCATGGTTTGTTTCAAGACTTAAAGGCATAAGATTTGAAATGAATTGGGTAGTGTAATGACACCCTTTTCAATAAAGTGGCACACACACACACAAAGGTTGATAAAAATACAAAGGCATATGTACGATGTCAAATGGACAGCATAACACCTCTTCAAACAAAGGATTAATGTATAAAGAAGACTTATTTTGATGTGGTAATACAAATAAATAGTTATAGACTCAAAACCATGCAAGAAAGTATTAAAAATGACATAAACACCTAAGTGTAATGTCTTAAATCCTAAAACTAACAAGGTTGTATAAGACCATCAAATTAAATCAATATACTTGATCTTGAGAGGATTTTAATTATTAATCTATAAAAGTGAATGAAAATTAGGGTTTTTATGCCCCCTCTTCTCTCAAGATTTTGTATTATGACATGGAACTTCAAGCTACTCACCCTGCATCAACAATATGTCCATGGCAAGTGGGGTTGTTCTAAATTATCAATTTTCATGCATTTCTAGATGGTCCCAAGTGTGGTTAACACAAGATATGTTCATGCCAATTGGATCTACGTCAATCATCTTGTTTTGAAGAGGTCTTGTCCTATTCACAACCACTACATTCACCACCTACTTAGTGTAGTGTGGTGTCCAAGTTGATCATACATTATGAGGGTAACAATTGCTAATGGAGGTAGTTTAACCAATCAAACTACCATCCCAGTGATTCACCAGCTTAATTTATATACCCCACCTTGGAGTGGTGTTTAAAAAATACTATGACATGAATTCTTGGGTCAACATTTCCCTAAAAACCCATGAGGAGATGATTAACTCCCGCTCACAATATAAAATGCATTAAAGATAAAGACAAGTGACAAGATTTTATGGTCATTTTGGGGTCACCCAAACCATACAAATTTGGGGATGGCCTTAGCAACATTTTTTTCATGATTTTGGACTTAAGTGACTAATGCAAAGAATGAGCACTTTTGGTCACCAAGTTCCCTAAAGGGGATGGGGGGAGAGCATAGATGCATTAATTGTTTTGCTTAAAATAAAGAAGCATATAACAAAAAACTCTTATAATTATGTAACTAATTGTAAAATTTGATTTTATTACACCAAAATGAAGTGTGTTGTGAAATTTTGGGCCCTTTGGAATTTGTTTGTTCAAAATTTTAAAAAAGTGGAAAATATTTAAGCAAAATAACTTTTAAAACACCAATTTGAAATGTGAAATTTGCAAGTTAGAAGTGTCTTAAATGTTTACTCTTGGCCTTTGGGTCCTACAAAACATGTTAGAGAGTCCTTGAGCTTAGAATCACTTCATGAATGACCAAATGACTTCCCAAATTTTGCTCTTGAGTTAACACATAGTGCAAAACCACAAAACACAGAGTAAAACTGCAACTCACTCTACAAAACTATGACTGTCAGCACAATACTACAACTTACAAGAAAATAGAGCATTCAATGTAAAATCATTACTCGAAGGGAAAAAATTTATGAAATTAAGGAAATATCACTACTATGAAATTGGTGGTATTCTAACTTGACCTAAAATGTTAGCACAGACCAGTAGTAGTTAGATGTAATATCACCAAAGTTTAAGCAAAACCGCTAAAATTATTATGATATCGTAACTTTTGAAGTCATAATATTGTAATATTGCATATTTTATGGCAATATCATGACTTTGAAATTCATAATATTTTAGTAGCACAACTTCCTTGTAAGCATGAAATGGTTAGGAAGAACTTTAGCAATTAGACACAAAACTATAGAAACAAAAATAAAACTGTGACTATGTGATTTGTGATATTGCAATAAGATTATGATTCTAGAGAGTAAAACCATGACTGCAAATGGAAATTTTGTGACTTTTAGAAAAAAATTCTTTTGGCCTCCAATTTCCACCTATTTTGATCAGAAAGCTTAAATTTTTACATGAAAATCATTAGTAGAATGATCTAAAAGGCCTTAAGATCAACTTCATGGGGTGCGTGTCGCACCGGGCATGCCAACATGTGAACTAGGAATTTGACATAGATGGGAGGTTAGTCTTTTGTTAGTCTCATAAAACCAATGAAATGAACACATCAAGTTCCTAACACCTCTAGCCTAGACACTAAGGAAAGCTTAGTAAAAAAACTAAATGAAAGCACAACAAAAACATAAAAGAAACAAGTCCTTTACCTTCCTTGGGAGCTCCAAATAGCTTTTTTGAATGGCTTGCTCAGATTTTGCATTAAGAAGTCTTTGATAATGGAGGTCACTTAGCTCCTTCTCTCCTTGGAACCTTGGCTTGTAATTACTTGGCTTAATATTTGAGCATGGTGACCTTACTTGTTAGGCATTAAGGCTTTATAACACTACATCAAAGAGCTTGTTTAAGATATTTGAGCATAATAAATTTGAACCAAAATAGCTTATGGTTCAATGGGCATGGCCTTGTATTTATATCCTTAGGAATTGACTCTCACCGAAGGTGAGTTAAGGTTGAGTTTAGGCTTGGAATGTGTTTGAACTAAACCTAGGTGAGTTAAGACTAACTCCAGTAGAGTTAATAGTTGTCAAGTAATTATGATTTACAATTATTAGGCATGGATTTCAAATTAGATATTTTAGGATATTTTTAAAGAGCTTGACAACTCATAAAGGCAATGATGAAAGGCAAGGATATTTTGAATTTTGGAATTTCCTTTTTTATATATTCATTAATTTCAAATGGATAATTCAACTAGGCATTTAATCTTGTTTAATTTGTTAATTTATTTTGATTATCCTTTTATCTCTTTCAAGATTTTATTAAGTGTTCACGTACCCTACTTAATAGGTCCATAGGCCAATTTGAAATTTGTTATGTCGCAAGGTGATTAAGGATGAATCCATAAGAGATCATTCTTGCATACGATAGGATACCCCAATTAGGGATGCCTCAACATGATTTTGATATTTTATGAATGATGTGCAAGCAAATTTGGGATGTTCAATGATTCTTAGGCTTAATTTGCAATGGACGGTAGGAATTAGTTTGAAGTCTGGTCGGAGCCAGTTGTGGCCAATTTTAGGTGTCTACATACACTAGATGAACTTGCATATATTTTATCAAATTAAAAAGTGATTTTTTTGAGACTTTCAAGTATTTCAAAGCCTTTATGGAAAAACAATCATATCTTCCACTCAAAAATAAATGCATTGATAATAAGGGGGAATATGACAATATGCCTTCCATGAATTTTATATTGGCCATGGCATACAACATCAATTCATTGTGTCATACTTTCCATAACAAAATGTCATAGCTAAGTGGAATAATATAACTTTGAAAGAGATGTAAAATTGTATGATTCAATTTAAAAATATAGGACCACAATATATATATAAGGTAGTTAATTATGCTAATTACATTCAAAACATCTTACCACACAAGTGTGTGCAGAATATGACACCTAAAAAATCAAGGTCTGGCATTTATTCTGATGTTTTTGAATTTCATATATTTAGAAGTAAATAATGGATGTTTCATGAAGATAAGTACAAATATTTGGAGAAGATATAACCACTCTTTTTTTTTTCTATTATGAAAATGTAAAAGCTTAAAAACTTCATGATCCTATCAAAAAAGACATATTCTTTTGACGGTATGTCAGATTTGATGAGCAACCCACTCCATAGGAGTCTACATCTAGTCTTTATCCTCTTCATACTAAAGTTAAAACTAAGGACCTACTTATTAATGATGATGATGATGCTATAATTACTGCTCTTATTCAACCATCATAGGCACCTCATTCATAATTCATGTGTAACTGGAACCAAATCACTCTAAAACCAATTGTTTCCTTAGTTGGTGATCATCTTGACACTCACCGCAATCACTCATAATTTTTTGTTGTTGCTCTTATGGGTCAAGTCATTACAATGATCTAGTCTTATTTTCTAGGGAAATGGGAAAACCTAAGTGGGATGTTGTAGTGCAAGAAGAATATTTCTCATTGATGAAGAATAATACATGGGATCTTGTACCTCTTCCTAAGGGAAGAAAATTTGGAACATAAAAATAGGTCTATAAGACCAAATATGCTTCAGATAGATCATTTGATAAATACAAAGTATTACTAGTAACAAAGGGTTTTTCATAGACTGAAGGGATTGATTACTTTGAAAACTTTACCCTTGTTTCTAAGATGGATTCAATTAGGCTTTTACTTTCTCTTGCTACTTCACATTAGTTGTCGGTCTATCAGATGGATATGATGAGTGCATTATTATATGGAAATATCCAAGATGAGATCTATATTGAACAACCTCAGTTCTTTGTGCATAACTCATCATTGGTTTGTAGACTCCATCATTATTTTTATGGCCTCAAACAAGCTCCTCAAGTTTGGTACAAGAAGATGGATAGTTGTCTCTTGAGTTTTGGCTTCTATCATTGTGAGTTAGACCATAAAATATACATCCTAAAGCAAGGTGAAGATACTTTGATATTGGTTTTATATGTTTATGACCTTATCCTCATAGGTAGTTAAGACTCGTTGATTAAGGACATCAAGAACAATTTGAAAGATAGGTTTGACATGACATATATGGGACTTCTACATTATTTTCTTGGCCTACATGTTCACAAATCTTCTAAGGGTATATGTATTGGGTGGTAGAATTATGTTACAAATATTCTTCACCGATTCAACAAGGTAGATTGTAAGCCTTCCTCCGCTCCATTCCATTCAGGTGTTGTTCTATCTACTAGTTGTATGACTCCTCTAGTTGATCTAACTTTGTTCGATAACTTGTGGGTAGTATTTTATGTCTAACACATACTCATCCTAATATCACTTTTGTTGTGAACATTGTCTCTCAATTTTCACATGATCCTCATGATATTCATTGAAAATCATCTAAGTCTATTATGCACTAAATTTTAGGAACCACACACTTTGGGATTAATTACACAACACTGGATTTCCATAGCTTATGGGATATATTGATTTAGATTGGGTTGGTGATGTTGATACTCATAATACCATTTGTATATTTGTATATAAACTCGGTTATGGTCCCGTTTCATGGGCTTACAAAAAATAGACTGTTATTGCATTGTCCTACAATAAGGATGAATATTGAAGTGTTGTTAAATCCAGTCAAGAAGCACTCTTGATTTAATAGTTACTAGATGAATTTGGTTTCCCATAATATAATCCAACTATTATTTAGTGTGACAACCAAAGTGTGATTATGATTTCATGCAAACCTATTAAGAATAAATGAACAAAGCACATTGAGATCTATATGCACTTCATGCAAAAAAAAAAAATTAGGATGGAGTTCTTTGACTAGAGTTTGTGCCTACCATGGAGTAGGTTGAAAACACATTTACACCTCATTACCTTTAATTGTGAGCTTTTCTTGTGGTGAAGGAAGTTGTCCTTGGGGGGGATTTAGCATATATTTCTTCCTTCTTCTTTTTTATTTTACATGGATACCTATCGGGCCTAGTATTTGGGACCCATATTTGGTTTATTATTTCTCTCCCTAACTTTCACTTATGAGAGGGTGTTTATTTTAGACTAGTTACGTAGTTACTAGTTAGTATTTACTTTTAAATAAGCTTCTAAATAATTCTAAGATTTATTTTAGGATATTAGTCAAAAAAAAAATTATTCAAACAAATTTGACATGCATGTAGGTTTCTCATACATGTTTATATGGATTATAACCTACTCCCTCTTATTTTTTTACTTCCTATTATTTGGGTTTATCCTTTTTTTTTGTGTTTACTTAGTTTAGCTTGTTTTCTAACTATTTTCAGTTGGGAAACCATTTCATCCTGATTATTTATTATAGGTCTTTCATGTAACATCTATCATATTTATTAATGAAGCAATAATATTTTAGTTGTGTTTTATTTTTAAAAGATTTTATTATTGTGGTTTTGTTCCTCCAGTTAGATCTTATGTTTTTCTTAAAATTCATGTCCCATTCTGATACAACTTCTTATCAAGGAGTGTTCATAAAATAGCACTTGGTTTATCCTTGAAACTATCAAATTAGATAGGTTGATTCACATTTGAAGAAGTGGGATTCATGCAAGTTGTCATCTTATAAATTATCTTATTTGGATCTTCTTTCATATTAACTATCTTAATTGGATCTTGTTTATTAGGTGAAGACTCACTTTTAAGGTTTGAATTTGTTGAGTTTTGGGAACTAGAAGAATCAGACAAGTACTAGACTATATACAATCACACTCATAAGAAAATATGTTCATGTCAAGTCACTAGAAAGAAGGATAAAATTTTAAAGTGTTCTTTCCTCAATTCAAGGTAAAATTCACTTTCTAAAGATGAATTCCTTTTCCAAATTGGATAATTGATACATTAAACAATGTAATGTATTTTTGAATTTGAAAATTTAGTCTCTATAAGCTCAGCTTAAAAAATTTGAAGACTTTAAAGATGCTCCAATGTTAATCTAGTACTTTTTCTCTTATTTAAATGAGATAAGAAAGCCTCATCTAGTTTGTTAAAGTAAGTTATAGATATACTAGGTGGGTTATAAAAACATTCCAAGGCTTTACCTGTTAGACTTTGATAAAATGCTTTTAATAAGACTCTTTCATTACATGAATATTCTCTAAAAGAGTACATATGTAGCTTATTATCAAGTGTTCATAAAATAACAATTGGTTTATCCTTGAAACTATCAAACTAGATAAGTTGATTCACATTTGAAGAAGTAGGATTCATTCAAGTTATTATCTTATAAATTATATTATTTGGAGCTTCCTTCATATTAACTATCTTAATCAGAGCTTCCTTATTAGGTGAAGACTCAATTTTAAGGCTTGAATTATTGAGTTTTGGGAAATAGAATTATCAGAGGTACAAGTATGTACATGTACACAATCACATTCATAAGAAAAAATATCCACGTAAAATCACTGGAAAGAAGGATAAATATTTTAAAGTGTTCTTTCCTTAAGTCAAGGTAAAATACACTTACTAAATATAAATTGATTTTCCAAATTGGATGGTTGATACATTAGACAATGTAATGTATTTTTGAATTTGAAAATTTAGTCTTTATAATCTCATCCTAAAAAATTTTAAGACTTCAGAGATGCTCCAATGTTAATCTAGGATTTTGGATCTTATTGAAATGAGATAAGAAAGCCCCATCTTGTTTTTTAAAGTGAGTTATAGATATACTAGTTAGGTTATAAAACCAATCCAAGGCTTTATATGTTAGACTTTGATAAAATGCTTTTAATAAGACTCTATCATTGCTTGAATATTTTATAAAAGAATACATAAATTATGTAAGGCAGACATGAGGATCTCCATTTCCATCAAATAAGATAAATTTAGACATAATGAATCCCTCAGGATAGGGATAATCAAATACCCTTTGTGTTATGGGTTATTCGAATATAACATTATTATCAAATTTAACCATATGTGACTTAGATATTAAATGTAAAGTTCTAACTTGCTTTTGAATCTCACATAATGCATGTATCATGAACACTATATGGCTTGTTGCAATGGTTATGGTTTGGAAAAACTTAATCATATGTTTCACCTCACTGTCTATCTTAAACATAGTTGTAATAAATTCATCACAAACATTCATATCCTTACATTTATTAGAAAATTTATCACATACCATATCAATATAGGCATTATTGTATGCTTTAGAAACTTTGTATTGCTTCCTAACCATTGAATGATTAGCATCACATTTCATTGAAAAGAGAAGAAGCATCATATTTAAACATCATTGCAAGGTATAAAATCATGAAAAGCAACATGTATATCATATATCCATTTATTTAATATATTATCTTTATTAAATGCGATCTTAGTATGATCAAGAAGTATATTAGTTAATTTATTTTTACTGTCTTATTTTACTTCTTGACTAGTGGCAAGTGCTAAATAATGGGAAGATAAATCTCTTAAATTATAAAATTATTTAGACCTATTTCTCCTTCACTATTGTTGTACAAATACACATAATTAACATACCAATATTCTACATCATCATGCATATAATCATAATCATTTCCTTCATTAACACAAGCATGATCATCTACATCCACATTTTTCCACTCACTAGTATAATCATAATGCTTAACATGGTTAGAACACAAATAATCCATAGGATTACATAGTAGGTTTTGAGGATGCACACCCTAAGATGGTAAGGAATACAATAAAAATTACAAAACCCTAAGATGGTAAGGAATACAATAAAAATGCCTATTCCTATGATAAGAGTAAACATATACATACATACATGTATGTATGTATGTATGTATTTATGTATGTATGAAAGTGATATACAATCAAAATGAATATTCCTATGATAAGAGTAAACATATGCATACACACACACACACACACACACACACACACATATATGAAGGGGATACATATACATGTGTGTGTGTGTGTGTGTGTGAAGGGGAAATCATAAATAAAATCTGAAAATAAAACACTAAAGATAGAAATTTGAAACCCTTAGAAGGAAATAGGAATCCTTAAGGAAAAATAACCTAGGGATTTTAGTGATCAAGATAATAATTGGGTTCACTAGAACATTTTATTTATTTTTAGATTTAGATGATCTAAATAACATAAAACTAGTCAATTTCATATTGTGAAAGATAAGATATTAACCATACAAATTTGAATGTTAAAAAGTAAATTGAAACAACATTGAGTACTTTTAAATTTGATAAGACAAATGAGGGAAGAGGTACTTAGTTAATTTTTTGATTTTTATTTCTCATTACCTATGTCATAATCCCTTGAGATATTTTATGTTAGCTCTATGATGGCTTAGATAAGGAAATAAACTATCAAAACCTATGAGGATACTACTAGTGAATCTCAGACACCTATAGAAATCAATACTATCCATTTTTTTATAATAGTGCCCAGGATGATTATGTTGGTCTATGTCAAATTAGATCATTATGCCTATGTCTATAGATATTTCTTATACATAAACTACACCTTAGTCCTATGCATGAATCTTTATTTTCCTTCTCTTCACTTCAAAATCCTAGATTTTAGTTTCAACACCAAAATGACCTAAAAAATGGGTTAGAAAGGTTGGGTTATAATAACCTTAAATACTACACATTGAATAGTTGAGCATTCCCTACTTTCTAACACTTTGAAGAGCGATCAAACTACAGAGAGTTTTCCCACTAATATATGCATGTGCCAAATCATGTGAATACAATTTCATCTAGGTCTTCATTTGGTACAAACATGAAATAATATTTATCTTTTAGAAAACTTCATACTTATACTAAAAAAAAAATAGTAAGCTAGATGTATAGTTTTTCTTTGTATGTCTATTATCTTTAAGTGAATGTTTGTCCCTAAAATACTCATAAGGGCTTTGTATATATAATGCTCTCAATTTTTTATTGGGGAATTATTAGTTCATATAAGCTGACCCAAAAAGACCTAAAAATATAAATTAAAATGACCCAAACGGTGGTGTACTCGCTATAAACCTAAAATATATGCCAGGACATTATCAGTAATGTCAAAGACTACTGATAACCAGCACAGTCTATGATTATTGGCACTATCCATAACACAAAAAATCAAAGAAAAAAGGGATAAGACCAAGTATTGTTGTGGCTCTTGAAGCATCAAGAAGGTTCAAATAGATGAACACATAATCAAACCAAGTATAAAAGATGATGTAATGCCAATATATTTCTAATAAGTATATTATTCATAATGAGAGTCCATATATGTAAATTTACATGAAAATCAGTGCATAAAAAAGGCTCATACCAAATGTGGGTGTTTAAAGTTGCATGGGGCATTCAATTTAGGCATATTGAGTATAAAATTACATTATTTTGTTATAATCGGGTTTAGGGGTTTTAGTATGCCCTAATTAAGTGCCTTGTGTAACTAATCAAGCGATTGGTTACATGGGGAACTAAATTAAATCATATTTATTTATAAATTACATTAAGTTGTGTAAAATGTGTTTAAGGAGCTTAGTAAGCCTTAATTGAGTGATCCATGTAACCAAATGATAAATTTATTGCATGGGGCACTCAAGGTAAAATCAAGTCTAAAAAGACATTCAATTATCATAATTAGTTTTAAGGGGCTCAATATGTCATAATTGTGTGCCCCATGTAGCCAATCGAGTGATTAGTTACATGGGGCACTCAGTTAAAGCATACTAAATTATAAAGTATATTGTGTTGTGGAAAATGTGTTTAGAGGGCTTGATATTCCCTACTTGAGTTCCAAGTGCAACTAATCAAGTGATTAATTGTAAAAGGCACACAATTATGATAAATTGAGTATTAAATGGCATTAGTTTGTTTTAATTATATTAATGAGGCTCAATATGTTATACATGTGTGCCCTATGCAACCAATTAAGCAAGTGAGTGATTGGTTGCACGAGGCACTCAATTAGGGAAAATTGAATTGGAAATGGCATTAGTTTGTCATCATTATGTGTAAGGGGCTTGATATGTTATAATTGTGTCCCCTATGCAACCAATTGAGTGGTTGATTATATGGGGCACTCAAGTAGGGCATACTGAGTCACAAATTACATTAGGTTGTTGTAATTTTGTTTAGGGGGATAAATATACCTTGTTTAGGTTTACAAGGATTGATATGCATAAATCAAGTGCCCCATAAAACCTATGGATTGATTAGTTTCATGGGTATTCATTTAGGGCATAGTTGAGTTATAAATTACATTAGTTTTTCATTATTAGGTTTAATGGGCTCGATATGCCCTAATTATGTGTCCCACGTGGCCAATCAAGTGATTAGTTACATGGGGCACTCAATTATGGCATATTGGGTTTATAATTACATTATGTTATGGAAAATGTGTTTAGGAAGGGTCAATATACCATAATTGAGTGCCATATGAAACTAATCAAGTGATTAGTTAAGGGGACTTGATATGCCCTAATTGAGGCCCTATGTAACCAATCAATCATTTAGTTATGTGGGGCACTTGATTAGGGAAAATAAAATCCAAAAATACATTAGGTTTTCACAATTAGGTTTATGGGGCTTGATATTCCCTAGTCAAGTACCCCATGTAATCAATCAAAATATTGGTTATATAGGGCACTCAATTAGGGCATATTGAGTTTGAAATTACATTAGTTTGTTGCAATTATTTTATGTGGCTTGATATTACCTAATTATGTGCCCCATGAAACTAATCAAGTGATTGGTTACATGGGGCACTCACTTGGGGAATATTGAGTCTAAATTTACAACATTTTGTCATTATTGTGTTTAGGGGGGGTCGATGTACTCTAATTGAGTACCCCATACAACCAATAAAGTGAATGATTACATGGGGCACTTAGTTCAGGCATATTAATTTTTAAATTACATTAGGTTTTCACAATTCATAAACCATTGTTATATGTATTTAAGAAAAACATAAATAAGTATATCCATTTCATATTCATAAACACCAAAATTATATTAGATAGGTAAATATAACAATAACATTACATTTGGAGACAAACCAACCTCTAAATATGGAGATAAAGTCACAATTTAAGTCAACCAAAACTCACCAATTAAGTCATCTTTATGTCACCACTAAATTCATATATAAAGTGGTGAATAAATTCAAACTAAGTTCATTGAATAAGTTATCCCAATGTCGCCTTTGAAATATCCATAACATTACCTTTAAAGGCTCCTGAATGTCACATTAAGTCATCCTCACATCACGCACTTAAAACATCATAACATCACTAGTAAGGTCAACCTAATGTCACCCTAAGTCATTAGTTAAGTCACCCTAACATATTTTTCTAAATTCAAACACTTTAAAGACACCTTAATGTCAACCTATATAGACACCTCCCACATGCAACTTTAAATCCAACTTAAACTTAAGGGTTCTAATTTTAATAAAGAAAACTTTAAGATGAATTAAAGGTGACTTTATAAGGCAAATTTAAATGTTATAAATATTCTAGTTTCATATTATTCATATTTTTCCTATATAATCTGAAAAATATTTGATATCTCCTTTCAATCTAGAAAATAACGTGCCACCATGACCTACCTTTTATATTTCATATTTTCATCTTGGACATAGTCAAAATACTAAGCATGTCTCTATTTATATTAATGTTAATCCTACTAAGGCATCCATTCATACTTATATTCATATAAATTCTAATCATGCTTCACCTCATATATCTATTAGTGCATCTCAAGATCCATTGATTCAATAAAAGATTCAATCTATGCAATTGAAACATACATAACTATCTCAAGTGGCTCAAAAGCCTAATCATGTGGTTACATATGATGACATATTACACAACCCATTGGATATTGAGGTTTTTATTCACCCTAATATTCTTTTTTATCACCTAAATGTGACTTATATAGTGGCAAGGGTGACCCTTCGCATCACATTAGAGCTAATTTTCCACCATGCTTTGGTTTTGTTCATGATGATTTACTTGTGAATAAGATTTTCTTGATAATTCTAAGGGATTATTCCTTGGATTGGTTCTACACTCAATTTTTTGGATCTATGCATCAACTTAATGATTTTTAATATATATTCTTAGCTCATTTTCATATATACATTAGTCAAAAAGTCATTTATTTCAAATTTCTCGACTCAAATAAGCTAGTGAGAATGTTGTGACTATGCACTTAGATTCAAGATTATGCTTTCAAAAATGTCTCATAAAATACCTAACAGTGAGATTCAAATCCTTTTCTCAAATATTTTTCTTTCACCACTTAAATAAAAAGTTATGTTTACAACTTACCAAAAATTTTACAAACTTTGTCACATGTTTTGCAATATTGAGATTAAAATTTTAGAGGAAAATATGTTCAAGTATACATTTATTTAATATACATATACTACTTCCAAATATCAAGTAAAATCAACATTCAAATGATGTGTCTACCTTTCAAACTAAGAATGAGGCCAAAACTATAAAATTAGTTTTACAATCACTTGACATGATAGTTATTCCACCTTCTAGGAACTTGAAATAATTGAAAATATTATCTAAACCACTTAATAAATTTCTTAAATTCTTACTTGAGTGCAACATTTTTATAATTCTTGGGTCTTATCAACTATATACTTCTCTATCCATACATAAATAATATCATACCAACCAGTATTGTGACTACCATAGAACTTCAAAACATTATAACAATTGATGATTCAAACTATGACATAAGAGTGAAGATCTAGTTGATAGTAACATTATTCAAGTTGATGGACATAATTATACATTGAATGAATTTATTTAAACACCTAATCAACACTTGAAAATATTCAATAACCTATTATCAAATCATGATTATAAGAATCAAGATAGTGTCCATATATATGAAATTCAACTATTCCATATGAGCATGATATGATAACATTATTGGTATGGGTATGGACTCTAAAAAATAATAACATTTATCATATAATATGACCGCAAGATACCACATGATGATTAAAAAAAATGGTCCTCTTTGCATACATGGTTTTGGTAATTCACATCCTTTGATCACAAATGGAATTATGGTTGACAAAAATTCAAGCCAAATATAATTATAATGTCATCTATAGCTTATCTAGGTTACACATCGATATTTACTTTGTATAACTATAATAATTTGGAGTTATGATGGTAATACATGCACAATGTTGGGTGGTATTACATTACTAGTTACAGATGGTCCCAAAACCATATTAATATGGTTCTACGTAGTATTAGATATTGGTACTTATAATTTATCAATTAAAATCCCAAGGTTGATTAAAATGATATCAATACCATCCACATTACACAATTGTCTAAATTTTATGTATAATGATAATGTACATACTATTTTTTGCACATTTTTTAAATTACCCATCCCACTTCGATGATAATTATTGTCATGTGAATCTTTCACCCATTTGAACATTATTTGATTTAGTGCAACAATGGTAACATCCCCAAGGTGTGGGACCTTAGCTTCTTGGTATGAACCCCTAGATAAGGTTGGCTTCCTTCCTAAACTATGTGCACCTGATATAAGATCAACTTGTAGGCCCAAAAAACTACTACAAAGGGACTTATTTACAGCTATAGTATGATTTCATCATGGAAAATGGAGTATAATAAATTAAAATTCATAAAATAGTCACACACCATGTTTAGAGAGCTCCTCAACTTGTTAAAACAACATAATAAATATTTAGAAGTGATAGGAAATCACACAATGTTCACACAATCTATAACTTTCTCAACTTTACATAAGTATTTTACATGAAGGTAAGAAATATATAGAGCATACAACCTATAATATAGAGTGTAAGGATGATTGGATAGCATCATAACGAAAGAATACATCCATAATTGAAGATCAACAACTCAAAATCACATAATATTTAAGAAAATTGACAGTATGAAAGAGGCAAAAATCAGTTCTTTATTGAATTCAAGGCATAAAGCCAATGTTACAATCTTCAAAAGGGTAGATTTTTGCTACACCAAAGATAGGGATCCTTAATTCATTTAAAAAATGATCATATATAGATAAAATACAAGCAACTAGGAACATAAAATAACATTAACTTCCCACTTATAACATTAATTCATGCATGTGTAGAAGGAGATACCAAAAAGTTGAAATCATTAAGCCTTTTTAATGCTTCAAACTTGTTTCATGTAGACCAACTTGGATGTTTAGCATAGTGGAGGTTAAATCACCCTATTTTCACTCAAGGTGACTCCTTGAGAAGGATTGTTATTTAAATATACCTAGTCTTCTTGCCCTTAAACGCCTTGAACTCACCAATTTCCTTTGGGCATGCATGTTGGAAAGAATATAAGTAATTCTTGACTTGTTTTTAATGTTTAAATCCTTTGTTAGGTCTTATGCATGAAAATAGGTCTTAAGTCTAACCAAAACATGCCTTAAGCTACCATAACTCACCCCACTTAGAGCCTTTCACATGTTTCATCAATGCTTATCACTTAAAGGAGGTTGCACTATCTGAGGAGGAAATTTCAAACTATTTCCATGCTTAGTGGATGTTTATCAAGTAGCTTAAATCATTCATTAGCTTGAATAAGACTTGCCTAAGTCTTTAAATACTTGCTTACATGCTGGTAGATACTTGAAAACCTCTTTATATTGGCTTTATCACATTAAAACCCTTTTGTATACCTTGAAGTGTCTTTGAGATCATAAAAATATTGGAAACACTATTTTTAGGCCTGTAAGTAGGCTTAGAGATGATGAAAACCTCTTGGCATCCTCAATCATGCTTGAAATCTTTAAGAATCTTCACCTTGTAGACTTGCAACATGCTCAAAAAGCTTTATGTTGTGATTTGTCATCCTGAAACCTTTCAAAAACTAGCTACAGACTTTACATTACCAAAACCTTACATTATCTTCTTCATCAATCAAGAAACTTATTTGATAGACCTGTTGGTGCTCTCAAAGGGTGCTTGTATCAATATTAGACCTACTAGTCTCACCATTGATCATCATGAAGCTTTGGAAACTATGTTAAATACCTCTATGGAAACTTTTTATATCTTGTTGCATACTTGTATCTATGGTTAGCTCATGCTTAGACCCTAAAAACACTACCTTCAAAACTCACAAACCTACAAATTTACTTAAAAATTATTCAAAACCCTCTATCTAAGCCATGGTAATCCTAAAATCTTAGCAAAACTAGAGGCTTGTTTGAATATTATAGACCTATATCTCATCTTGTCATTGTATGATCATAGAATCATATTTAAACTATGTTATAAACCCTGTGTTTTCACTTTACAAGGTCATGAAACCTTGAGAAAGCTAATTATAGACATGTAGGTGTCCTCTTGAGAGATTTAAAACCTTATTAGTTAGTCATGGAACCTTCTAATAAGTCTGCAGGGTTTTGTAGGTGTCTAGGATCATGAATCTCTTGTAATTTGCCTGCAACATCATGACTTTTGCTTGTTTTTGCTCATGAACTTAAATTTCATTGTAACAGTCATGAATACTCTTGAATCATGTCAAAATATGCTTAAAACTTCATTATTACCCTGCTTTGTGCTTATAAGGTCTATAAACTCATTCAGATACCCCTTCAAGTTTGTAAAACCATCAAAATGTCTCTTTATGGGTTTAGGGTTTTAGGAAGTTTTGACTGAGTTTACAGGATTTTATGAGTTTCTCAATGGATCCACATGATTCTTCCATACTCATGAATGTTTAAGACCACCATGAGGTTCTTTAGGTCATATTAAAATCCCTCCAAGACTCCACATGTGCCATGCATGAATAGAACAAAAAGGGACGTGACTATTTTTTTTACCCTTGTAAACATGAGATCTTATTTGTTCATGGATTACAGACCCATTATGCCTTTGTGAGGACCTATAGTTCACACTCCTTGATATTTATGACCTCTCTAACATTTACTTCATGCTTGAGGCCCCTTATTAAGGGTCTATAGGCTTCTATAGACTAGCAAACCTGCATTTTTAGCTTGAAAAACTCTATTTACTCATAAAAATTCATGATCATATTAGAAACATGTTAGATATATTCTTTTCTAGCCTCCTAAACCTTGTTTCATGATTTTGGATCCCTTGATAGGCTCTTCAAACTACTAAAAATCTCTTAGAATAGGACTTTTAGACTTTAGGAGCTTGGTTTTTCTTAAATAAGGCCCTACAACTTCCTGACATGACCTGCAGGAAGGAATTTTAATATTTTTAAATGACTTTTATGTTTTCCTTTTGAATGTTTCACCTCTTTGAAGGCCAAATGAAGGCTTTTAAGAACCTTTTGATTTATTTCCACTTTGAAATCACTTTAAAATGTCCTTTAGTCATTCAATAGGTTTGGTTAAGGACTAATATGACTTTAAGACCTCAAAATTACTTAATACTCCTAATGAAACATGTAAAAGTATGATTAACCATTACTAGTTTATCAATAAAACATGATCTTGGTCCAAAACTTCCCCCATGAAGACATTACTAGCCCATACGCAACTAGTTTTGGTAGAAGTCTTGTTTCCATCATGTGAGGTGTTGAGAGATCAAGGTGACTTGAAAAGTCAATAACAACATGACATGTTACCTAAAGTGCCTAAAAATTAAACTATTTAACCTCATGTGATATAGGTTACTACATCACAACCTATAGTTATGGTTTCCATTATGTTCTCTTCTACGAAATTTACATCCTGAGTCACTGATTCTAGAATTAAGATTCTTGCAGTTACACCTTTGAGATATATAATGCCTACTCATCTATGTCCCAAGATTGATTTACAACCTATTGTAGACACCAAATTTTGGTACAAGACCCTTTTCCTTAGTGTTTTTACCCTATTTAATCACACTTCATCCATGTACATATATTTGGCTATTTTTGTACATCTTCCCCTTGTGTTGACCCTAATATAATTATCTCTTGACATAGTCTTCCTCGTATCTGGACTTTCTAATTCACTTTTAGTCAATGATAACCTACCCATTTGATGCAAAATGTATGAGAACCTACTAATCAAATAATCATTTGCCTTCATACAACCCCAGTTCTCTTAGAGTGTCTAAAGTATTATTTTAGTGTATTTTCCTATGTCCTAATTGGCTTTGCTAATTATCTCCTTAAATTATCAATCCCATGTACCTATGATGTCACATTATTATATATTTTAGCGTTAACCAATGTATATATGAGACTTAGATGAGTGTTACACACACATGCATGAACGTATGGACATGCACACACACACATATGCACACGTAAACACACATACACATGTGCGTGTACACACACACATACTTAATCATTTAGCTATCTATAATTCACATCCAAACCTATTATAAGATGATCCTTTAAAGCCTTATTCTATCGAGCTTTATGAAGATGACATCACTATTACTTGTTATGGATATTGCACATTGTTTCTACATTTTTTTCATACCAAAAGTAGGTATAGTCATCATTTTATACCAAAAGTAGGTCTAGGTTAATATGCATGTAGTTACATCCTCACATATAAGAGAGAGGAGGTCTAAAACCCTTGCTCAAGATTCCATTACACTGCACAAAACTACATGAGATTTGATTCCAGCATGTTGGACACATAATGCAACCCCTTTAATGTTGCTTGACCCTTGACTTTATTTTTTTGTGAGTTAATGAAAAGCTAGGTCAAAAAGATATAATAAGACATAATTTATGCATTTATGCCCATCAAATTAGAAAATTTTGGGTATATGCAAGCACTACATCCTGAGATGAACTAACACAAAAAAAAACTAGATTCTAAAAATGACCAAGGACAAAATGGTGGTAGAAGGACATGAACTTCAATGGTAGAACATGATTATCAGACAGGAGCATCAAGTCACTGATCTTGCCACAAGACATGATTTACAAGTTTTTGATCATGTCCCTATTGAGTTAAAGCTCAAAATTTTAGACACATGTTTCTATGGGTCTGCATAATCCATATCTGCATTGAAAAATCTAAAATACATTGAGGTGAACTATTCCAACGCTTTTAATTTCCATATTGTCCATTGCTTGTTTTTAAAATTATATGTATGATCAAATAGGTTAACTCCAATAGTACAGATGATGATAAAAGTGACTTGTCATTCCATACACTAAGGTACAATTCCCACTAAATATAAAAAATGGTCGAGGTTAGATTCAAGTTTCAGGATAATTTAGAAAAACAAATATGAGCATAGAGATCGAAACTAGATGGGCAAGCATATATATGGCCAACCATAATTATATAGATAGGGAAACCACACTCCATCTCCTAAATATACATAGATAGGGTCACTCAACCGATGTGAGACACTTGATCAATATCGACACCCTATCTAGTTATCAATCACTGAATAAAGATAAGACAATTCTAAGTTAGGTTGTCACTAACAAAAATTAGATACTCATTCAATTCAATACCACTCAACTCTAGGCAATCGAATCCCACATAAAGGATAGAGATCTAAGAATATCTCCTCATTGACTCAACTCAATAGGTGGATCATTGACTCGACCCCCCTTAGTCCTTGGAACTAAGATGAACGAGGTTTATTTATTCATGCACTAATACCAAACGAATGTTATAATTAATCCAAAAGATCTTCAATCCAAAAAATCTAAATATGTATGTTTATTGTTTTTAGACACTAGGTTAGATATGAAAGTAATGTTTTACATTGTTTAATGATATAGATATTATTTATACAATCACTTTATGGGTATGTGCATGGATTTGGGGGATAATTACATGGACATACCTAATAACACGTATGCATTATTACATAACATGTACATATTATGGATCGGGATACTCGAGCCATAACGCGTATGCATTTTTGGTATAAGGAATGTGTATGCATTATAGTAACACATACGCATTCCTATAATTAAAAAGGAATGTGTATGCACTACCTAAACATAAAAAAAAACTCAATTGCTCATTTAACTTTTTCTCCTTAGCATTCGCATTTTTCACCATGGAATTCACATTTTGCCCTCCAGCTCACATTTTTTCCTCTAGCTCATGTTTTTCCCTCTATCTCACGTGGAAATCATTACTTTTACTCCTGCATTCATGAGATTTATGATAATGTCATGAAGAAGAGGTAACTTTTGTAGATTATATCAATTTTTTTGAATTTTTTCTGAATGTTTTGCATAATTTGATTTGTAATTTTTATCTAATAGGTTGACATGGTCTGCCTAATCCTCTACATCACCCTCTGCCCAACCCTCATAACCCTCTACCTAACCCTCCTATAGTTCCACTAGATCCCCCAAGTAGTCAGGAAGATATAGCTACTCGCACAGTGGAGAACAAAATTGAAATTGAGTAGATAATTAGGAGAATGAGATAGCCCACTTCCACTAACACCCATCGCACCTATTTGGCCAATACCCTAGAGTTAGTTTTAAGTCAAGTTGACTTGATAACAAGTCAAATTGACATATGGAGCTCATATAGGGATAACTGTAGGGATTACTATGTTGAAAAATTGTCAGCATATGAGGTAAAGAATAAATAAATAAAAAAAGAACAAATTTGTGCCTTATTTTTTGACCCAGCCACCAATACACCATTTCTCATAATGAGCAAACATTTCCCAATCCATTGATGCCAACACAATTTGATTAAGGCTAATTTTTGGGAGCGATGATGGATGGTGTGTGACTATCTACCTTATAATAACCATGAGGTCCCTTTGTACTTTTTAAGGAAACTATACTGTGAGTTTGTCCTCAATGAAATTCCAAACTATTTTTTATTATGGTGAGTTTCAGGGCTGAGAGAAAGGCTCCATGTAGGATCGACTAGGTTCACATCATGCACCTAATCAACCTACAAAGATCCCTACCCAAAATCCACTTCATCTGAATATTCCCTCTGTGGTGAAGGAGGTTGTAGAGATAGACACTTTTCATGTGCTTAGTGTATTTATTGATACACTCATCATACGAGTCATTTTTAAGAGACAAATGCTTGAGATACTCCACCTAGTGGTAATACCCGACCCCACCCATGAATATTTTGTGGTGCTATATGCATTGGACCTTTAAATGATGATGGTGGCACTTCAGGGGGCTTGGAGAATATGGTCTTGATTGATGAGTTATTGGCACACACATTTGGTTTGGATACTTTGGGACTCTCTACAAACATGCAAGTATCTTTTATATAAATTTCATGTTAAATTATTAAGTTATATTTTCAAATTAAAAAGGTAAAAAATAATTTAACCATTTAAATTTAATAATATATATGTATTTTTTTGTGTTCCAAGAGGAGGCGTCCCTTCAACATCACAATTTCAATTTACTAAGCTAGGTAGTGGGCCAACCACTAGTACATCTATTTGTGTGAGTACTACACCATAGACATTTACTAAGGTAAATTTTCAAATGAATATTATATACTCTAGATGTACATTCATACACCTTAATTACATCATTGGTAGATTTTGTGTAAGAAAATATAAAATACCTAATATAATTTTGTTGGACTTTTTATTGTTTGATGTATTAACATGGGTTGGCATAGTATTATAAACTCATCCTCCATCTCAACTTTTTTGTTTTTATTTCAATTTTCAAACTATGTTTTCAATAACAAAAATAGAGAGTTGAACATTTTCTTAATATCCCATTATATGTAGTTCCCATAGCAAGTCAATCCCAATCAGTAGGATTGGATGTATATATATAATTCATTTGATAAAAGTTGTTTGGTACAATATATTTCTATCAATTCCAATCAAGCATAGCATGTCTTCATCAATATGCACACCACTCCTTTCTTTTAAAAATTGGCCTCATAACTATCCACTTGATTGCTTGTTATCCTAATCACATATAGTGGTTCAATCTCTATGATCGATTTCCAAAATGGTCATAACTAACAATCAATTCCCATCAATTCCAACCGAGTGTAACAATTTCATCTTTATCTATGGAGTTATAAATTTTAGATGGCATAGCCTCTTGATCCCATTGTACCTAATCAATTCCAATTTCTAACCAAACTCTAAATATTTGTTTATATAGAGAGGAAGGTCAATCCCACTTGAAGATAGACCCTTAATACTAATGGGGAATGGTGGGTTGATCTATCCCCCTATCTATCTCTCTCATATAATATTCATAATCTTTATATTTAATTAGAATTCACTTGATCCCACTTTGCCAATGTTATTGATTCTTGTTTTTCATAGGCTCTCAATCAAAAATAGTCAATTTGGATTGATAGGTGCTTAATACCAATTGGGGATAGTCATTTAATCTCATTTGATAAGATCTAGTATGCACCTCTCTATTAGTAGAACTATATGGAGTAGGCCATTATATCCCATTGGTTTGTTGGGAGAGCATCGAATATAAACTATAGCCTATATGTATATGGCATAAGCCTTCTAGCCATATACAAATAAGGGACCCAAACCCATATAGATAGATGGGGTCGAGTACTTTGTTACCACCACCTACTTACGGGGCCCAAAAACCTACTATATCTAGTTGGGGGAGAGGGCCTATCTATATACATGTACTTTTGTCACTTGAGTGACATGTTGACTCTATAAGACTATAACACCTTTCATCAGGAAAGTCCCCCTAAAATGAATATCGAGTGTTGACAAGACTATAATACCCTTTGTTGACCTCAACCTACTTGCACTATATAAATATAGACCTTACCTTGTAAAATTTGAGGGCAGTCTAAAGATATATAGTCGACATAATGTCACCTATAGAGTAGCAAAAATCACACACTTGTAAAGAAGATTGTTCACTCAATCTTATCTCTACAATATTCAATTTTATTTTATGTATGTTTCTTTAGATTTTGATGAGAACTATTTTATAAGGTTTTACACACTCTTAAAAGGCTTGTATATATGTCCCCCATAAAATCAACCTATCACTCTAGGTGTCTTAACCTGATTAAAAATCAATTTACAAATTTCTCAACAAACACCTATATAGGTTACTTGTCTTATCACAATTACTATTTCCAAGTCCTTTTTTATCACACCAATACTTAGTTGCACTAAAAAGTAATGAATGTTTGTAAGCAAAGTATTGAAGGTGTTAACATGATCAAAATTTTGAAACAAATCAACTTAGACACCATAGCTCATAGGACTATCCTCAACTATACCAAGTCATTACCTTAAGACAATTAGGCCTAATGACCTTAATCAAGTCAAAATCTGAAATACACCTTAGTAAAGCTATACAATCATCCAAACCAGTATATATAGGTGTATCAAGGATGTTTCAACACCTAACTTGCATTCAATGACTCAATTTCACAAAATTCACTCATAAATCCTCACTCATTGTCTTGTGATTGTCCCTCATGAAATTGACATTTCTTGCCTTCAGTGTGGTGTTACAAGTCACATGTTGCACATATCCACTTATCACATTCATGATTCCCGTGACCTCATTATATATTTTCATATCCTATGCAATACTAAGTTTGTTAACAACTTCTTTAATCAATGAATTGCCTAAGTTATTAATTATTAGGTTATTTGTTCAGTTGATGACTAGGGTGGACACTCCATTATGGTGAGTCAATACAGACTCACGCATTACTAATGTAATATCATCTACACAGGCACTCACCAAGGTATGTATATTCACTTGTAACTTTGAATTGTAATTTAGTACTTTTGTTTTAATAATTTTACTATATACTTGGGCAAATATAACTTATATGTATAGATGTATTATGTATGTAGGGTTATCATATAACATTTGATACTCTGATTTAGATGACTACTGTGACAGCTCCTCATGTTTCTTCATCATTTGACATGCCTATTTGTGCAACTAAACTTAGCACTGACCCAATCGAGTGTCAATGGAAAATTGATAAGGATCATGAGATTATGGTAAGTGCATGTTTAAATGATTTTTTTATTATAGTTTAAAATGAGTTTCTTAACTTGGTTTCATGTATACTTTTTAATTTTAAAATATTTTTTGTATTTGAATAGATTCAACTACAAGTGAGCTACAAGCATAGTACCTTCAGTCGAACCTTAAAGTAAATTAAGGTATTCAGGATATCTCCCTGGACAAGCAAGGTATCCCAAGGAGAGTTTTCTTTGAATAAGACAAAGAAAGGGAGATTATTTGATGATTAGGATGTTGTAGATGATGTACTTTTTTGTATGCCTATATGTTAATGTATGCATTTTTGGCATTGTACATGTGTATATGATATATTCACTTGATGTTAGATATTATGTTGTTAGACACGATGTAATTTTTTGTATGCCTATATGGCAATGCATTTATTATTGACATTGTATGCCTATATAAGGCATTTGTACATAGCATTCTTATTTTGTACATCAATATTTAAGAAAACTAATGAACTAAATCTTATTTAAATCACTTATGTTAAGATTTTTATGAATTATTGGTTTTGAAGTATTCCTAAGGATTTAAAATGTTATGAGATTGAGAATAACTTATTAGGATAATGTTGAAAATCATATTGGTATGATAGAGCCTACAGTTAGAAAGATTGACATTTCTTGTTCTTAAGAAGCTTTGTTTCTATAAGAATGCAAATTAAATAAGAAGGGATGTTGAACCCATATTTTCATTAATTGAATCCTATACTGGTGATTGAATCAATCTTACATTGGTAGTTGTTAGACACCTAGTCACTTATATCAGTTATAAGTCTTGTGCATGGAGTGGGATTAGGAGAAACATACCCTTATAATAAATAAATAATATTAGTTATTGCATTTGAATTATGTTTTTATGCTCATGGTCATCTATAGTTTCTTGTAGGTAAAATTTTGTTTTGAACATGTGAATTTATTGTGACAGAGTGATGACAATCATCTACTCTATTTACTTTATCTGATGATATATATGCCCACTATTAACTCTATAGTCCTTTACTAGGACTTTGTAAATATATTGCATAATTCAACACCTTATAGGTCTATAACAAAAGATTATTATCTTAGATTACTTTAGACTATCATGTGAAGATTCAATTTAACACGTTCCTTTAGATCATATCCTCAATGAGTTTCTTATAGAACCTTGGTTTAGACTATCATGTGAATATTATATATAATCACAAGAGATATATTTAAATGTTAACCACATAAGAAATCAATTCCCTTATTGATTTCTAAAGAGATTTAGACTCAAGTTTCCAAATTCTATGTTTAGGCTTCTGCACCTAATTGACTCACAATAGGTAAAAATCACAATTTGACTCTTCCAAAATCTAATACCTAATTTCTCAATGTATTTAAAACATAATAAATGTGATCCAATCCTTGTACCAATATATAACATTCAAAAGTAATGAAAACTCACCTTTGACCTTTTGAAGCATTCTCTAAAAATGAACATCTACAGGAAGGTGAAAAAATATTGGAGGTCTTAGACACCTGTATGATGATATAAGGTTAAAACACCATGTTTACATGTTTTTACCTGATTCAACTTGTATTCTCCCCTTCAAATGATCAAAAATCCAACTTTGCTCTTTATGCCTTTGAGACTACCTGTAGGGTTTCAAGCTTGCCTATGGGGTTTACATGGATTTCAGAGTGTGAACACTATTGAAAACTATTTTATAGGCTTAAAACCATCCTATTATACTTTTCAAACACTTCCATAATCTTTTAACCCATTTTTATACCTTAAACCTCCAAGAAACATGCTTGCACCAATGATGACTATCATAAGGCATGAAGGGGACTGTGTATAAACAACAGGAACTTACACTTGTCACATGAACTTCAAAATATTATTTATATGTATATTAGGTCATTATTATATATAATAAAAAATTTAAAATCTTTTGGATGTATATTTTGGCTTGTGGACCTTTTTTACAAAACTTTACCTTGAGTTGCCTCCTTGCTTCCTACATGCCTAAACTTGTCTTTCTTCGAAACTTTGATTGAAACCTTGAATGTGATAAACTCCATATGACACATTAGGTTTAAAAAATATTTTTATACCATTTTAATACCTCTCCAAGGCTTAAACTCCTCATTGGCACTAAAAACTGACAAAAGCTTCATTTGGTCTCCAATGGCTACCAGTTGATTGCAAGAGGTCTGTGTAAGAACAATGAGTATTTTCACATTTTTTATGACATTTAGGATGGAATGGGATGATTTTATGTGTCATTTATACCATTATTACCAAATTTCATGCTTTGACTTGACCTGTAGATGCCCCAAAATGGCTAATTCCTCCAAGGCAAGCTCTAATGTTAATCGTGATTACACATGGGGTTGACTATGATAAAAAATAAAAATGTTACCCATATCAAAAAACCTCAAAAATATTTTTTATATGTATATTAGGTCATAATGATTCTCTCCACCAAATTTTGTGACTAGATCATGCATATTTTGGCTTGTAGGCCCATTTTGCCAAAAGTTAGTGACATATTGCCTGCTTGGTCAAGTTTCAAAACTGAGCTTCCTTCCATTTTGCCTTGGTTTGAGTTAGAAGAAGGTGAATTTTATTTTAATAATTCATGAACATCCTTTAAATTATTCCACCCTTCATTGGTTTGCCTTTACCCTGATGCAACCCTTCAATATGCCTTCCCATCTTCCTTAACTTCTCTTGCTTATCAACTTTCTCACTCTTGGATTCTTTAATTGTTATTCTCTACCATTAGGATCTACATGGTTATTTATAATACAATAACATAATTCCATTCATCTTAAATTTACTCTTTTAATCTATCTCACACTATCTTCCAATAGGCTTCAATGACCAAATCTCTTCATGTTTGAACTAGGTTTCCTATAGGCATTCTTCATCTAGGATAACCTCCTTCACTATATATATATATATATATATATATATATATATATATATATATATATATATATATGTTATTTGTATCTTATAATCACTTATTGATATCATTTACCTCTCTCATGACACTTAAATTCATTTCCAAACTCACACCATTCATTCCATTCCCAAACTCACACCATTCATTCCATTCCCAAATTTCCTATCATGCTTTCACTAGCTTCTTGTTAGACTATTCTCTTAGGTCTCAAATACCAAATCTTGATATAGGTCTCAATGGATCAATTGTTGAGTTGTGGAGCTAAAATCTTCAACTCTTTGCAAACTGAAAGGAACAAGAAGGTTGTTGAGATCTAGGAGCACCGGCGTCGGCAGCAGGACCGACGTCAGTCGTGACCAGTGCAGAAGGCCATCGGCGATGGCAGGGAGTCGGCCGATGTCGACAGAACCAGACTAGCAGGGACCGGCGTCAGTCGCTTGTGTGTTCTAGAACTGCTCGTTGCATGGATAGTTAGTTAAGTGAACGAAGTGTTTGCATGTAAAGGCCAGTTAGAGTCTTTGGCTGCGAGGATAATTGTCTAAATTAAGAGTCTAAGTTATTGTTTAAGTTAGGGATCTATTTATAGACCCATTGGCATGTATTGTAATTGGAATAAGATAAGGAAGGCAAGGAAGTTCCTTCTAAGTGTAAGATCATTGAGTTGCAGGTTGTTGCAAGCTCATAGGAGATCTACATGTGTGAGTATGGTCTGTTGAATTGCAGGTTGCAGGTTCATGGGAGATCAACTTGAAGTACTTTAGAGTGCTTGGTGAACTGGCAGGGTTATTACTGACTAGTTGGAAAGGTGAACACCAATTCTGTGTGTGAGTTGGTTGTTGGGACCATTTTTTGTGTAGGAGAGTGTGTGTGAGAAGAATTACTGTACACTTGAGGTGTGGCAAACCTCTGTAAGGTGAAAGAGTGTGGCGGCTCTTTGTTGTATTCTTTTCTGTAAAGTGTTAATACAAGATAGTGTATTGTCTCTCATATTCTGTGCTATTGGTGAATTCTAGTTACTTGTATTTTTGGTTATTTTTGCATTTATAATTGCTTATATATGGTAATCATATTGTGCTCTTTCTGAGGAGCAAGATCCTAACAAAGTGGGATCAGAACAGGGGTTGTTCTTGTGATCCCCCAACAAAGTGGTACCGGAGCATGTTTGTTGTTCTAGGTGCCTGACATCAATATTTTGTCTTGGTTGCTATTATTTTACCCTATCACATTTTTATTAACCTCTTCCAATTGTTTAAACATGCTTCAACTTTCAATTCCACATATAAGGCTCATAAGGACAATCCTATGCTTGTAGCCTTTTTTGTGCATTTCCTCTTTGTTTGGCCAAAATAGGAAGTTTTTTCAAGATGTAATCATATTTATATCCACCCTTTATCTAATTCCAGGTGTGTGTAAATTTTCATGCACTAATTCGACACTTAAATCACACTTCCTTTGTAACCCATCTTTCCATTAGGCCTAATTAAACCTTAAGCACACCCACAGGTCTAAAAATTGTACTGAACTACCCTATTTCAATTTAAAAACTCTTTATTCACTTTCCTCGCACATAATTAGGTATGATTACAAATTTTCATCATTTTTCCATGGTTAAAACTCTCTAAAACTTCAAAACCCTAATCTAGGGTTTCTTTTCCTCTGTAGAGGCCCAAGAGCTTATATAATTCCATTTCTTGAGTTTAACAAGGTTTAAAAGGACCTAATTTCCACATATAGGTATATTTTCACCCCCTCTATCTATCCAAATTATTTATAATCCTTTTTCAATCCATCCAATACCCAAACACAACAAAATGCAATGGATTGTGTAACTTTTTAGTTGACTATGTAGGGTTTTTAAGGGACTGTGTACTTTCAATACATTGTGTACCTCACCTAGGTAATTATTATGACTGGTATATTCATCCTTGTGTCCATATTTCACCAACATACCAACCTATCATGTGATTAGATCCGCACATCCCTTCACTAGATAATATATGAATGAAAAAAAGGGTTTTAATGCACCTGCAAGATTTAAATAGTTTGAGAATAATTACCAACCATTATAAGGTTTCAAAGGATCTTATATTGATCTATAAACCTTTCCCATGCTCATATTCTACCAAATCAATGACCAACCATGTGGTCTAAGATGAAACTCTCCATTTCTTGACATCAGAGAATGCAAAAGACATTAACTATGAAAATAGGGTACTATCCCAGGCTGACGATGTATTCAATAATATATCATTTGGATACCATTATAATTAACACTTAGCCTATTTTTGAAACCTCCAAAATTTCTCATCTCTCATTAATGTTGGGGATCAACCAACAATATGATTACACTTATGAAAGCAATAAACTGTGGAATTAAATCAGATAGATAAGTAACTAGAATCAGATAATAGCAAAGAACAAGAGATATAAGAAACCACACTGAAAACTTGTATTAAACTCTTTACAAAAGGAATACAATTGAAGAAACTTCTTTCTTCCACACCTTTCTCAGATGCACAAGATCTCTCTCTAGATCTCTATCCCTCAAGAGCTCTCTCTCTCAAGTACAATCAACTCCAACAACATGGATTGATACAACTCTGTACTGTTCTTCAACATTCACATACTATGAACTACTACAATAACCACACTAAGCTAAGAAGATCTAATTCTACATATAGAATTAGGAGACTTGAGCATCCACTTACAACCAACAGTTAAGCCTCTTGAACAAGGGCTCTAAAAACAATCTTACTAATAATAGAGACGCAAACTTAAGACTAAGACTTAAACTCATCATGCAAATACTCAGTTCTGTCCTCAGAAATAGCATTCTGGACGCACAGGTAACCGACGCCGGTTTCTGCCTGCTTGCCTATGACCGACGTTAGCCGATCCTCTACCGATGCTGGTGTCTCTTCAACTGCACCGAACCGACGTCGATCGCTCCTGACCGACGCCGGTGACTGTGTAAACCTGCAACTTTGGTAATGCGCTCATATGTGAAGATTTTAGGCTCCACACCTTAACAATCTCCCACTTGGAGATAAACAGCTGCACCAGTACCTGTACAGCAACATCTTCTAGCTCCTCCATCTTCAACTCAATCATGAAGACCAATAAAATTTGAATGAAGATTCAACTTCTCCTTTGTAACCAGCTTGGTTAACATATCAGCAGGATTCTTGTCTATATGGATCTTCTCCAGCTTCAACTCACCATCTTCCAATACCTGCCGTATGAAGTGGTACCTTAGCTGTATGTGCTTGGTTCTTGAATGAAAAGCTGAATTCTTAGCCAAATGGATTGCACTCTGACTGTCACTATACAATCTACAACTCTCATGCTCCCTTCCAAGCTCTTCCATGAACTGTGTCATCCATATCATCTCTTTGCTAGCCTCTGTGGCTGCAATATACTCTGCTTCTGTAGTTGACAAGGCAACAACCTTCTACAACTTTGATATCTAGCTAACTGTCGTTCCACCTACAGTGAAAACATATCCTATGGTGTTCCTCCTGCCATCCAAATCACCTGCCATATCTGAATCTACATAACCATGTAGAGAAGTATCTAAACCTCCATAGCACAAGTGCCTACTGTTGGTTCCTCTCAGATATCTGAGGATCCACTGAACTGCTTTCCAATGTTCCTTTCCTGGATTGGCCATATAGTTACTTACAACACCCACTGCTTGGGCAATATCCGGTCTAGTACACACCATTGCATACATCAAACTCCCTACTGTGGAAGAATATGGAACCTTACTCATGTACTCTACCTCATCATGTGAATTAGGACATTGTTCTTTACTCAACTTAAAATGTCCAGCCAAAGGTGTGCTTACCGGTTTAGCATCCTGCATATTGAACCATTTCAACACCTTGTCCACATAATCCTCTTGAGACAATATCAACCTGTGATTTTTCCTGTCTCTCTTAATGCTCATGCCAAGGATTTTATTTGCTGCTCCCAAATCCTTCATAGCAAAAGTTTGAGCTAATTTCACCTTAAGCTCAGAGATATCCTGCATGTGTGATCCTGCAACCAGCATATCATCTACATACAACAATAGAATAATATATCTACCATTATCCAATCTCTTAAAATACACACAATGGTCAGATTGACACCTACTGTAGCCATGCTCAGTCATAAACCTATCAAATTTCAATACCACTGTCTAGGAGCTTGCTTGAGGCCATATAAGCTTTTCTTCAATCTGCACACTAACTTCTCCTTACCTTTGACCTCAAATCCTTTCGGCTGTTCCATATAAATTTCCTCATCCAAATCCCCATGAAGAAATGCTATCTTAACATCTAGCTGCTTAAGATGCAAATCCTCAATAGCAACCAAAGACAGTACAATCCGTATAGAAGTCATTTTAACAACAGGAGAAAAAATCTCACCAAAATCAATACCTGGCTTTTGTGCAAATCCTTTCACTACCAATCTGGCCTTATATCTCATTTGTCCATTCTCACCTTCCTTCAACCTGTAGGTCCATCTGTTCTTCAGTGTTCTCTTACCAGCTGGCAACTCAACCAAATCCCATGTTTGGTTCTCTCTTAAGGACTTCATCTCCTCAACCATGCCACGCTCCCACTGACTCTTGGACTCCACCTATATTGCTTCTTCAAAACTCTCTGGTTCTCCACCATCAATTAGCAATAAATAGAATAATGAAGGAGAATATCTAATTGGAGGCTTACTTACCCTTTCTGACCTCCTGATGGGTGTCTGAGACTCGTTCACAACACGCTGTCCACCCAAATTCTCTAACAGTGACCGACCTAAGTCACCTCCAGACCTGTTACTGGCTGACGTCGGTTCTTCCTGATCGACGTCGGTGCCTGTCCTGCTGACATCAATCTCTGTATGACCGACATCGATTTCTATTCTACCGACGTCGGTTCCTATCTTGCCGACGTTGGTCTCTGTGTTTTCCTGCAAGTGATTATTTCTTTTTCCCACGAGCTCATTTTGGACCGTCACCTCATCCAATTCACCATTGCTCTGCCCAGATTGATTCAGCTTCTTCAGCTGATCACTATACATCACTTTTTCATTGAAAACAACATCATGGCTCCTAATTATCTTGTTAGTTCCTAGATTCCAAAATCTGAAACCAAAATCATCTGAGCCATAGCCAATAAATGTGCACCTCATAGACTTAGCATCCAGCTTCTTTCTATTTTCCTTATCTACGTGCACAAAGGCTTCACAACCAAAAACTTTGAGAAAAGAGAGATCTACCTTTTTACCTGTCCAAGCCTCTTCTAGAATTCCACCATCCAGAGCTGTAGAGGGTCCTCTGTTAGTCAGGTACACTGCAGTGTCAACAGCTTCTGCCCAAAACTCTAAGGGCAAACCAGCATGCAATCTCATACATCTTGCACGCTCCATGATTGTTCTGTTCATCCTTTCAGCAATTCCATTCTGCTGAGGTGTCCTTGGAACCATCCTTTGCCTATGGATTCCATGCATATAACAATACCAATTGAACTTATAACTACAAAACTCTCCACCATTGTCAGATCTCATGCACTTCAATCTTTTGCCTATTTCATTCTCAACCATAGCTTTCCAAATCTTAAAAGTCTAAAATACATTAGATTTCTTCTTAATACAATAGATCCATACCTTTCTTGTAGCATCATCTATAAACGAAGCATAGTACTATGATCCTCCAATAGAAGCTACTTGAGCCGATCCCCACACGTCTATGTGAACAAGCTGTAACTTATGCTTCTTCTTTGTAGACCCAGTCTTGAGAAAACTAACCCTTTTTTGTTTTCTAAATACACAGTGCTCACAAAATTCTAGATCCATGCTTTTCAAATATGAAATCTTACCTTTAGACTTAAGAATTGACATCCCCTTCTCACTCATGTGGCCAAGCCTTGAGTGCCACAATTTTGCATCCACATCTGAAGTAGATAATATAGAAGGAGAATTGTTAGTAACACAATTACACAAATAGAGAGTACCTACTCTCTTACTTCTGGCCATAACAAGTGCACCATTGGTCACCTTCCAAGATTCTACTGTGAGAGTTACTGTACAACCCTCATCCCCTAACTTTCCTACAAAAATCAAATTCTTCTTCAAGCTAGGAACATGCATAACTTATCTCAACACCCATGTGTTGCCATTCTACATTTCTAGCTGCACTTTACCTTTGCCAATAATCTTACAAGGCTCATCATCCCCTAGATACACTATTCCAAAATCTCCATGGATATAGTCACAGAAATATTCCCTATTAGGGGTAGCATGAAAAGATGCACCATAATCTAACACCCAAGATTCTATATTATTATGCAAAGAGAATATTAAAGCATCTTGTGCAATACCTGCAACCTTTGCTTCTTCTTTTCCTTCGTGCTGATTGTCCTCCTTAGGCTTTGACCAACAATCTCTGCTTATGTGCCCCATCTTTCCACAATTCCAGCATTGAGGCTTTCTGCCATTTTTGGATTTGGATCTACCTCTCCCCTTAGACTTAGATCTTGATCTCCCTTTCTTGCTCTTCTCTTTTTGCCTTCCCCTGCTCTCAAAACTTAAAGCGTTCCCAGATGTCTCTTCTATGCTTTTCCTACAAATTTTTTCATTTAAGATAACACTAACAACATCCTCTACTTTTAAAATATTTGATGTAGATGCAGTATTGCTAACTACCATTACTAAGCTATGCCAGCTTTCAGGCAAAGAACATAATATTAAAAGAGCTTTTATTTCATCATCAAATACAATTTTGACTGAACTTAATTGATTTACAATACCATGGAAATCATTCAGGTGATTAGATACAGATCCACCTTCCTGCATATGCAAATTAAATAGCTGCTTCATAAGATATACCTTATAAGAAGCTGAGGGTTTTTCATACAAATTTGCTAAAGTAGTCATCAACTCTATCGTTGTTTTTGCCTGTGATAAATTAGATATCACAGTAGATGCTAAACTCAGTCTTATAGACCCAAGAGCCTTTCTGTCAAGAACTTCCCATTCTTCATCATCCATGTCTGTGGGCTTCTTTGTAATCCCACCTAACGGTAAGTATAGATCTTTCTGATACAGATAGTCCTCTATCTGCATTCTCCAATGTTGATAATTTTTGCCATTAAACTTCTCCATTCTTAGTTTACTTTCTTCTGCCATTGCTTCTCCCACTCAAATAAAAATCCCTGCAAAAACTCCTATGAGCAACCTGTAATCAATACACACTACACAGATCTGAACCACCTATTAGTGAACCTGATCTTTGATACCAATTATTGGATATCAAACTCTAAACCTACAACCAAGGCTCTGATACCACTTTTTGGGGATCAATCAACAATATGATTACACTTATGAAAGCAATAAACCACGGAATTAAATCAGATAGATAAGTAACTAGAATCAGATAATAGCAAAGAACAAGAGATACAAGAAACTACCCTGAAAACTTGTATTAACCTCTTTACAAAAGAAATACAATTGAAGAAACTTCTTTCTTCCACACCTCTCTCAGATGCACAAGATCTCTCTCTAGATCTCTATCCCTCAAGAGCTCTCTCTCTCTCAAGTACAATCAACTCCAACAACATGGATTGATACAACTCTGTACTGTTCTTCAACATTCACATACTATGAACTACTATAATAACCACACTAAGCTAAGAATATCTAATTCTACATATAGAATTAGGAGACTTGAGCATGCACTTACAACCAACAGTTAAGCCTCTTGAACAAGGCCTCTAAAAACAATCTTACTAATAATAGAGACACAAACTTAAGACTAAGACTTAAACTCATCATGCAAACACTCAATTCTATCCTCAAAAATAGCATTCTGTACGCACAGGTAACCGACGCCGGTTCCTGCCTGCTTGCCTGTGACTGACGTCGGTCGATCCTCTGCCGACGCCGGCGTCTCTTCAACTGCACTGGATCGACGTCGGTCGCTCCTGACCGATGCCGGTGACTGTGTAAACCTGCAACTTTGGTAATGCGCTCATATGTGAATCTTTTAGACTCCACACCTTAACAATTAACCACAAACTTCTCCATTGTTAATGTCAAGATCCTTCCATTACCTATAGGCATGCAATTTAGCCTAAATAGGCCTAGAAGGCCTAATAGGCTCCTTGACTGATTATTAGCCTCTTGAAGGATTTTCTACCCTTGGAAAACTTTTACAATATTAAGAAAAACCTTTCAAATGTCTTGAGACCCAATTCCAGTGGCACTAGCTTCTAGCCACGCGTATATGGTTCACTTGGACTATTAGGCCTCTTAGGCCTTTTAGGCTTCTTAATGGCCTGCAAATAGAAAAATGGCACTATCAACACATCCATAAGGGTTGATAACATCCAATACCAATTTCTTAGCCTCCCATCTAGACTAGTTAACAAACCCACAATGCATTCCAGGCTCAAGAATGCCCTTCCCAATATAATAAAGATGTTAATCTTTGACCTAACTTCAGGAATGCATAAAACCAAAATTTTAAGTCATATGAATGAACCATAATATAACTCCTATTCATGATAAATCCTTGTAAATTCACTTTCAATATGGTTTATAGTAAATCTGAGAGAAATATGTGGTAGAAGTTACAGTAATGGGTCCTCAAATGCAACTTTTTGGTAGTGAGACAATTTATTGACCTCCAACTAGTATTTTTGCCTTTGGGACTGTAGGTGAAAATACATTGCTTAGATCATGTCTATATAAGGAAATTACATGTGATCCAATTACTATGACATCAAATTCCACCCACAAGTATATTTTCACTATTGTTCAAAAGCATGGAAACACTAACAACAAATATTGTCAAAGTTGAAGCTATGGTTCAAGAACTGTATTTCCAATGCTTGTTGGCTGAAAATTGGGACTTCCAACACATTTGTAGGGGTAGATAACATCCAGGACCAGGTCTTTGGCCTCCCATTTGGCCCGATCAACAAACCCACCACATATTTTGGGCTCAAGAATGCCCTTCCCAATACAAGAAAGATGTTGATTTTTAGCCTAATTTTAGGCATGCATGAAACTAAAACTATAATTCATATGGATGAATCATAAGATCCCTAATATGAATTAGAAATCCTTATAATTTCACCTCAGATCTAGGTTGAAGCACCTCTAAGAGCAATCTGTGGTAGAAGTTGAAGCACCTCTAAAATGTAACTTTTTGGCAATGAAGAGACAACTTGTTGACCTCCAACAAGAATTTTTGCCTCCAAGACCCGCAGGTAAAAATACATCACTTTGATCACATCTATATAGGCAAATTACATGTTCTCAAATGAACATGACATCTAATTCCACCTGTAAGTACATTTTCACTGTTGTTTAGGAGCACATAAACACTGACAATAAATGTTGTCAAAGTTGAAGCTATGGTCTGAGAACTCCATTTCCAATGCTTTTTGGCTAAAAAATGGTACTACCAACATATCTAAATGGGAAAATAACATTAAGTACCAAGTTCTTGGCCTCTCATCTATCCTGGTCGATAAACCCACCATGCATTCTAGGCTCAAGAATGTCCTTCCTAATACAAGAAAGATGTTGATTTTTAGCCTAGCTTCAGGCATGCATAAAACCAGAACTGTAAGTCATATGGATGAACCGTAAGATCCCTCCTTTACATGGTAAACCCTCTAATTTTACCCTGAATCTAATTTGAATCACCTCTAAGAGCAATCCATGGTAGAAGTTGCAATAATAGGTCCTAAAATACAACTTTTTGGTAGTGAAGAGATAACTTGTTGACCTCTAACTAGCATTTTTACCTCCTATACCCGCAAGTGAAAATCCATCACTTTGATCAAGTCTATATAGGCAAATTACATGTGCTCTAATTATTGTGACATCCAATTCCACCCATAAGTGCATTTTCACTACTATTTAGGAGCACAAAAACACTAACAATAAATGTTGTCAAAGTTGAAACTACAGTCTAAGAACTCCATTTTTAGTGCTTGTTGGATTAAAACTATCACTACCAACATGTTCAAAAGGGTGGATAACATCCAAGGCTAGGTTTTTGGCCTCTCATCTGGCTCGATTGACAAACCCACCATGCATTCCGGGCTCAAAAATGCCCTTCCCAATATAAAAAAGATGTTGATTTTTAGCCTAACTTCAAGCATGCATAAAACCAAAACTATAAGTCATATGGATGAACCATAAGATCCTTATTTTGTATGGTAAATCCCTCTAATTAAACCCTAGATCTATTTTGAATCACCTCTAAGAGTAATTAGTGGCAGAAGTTGCAATAATGGGTCTTACAATGTAACTTTTTGGTAGTGAAGAGACAACTTGTTGACCTCTAACTAGCATTTTTGCCTTTGGGACCCATAAGTGCAAATACATCACTTCGATCATGTATATATTGTAAAATTACATGTGCTCAAATGACTATGACATCCAATTCCACTTGCAAGTGCATTTTCACTATTGTTCAGGACCACATAAACACTGACAATAAATATTATCAAAGTTTAAGCTACAGTCTATTAACTCCATTTTTGGTGCTTATTGGTTGAAAAATGGCATTGCCAACATGTTTGAAGTGGCAGATCACATCCAAGACTAGGTTCTTATCCTCCCATCTATCTCGATCGACAAACCCATCATGCATTTTGAGCTCAAGAATGCCCTTCCCTATACAAGAAAGATGTTGATTTTTGGTCTAACTTCAAGCATGTATAAAACCAAAATTGTAAGTCATATGGATGAACCATAAGATCCCTCCTATGCATGGTAAATCCCTCTAATTTCACACCATATCTATTCTAAATCACCTCTAAGAGTAATCCATGGTAGAAGTTTCAATAATAGTTCCTAAAATGCAACTTTTTGGCACTAAAGAGACAACTTGTTGACCTCTAACTAGAATTTTTGCCTCTAGAACCCACAGGTGCAAATCCATCACTTCGAGCACATCTATATAGACAAATTACACATGCTATAATGACTTTGACATCCATTTCCACCTGTAATTGCATTGTCACTACTATTCAGGAGCATGGAAATGCTGACAACAAATATTGTCAAAGTTGAAGCTACAGTCCAAGAACTCCATTTTCGATGCTTGTTGGCTAAAAAGTGGCACTACCAACACATCCATAGGGTCAGATAACATCTAGTACCAGGTTCTTGGCCTCCCATATGTCCCGATCGATAAACCCACCACTCATTCCAGGCTCAAGAATGCCCTTCCCAATACAAGAAAGATGTTGATTTTTAGCCTAACTTTAAGCATGTATAAAAACAAAGCTATAAGTCATATAGATGAATCATAAGATCCCTCCTATGTATGGTAAATCCCTCTAATTTTACTTTAAATATATTTTGAATCACCTCTAAGAGCAATCTATGGCATAATTTGAAATTACAGGTCCTAAAATGCAACTTTTTGGCAGTGAAAAGACAACTTGTTGACCTCCATCTACCATTTTTTCCTCTGAGACTTGCAGTGTAAATCCATCACTTAGAGCACATCTATATAGGTAAATTATAAATGTTCTAATGACTATGACATCCAATTCCACTTGCAAGTGCATTTTCACTACTATTCAGGTATGTCATACCAATGAAAATATGCAAATCAATGAAAAGTGTGTTTGTTTTGTGTGTAACATTGGTATGTAATAACATTTGATGTAATTTAAATGCATTTGGTTTAGTTAAAATCCATGTAGATCATTCTAAACAAGGATGTTTATGTGTTTGGAAGGCTAAAAGGAGAAAGAGACTTGTCATGAGCAATTGTTTACGAGCATAGAAACACCAAGTACTTTTAGTAAGCTTCTCTTAGCTTCAAGAATACGAAATTCTTTACTAACAGTGCTAACCACATGAAGGTGGAAGCTTTTTTAGCACCACTAACCAACAAAAAAATGTTAGTTAGTAATTAAAGATGAAATTTATGCATGTACTACCTACAAAATCAAAAACATTTGGTAAAATTGATTACATCTACATTTTACAAGTCAATATACATGTGTATTTCAATCCAACAAACCACTTGGATTTGTTCTAATATTGATAGTATCAAGAATAGCTTCATGGTCTGACTCGTGAACTTTCCATATATTCATATTATTGGTCTCCTATGATATTCTTGCAATTGAATATTCGTTGTAAGAACCAAATCTGAATAGTGTAGTATCTTGCTGTGCATTTTAAAGTCATACATTTGAATTTTTTATAGGATATTGTCAAGCCAACTTCCAGTGACTACCACAGACCCAGTGGGATAATCATGTTTTCTCCATCTATGACTGGGAAAGTCAAATTTTTATTTGCATCTACACACTGACATAAGTAATAATATGTTCCCTATTCATTGTCCTCATCTACAATAACTACAAAAACATGGCCTGCATCACAAAAAACAATTTTTAATGACACTATGAAGATATTTAATGAGAATAAATAGTATATAAAGATTAATCTTCTACCTAGCTACACTAGATTAGATATATGGTCAAATTCATGTGACGATGTCATATTTATAAGTTGCAATGCTAGTGGAACCTGATATATGTTGATTGGAATTAGAGTTTGAAACTCGAGTCATCCACCCACTCACACTCATTCCAAATAAATTCCATGTATGCAGAACAAAATCATGCTAAGTATCATGTATGAATAGTCCAAGAAATTCCATTTGAGCTAGGAAATGAGTGGAGCTCACTTGAACCTGTTAGAGTCATACAATCCTCATAGTTTGCCAAGTCTTTTTCCTTCATTAACCAAAAATGTCTACGAATAGTAGAATTTGTTTGAGCACCATGACATATGTTCTCATCACACCATTCAAACATAGTTTTTGCATCAATCAAATTAACAACATGGTCAAATTTTAACTCCTCCCTCGCAACAACTCTTTTTCCATGGCCAGCCTTAGTGAAACTCCAAATATATTTTACACTAGTGGTAATGTGCATCCTTCTCAACCAATAAAAACATCCATGCATTCTTGAATTATGATGTGTTAAAACTTCTCAAAACAACCTTGTACATACTCTACATAATGTGATCGATAATCACTGATATAAAAATGGTACTCCCTTAATATTTTTTAATCTTCCTCTATACTATCAAGTGCATGCATGAATGTTGTATGCACAAATATGGTAACTTATGTTCAGTTGTAATACTATGATTGAATTTCTATTTGTGGTTTGAATGTGTAATGTTTAGCAAAGTCGACTACTAAAATAATAGAATCAAGTGAGAATGTGTCATTGCTTAGATTTAAATGTTCATCCAACCACTTATCCCTATGTGTGTGCCTTGCATACTCATAAACAATTTTCTCCATCAATTTGACCATAAATTCTGGAACAAGTATGTTTTAATTGATAAGTCATAGGTTTGTATTTTCTCAAACCAACTAATTCATGTCCAATTGCACTTGTACACACCTCATGGATACATTTTTTTAATTTTGGCAATCCACCGCAAATGCTGCAATTTCCATCTAAACATGATTTCTTATAAAAGAACTATCCATCTGGTCTTTCACAAAAAATACTTGGAATAAATTCCTTAGTTGATTTTGGTGGAACTTATACACCACACTCCTACAAAATGTTGTTAGTATGCAAAGTACAATGAATATAGTGAAAAACATCATAGTGCATTGAAAATTCAACATGTTGCCTACAGTAACAAATGATGCGTGTGTGATTTATTTTTACATAAAAAGGTTTGGCCATCTTAAAAAATCTTTGACTAATATCAATGTGTGGATGTTTTTCCAAAAACTTAAAGTACAATTGCGTTTGAGTCATATCCAAGAAATATTTTAGTTGTGGTTCATGATTACGAGAACTAACTCTACTTTTCACTACATCTCTTGCATTGGGTAAAACCCTTGTATTTTTTTTCCAAAATTATGCAAATAAGTCTTTCAAATCATCAGCTATAGCCTTGTCCTTTTGTGGAATTCTACCAAAGAATGCCCATAGCTCTTTGGTATTGGGTTCATTAAGTCTTTCACATCTTGAAATTGATTTCATTAATGTTTTTCTATTTATATCAAGTGTTCATCCTATTTTTGAAATCAATCATTTTATCCCTATTTCATCACTTATTGCATAGGTTGTCATTATACACTAGGCAACATTACAATCTTTATTGAGTGATCTCAGGCCTACAGTATGATATGCATCATGTAGATTTTCAACAATTGCATCATTTTCATCATCCATGTTAGATGTTCTTAGTCCTAATGTGTACATTTTAGGTCTCGTCTTAACCAATTTCATCAACAAAAAAAATAATTGACATCGTTAACTATAATAATCTAATCTATGAAAGAAACAATCCCAAATTTCTTGAGCCAGTCCTCTTGAATGGTAGTCAGACATTTTGTTATGCATTGTTTTCAAAGTATTTTCATCGACTTCAATTAAGTACTTGTCTTTTCTACGCATAATTCTTGGAGGTGGTGTTATTGGTGGAATCTGTTCAGAGGGTGTTTCAAAATCATTATATGTTTCCATGAAATTTTCTTCATTGTTTGTTTCTTCATTATATGTTTCCATGAAATTTTCGTCATTGTTAATTCATCATTATTTGTGTTCATTAAATTTTATTCATTATTGGTGGGTAAAGTATCATGCACAGACTCTTCATCAACAAAATCAAAAACTTTAAACTTAGAATGTGAATTTCCAACTTTATATAATTTATTATTGTCAATTTCATCATAATTCAATTCATTATTGTAATTGCCTCATTATCTAAGGCATTTGGCTCATCAGGGTTAGTGTTTGTACCTTGTCTGGAAAGAAATGCTTGCATTTGTACCTTTTTTTCTCTCAACTCTTCTAATTACTCCATTGTTTTGTTATTCAACTTCATCCTCTTCTTTGAATGTGAACCAGAGCCCATTTTGACAAAAGCACCCAAAAAAGTACTTCAAAATGTGGGGTCCAAAAAAATACTGTAAAATGTATGTAGATAACTTGTAGAGTGTGCAGGGAATGTCTGTGGGGATAGCAATCTCGATTTGGGGAAAAAATAGACATTGAAAAGTAAGTTTTTGTCTATACTTCAAGGAATGTGTACTTATTATAGAAATGCTTACGCGTTACTATAACGCATACGTGTTCTTTGAAGTATAGGCATATACTATATAAACAAGTAAAAAGGCTCATATTCAATGCATAAATCCCCTATAATACTATAATATGATGCAATAAGACTCAACAAGACTATAATATAATGCATAAATCCCTAATATGATCCAATAAGATTATCATATATTGTAATAAGGCTATCATATGATGTAATAAGGCTCAATATGATGTAATAAGGCTCAATATAATGTAATAAGACTATCATACGATTCAATAAGACTATCATATAATGCAATAAGACTATCATATGATGCAATAAATCCCTAATATGATGTAATAAGGTTATCATATGATGCAATAAGGCTCAATATGATGCATAAATCCACAATATGATGTATAAATCTCCAATATGATGCAATAAGACTATTGATAAGACTATAAAGCAATAAGACTATCATATGATGCAATAAGGCTCAATATGTAAGGAAAAATGAGCTAATTTTACCCCAAATCCCATCAGAGGTCCTTGCAAAACTAGGTGATTAATGGGTTCACAAATTGGCACTAATCACATTCATGAATTTATGCATTTATGATGAAATCAAGGAAATTAGGGGTTATGTTTGTTATAAAATTAGGATTTAGGGTTAGGGGTTTAGTGTAATGGGTTTGTACATGTGTATATGTCATGAAATTAGGGTTTAGGGGAACCGTACATGTTCAAGTGATAAAATAAGGGTTTACGGTCAACATGTCATGAAACGTGAGCTAATTTAGCCCCTTTAATCACATCATAGACTCCAATTTAGGTTCAATGGGTTCAAATTGGCCACATTTGCATTCATATTTGCATTTCTAATTAAATTAGGTTCAATAAAGCCATATATGTTACATAGATTATACAATCGACTAGGCCATTAATTTGGTTTAGGGGCTCAATTTTGCCCAAATCACATCCTTAATTGTACCAATTGAATAATTGGTTCAATTCATGATAGAATCAAACTTAATTTTGTTCCAACTCATATATCATGCTCTTCTAGTTACATCAAGAAGGGGTTCAAATTGACCTCCCATGCCTCCTAGATTGAATGAATCAACTCTTTGTTTCATTGTATATATGCATGATGACATTCTAGGGTTAATTTCACTCCAAATCACATCATGTATATAATTTAAAATAAGTTCATACATGGCTTATTTTGGTCCCCTAATTGCCCTTGTAATTGAACCTTATTGTGCCACGTGTATACCTCGTACACTTGAAAGTGTTAAAGCTATCAAAGATACATTAGGTCTTTGAAGTTTTAGAGTTGACAATGCCCCAGGAGGCCAAATCCAATTACATATCACCATGTGTACCTCATACATGCTTGAAAGTGTTAGCACTGTTAGAGGTGTCAGGTCCTATAAGCGTTAAAGAGTTATCAGAGCCCTGTGAGGCCTGATCCAATTAGATATCACCATGTGTATCTTATACAAACATATAAGTGTTAGAGATATAACTATCGAGTCCTCAAAACATCAAATTTGTTAGAGCCTTGGGATGCCTAATCCAATCAAAGATTTCCACATGCAGGGTTATTACACCTAGAGAAGTGTTAGAGTTGTCAAATATGTACATACATTCTAGATCCCAAAAGCATTAGAGATGTTAGTGCCTTGGGAGTCCTGATCCAATTAGAGATGGCCACATGTACTTTTGTACACCAATTGGTCGATTCGAATAGATAAGACTGATAGGCTAGGCCTGGCCCCATTCTGTCAAGTCATCAAAAGTACTCAATGATCCCATCAGCAATAAGAAACACTTGGAAAAATATGAACACATCTTAGATGCCATGAGGGATAAATATAGGCATGTGCACGTTGTGTAATCTGTACATGTATTATCTCACATAAGTGGAGCTCATGATCTTTGACACCTAGACAGGTCCCGTCACCTCTAACCAATTGAACAAAGGCCTATTCACAAATATTGTACATACATATAAGCCAAAAATGTTTGAATAATGACATCAATCCCATCAATTCATGTCTAGTAAATAATTCACATGGTGTGAGACTCTGATAGGCTGGGCCTGGCCCCACTATGTCAAGTCATCAAAAGTACTCAATGATCCCATCAGTAATAAGAAACACTTGGAAAAATATGAACACATCTCAGATGTCATAAGGGCCAAATCTAGGCATGTGCATGTTATACTCTCTACATTTATTAGTTCACATGAGTGGAACTCGTGATCTTTGACACCTAGATAGGTCCCATCACCTCCAACCAATCCAACTAAGGCCTATTCACAAATTTATCATACATACATATAAGCCAAAAAAGTTTAAAGATTGACATCGATCCCATCAACTCATGTCTAGTAAATAATTCAAATGATGTGAGCCTCTGACTTCCCATTACTATACAAAAATTGTCATGTAAAGCCCTTTAAGGTCCCATTCAAATTGAGCGAGCATCGAACGTTATCAATTTTCTATGTGTGTATTCAAATTATTTAGATCCCTTTACCTTGAATTGCCTCTAGATCCCAAAGTAAATTCATACTAAGTCATACATGTGCAAGAGAGAACATAATTTAGAAATGGACTCCTCAACCTCAAATCCCAAGTCGGAGCAAGAATTTTGAGATATGTATAAAATATATAATCTTGAAACCTTCAGTGAGGGGGTGCACACTGGTATTTAATTTTGATCAACCATCTATATGATGTGAGCAACATCATTCATGTGAACAATTATTGGGTCCCTCTGCTCATCATCATCCTTGAGAGGAAGCATGTCTCAGATTTAGGGGACATTGTCACCTTTAATGTATTTTGAATAAGCTCAATAGAGTTTGAGCTGGGGTAACGTATACATATGTTGTACTTGGTCAATGTAAGATCTATGCCACCCTATATTCCTAAAGCATAGCTATCCCTTAATGGTTTCGAACAAGGTCCCTAGTGCATTTAGATATTTTCTAAGCTATACATTCATCACTACAGGCACAACATCTTAAAACCACATCATCACTAATGGATACATGTGACCATTTCAATTTTATTGAGCTCAAAACCACATCTTATACAAAACAAAACACGTACCCAAAGACCAAAATATTTAATAAAAATTCATACCTTGTACCCATCATCTTACTTTCCTATCTTACTATCCCAATTACATAGTAAGGTATAGAACTATATAGTATTGATAAGCACCAAGAATTGTCTAGCTTGTTTTTGAGCTTGCAATTGATGTATCCATGGTGCGGCTAGGACTAGTCCCATGTCAAAGACACGCTCTTGATATGAGGTGGGAATGGATGGAGTGGTTGATGGTTGTCCCATGTGTGATGGAGGGATAGATGAAGGATGTGCACAGAATGGAGGATTCACCATATTTTCACAAGAGACCTTAATTTTAGGCAAAATTTGAACAATGTATTTGAATACAATAGGGGAATCTTGAATAATTGTAACAATAGAAGACTCTTGTTAGACTTTAAACTGGGACCTCAAAATGCACCTATTGAATTAGATGCACTGAGTGACCTTGGAGGAAACTTAAGGAACTTTATTCATCACATTTTAGGAATGTTTTTGGGATAATCCAAGGCATGATTCATAGGTATTGGGCTCCATTAGATAGAATTCTCAAAATAGATATCCAAGAGATGCGATGTTACACCAAGGGCTCAATTCTTATGTCTACTTACACAAGATTATCTATACTACATAGTCCAATTCAACAAGTTTGCCACTTAAACAAATTAGTTAAAAATTTATAAATAAAGGGGTATGGTCAAAGCTATGAAAGAATCAATAAAAGGGTAAGATAGGATTTTAGGCAAGTAGGATAATATCAATAAAAAACACAAAATTTAAGGGCAAATAGGATTTTAGGTAAGTAAGGTAGTAAGGTATATCCTTGCCCTACTATAAGAAACATGAAATTTGTTCTTTTGGTGTTATTTCAAAACAACATGTATGTGTTATATAATGTGTAAGTGTTATTTAATGCGTATACGTTGTTTGAATTTGAATTCAAAACTGAGCCTCTAGGCTCAGAAATGGCTTGTATTTATGAGCCAAAGGCTTGTGACTGTGCATCTACAGCCAAGACTGAGAGTTTTGACAAAAAACCAACAAATTTCAATTTTAATTTCCAAATACACTATGGATTTCAACATCAAAATTTAAAAAATTATTACTGTCATGACGAGCACGCTGTCCTCTTTCCAAATATATAATTTTTATAATTTTAAGCTATTTTGAGGGTTCAAACTATATTTATTTCTAACTACACCTTTTTTAGGCCACTACATGCCACACATATACATGCTTATTCATGTTTATGTAATTTGTTTTTCGTTGATCCAAGTGCAAAACAAATTATATGGTAACAAACTAGGCTTAATTCTACACACATTCAAAAAAAATCATTTTTTTTGAGGTAGTTAGGAGGGGCCGCACGACTGGCTATCCATTTCTTTCTTGGTTTTCAGGGTCTACTTAATTGAAAAATTAATAAAAATATATATATTCATTAAAAAAAATTAACACACTAGAAGATCTTATCTAAATATTCACCAAAGGGTTTCAAACAATATGTAACAATGCTCAAAAAATGGTGAGCTGCACGGCGATCTATCTACTATGTTTTCTTGGAAAAAATAGGAGGTCCTCTTAAACTTTTAGATGTTTGACCTATTTATACTTAACCATTTATCAAAAAAAATAGTTTTTTGGAAACTAAATTCAAAACACTATAATTCATATTTTATACCATCTTCAAATTTTGAGTGTAGCTATCTCAAATTATCTATAGAAGTTTAAATTTATGAAATTTTAGAAAAATCATGTCCACGGGTAGGCCTTTTTTTGTCCCCCAAATGTGTGCACTTACCCTTACCTTAATTCAATAGTATTTCATCTATAAAAAAAAGGGTAAAACACCTCTTGTAGCAGATCATATCCAAGCAACTATGCCTACTTCAATTTCACCACAATGTATTCTAACTTGTAGTCATGTTTTTTAAGAGGTTACAATGGCTCTTCGAGCCCACTCTTATCATATTTCTCTTTGGGATGTTGATATAGGCTACATCACCACTCGTGACTATGTTTTTGATACTTCTAGAGATGTATTTTACTCCCTTCTTTCAAGTTATGACATTATAGATGCAATTATTCACTAGCCATGCTAGCCTATCTATTGCACTTGATTGATATATCATTATTGTAGTATCATTTAATTTTTGCATTTTACGTTTTGTGTCATGCCTTTCATGTGCCCTCCTCCCTCGATTTTGTTCCATGCCTCATCTATCTTCTAGTTCTGACATCTTGGGCTTGCCTTTCATTTGTATTGTCCCTCTTCTAACCCTTAGTTTATGTTGCTTGTTATGTTAGCCTTTGACCCTTGATTATTGATCCCATTCCAAACATGTGAAAATTTCTCGACAATGAAAATACATATTGAGACCTTCCATCCTAGTGTGCATGAAATTCTGAGGGAAGTTTTAAGTTGTTTAGAAGCCTCTTCTTATTATTTCTTCTCGATTTTTACCACTTGGTTTGATTGATTGCCTTACCTTTTATCCATTCGGATTGTATTCTTGCATAATTGAGCTACCTTTTATTTTTATTATGTGCACTCCTTGGATTTCTCTTTACATGATCTAACTATTTCTTATTACAAGAATACAAAATGTAAAAATATTAGAAAAATAAAAATAAAAATTTGTTTTATTGACGGATATGTATCATACTTATATGCCTATGCTAGAGGTTTTGCATATGCATGTCTACACACGTACTTCTCATGGTATTATTTTAGTGGGTGATATGAGGATATACATGTTTCATATGATCATGTAATTTTATATGTTTTGTAGCTACCTTCATGCCCACAACCCCAAGGGGCATAATCACATTGGTAGTATGCCTTACATTAGGGGCGTCTTCTTACGGTGGATTTATGGTGATATATTTATCACGTTCTATTTATCATATAGAGATATATACATTGATTACCCCATATATTTCTAATCCCTACATCTTGTGTTATATATTCAAAAGATCATCTTTAGAGGTTTTACACCCAATCAAGGATATACACCTAGTGTCATCTATATATACATTGATTACTCCATATATTTCTAATACCTACACCTTGTGTTATATATTCAAAAGATCATCTTTAGAGGTTTTACACCCAATCAAGGATCTACACATTTTCCAATTAAGGATCTACACCCAATGTCATCTTCCATAGCAAGAATAGAGTCATCTACAAGTTATAGTTCTCATTTTTCATATGAGAAGGTAACACACACATCTCCCACATAATACATAGCAAGCTCAAGAGACACATCTATGGGAATCTAGACAAAGGTGGTAGTTATCAATGAGGAGGAACCATCAAACAGAGAGCAGTGTGGAAATATGACATGAGAGGGAATGCCCTTGGTTGAGATAATGAGATCTCTGTAATAATCGCTCCAAGAGTGGAAAGGGTTTCAAATATTTATGCAGTCTACATAAATCGTGCAACTCTCAGGGTCATTGCATGGGGGAATGCCCTTGGCTCCTACCACCAAAGATTTATTGCCATGCTTACCCTTCATGAATGTCTTGTTTGAACGTTCAAAGAACGAAAATTGATGATCATTGTACACATCCTCATTGTCTTCCTCTAAATCTATAGCTACGTTTCTAACCCTAATGCCTAGGGTGTTTTTCAAAAACTACACTTAATTCAAACTAAATTCTTGAGCAACATCAAGTATTTTTAAGAAAAACCCAATACTCTAGTACTAAATAATAAAAACAACATTAATCTTCAAAGTAGAACATTTTATTCTATTGGAACATTAATTGTACTTTGAACCTTACTTCGGAGAAGGGTTTTTCACCTTTGTACGGTCTTGGGCCGAGTTCAACATGTATAGAAGGCTGTTTGCAAAGCCAGGAGGATAGTAGAAGGAGCTTCAGGAGTGAAGCCAGTGTCTCATTTCTCCTTTCGAGAGCTAATCCTTTGTACCCTGTAAATTGTATGGTGTATTTGAAGGAAACAAGACAGATCTTTTTCCTTGCTAGATTTTTTCCCAAAACACTTAAGCGTAAATTGGTATATGCGATTTTGTCTTGTTCCTACATGTTCTGTTCAATTTCCCATTCATATAGCTTGAGTTCTGATAAACTGATTATGATTTTAATTTCTTTGCATTGCACATGAAGTATAGTTCTTGGTATAACAGCAATAGGGAGTAAAAATAAAACATTAACTTTTTGTGAAGGTCTATGTTGCTGAGCTGTCTCTGGAATATCTTGAACAATTTCGGATGCAGTGTGAGTGGATTATCACCACTCAGTGTGAATTTTCTGATGGTTTTATGATACCTTTTGTAAACATGGATGGGCCTTAAAGTGTTATTTTACATCTATGGAAAACACATAATAGATATAACAGCGAAAAAAGCATGCACATTTTAATGAAGAACAAATAAAAAAATTGTAGATTTCTTTTACTTTGTTATGCAATGTGATTTTTGCCTGTAGCCAAGAAATTCAAACAAGAATGGGTAAATGGGGAGTAGCTACGACACTCTCAAAGTATCTATATGCTCGTTATCTAATTACTGATGTGCATTAATGTATTAACGAGATTTTGAATGGGTAAATGGGGAGTAGCTACGACTCTCTCAAAGTATAGTAGCTACAGCTACAACTCTCTCAAGGTATTTGAATGCCTTGTCATCTAATTGCTGATGTGCATTAATACATTGTCATCTAATTACTGATGTGTATTAATGTATCAACGAGATTTTGTAAGATGGAAAGGATTTGCATTATAGAAAATGATCAGCCCTTTTTTTAAATTGAAAGCTTCATTTAAAGACAAATTGATTTGTCATGCAAAAATATATATTTAAGACTTACCTTTTTTTTTATTATTCTATAAGAATCAGTTATAATGAAGAAGATATGCTTGTCTCAACAAGGTTTCTGATTTTTAGTTAATATCCATTATAACCCACTCTTACTTCAATAAAGTACGACCGGAGTGAGAGAGATCCTAAGGGTACAGATTTTAAATCTCAACCTGTAACTGGCAAGCACTCAGCCAATGCCAATCATGCTACGAGCCACGCCCAAGCCATACATTTTGCAAAAACTCCAAAAAGAAAGAAAATGACTGCCTTCGTATAGAGCTTTACTTTACTGCTGTTTTGATTCCCTTTATTTCTGGACAAACCGGAAATTGTTTTTTACCTCATCGTTCGCTTAAAAAGAGGTAAATAATGTGTTTTTTTGAGATACGGGAGTCCTCTTTATTTCTGTTTCCCTGAGCAAGCTCAGAATTCATGGCAAGCGCATCTAAGTAATCTACTCTGAAAGTTGCCATCCAACCTCAGCAACTGAAGGTAGGGAAATTTGGTACTTTCCTAAACTTCAATTGTTCCTCCAGTTCCTTGTCTTTCGTAGCTTCAATATATACATATTTTTCTTCCTGCTTATTCAAGATTTCTATTGCAGTTCAAGAGAAGGCCATGGTCTCCTCTTTTTGACCGTCTAATTCTTATTGGTAAGCAGTTGCAGCTGAATGATCTTTTGCAGAAATATGTTCACATCTAGTTGATCAGCCTTCAGCGTCTTTCAGATTATCTCGTATCTGTTACAGAGGGAGGAACTATTCTTAAAGTAGAAATTCCTCTAGAGAATGTGGAATTCTGTATTGGGCATCTCAGGGAACGAGCTTCTATTTTTTTATGTCTATCCAAATATTAAGACAATAAGGGACTTGATTGCTGCTCACAGGAAACTTCCTGCATCCATAGATCATGTCATAATTCCCAGGTTCACTGTATATTTGCAATGATATTTTCGTCTATGCCCTGCTTACATTGTCCCATTCCATTCTACCTATTTATAAAATTTGTTTTATTTTCCCAATAAAATCCTTGCAGGTCTGTAATAAATTTATGACCCTCCATCCTAACTGCACCATCGGAGCTACCTGTAAACCCATACCAATCTACTTAGCAGTTGCCCCATAGCTGAAAAGAGATGTGATTCTCTGTTTTGGTAAAGCAGAGTTTTATAAAGAGAACAAGCATAAATCTGTACTTATATCTCACTTGAAATTTATGATTGCTGATTTCATTTCATTTTTTGTGCATGATTAATTGTAATTGTGAAGCTAAAAACACTGGTGTTTAATAAATAATTCAATAAAATATATATAATAATGTTTTGTAAAATATACTAATAAAATTGACACACAAGTTTGGGATTTCTTGTGAAACTTTTCATTTAATATTATGATTTGTATGCCATCTAAAATGTAGTTAACTAGCAATTTGCGCCAAAGGTGCAAGTTACGCCAGAAGGGATGGCGTACTTTTCATTTTTAGTAAAGTGGGATTTTGTAAAGGGAAATAATGTAAATTGATAGTTTACCTCACTCGAAACTTATGACCATTGACTTCGTCTCACCTTTTGTACATGATGCAATATGAACCTTAAGAAGATATACGTTCAAAATACCACTTGAAATACTTTGTAATTGTCGCTCACCATCATCCCTAAGCTAATCTTGAAATATTTCACTATTTGTATGTTTTGTATGGCCTTGCCATTTATTCAAAAGATTTGAGTATAGTGTTTCCATGGTGTTTCCATATATTCTTACCCATGATATAATTGTTATAAGTGTCAATATATTGTTAGCGTGGATGAATGGATGTTATAATATAGATTTTGGGCTCTCAATGTCTTGTCCATGCATCAGTTCGATATAAATAATAAATATTAGTCAACATTAGGCTACCTTTGGTGGAGTGGTGGTGGCATATTTAGCAATGGATGGGCTAAAGCGAGGTGAAGCCAACGTAGAGAGTCGTTGCCGACCACCTCCAACATCGCTGTTGTTCTATTCTCCTGCACAACCATTCCTGTGGGTCAAACTTGAATGAGAATCCAATGCATTTGTCTTTCTCTCTTTTTTTTTAAATCATAGTTTGTCTTTTTGAAAAATTTAAAGCAAAGTGGGAAATGTTTGAAGTGGCGGGAACATTAAAGAGGAGTGGGAGACAAATGGTGTCGGTGGATGTAATTGCTAGTGGGGGACATAGTCATGGTGGAGATGATTGTGTGCGTGGACTATTTAACGGTGGGATTATAACCGATAATTTTTCATTGTTTTTTATAAAAACAATATCATGATTGAGGGTGATATAAGGGGAGAGGTTTTTTTAATTGCTTTACCACTTTAGAGCGAGGAAAAATGTATTGTCTTGTCATTTTATTTTATTTTGTTGGTGGTGATCTTATTATCATTTTGATCTTGTTTATTGAAGATTGAAGGGTGAGGCCCAACATCACATGGCTAAGAGTCTTGTTTAAATAAATAATAATTTTTTTTATTTTTTTTTTCTGGTTTTATATTGTATAATTTTTTAATTTTTTTTTACATTCATGGATGTTTTTTTGGATGTGACTGACGTCTTATTTTGAGTGGGCTTTTTGTGTTACTTGTTGATCTCGTTCATGGATGCATTTTAGACAAAGGCTAACATCTAACTTTGAGTTTTTTTTGCAATTTTTTCTTACACAAAAATAAAATTGTGCCTTGAATTTTTTTTTACACTTTTTTGTCATGCCAAAAAGAAAATTGCTCAATTGGCCACCTCATTCGATCCCTTATGGCGACAAGTATTGTTACCCTCTACAACACATAATTTCGTTGATGAAGCCCAGTAGGTGAGGCCCAGTATAACAAGTGGTCAGACCCCCTCACGAAAAAACTCTTTTTCCACATCAATGTTGCTATTTTGTTTGCTTGCCCAATTGGCATTCTCTCCACTTCATCTAGTGTTCGCATTTTGTCGGACCATCCTCTACTCAATGTACTTTTGCAAAGTTTGTGTCTCCCCTAGGTTCCTTTCTTAATCCCTGCATCCTTCAGTGCAGACATCTCAAGCTCCCTTTCTTAGCACCTTGAGTTTTTTTGTAATTTTTCTCATGACAAAAAAAAATACTCCTCCATTGTAAATGAGTATCTTATCGACACTTGTATGCCAAAACCCATATGAGACCATTTATCTTTCAATTGTATTTTCCTTGATTGTATCTTCGACATCTATCACCCCTACCACCAAACTCTGACAGTGTTAGAGCAATTGGAGTATATGTGGGATGATGTTCGAGTAGTGGTTGTATTTACTCTTACATATCTTGGTTTGTGTACTTCTTGGCATTCTTTTAGCTTCTGATTAGGTTTGCAGGATAGCTTCTCCAACCATGTTATGGATCCATTGCGCCTTGAAGTCCTTCTTTGCTTCTTGGTGACCTTGTCACCACTTCTGTCAGCTTCATCCACAAAGACATGCATTGCTACCTTCTCTTAGTTTAGCATTGAGAGGGGTGTTTAGGCAATGCTTTCTTGGGTTCATTTCACCGCACATTACCTTGGCATCCAGTGTTTACTTTGAACGATCCACATATTCAACACCATTTCCTACATCATTTGGCGGTTACAGCGACTTGACATCCATGCATTTTGATAAGATGGATTGGCATCCATAGGGACACTCGGCTTCAACACTTCTTTAGGGGAGTCTATGACTTTTTTTCATCCTCTCATAGGGGGGAATTTTTTCCTACAAAATTTCTCTTTCTCTCTTGTGCTTGAGGGGATCATTTTGCACATGAGTACGTCATCGAGTCTTGTTATCGGAACCCATTATTTTTTGCACATTTTTAGTTTATTTTCGTCCTAAGTTTCACTTAAGGGGGGTATTGGTGTGAAAAGGGTCCTCATCCAAACTAGTTTTACCTTTGAGTCCCTTTCACACTTCTCCACTTTAAGCTTGCTTAGGCTCCTAATTATTTATACATATGATTAGCTCTTAATGTGGTGTGTGCATATTATGTTGTCATACCCACTATGACGACCACTCTCACTCACTTATAAATTAGCCACTCTTGGATTGCATCCAAGCCAAATGGGGAAGTCAAGGAGAGTGTAGAGGAGATTCACTTGTATAATCTGCTTATGAGTAATAAAGTATTTGCTTAGTCTTGTGTGAAATGCATTAATGGCTTCTATTGTGGTAATGAACTCTCAGAGAGATCGTGGGTGGGTTTTCATAATCTATCAAGATTTAATTTCATTTGATATATTTTTCTATTTTAGCACCTTGATTTAGATTAAATTGCATTTGTTTTATTGGTGATCTAATTGTTGGGTAGTAGATCCAAAATAATCCTTTCTAATTGGAATAAATAAAAACTTTGCAGTTTATGATATTAAGTGCAAATGACAACTAAAAGATATCATCAGTTTATGATATTTTTTTGTTTGAAATAGATTAGTAGACATTATTATTATTTGTATGTATTTGTGGGCATGTTAAGTGTCAATGGGCCCGATGTTATTATTCATCGACCAAGCTTTCAAAGCAAAGTTTTGTGCTTTTGTTCACTGACCAAGCTTTCAAAGTAATGTTCGATGCAAAAATGGCTACAATAGTTTGAAATATTTATTTTGGAGTCTTCTTCTTAGCCCAAATACTTAAGGGAGCTCAACAAGAGCTATACAATAATACTAAAATTTTCTAAAATTTGAAGGGGGAAGAAGATGAGTGAGGCAGAGGTGGTGATGTTTTGCTTTGAATTTATCTACTTTACCACCAACATCACCCCGTTGTCTCTGCAATGGGTGATGCCCTGTCTTATAACAAATTAAGAATCCCAAGCCAAACTATACCAAGAGATTGTAGGCATTGTGGGAAAGGGAGGGAGAGCCATAGAAGAAGATGATGTATAGAAACCATGAGATGATTACAAAATGCTGAAGAGATTGAATTTACTTTATAGGTAATTTGAGGTGATGGAGATATTTATTGCTATCACTAGCGATATAAGATATTCATTCTGACTTGGGAAGACAATATCTAATCATCATAAATGGACATCTTTCATTGAAAGTAATATTTCTACATCTAATTACCATCTTATTTCCATTGCATGTCACACTAAAGATTGTTGGAAACAACTGTTGAAAACTGTTGGACATTTGTAAAACTATGAGGTGAATATTCCCTCTTGGCATCTCAATGGAATGCCTCTGATGTAACAACCAAAAAAATTGCTTTGTTAACAACAAAATAAACCTCTTTTCTAGTCATGATTGTGTATGCTTTGTTTCAGATGTCACTTATCTTAGGATACAAAGATCATTAAGATGGAATCATGTTATGTCTAGTTAAATATTTGTGTTGAAGAGGATTGTTTTAGAAGTTGTCAAACATAGATATAATTTGCACATTTTTTCTAAGGGAAGTGTATATGGGTTTATAAATTCCTAACCATTGATGCTTTTTAAATTTTAAAGCCTCTTTGAAGCATGGTCATTATTTTTATTTTATTAGTACATGTTGCACAAGTACTATTGTCTTCAGTTGTTGTTATTAATTAACATTGGAGATTGTGCCCAACAAATACAATTTCATTCCCCATAAAAATCATTTTTTTTTTACAATGTTCAAATGAAATTTTTTATTATTTACCTGATTGACAATAACCAATGATTAAACCAGTTTTACTTTGTCCAATGAAATCCTTTTATTTTTTAATGAATTTAATTGTTTTATTTATATGGTGATTGACTTGTGCATTATATAAAGAGCACCAAATATGATAGGTATATGTGGAAAAGCAAATTGGTGGGTACACATGGTACTTAAACTACACCCCCACTAATGTAAAATGGTTGGCTCGAACAGTAATGTAAACTTGGAAAATATTATGGAAGTGGTGCAATTTACATACCACACAAAATCGGTTGGAAATTTGACTGAAATTGAAAGCTAAAAGGTATGATGAACATCAAACCATAAATCTTAATGAGAATAGAGAGGTTTACCATGGTTCCTCTTTTTACTCTATTTCTTGTGCTTGAATCATTCTAGTGTATCATTATTAATCTCATAATAGAATAAGGATTTTTACAAATCACCTAGTATCCCACTACTATTAATTTAATTTTTTTGTAAAATTTGGAAATAGAGAAGCATGATCATTAAGAATTTGATTTTTTTATTTTTGTCGCTTCTTTCGTGTTTATTATGTGCAGCTTGACCTATAACCCTATGGTTGTTAAAATTGTCTTTAGAAAAGCATGGCATTTGCCAAAAAAACTGAATAAAGCCAAAGAAAAAATAATTATGTGTGGATGTTTCACCAACACATGTAAAATTAAAGTCAATTAATGCAAATTGAAGTAATAATCCCACATGAGGATATCTTAGTGAGCTTTGATGTTGTGTCACTTTTCACTAAGATTCCTCTAGTCAACTCAATCTTAATCATTCGCAATCAAGTGGATGATGAAACCACCTCCCTTATCTCTTTATGTCTGAAAACTACTTTCTTTTCATTTCAAAGGGTCTTCTATGAATAAATAGAGGGTGTTGCAATGGGCTCCCCTCTCTTTCCTATAGTGTCCACCCTATTTATGGAATATTTTGAGGACCGTGATCTAAAATCCTTCCCGTTAAAACCAACTTGGTGGAAAAGAAATGTAGATGACACCCATGTCAATTGGCCACATGGTTTAGAGAACCTAGAGGCTTTCCACACACACTTGAACAAAGCGGTCAATTCCATCAAGTTCACCAAGGAGTTAGAATCAGAAGGCAGTCTTCTACTCTTAGATGTCCTCCTTTCTAGGAAGTGTGATGGTTCCTTCGCATGCACTGTCTATCACAAGGCTACCTACACTAATCTCTACCTTCATGCTAAATCGCACCACCACCCCTCTCAAAAAATGGGGGTCCTCAAAACCTTAGCCAATAGAGCTTTTAGAATTTGTGATAATGAACATCTAGAGGATGAGCTCAAATAGTTATTTGAGGTGTTCAAATTGAATGGCTATATAGGCAAACAGATTACTAAAGCCTTCAAATTAGCTAAGGACTCACTTACCAAACCTAAAAGTTTTAATGACAACTTGAACCAACCCATAGCTTTCCTCTCATATGTGGAAGGAATTTTCGATAAAATTTCCAAATTACTTAAGAAAAACAACATCCACACAACCTTTCTCCCCCCCAAAAAACTCAAAAGTCTTGTCAAGTCATCTAAAGATAAATTAGAACCAACTCTTAAGAGCAGGGTCTACAGAATTGATTGTTCTTGTGGGGTTTCATATATCAGTGAGACGGGTCATTCCATTAGCACAAGAGTCAGTGAACATGTTATAGATATCAACAAGTAAAGGTTCATTAATTCAGCCTTAGTAGAACATTCTTTCAAAACAAGACATCATATCTACACAAAAGATACCAAGGTTCTAGCTATAGAGAATAATTTCTTGAAACATTGTATGAGAGAAGCGATTAAAATTCTTAAATTTGACAATAACCTCAATAGAGATGGTGAGCTAGATTTAAACCAATCCTGGAAACCTATTATTAACTTGATCAAAAAGTGATGACTAAATCCATCTAGGCCTCCCCCTTTTCTATTCCATTACCCATATTTTCTATCTGTTATTCTTAAACCTATTTTTATCATTTTATTTATTATTCAAATCTTCAATTTATAACTTATTATTAGTAATTTGGATTGTAATTTAAGCTTTTAGTTATAGGACATGACTCTCAATTTATTATTTATAACACATAATTATAATTTGTAATTTGTAATTTATATGATAAAAAACTCAATTAGAAAAATATAAACTCTTAATTTATCATGTATAATTTGTAAGGTATAACTCTAATTGTTGATTTATAATTAATAATTCACACTCTTATTCAATTTATAATTTTTAATAATAATAATTTGTAATTATAAACTATAATTCAATTTAGCTTTCTCGAACTCTCAATTTATCATGTATAATTTATTATGTATAACTCTAATTCATTATGTATAACCCTAATTTATAATTTATAATTCACACTCTCAATTTAATTTTTGGATTATAATTAATTACAAAATATATATATATACTTAATAATACCAATTCTTAATTTTATAAATTATATCTCAATTTAACTTTGAACTCATATTTCGTCTTTATAATTTTATAAGCAGTAGTATTTTTTTAAGTTACAATTCAGATTTGGGTACTCAAAATTTAACTTACAAATCATGAATTTTAATTTACATCCTATAACTCTTAGCTTTAAGTTATATTTCTTAACACCTACTGGTTTTTTCTATTTTGTAACTTCTAATTAAGAATTTATAATGATAATCTTTTATGATTCAGTAAAAAAAAAATTGTAAATATAATTACAAACAATGAAAATTTTAACATATAGTTAAACAATATTAATATTAACAACTAAAATCTATTATAATTAATATGATACAATTATAAACTCAACTGTTAGTTCACCATTACAACTTTTATAAAAAGTTCAATTCATAAATAAGAAATTATGATTTATATTTTATGAATTTATAATTTTCACTCATATTTTAATTATTTATAATTCTTAAATTCAATTTTGACTTTTCAACTCTAATCATCCTTGATTCATTGACATATTTGGGCTTTATTGTCATTTCATTTTTTTCTCTTCGTGATGATAATTCATGGAATATGAACGAAAACATCAATTGAAAAACTCTCACACAATTTTTTGTTCTTAATTTACAAAATTCTTTAAAGAGAGAATAAGGAGAAACTGAAAACTAAGTAGAAACCATTGAAATGAGAACGAATCGAAGGGAAAATAAGGAGAGGCTAAAATCCTAAGTAGAAACCATTGAAATGAGAGTGAACCAACTGCATGTTAACTCAAACTGGGATGAAGTTGAAGGGTTCAGAGTTCATAATGTATCCATCTCCCTTCGCACAATAAAATTTTTGCTTATCCACTATTTATCATTTTTTAAAGATTTTTTTTGGGACTGTTTTCCATTAGGGCCACAAAAAATATGTACTAAAAGCTAACATCATTTATCTCAAAAAAATGAAGTGCAAGCTAATTAAAACAAAAATAATGACCCAACGAATTGAATTTGTTTTAAAAAATCACTTCTCTAAACTGTAAAAACTATCACCTCTTTGTACTATGTATCAATTTTCCATTGGCTACATTATGAAAATCAAATGGATCAGTAGATCAATGGCCATCGAATCCATCTAACAACTAACAATCCAACAAAACAAAGAAGATAGAGAGCTCGCTCAAGATAATCAATAGTTACTATGTGTTCGTACCTTTGGCATGTGTTATCAACATGTTTCAACATGATCTTTCTTACAACTGTGAACTACCCCATGGAATGATATATGTCCCTTCCCCTAATATTGTGTCATTTCACTACCTGTTTTGGACTTTCACTCATCATATATACCATCTACTTGATTCAAGGGCATGTTTTCTATTTAGTATATGGTCTTCATTTTTCATTGGTGGGATTTAACTCTCTGTATGGCCCCTTATTTGTCATAGGGAATAATCCTATATGACAATGAATAATTTAGTTATAATTGACTTCTTTGTTTGTAAATAGCCTCTATCTCACTAGGCAACAGGAATATTTCTATGGCATGACAGGTCTCCAAATCCTATCAGTAATAACCATCAATTTTATAAGCATTCCAAGCCTATGGGTCATGGACATATGTTAGTTTTTCCGTGCTTGCCCATACCTTCACTGCAACACACAAATATTTTAAGTATTTACATACGATCAAAATGTTTAGGGAGTTTCTATATTTATTTGATGAGAGCATATAAATTTCAAAATAAACTTAAATTAGAATAACACTTTAGAATTGGTAGAAATGAGTGTCAAGGTTTTTTAAATTAGAAATCCATTTGCATATTTATTAATTAATGATAAAGTATAAATATGATTTACAATTAAAATAATTATCAGTTAATATTTATGATAAAAAAGTGGATATTGAGTTAATGATTAATCGAACTAATTTGAATTATTGTATGGACATTGAGGGATATCTACTCCACCAAAGTTGTTTTAGGCTTGCATCGACCTAATCCTTTATTTTGTCACCTCTCAATAATTGAACTTTAGCAAAAATTTTGTGAGCAAATATTCTCTACCAACTAAACTTCACAAATTGAATTTTAATATTGATGTTATTTATATAGTATATAGTTTTCTTTTTCCTAAACACATTATACACACACACACACTAAGTAGTGACTTCCAAAATCCGATGAACCCTCCATTACAGTATGAAAGATATGATTGTGTAGACAACTAAAAAAGGCCCTAACACATGTATTAGTCATTAATTTGCATGTTTTTAATGTAATTTTTTATTTGTCAATTTTTTTTCCAAATTGGGCCTTATTCGTCATCTATCGATTCTAGATGGTCCATGAACCTCTTCTTGACCCCTCTTTTTTTCTCTCTCTCCCTTGCTCTCTCATGTTTTAGGGTCTATGTTTGTAACTCCCCTAGCTCTCATTGGCTTTATCTAGCACACCCCTAGGGTTCCTAGGCAATTCTTTTTATCTTCACCAAGTTAAAGTGCACTCCCTTGGTCCACCATTTCTCACCTTTAACCATTGGAATTTTGTTTAGGTGTGAATAAGAACCTAATTTTATTTTAGTTATTTCTAAATACACTTACATAGTAATTCACACATCTAGAAATCACACATGAGATTATATGCATTCTATTGAGCACTCACATACATTGTATAGAGATAAAGTAATCATTAAAACATTTATCATTGTTTCAAATTAGTATTTCGGATGGAAAACTTTTGGAGCACAACCTAGGGTTTTTTATATCTCCAAAGTTATTTTCACTTATGCAATTTATTTCTCAATGACATTTTCCTATAGTGGTTTCCATTGTTAGGGAGATAATAATTAGATAGTGTTGTATAATCCTACTTACCCTCAATACAGGGTCTTAAGCTCACATTGTTTTCCTTAAGCTTCGTATATCACAAGCATTCTAGGGAAAGGATAAGAAAGCTTGTTTTGTTGGTAATATATGTTGAAACATGCAAATTAGAGTGAGGAAGCATGTGATCCAAACAAGGTGAACATAGTTATAAAAATATTTCAAAGCATTTTTGTCATATGTCTAAAACTATATAACTATCCAAAACATCCTTGATTCTTGGTGCCTATCCAAATCATCCCCAACACTATGTACATTTGTCTCTGATCAATTTTAGATTTCTTACTAAGGTTTGCAGTAATATGTACAACACATTTACATGTTCAAATTTAGGTCGCTATCACTGGATCATGATTTATTCAAGATAAGTATTAAAACCCTACGTAAATGTTTTATTATTTAATTTAGAAATATTAAATAGGAATTATGGTTGTGTTGTATATGGGTTATGATGATTAATTAAATGTAGTTTTTTAATTTATGTTGCATTTAGTTGTAATTTATATATTTGCATTACATTTTGGTGAACCCACATTGTCCTACACCTCCTAAGGTTAGATCTACCTCGTATTGTCTTATATCTCAACTTTTCTATGTTTCATAGGGTTAATTACATTACATGCTACTAGATATAAAAGTCCTAGCTTCATTTTTATTTATTCACTTGATCTCAATCCCTAGGTTATTCCCAATTTTCTGATAACTTCCTCAAACCATAATGTGTTGTAATGGCTTACACCTTATACGTGGTTTTCTACGATATTACAAGTTATACTATGAATCTCATGTTTATTCTTGATTTTTTAGAGAATAATGCTTACTATGATTGTTAAGATGAACTTAATAGCTTTAACATAATTAAGAAAAACCCTTATTCATAATTAAGTCTTATCACTAGTGGCTTAGAAATGGAGAAGAGTTTCATTTTAAGAAAAACCCCTCTCATTAACTTAATATGTTGCTCCAAAATGTTGCCACTCTATGATAAAGAGATCCACACAAGTTTAGAAATAAATAACATTAAACAAGAACAATCACATTATAACTAAATAAAAAGTCGTGCCCAAATGTATATTTCAAAAAATGGGCACTACCCACATGCACATTTAAGAATTTGATCACCACCCACAATCATATTTTAGAATTTGAACACCATCCACTTGCATGTTTCAAAATATAATTATTACATGTCCATATCAAAAAAAGGAAGATTATTCCATCCTAAGAATAAAACATTGAAGTATATGGTTACAACAGTCACACATAGTTTACATTATCATAACTTGGAATAAAATTAGAACATGGATAATTAACATGCATTGAGGGATATTAGAGTTCCTCATGCTGCATATTATGATTGTAGATCACTGCCTTTGTTACACACCTCTATTGTGTTTCCCTTTTCTATGGCATTCCATTTTTTCATTCTTGTAGGGCATGGAGAATATAAGTAACAAAATATGATATTTTTTCTTCTTAGTGCCTCCAACTTACTCAAGTTTGTTTTTACCTTGTTTAGCTCATCTAAGGCATAAAATCTTATATTCAAACTATTGAACAACAAACCCAACCAAAACACAAAACCAGCTGAAGCCACGACTTCATGGGTTAGCTGCAATAATAAAAAGAGAGAAACAAAAAATTCGGCGCAAAAAATTAACCTTGTCTAATGAGATAGGTTTTTGATAAGAAGAGTTATGGGGTAGGCATCGTAGCGACTGGTGGTGGTGAAGTGGGTCAACATGTCTCTTATAAGATTTTTATTCCTCATTTGCCTTGCCTTAGATTACAACATATGTCAGGTTAAACAAATCAATAGGCATTGTGCGATCAGATCAATAGATGTTTATCATGTGGTATTTAGGCATTAACCTATTTATTTATTTTTGGCTGGGGGGGGGCGGGGGGGGGTGGTGGGATTTGTGATTCTTAATATAAAGTTGTATGGTTCACCTTCCTTTATTCTAATTAACTATATTCACCAATTAGGTTTTGCTACTTGCCTATTAAAATATTTAGTACTTGGATATAACAATATATATGGCACATGCAAGCTTTGACCTATTTTTCATCCTTCAATCTTCATTCCTCTCCAATATCTTATTCTCTATTTTTTAACTCCTAGTTAAACGGTCCACATGTTTTCATTGTGCACTTATCATCACTCCACTCACACTCACATGTTTTTTTTTGTCCCACTCAAGATAAAGCAATCTTTAATGGAGGTCATACTTATTAACCTTCGCTCTATAACGTATTTTGTTCCACATTAAATTTTGAATATATAACATTAGTTTCCTCTTAGACTTCAAAACTGTAATTTTTTTCCTCTATGTCCATTTTTCCTTTTGCAAAGAAATAAAAAATATTAGAACATGTAACAATGTGTCTGTGATGCAAATGTTCACGTGCAATTTTGATGTGATAGATTAGTGCAAAAAATACCATGAACTGCCTAGATAATAAGGTAGACAACGTATAAGGGAACATAAATAGGAACAATGTTTCGACAAACTAAAAGTACCATAGCTACTTTAAAACAATAATCTATTATAAACTACCTCAAATACTAGGAATTTATGATTAGCTTCCAAAAAACTAATCTAAACTCTTAAAACTATTTCAAAAAAATATTCACCAAATAAATCTCTCTCATACAACAGGGTAACCAAAAACTATAATGGCTATGCTCCAAACAATATCTCAATTTTCTATAATTGCTACGACATAAATTTTTATTTTGGTAAGAGTATAACACAATAAACTTCAGCCATTATATTTATATGGAGAGATTCCATATATATATCCTGTTTAAATCTTACAATTATGAAATCAAGACTTATCACTACAAATAGGGAATCTCCCTTGATTCTTATTTTATCATCCCTGAATATCCTCACCCAATTTAATTTATTGGGTGAGTTACATGTAACCCACATATAATTATATATTCTAACACATTATCTCACACACATATAATATATATACATACTAACAGATATCTCTAACATTTTCCCTCTCTTATTAAAGCAGCATCCTCGATATGTCAAACAACAACATGAAGTTGCAAGGCAAATACATTTTCAAAATAAAAACTATATTATTTACATAATACCTTAATACAACTCAAGAAAACACATTAACAACAACAAATAAGTTTTTCTAGTATGTTAAGGCCACATGGTTAATTATAGCATCAATTAACATTTTATCTAGCTTAAGTCATTTCAAATGAGCTTAATTTTTTCAAATTTTTGTATGAAAATATTTACATGTCATATATTTAAATATAAAATTCTATTTTTAAAGCATAAAATAAAGATTTTCTTAATCTAATGTAATTTTTTTTATATTGAACATTATTTTGGTTATCAAGAATTGGCTTATCTCTGAGAAGTAAGAGTTTAATAGTATTCTAAATGTCTTAATTCAAACATTTGTGTTAATTTTCTCCTTAGAGCTCCTAAGAAAATTCCTCCTTAGACCTCCCAAATGAATAAGAAAGTAATTACTTTAGTTAAATACTGTATAAAATCACCACGTCTGGTGAGAGAAGGATGGTTTTAAGAACCTACCCATACAATTCCCATCTCAACCCTATAGCTTGTTCCACAAGTTATTATCTTCTATCCTATACTCATACAAAGTGAACAAATATTCACACATGAACATACAAGAAACCAACATTTAAAATAAAAAATAAAAAATGGATCACTCTATTAAGGTTTCATGGTTTGTGTTTTCCTACTTACTTTATTTACTTGTCTTATTCATATCACTTATCCTACGAGACTTTATAGGGATTCAACATATTAACTATGTTCAGTGCGTCACCCTTCAAGTAGACAAGCCCTTTATTTATGGATTTTATGTGCTATATTGCATCTATTGATGCAAGAGTCAGAGCTAATGGCACCCAAGTGAGCTCAAAGGTTTATTTTGAAGGTCTACAATGAGATAATCCCTCAAACCTCCTCTACTCTAAAGGTAATAATTTTTGTTATCATTGTTGAATAATGTTGTAAATGGTATGAAAATTATTTTTTTATTACTTACTTTATCAGTTGTATCCCCTTGAAGAACTACCTCCATGATTGGCTCTGAAACCACTGAGACCCTCTAGGCATCCATGTCTCCAAAATTTGGAACCTTACCAAAGGTTTTTTCTTGTTTACCTTCAAAGAGCCCTATGAGATGAAACTTATCCTTGTGAAGTCCAATACCTAGTTCTTTCACAACCATCTTATGATTTCGTCTACATAGTCTTGTGACTTTAAACTTTTCGACAATGTCACCCGTCATGTCCTTATCTAGGTTGAGCTTCCTAGTTTGATAGTTCACCTTTAGGCTTTCATACCCCAAATCATCACCCCATAGGGCACGTTGTTATGATTGACCTAGATATGTGGTCTTCCCCTTGCACTAACAAGTAGGTCTATGTTTAGGTCAACCTTTCCAAGCAATTAAAGGATTTTATAGAGATTCAAGTTGGGGAGACCAAGTAGTCACAAAAGGTTATTTATTTCAAACTACCAAACACTTGTTTTCACTATCAAGCTTCAAAACACCGCATCAAGGATTACCCTTGCATGGGTCATCCCAATCCCCTTCAATCACCTCCTCAAACTAAGAAGCCCAAACTGAAAGACTAAGCTAATGGTTGGACCACAACGCTCCCTAAAAAGTAGTTGGTCCCTAAACCACAAAGCCCACCCCAGAAGTCACCTTGGGATGATTCTTCTCCTGTTATCAAACCCTCTCAGGGGACTTCTCTGCCCTCCCTTACCATCCCAATTCCTTCCAACCCATAGAGCATTTCTCTGGTTTCCCATAATACTATGATGCCCATGCTTCAGGTTCTCTCAACCAGTAGCTCCTTCTCATGGTGGTCTCATAGCCTACCTCGTAGAGGAACAGACTCTCCTCGAGAGGAACATGAAGCCAAATGTCACTTCATTATGGTAAGTATAAATTCATATCCTCACTAGCATAATAACTTTACAACATTGGTGGATTTTGAGGATGGACAGGGAGAGCTTCAAATGAATGACCCTTCCTCATAAATGTGTTCTCATGGAATGTTAGGGGTCTTACAAATTCTACCCATAAATACTCTATGCATGTTTCTTGTCAACATATTAGTTTTCTAGATATTATCTATCTATAGGAAATTAAAGTGTTTAGCTTTCTCCTTCAGACATCTTTATGAAGCATTTGGTATTATACCACCTAGATTACTACCTTGCATGAGGAGGGATGTGGCGGCACTTGTATATTAGTTTCCCCCAAGGTTCCCCTGACATTAATGGCATGAGGGAGGACCTTTCACATCAAGTTATCTAGATTATTCTTAACATTTATGGCCATTCATTTGACATTCTCAACATCTATGCACCTAATGATGGACTTGACCATTCCCCGCTTTGGTGATCTTTAGTTAATGGGTTGTCTATTGTCACATGGATACTGTGTGGATATTTCAACATCATTGAACACCCCCAAGGCAAGGTTGGGGCCTCCTTTTGCATTAATGAATGTGAATCTTGGTTTTATTTCAAAAATAAATGGGATTTGGTCGACCCACTCCTCTAATAGTGGACATTTAACCCTACGTCTTAGTTACATGGTCCAACTACCAATCTATGGATCATTGCATGCTCAAATGGATTGATTGATTTATGTTATTAGAGAAAAAACTTTTTTCCTTTTTCAGCATTGATTTCCACCCTGTCAACATCCATTATGGTATTATTTTGTTAGACCATTCCCCTATTTCTTATAAAGTGGAATAGAATCAAGATAGTACAATGTGCCACATAATTAATTTATCCTTAATAATTTTATGCCAAGTCATACTAGAATGATCCAACTCATCATTCAGATCTAGAACCTCACCTCGTAGCCCCCATACACTGATAGTTGGATTGAGTGATAGAATGAGGCCATTTTATACACCACATCCTTCCTCTACCACTATGGAAAACATGTTACTCAAATAAGAAAGTGGTTAGAAGAGGCCATACTTAATGAGTTATGATGGGTTTATATCTCTCTTAAGCTTGATCCTTTCAACATGTAGTTGTAATGGCTTGTAGCCTCTCTCAAACACCACCTTAAGGTGGTGGACAACCATGTGGCCAAAGGTGGTCAGCTTGCACTCAACTGAATTGGATAAAATTAATGATAAGGTCTCCAAGGTTTCTTTTAAAGCATTAAAAACCAATCAAGCTCGTGAGAAAATCAAATCCATTCAAATGGCTCAATCTCGATTGACCTCTCAGTTTGATATCTCTTTGACTTTCCTTAAATGTTATAAGATGGTTTTTCAAGCTCAACATTTCATAGTTAAATTAAACACAGGTGCTTTAGAAATGCCTTAATGTGGTGCTTCACAAGCTCACACATGTTGATCAATGACTTTGTGATGCCCCACTCACCTTACAAGAGCTCATAGGGGCTCTACATTGCATGAACAATGATAAAGCTTCCAGCGTCAATGGATTTCCATGTAAGTTTTACAAAGCCACCTGGGAGTTTACCAAACCTAATTTACTATAAGTCTTCAAAGAAGCCTTGTAGAATCAGTCTCTTGGACCCATGAGCAACCAAAGTAATATCAAATTCATTCCTTAAACTAGAGATCCTTAGTTGCTTACCAGTTGGAGTCTGATAACCTTGCTCAATGTTTCTTACAAGATTCTTATTAAAGCCCTTGCCAACCATGTCTGAATCCTTTTACCTTCCATTGTTGGACTAGAGCAAACATGATTTATTAGAGTGAATTATATTTTGGATAATCTTATTGTGGTCTAGGAAGCATGGCTTGGGCCCATTCCTCTCTCTACAGAACTATTTTTCTTAAATTATACTTTGAAAAAGCTTATGATAATATTAAGTGGAAATTTATTCTTGCCATGCTCAAAGCTCTCAGCTTTGGCCCCTACTTCATTAATGCAGTGCAGATATTGCTTCATGATGCTTTGACCTGCCTCACTATTAATGGGCATAAAATTGAGGGGATTGAGCTTCAATGTTCTATTCACCAAGGTTGTCCCCTTGCTCTGACATTTTATGTGTTATTTGTTGAAGCCCTAGGTTATCTTCTGGCTTCCATAGCTTCTCAAGGGCTTGTTTGGGGCATTGTTTTGCCCGACTACACCTCCCAACTCATCAGTGGGCACTTTGAAGATGACACCTTCCTCATGCTCAAAGAATAAGAGGCCACCTTTAATGAAGTTATCTAATGCCTTGACACTTTTTATCTGGCTTCTAGCTCTGGCTTGTAATGGAGGGAAACTCAATGTTTTTGACAAAGCATGATGCCTATGCCTAAGTGGTTTCACAAGGGGGAATTTAAGTTCTTGGGTATCCCTTTTGATTTTGACAATTTTTCAATTGAGCTTTGGCAGTATGTCCTCAACAATAATGAAAAGAAGATTGAATATTGGATCACTAAACCCTTATCTCTAGTAGGTAGGTTCAAATTTGCACCAAAATTTAGGCCACTACTCAAGTTTAATATTCCTCCTACTGAGCTCCCTCCAAGGCCTCTTATGATATTCTAGGCAAAATCCTTAAAGACTACCTCTGGGTCAATTTTAATCATGCTTAGGGTTTTCATTGGGTGGCATGGGATATTTGTTGCCTCCCTTATGATAAAGGTGGGCATGGGCATCATTGACACCTATATACAAAGTATGTCCCTATGTGTTAAGTGGGTTGTTTGAGCTATTAAGGTTAATGAATCTTGGAAATTTTTACTAGGAAATTGTATCCCTGTAGGCTCTCCCTATGGTAAAACCAATTGGAAAAATATTGCCTTCCAATCCCTTATCAACACTATGTTTCTTATCAATATTTCAGGCTCTTTTGTCGTCAAAAGCATTTGGAAGGCTTCTAAATACATTAAACCCCACTTGAAGTGGGTGGGGGATGATTTTCACATAGGGTTGTCTTTTAATGACCATATCTTATTTTGGTCCCCTATTCTTACTACTTCCTTTATTCCCCTGGATGAATTACCTGGTATTAACGCTGTGTGATTATTCCAAAAAAGGATTCACACTATCTGAGATTTGGTTACCTCTAGGGATGAGATTCCCTTGCCTAAACTAAAAATCAAGTTTCAAATAAATAATGTGGACTTACCTTCTATTATTCACATTCAGGAGTTGCTACTTGATGTTATGTTGAATAAACTTGGCCTGCAATCTCTTATGGCTTAGTGTAATGACTAGAGGTGGAACTATGATACTCATTTAATAAATACTCGCATGGGCTACTTTATCAGGTGATGAGTCCCTTCTCTTTGGCTTTAGGCAAGCTTAATACGTGTTAGGGTCTCCAGTCCTCTCCCAAGACTCAGCTTACCCATCTGGATCATGTGTGGTAACTTGGCCTAGAGCCTAAGATGGCTCATTTTTTTATGGTGTTTGATTTATTAAGGACTTCTCATCAGTGAGAGATAATTCCACCTCCGCATTCCCCAATCCTTTTGTTTAACTTATAAATGTATGAAATCCTTTAAACATTTGTTTTGGTTTTGTCTAAAAGCACAGTCTGTTTGGCATTAGACTCATTCATTATTTCAACCTCATCACCCAGACCTTTTCTCTTAGCGATAAACGCTCTTTGGGGATTATTCTAATTTATTTACCTCTATTTCCTTTCTCTAGCAATTATTTCATGCTATTATTATATTTTATCTATGAAAAGTTATGAACAATGTTATTTTTAATCATGAGACTTGTGAAATTTCATTTTTTGTTAATGAAAAGGTTGTTTTTATTTCTTCAATCTATTTTCATACTCAAGCTCAAGGGGAAAATATGGATCTTGACCTCTACCACCTATAGGAGATCTTTGACTATTGGGGGAATTCCCCTTGCACCATGAGCAGGGTTTCACCTGATGGCCCTCCCCATGGTTTGCCACCTCCTTCTCTTAGGAGGCATCGAAGAAGAATTCAATCTAGAATTAGGGACCACTTTTCTCCTCACCCTTCCCTAGGGGTGGCTAGAGTTATCATGGAAAATCTAATGTTATTCCTTCATAGCAGTCTCCAACAAGCATTGTTATCTTTTAGAGTCAACTGATGGTTGGCCTTGTTGTCCTCCAAAAATAGCAGTCATTTTTGGGACAACATTTGAACTATTTTGGTCTGACAGACCAAAATTGTCTCTTCCATTTCCAAAATTTGTCCTAGACATTCAAATTCCTCATTTTCCAAGCTTCTCAAAAAATTGACAGACTCTTCAGTAGGAAGAGAAGCCTATGGACTGTGCAGGTAGGTATATTTACACAGGTTCAAAGATTTTTGCAAGCGGTTTCAGTCAAAAGAATCAGTTTTCAACACTTAGTCATTCTCTGGGATTGGTTCAGAGCTTTGGTTCAATTGAAAATCTTCATCAACAAGCATCTGAGTACAAAAAAGAGACTTGAACCATTGAACCACTTTGGTTCAAAGGTTCAACGGGTTCAAGGTTCAACAAGTTCAACGTCTTTGGCAAGAGTTAAGCGCTTCATGAAGGTTCAAAGTTCAATCGCTTCAATTGGTTCATCAGCTTCAAGACTCTTGGCCAAATCAAGGCAGCTTGAACCATTAAACTGTTGAACCATTGAACCACTTCGGTTCAAAGGTTCAACGGGTTCAAGGTTCAATGGCAGGTTCAACCAAAGGAACGGTTCAATGCCTCGGTTCAACCAAGCGGTTCAACGCTTTATTTCACTCAACGTCTTTTGGTTTAACCAAATAGTTCACTCAGTTGGTTCATTCTTTCAATTATTCCTTTGGTTCAATGTCTATAGGTTCAACAATAGGTTCAAAGACATTTTACAAAGCTTTGTTTGAACCGTTGAACCAAACCTTGGTTCAACGTCTTGGTTTAATGAATAGCTTCAACAACAAGTTCGTTCACTTGTTTCATTCAATTGAACCATTGGCTTGAACCATTTTGGTTCAAAGCTTTGGTTCAAATGATTGGTTCAAAGAGATCGTTCAACTGTTGGTTCAAAGGCAAGTTCATAATGTTTGGTTCAATGCTTAGTTCATCGACTTGTTTCATTCATTGAACCATTGGCTTGAACCATTTTTGGTTCAACCAATTGGTTCAAACATCTTGGTTCAATGGAATGCTTCATCGCCAAAGTTCAAAGGGGCAGTTCAATGCAAAAGGTAGCTTCCCAAAGGACAAGTGCCCTTGCGAAGGACACTTAATCAATAAAAGCACCCTTTCGAGGGGTCATTTTCAAAGAAGCCTGAAAGGTAATTCTTTTAGAGTTGTTTAAGGCATTTAAAATTGGCTAAGGCATAATTCTTTCAAATTTTTGTCTGAAGGAATTCCTTCAGACAAAAGGTCTGAAAGAAATCAAAGAAGCAAATGTAGGCAAAATTCAAAGACCAGTCAAAGACTTTGCGAAACAAATTTCTACGGACTTTTGTTCGCGAGAATTTTCCCTGGACTTTTTGTCTGCAGGAATTTTCCCTGGGCAAATTGTCCGTGGGAATTTTCTGTAGGACAAATGTCTGCGAAAATTACCCATGGGAGAAAACACCTGGGAATTTGCCCGAAGGATAGTTTGTGGGAGACTCAAATAGAAAGCCCAGGGATTTGTCTGAGGGAATTGCCAAGGCAAAGGGCTTCCGAAGGACCCCGCAGGGCAGGTGCCCTTGCGAGGGACTCTCGGTGGCCAAAGTAAAAGGCTTTTCTAACTTGACATAGGTCATTTATCAAGGCCCAAAAGGGCAAATTCAATCTGGAAGAATGCCAAGCGGAAAACCAAAAGAAGACCAAGGGGTGACACACCTGAAGACGTCAAATTCAAGACAGTGAACTAGCCATTGGAAACATCGACGGGCATGTAAACGTCAATTTTAAAGCCCTTGAAATAGCTGTTGATCCTTTGAATTTATAGACCTAAGTGCATTCACAGACTTCAAGACCAAGACTAGCCAAAAAGCGAGGAAGGATAGAACAACGAATGAATCTAGGGCCAGATTCAATTAACCAAAAAAGGAGGAATGATGAAGACAAGATCAGATCGCCAGCTAAACATTGAAAGTTGCAATCTTTCAATTACGTGGCTTGTTTATCTACATTGAGAAGATCAAATGGGTAAAATGCCCCAAAGTTTTATCCTGTCTTTCTAACAGTTCTCAATGCATCATGATGTATTACTATTCTCGAGTCCTTCTTGAAGTGGCTATATAAGGGACTTTCTTTCATTGTAAAAAGGATATCTTTTTTGACAATTTGAACGAAACTCTGCCCAATTTGAGAGGCATCATTGAGACTTTGTGCTCAGTCTGTTAATCATATTTTGTTACTGGAATAAGAAAGCAAAGGACTTTTTCAGACTTTGTGCTGTGATATCTTTGTTATTAAGGAAACTGTTCTTATGTCTTTTTCCTTGATATATTTTTTGTTCCATTAATTTAACAAGCAGGATTAGTAAAATTAGTCAGGAAGGTGTCGTGAAGAATCAACTGTGGAGAGACCTTGTGCCCCCATAGCTGCCTTCAATGTGTTTTCTTTTCATTGTTGTGTAAAGGACTTTGAGAATACTTTGTGCCCTCATTGTCCTTCATATATTACTCTTGAGCATTTCAGGTAGAGACTTTGTGTTGTACCTCAATTTGCTGGTTACTACGCCCTTAGTTACATTTTGCTTTTATTTTCAGGAGTATTCTTGTGGTTGGTTGAATAGTTCTTCTGAAAAAAGAAGAGTGTTGTCTGTCATTTCCCTTGAGTTTTTCCTTTGTTTTACACACATCATCTTTGAAGAAAGAGAGATGGATGGCTTGTTCTACCCTTGAGTATTATTTTTTGTTTATACATATATATAACATATCCATAGGGAACCTCCCCTTGATGAGAGGAGACAGCAGTCTCCTTCTAATGTGATAAACTTACACAATTGGATGACTAATCTTTCTACTTTAACTGATCAGACCTATTTTGTTTACCAGTACGATGATAGACAAAATATTCGACCAACAGTTTTTGGCGACTCCACTGGGGAAATACCCATTATCTATTTATAGCCTATCCATTCACCTCCACACTAACCAGGAAAAAATGCACAATTTAAAGCCTCAAACTTCAAACTGAAGCAAAGTCAATTCTTTTCCATTTTTGTTTTACAATCTAGCAAATTTAAGGTATACACGAAGCCAAAGGGCTAAAGGTATCATTGATCCTGTGTTCGAGCTAGTACAGCAAAGTGATTTTGATCTATTTCCTCAACCATCTCGTCTCCAACGAACCAAGAGCTTCCCTCCTAATAAAGCCAAATCTCCATTACTAGACGAAGTATCTACTTTTGTTGTTGATAAAGCTGTGCGTATAATTACCCCTTTGAGATTTGTTATCCCTCCTTTTCAAAATCCTATAATGGCAGTTCAAGGCCCCTGAGGTAATGCTTTTGGTCCTCTCAATCTTACTCCTCCTCTACATGAGCTTCCACACAGTTCTAGGAAGAATTTCCCTAAATTCTATGGTGATGGGAAAGTTCATCCTGATGAACACATTGCAACATTCAGTATAGCTTATGGAGTAATCAGAGTATAATTTGAAGATGTAGCAGTTAGGCTTTTTGTTGAAACACTACAAGGTGCTACTGCATATTGGTTTTACCATCTATAGGTTCGATCTGTGACTAATTCGAATACTCTTAAAACTAAGTTTGAAGCTAGATTCAAACCTGCAGAAGATGCACATACACTTCTGGCTCAACTTACACAAATGAAGAAAGAGCCTCATGAGCCTATGAGAGACTTCATAGCTAAATTTGACAAATTGAGAAATAAAATCCCTGTAATTGCTCGACCTACAGCTGAGAATCTCAAATGCTTTTTCATTAATTCTCAGCTACCTAAAGTCAGTTTCCTTTTGAGACGTGCTGGTCAAATAGATCTCACTGCAGCTCAACTTTTGGCCACTGAAGTTGAAGATGATCTCATCTTAGCAGGGAAGATAAGAAGAGATCCAAATAGAAATAAAATTTTATCATCTTCTGAATTCGCATCTACAAGCACCACAAATCCAATGGTGCAGAAATTAGCAAATGAGTTGCTTGCTCTTAAGAAGCAAATGGCTCAAGGAATGTCTTTTGCTCCTACATACAGAAGGACATTCCCAAATCAGTCATATCAGAGCAATGTTGCTAGGAACCAAGGGCAACAAAATCGCCTTCCTCCCCCACAAGGGAAACTTGCCCTCGAAGCTCCTCTAACCAATTCAGCAATGGGATACCTTGAAGCAGGATCAGAATTCTTTTTCTAGCCTGAATTGAATCAAGAAAATGACACCAATATCATTGAAGACAATCAAGAAGAATCAACTGGCGACTCCCACATTGGTTACTTGAATTACCAGGATGAACCCAGAAGCAAAAGAGAAGCTTCATATGGATTATATGCAGTGTTTACAAGGTCTAAGAACCAATCAGTCCAGCAAGCTGATAAAGAGAAGACAGAGGAACAACCTCAACCAGCAATCACAATTGCTAAACGTGGGACTGCTCTGCCTTTTCAATCAAAAGATTCGGTCATCACCCAAAAGGTAAATACATCTATTTTGCCTTCACCTTCTACTCCTAATTTGCAAACTAGCCCACCTCCCATCCCTCGTAAAACTCAAAAAGTTGAAGTACCTTTCTTTGTACCTAGCTCGATTCAGCCATTTGACATAATTGATCATGTCAAAAAGACAAAAATATAGATGTCTAAATTTGAATACTTGCAGTCCAATCTGGATCAACTGAATAAACTAGTGCAATATGTTAAAAATCAAACCGTTCTTGCAGGACAAAAAACTAAAAAAGTTATTCCTGATTCTCCAAAGAATACGCCTATTCCAAATAATATGGTCATTACTCCTCCAGCTGCTCTTGAAAAAATAGAACCCTTCTATGTTTCCCTGTTAATCAATGGCCACAAGCTGAATAACTATATAAAAGACTTAGGCGCATCTGACAATGTCATGCTTGCTAAAGTCACTGAGTCTCTTGGTCTCACACTGACCAAGACATTTGGGAGATGTTTCTCCATGAAGAACAAACAAGTACCATTGCTGGGACAAATCAAAGATGCCTAATTTGCATTTGCAACCTTTCCAGACAAGAGGATTAAGATGATTGTCTTGGTGGCTGACATCCCAGCATCTTATGGCATTTTACTTGGAAGAAATTTTTGCAAAGACGTAGGAGGAGAACTAAGCATGGACCTGTCTAAAGCAAGGATCCCTGTCCAAGGCGTAATAAAGAGATTGCTCCTTGAAAAGGAGGCAAAATGCGTGGTTACCCAAACATCATCTCCTACAGCACAAATTGCATTTGAATCTTCAGGCAGGGGTAATTATTTCTTTACCATAGAGGATGTTCCTGTTCCTACAAATGAAAGTCCTGCAACTGACAATCTAGGAATTGATCCAAACAAGACTTCAGAGGAATTGATAGAGCACAGTATAAACAAGGAAGGATCTTCCATCTCTAATGAAGAGAAATCTGATAGGAAATCAGCTTCTGATGATGACAACAATTCTTCCACCAATGATAGAGTTGGGACTATGTTAATATCTCTTCAAAGAGATATTATTCCTTCATGCAATTTGTAAGTCAGCAACACCAACAATACAGCTGGATGTGAATCTCTGTTGCCTAAATTGAAGATTGCTCAAGATGAAGAATTCAAACTCCTTCACATTAAAGGAGATGTTAATCTGACAGTTCGTCAGGAGTTTCAATTGGATGATCCAATCATGTGCTAGACTGGATCGGCAGAACAACAAGTTATGATGGTGGACCATGCTGCTGCAAATCAAAATCAGGCAAAGGAATCCTTCACCAAGAGAGCAAGGAGTTATGGTTTCCAGTTTGAAGACCACATCCTGCCTTGCAACAAGAAGAAGAAAAAGCCAAGGGGAAGACACAAAAAATTGGTTTCTTGGTCGAGAGCTCCATTCGCTCGTCACCATTTCTAAGGGCAAAATATCTTCTTACTGGTTTATCAGAAAAGAGTACTATTTTCATTGTCTTCTAAGAAGCAGCATCTGAAACACTTCAACTCTTGAAGTGTTAGAACATTGCATCTATATATATGTATATTTGTATAGTTTTATTTCTGTTTTCTTTTTTATGCCTTTCATTTCTGGGTAGTATGACTCCGAAGCCCAATGGTACACATGAAGACACTAGAAATTCTGGATTCTACTCCTTTCAATTCATTTTGCAATTGATAAAAGTTTCCCAACTGGAGCTAGCTGTTGTCCTACAAAAATAGCAGTCATTTCTAGGACAACATTTGAACTATTTTGGTCTTACAGACCAAAATTATCTCTTCCATTTCCAAAATTTGTCCTAGACATTCAAATTCCTCATTTTCCAAGCTTCTCAAAAAATCTACAGACTCTTCAGCAGGAAGAGAAGCCTACAGACTATGCAGGCAGGTATATTTACATAGGTTTAAAGATTTTTGCAAGCGGTTTCAGTCAAAAGAATCAGTTTTCAACACTTAGTCATTCTTCGGGATTGGTTCAGAGCTTTGGTTTAGTTGAAAATCTTCATCGGCAAACATCTGAGTACAAAAAAGAGACTTGAACCATTGAACTATTGAACCACTTTGGTTCAAAAGTTCAACGGGTTCAAGGTTCAACAAGTTAACGTCTTTGACAAGAGTTAAGCGCTTCATCAAGGTTCAAAGTTCAATTGGTTCATCAGCTTCAAGACACTTGGCCAAATCAAGGCAGCTTGAACCATTAAACTGTTGAACCATTGAACCACTTTGGTTCAAAGGTTCAACAGGTTCAAGGTTCGATGGCAGGTTCAACCAAAGGAACGGTTCAATGGCTCAGTTCAACCAAGCGGTTCAATGCTTTATTTCACTCAGCATCTTTTGGTTCAACCAAATAGTTCACTCAGTTGGTTCATTCTTTTAGTTCATCCTTTGGTTCAACGTCTACAGGTTCAACAGTAGGTTTAAAGAGATTTTTCAAAGCTTTGTTTGAACCGTTGAACCAAAACTTGGTTCAACGTCTTGGTTCAATGACCAGCTTCAATAGCAAGTTCATTCACTTGTTTCATTCGATTGAACCATTGGCTTGAACCATTTTGGTTCAAAGCCTTGGTTTAATCGATTGGTTCAATGATATTGTTCAATTATTGGTTCAAAGGCAAGTTCATAATGTTTGGTTCAATGCTTATTTCATCGACTTGTTTCATTCATTGAACCATCGGTTTGAACCATTTTTGGTTCAACCGATTGGTTCAAACATCTCAGTTCAACACCAAAGTTCAAAGGGGCGGTTTAATGCAAAAGGAAGCTTCTCAAAGGACAAGTGCCCTTGTGGAGGATGCTTAATCAATAAAAGCACCCTTCCGAAGGGTCATTTTCAAAGAAGCCCGAAAGGTAATTCTTTCAAAGTTGTTTAAGGCATTTAAAATTGGCTAAGGCATAATTCTTTCAGATTTTTATCCGAAGGAATTCCTTCGGACAAAAAGTTTAAAAGAAATCAAAGAAGCAAATGCGGTCAAAATCCAAAGACCAGTAAAAGACTTTGCAAAACAAATTTCCACAAAATTTTGTTTGTGAGAATTTTCCCTGGACTTTTTGTCCGTAGTAATTTTTCCTGGGTAAATTGTCTGCAGGAATTTTTTGCAAGACAAATGTACGCAGAAATTACCTACAGGAGAAAACACCTGGGAATTTGCTCGAAGGATAGTTTGTGGGAGACTCAAATAGAAAGCTCAGGGATTTGTCTGCGGGAACTGCCAAGGCAAAGGGCTGCCAAAGGACCTCGAAGGGTAGGTGCCCTTGCGGGGGACTCTCAGTGGCCAAAGTAAAGGGCTTTTCCAACTCGACACAGGTCATTTCTCAAGGCCCAAAAGGGCAAATCCAATCTATAAGAATACCAAGTGGAAAACCAAAAGCAGACCAAGGGGTGACGCGCCTGAAGACGTCAAATTCAAGACAATGAACTAGCCGTTGGAAACATCAACGGGCGTGTAAATGTCAATTTTAAAGCCCGTGAAATAGCCATTGATCCTTTGAATTTACAGACCCAAATGCATTCACAGACTTCAAGACCAAGACCAACCAAAAAGTGAGGAAGGATAGAACAATGAATGAATCTAGGGCCCGATTTAATTAACCAAAAAAGGAGGAACGATGAAGACAAGATCAGATCGCCAGCTAAACATTGAAAGTTGCAATCTTTCAATTACGTGGCTTGTTTATCTACATTGAGAAGATCAAATGGGTAAAATGCCCTAAAGTTCTAGCCTGTCTTCCTAATAGTTCCCAACGCATCATGATGTAATATTGTTCCCGAGTCCTTTTTGAAGTGGCTATATAAGGGACTTTCTTTCATTGTAAAAATGATCTCTTTTTTGACAATCTAAACAAAACTCTGCCCAAATTGAGAGGCATCATTGAGACTTTGTGCTCAGTCTGTTAATCATATTTTGTTACTGGAATAAGAAAGCAAAGGATTTTTTTAGACTTTGTGTTGTGATATCTTTGTTATTAAGGAAACTGTTCTTATGTCTTTTTCCTTGATATATTTTCTGTTCCATTAATTTAACAAGCAGGATTAGTAAAATTAGTTAGGAAGGTGTCCTAAAAAATCAACTGTGGAGAGACTTTGTGCCCCCATAGCTACCTTCAGTGTGTTTTCTTTTCATTGTTGTGTAAAGCACTTTGAAAAGACTTTGTGCCCTCATTGTCCTTCGTATATTACTCTTGAGCATTTCAGGTAGAGACTTTGTGTTGTACCTCGATTTGTTGGTTACTACACCCTTAGTTACATTCTACTTTTATTTTTAGGAGTATTCTTGTGGCTGGTTGAATAGTTCTTCTAAAAGAAGAGGAGTGTTGTCTATCATTTCCCTTGAGTTTTTCCTTTGTTTTACACACATCATCTCTGAAGAAAGAGAGATGGATGGACATCATCTCTGAAGAAAGAGAGATGGATGGCTTGTTCTACCCTTGAGTATTATTTTTTGTTTATAAATATATATATATAGCATATCCATAGGGAACCTCCCCTTGATGAGAGGAGAGAGCAGTCTCCTTCTGATGTTATAAACTTACACATTTGGATGATTAATCTTCCTACTTTGGCTGATCAGACCTATTTTGTTTACCAGTACGTTGATAGACAAAATATTCAACCAATAGGCCTATCACTATTATTGATGACCCCCTAGATGGCTAGAATGATCTATAAACTCTTGACATGGAGCCACCTGCTTGGTCAATTCTTCCCAAGGATGATCCTCTGCCTTTGCCTCTTAAGGTAGTGGCCTATATGTAAAAAAATTCTCTCTGGTTATTTGCAATTTTTTGGGTCATGCCTTGACCAACTGATTTTTTTGTTTTAGAGTCAAGATGTTCCTCTGGCAGGGAGTTTGAGTCGTGATGTGTTAAGCTACTTTACTTTGCAATCAAATAATTATATATTTTTGAATATCGTGTGAAGTGTTTCAATAGTAAAACCTCCCAAAATAATCAACAAGATGATCAAATAATTCAATAGTGAAGTAGCCCTAAAAGAATGTAATCAAATGAAAGAATAATTCAAAAAAGGAGATGTTCAAGTGATAAGTGGTTAAGTAGCCTTAGCAAGTCAATTCAAAAGAGTAATGTTAGTTTCAAAATCAACTTTAGATCATCAATCAATTCAAAATAAAAATTCTAGCATACCAATGTAGTGCATTAAAAAAAAATCCACGTTACTTGCACTATGTGACTCAAGAAGCCACTTGGGGAGGGAGAAGGAGTATAATTAATCATCATTGAAGGCTTTATTACTTCTTCAAGGTAAATGGTAGTAGAATAATAGTAATAGTAATTCAAAGCCTTAACATAGAGTGTTGATCACAAAGTTTATCTTTATGAAAATCAACAAGGGGTGAGTGAAGTGACACCTTGTTCATAAAGTGACCATTATGCACATTACTCATGATGAACTTACATGAAAGATTCAAGTTGCTACTAAAATTTTATCAAAATTTGGAAAATAAGTGAATTAATTTCTTAGATAAGATAAACAACAATGTAAAATTAGAATACTACAAATATGTAATAAATGACACAAATTGATTTAGAACTTACTAAATTTGTAAATATGTTAGATAAGGAAAATACCAAGGAATCACAAACTTGGTTAGAAAATTGTAATACACAATTATATTATGGACTAAAATTGACAGAGATGTTGTGTTGATTGAATTTTGGATCTGAAACAAGATTTTGTAAGATCTCTAGATAGGAGCATTATAACTAGATAGGAGAGCATTATGTTGTTATCCTTAGGGAGCGCCTATGTCCTATAAGTGATGAAACTCTAACTTTTATGTGACATGTTTGCCTTCACCTATGTATATTATGGACTATGCATGAGCCTAAAATCCTTCATGAAAACCACTCTATATTTTCTCGTTCACTTCTAACCCTATCTGAATGGACCAAAAGGACAAATGCAATCACAAGGTGAAAAGGGTTAGTGGTTGAAATTGTATTTGACCTCACCAAACCCTCTGTAAAGTGTTGCCTACATATTAATACTCTGAAGAGGGATAAAAATCCATTTAATTCTCTAATGCTACAATAGTGTGTGTCAAAGGCTAGTGCAAAAATCTAAATGTTATTGCAATCTTAGTGTGATTAAGTGCTTCAATCATGGCTAGTGACTTTGTAAGTGTATTCATACTTTAGCTTAGGCCTACTAGTATTGTATAAAATTAGAATTGGGAGAAATAGGGAATTTGATCTCAATGTGCAATTAAAATTATGGTTTTTTTCAATATGAAATCCTCTTGTGTGCAAAATGACTTGAAATGTGTATTTATAGTGATCATGAGGAATTTGTTTAGATAGGGCATCCTAAAATTGCACGATAACCCATTAGGTACTTTTAAATTTGAGCAATTATTTATTAATTGGCAAGATGACAAGAGCAATGGATCTGGACACTCTTAGGGAATGTTGTTATTCAAATAGGATTCTATTGTCATAGGATCACAAAAAATGTATATGAGAGTATGTAACAGTCTTTGGATAAGCCTAAGTTATTTTCATGAAGAATAGGGACATTATAGGATCATTGGTTTGCTTATAATAATGGGTGATCCATGTGGAAAATAAAGAAAACCAGTCAAAAAGTCCATGGACTAAGGCATGAGCTAAGTGTGTAAAAAGGGTGTTCACAAGTGCATTGTTTTAGCTTAAATGTTAATTTATGTGTCTACATTCACCCCCTGCTCCCCCCCCCCAATATTCTAGTAATACAACAAAGTGAAAGTACTAGAGTAAAAGGAAAAGTGCATACCTAAACTTATCTATGAAGTGCAGTCTTGAATGTATGCCACAACATTGAATTATGTTTCACACGAACCTGTAATGAATCATGTATAAAGCATCCCTTACTCAAGATCAAAATCAAGAAGTAAAGACAAAAAAAACTTATAGATCTAATAATAGGGAATAAATACACCTGATTGGGTATGTGAACCATTATGTTTTTTGGTGCAAAACCAATGATTGTAAAGGGTAGGACCCTTGGATATTTGTTTTTCAATGAATAGCCTTGATTGGAATATGCATGTCCCAATCCTCATTGAAAGGTGATTGTGCTTAAGAACTCAATGTGTGATTGAATCCATCATTGCATACCCAAGGTGGTGAAGTAGTTTTGGAATCCATATATGAATTCTAATAGATTGTTCCAATGCAAAAACTAGTGGAAAATGGTGAACCAACCACTGTAGGCATAATAAGGTTAATTTATGGTGGAAAATTGGTGCAAAAAAAGTGTATGATCTGGATATAATGTATATAATGTGGAAAATGACATGGATTTTCATTCCATCTATGAAAATGGTGAAAAATTTTGATCAAGGAGGTAGTCATATGATGTCCACATGCCCCCAATCTAATATATGGGATATATGGATTATGAGACTAAGTAATAACAACTAAAATTTTAAGCAAAAACTTGGGTGCTAACCTGTAACACATGTCACACATGATGCTCCCAAACTAAGCAAGTTTAAGAAAAATATGAGTATTTTCTAAAAATTGTGACTGTGTACTTGTTGATAACTATTATGTGCTACATGAGATTATTAAAATTTATAGAAATAACTATTATCTGCCTGTTGGGACAACTCACTATTTTAGACAATAATGGGGTGCAACTTTTTCCAAATGGAATGCTGTTGTCTAAAATAGCTCTCTGGGTGTTTTCTGAGTATGCAACTTGGCCAGCTTTGTAATACCTATAAAATTATGCCTATTTACTACACTTTAAGGGTTAGTCTCTAAGACAATCCATTGTGTATGTGCCCTCTTTTGAGGTGACTTGTTAAACATGCTCAATAACTTAACTAAAAATAAAATAGTTATATGAGCAATGTTATGAAAATATGTAAATCTAAGTAGTAATGATAACATGGAGAAGCACTCCATCATCATATGTAAACTAAGCAAAGAGTTGTAATGTAAGATGCATGTAAAAATAAACATACATAATGACATTGTCTAGATAAATGTTAGTGATGAATAACATAGATAAGTAATCAAATTGAGGGGGAAACATATGCAAAGAGGATGATGGCAATTTGGGGAATACAATGTTACATGTGTGTTTGGACTTGAGATCTCACCATGGTGGAAAGGGTTATTATTGGTTTAGTTTTTACAAGGATCATTTTCTTCTCCTGGCCTACTTCATTTGACTATTCAATCCCTCATACCTTAGAACAACGAGCTTTGGATATATGATTTTGAAAACCCTAACATAATATGGAGCCATACTTTTTATAGTCAGTGATTTAAACATCAATTTAATGCTTATAAAAAAGGATAGGACTCCATCTACTGAAGGTAAATAAAGGATTAATATGTTGACCATAAATAACACACAAGGGATGTTTCTTTGTTAGAGGTAAACTCATCTTGTATGGCTAGGTTCAGGTCCCGATGGTAGGATGTGCTTGATCTAGATCCTAATGGTTTATATTTCCTTAGTGAAGATCATAAGGATGCTTGGTAGGTGATGGACTTCCTCCAGTTGTAAAATAGGACAGTGAAATCCACCATTGCATAAGACATGGTCCAAAGTCTACATGGGGCCTAAACAGGGATTTAAATCGGTAGATGGTATATGCAACTTTTTAATCCTAATAAGGATAGGGAATATAGTGTATGGAAAGGACATATGTACTCAAGGAAACATTTTATTATCGAAGTGGACTACATATGTCAGGGAAATAATTTATTTTAACCTCATAATTAAATTTATGATGAACTCTTTGGAGTGGCCCAAAGAATTTGGATATGATCTCTCTATAGGTTTAGCAATGGAGATATGTATCCTGGAGGTTACATGGAAATTGTTGACAAAATGTCACAGGGTACTGTCACTACATGGATCATTTTTTCCTATGTAATGTATGTATTTTGTGGGTATAGGTGGAAAGCCTATGTGAAATGGGGCATAGAAGGCTCTTTGTCCTACTTTTATTTCATAATACTTAACAAAGGCCTTCTTGTACAAGTAGCTCAAATTCATAAACATTGTGTAAAAATGCCATAAAGAGACTATGGATCAGATACTTAAAATGTTTTTTCAATAGGCCAAGAAGGAGATTTGGAAGGATAAGAGGGCCTACAATAAGTGAACAAACTTCTGATTATCAAGATTAAGACTTTGAAACTCTTACAAACATCATGTACTCTTTGGGAGGCAAGGGTAAAAGAGGCTAAATAAAAAGTTTTTAACAAATTATCAGAACAAAATTACTTTGTAAGGTTAGTTATGATAACACAACATGGTATTCTTAAGGGACAATCAACTAGCACTAAGTTGTTTATCTATGGTAACACTATCCATCAAATATTGGTGAATACTATTGAGGGAAGGACCACTACACTTTCAAAAAAATCTTCATATTCTATTACTAAGATCAAATATATGATACAGCACAAATTGGGGTCCCATTAAATAAACATCTTATCAATGACTGTAAATAACTGGATAATAATGCATAGTTGAATGATTACAACATTTCCAAAGATTATCTACTTTTCCTGGTGTTGTAGTTGTGAGGAGGAGTTTTAGGGTATGGAAGGCCTACTACTTCAAAGCCATTATCATATAAAGATGTAGCTCATAATAAGGTACCCACAGAATCAACATTCCCTGTTGATAAGCCTAGCCCTTATATTGTTGAGAAAATGGATGAAGTGACAACTATGGAGGTAAATCATCCTCAGGTAAATGACCTCTTTAAAACCCATCAATTTGATGCAATTATCTATCATTTTAATGGGTTTTATCCTTGATCTGAAGAGTTGCATTAGTGTATTTGCACATACTCGACCAAACATTATGAAATATTATTATGTTATAAAGGTTTTTTCGTACTATAATTTACTACCCATGAAGATTATCATAATATTTTTGCAGTGAGACCATGGTTTTAGGTTAGAGAAGGATCCTTCATTACTCTTTGGTTTTCAAAATATGATCCCAACATAATGGTTGTTCTTAAAATGCATGTCTGGGTTTGCCTACCCAATATGCCTCTTCCTTTCTAGCATCTAGCAATTCTCACAGTCATTAGGAATGTTTTGAGTAGATTTATAAAAGTGGATATGGATCGTATATGACAAGGTATCTTTTTTTTTACTCACATATGTATGGAGATTGATCTTAGTAAAGGCTTACTAAATTGCATAATTCTAAAACATGGTGTATTGACATGGACATAAAACATAATCTATCAAAATATGACATTTAGGTGTAGTTATTGTTAAAAAAAGGCATCTACAAGATACATATGTTCAAGAAAAAGGACATATGAAGGGGAAAAGGGGATCAACTACCAAACCTAAGAGATTATAGCCTTATGAACTAGAATACTTGGAGGATGGAGAAGACAAGAACAAAGCAGAATCACATACTGCAAAGGAAGAGATCAAAAACAATGTAGGATGTGAAGTTAATATTAATGATTTCATTAGACCATTAGAGATATCAGAGGAATAAAATATGGTGGGGGAACCATCCATATGAAGGATAGAGAGAAATTAATTTCTAATAGGAGGAATTGAGAGACTACATGAGTTAGATAACTCTGAATTCGATAAAGAACCATCCTTGGTTCGCTATTTAGGAACATAACTTTTTGATCTACAAATGGTGGTTATGGGAACTCCTTAATGGGGTTGGATAGAGGTGAAAAATAAAAAAGGGAAAAAGGGCAAACCAATATTTCATCCATATGATGTAGTCTTTGTAGATCATTTTTGTCTCCCTAGGCTAGAAGGTATGGTTTGCAGCTCGTGCAGTTCACTTACTATTGTTTGTATTATTTTATTTGGACCATGAGGGTTATTTTCAACAACTTATAGCCTTAATGCTATATGCATGTACATGATATAACTTTTTTTCAATGAATAAAAGTTATGATTTTTTCTTTGGATAAAAAAGTAATCAAACTAAACATGTAAAGCTGAAATAGAGCAAATCATAAAGGGATGCATGATATCCATCATGGCATTAAAGGACTGTTATTATGCATGATATTCATAATGGCATCATAAATTAAGCAAACTGAGCATATAAGTGTCATGACCATGATGCACACACACAAAGTACACAAAGAACACAATATAAGGCCAAGGGGCCACATACAAGGGACATATTCAAATATCACTCACACCCATAGAAACATACAATGAAGACTTTGAGTCACACACAAGGACAAGCTCAAATGTCCACAAGCCAGAATAGAGAATACACACTGAACATGAAGCAAGAAAGAATACATGAAAATCACACATGAATACATGTAATTGATCAACATAAGCCATTTGTAACACTAGTATATTCAGTCACACAAACAAAGAACAAAATATAAGGCCAAGCAGCCACATACAAGGGACATATTCAAATATCACTCACACCCATAAAAACATACAATGAAGACTTTGAGTCACACATAAGGACATGCTCAAATGTCCACAAGCTAAAATAGAGAATACACACAATACATGAAGCGGGAAAGAATACATGAAAATCATGCATGAATACATGTAATTGATAAACATAAGCCATTTGTAACACTAGTATATTAAATAACTTAGGTAACCAATAAGACATCAATGTCTAGGTAAGTGAGCAATAACAATAAATGTTATACAATGTAAAGAACATAGATATGAACAATGAGGGTTAGCCAAATAAGGATAAAACCTTTGTATGATATGTCCCTAGTGAATTTGTTGATAGATAAACAAGTTGTAAGAGGCATGTTTCTAGTTTGCATTTGAGAACTGATATTGTGCTCATTGGGATAAGATTGGGGGGAATATGACAACAATGCAAGGTGCTCTTGTCTAAATAGGGTGATTTTGTCTATTTTTAATTTTTGAGTATGAGATAGTGAAATAACCTACAACTAGTTTTGGAAACGGTAACTTATATGTTATGCATCCACTCATGTACACTTGTGAAGCATATATGATATGAAACTAGATAAAAATAAGTACTAAACAACTAGTATATGAATTAAATAATGTAAAGGAACTAAACATAAGCATGCATAGGTCCTAATTTTTTATAATATTTTCCTTTTTTGTATTTTTGCATGTATAAATTGAAAATGACAAAAATATAAAGAAGGATAGTAACCAATGCATCCTACAAGGGACTTATAATCAATGGCCTTGTATTTAGGATAGGAATGGTAAATTTTTATGAATGGAAAGGGATATATTATTATGATTAAACTTAGTTGAATTTAGAATCTAAATATTGATTTCCCTCTCTACTATAACTTCCATTATTATACAATGAGCTATAGCACACTGTAAATGTTGTTGAACATGATCAACTTTAGTGTTTTTAAGAACTCATCATGGAGTGTATGAATTATGTGTTGGCGCCTTATATGAAATACCATTAGTGATTTTTAATATCAAATTGGGATGTATAGGAGTAAACATAGGCTCTCTAGAATATGTGACAATTGTTTACTAAAGTGGCACTTCAAGGATAGGCCTTTGTAGAAGGGTAAATACCTATTTTGGAAATATATGAGTAGGTTACACCTTTTTAGGTGGCTCATCTAAAATATTTCATATAGGAATCATATCTATCTATGATAGGGATATTCATATGGGATGCCCAAAACTACAATGACCTCATTAACATAGATATATTTTAAACACCTATGAATTGTAGAAGGAACTATGTGAATCTACTGAATCCAATGGCATTAAAATATTATGTCGAAGACCCCTATACTAGGTACTACTATAAATATGATGGCCACATGTGTTGGATAAACCTATAATGGTAATGTAATATCATCTATGGAGCTTTGAGTGTGACCATTGAATCATCTTATAATCATGGCGGTGGGAAGTAAACCCTAATATGTATATCCAAGATTACAAAGAAGTGTGATTGTGCACATATTCACACTTGAACCGTTATCAACCATGACACTTTGAATAGGTTGGTGATCAATGTGTGCTGTAATGAATAAAGAGTTCAAATCCAAGTCATCATCTGCTAGCCATGTTTTACAAATGTGATGAGTGGCCTAGATGGCACTAAAGTATGGTAGGTACCAATGATGTCATTTAAAAAATGTGGTAACACTATATGAGAATGGTAATAAATGTGTGGTGGGTGTGCATTATATGCATAATACACTCACGATGTATATGTTCTCTCATTAGTTGTATGATTAGGAAAAGGATCACCGAATATTTTTATTAATTTTATTTCACTTGGTTGTGATTTCAAACTATTTGTTGGTGTGCCCACATCAATGATGTTTGCATCTATCAAATCTTGAATCTTATATCTCAAACTAATACATTTTTTAGTAGCGTGGGTTGGCGCCCTATGATAATCACACAAAAAAAATTGATCAAAACCTTTTGGAAGAGGCTTATTCACATCAACCTAATTAATGGGAGGGAGAGATAGGGGATTACATTCCAAGAGTGTTTTGAGGACCTTATATGGAGCTTTTGGTAGATTGGTAAATTGTTTCCTTGGAGGAGTTGATAAGACAATGCCTGGAATGGGCTCAAAAACTATGTGTTATTTTTTTATCATTCTCATTATTAGTTGGCCTTACCTTGTATGGTGGCTTACTTGAAATCTTTATATTAGAATCTAAATTGGTTGTATATTTAAGCTTATTCACTACCAATACTTTGATTTCCATTTCTTTTACTATGTGGCACAAATAACTGAATGAGATATATTTATTTAATATAATGGACTCGTATAAGGGTGGAATCAAACTCTATTTGAAAATATCCTATAATTTTATGTCTACCATAGGACTTGTCATTTTGGATAACATAGTCTTGTACCTTAAGACATATTCTACTATAGGCTCATTAGATTTATGTTTGAGTCAAAAAATTTAAGCATATGAAATCTTCTCACTGATATTGATTGAAAAATGTACTAAAAACATATCAGAAAATAGATTGAATGTATGTATTGATTGATGAAGTAAATTGTAAAACCATTATAGAGCATATTCTTTTAGTCTCCTTGGGAATAACTTAGTTGATTACCTATCATTGGATACATAGTCCAAACATGTTATGTGGAAGGCTCTTATATGTTGTTCAAGATCACCCTTTCCATCATATAGTGTAATATTGGGTGCCATAAAATCTATAAGTAGAGGATATAAGACTATGTTTTGTGCCATTGGAGTGTGCAATAAAAGGTGAGAATGTAGTGTCAGATTAGGTTTTGAAGCACCTTGCTCCATATGTAACACCTTAGTTTGTAGAGATTGAATCTCTTACATAAGGGATTGTACATCAGGAGAAAAATAAATGTGCTAACCAAAGGCGGTGTTCCTGATGACAGAGGAGAAATTAGCATATTAATATCTTGAATCCCTTGGGTTTCCCCCATTGTAAATGGTGGTACAAAAGTTGTATCCATTAGATCCATATGGTTAGAAGTATCAAAGGATTCACCTTTATAGGATTCTTTAATTTCTCGTTAAACAAATTTGATAAATATATCTTTGCATATCTTTATTATTTGAAAGACATCCTTTTAACTATTGTTTATTTATATCATTAAATCTACTAACCGGTTCTATCATTATGGTATTATTGACTGAAATATGAAAATATTCAACTTGGGAGCAACTCAGTGTATTATTCCATCTCAGGTAAATAGAAACATTTTTCTTAGCTTAGATGAAATAAGAAATATAAACTTTGAATATTACGTCTATTAAAGAATTTATCAGAATTGAAAACCCTGGGATAATAATTAGAAACAAAAAGAAGTATAAAAACCCTAACAATGCCTATGTTTAGGGTTTTACAACATTTATACAATAGACGTGTTCACCAATATGTTTTAATAAATTTTAGAAAATAAATGAATTAATTTCTTAGATAATACAAACTATTATGTAAAATCAAAATGCTACTATATGCAATAAATGACACAAATTGATTTAAAACTTACTAAATTTGTAAATCTAATAAATAATTAAAATACCAAGAAAACATAAACTTAGCTGGAAAAGTAGAATGCATAATTGTATCAGGGACTTAAACTGACTAGGAGGTTATGTCAACTGATTGTATATTCAAAACATGGTTTTGTAAGATATCTGGACATTAGCATTATAATTGGATAGAAGACCAATGTGTTGTTGTTATTACAAACTATTAGGGTCTTGTACGTGATGAAGCTTTAATTATTATGTGACAGGTTCACCTTTGCATGTGTCTTCTATCTACTGTGGGTGAGTTTGCGATCAAGAGGATAAATGCAATCATGGGGTTAAGATGGATTAGCAGTTGGAGTTTTGCTTGATCTCAACACCCCCTATGTTGAGCATTGCCTACATACTAATACTCTGAAGAGGGATAAAACTCCATGTAGTTATCCCATGCTATGTTGGCATGTGTGAAAAGTTGGTGCAAAATTATAAATATTGGTGTATTCCTAGTGTGATTAAGTGCTTCAATCATGAATTTTGACTTTAGAAGTGTATTCAGACTTTAGCTTAAGGTTATTGGGGTTATATGTAATCATTAATGGGATAAATAGGTAATTTGCTCTCAACATGCAATTAGAATTATGGTGTTTTTAAATATGGAATCCTCTTGAGTGAAAAATGACTTGAAATGTGTATTTATATGATCGATAAGGAATTCCTTTAGATGAGGCTTATTAAACTTATGGGGTGATCCATTAGGTTATTTTGAATTTGAGCAACTAGTCATTATTTGGTTGGAGGATAAGAGCGGTGGAACTAGACACTCCTAGGGAGTGTTGTTGTCCAAATAGGGTGTTGTTGTCCTAAGAGCACAAACAACTTATCTATGAGTGTGGAATAAATTATCGATAATCCTGAGATGTTTTTCCTGAAGAATAGGGACATTATGTAATCATTGGCTTGCTTATAGGAATGGGTCATCCATGTGAAAAATGAAGGAAAGCAGTCAAAAGGCCATTGTATAAGGCATGAGATACATGTGTAAAAAAGATGGTCACAAGTGCATCATTTTAGCTTAAATGTTAACTTATGTGTCTACAACTATGTACAAAGGGGAATAGTGGGTTTTTAGCCTCTGTGAAGCTCTAATTCCTAGCATATAACCTAGTTTAGACCAATATGAAACAAATTTCCTACTTCTTCCTTGACCCCCTCACTTGCATTAATACTCTATCCATAGAGTAATGATGTAGGGTTACACAACACAGCACTATATTACAAGGATATCAATTTCACTACATAACAACTTCACATAGGCATTATGCGCTTGTGGTACATCACAAATATGTTCACATTCACATAAGCATGACCTAGCCACATAATACAATTAAACTTTTTGTAGTTTAACACATACATCACGATCACACATAACATTATTATTTTAGAGAGGATGAGTTTTGTACAAAAGGTTCTATGTAGATACAAAATAATACAAGAGTTAAATATTGTCAGGATTTAGGAAGCACAATTGATTACCAAGCAACTAAACATGCAGAATTACCCAGAAGTAACAAGTAACTAGAATTCAGAAATAACACAGAATATGAGAGACAATACCCAATTGTATTAATACTCTTCCACAAGGAAATACAACAAAGAAGATGCCACAGTCTTCTACCTTACACACCTCTAGGGCTCCCACACCTCTAGGGCATAAACAGTAAATCTCTTCAAGAGCTCACTCTCTCAATTATGGTCCCAACACACAACTCAAACACAGAGTTGGTGTTCACCTCCAACCAGTCAGTATCATTACTGCCAGTACAACTGAGTACGAACTGGTACTCCAAGTAGATCTCACCTGATCTTGCTCCTTGACGTGTTGCTATCACCATTGATCTTGCTACCCCGCAGATCTACCTTTGACCTCGCACACACACACCCCTGCAGATCAACCGATCTTACTTACCCATGTAGATCTCCTCCCTGATCTTGCAATAACTTGCAGATCAAACCTGATCTTACATACCTGGAAGAACCCCTGTGATTCCACCAATGGAAGAACTCGTCTGGTTCTACAATTTACAATACAGCCCATGAGTCTATTATATATATCCCATGCATATAATAATTAGACAAGAAGCTCAAGACTACAATTAGTCTTTAACATGCAAACAACCGATTCGTTAACTAACTGTTCATCAACAAGCAGTTCTAAAACCACACAGGCAATCGATGTCAGTCCCTATCCATCTAGAGATGACTGACGTCGGTCGACTCTTGACCAATGTCGGTTGCCTTCTGTTGACCCTTGACCGACGTCGGTTGTCCTACCGACATCAGTGACTGTGACACTCAGCAACCTCCATGTTTGCATCTAGGTGAAGCTTTTAGCTCCACAACCTAACAATCTCCCACTTGGAGATAAATAGCTGCACTATACCTATACATGTACACCGTCTAATTTGTTTCCTAGCTTGTATCCCTCTTCAAGCTCAATCTTGAAGACCAACCACCACACATCCTATGGTGCAACACCTGTCATCCAAGTAACCTGCCATATTTGAAGTGCCTGACCCTGCATAGCAAGAATCCCTGCGGTTGGTCCCTCTCAGATACCTGAGAACCCATTGAACAACTTTTTAGTGCTTCCTTCCTAGATTGACTACAAACCTGCTGACAACTCCCACTACTGGGGCAACATCAGGGAGTACACATGTACTCAACCTCATCATGTGATTGGGGAGCCTATTTTGTGAACTGTCCATCCATAGGTGCGCTTGTCATACTGCATCCTACACTACCTTCACACAATCATCCTGTGACAACATCAACTTGTGATCTTCCCTGTCTCTAGGATTACTCATGCCAAGGAATTTCATTGCTCCCAAATTCTTCATGACATACCACTGAACTAACTTTACCTTTAGCTCAGCAAAACCCTGTATGTATGCACCTGCAACAAGCACATCATCCACATACAGTAATAGGATAATGTAGCGACCATTATCTAACCTGGTAAAGAAACACACAATGGTTACAAAGACATTGACTAAAGCCGTGCTTTGTCATCCACCTGTCAAACCTGTACCACTGTCCTGCAGCTTCCTCAAGACCATATAACCCGGCCTTCCATCTCACGTATCCATTCTCTCTATTCTTTAACCAAGGAATCCATTCATCTTTCAGTGCTTTCATATCGGCTGGCAACCCTACCAAATCTCCCATTTGGTTCTGCATCCTAGGAATCAAATTCCTCATTCATGAAATGCTCCCACTGTTTCCTAGATCCTTCCTGCTCTACAGTGAGCAATGAGTATAAAGAAGAGGAACAATGAATTTGAGGCTTACTTACCCTTTCAGTCCTCCATATGGGCATTTGAGACTCCTTGATAGCTTGCTATCTACCCAAAATCCATTCTAGTGACCGACCTCAGTCACCACACAATTTGCATCTGACCGACGTCAGTTCCATGCGACTGTCCTTTCTACCAATGCCAGTTCCCTGATCAAGGTTAGTCCTACCTAGTCACTGATGTTAGTTCTCTGACTGACACCGGTAGCCACCCTACCTAACACCATCGGCTCTGGTCTGCACATGACCGACATCGGCACCTGTCTGTTCGATCTCGGTTCTTCCTTAGCGATGCCGATACCTGTGTTTTCCTATGAGTGATGACTTTTTACCTGCGAGCTCTCTTTGGATCAAAACCCTGTCCAAACTGCCCTACTCAGGGTTACTCAGCCTTCTCCACTGATCTCTATCTGTCATCTCCTCCAAGAACACCAAGGCTTTCCAGTTCTTAAATTTGTCAAATACATCAAACTTCCTTTTCCTGCAATAACACAATCCTTTCTTGTAGCATCCCTCTGCTCACAGAAATCTCGATCTATGCTCTCCAAAGCTGAACTCTTACCATTTGACTTAAGAACATCCATTCTCTTCTCACTTATGTGACTAAGCCTACAAAGCCACACCTATGCAACAAAAGTGGAATCAGTAATACAAGCAAGTAGATAAAGAGTATCTGCTTTCTTACCACCAGCTAATTCAAGTGCATCCACTGTGAGAGCTCCTGTGCATCTCTCATCACCCAACTTTCCTGAAGAAATTAGCCACATCTTCAAAACTGGGAGCTGCATGACCTCCTTCAACACCCATGTGTTGGCCGTCTACAATTTTAGCAACACTTCCCCTTTGCCAAAACTTTGATAAGGCTCACCAACCCCTCTATATGGGGTTGCATGGAAAGAGGCAACATAATCTATAAAACAAGATTCTATTTTATCCAAGGAACATCCCAGAGCATCTTGTGTAACAACACCTGCAACATCTGCTTTATCAGTTCCTTCATGTTGATCTTCTACCAACCAATAATTTTTCTTTACCTGCTCTTTCTTTCCATAACACCGTAATTGACCATTCGTGCTTTTCAATTCCTCCATTCTTAGTGTACTTTTTTCTGCCATTGCTATACTCCTACTCAATCAGAAACCGCTGAGAGTGACCTGTAATCAAATACAAACCTACTCCCTGCGACCTCGCTCTGATACCACTTGTCAGGATCTAGGAAGCACAATTGATTACCAAGCAACTAAACATGTGGAATTACTCAAAAGTAACAAGTAACTAGAATTCAGAAATAACACAAAATATGAGAGACAATACCCAATTGTATTAATACTCTTCCACAAGGAAATACAACAAAGAAGATGCCACAGTCTTCTTCCTTACACACCTGTAGGGCTCCCACACCTCTAGGGCATAAACAGTAAATCTCTTCAAGAGCTCACTCTATCAATTACGGTCCCAACACACAACTCAAACACAGAGTTGGTGTTCACCTCCAACCAGTCAGTATCAATACTACCAATACAACTGAGTACAAACCGGGACTCCAAGTAGATCTCACCTAATCTTGCTCCTTGATGTGTTGTTGTCACCTTTGATCTTACTACCCCGCAGATCTACCTTTGACCTCGCACACACACACCCCTGCAGATCAACCGATCTTACTTACCCATGTAGATCTCCTCCCTGATCTTGCAATAAACTGTAGATCAAACCTGATCTTACATACCTGGAAGAACCCCTGTGATTCCACCAATGGAAGAACTCTTCTAGTTCTACACTTTACAATATAGCCCATGAGTCTATTATATATATCCCATGCATACAAAAATTAGGCAAGAGGCTCAAGACTAAAATTAGTCTTTAGCATGCAAATAACTGGTTCGTTAACTAACTATTCATCAACAAGGAGTTTTGGAATTGCACAGGAGATCGATGTCGGTCCCTATCCATCTGGAGATGACTGACGTCGGTCAACTCCTGACCGATGTTGGTTGCCTTCTGTCGACCCCTGACCAACGTCGGTTGTCCTGCCGACGTCGGCGACTGTGACACTCAGCAACCTCCATGTTTGCATCCGGGTGAAGCTTTTATCTCCACAACCTAACAAATATGAATTTTCATGTATATACACATATTATGCTACAAAATATCATAATGCATAGGAATGGTTTAGGCAACACAAATCCAAAATGGTCCACAAACACTGAATGTAAGGAATACAAGTATATAACAATATAACATAATGGGAACATTGGTGATATACATGAGGTAAGTGGTCATCATTTTGACCCATAACTATAATATACATAGTTTCTTTGTGTCTTTAAATCACTGGTCAATCTTAAATATCTAGTATTGTCTAAGTTTAGAATGTCAAACCAAGCATCCCCATGCATAATATCTTAGCACATCAAAAGTATCTCATGATTATACTCGTCCTATCAAGGACCATATTGAAAACTTATAATTTTTTTTATTTTCTATAGAAGATGATGAACCGTCAAAAGATGATTTACCTAGAGTTCCCAGTGTTGAATAAGTGCTCTAATACAAAAATGTCATGTCCAAAATTTCCATCCCAAAAACACAAGTAAAACATGGTAATCTTTTTCGTTGATTTAATTATTTATTTAATTGTTGTTACCTACAAACAAATATCATAAAAAGAAATGTGACAGACAAAATTAATTAAATGTTTATTTATTTAACCCGCAATAATACTTTCCATAATTATGTCATAAAAACATCTCTAAGAGAGAATTAAGTTCAAAAAGGGTTTCTAAAATTACCACATGGCACAAAGATTTATTTTAACATCCACTAATCATCCTTTTTATGAAGAAGAAACATAATAACACTAACAAGTATAAATAATATATCATAATAAAAAAGACTCTTTTAATTGTATTTTCTTTTCAATTTCTCAAGTATATGAAGATAAATTATTATTCTTCTAAGGTCAAACATACACAAGTAAAATAGTGGTAAACTTAGGTTACAAGGTGCATTTGATAGGGATACCACCCTATGGTTATCAAAGGAAAAGGTCTTTGGTATATTACCAATCAAGCATTGCTCCTAGGAAAAATGTAACCAAGAAAGGTGATACATTACTATACTCATTGCATCAACAACAAATATCATCTCATAAATCTACATAATAGGTAGGGTCGACAATACTTAGGACATAGATTGATCATAAAATGTTTTGTTTAATTCTTATATTAATGATCCTTATAAAAGAGTTTTAGCTTGATATGAGGATTAGCGATGAGAAAACCATAACCTAGGCTAAAATCTGGGAATCAATGGCCACACAACTTGTGCAACTTACATATCCACTCCTTTGAATTAGGGTTAGATGTAATTATCCACTTGAACTTTTGAAGAGTCTCTTGCATGAGACGTTATCATCAAAAGGGGTTGGAAATCTAAGCCAAAACAAGGAATGAAAACTATCACAATGCAAATGAACTTGTATACGTTATAGACATGAAAACAACCTCTAAAGCAATTCTAATTAATAAATATAAAAAATTAAAACTACCTAATAATTAAACTAAGTTTATTTTATGGGGATGTCTTTACTAAAAGATGCATGCCCCATTTATAATAATTATTTATTACCTACCAAAAATCTAACCTAACCTTAAGACTTTGGAACAAGTCCTAACAAACCCCCCAATGATCCAAAGTCAGGGCTTTGGACACATACCAAGCATTTTTCTAAATTTTTCAAATTTGATTATGTCAAGGGGTTTTGTGAAGATATCAGCTGTCTGATCGGCAATTGGGCAATATATTGGATCAAGAGTTTTCTTTGCCACCAGCATTTGTAGATAATGGTATTTGACATCCATATGTTTTGTTTTGGCATGAAACACTGGATTATTGGACATCTTGATTGCACTCTGATTATCAATGTATAACTATGTAGGAACAAACTGAGAAACCTGAAGATCTTCAAGAATAAGATGAAGGTAAACAATTTCTCTGGAAGCATTCCATGCTGCAATATATTCTGATTCTGCTGATGAATTTGCCACTATATCCTGCTTCTTACAACACCAAGCAATGGCAGCTGAACCCATATGCATAGTGTATCCTATGGTTGACACTCTGTCATCCACACATCTGCCAAAATTTGCATTAGAATATCCAACAAGTTTGAAGTTCTTGTTGCGATGGTATTCAAGGCCATATGATTTCATTCCCTGAAGGTAACGAAGTACTCGTTTACCTGCATGCCAATGAATTTCTCTAAGCTCATGCATAAACCTAGACAAAATTCCAACTAAAAATGAAATATCGGGCCTAGTAGTCATCAAGTATATCAAACCTCCCACCAATTGTCTATATGTGGTGCCATCAAAAAAGGCACTGCTATCATCCTTAGACAATTTCAAGTTACTTTCCATGGGAGTGACGACAGGTTTGCAATCACTCATGCCAAACCTCTTTAATAACTCAGAAAAATACTTAGTTTGTGAAATTAAAATACTATGCTCTTTTTGAGTTACCTCTATGCCTAGATAGTAGTGAAGAAGTCCAAGATCTGTCATCTCAAACCCATCTTTTAATTCCTTCTTCACAGACTTGTTATGGTTTTCATCATTACATGTAATAAACAAGTCATCAACATAGAGAACTAGTATCACCATTTTCTTACCCTGCACTCGAAAATAGAAAGTATCATCTGATTCACTGCGATGAAAACCAATGGATTTCAAGTATGAATCCATTTTCTCATACCAAGCCCTGGGTGCCTATTTGAGCCCATACAAAGCTTTTGTCAATTTACACACTTTGTGTTTAGCACCCACCTGTTCAAAACCCTGAGTTTTTTTCATATAGACTTATTCCTATAAATCACCATTTAAAAAAGAACTTTTAACATCCAATTGATGTACTTTCCAATCATTTTGTGCTGCTAAGGCAAGTACCATACAAATAGTGTGCCATTTGGCAATTGGTGCAAATGTTTCCTCATAGTCAATACCTTCTTGTTGCGCATATCCTTTTACAACAAGTCATGCCTTATGTTTATCAATGGAGCCATCTAATTTATACTTAGTCCTATAAACCCATTTACATCCAATGGGTTTAACATGTGGAGGAGGATCAACTAAAACCCATGTATTATTGTTAAGTATGGAATCATACTCACATTTCATTGCCTGTTGCCAAACATGTTCAGTAGATGCCTCCTCAAAAGTGGATGGCTCAGTGGAAGAAGTAGTAACAACCATAGCATAGTTCACCAATTTTTGAGAATTCCTGGGCCGTGTTAAACCAACTTCATCTGTTGTCAAGTCAGAAAAAGTACTTTGAGCCCATTTTAGATATTTAGACAAATTATTCAAATCAGGGACTCCAGAATTCTCATTATGTGTATCATTCGAAGGGGGACTTAGAGAATTTTCAATAATTTCTAAGTCATCAACCTGTGAACTTGTAGATGAAGGAGAGGAAAGTGAAGGAATTTGAGTCTCATACCATAACTTCGAAGAGTTATCCCCATTATTCAAACCCTTATCTCTTTTTGCATTTTTCCTCTCTAATCTATCAAGTTGAGAATCAATCTCTACAGTGTTCATAGTCCCAAACTCATCAAATATTACATCTCGACTCACTATGAATTTGCCTGAATCCTATGCAAGCAAATGAAACCCCTTTTTATATTCAAAATAACCAAGAAAGATGCATTTTCAACTTCGTGGTTCCAATTTAGTTTTATGTTTAATAGGAACCAAAGCAAAACAAACACATCCAAACACTTTCAAGTGTTTAACTTTGGGTTTAAACCCATACCATGCCTCATATGGAGTTTGTCCCAAAAGTACAACTGTGGGGGACCTATTTCTCAAATACACTACAGTATCAATGGCTTCGGCCCAAAACTTATCATCAAGCTATTTATAGTGCAACATGGCACGTGTTGTGCCCTCTAAAGTTCTATTCATTCATTTAGATACTCCATTTTGTTGTGGAGTATAAGCATTACTATATTGTCGATGAATTCCATGTTCTCGACAATAGTCTAAAAATTCATTTGAGGTATACTCACCACCATTATCTGAACGAAGAGTGGGCAAATGTGAACCTGTTTCTTTTTTGACTAAGTGTAACCAATCAACAAACTTAGCGAAAACTTCAGATTTGTTTTTCATAAAGAATACCCAAGTCATCCTAGAAAAGTCCTCAATAAACAGGACAAAGTATCTACACCCACCAATGGATGACTTTTTCATGTCACATACATCACTATGAACTAACTGTAAACATTTGTTAGCTCTCCAAGACGACTGTTTAGGGAATTTTTCCTGATTTTGTTTGCCCAAAACACATGACTCACAAAGAATACTATCTATGCGAAAAGTGGGCAACCCATTCACCATACCATATCTCTGCAAATCCACTAAAGAGTGGATATTCAAATGTCCATAGTGGAGATGCCATAACCGTTGTGTAGACATAGTACATGTACTTGTGTCAACAACTGCCGCAAGTTCTATATTGGGAGGAAGCACCTTACAATGCAATCTAACCAAGTTTCCATCTTCATATCCTGTATACATTGTTTTATAATCATCCTTCACTAAATTGATGTAAATGAGCCCATTTTCAAGCACAATTTAATAACCTTTCTTTCAAATAGTTACCAAAGAAAGTAAGTGTTTCTTCAATGTGGGAACATACCAAACATCCTCCAAGTATTTTATAGACCCATTAGGAAGAAGAATTCGAATAGAACCAAGTCCTAGTGGTGTATGCATAGACTTATCTACTAAGGCAACTGGAGAGAGAGAAGCTTCCTTATAAGACCAAAAGAAATCTCTCCTAAATGTCATGTGTTTGGTTGCTCATGTGTCTAAAACCCGTACATATGTGAACTCATCTCTAGCCTCATATTCAATATAATCAATGTGCCCCAAAGTAGTGAATGCAAATTCATGGGCAACATTACTAGATTCATCATAGTCATGATCAGCATACTGAGCAGAGTTAGTCTTAGTCGCTTTTTGTGGCCTTTGAATTTTATCAAAAGGAATCCTACATTGTGAGGCAATGTGACCAAATTTCCCACATCTATGACACTGAATGTCTAATCTACCTCAACCTCTGCCCCTATATGAATTGTGACCATGTCCTCGATCACTTGTTTCATGTGAATGTGATTGATTAGATTGTTGATTATTTGAATGACCCCTACCTCTGTTTTGATATTTGCCTCCTCTGTAACCTCGACCCCCTCTAGAACTATTTCCACTATTGTTTTGATGCCCAGATGAAGATGAACTAGGCTTTGACTCTAAAACATGGGCTTCTTCAATTTTATTGGATTTCTTGGGTAGAGAGAGGTCATGTTGGATGAGCAACTCAGCCAACTTATCAAAGGTGATGCATGTGATCTTGTCAGAGACATGCAACATTTCAACAAAATTTATATAGGACCCTGGTAGTCCTTTCAAAGTAGTATTAGTCCTTTCAACATGCTTATACATACCTATTCAGATCAATCATTCCTTTAGTGGAAACTTAAAACTCTTCCTTTGACCTATAGGTTATGATATCATTCTTTAGCCCTGTTTCCCCTCTTTATTGACGATAACTCCTTGTGGGTTAGCTCAATCATGAAATTAAAACCATTTATAGATACCCACTAAGCCCTTATATAACATACTAGAAAATCTCTTGAGGTTACTTTGTATGGAATTGTACTTTCTTCTTTAGGCCCTGTTCTAATTAGCCCTCCTTTTGTGCAAAACGTCTTGTCTAGAGTAAAGTACAGACTTTCTAATCAAACCAAGCATCATTACAGACACCCATTACCTTATTACAGGAGAATCAAGTGTTTTTTAGTGCACTTCTTTGGAGAAATTCACTTTTCTTATATTGGCCTATTCTCTTTTCTTCACATGCACCTAGGTTTCACTTGGCAATTGCCTTTTTCCATATTTATCCATATTGTAGCACCTTGAAACCACTTCCAACAATTTTATAACATCTTCAAGGGTCAGATTGCAAACTTTCAAGAGTTTTCAAGCATTTAAACTTATTTTGAAGGCTAGACCCTAATTCAGGATTTTCTAAAGCCTGTCACAGGCCGAGAGCATATTAATTGTGGCTGGGAGTGTTTTACCCTATTTCAAGGGTTCCAATAAATTTTCTAGGGTATATCTTAATGCCCTACACCTTCCCCAATCATCATCCAAGTCATATCTACCTCCTATGTCTTCCAATGCAAGACATCACAGTTGGTTTTGACTGTATATGCATGACAGTCAGCAAGATTCAAGATTGTCTTCTTAAACACAATGGTCAATAGGTTTTCAACATAATGTATAAACATGTCAATAGCTTAAATGACTTCCCCATTCATATTCTCTATCAAATATGACCTGATCAATCCATTTACTATGCAAAAACATACAACTTTCTTCTCATTGTCTATATACTGTCACCTACAGGCCGAGAACCAACAGTTGGAGTTTTAAGACATCAAAGGGGTTTCTAACGCCTGGTTTTTATTCTCTTAAGTTTATATTTGTCTTTTAGACCCATCTCCATGCCATCATAGACTTCATGCAAACATTTATACGTGGATTTTACCTTGGACAGTGGGCTGTAGTTTTGGATGCCTGAATACCCTGTTTAAGCTTTTTATAACATTCCAAACTCCTTAAAACCTCTTGATCACATAATAACAGTTTTAAATTATTATCAACATACAAAATAACCAGTCTTTCACAATGTTCTTTAGAGAATCATCATACACACATATTCACATACATATACAGGCCTGTCACCATAATTCCATAACATAATCATCTGAAACAAAACATTCATTCTTTCTTAGATCAAATGGAAGACTTACAATTCAATATCAATGTCCATGGCTTTCAAAGCCTTGTATGCTCCTTCTCCATTCTTGATTTTACATCAAAATCTGCTCTTTCTCCATTAGCTTTAGCATCTCTTGAGTGAGGTCCTCCCTCACTATTTCTCCTCTCTATTCTTCATTCTATCTTCTTTCCTTGAATGAGAGGACCTTTCCTCTCTCTCCTTCTTCTCCTCTACGTCCCTCTCATCCTTTTTCTCTTCTTTTTTTTTTGAATTCTCTCTTTTTCTCTTTTCAAGAACCTCCCCTCTAACTTCTACACCCAATTTGGGCTTAAGGAAAAACAAAATACTGTTTTTGATTTTTAACAATATACTAAGGTTGAAAATAGTTTCAACCATTTCTCCCTTATTTCCTCAACAGCCCAACAATAACTTTTTACCTTTTCATTTTTTACTTTTGACAATTACATTTACTTTCAAGGTGAAATTTTGAAATCTAACACAATTTGGAGGGAAAACCAGAATTTGAAATTTCACACTAGAATTTGAAACTATTGTAGATGCTCTTGCATCATACTCTCCCTCTAGAAAAGATTTGAACCTTAGTTCAAATGAGATGTTTCCTCCATGTATTAGTCTTCATTCTATGCCTGGATCCCAAGGTCTTATTGCCAATACCAATGCTTGTCTTTGATAGTCTTTGTCTTTCATCTTGCTTTTCTTCCTCTTCTGGTATGTTCTTCTCCTCATCTCTTTCTCAGCTGCCATCTCCCACTTCCATGCTTCTTCATCTTCATACATATCTTGTTGTTCTTCTTGTTTCGTGAGCTTTTCCAATGACTCATCTATGTCATTCACTTTAGCTACATTCATACCTACATATAAAACATTCAAAGCCACCTTAGAATCAAAATCTTTAGGCCATGAAGCCTCTTGGCTGTCTCCATGCTTTTGTTCTTTGACCAAAATTGCCTTTTCCTCATTGCTTTGCTCTTTTCTTGCTTCATTCTTACCAATGCTATCTTCACCATGGCTTGTACCTTCATTCATCTCTCTTGAATAACCAAATAGCTCCTCCAACATTCTCAACTCTTCCTTTAGTGAGATCTCATCTATCTCACTATTCTCTTCATCAAACTTGGGCTAATCACTCACAAGGATTACTTGCCCTTTACTTCTTATCTCATATTTTTTTGAGCTGTCTTCATGCAAATCAAATCCTTCATCAACATCAATATACTCATCAAATATAATTGAAGCACTCTTACCTTGTGTTTCCTTACTCTCTTCAACTTCTCTTTGAAGCCATTTTGTTTGTTTCCTGCATTCAATGAGGCATTGCCTTCCTGCATACTCTCCCCTTTCCTCATTATCCATCCATTTGGAACTCTCTCCTTGCTGCATATTAGTCCACACAGCCACTTTCCATTCCTCATTTTCCATAAAAATATCATTAAATGATTCAAAAACATCATTATCCCATTCATTGCAAGCAATTGACTTACCTTTCATCTTTGCATCCTCATGCCTTTGGTTGCTTGTGTCAGCTTCCACCTTCCTCCATTGACTTCTTTGTGTTGTTACCTCAACACTCACATCTTCACTCTTTGCCTTCTTAGGCACCCATACTTGTTTCTTCTTCTTATCATTTGTCTTCTCAAACCATGTAGGCATCCTGCATCCATGCTTTTGTACCAACAATTCTTCTTGCTTGGGAGTTTGGTTCTTCCGCCATTTAGGCATCACATATCCATGGTTAATTGAAAACTTCACCTTTCTCTTTGCTTCTTTGTCATGTATATCAACAGTTCCACGCTTATAAGACAATTCAGTTTTTGAATTCACCTTTACCTTCTTAACGGGCTGCTCCATTAGTTCTTTGACTTGCATAGCTTCTTGATTTTTTGTCCTTTCTTCTTCCTTTATGCTTGGTTGTTCTCTTTCCTCTTCTTGGCATTCGATGGCATAATGGAATTTAGCTTCATCTTCCATCTCTTCTCTTGCTTATAGGGGTTCCTCAACACCTTCTTCATGCATTAACCAATGCATCTCTCCTTCTTTATCAACAACTGCAAACTTTTTCTTTTCTCTTAAACATTCACTTGTGCATTTGGTGTCTTCTCTTGCGCCAATATCTTCACTCTCCAAGGCCCTTCTTTTGACCTTCATAAGGCTGCTCATACCTGCATTTACCCATGCAAAGACAACATTAGACATAAAAACAAGAGACCCCAAGGTCCCTATGAGTGCTCTCTTCACCCACACTCTCATCTTTTCAAGTGCTCTTTCTAGCACTTTATCGTTTCTTTCTTCTCTCTTGTTCTCCTCAATGAGAACCTTCTTCACAACTTCTTCCTCTTGTTGCTCACTTGGCAACCTACTCATCCTCTTGCCTCTATGGGCTTCTCTCTTCATGGCAATCTTCTTTTGCCTTTTTCTCCTCTTCCTTAGGAGATCTATTGACCACTTCAACCTCCTCCTCATTGGCCACACCCATGCTTGCTTGTCCATCTGCATCTAAGACTAATATTCATCTACAAACTTAGCTAAATCTCTTTTCAAATTAGCAATCTCTTTATTAATTTCAATACTGGTCATACCTTTGATGCTTGCTTTCTTCTTGGTGCCCTCATGTACCTTGTTGCTATGTAGTGCCTTCAACAATACTTCCATCTCTGAGATCTTCACCCAAGTCTTTTCCACCTTGGTCTCTTGATCCCTTGTCTCACCCAAGCCTTTTCTCCTTGACTGGTCTTTTGACAATCTCTTTGATCTCACCTAGGCCTTTTGCATCCTAGTCTTTTGACCCTTTTCTCAATCCTGCAGCAATTCTTTATACAACACTTAAACACAAATCATAAATCCAAGCTTACCAACACAAATCATAAATCCAAGCTTACCTTGCTTTAGATCTTCCTCTTAAGCATTCACTTGCTCCCTTACTTTTGAGCTTTCCAAGCTTCACTTCACTAAGCCTTCATTGGTTTCTTCTCCTCTTAAGCCTCAATGGCTTGACTGTCTTCCTCTTCACCTATTTACTTCTCAACATAATAAACTTAACTCAAATATCAAAGTTACTTATACCTTTTCTCAACAAATCCCAAGAGCTTCAAGCTCTGATACCAAATGATGCAACTGTCCTTAAACTGTTTAGTAACCATCACCTTGTGGGCTAACTTCTTATAGAGGTTTCATACATTTCAACATGCTTATACAGACCTATGTAGATCAATCATTCCTTTAGTGGAAACTTAAAACTCTTCCTTTGACCTATAGGCTGTGATATCATTCTTTAGCCCTGTTTCCCCTGTTTATTGACCATAACTCCTTGTAGGTTAGCTCAATCATGAAAGTAAAACTATTTATAGATACCCATTAAGCCCTTCTATAACATACTAGAAAATCTCTTGAGGTTACTTTGTATGGAATTATACTTTCTTTTTTAGGCCCTGTTCCAATTAGCCCTCCTTTTGTGCAAAACGTCTTGTCCAGAGTAAAGTAAGGACTTTTTAATCAAACCAAGCATCATTATAGATACCCATTACCTTCTTACATGAGAATCAATCATTTTTTAGTGCACTTATTTGGAGAAATTCACTTTTCTTATATTGGCCTATTCTCTTTTCTTCACATGCACCTAGGTTTCACTTGGCAATTGTCTTTTTCCATATTTATCCGTATTGTAGCACCTTGAAACCACTTCTAATAGTTTTATAAAATCTTCAAGGGTTATATTGCAAACTTTCAAGAGTTTTCAAGCATTTAAACTCATTTTGAAGGCTAGACCCTAATTCAAGATTTTCTAAAGCCTGTCACAAGCCGAGAGCATATTAATTGTGGCTGGGAGTGTTTTACCCTATTTCAAGGGTTCCAATCAATTTTATAGGGTCTGTATTAATTCCCTACACCTTCCACAATCATTATCCAAGTCATATATACCTCTTATGTCTTCCAATGCAAGACATCACAGTTGGTTTTGACTGTATATGCATGACAGTCAGCAGGATTCAAGATTGTCTTCTTAAACACAATGGTCAATAGGTTTTCAACATAATGTATAAACATGTCTATATCTTAAATTGATTCCCCATTCATATGCTCTATCAAATATGACCTGATCAATCCATTTACTATGAGAAAACATACAACTTTCTTCTCATTGTCTATATACTGTCACCTACAGGCCGAGAACCAACAGTTGGAGTTTTAAGACATGAAAGGGGTTTCTAACACCTGGTTTTTATTCTCTTAAGTTAATATTTGTCTTTTAGACCCATCTCCATGCCATCATAGACTTCATGCAAACATTTATACGTGGATTTTACCTTGGACAGTGGGCTGTAGTTTTGGATGCCTAAATACCCTGTTTAGGCTTTTTATAACATTCCAAACTCCTTAAAACCTCTTGATCACATAATACCAGTTTTAAATTGTTCCCAACATACAAAATAACCAGTCTTTCACAATGTTTTTTAGAGAATCATCATACACACATATTCACATACATATACAGGCCTGTCACCAGAATTCCATAACATAATCATCTGAAACAAAACATTCATTCTTTCTTAGATCAAATGGAAGACTTACAATTCAATATCAATGTCCATGGTTTTCAAAGCCTTGTCTGCTCCTTCTCCATTCTTGATATTACATCAAAATCTGCTCTTTCTCCATTAGCTTTAGCATCTCTTGAGTGAGGTCCTCCCTCACTATTTCTCCTCTCTATTCTTCATTCTATCTTCTTTCCTTGAATGAGAGGACCTTTCCTCTCTCTCCTTCTTCTCCTCTACATCCCTCTCATCCTTTTTATCTTCTTTTTTTTTTGAATTCTCTCTTTTTCTCTTTTCAAGAACCTCCCCTCTAACTTCTATGCCCAATTTGGGCTTAAGGCAAAACAAAATACTGTTTTTGATTTTTAACAATATACTAAGGGTGAAAATAGTTCCAACCATTTCTTCCTTATTTCCTCAATAGCCCAACAATTACTTTTTACCTTTTCATTTTTCACTTTTGACAATTACATTTACTTTCAAGGTGAAATTTTGAAATCTAACACAATTTGGAGGGAAAATCAGAATTTGAAATTTCACACTAGAATTTGAAACTATTGTAGATGCCCCTACATCACATATATTCTCCCATATCTCCATCTTCATCTAATGACAAAGTAAACAACTGCATATGAATATCTATCTTCTTATGCTTAGGTTTCTTATCATACAAATTTGACAATGTTTTCCATGCAGTGTAACTATGAGGAGAATTTTCAATATGAACATACGTATCATGAGTACAACAACATTTAATGAGAGCTAAGGCCTTAGAATCATGCAAATTGAAAATATCTAATTTAGCCTGCTCTGTTGGCAATGTGGGATTTTCATTCTTAACAATATCCCATAATTCATTAAATACTAGTGAAGCCTCCATCAATCGTTTCCAATTTGAATAATTGGAAATTATTAATCTATCACAATCTGAAAGCAAATTTTGAATTTTTGGCATTTTGAAATGAAAGCAAGTGCAGTAGAGAAACGTGTAACAAAATGCAAAAGAAATAAAACAAATATCACACTCACTGCACAAGACACTGCTTCTACGAGGTTTTGCACTTAACCTCTGCGTAGAGCGTAAAAGAAAAAAACAAGTATTTTTGATGGGTTTTGCACTTAACCTCACCAAAAATCAATGATTACACCCTTATTTCGCCAAATTACAATCTTATTTCACCAATTACACCCTTGTCTCACCACAACAATGCAAAAGAAATATGATTAAATTCCACCCCTTTTTCAAAAATTTAAATAACACAATACAATAAGTATGTGTTTTACAATATTCTGATTTAAAAAAGAGAATATTCCTTTTTCAAAAAAAACATATTCCAAAGCAAAAATAACTTTCTCCAAGAAGAAGGGATTTGAACCCTTGACCTCCTCCTTTGCAAGCTTCTAACAAAATAAGTTTAACCAATTGCTCTAAGAGCATTTGCAAAACATTACACTCATAAATTTTTACTTATTCTAGATTTTGTGTATGAGGGAAAATTAAAAAAAATTACATATGAGTAAATAAATTCAAAATTTTCCCCTTTTTACAGCCTCTCTTTCAATATTCTCCCATGGGACCCAGTCACAACAAATATAATGAAAATCAAACTTTAGAAATATCAAAAATAAATTGCTGAATTTTATACTGCGCCATTCTTGCCTGGGATGCCATGGCTGTTGTTGGAGATTTTATTTTCACCTATTTTCTCTCTCATAAACCATACAAATCTATACAGGCTGAATAAAAAAGATTTTTATTGAGTTTTTGCAGATTTTCTAGGTATGTTTTGCAGGGAATGGATTCAAAATGAAGCCTGGGTGTTGGAAGGCCATACAAGTGCAAAAAAATTCTAGATTTTCAATTTGAATGCAAACGCAGGGGTTTAATACCATTTGCAGATGTTTTAGCTATTAAGAGGCCTGAGAATGAATGGAAATACCAAAGGCAGCCATGAATAAACATTACACAGGGTTTTCTCAAATAATAAGGCTGTACAAATCTGGTTTTGGTTTTAAAAAAATGAATTTAATAACATTAAATGCTAAAAATTCATTTTTTATGCCAAATGAGGAGGTTTAACACAGGAAAATGGAGTATGAATGATAAAAAAAGACCAGGCTGCGGTATATGGAAAATACAAGTTTAAATGTGAATAATATTTGAAAAATTAAAATAATTTAATAATTTTTCAAACATTTAAACCAATAAAAAAAATTCATTTTATATGGCATACCTTATTTCATGCCAAAAGATATCACGTGAATTGATTTTTCACCTTGCTTGTTCCAATTCACCAAGCTTCCAAAATAACCATGCTCTGATACCACTGATAACTCCAGAACCAAAATAGGTTGAACCTTGTCCCCGCTTAGTGCGAGTGCACAAGTATTTTATTAATTTCAAAAAATCAAGTACATAAGGGTGCCTTTACTCTGTTAACCCTTTTACAATGCAAACATAGATTTATATAGTTTTTACCAATGACCTGTAAAAACAACTAATCCTATAACCAACTAAATACGGGAAAACAACTTATAAAGCAATTCTAATTAATAAATATAAAAAATTAAAACTACCTAATAATTAAACTAAGTAAGTTTATTTTATGGGGGTGTCTTTACTAAAAGATGCATGCCCCATTTACAATAATTATTTATTACCTTCCAAAAATCTAACCTAACGTTAAGACTTTGGAACAAGTCCTAACAGTTAGACCTTACCAAAGGTAAAAAGAGACATCCTTAAAAATGAAAAAATATAATGTTTAGACTTCCCAAACCTCAAAAATCCAACAAGAATTTTCCTTACAACAATTCATCAAGCTCCTTCCTCAAACAAACTCCAAACAATGGATGATCAACTCATAAACAAGCCAAGAATTGACAAATAGATAGAAAAATCATCCACAAAAGCTCCACCAAAATTTATTATGGAGTATCTTTTTTACAAAAACATTCATTCTTATTACACACCCATGTTTTTCCTTAAAACTTTTCCACATGGGTTTACTTGCACTAGTAAACCCACTTTTTAACACATGTAATTAATTCCTTGCATGCCAAATGGGCTTCTTATAAGTTCAATTAGTTTACTTAAAAGTTTACTTACACACTCTACCCACCAAACTTTGGCTAGAATCATAGGTCCTATAAGCTACATAACAAGCCTACTAACTAGTGTTTTTAACCTTCATAGAAGACTTATGCATCCGCTTATTTTTCATATTTAAATTTTATGATTTTTAATTTAGATTATTTTGGCCTTCATAATTTAAAATTAATATTGGTTAAACAATATTTTTTAAACACTTATTACATAAATGGAAATGTTTAAATTTTCACTCAAGGAAGGAATTGAATTCAAATTTCCACACACACTATGGATCATAAAACATGACAAATATACTAAATTCTACTAGGGAATAGTAGTTAAACATGAGAGATGTTATAGTCGACCAATGGCCATTAATATTAACATGTATAAATGAACTCAAGTTGTGGCCTTAAGTCACAATGTCATAGACTCATGGACCCCACATGGTTCACAAAGTGGTCGCAAACTAAAAATTTATAAAAGATTCTTGTGTTGCTCCCATTGCTGGGATTTGTAACTTGTGGCATGATCGTAGAAGGCTTCCAAAATGGTCACTGATTATAGTACAATATTTAAGCCTCCACCTCTACAAATTAATAATTGAACTACTTTACACTTTTGCATTGAATATTTTCCACATAGTTGAGTGCTCAAAATGTGTGAATAATTGTGCCAACTTTAATTTATGTACAACTACATGAACTTGCAAAGACTGTTTCATAATAATGTGGATAATGACCTTTGAAATATTAACCACAAATAATTTTTATATTATATAAAGTGTTGGGGATATTATATTAAGTGTGATCTATATGATTTTGTGGAGTCTGTAACCCTGTGATTATTGTGATAACACCACTTGGCAGAGTTCATGCCACCTAGAGTATTTACTTTACAAAAACACTCAATGGGATTTTTGCCTTATGTGACTTTGTTAACTTGTTATGTGTGCCCTATGTGTGTGTGTGTGTAAGTGTTTGTGATGGCTTAAAATATAATATAATAACCGCACGTTGTAGCCCAGTGAGCCGCGTAGAATACATGGGCCATACTCAAATGGCTTGGTGGACACACAAGTATGGTAGACCCATTATCTTACTCTCATTGAATATAATGCAATGATATTCATTGTCAAAAGGTGACCTGTGTGAATAGAAACACACACACACACACACACACACACATAGTGAGCTCCGTAAAAAGTGTGAATAGCCATATAGATTTGATCATATTTGCGACATTAGTATTTTAATGTGTGGAGGCCATTTGGAATATAGTGAATGTATTTAGTGACTTGGTTACCACCTAGGCATGGCAATCCCACTACTCTATTCACAATGACTGAGAAATTAACTATTATTAGTTCATATAGGGGAAGAAGTCTAAACCATGTGAACCTTGTTCACCTCGAATGTGGTGTTGATTTTATTTAAGGACTTTGTGATATATTTGGATTTTGTAGATGTGTTATATATGACATCTAGTTTTTTTCAAGATCACGTGCATAAGCTAATGAATTGTGTCATGTTGATTTTGGTGCTAATATAATCCCATTTTATACATTGACATAAGTAATATTAATCACTTCATAAATTAGTATAAATCTAGGCCACCTCATATTTCCACATAATAAATATGCCCAATGCACCCACAATTTCCATGTGGACCACAAAATCACCTAATAAAGTCACATTACTTTTAATTGCTGCATGACAGAGTCTGTGAGTATGTTAGTGTAGGTTTTTAATTCCATTTTATGGTTTTTCCTACACATTTATTTATCTTGCTTAGGTGTACTAATGAGGCCATTTAGGGGTAATAATGAGGTCATCACTCCACTATAATTGGGTGAGGTCATCACTCCACTAATGAGTGTGTGCATACTCCACTATGAGTGGGTGCACAATCCACTATGAGTGGGTATAATCATAATTGCACTATGAGTGGGTGCACACCCTGCTATGAGTGGATGCACACTCCACTTTGAGTGGGTGGGGTCACCACTCCACTATGGCTTGGTGCACACTCCATATCTTATTCATATACATGTACCTCTCCTCAAACTAATCTTCGATCAATTTTGAATACAAGATGTTATTATGCTCATATCTAGTTTGGCATTTACAACATAGCTCTCTTTATGCATTTATACTTTGAATGATTATGAGTTAAGTGTGCTTAAATACACCAGTCTTTGATTGCGACTCATTCCAACAAAACATCAATCATTATTACATGGTATCATAATGGGTTCTTTTAAAATGAACACCTTGTTTTTTGTTGTAATGCATGTTTGGAATCTTGAGTTGAGTTCGTTTTCTAACATGATCTAAATTGAAGGTTCTAATATCAAAGGTATCTATCATATTTGAAGGCTTGATCGATATCATATTTTTGTCGATTCATATTGGTTTACATTTTTATCAATAAATATGTATTTATATTAACTCGTTAATGCAACTTTGGATCACGACACACATATTCTCTAATTTTAGGTATGCTTTGACTTCAAAGGTACATGACCCAAATCTAAATATCCATGGCTACCTCAATCATAATCATTTGGATAATCAATTGGATATCGATCATATTTGTGTATTTTTATAATCATAATATCTATTTTTTATAATATCAACATATATTTGTGTATTTTTTATAATAATAAAAATATAATTGTCGTGAATGGTGTAGGGTAGATTGTCTTCAGATATGGAAAGAAGGATTTCATTTAAGAAAAGGAGAAATGTGTTTGCCACTCCCATGTCCTGGCAGTCATCCACCAATACAAACAATGAGCTCACAAAGAAAAAAAGTAGGTTGTGACCTTGGTGTGGCCATGAAACTCTCCAAATGCCTTAAGAAACATTGGCATGGTCATCAGCACTCAGTCAAGCTCTTTAATAGTCAAATCTTATGGTTGACCTGGTCAAATTCTAAGCTTGGTATGATATACATTGATTAAAAGCTACCTATTGACCTTCAAATATGCATTAGAAGTAAAACAAGGTAGTCAAATCTCCTAGTCAACATGTCTCAACTCCCTCTATGCTACTCCATGTTTCCCCACACATCACCCACACCTTCCAAAGTGTCCACAATGCCTTCAAATTCTCAAAAACCTAGTTTTTGAGCTATCTAAATATTAAATGGTGTGTTTCAATGCTTGAGGCAATTCATAAACGAGTTAGTGGAGTTGTTTATGTAAGAACAAAGTGTGGTGGGAGGTAAAAGATTCAACCCTAACCCACACCAATTTTTTGTTTGGATTTGTTTTAATTATGTTTTTCACCTAAAAATAATAATATATCAAGGGGGAATAATTTGTTTTATTGTCACTTATTGTACTCATAAATGTATTTTTGGTGGCAAATGTTAGCCAACTTTTGGCTACCATAAGATACGGTCATGAAATTCTTCCCTTTTTAATGCTTATTATCATATTTTAAGATAATTTTGATAATTTTAAGGTAATATTCATTTTGACCCTATGTTTGTCTAAGTCACCTCATGTTGTGTTTCAAGATGGTTTAAGAGGTGTTAGTGGTTTAGGGTGTCTTGTCAAGGTAGATATCATGTGTAAAAGTTATATCATACCCCCTATAATACTTACATGTACCTAAATAAGTCCCATGTTGTATTAAAGGTCAACAAGTCACTTTTAACCTCTTCTACAAGTCGCATGTGTAAAATGGTCAAAAAATTGCTTCAAGAGCCCCAAAAGGTGAAAATCACGTAGAAAGGTATTAAAAAATGACTTATGAAGAGTTATATAATATTGAGGTTGGTAGGGAATAAAAATAAGTCAATTTCAAAAGTTGAAAAATACTTACAAGCAAGTTTCAACACTTAAAGAAGGCTTAATATCCACTTGTATAGACCAAGAAGAGAGTTTTTCAAGTGAAAATGATTTAGGAGTCTCTCTTCAGCTTCCCCAGGCCAAATACATGATTGGTTTGTAGGTACATGTCAATTCAAGGTAGAAAACATTTTCTTTCCTCCTTCGCTTCCTTGGCAAGATCACAAGGGTAGTTTTCAAGTACTCAACATAGACATAAGAGAAAGAGTAAGGGCTTGAGATTTTTTCCAAAGTAGGGGGTAATGATGAGTTTCAAATCCATGGTATTATTTCTCATATTGATACCCCCATATTTATGAATAATCATTAAGACCCCGGGGTGGTCTAAAACTTCTTATAAACCCTAAAAGCTTAATTTATAGCCCTTTCAGATAAGGAACAAGAGAATGAATGAGATGGATGATTCATGGAGGTCATATATAGATCCAAGATACCTTTTGAAATGTTCTAAAATACTCATTTGATACATGTGAACCTTTGAAAAGGCAAAATCTCCATTTATGTTGAGTTGCAAGCAGTTATTATGTGGTTTTCATATATGGATGGTCTGAACTAATGAATGTGTAGTGTATTCAAGTATCAAAAATTACCCATGATCCCTCAAAAACCCTTGATGTTAAGACGATGAACCTTAAAGAGTCTAACATGGATAGAAAGGCTTGTTATACTCTCAAGAAGGAAAGAGAGTTAAAAGGACAAAGAACATACTTGTGGGCATCTTGTTCATATGAAATACATGATAATTTAAAGTGAAAATTTTAGAGACATATCAAGATATTTTGAATTGGAAAATACACTACTTATAAACGTATAATGGATAGTAAGGTTCAAAAGAGCAAACATCAATCAAGAGAGCTTTAGGTCTCACAAAGACCTACAGGCTATGACAATCATCAAACGAAGGTTCAGTGTTTGATAAGGATAATAATGAATTCAAAATTGATTCTATATGGACTGAAAATTCATACTATACCTATATAATATCTTCTTCAATGGGGCAATCTCACCACTAATCCACCAAAGCAGGCCTAAATCCCATTCTTGTCATCCTCTCTATGGACTGTGTTATAACTCTGCTTGCACATAGATGAATCAAAAATGTGATAAACATTGTATTATCAACGTTATTTGGATGATAAAACCTCATAAATAGGGTATAGAACATTGGAGGTTTTTTCTAAATAAGAACATGGCTTCAGATGTTAAGACAATATCCCAAAATGAAGGAAAAGGCAGACCTACAGGTCCCTTTTCCACTTGAAATGTAAAGAAATATTACTTGAATGATGTTTAAAAGGTGATAGAGGCCTATTTTAAGAGGTTACCATTATAAGATCAGTCAAGACACCCATATATACCTACATGTTTACTGGAGTAATCAAGTTAGTTTGCAAGATTAAAAGAAGATATGTAATGCAAGCCATTGGAAATGAGGTTTAAGGCTCAAGAGAAGTGTGGAATTCATGTGTGGATACCTTAGTAATATATATATATATATATATATATATATATATATATATATATATATATATACATATATATATATATATATATATATATATATATATATATATATATATGTCACTAAGAATATCATTATTCCATTTAATACTCATTCTTCAACCCTTAAATCCTAGCAAACCTAAACTTACACAGACATGGTTATGTGTGAAGTTGTTAAGAAGATAGTCCTATGAACATTATCGTGAAGTTATTAAAGGGTAGCTCGGGTGAGGTTATCATGGCTACATTTAAGATAAGTATATTATATTCTCATAGACATATGCCAATGACTATTTCCTCAAAATCATCCTTCAGGATACACTAATAGGTCACAGACCTAAAAGAGCATTGATATAGTGTTTTCAAGACAGAACTTGATACTTGAAGGTAGTTTGAGATACTTTAAGAGGTTTTAAACTCACAAATTGATTTGAAGGTTTGTATATATTCTAAATAGTTTTGTAAATAATAATAAATCATGTCATTAGTGGCTCAAAATTGGGATAAATGTAGACCTACATGTCTATAGACTTGAAGTTCCACACATTATAACCTAGGAAGCAATCACTACAAGAATATGAGAGTTGAAGTGTGAATGATTAAAGAAAAAGGGAAAGTAGAGTATAGAGAGAATATTAAGAAAATCATAATGATATCAAAGGATAAATATGGTTTAAGAAAACCTATAGTCGCATTTGCAATGTAGACAGTCTAAGCCAAATAGTCAGGCTTGTGTATGTAATGTTGTGATGAGAGTTTGAGTGTTGAAGGTAAGATAGAGACCAATAGGCCCTAAATTTTTTATGAAGGCATAAATAAGACATTCATGAAGTTTATAATTTTCCAATTTTGGGGAGAGAGAGATAGAATTCTTGGTTTGTAGTAACCTATAGGTGGCAGAAAAGGAAAATTCAAGCTTAGCAGGTCTAAAGGGTCACTCAGGCTTGTGTATAGATTGATGAAGAAAAGTTGTTTGTGGGGAGAAATATGGAAATATAGAGACCTTAAGATGATAATGAGGAGTTTTAAGAAACATTCAATTAATTTTTAATACTCTTCGATGGTGAGGAATAACTCAAACATAGGTTCTTAGGGTTAGAATTGGTAGTTTGCCTACAAACCCTAAGTATGAGCTAATGGTGGTCATCGCAAGATTGTGGATATACATGACAAGAAATACCATTAAATAAATTCAATATGGATGTTATATACCTATTAAGTTCATTTACAACCCAAGACCAAGATCCAAGTTGCCATTTTCAAGTCAATCTCTCTCTTGACCTCACCAAATGCACTCTTTCCAGCTCGACAAACACTTTCTCATGATTGGAATAGTATGGACAAGATGAATACGAGATAAAAATCCTAGGGGATGTTAAGGGGGATTTTATAATTTAAATTTGAGGAATTTTTTCATTGGTTAAGGCTTTGTACTTTATGAATCATCGTTTAAGATGATAAGTGTGTTTTTGGCTGCCTAGAGGACCGATTTTGACCAATTGAGAGAAATTGACTTCTTAAGCATTTGAAATGAATTGGATGACCATTGAAAACACCTGAACCTTTTTATTTAATCTATGAGTACCCTCACCATGGTACTTTCTTGTACCTACAACTATATGAACTCATTAAATGTTGTGTTTTTGTGAGTTTTTGAGCTCAAAATAGGGTTTTTGACCTCATGGGTAGATGCAAACCATCAGGGAGGATGGATTGATGTGTAGGTAAAAAATTATGTATATGTCATTATGTAAATTATCAAACAAGTTTAATTGTTTAAGGCAATGTGAAAGAGGTTTATGAAAGGCTAGTTTTTTTGCCATTTCTTGGTTTGCCTATCTACACAAGGTCTCAAAAGCCCAAATTTGGGATAGAGAATGGTTATAGGACGGGAAAAGTGAATAACACACTTTTTAGAGGTTTCACACATGTGAGAGGTATATGGATCAAAAACTTAGTTTTTTAGGCCTAGAGGCCTAATTGAGGGCTAATTACAGAGAGAGAACAACATAAAAAGTACACTTCCACTTGGTGTCAAGACATGAAATTTGGTATGGATGTGTAAATCCATACTAAGTACTCAAAAATACCTTTATTTTTCCAATACCATCCATACATTGTTCTACACAAGGAGCTTTTCATGTTTTTAGGGCTACAAGGAATTGGGAGAAAATGCAAGCTTAAGGTGCAAAATGAGGTCTTGGTGAGTATCTAATTAATTAAAAGGGATTGATTCAAGTCTTATATGACCAAGATATGTCATAAATGGATAAATATTTCATTGGTAAAGTTGAAATCAATAATTAACACTTGCAAGCAAGGAAATGCATATTAAGGCCAAATGAGCTTCAAGACACCTAAGAGGTGTAATCATCAGTGCAATGCTAGTTTTAGGAGTTTCATAAATAGGTGAAAGGTGTCAAGAGAAAAGCCTGAATGTAAATCAACATGAATTGATGATAAAGAGTGCCACTTTTCCATTCACAAGTTAAGATAAGGGACATTTTGAAGAGGAAGCCAAGGTGTCAAGCAACTAGATGAAACTCATATGCCACTTAGTAGAAGATGCCTCTTCAAGAGATCAAAGCTTGTCTTTGGAGACATAATTCAACTATTTACAAATCCCTCCTAATTATAACTCTATTGCAAGATACTGATCATGGCTCACTTATATGCCCCTCTTTCTTCTAACCTCATTTTCTCTGTAAATTTAGCCTAGATGGGCTTTATATGGATCCTTTTGTTGAGTATGGCGAAGCCATGCTTAAATGAACACTTGTACTATGCCTTGAAATAATGAATTAAGCTGATTCTTACCTCTTCACATAATTTCAATAAGTGTATTAATGTGATGGTTGATGAATGCTAGTAGTAGTCGTGGTACTCTCTCTCATTTGTCCTTTCTTACCTATTTGCAAATGGATTGTCTTCTTACAGGTCACATGGTGAATTTGATGTGGTTTTGTATAGCTTTAAAACTATATTTTTAGTCATTAGTGCCTTATCTAGACCTCTTGACTAACCCTCTCATTCAATGCATTCTCAAATACCTCATGTTGAAGCAATCATGCTTGAAAGTCCTTATTTTGAGAAGTGTGATCAGATTTAGTCCTAATCCAGGTTCTTAAGTGTATTATAGTCAAGTGGAGGGTGTTATTTTGGTGTACCACCTCCTCAGATAAGTTTATTTTATGCCTTTGTATCCCTTTTCCTCTATCGAGCAAGCAAGTAGTAGCAGTAATAGTGAACCTAATTGATACATTAAGGGGATTTAGCCTTTAAACTAGAGGGTTGGTCCAACTAAAGGTCACCCACAACCTAAGACCAATCCCATTGCATAGCTCTTGAGATGGCTTAAATCACTCTCTCAAGGGTGCAAATTTGAGCTATAACAATAATCAACATCCATTATGGGGGCATTTAAAGTCAATTTCACTTGTTTTTAGGTAATTCAAATGCCACACAAGCTTCAAATTACATTTAGCATTGCGAGTGACACCCCTCAACCCTATCCTAGGGATTCTTCCCTTAGACCATGCTAGGGACTGCCACTCCTAGACCCCCATACCCTTTCCCCTTGTTCAATTCTTCTGAGTGTTGAAGACCATGGGGTGAGATCTGGTCTAGTTAGAGGTCAAACCCCCTCATAGGTTAAATAAATTTGTTTGCATTCATGCTCATTTTACCTTGTATTTGTGTACTTGTGGATGCATTTTTTGCAGAACCTGACATCTCACATTTTTAGAGTATGTTTCTTGTGCTACTATTGCACATATTTCTCTCATTTGTGGATGTATTTTCAACTAATAGACACCCACTTTTTGAACGTGCATTGTCACTTGTGCCACTACTGCATAGATCACTCTCATTTATGGATACATTTTAGGTTGAGTTTGACATCCACTTTTTAAGCATGCATTGCCACTTATGCCAAACCTTTGTAATCTTTTAGGGGTTATTAATGATAGTTTTATGAGGGTTGTATTGTGCCTTGTGTTATATTTTGCATCTAATTTAGGAGCTTGATGGAATTTTTAGTGTATTTTTTTGTACTTTTGACACTTCACTTGGTAGTATTATCATCTGATATCCTTAGCATCTATCTTCAGTGGTCGAATAATGGTTTTGGACCACTCACATGAATTTGAGTTATTCACCAATATTTTTCATTGATTGTCTATTTGAGAGATATATTCAAGATACCACTATGATGAAAGATTCATTTCCACAAGTTCTTCTCAGTGGGACAAATTATGCACCATGGCATTTATGCATGGAACATTTACTCACTAGACATGGACTTTTTCCATTTCTATATGGACAAGTTCCTGCTCCCACTTACCCAATTCAGTATAATGACTAGCTTAATTCATGGGACATTATTCTTGGTCACTTATTGATGTATGTTTCCATGGATCTACACCACTATTTGGAGCACACAAGATGTCCTTGCACTGTTTGGAATATTATTTATAATCCTTTCAAAGACTCTTCTTCTAAAATTATCATTACTCCTAATTTATCTTCTTTTTTAATAGTCACCCCTTTGGGACAAGTTGTTGCTAGACCTGAGACATCTTTTTATATGCACCACTTTTGTTCTTATACAAAATGTTGCTTTTCATTTACAAATCCATCACAAAATTGTAATTCAAAGGAATATCTTACCTCCATTGATGGGAGTTCCCTTATTGTGTTATGTGGCACCTCCACATTTTCATAGATCATTGATGATCAACCATTTATTATGGCCCCTCATTCCTCAATTTTGAGGGTTGTTGAGCCATGCTCTCCACTTCACATGGACATTCTTTTAGCAAATGTTCCATATCCTTCTTCAACCATGGTATTGAGGGTTATGGAGCCATGCTCTCCACTTCACACAGACATTAATTTAGTGAATGTTCTATGTCCTTTTTTTGACATGGTATCGAGGGTTGTTGAGCCATGCTCTCCATTTCATGTGGACATTCTTTCAGTGAATGTTCCATGTCCTTCTGATAAGTCTACTTCAATAATATTACTTTTAGTTTCTATGCATGATCTTATCATACCTATGCCATACTTCATCTTTAGACCAATTTCATAGAGTTTTATATTATTGCATTCATATTCCATCGTGGAATGGATAGATCTTCAAAGCAGTTATTTTGTTCCTCCTCTTGCAAAGGGAAGAAACATTGTTCGATGCAATTGGACCTTCTTCAGTCTTCAAGCAAAGTATTTTTTCATCGATATTGTTCATCTTCTTGGAGGGGGGGGACTTATCTTTATTCTTCTAGGGGGATTTTATATGTACTTGGGCACCTAATTAGTCCTTGTTATTGGGACCCAATTCTTCTACCCACCTAAGTTACACTTAAGGGGGGTGTTAATGTAGGTTTTTTATTCTATTTTATATTTTTTCATACACATGTATTTAGTTTGCTTAAGTATAATAATGAGGTCGTTTAGGGGTATAATGAGGTCGTCACTCCACTATAAGTGGGTGAGGTCATCACTCCACTAATGAGTGGGTGCAAACTCCATTATGAGTGGGTGCACACTCCACCCATGAGTGGGTGAGGTCATCATTACACTATGAGTGGGTACACACCCCGCTATGAGTGGGTGGGGTCACCACTCCACTATGTCTTGGTTCACACTCTACCTCTTTTTCCTATATATGTACCTAGTTTCAAGTTAATATTTGGTCAATTCTAAATACAAATTGTTATTCTGCTCATATCTGGCTTTGCATTTACAACATAACCTTCTTTTTGCATTTATACTTTGAATGATTAAGAATTAAGTGTGCTCAAATACACCAATCTTCGATTGGTGCTAATATAATATCATGTTATACATTGACATAAGCAATATTACTCACTTTATAAATTAGTATAAAGTTATGCCACTTCATATTTTCACAAAATAAATATTCCCAATGCACCCATAATTTCCACATGGACCACAATATACCCTAATAAAGTCACATTACTTTTTATTCATGAATGATAGAGCCATACCCCATGTGGCATTTGCCTTGTAAGTATTGACCATGACAATTAGGACTACATATTATCCATTTTTAGGTAATTTTCTAAATTCTATAATTTACCATGAGTCTTTTCCAATACTAAACATTAATCAAATACTAAAACAACCCACATGCAATATTGATATTGAAAACCCACTTGAAATCTTTACTAAAATCTTTATTTTATGGAATTGAAGGCACATAAATACTGATAATGAAGCAATATGAAAAACAATAGAATGTTGTAATAAAATCCTTACATTTATTTTACATCACTAGGCCAAAATATAAAACTCTTACTCGAATAAACTTCCATAAAATAATTGCATTCAATAAAGAGCAACAAATAACAAACATAGACACTCCAACACAATAGTCCTTGATGAGGAGAATCCCCTGCATAATGGTCCAGTGGAAGGGAAGACCACACAACATAATTGAAACTGGTATTTAATCCCAATCTAAAAACACAATGGAAAGGTGAGCTGAGTGGAGTGGGTCAATATATATGTTGGGTGAGTGGGTTGAGCACTCAATCAGACAAGTGAAGGTGGTGGGCTCCTCCACTCATGATGGAGTAAGCACTAAGAGAACACAATGGAAAGGTGACTTGAGTGAAGTGAGCACTCAGGGGACAAAGTGGGATGGTGGCCCCATCCACTCACTGTGGTGAACCCATCCTTTCACAAGTGCAATATGACATCATAATGACACCATGCTGATGTCATAATAAGCTTCTATATATCATCAAAGACCCCTATATCCACCTAAGTATAACAAATAATAAGTAAAACCCTACATAACATAGGTAAAAACCTACACTAACATCATCTTACATTGGACTAATAACATATTACTCAAACCACCTTCATATAATTTTGATGCACATTTTAATAAATACAACCCAAGTCCTCCTTCTATTGCTTGTCAAAATAACACCACATGAGCTAAATGAAAAGTGTTACCTGTAAGAATAATCCTTTTACCTTGTAGTATTGGTATCCAATAAGAGGGTTCAATTGCTTGTCTTGCCTCATCAATGACAACTAGATCAAAACTGGTTAGATTATGAATGAAAGGATCTACTACACCTGTATTATTATAGAGAACCACTTTAACAATTGATAGCATTTAGTTTACTACATCTTTTTCTCATTGTTTGAGTGATTTCACAAGTTGCTTGAGTAGCTATCGAATGCCTACAACCAAAGAATCATCCTTCAAACAATGTCTTAGGTCAGTCCTCAAATCAACTATTTTCCTAGCAAGTCCCCCCTGAAACTTTGCAAGTTTATTTGCAACATTTTTTCCTAAAAACTTGGAAGCAACAAATGGAGACATTCATACATGATTTCCAAGTCACACAACATTTATACCCATGTTAGCAAGTTTCCCCCCCATGTTATCTATAACAACATTTGAAGTTTTTGTCACCAATATTCTTTCACCTTGTTTGACAGTTATACCTATCAGTTCAGCAAGCACACTTGTCTTTCCTGTACCTGGTGGACCTTGGATGACTGATATCACTTATTGTCTATTTAATCCTAAAGTAAGAACCCTTTTTTATGACTCATCAAAGAAATATTTTAGCTGGATTGCACCCAATTCATTTTTTGCTTCAGTAGAAAAAATATTTCCAACTAACCAATTGACATCTTCACATGTTCCAAAAAGAGTAGTTACTACGCATGTTGCAGGATTCATTTTGTTTAAACCTTACTTTTGAAGAGGCATTAGATCCTCACAATCATGATCAAAATTAATTGCATATTTAGTGCTAATTATAGAATTGAGATTAATCCTTGCATTGAAGTGAGAGCAACTTGTTCATCAGGGTCCTCTAGTAAGGCAACTATGACACTTAGAACTTGTGAACTATACTAAATCATCACCAAACTTAAAATCTTCACTAAATCGCTTGTAACAAAGTCACCTAATTATTGGAGATTCATTGCCAATGTATGAACCTAAGGCTTCAACAAGTTGTTCCAACAAATGATTGGGTCTCTAACTATTATGGACATATTCTGACAATACTGCAGTTGTTGTTTCATGTTGAGGCAATTTTGCTTCATATTGAAACCTCTGAATTCAATTCAAAGATTGCCACAAAAGCTTAAATATTTTTTCCACCTCCTTCGGTCTTTTTGTAGCGACACATTTTGATAATATTCCAATAATTTTTATCAAATTTTTGCTTCCTAATAGTTGTTCTCCATCTTTAGCCAAGATCTTGCCCATTTCATGATCACCTACACACTCACAAAATGTTATAAAAGCATGTGGAAAAGTTATTAAAGGCTGGTGTAGACCAATGACTACCAATCCATGACAACTTCCAAAATGCAGTGTTAATGCATAAAACATAGTAACATACCTTGGTTCGACTACTTTATTACTAATTTTGCCACCTCCTCTGAATACAACTTAGAGTGCAAGAGTAGTTGTTTGAGGCATTTCACTGATAATTGGTGCCATTATCATTTGTTTTATGTACTTTATCTTCTCTATATCATCATTATGGTATGGAAATTGATTAAGAACATTAATGACATGGTCCAAACACATCATTGAAAGGACACCATGCCGAGAAAATACATAAAATGCATCATGTATAGGTCAACCACCTCTTAACCTCATGATATCCTTTGTCATAACATCCCTTGCCACTATATATAACACTTCATTGAAGATTATATTTGTTGATGTGTGCTCAACAAGGCAACAAGTAGCATTAAGAACTTCATAACATAATTATTTATCAGTAATAGCTACTTTCACCAACAATAATGACTATATTAACTTGGAAACATCTTCATTCAACTCCCTACCTCTTTTTAGAATGAATTCTATAACAACTTCAACAATTCCTTCAGTCGATTGTTTGACCTTATCACAAATTATGATAAGACACATATATAGTGTTGTTGCAAGATCTTCTTTTGTCAATAAAATACAAATTCAAGATACAATTCCATGATAGATTGGTCAATCATTACATCATGATCATAAATGGAAATGACATATTCAAGGGCAATCAAGGAAGTGTACGACATTTCCTTGTCTTCACCAACTATGGACCCAATTCGCCTTGGAAGTGATAATGAAATAACAAATAGAAGATCAAGAAACTTTGCTGATATTTTATGTGTTTCAGAATTCACATTTGCACAACGTGGAAGATATGCCATAAGTCTTTCTCCTATGTTTAAGGATTCTTAGCTTGGTAGAAAAAATACATAAGGATTTCTATAGCCACCAACATCTGTTAAATGGTGAACATGCATACAAATGACAAGGCAACCAAAACCACAATGTTCGCTTGAATAGTGTAAAACTTCATCAAGAGTTTATGCACTGTAACATAACCTCGCTTCTTTTGATGATCTATCAGGGAGGAAACATATTGATTAATACTCTTTAGTCTATGATGAAGCTGATTGACTTTGCTCTTTCCATCTTCCCCACTTATAAGTAATATTGCATAAAGTAAGGTAATAAGATTATTAATAAGTGGATCAACTACATCATGAGATTGTGCAAACTTCACCATGAGTAGACGGACAACCTATGTGAGATATGGAACCCATAAGCGCCGATCACTTAGTTTAGATAATATGCACCCAACAAAATAGGTTGCATTTACCTTGAGAGCACTATTAGATGTGACGTGACATCCCTTGGTTCCCTGAATTAGACCCGTGTGTTCCAACCACTGAATCCTATTATCATTCACAATATTTCCCTTATGCTCATCTAAGGTCAATTAATTTTTTTTCTTATCCATTTGTATGGGATAATGAAATTATCAACAATAATAATATTGAAATTAGAAACTCTACCTTGTATAGATTTCAAAATACCACCTAGATTCCACACCATTATGCACAAACAATTTTGGATTTTAGAGAAAAGATCCACTTTCTATTTTATACCCTTGATTTTTTGTAGGTATTGTTTTAATTGAGTGGCTATCAACTTAACTTCCTTAACTCGTCTTAGCCATTCATCACACCTTTTATGAGTCCTCATTACATTCTCTACACTTGTATGCAATGTGGTTAGTTTCTTTTCAAGCACATCCTCTAGTTCATTTATAAATAAGATCTCCTTACCTTTGAATTGCATGTGAATTCCTTTTGCTCCTCTGTAGGGGTTTTAGGCTTAAATTTTGACCTTTCCATCTTTATTTCTATCCATGCTTTTAGATGCTTATGATATTCTTGCATAGCTTGCAACATCTCTAACATGGATTCTTGCACTGTCCTCGTGATTCACAGGGTGGCAAGATCATAACTTTGATACCACTGTATTGTCCCTTTTTAGCAATTTTCTGAATTCTAGAATTTACCATGAATCCTTTTCAATATTAAACATCAAACAAATACAAAAACAACTCACATGCAATATTGATATTGAAAACCCACTTGAAATTTTTACCAAATTATTTGTTTTATGGAATTGAATACACACAAATATTGATAATGAAGCAATTTGAACACCAATAAAATGTTATAATAAAATCCTTACGTTTATTTTGCATCACTAGGGCAAAAGACAAAACCCTTACTTGGATAAACATCCATAAAATAATTACATGTAATAATGAGCAACAAAAAACAAACATAGACACTCTAATGCAACAGTCCTAGATGGGGAGAATCCCCAATATAACAATACTTGGAGAGAATCCCCAATGCAACAGTCCAGTTGGAAGGTAAGACCACGTAGCACAATTAAAACATGTACTTAATTCCAACCTATTAGCACAAGTGTAATCCCTGGATGGAATCACCACAAAGGAAAGGGGAGTTTTTGTCCTCAGATCTTGTACATCTAGAGGGTTTTTTATCTTTAGATGGAGAAGTTAAACCAAAAGCTCAAACTCTGAAATAGGGGTTTTGATTACAAAATATGAATCCTTGGATGAGTGTAAGAGAGGAGAATAAATAATGTCAAGGGGAATAGTGAAGCACACGCATAACAAAAGGATCCAAGGAAGGGGGCTCCAAAAAGGGGTGCATCACATGGAAACACTCCATTACACAAGGTGTCCACATGGTTAATGGAAAATGTGGCCCAATAAAGAAAGCACATTTCCAACATGAGGCGCCATAAAATGGTGCAATAATGAACTCCACTAGTAAAAAACTTACAATAATAAACTCCACTAAGAATGTGCAACACATGTGTATAATAGTGAAGTCCAATAACAAAACTCTTGCAATAATAAATTCCACTAAGAATATGCACACACATGTGTGTAATAGCGAAGTACACTAGCAAAAAGCTTGCATTAGTAAATTTCATTAAGAATGTGCACACATATGTGTGCAATAGTAAATTCCACTAACAAAAGTATGCAATAGTAAAACCCACAAAGTGCAACACAAAGGGTCCCAAGTGGGGCACACCACCATGTGCATGAAAATTAATCCTAAAAGCAACCCAAGTGTGAAAAGGCTCAAACAACTCCACCACCCTGAGAAGGGGACATGACAGACTAAGGTTAACTATGATCCACAAACTTTAATCATGGCAAAAATGTGGTCCATAATGTAACACATATGTGCAATCCACACAAGCAAAACTCGCTCTAACCCTGTGAGGAGTGGTCGAGTACCAACACTGGGAAGATCAAGACGTGTTGCCATAGTGCATTGCCTACAACCCATGTCAAAAGATACAATATTTAAATCTAAGTGGTCATTGATTCATGGACTCCACATAATTCACAAAGTCCACACAACTTATAGAAAAAATCAAAGGGACCCATTTAATAATTAAATATCGCATCTCACTTTTACTAAGCGTAATAAAACTTTCACATTTTACATATGACCCTACACGATCATTTAGTATCGTTACGATAACGACCCTTACCTTATAACAATTCACACATTAATTTAAATTCTAATTCTCAACATATCTATGAACTAAAATACAAATTGTTTACTATAATTCACACATTAATCTATATTTTAATTTTTAATACATCCGCAAAGTAAAATGAAAGTTATTTACCTTGCTTACTATATGCATCCCCCCATCCCCCATGGTTTTAACCATGTTCCTTAACCACTTCATGAATTTTGTACACAAGACACCTCATCCTTAAACCTATATTTACTATTTTTTAGGATGTACCAACCACGGATACATATCCATCCCATCACATATTTAAGAAGTAAATCCACACCGTCCTTGCCAGCCCATTCTGTCACCTGCCACCATGTCAGCATCTCTCGCGGATTCCAATCCCTCTCAATGCATGGCCCCACCTCAGTTGCCCTCAAATATTAATAAACTAAACAAAACGATTTAAAAAATAATAATAATAAACGCTTGATTGTGTGAACAATTGGCAGTCAGTTGGGCATCGGCCTCAAAACAGCAGGAGCGGAGCGAAAGAAAGAGAAGCAGCAACATCGGCAATCCATCCAAGGGAAGCGGCGGGAGAGGAGATGGTCGAGAAGTGACAGTATGCTACAGTAACAATAACACGCTTCTTCCATCCGTGCATACATGCATACAACGAATCTCTCCGCTTTCACAGAGGCGAAGCGTCGCAAATCCTGTAATTAATTTCGCTTCCGACTAATTTGTGTCAAGGCATTTCCGCACGGCGTACTGTATCGGTGCTCTCTGCCCTTGCAGTCATTAAGTTTCTATTTCAGGTATTGCATTTTTTTTTTTTTTTTGCTTCTGGATCATCTTTTCTTGCGGTAAGGGCATACGAGAAACGATTTGGCATTGGTGGGATTCGAACGCGCGCACATTTGTTTGAAGTTCTATATATTTTGAGTTGTGTTGTTGTGTTCTCTTTCTGGAAGCAAGGCATGCAGAAAACTCCAGTCTAGGGAGGGCAAATCAGTTAGTCACATGAGTTCTAATGTAACTAATGCTGACTCTTGAATTTCGTGCCCGGCTATGTTAGGGCATAAATGTTTCCCGTCTATCTTGTTTAAAGTAAAGCGCACCGTATATAAATAGTGTGCACAGAATTGCGCCTGATTTTTTTAACGCTAGTTGATCCCCTTTTTCTTGGCCAGAGAGATACTTATAGATGTTGATTTGGGACGGCTACTTGAACAAGCCATGTTGCCGTGAGTACTGCATTTTGGCCAGTGGTCGTAAAATCCCACCAATTTACCGTTTTACCACAATTCAATCAACACATGATGATGCTTGTTGTGCTAGTTGGGAGTTGTGATTTGGCGTTAGGGTCAGTCAAATGTGGAGCCGACATACACATTTGATCTTAGGGTTTCATCAAATATCCTCTTTAGAGTGTGCCTGCCGATGTTGTCACCCCTGTGCCCGCCGCCCAAAAAGGGGACGTTGAAGGCCTGTGGGACGCTGTAGTCTTGCTGATGTGACTCACCCTAAAAACAAGATCCAATTAAAAGCTACTTTAAAAGACATAAAACCTTCTAACCTAAAAAACCCTAAACCCTAAACCCTAGAAGCAATCTGAAAAGCTTTAAACGAACCCCTAATTTACATTATCAATCACTATTCAGCAAACTTACAAGGAAAAGGAGAGGAGAAAGAGGAGGAGCGGTTCCCAAGTTTCCCCTCAGATGATGATTCCGATTCCCGAGCTGTTAACTATACTTTTTTTGTTTTGGGCCTTATCGTGTTGATGTACTCTTCTTATCTTTGAGTTTGACATTGTACTTTGTAATTTGAGTAATGAAAGTCATAATTTGTAAGTTATGATTTGGGAATATCATGTGGGAGCTGTATAGTCCCATATGAGTTAGCATGCAAAATTCTTAAAAAAATCATGTTAGTAGAAATAATAAGTTACTAAAAATAACTGATTGTTAAAAATAGTAAGTTTCAAAAATTGCTAAAAATAATAAGTTGATGTAACTCTAGGATTATCTTTTCTTTTAATAGGAGCCAAAAATAGCAATATCAGTTAACTTTAGGATTGGCTTTTCTTTTATTAGAATTTTAGTCCTGCATGACAAGTCTATCTTTGAGTTGTGCATTATTAAAAGACTCTTTATTATTTTAGAAGAATAACGAAGAATTATAATTCTTTTTTTGTTGTTCAATATTGTTCTCTATAACTTTGTTATGTGTGTTTTGGAATTGCTGCGCTCTTGGCCCCATAATTACGAGATAGATTTTCTGGATCAATGGTTTTATCTAGTAAGTTATTTTTTTAAAAATTTCAGCCTATTTTAGTTTGTTTAAATTAATTTTTAATATATTTGTATTTTAAGATTTAAATATTAATTTTTATATATTATTTTAATAGCTGCCCCTTGTTGTCCCCAAAATATGGGAAATTTGTGTTGTCCTTGTCCCCTGACTCGAGACACGTGCAACACTAGTCTAAAATTATTAGATATATATTAAATATTATTATCTCTTGATTGTTGTAATATATTATCAGATATATATTACAGAGTGAGGTTCAACTGTTGATTTACACAATTTCACTTTATACAACCTCCCTTTACCAAAATAAAAAATTAAATCCCTTCCAACGTAACTTGGACCTTTGGGGCAATTGTAGACCATGAATGCTGACCCCATCTCACCTTTTGTGCATGAAGCACTAAGCAACAATAATCTATTATTTCTAGTGGAAGTGATGGTGAAAAATGAGGTTGTGTGTTCCTTCATATGGCATGGCAATGAGTTGTGTGTGGAGGAGACTTTTCTTTCTCGGTGAGCTCGAGCAATGGTGAAGTAGTGGGGAAGGGAAAGGCCATACAAAACATGGAAGCAATCAAGAAATTCAAAGTGAGTTAGGCGGTGATGGTGAGGGGAAATGATAGTATTTCCGTTGATGGATTTGAAGAAGCCCAATAGATACATGTGCAAAGTTTATTGACATGTCACATATGTCAACGCAATTTGTAGCTTCCATTGAACTATTCAGTTACCCAATCTCAATGAAAACAAACAATCAAAGATGCTTACACTGTGCAAGCTGGGACCCCTTTGCAATGGATGTAGGTCATGTAAATCCAATAGATGCCCTAAATACAAGTTTGGTGTACAATATGGGGCCCTTGTACGATATTACCTAAAATACTTTGTCATTTCCCCCCATCATCAGTGCCCAACTCACCTTCAAATATTTTCCCACTTGCATGATTTGTTTGGCCTTGCTTTTTCTTATAGGGTTTTGAGTATGGCATTTATGTAAGTTCTTAAGCATGATTTAATTGCTCCAGGGTGTTAATATATATGCAACATGGGCGAACTAAAGCTACAAGATAGAATCCGAGACCTCAATGTCTTGTCCTCACATAAGCGAGCATTGCAACGTTGATTCGAGCAACAAATTAGATGTGGATCCTTTTTGTAATCAAATCAGCTCTCATGACGTCTTCGTCCACCATTAACAATAGAAAATGGCCAATGAAAGATGTCACCACCTTGCAAGTTGCAGATGCTTTTGCAATGGGTGTATACAGGCTATGTAAATCCAAACAGTTGCCCCAAATCTGGGTTCATGTACGATATGGCCCCTCTGGTGTACAATACTAAATATTTTATAATATAGGGTACCCTATATTACATAGTTATTAAATATTGTAATAATAATATTAAATAAATATTATATATATTATTTAATGTTATATATAATATGATATAATAATATATAATATTATATATATTAGTATAATGGTATTTATAATATTTTAATTATTATAACCCATCAAATGCATTGGAATTAACATGTGGAAGGTCTATAACTGACGTGTCTGGGTTTTTTGTTGTTTGTTTTAAAGTGCTGAAAGTTTTGTTTTTTGTGCAGTCACTAAACATTGCATGGAGGTGATGTGTTTTACAGTGAACTTGAGCAATGGCAAATTGGTGGGGAAGGGCAAGCCAATACAAAAAATGCAAGTGGAGAAAGATATCAAGGTGAGTTGGGTGGTGATGCTTAGGGGCAATGACATGGTATGTTAGATATCCAACAACTATTTTAAAAACACAACGAATGCACCGTGTGTCAATTTAGACAAGTCTAAAACTAAATTGACAAAAATTCTAATTGTGTTAACTATACAAAACCTAATTAGATGACTCTAAAACCAAATAGACAGAAAATGGCAAAGGCTTTTTCAATGAAAGACGCCTCCTATATAATCTAATTGGGGGATGCATGATGCCATATGAAAATAGATATATACAAGCTTTTTTATTCTCATTCTCAATAACACTAACAATAGTTATTGTATTTGTAACAATAGTACTTAATTATCTTTATTTGGTGAATAGAAGGGTACAAGTTTTGCGAGGACCACACGCGCAATCAATTTTGGATAATTTTTTGGACAAGGGTTAGAATCCCCACCAATTCGTACATGCTATCTTTGAGCACTATGGTAGTTTAATTGCTCGCAACATAATCATGCACACAATTTGAACAAAAAAGATTTTGAAAGTGTATGCATCTAAATTTGCTCGCTTCATTTATCGTCACTAATATTATAATTAGTCAATACTAACATTGCTAATTCATGTCTTTCTTCTTTGAAAGACCATTACTCCTACTTTGTCCATTCGCAATGTCCTTTCAAAGAGGGGCAAAATGTATGCATCTAAATTTGCTCGCTTCATTTATTGTCACTAATATTATTATTAGTTGACACTAACATCATTAATTCTGTCTAATTCCTCCTTACTAACTCCTAATAATGTTTCTAACATCCCCTTCATTCAGCTTATCATACTTCAACCTTACCCCTTCTTGTGTCTTCATTAATTCTTCTAATCTATCTTGATTATCACCTAACCCCACTTATCTATTATATTGAATTTTTAATTCACAATCCCACCTACCTGTCTACTCCTAGGCTTTCCTACGAGCCTGCTCCTTAGTTCCCATCTAATCTCACTTATCTAATCATCTACTAATCTTGCTTATCCCCCTAATGGATTCTAGAATTCTCCAATTCGAGAATCTTCTACTATTCTGTCCATCCTCTCTAGAATCCTCCAATTCTAGAGGCTTCTTGGGAATTTTTAATTCCCTTTAATTCCCTCGATATCCTCTAGTATTTAAACACCCCCATCCTCCATTGAAACCAATCTTGGGAATGTGAGGCAAAACCATGCTAACAACACCACATGATCTATGAGCTTCCATGCTATCATCTTAGTCTGTTGTCAAGGCAATCACATGTTCCAATAATTTGAGTCTCCCAAGCAAACCCATTCAGTCAAGAGCAAGTAATCAAGCATAAGTCAATTTGGAGCAAGATTGGGTTTAAGAGGTCATGTTGCTGGTATAATTTTGTTTTGAATTCATTTTTGTTTGCATTATGATCTTGCTTGTTTCAAATTTTGAAGATTGGTGTTTTGAGTAATTTTTGATATAATTTTCATATCTAAATCTCATTGCTCAAAATTACCATCTTATAGAAAGGACTTTCTCAAACTCTTTGACTGAACAAAACAATCTCAAACATATGGTCATTATGGCAATATATGGTTGAAAAAATACCTGAAAGAGACATCTGTGTTCATTGAGATGACATTTGTTTCAATCATGTATTGAGTAACTTAAACAGTTTGGTGGAAGCTACATATTGCATTCGCATATGTGATATGTCACTGAACTTTGTATGTGTCTGGTCGGGCTCCATCAAGTCCATCACTTGAAATTCCCTCTCATTGCCCATCACCATCACCACCACCACCCACCTCATTTGGAAACCATGTATGGTAATGATGCATTTGTATTGCTACAAAGAATATGCATATAACTATTGAGAGGGGAGTGAAACCATTGATAGGTGGAAGATTAAATTTGTTCACCATATGAATGAACCAACACAACACCCAACAGAGTAGTGCATATCTGTCAAACATTTTAGGTTTCGGGCAGAATATGGCCTTCCAATGGAAAACATTAAATTCAGTCTGTCTAAATATGACTCTATTTGATGTTTTTGAATGTTCTTAAGCCTAATTTAATTACTCTAGATGTTGATAACATGCAAGTGGTGAAAGATTTCAATGAGCATTGGTGGTGACGATGAGTGGTGATGATAGGATGTTGCAGGTGATACCATATACCAGGGGGCCCATATTGTACACCAAACTCGGATTCAGGGTAGTGGTTGGATTTACATGACCTACATCACCCTTTGCAAAGGGGTCTATATAGCTTGTAGGGTGGCACATCTTTGATTTGTTGAGGGTGAATGAGGATGTCACGAGAGTTGGTTTGATTGAAACAAGACTTCTTGTTTGATTGAAACAAGACTCCTTGTTTGATTGTTTGATGTATAGCGTCAATCAATGATGCAATGTTGCTAATGTGGGGACAAGACATTGAGGTGCCAAAGTCTACGTTGTTGCTTCCAGTCATCCATGTGACCAATATTTTGCCACTAGAGAGCAATTTTTTTTTCTTTAGGCGTTCCTTGCACCATCGGGGTGACTGCTCATCTAAATGCAGGTAGGTGCATAAGGCACTAGCTATTGTGCACCTTAGATGGACCTTTCCACTCCTTTCCTTCCTATGCGCTATATCACATGAAGGCTTTATACATAGTAGCACATACCAACCGGAGGTAGTTTATTGATGTTTATGTACAAGCTTGTAGTATTTGGTGTTGTGGGCCATCCACAATCTTTAGTCTTGGGGTCTATTTTTTACCTACATTTAAACTGAGCTCATAGAAGTTATTTTTTAGAAATTCTTCTTGAATCATGCCCAACACAGGCCACATAGAATTACTGGCATTTTATTCCACTAGGCTGCTAGGTTTGAAGGGTTTCTATCCACCAAAATTTGTGTTGGACATGCATCCAACATTGTCACACTACAAGATTTGAACCCAGTGGGCGGGTTAAAAATCATAAATTCTAGTTATTAAATCAGGATGTGCCAAAGTGATGCTATTATAGTATTAATGACATTGTATTATAGGGGGACCAGCCCACCTTGTTTGGCTGTCAAACAATTTATTTGTGACTGTCTTTGTTGGAAAAACTCCCTCCATCCGTGCACATGGTTATGCCAATTCGATTGCAATGAACCAAAATTTGAAAATGCAACGGCTTGTAAAACAGTTCCACAACATTTAACTAGATAGTTTGACAGTTCCCGTTACATATATTGTGTTTACAAATATTTTATACATCCGTCTATATTTTTGTCAGTGATGGATAATCTTTACAAATGCAATTTATAGGAGATGGCCTTATCCAAAAACTACATGTAGTTTATGGTTTAAAAAGCCAAAAACATGTAAATAACCCTCATATAGATATTGTTGGACCACATTTGTGGCTAGTGGCCCAATTTTGTGCAGTGGGCCCACCATTTTATAAGCAGATAGCCCACTATTAGGTTTAATGGGCCATCCCACCATTTTAGGTATTGTTCACCTAACTTTTTTGGTCAATGTGTCTATAAGCTAATTGGTAGGATTTGGTAGGTTTAAAAAAAAGGGTTTTCTTATGATAAATTGTATGAAAAGTGTGTTTTCTATCCCAAGTCTTGGGGCCCATTTTTATGTAAGTGATAAATTGAGCCACAAAAGTTTTTTTTAAAGAAGTTATGCTTGAAGCACTCAATTTCATACATTTTCTCTAGCTAAATTGCTATATTTGAAGTGTTTTCATTTCACCAAAATTTACCCTGGGCTTGTGGCCAACATCATCCCTCTAAAAGTTTCGAACATGGTGGATGGCTTGAAACTCATTGGTCCCTGTAATGCCCCCTTTTTAACTTGCAACACTGAGTAAGTTCTTTGTCAACAGTTAGAATAAAAAGACCGAGTTTTTCAATCAAAGTAAAGCGACTAAGTTTGTTTGCATTTAGAATAAAGTTAGTTGGGAGGTTGCCCCATAAAATAAGGCAGAGAGAAGATGCCTATGGCAGTGAGTTAGCATCACAATTAGAGGGAGTTGTTCGGTTAGTTGCCTATGTATGAGGAATTTAATCATCAATTAGCTACCACCATTTGTGGATTGAATTCTTATGATTTAGGATCATTGGGCACTGTGCTATTAAACAACACATAAGCCAGAGAGAATATCTTTTTGAATATTAACAAAACTCAAGTTCAGCTACAAGAAGTTGATGCTCCTACAACAACTTGCTTGGCGCATGAGGACAAAACCCTTTAGGTGTAAACTCGACTTGGGGATGACAACACTTAGGAAAATATGTGATGTAGGGCATTTTAGATTTGCACAGACTCAAGGATCATCAAGATGAACAATTGCATGACTGCATGTGTGTTAAGGATACTTCAGAGTTCATAATTGGGATGCTGGGTGTTTTGCCAGTGAGTTGTATTAGTTTAGTAGCTCTCCATTTGCATGTATGTGTTTCATGAAAAAAATGAAATCTATTGTTAGTGATTTTTTGGGTTTGATTATTTGTATGCATTTAGTGTATAGGACATTTCAGTGGTATCAGAGCGGTGATCTTTCCACCTTGTGAAAAACACAAAAAAAATAAAAATAAAAAGATTAAGACTTTTGTACCGCATGCCAAAGAGTGATAGGTAAACAAAATATCAATAGAGAGCAAAGGAAGTAGAAAATGGCACGCGAGGAATGAGAGAGAAAGATGCTAGAAGATGAAAGGGAAGATCTGTTTCAAGATACGCTGATAGGAATTCAATGGGGACAAGAAAGAATGGATAACTAATGCAACAAATGTTACATTTCCAAAGAAACATGCAAAATCTACATCATACTAAGGCATCTCAAAGAGAGGGAAGTTCTGCTTTGCATGAACAACCAACGGTTAGTCAAATGAGTCTCCTTCAAAAACTCGCTAAGCCTTTGTTTATACAGAAGAATGAAAAACCAGATACTGAGACAATTACTCTAGGGGAGTTAGACACTTTTTGTGGAGTATCAAGAGAAATCGGAAGATTTCAAGACTATAGTAACTTTTGTTAATTATTTGGAGATAGTCGAGAAAAAGGTTCAGGGCAGTAGAACCCATAGTAGCAACCAAAATGATGAAAGGAGGGATCTACAACAAATGTTGAACAAATTAAATGCTCCTACCTTTGATGGCAGCAATAAAATATCTGCCCCAACATGGTTGCAGAAGTTGTAGACCTACTCTACACTCAATGGAGGAAAGATGCCATTCAATTTGCCACATTGCATTTGGAGGGTGTTGCCTATGATTGGTGGCACCATGGTTTAGTCACACAAGGGCATATTCATGTAAATAATTTTAATGATTTTAGTCAGAGATTGTTGAACCGCTTTGAGTGGAAGGACGAGGATGAGTACTTTAGGGAGCTTGCTAGAATCAGATAGCAAACCCCATTGGATTTATATGTTGCTAAATTTTAGTGAGTTACGGCCGTGATACCTAATGTATTAGAAAAGTGAATCACTTTTCTCTTTATTGAGGCTTTTATTTGAGCCCCTCAAAGTTCTTGTTAAGGTCTTTGCCTCCCCATCATTGCCAGAGCTATTAGGAGGGGTTTGACACTTGAGCCATTTGTATTAAGGAACAAATTTTCATCTCAACTTAAAGCACTTACTATGGGATAAGAAAAGGATAGTTTTCAGACAAGAGGATTTAATTCCTACCCTCAAAGAGCTACACCTTAGCGCAATGTAGCAAAAAAAGATTAATGAGCAGATTAGAAATGAGCTCAGAGGGAAGTTGTGATTTTTGTGCAAAAGCCTTGGGAGCTTGGTCATAGATGTCTGGGCAAGGGCCAAGTCCATTACATTAAAATAATTCTTGATGAATAGGAGAATGGTTATGAGACTGATAAATCATAATAGCATTATGCAATATAAAATTGATTGTAGGGCACAAGCTTGAGCAATTGGTGGGAGATAATATTGGCACTAGAGAAGGGACACTTTTAGCTCTTTCAAGAGCTCCATAGTATCACCCATTCCGAATTCGTGGGGAGTTATCGGGACAACGGATTACTGTGCTTATTGATAGTGGGGCCAACCATAATTTTTTTGATGAAGGTCTTGTGGCTAAGAGGAGATCGAAGGTGGAGGACTTCTTAGGGTTCAATGTTATTATCGCTAATGGTTTCACTATCCCTTGCGCCAAGGTAATTCGACAACTCAAGTTATTCTTTTGAGATTATAATGTATAGGATGATTTCTATGTTGTGGTACTAGGGGAAGCACACATGGTTCTAGGTTTACAATGGTTGCATTCCCTTGGGGAATTCTCTCAAAATAATTATTAGTCCATGGAGTTGGAGTTCAAATCTTAGGAGAAGGACATGATACTTAGGGGTGTACCTGATGGGTCACCTCGGGTGGTCATATCAAAGAGTATGGAAAGGACTTTCCGCAAGAGATGAGTCTCATGGGTAGCCAATTGCTTTGTGATAAAATGCAAACCGACTACTTTGCCTTTTGAGTAAGCACCACACTTATCATGCTGACATTCAAACTATTTTGGATAAGCATAATTTTGTGTTCAATGATATGCCTCCAAGTCTGCCATTGGATAGGGGATTCCAACACATAATAGAGTTGGAGTCGGGTTCTAAACCCCTTCATGATCATTGCTTATCACCATATGTAGATGTATAAACAGGAAATAGAGAAGGCCATCAAAGAATTGTTGATGGGTCATGTTAGAGCTAGTTCTAGTCCATCTGCATCAATAATGGTACTTGTAGAAAAAGGATGGTATGATGAGGATGTGTAGAGATTACAGGGGCCCTGAACAAGAAGACAATAAAAAACAAATATCCCATTCCTAAGATCGATGAGCTTATCGATGAATTATGTGTATTTGTCTATTTTTCAAAAATTGACTTGGCTACCATAAGATCCGTGTGCATGATGAGGACATGCACTAGACAACCTTCAGGGGTCGTTGTGGACACTATGAGTTCTTGGTCATGCAATTTGGACTAATAAATGCTCCAACTACTTTTCAATCAACTACGAACCAGGGATTTAGTGCTTAGTCAAGAAAATTTATTTTGGTATTCTTTGATGATATATTGATCTACAGTAAAACTTGGGAAGATCACTTCAGACGCTTGGATATAATCATTGGGATACTGCAACAATAGGTCTTTGTTGCATAAGAATCTAAGTGTGATTTCGGAGTTACAAAGATTCTATACTTGGGTCACATCATTAGTGCTCAAAGTGTTTAGGCAGATTGACAAAAGATCCAAACCATTCTGGATTGGCCAACCCCTATTACATCGACTCATTTGAGAGGCTTCTTTAGCCTATGTAGTTACTATCAGAGATTCATTAGGGGTTTCTCACAATTGACAACACCCCTGACTAACATGACTAATAAGGGAGCCTTCTTATGGAATGACTCAGCTCAAGAAGCTTTTGAGAATCTCAAGAAGGTAATGAGCTCATGCCCTGTACTTGCCATCCCCAATTTTTCATAACCATTTGTTGTAGAGTGTGATGCTTTAGGTGAGGCGATTGGAGCTGTGCTAATGCAAAAGGGGCATCTCATAACATTTGAGAGCAGAAAATTGAAAACTTCAGAAAGGGTATTTTCTATTTATGACAAGGAAATGCTTGTTATCATGCATGCTTTGGCTAAGTTTAGGCAGTACTTTGGATGTGGAAAATTTGTGGTAAGAACGGATCATGACACTCTGAAATTCTTACATGGCCAGCATGATTTGAATGAGCAGCAACAAAAGTGGGTGAGTAAGCTTCAAGTTTATGATTTTGACAGAATATGTGAAGGGTAAAAAGAATATGGTTGCTGATGCTCTTTCCCAAATGCCTACTTTCTACTCTGTCTTCAGTTTTTGTTGATTAAAACGCTGCTATCATGGCAGAATATGCTAAGAACACTTTTGCTACTAATAGTTTAGATGGAAGTGTGAAGGATGACAAGCATAGTTACCATGTTCAAAAAGTTCGGATTGTTCAGAGGGGAAAAAAGTTCGGATTGTTCAGAGGGGAAAAAAGTTTGGAAGTTCGGGATTTTGAAAAGAGTTCGGTTTGGTGAGTTTGGTAGTTCGGTTAGGAAATTTTTGTAAATTATAAAAAATAAATATATCATACATATTTGTAAAACATAGACATAAATAAATTGATAACACATGATAACATAACCTAATAGAGTGTTAAACATCAATGTTCATTGTTCAACATCATACATATAAAATAACACAAAAATAAAAATGATAAATATAGTCTTAATTTTTTTGTAAATTAACCAAAAAAAAAAATTAAAGTAAATTATTAAATACAAATAATAATTTCAAACTGAAACAAAACATAAATAGTAAATACCATAACAATAATTATATAGTATTTTCTAAATTAATATTACTATTAATGAATTAAAATTATTAAACATTCAAAATTTTAAACACTAAAAGAAAACTAAAAGTAAATTTGAAGTATTAAAAGACAAAAAAAGAAAAATACAAGGTAAATTGTGAAACTTACCTCATTTGATGTTAAAATATTATGTCATTGCTGGGTTGCTAAAGCCTAAAAATTAAAACGTTTTGCCATCTATGGCTTGTCATTTCGGTCTTGAAGCTTGCCTGTTTCGGGTTCTCACTTGTTCGCCATTCGATGCGATTACAGCTTACTAGACTACAACCATGTTTGACATGTGCCGCAATTTTTAAACCATGTTCGCTGCGGTTACAACTTTCAACTGTGAGCTTCCATATACGCTAAAGCAAAATGGACCATGGTAAATACTAAACCGTATTAGATTTAGGGCTTTTGATTTTTTTTTTAATCGCGTCGACTATCCCCCCGCAAAAACGAATTTAACTAAACAAATTTATTTTTCTCAAAAAGTTCGGTTCGAACAAATTTGTTTTGCTCAAAAAGTTCTGTTCGAACAACATATGGATTGTGTTCGTAAGAATATGGTAACTATGATGACAAGTATATAGTGGCAGATGGTTTTATCTTATATAAGAACATAGTTTTCCTTGTACCCGATTCCAAGATGAAAGAGAAAATTATGAGGACTTTGCATGATGCACCTATGGCTGGTCACCTGGGTTTCTATGAGACCTATAAGCAACTGAGGGAGAGATTTACTTGGAAGGGCCTCAAGGAAGATGTTCTCATGCATATTAGAGAGTGTGCTACTTGCCACCAAAATAAGGCAGAGCATACTTTTGTAGTAGGTTTACTACAACCTTTGCCCATTCCCAACCAGAAATGGGAAGGTATATACATGGATTTCATCATAGGCCTTCCTAAGGTAAATGGCAAGGACTGCGTTTTTGTTGTAGTGGATTGGTTAACTAAATATGCACATTTTGTTGCCATCCCTATTGAGTTCAAAGCACAACATGTTGCTGACTTGTTTTTCAAATAGGTATTCCGGTTACATGGTTTGCCTAGGACTAATGTCAGCAATACGGATAGTAGATTTCTTAGCTCCTTTTGGCCAGAGTTATTTTGTTTGACAGGCATTGAGCTCACTCCTCGTATCAGTTTTCACCCCTAGACCGATGCACAGATAGAGATAATAAATAAGTGGGTTGAAGGGTACTTGAGGAACTATGTTACAAATCAGCAAACAACATGGATTAAGTGGCTGCATCTTGGAGAATATTGTTATAATACCACTTACCATATGTCCATTGGCATGACACCATTTATGGGCCTATATGGGTATGATGCACTTACCTTCACTGATGTGGTGTTCACTGACAACAGAGTACCAGTGGTTGGTGACTTGGTGGAGCATAGTGGAGACATTTTGAGGTCACTCAACGATCATTTGCAACAGGCCCAAAATCAACAAAAGTTGTATTGGCACCGCACCGAGAGATCCTTTGAGGTTGTAGATATGTCTTTCTATGCTTGCAGCCTTATCGACAAACTTCCATTAAGAGAAGTGGCGTTGAAAAGCTCAAATGCTGCTTCTATGGACCATATAGACTCTTGAGGAGGGTGAAGTGGCTTATGAGTTGGAGTTGCTAGCTAGCAGTTGGATTCACAATGTTTTCTATGTATCTTGCCTAAAAAAGGCACCTGACCAGCATGTTGCACCATCAATTGATTTGCCACCCTTGGATGACGAGGGGAACTCATACTGGTTCCAGAGGCTGTCATTGACATACGGGAGAAGAAATTGAGGGACATGACTATCATAGAATACTTGGTTTGTTGGAAGAACCTACCCATTGAGGATGCTACATAGGAGGGGCTAGAGATCTTCGAACATCCAACACTATGTTGCTTGTGGGCAAGCGATTCCGAGAAAGACAGATTTGTAATGCCCCCTTTTAACCCACAACACTGAGTAAGTGTTCTTTCTATAGTTAGAATAAAGAGATTGAGTCTTTCAATTAGAATAAAGTGACTAAGTCTGTCTGCAGTTAGAATAAATTCAGTTGGGAGGTTACTCCATAAAATAAGGCAAAGAGAAACTGTTTGTATCAGTTAGTTAGCATCACAATTAGAGGGAGTTATTGTTCAGTTAGCTGCTTACGTGTGAATAAATTAATTATCAGTTAGCTGCCACCATCTGGGGACTGACTTCCCATGTTTTAGGATCACTGGGAGCTGGGCTATTAAACAGGGCATAAGGCAGAGAGAAAATATCTTTTTGAATAATTACAAAACTCAGCTTCAGCTACATGAAGGTGACACTGCTACAACAACTTGCTTGGTGCTTGAGGATGAAACCCTTCAGGCATGAACCTGATCCTTTTGGGGACGACAACTCCAGGGGAATGCGTGGTGCATGACATTTCAGATTTGCGCAGAGCCTCGAGGATCAGCAGGACAAAAAACTGCATGACTGCCTGTGTATTAAGGATACTTCAGTTTAGAACTGTATGTTAGGCGTTTTCCCAGTGAGTTGTATTAGTTTAGTTGCCCTCCATTTGCATGTATGTGTTCATAAAAATAATATAAAAAATCTCTATTGTTAGAGACTTTCTAGGTTTGATTATTTTTATGCATTTAGTTTGACATTTCACTGCCTCGAGTACACCACATGGCCCTTTACATTAGAGTAGGTGTTTCAGGTATCAAAGCAGGATGTGCGTAAATGATGCTATCATTTATGTTACGATGCAAATAATTATGGCACCATTTGGTAGTGGGTCTAGCCCCGAGTTTTTTAAATGTTCAGATCACATGTGGGGTTAGTGGCAGAATTCTTGGGTGGCAGGGGCTCACTATAATATAAGTGAACAGTCCATCTTTGGGTTTAGTGACCCAGGCCACCTTTGTAAACAATGTTCATCTAACCTATTTGTTCAATGTGTTCAAATTCCATATTTCAAGGTTGCTTCAAAGGATTTTGTAGTTAGAATGAATAGGTTTTCTCGTGAAAAAGAGTATGAAAGCCTCTCCTCTTATGCTGTTATGTAGTGTCTTCAAAAGTCTTTTCTCTTTGGTTGTTTGGAAGACTCTATCTCTATTCATACGTAGTGCTGATTCTGCCCTTGTAGTTGGTCTGAGTTGGCGATCAAACCTTCTCAGCAATATGGTAGTCTATTGTTCTGTTATCAGCATGTTTGATCAATAGGATGTATTGTTTCTAGTCCAGGCTTTATGTGTACTGCACATGTGTTAGTTCCAAATGTCTGTTTTATAATTTTCACATATAAAGTTTCAGCTAAAAGTTACACTTTAGTGGAATATATCAAAATCGAATATTTGCATATGTATTAGTTTCAGATACAAGCTTTAGCTGTACATTTTCAGTTTTAAGCATAATTACCAGGAGAGAGGTACTGGTATGGGGAGACAGGAATGGGTATGCCATTTTTAGAAAACTAGGAGAGGGGTACTCAGAGATGACAAAAAAATATATAGTTATATATATATTTAAATATATATGTAAAATTTAGAAAAAATATCATAGAGCCTATAATATAGCCTAAGAAAAACATTGATAACTTTTAAAGTAAAAGAACTAGATGTCGACAAAAGATAAGTAATTATGTTGATATTTGTCTTTGATATCTCATCATATCTAGGGTGAAGAGAACAAAATATAATAAAATAAAACACACACCGAAATGCTAGTGTTTAGCTGTATGTTTTCAGTTTTAACTTTTTAAGTTCTGATTTCAGTCTTTCTGTTCTTCTCAAGTTATAAATCCTCTTTCAATCTGTTTAATAGGCAATGACCAGTTTAGCTTCATAACAGTTTTCCATTTGTGTTTTACAGGTCAACATGAATCTCTCTTCAGAAATTCTTATTTTACGTTGTGTGTTTCAAATTTAGGTGCATTCACTTCTGCTTTGCATGTATTTTTCATACTTTACATGATTTCATACTAGCTGTTTTTGACTTGGTGCACGTTTCTCCCCTTTAAATTTGTGTCTATATGCCAATGTGTTATTTTCTTTGCATTCGTTGATAACAATTACATTGATCTTCTCTCTGATAAGGCTGATAGCTTGCATGTTGTCTTTTGAAATAATGGCTTGTATGAACCAGCCTTATCAAGGCATGGGCTAACCCTTACTGGTCTGTACATTCAGCAAGGGCAAGGAGCAGTGTTTTGCATCCCTAAAGTGACCATACAAGGTAAATGGCTCCTCTCGTAATCATGTTGTTTGGGGATACTCCTCCACAATATTCCTTCAGCTAGATATTGTTTTACAAAACTATGAAGTGGTGTGGTAAATGTTTAATATGTTGTCCTTTCATGTTGATTTTAATTTTTCATTTAACCAGCTGTTGGTCTACATGGTGTTAAGTTGGAATTTATGCTTTATTGGTCATCTTAAAAATGTACTAGTGTGGAAAATGATTTACATGGTTTGCTCTTAATCATGTGAAGGTTAATGGCTCTTTCTTTTGGATTTGAGGTTGATTTCAATTACATTAGCTTTTTAAATCATGATCTAAATTCATTTTCTTGGATTTTGATAGGTTGTTTCACTAGCATTTCAAGCAACCAAGTAAGTTATACTTATTATTAGGCCCATTGGAAAACGACAGATGGAAAACCTACAATTGCAGTAATTGGCTTTCTCCATCAAGAAAGGCAGCCATGGTAAGGAAAGTATCCTATGTGGCTTTTCCAATATAACAATATTTTGATATTATCCTAGTCTTGAATTTTACTATGCTAATGATTTACAATATTGTTTTCTACAAAGCTATTGTTACGCCTTATGCTTTAAGTTTATGACTTGGGGAGTTATAGTTCGTATATCTATGGTAGATGTTGTTGGTGCTCCTTTTCTGAAAAGTTTAGCAGTAGGGAGGTTATAGATAATGTAATAAACTCACATTCTCTAGGTTTGTGATTTGAATTGTGAGAGTTTGTGAGTTGAAGTTATTAGCGGTTACAATCTATTTTGTTTCACCCTTCATTGATTGTTTAGCATCTTAGTGGTGTTATTAGAAGTTTTATAAAAGGTAAAAGTAATTTGATTCATGAAACACCTCTTGTTAAAGCTCACAAGGGAATTTATTTTTCCATTCACCTTATATATTGCTCATTGTGTACCCCTTGGGTTTTGACCTCATGACCAAGTTTGCAAGTAAATTGAATCTTGCCAATTCACCTAAATGCAAGTATGATAAATTAAATATAAAGCAATATATAAGTTTGTAGCGCTAAGAATGGGAGGTCATGTTGTGAAATATAAGGCCAGTTTGTTCGTAATAATATTTAAAGGATTTTGTAAGTAGAAAAAATAGTTGCCTTCATAAAAATTAGTTAACTTGATCCAAAGAAACAGAGATGTATCCACTATTCAAAAGTCTAAATTGCACAATGATTGGATTTGACTAATTGAAATTGGGAATGCAAATATGATTAGGGTGCAAGCATGTGCATTTGAGATATCTTTTTGTGTTAGGATAATGAAACTCATTCTAAATAATCATTTATCATTCTATTGCAACATTCACCAAGTATTAATGTTAAATGGCTTATATTATGCAAATACCTTCTTTGGATTTGCTAGTAGTTAAATTCGTTTAACTTGGGCTAGAGGTCTATGTAGTGTCAAAAGTTTGTCATTTATATTCAATTAACTTGGGTTAGACATCTATTTAGTGTTAGATGGTTGTTGTGCAATGATGGGGTCAAGACGTTGATGCTTGTCCTTCAATAATGTAGATGCAACAAATACGTGGTTTTCATATGGTACCAGAGCATTAGGGTTAACCCTGAAAGTTCTGAAACATTTTGGAAAGATTTATTGACCTAGAAGGAGCACTAGAGAGTGATGATTTTGAACAAATTTTGTTTTTTGGGAGTTTGAGGTTGAATCTTTTAGATATATTCTAGCTAGTGGTATATCGGGTTGTAGGGAGTCTTAAGGTTTGAATGACTACTTTCAATTCTTCATGGTTTAGGAGTAATTTAGGAATTGGGATTTTCTCACAAAACCCTAATTGTAGGAGCTACATGTAAAATTTCATAAATCTATTTGCAAATATGGAATCTACCCAAATTTTGCAAAGTGTTGTACTTTTGTGCTTCTCATGATTTTGTCGTTTTGAAACCTCATTTTCGTGGACAATGGTTTTAGCCCTTTCCCCTGAGTTCCAAAGTTCAAGTTTGAATTTTGGGAATATTCCTTAGATGTTTCTTTAGGGCTAAGCAACAAAAGGTGGCAGTGATGACGATGCTTGGGGAAAGCAGTGACGATGGAACTTGGTTAGTGGCAGTGGTGGACTAGGTTTAAATAAGGGTTGTGTGGCATGACACAATGGTGGAGTGGTGGTGAAAGGTGGGTGGAGCAAGCACATGAGAAGACAACTGCATAGGGATAGCACAATAACGAGTAGAGCACAGTCGGTGGGCGAGGGAAGTAGCAGGGTAGAGGAATAGGCCAAGTTGCTGCTCAACAATGATGCTTCTATAGTTAAAGAGTTGCTCACCCTTTTTCTCAAAGGACAGTCATGCGGGGCTTTAGATGAATGTGACTGCCCAACCAACCAACACGTGCTTCTGGGAAACAAGGAGGTCAACGGGTTGAACCCCATTTTTTGACATGTGGCATCCAAGTCTACATACAAATTTTATACAGGTGGTGGAAAATACAAAAAGGTCTATGTACTTAGCCTACATGTGGTAGGTTCCTATTCGTTTGCATAAAATATATATTCATATTTAAGGGCACTTAGTACCACACATTCAACAAATTTTCACTCATATCAAAAGGTGTCATTTGGTGAAATCAGGGTAAGAGTGCAAAAACATATTTTTTGCAATATTTTCAAAGGTTTATTTGTGTGCCATTAGAGTTTGAAAGGGGAATTTTTCGAGATTGGGGCAGGTTTCAACAGATTTTGAGTAGGTTTTGAAAACCTCCCATTCAAATCCAAATGGATGCAAATTAAGTGGTCACCATGCTCAATGGTGAAAATTATGCAATTTGGGAGAAGGGAATGGTTAAGATATGAAAAGTAAAGATTTATGGAGAGTGACACAAGGCAAAGAAAGAGTTCTAGTTGGAGGAGGAAAGCTGACAAAATTTAATAATTGACTTGACATGGCCATTGCGATCATTTGTCTTTATGTTGCCATGAAATTGCAACATTGCATTCACTCTTTTGACTCCCCTTCTCACGCATGGGACAAGTTGAAAGCACTCTTCAATCAACAAGATGAAAAGAGAAAGCAACAAGTGCTCGTATTTCAGAAAATTAGGGCACCACCATACACGATGTTATAAAAGATTGGAGGATATTGAATCTTAGGATCAAAAGCATTTCAAATCTAGGAGCTACTCAACAATTAATTATTACTCAAATGATGCTTCAAGGCACATAGGTTATCAATTCTAATCTAGTGGCGAACCTTCATTTAATCACAACTTAGCTGATGAGTCTCTTTGTAATTCCAGAACAATAGGAGGTAGAAGTTGTGTTACATGTGTTGAGGAGCTCACAAGTCTAGTTCCTTAAACAATTGGAGGAAAGGTTGGATATGTTGCTACAACTTCACAGATAATCATGTGCTTGTTGATGACGTGGATGTGGATGAACACGAATATGCAGATGGCAATGGATATCAAGCAAGAATCTTTTTTGAGATAAATCCTCATGATGAAGGATGAGGAGAAATAAATGAAGCTTAAGGAGCCAACCTTGGCAAGCCTCGTTGAAGGCTCTCCTCCTCTAGGGGGGACATGTTTCTCTTCTGGGACATCATCTTACTTTCATTTCTTTTTTGTTCATTCTAATGGAACCCTTGTGCTTGCTTTATGGTGTCTAACTTATTGTAATTTTATTTTTGGACATTTTTTATGACAAATACAAAGCAAAGTTTGTTTTGATATGCACTGTTTTGGTTGTCATCCTTTGATTTGTGGGAAATATGAGTACTGTTGATTGTCATTCACCTATATGTGCACCACTTCCTTACTATCTTCACAATTGACACATGACACCATCCTTCTTGCTCTTTGGGATGGCTTGATTCAATCTAGCAATAGTCTAGATAGTTGTGCCACTCTTGATATCCTTGCCTCTTCTCGAGTTGTAATATGGATGACTTTAGTGATTTTAGGCATCATTGTTTGCTCTTGATGACGATGGGATATCTATAGGGTTTGTGAATGTGGCTTTGCTGCTTCTTGTTGATGTGGCTCTGCCCCTTTCCGATGACATGGATCTACTATTTATCGGTCCCCCGTAGACGTAGGGGCAAACTCACATTGCGGGTTTCATTTGTGTTATGGGAAGTACTTCGGCCTTGGATGTTTAGGGAGATACTAGAGGAAGTGCTTTGCTTCCCCCAAGGATCTCCCAATTGGGCCCCTTCAACATTGGTACTTGTTGACAAACACTATTAGATCTTTTCAGAGTGATTGATGATGTGTCATCTGATCTCTCCATGTCAGACACAGACAAAGGCTTTCGATGAGGTCTTCCAGTCTTCATCGACACATGCTTTTGGTGGCTCTTGTTCACCCCCCATTGCTATTTGTTTTGGGCCCATTACCACCTTTGTTAGTGGCACATTGCTTTACTTTGCCCTTTAGCTTCTTGGATTCTCTTTCCTTGAACTTTCTATTGTTTACAGCACAGAGAAAGGTTTTCGATGAGGTCTTCCAGTCTTCATCGACACATGCTTTTGGTGGCTCTTGTTCACCCCCCATTGCTACTTGTTTTGGGCCCTTTACCACCTTTGTTAGTGGCACATTGCTTTACTTTGTCCTTTAGCTTCTTGGATTCTCTTTCCTTGAACTTTCTATTGTTTACAGTTGTATCTCGACTCCCATTGACCTACTTTTGGTCATCCTTGGACATTAATATAATTTATTTCTCTCTTTCTTAAATGGTAATGATTTACCCACACAACAATGACTATGATGAGTTGTCAATGTGGATGATAAGTCATTAATGAGCATTGAGAATGATGAGTTTTCAACAAGCATTGCATACAATTAGTTACTAATAGGCTTTGCAAGTGACAAGTTTCCAATAAGCCTTGCACATGTTCAAATGTTGGCGGACTTCGCTTCTGTGGATGGGTTGCTTCTGCTTCTATATCTACAATTCTTTTCACATGATGGGTCTACACATATTCTAAATTTATTTATCAAGTTTTTTTCATTGAAAAATTTGGCTTAAGAGGGAGTGAGTTGGGCAATCCACACACTTCGGGTTGTGGAAGGATGTAATTGATACAAGTTTAACTCCAAGACTCTAGTGACAATTTTTTTTAGAATGCTAGTGACAGAGACAACTCGAATATTTTTAGGAAGTGAAAGTGCAAGTGATAAGTGATTATGTGGGAGTTACAATAGTGTTGAGCCTAATAGGCAGCCTTGTCAAAAGTAAAAATGAAAGTGACACGTTAATCATGTGGGGCTGTCGTAGTGTTGAACCTAATTGACATACTTTGAAGGGGGGTGAACATTCTCGGGATTGGAGATTGATGTTGTGTGACTTCCTCCTGTCAGGATTAAGGGGGGATGTTGGCGCTATTTGCACCATAATTGTAAATTTGACTTGTTAGAATTGTTGATGCGGGTAATCCATCATTTAGTTCCCATGTAGCATCAATTCTTATGTGGTGACTCTTGGAATGCTTGTGTGTACCTCCCTAGGAGGTGCATTTACATGTAGGCTTGTCAGTATATGTTTCCCCAACATGCCCCGAGCCATTTAAATGGGGTCATGCCCACTAACTTAGAGCTGCCCACACCTTTTTCCATAGAGGGTGTTGAACCTTCTAGTGTACACAAGCAAGTGATATTTGATGACACCAGAACTCTCTCTCTCTCTCTCTAGAGTAGCAACATTTGACTCGTAACTCGATTCAATAGATGAGTATACAAACTGCTAAGACAAATGATTGCTGCTGGAAAGTTAAACTAGAATTGGACCAGTCTGATTGTAAAAATGCATTTCTGAAATCCTGGACTCCTAACTTGATTCAATAGACAAGTGAAAAATTGACAAGACATAATGATTGTTGTTGGAAATTGTCACTAGAGACATCAAATTATGTTTGAATTCAGATTATTCACCTAATAGTATGCATACATTTGACAAGTTCTTGTTTTAAGAACACAATAATTGAGTAGAATAATCCGGTTGACAAAGATAACTATTTAGTATCTTTAATTTTTGCCTTCAAAGTCGTGCTAACCTCAAACTAGAAATGGTTTGAAGCTTCACGTATTAGATTGCAATGTTTAAGTATACAAAATCGATGTGAGAGTATTGCCCTTCAAGCCTCAAGGCATTTCAAATAAACAAACTCGTTCAAATTTTATTAATCTAGTAACTTATAGTAATTGAGTCATTGAACTCGCATTTTAATATTATTTACATTGTTCCAAATTTCTTATGGGAGGGATTCAATAAAGCTCCAAGTAAAAGAACAATCTAATTTAAGCTTAAAGCTAAAAAGTTTAAAGAAGCAACTAATTGTATAACCAAAGAAAAGACAAAAAAACCAAAAGCAATCTATTAACTAGAACTAGGTCTTTTTACTCTTTCTAGACAGAGAATTAGTAGACTTGTGCAATGTATACAATCTGTACAACTTCTTACAAATTGAACCAAAAGTGTGTATTAGCACTTGCAACATTTTGTATTTTGAATTGAAATAAATTTAAAATGAAAAAGAAAGAACATAAAAAACAAAAAATGCGCAAATGAAAGAAAATCAAAGCCAATCAATATAAACCCGAATGAAGTTCAAAACATAAAATATTATTCACTTCCCAAAATGTAGCAAATAGCCCATATACGAAATGAGTCTTGAAATAATTTTGATGCCAATAACAAGAGCGTGGCTCTTAATTTTTCATGAATAGATACACAATATGAAACTAAAAATTAAGGGATAGATTTCAGAAGGAATGCTTCATAATTGTTAAGACTTCCATGCTGGTCGTGCAAAATAGATACTATATAACAAACACCAAACAAGGAATGCATAAACACAATCAATGAATCAACACATTATACCTTCAATTTTGAGCTTTTATGTGTATATAATTCATTAACGAATGGATATATGGTACACTTGGCGAATGTTCTCTAATTTGAAATAAGCCCTCGTTAATTTATCCTGATAAAATTTGTCGTTATGGAATGGCTTAGGACCAGTGATCTTTATAACCTTTAAGTCACTCAAATGACTTTATAAAACTTAGGACCAATGATCTTTATAATCTTTAAGTCACTCAAATGACTTTATAAAACTAATGTTACATTTTAGAAAAAAATCACTAAAGGCATCCTTAAACCCTGAAAAATGAAGTGACTTAAATTAAACAAGGTATCGTAAAGAGTTATAATTTGTTTTATGAAATGATTTACGACCTGTGACCTTTATAAAATCTAAGTCATTGTTGTGTTCCAAAAGCATCACTTTCAAGGACAAAAGACTTCGAGAAATCAAGGATTGCTAAAATTGGGGTTGAAATCGGAGCTTGCTTGAGATCCTCCAAGGATTTTTGTGCCTTAGTGGACCACTTGAAGGAATCTTTCTTGGCGAAGTTGGTTAGGGGACATGCTATTATTGAGATGTTCCTTATGAATCTTTTGTAGAATCTTGCCAAGCTTAGGAGACCACAAAGTTTCTTGAGAGTCTTCGGCACAAGCCAATCACATATGGCGTATATCGTTGTAGGGACAGTGCAAATCCCCTCAACATAAATAATGTGACCAAGTTATTCCAAAGATGCCCTTGTGAATTCACACATAGATGCCTTGGGATACAATTTCTTCTTGGACAATATATCTAAACCCATCATCCAAATACTCACGGTGGGATGCCAATGAGTTACTATAAACAAGGATGTCATAAAAAAAGACAAGAACAAACTTACACAAGAACTTACTGAATATCTTGTTCATCAGTGCTTGAAAGGTGGTTGGAGCATTGTTGAGAGCAAAGGGAATGACCCTGAATTGGTTGTGGCATTGATGTGTTCTAAGGGCAATTTTATCCTGGTCTCAAATCTAAACGGGTATTTGATAGTATCTAGATTTGAGATCTATCTTTGAGAAATACTTCGCTCGATGCAACTCATCTAGTAGATCATCAATACTTGGCATTGGAAATTTATTTTTAATTGTGATTTTGTTTAAGGTCCTATAATCGATACAGAGTCTATACGACCCATCGTTATTCCTAGCAAGTGCCACCTGAGCAACATATGGGCTCTTACCAGGGACGATGATGCTAGCCTCCAAGAGTTCACTTATCAATTTTTCTATCTTTGACTTCTGAAAATACCTGTATTTGAGGGTCTACCACCATTGGCCTCTTTGTGGGGTCAAAGCTCAATAATGTGCTGCAATTCCTTATTTGGCAACAGACTCTTTAGTAGATCTGGAAAACTATCTTATTTACATAGCAACTTTGGAATCTTTGGAGTTTATTCATGTGGGATAGAGGATTCTACATCCATACTATTAAGGCAAGCCATAAACCCAGAATACCTCCTCCAAAATTTTGTTCATCTGATTGGAATCAATTGTTTTAATTTCCCTTGGGGGCAAGGACTTGATAGTATATTCATAGTCCCCTTGCTTAAATATTAAGAATCGCTCTTGATGATTGGAGTATATTTCTAGTGAGTATACTGCGGAACCCCTAAAACATCCACACCCCCAATATTGACCACATTAAATTTATCTTTAAGGACAGTCTGCCACCAAAAGCTTCACATTATGGACTACTCCTACGCATTCAATACTTTGGCATCTTGGAACTCGAATGGTGAAATTTTCTTAAGTGTCTAAATGGAGACCTAACTTGTGGACTTGTTTCTTATCCAAAATTAACTGTTCTTGGATCGATCATGACTAGAACTCGTGCTTTCTTGACATGGGCAAAGAATCAGAATGTGTCCAAACAGTCAAATCCTATCATTGCGGAAAGTGACACAGATAGTCCCCTTGTTTCTATTGCAATAGGAGACAAATTTTGGGGTTCACACCCTACATCTAGTTTTTAAGGGGAATCCTTATTATCCGACTCTGACTCTAGCTCAAAAGAACATACATCCTCTGTCATGAAACACTTTTTTAGGTTACAAACATGACCCATGTTCCATGGTTTGGAACACTTATGATATGGGTTTAAAACAGTGGATGTAGGTGTAGAGTCACGACTAAAATCTTTGGTTTTCTTATCCCAAGTAAAAAATCTACGGGTAAACATTCTCTACCATTTTATTTTGTAGGGCGTACATATTTTTTTTCTCATAGTTTCCAAATCCGGCTGGATCTGGACGAAATCCGATCGAATCCGGATTTTTTGGCTAGCTCGGATAAGGTCGTCTGGGTTGGCCCTTTTTTTCCATTACATTTTATATTATTTTATTAATGCTTTTCATTGTATTTGTCAATTTTGCAATTTATAAAACTATGCTCACATATATATCTGTATATATTTCGGATTGGATTTTTTCGAACTTTTTCAAGAATTCGGGATTTCGAATTTATTTGCCTTTCCGAATAGAACCGGATTTTTGAATTTGGTAACTATGGTTTTCTGCGCTTTTTAGCTATAATAATATCCCTTTCAAAAGAGCTTGGTATAAACATCCTTACCTTTATTCGAATTTCAGCCCACAGATTGGTCTTATAGATCTTCTGCACCAAATTCGAAGAGAGCTTGGCCTCAGACTCCAAAACTTGAATTTTTCTGTATACGCCAACATGGTCTTTTTTCTGAAATAGGTGCATCCACTAGGTATCGTATAGTTCATCCTAGTTATGTTCAACTCTCTTTGTTAGAGCTTTGGTAAAGTCCAAAAAGTTCCCCATAGAGTTTGAAAAAACCCATCCCTTCCCCTAGGTGTGGGATGCACCATCCAAATGTTTTAGAGACACATTCAACTGTTCATCTTGACTTTTAATTATTTGTACCCTAAAGGCTAGTTAAGTTTGCTCAACCATGTATGGACCTCTATCTTACCTCCAAAATCATATTGTGGGATCTTAATTTGTTGATTAAAATAAGGATGATGCGATCTTTCTCTTTTTCATGATTTTCTCTCTTCCTCTTTTCTTATCTGGTGAATGCATTCGTATTTTTCCCCAAGGGTTTTTGTCGTCCTCTCCATCACCTAGGCGCTTCGGCTGCTTTCCTATTGAACTAATCTCCCTTCGAACCTCCTTAATGAACTCATCAAATAACCCCTTCATCTCCTCTTTTGTCATGAACTTTGAGTTGTTTCGTGGATAAACTCCCCTCAGCATTTTATCAACAACAACAAAAATCGATCAAGGCTCTAATACCACTTGCTGTGTTCCAAAATAACCCGGAAAACAAAATTGCAAAACATAGGGTAAAAATGTTGATAAATGGAAAAAGTGGGAGCACTTACTTTCTCAAGGAAATCTGACTGTAACAAAAGAGCTCTCACAATGGCGGCACTCTCTTGCATTAAGTTGATATTGTTAAAAAGATACAATTTTTAGGGTTTTTTCCTTTTTGTATTCGACCACTGGAAACCCTAATTAAGCCACGGATAACTCAAGGCCTAACCCTTCACTAACTCTAAGCACCCTGAATATAATATAGTAAAAGTAATGTTAAACCAAGCACGTAAATACATGTGTTTAGGTACACAACAATCACTTAAGATACTTCATAACACTAAAGGCCACTTTATTGAAGAGACTCACTTAAGTCACCTTTAAGCTTGAAGAATAAAGTGGCTTAGATTAAGAAAGTTTTTAATTTAAACTTAACTCATCAAGAGCTTGCTTCGGGCCCAACTTTTTTTATTTACCAACGTGTTAGCTTAGAAACTCAAGGAAAACACTAATTGTGTCTAATGATAAGTCTTAGGATTTTTGGGTGCGAATCCTAAAAATTAACTCCATAAGATAAAGTCATGACTGTGAAGTCAAGATCATGAATTCTTATGAGGTCGTGAATGCCTCTCTAAACCATTTAGAAAACACGCTCGGCCTTTTTCGAGCTTTCAACCTTACTTTCCACTCTTACAGGACAGAATCAACCTTATGATCATATGCATGCACTCTTTAGGATCGCTTTGGCTATCAATCTAGGTATAAAGGCCCAGGCTGAACCCACCCAATGGCTCACCACTATCTCTCCTACTTGATGGCTCTACCAATAGGTCTGGTTGTGAACGCTGTACCTGTCGAGCATGAAGTTGAGTTTGAGCACATAAATGACCATGACCACCCGGCCCTATCCTAAAGTTGGTCGAGTGTAGTAGTTGGCCATCCTACTGCTCATCCTGTCTATCTGTCCATATACACTCTAACACATGCAGTAATCCACTGAATACTACAAGCAAGGCATTAAGATCATGCATCTTTCATTTTTACACGAATTTCCAATTAAGATGCATAGCAGTTTTCACCAATTTTGTTTTAACTGCAAGTCATTTGATTTGGCTGAGTCACATGCATGCTGAAATTGGTGCTTAAAAACAAGGAAAGAGCCAATACTTGAAACCGCAGATCCAATCTCAACCATCTATCAAATCTATACCAAGAATTCTTGTGTAAGGTATCCGTGGCAGGTTTTATGACATACATAAGAAACGTTGATATAGAACAAGACATACTTATCAAAATCCACATAAAAACAACAGCCTGAGTCTTTTCAAGTTTCAGATTAAACGTAGAGAAAAACATCTAATTAAGCAATTTGTAAACATGCATCAATACTGTTTTGCTTTAGTTCCATCTTTCCAACAAACTAACCACAACATCGATGACATGAATGAAAACCACACAGCAAAGCACATTATTATTGGCTAACTGAATCACAATCTTTTGGTTTTTGGCTCTGCTGAAGAAGGGTGATTATAAAAAGATAATTGCAGTTCATCATATCGGACCAAATAGAGGCATTTAAATCACTGAACTCACATTCTCTAATTAAGAAAACTGCATAAAACAAGGTTGCTTCCATTTCTTGTCCCCAAACTAATTTTGTTCATCGCTTAGGACTCTCATGTTGCCACATATTTTAATATGTATCATGCTTGCAATTGAAATGAATTACTTTGGTTTTCGCAACTGCAACTATGCATATCAACCTTGCTGTGCAATCATACGGTGCCTCAAAAGAATATTCTTCATGCATAAACTAGCTAATTGCAAAAGTTCCCTCATTTAGAACTGCATAAAGATCAATTCAACTCAAAATATTTTTTCTGAATTATCATACTGCTGATCTTAAAAAACCCTTTAATCATTGCCGATTTTTATATGGCTGAAATTGAAACAAATTGAACAAACGATTAATGCATGCATGCATGCACAGCCCACAAGAATTTGTAATCTATTTTGTTTAAAATACCAAGCGAGGAGGGAGGTGCAGAAAATTTAGTCTTGCAGACCCACATTACATTGGAAGAGAACAACAATAATATAAATGAATTCCCATGTTTCACCACATATGCTATATCTTCATGCACTTCTTGATTTCCTTACAAAATCTTTGCTTGCTAGAAAACCCCAAACACATTTTAAACCACAATAGAAAGTAGCCATAGAAGAAAAGGTATTTGAACCCACGTTTGACAATGAAGCCATGAGGGTCTTGCTCATATAGATGTCAAGCAAAAACAGCAAGAGTATCCAAAGGAAAAAAATCAATCTCTATTGAAGATGCTTAGCAAACATTAATGAGGGAAAGGATTTTAACCCACACCAATATTCTTTATCATTTTTCAAAACCCACCGCCACAAGAACATATTTCATTTGCCCTAAAAGAAAATACTGCATGCACAAGCAATATAAAGTTGCAGTAGATGAGGGCACTAACTCTATTATTTACCCACATTTTATTGAGCCCATTACATCCAACAAAGAAATGCCCAAATAACGTATGTAATTTTTGCTTAAGCTTAAAATCAACAACCCAAGCGCTCAAATAGAGGCTAAATCCATACAAATAGTGGGCTAACGGAATGCTCTCCTTTAATGATTTATATGCAAGGGCTTTTTCTGTAAATGCAAGAGGTAAGATGCCACTTACCAGGCACCCCAGCAAGCAAGATAATGAGATGCCATACACTCACATTTAGGCCAAGGAAAAACTAGAAAAGAAGGATCATATTGGCTTTGAAATCGTGGCACAAAAATCACAGAAGAAATACCTAACTACCAAAATGCCATTGCCATGGAAGAAAATCAGCAATAATCTTACCCTTCAATTGCCCTAGAGTGCCAACAAACCAGCTCAAGATTCCAATTTTGAAGGGCAGAATATGGCTTCCACTAGAAGCGGAAAAAAATGTGTTAAAAAAGCGAAGGGTCAAAAAACCGTATCAAATGAGAGGGGAGAGAAGCCTTTGAATGTGGCTTTGCATTCTATGCATGATATTGAATGCCATAACACTTAACACTTCACAGTGAGTGCTAAAATGGCCTACACACCATCCACTCTGTTTTTTATGATACTTTACTTTGAAACCTTTTTACTTCTCATTTTGTTTATTTATATTTTTAATTTACTTAAAAAAAAATCCTCACATTTTACCACTTCAAACCATGGTCTAGGCACTGATACACATGAAACAAGAAAAATTATACTAAAGCCAAACTGATAAAATCAATTGCTATGAGTTGGAGAATGTTTCAAATGGGCATGTTTATTATCATGTGTAGCAAAATCAATGCAAACCCAAACCGTTAAATGGTGAAGATGAAGTATTCCTGCGACAAGGCCAATTCAATCTGCAAGAGAGATTTTTAAAAATCTGTAGTACATGATCATGATGATGCTGACCATTGATATCACATTCTTCAAAAAGTCAAACTATGATGCACACAAGCCAAGAGAAAATTTAAACTCAAATCATAAAAACCAAGTTTGAATATTCCACATTAGTCAAGTATAAGTGATGTTCATTTCACTTATTTCTTTTTCACCATCAAACTATTGAATCAATATATTGAGTGTTTAATTGACCCTTGGGTTTGCTTATCACCAAGGATGCATATCTTGCGTAGAGCACTAAAAATGACACGATAGTACAGCGAGAGACGGGCTTTAACAAACTGAAAATGAGCAGGTTGAGAGCCAAACCTTTCAATACCCTTGTGTTGGTAGGAAGACAAGTTGTTTGTTCTTATCACAAGAAGCATACATTTTTTTTCGGGGGGTTGCATATTTTTGCACATGACACATCTATGTGAGATTCAAACTTCTTTGTAAGCAGCCACATCAGTGCGTTAGCTATTGATTTACCAGTTTGACAAAACTCTATCTGCAACAGCCTTTTTTTGGCTTGTTCCCAAACAAAGTTATAGTGTAGTTCAATATGCCTTTTCCTCTTGAAATCTTTAATTTGTTACTACTGCAATACAATTCTGTCTGTCACTTTTCATTACAGGAAAAAAATCTTGTTGCATGCCAATGCTCTGGTAATATTCTTAATGTGATCAATTATTAGCTGCATAGCATACTGCTGAAACATATTTTGCTTCCACACATAACAAGGAAATAGTTCTCTGCTTCTTTCTTGACCATGAAATTACTTCACTAGCCAATTTAAAGCAATGTCTATAGTGTGATGTTTGATCATCTACGTTGCTTGGCAAATATGCGTAACAAAATTGTGTCATGTTAGCTATCATTGAATGTGGTGACCATGTCCATGGTACCTTTTAGATATCTAAAAGTCCTTTTCACAACACCTCAATGTTCAGTGTGGTGCACAGCATGGCATACATTAGGCTTCCTATTGCATTAAAACATGACACCACCTTCATGGCTTCCATTTAGGTCTCAGTCCTTAGGCCCATGTACACAGGTAACTTCATTCCAATTCCCTTTAGATTTGCAAAGCGTCGACCCACCCCTAGGCTCGGGAAAATATCTTCACCTTCTCTCTTCACACTTGAGACAACAGCAAATCTCTCCAAGATACTTCATCTTAAATGCTGTTGCCAACCTCTCCTTGAGTTTGTTCGACACAGAAAAATTTTTACACAACACAATGACATCTACATATTGTGCTAAAATGAGAAAAATCTCAGGCAGTTTTAGGAAGTATGGATTAGTATATATTCTATCCTGTTCAATTTCTCTGGCGGTTTTATTTTTTTGCATTATTCTTCAAACCTCTTGCCTTTCCTTTTATTTATTTTTGTTAAACCCCATGTGCTTCCCTGTTCTTTTTATAATTAGCATACCGACCGTTTCTGTAGATGTTTCACTTGAATGGAGCTCCCCTTGGCTGGGCTTGGAAGTTAGAAATGCCCTTTTTGATTTAAAAGAGCTTGATATACCTTTTTTATGCTACTGTCTGCGTAAAGGTTTGAACTTTATCTCATCTGAATCAGCCTTAGGAATTTTATCTCCCTTTTTGCAGCCATATACATTGGATATTTACTAGTGTTATATGGGGAGGCATCCCCTAGATTATGGTGATGTCCCAGACATTTTGGGGAATAGGAAGGAATGTTCCCATTTTTTTAAATTATTAGCTGATAGGCCTTCTACAATGGCATCAAGGGAGGGTAATGGAGTGAGTTGTTCACAATTATGTTCTACTTTAAATTTGACATCCATTTGACCATCACATTGCAATTTCAACCTTAAATTGACGTTCATTTGACTGTCATGTTGCAATTTCAACCTTAAATTGATGTCTATTTGACCGCCACTTAGAAGTTTTTTTTTTTGGCTTGGAGAAGTCAATAAAATTTTTGTAATATCTTGGCCGTATGGTGGAGTTTGAAACCTGTTTTTCTTTCCGAGAAAGATTTTTTCGAGCCTGACACAGTTGTGTAGCTAGATTGATGCCATTTGTCCCCACTCAGCGGAAAGTTGGTGGAAAAGGTAATAGAATTATTAACAATGTGGTATGTGAGAATCCCAAGACAAGAACCCCTTGAGTTTGATCTCTCTCTCAGTATTTCAGATAAAATGTAATTAAGATATCTGTATTAGTTTTATTTTTACCAAATTTCTTGTTATAGTTTTTCTGACGCTTTTTACTTTAAAATAGATCTCTCCCAACAACAAAGCTGTTATTTTTACAAAAACATTGATCCCTAATCCCAAAAGTACCTCGACAAAAAATAAATAAATTATAAACCTCAAAATTGAATACAGTTAAAATACATATATCTTTTTTCTATATATTATTTTACTAGCCATCCCCAAAATGGCTAGTTATATTAGTCATCCCAGAAAACCCATGGATCTTGCATATGGATTGTCATGGACTGTTTTATGTGAATGCCTATCCTCATAGACACAAATTCTAAGGAATATTTGTGTACTTAAAAATTATGAAACTAGCTCATTTTGCCAAGAGAGTCCCATCTATAAAAGGAAGTGAACTCCTGGAGCTGAGTTACTGATAATTTCTATGCTAGCTGGTTTAAAATGGCAGTCAAAGATAGCAGTGAAACAGCACTCCTAAAACTTAATAATCTGTTGGTAACTTTTTAAGATACATTAATATACTGTTTGTAATAGCATTTTATATACCCCAAGTCTGTTTGAAATTCATTTTTGTTGCAGCATTTGCTTTTACCTTCCTTGAAGCCTAAGTCACAAAGTTCAAGTTTGAGTTCGACGAGGATAAAATTTGGTTCGAATAAAACAAAAAAAAAAAAATTGCATTTAAATTCGAAACGTAAAAAATATTAAAATAAAAAATAAAAAAATTAAAAATATAATTATAAAAAATAAAATTTAAAATTTAAAATGCATTATTAAAAAGATTAAAAAGTCATAAAAAATTAAAAATAAAATAAAATTTTAGAACAAAATTATAAACTATAAACAAAACCATAGTTGCCAGGGGACGGGTACGGGGATGGGTACGGGGAGATGGGTATGAGTACCGGTATGCCATTTAAAAAAAAAAAGAGACAAGGGTACGGGGAGACAACAATATATATTTATTATTTATATATTATTAAAATAAAAATAATTAAAAAAATAAAAAATAAAAAATTAAAACATTAAATAATAAATTATTAAACTAATAAAATTAAAATTTATAAAATGAAAGCTTTTAATATTTTTTAACTTATGAGCATTTTAAAAAAACATTAAAAACAATTTAAAAAACAATGAACAAATTAAAAAAACAATGAACATTAAAAAAACTAAACACGATGATCGAACATTAAAAAACAAGAATCAAGGAATATTAAAAGCCAAAAGAAGGGCAGTGCCGTTCGTGGCCGTGATTGACAATGCCGTGAACGACATTGCCCTTGGTTTTTTTTTTAAAAACCTAAAAACGTTTATACTTTTACATGCAATAAAAAATGCAAAAGTCTGTCACCCTGTTCACTGTATATGATCTTCAACGATTGCAAATGACCTTCAACTATTTATTATAACGTTTTTTTGCATGTTTTTTTGCTCCTTTTTGCGGGAAACGTGGGCATAAATAGAAAAACATCTCTCCTTACACATGAGACATCTTGGTACCCATTTCCCGTATAGGAGACGTGTACCCAAACTCGAAATGCGTCTCAGGTGTTGGGGGATGCGTCTCCTTGCAACACTGAACAAAACATAAAATAAAATAAAATTTAATTTAAAATAACAAATTTTAAAATAAAAACATAAATTAAAAAGTTAAAAATTAAAACAAAGTTAAAAATTAAAACAAAGTTAAAAATTAAAACTTAATAACAAATTGTGAAATAAAATGAAAATTTATCTTTAAAAAAGAAACCATGTGATAAAATACAGCCAGCCATACATCCTTGATTATTTGCTCGGATGAAAAACTGAGACCGGGAAGCTAATAATTGCCATCGACCCTATTGCTGCTCTCGACCCTATTCATAACTTAGACGCCTTTTGAAGAATTTAAATCCACGGTCATCGAAGTGCAAGTGGATACTCTGAACCCACGACCTTGAAGAATGGACTTTTAATACTTTTTGTGTTGTGAAATTTCAATCGGATCTCTACAAATCCAGTCAATTTTGTAGATCTCTGCAAATTTTTGATTCTGCAAAGTATCACGGCAAGAACGAATAAACCTAACCCGTGATTGCAAAGTATCAATATTTTTTTCTGTCCATTTGACTCAGCGGAAAACCATTTTACTGCCCATTCGATAGCCCATTTTAGGCTTTTTTTGGTCACCTTTTTTGGGCCACGATTTTTGGTTGAAGTTTAGTGAATTTAACTGAACTTATTCAAGGCTTTAAAAAATGACGATTTTCGAATTTTTAGGTTAAAATTCATCGAATCTTGTGACTTAGCCTTGAAGAATAAGAGACCAATGTTGCTAGAATTTCGAAAGTTCTCACCATATTTGATGTCATATCATATTTTAGATCATTTATCTCATTCACAAAGGATCGGGAGATCAATTTCTATTTACCCCAAGAAATTTCAACTAGGACATCCGATACCACAGCATAATTAAACTACTTACATGGCATTGTCTCCTTTTCATTTGTTTCCATATTGTATGTAAAGTTAAACTTTCAGTGGCTGTACATTATCATCGGATTGGTGGTAAGATAAAGGAATGAACTGGGGCCTTCGTTTGGGATACGTGTTAATATCTGTTTCATCTCAATAGCTTTGTTTTGTAAGGCTATATTTAATACAGACTAATTTGATCTCCAATATTTTACATATGATGAAGGTGATTGAGTTTATGGTCCAGTAATGTCTTACATTAGATGTGCATATGTGCAGGTTAAGGTTTGTGGGATTTGCGGCGATGCAGGCTTCGCCGATTTACTTTCTATTTGTGATCAGTGCAAAGCTGCTGAGCATCTGTATGTTCTCTGTTAAACCCCTTTTTTCATTGTTTATAAGGAAAACTAGAGTATGACAAAGATACCATAGTTGACCAAGTAGTATTACACAAACCATAGTAGGCTATAATACTCCAGATAAAACCGAAATCCCTTAATTTCCAAAGGGGCCTACCCAAATCACAAACCTTTCTAAAGGGCAGAATCCCTGGACCCCCTGTTATCCTTAGAATAACGTACATAGACTATAGTTTTCACTCACATCCCTAACAAATTATGACATGCAGGAATAAGACCAAAAAGATAATGAATCATCGCTTGGTAGATGTTTCAGCCACAACCACACACCTCACCACAAATACAACTCTTTGGTCTTTGGATAGCAGCTTCCAGGTATACCTTGATAATCTCAATTGGCAGCAGCCATTTTCACGTCATCTGGAATTTTGTGTAGTTTCAATCTTCAGCCTCAAGAACACAAGTTCCTGCTTCGTGCCCCTTGTTATTTTTTGTAGTTGGGTCTCCAGCCAATGAATTTATTATTGAGTGCATCCACATTTTGATTGGCAGCAGGGTTAGGGTCTGGAGTCTATTTTGTATCAGGGTTAATAATTGCCTTCCTAAGTTCTCTGCAATTTTCCAGTTGTTTCCTCATCAGGTTTACATTGATACCAACTAGGACCTCCTTTATTGTCATGATATGTTCCATTGTCACCTTCTAAAGAATTGTGTGTCCTCTGTTATGTCCAGAGTCAAAAGGAATGATGTGATTTTTAATAGTATCTTTCCTTCTGTCCTTTAGCTGCATCCATTATCTTGAATTCTTCTCCTCTGGCAGCGAGTCATCTTGCTTCATCTTTTGCCTTATAATCTAGCCACCTCCAATTTCTTAATTATATTTTTGTGCAATTCATGCATTCCATAATGGCCATAACTCTCTACTAAACTTCCCACCTATCTCAATAGCATTGGCAGTCCTGCTGCAGCCTCTCTTTCTTATATCTTTGCGTTTTACTCTAAATTGGTTTTGCAACCTTAATAGGATAGAAACTTGAAGTGTAATTCAGATTAATAGATATGGCATTCAAGCATACATATAAATGTAAAATATTGAAACTGGTTGCAATGATTTGACGAGTGGTGTATGCCAAATATAGTAAGTACAACAAAGGGATGAGCATTTAGCTTTTCTGGGTGATCTGATTCTGGATATCAGATAAAAGCATCCTTGTGATTCGTTTAGTTCAAGGATTGTGTTTTTGTTTGTGAAGGGTTGGTTTCGTTGGATATAGGTCAGTGTTGTTGGTTGATACTGAGTTGTGCTAGTCGGTACTGACTTGTGCGGAATTGAGGGACTGTGACTGTATGGTCACCTTTCCATTTCTTTGTATGCTCTATATTTGCCATCTTGAATCCTGATGATGCGCACAACTTCATAAATTAGATTTCACCTTGAAACCCTAGGTGTGTTTGTGAGGGATAGAAACATGCACAAATTGGAAAAGTGGAATTCGCTGAGTTGACCCCAATCACCCTTGTTTGATGATTGACCGCTCACTACGTATGCGATACTCCGAGGAGGGAAATCAAATGACATGTAGTTTTATCACCTAGAGTGATTGTATAATTGTACTCCTTGGCTGTATGTATGTAGCGAATGATTGAGCTTTGATACTTGACAATGCTTGCTTTGACTTGATATTAGTGTGCTTCAAATTTGGCTTGTGATTGCATCTAGTGATAAGTTTGCAATTTGGGAAGCATAGGAGAGATTTTCTCAATGTGCAATAATATATAAATGTTTCCCAGATAAGTGCCAATTCTCTTTTGAAGGAAACCTTGATTTGTTTATATATGAGTCCAATTGGATAATTTCTCACATCACTGACACGCTAGGCAAATGGGTTGACCTTAAGGAAATGTTTGATTTAAAAACGTAGCTAATGTTAGGAGAGGGTCGATTTCAACTAGTTTGAGTTATTATTGATTGACGATAGTGACTTAAACCACTGGGACTGATTTGTGTATAGGTGGACTAAACTGAAGGTTTGGAGATGCCTGTGTAGGATATTTAGTAGGTTTGAAACAGACAAATGAAGTTCTTATATGTGTGTAACAGTAGAACGGAATGGTCAACTCATAAGATAACATGCAAGTGTGAGAGAATAACGAATTAGGACCTTGTTTATGCATTTAAGTCACGTGTGGTAAATCTGTGTCAAGCTTGTCATTGTGAAGTACTTAATACTAGATTTTAATATCTACAAATGCTCTCCTCTTTTATAGTAATAGAATTGTTAAAGTAAAAGGATAAAATGTTTGAATGTGTACAACACACTTTGCCTTTGGTAGGAAGCTCCAATTGTGTAGGTCATTCTATCAAAACCTGCAATCATGTGTAGTCAATGTCTATAGATTGACAATTTTAATCTGAATATGAATTTTTGAATTTTTAAGGAGTGTAGGTAAGAGTTCACCTGTGTGCTGGTGGAAATTATGGTGGAGATGATGCTTCCTTGCTTAAACATTGGAGAAGCTTGTGCTTTCTTGTCGAAGCAAATGGAGAGTTGTGGTGATTGTGCCCCAAATTTTGTGTAAATATGCATGTTATTGGGTTGGGAAGACAAGACATCATATAACAAGCCTCATGCATCGGGGAAAAGTATGTGATGTACTAACCCAAATAACTACGTAGGTAAAAGAGAGAATCATCAGGGTAGGCTCGTTCAATGAAAATGAATCAACTACTATAGATGGCTTACAGATTCAATTGTATAGTTTTGCTCAGGTTCGTTTCATGTAAACAAAAATACATGATTTATAGGGAATGAACAATGTTCATGCCCCCATCGTGAACGTATGTTTTGATTGTATAGTTTTGCTCAAGTTCGCTGAATGTAGAATAAAATGCATGACCGAAAGAGAATGAACAATATTCATTTCCCTATCCTAATTGTAGTTCTGACAAGTGTGAAGTGGAATGACAACATTTGCAACTCAACTGTAAATTGTGTTGTTGTGTAGTGCATGAATCAGTATCACGCCTCATGAATTCGAAAATGTGTGTGAACCAATATCATGCCCCTTAAATCTGTACCAATTGATATAGAATGTAATGCATCTGTATGTTGAATTTGAGAACATGTATCTCAAATATGTGTATGTAGAAATTTGTAATTCTTGTTTTTGTAATCTGTGTGCAGATGCCCATGCATATGCACACAAGTGTGTGTGAATCTGTGTTCAAGTTTCTGTGAAGTGAGTGCGTATACATGGCATATACCCTTGTAATATGTATCAATGTGTCAAAAATTGTCATGTAATTGAACCATCTGTTATTTGAATTAGTCTAAATCTCAAAAATATGTACTTTGATCAGATTTTCTACTCATGAAAAATTACATCTCTATGACAAGCCCATTGTAATGCCCCTTTTGGGATGAGGGATGTTGCATGTAAGTCACTCCTTTTAAAGGAATAGTTAACTGTATCATGTCATGTATAAATATAACATCATGTGAACTTGTAGAGAGTATGTCATCATAACAATGTATATATCGATCAAGACATGTATGTAATATATGTAATGCAGGGCATATAAGTGTCATGTCTAGATAGATGTATCAATGAAGCACACAATATAAGGATAACTGAATAAGACTACATAGTAAAAATGTATGATATAGATCATGACATTACTCAATGTCAACAAGCTCAACAAGTGCAATTGTTATTGTCACACATAAGGCCAATGACAGAATACAAATGCCATAAAGATGCTGCAATAAACAAGACTAAAGGGCCACACACAAAGGGACATAAAGATGTCGCAAACAAAGGACATCAAAGAGGTTGCATCAAACAAGGCCAAAGACCACACGCAAGGGACAAATATGTTGCAAAAATGGCTACACACAATAGACAAGAACAAAATAGCTTATCATGTAAGAGAGTAACATCAATGGAACATAGAACAAGGAACTAGTCTACATCATCCATATGTATCAATGTTATATCATAGTATAATAGCATATCCATGTAGCATTGTGTGAGATATGAGGAACTAACAAGACATGTAAGCAATCTAGGTAGCTCAATGCGGTAGAAAGGTCATAGAAAGATATACCCTGTAATAGTGAAACTTGCGGAATAAGATGCTCCCAGTATTGACATGGCTACTGGGTGGATGAAAGTCCAACATTTGTATGTTCATGTGTACCCTATATGTCTTGCATTACATTTATATATCGTGAAATGTATGTATAAGAAAAAAATGTCATCTACAAAACATGTGATAAATAACATATGTAAATAGTGTAATCTAGTAAGCATGTCATGCTCAGGGCCTGATTTTGGGTTTTTTGAATGTTTGAATGTTTTTGTATTTTCTTGATTATTTGATTTTTTTGTATTTTTAGAATATTTGAAATTTTTTGTTTATAAAGTTGTAAGTAGGTCATCTTCATCGGGGTTGAAGTCAATATATTCTATCATGTTCTTGAGATTATGTAATTGCATTGCCTCTTTTTTCTCGTCTATTTTTGATTGTGCACTTTATGTTGCCCTTGAAGATTGTGCTTTTTGATGCTAAGCATCACCATCATGTCGAATTATGATCACTCTTCAAGCATGTGAGAAAGTGAGATATTGATTGGTTGGATTTATTGTAGCCTACATTTGTTGTAACCATTGTTGTCCTAGTGTGAAGGGTACTTTATAAGTAAGAGGCAAGCATGACCCATATGTGTGTATCGACCACTCTCGACCCACAAAAGCTATTGTAAAAATCATAGATCAAAGTCTTGCGAAATGTTGCCAATATATCGCGATTTTTTGCAAGCAGCGAACAAAGTGAGATTTCGGTTCAAAAATTGTGATACGAAAATCACTGATTTCTTGGTGATTCTCGGTGATTTCTTGACGATTTTCACTTGTTTTATTCACTCACAGTTGTGATATCTTCTGTAGAACTTGGATAATTATAATTTTTCCCTTCGCTCATGAATTTTAGTAGATTTTTATAGTGGACAAATGTGGTGTGCGCTTAAGCACAACACCTTGTGGGCTATTTCCTTCACAAGCCTCTTATTAATTAAGACATGTTTTATTAATAGAAAATAATACGAAATAACCCACAATGTGTTTGATTATGGCGATTCTTGGCGATTTATTCCTTTTTGGTAAAAAGTTATTAGAAAATATACTTATGGCATTCTCTAAATTCAGTTTATTTTATGAATTTATATGTTTTTTAAAGTAGTGATTAAGTTGCTGAGAAAATTCTGAGTCTCGAGTCTTGGTTCAAAATTTTTCTTACTGAGTGAGATTTTGAACTATGGTTAATATGATGTATTCAAGGGGTTCTTGCCAATGTGTGCTATGTTGTAATTCCTTGATGTCATGTCCTAACTGTCGTAAACCTTTAACACTGCATATGGCTTTTTGTTTGTTGCCATCAATCTAAATGTTTTTATAATAGGTAACTCCCATGTATATTGTGATGGGCAACGACCCCTGTTGAGGACGTTTTTTGGTGGTTGTCGTTGTAGATGGTGTCTTTGTGGAGCTTGATGTGAGTGGTTTGTATCGATGTTGTAATACCTTGATAGTGCCTTCATTCTTGAATTTTTGAATTTGCTTTTGTAATGCTCCATAGTGATATGTGTCATGTCTTGTGATCTAAGTAGTCGATATAAAAATATAAAAATCGAGCCATATAAATGAAATTAACCACATAATATGCATAGAGGAAACAAAATAAGTTAAATAACCACTAAATAATGTAATAATTCAATGCCAAATATCATAATATTTAATGTTTGAACTTAGATTAGTCTTATAACAATACAGAGTGCAAATGTTACAATGTATGGATAAAATTAAAGACAAATCAACATATTCATTATTCACTATATTCATATTCGTCTTCAACTTCAATGTCTTCATCGAGAGCATCATTATGTGGTTCATTAGACCACAAGTAGTAGTAGTGCGACTGCCACTAGCTCCACCATGCAGGGCGTGTGAAGCACCATCTACCTCCGTGTTAAGCAATGAAAGGTAGGCAACCGAGGCATCCAAGTCAGTAGTCTCTGAGTCCACATCTCAACACTTTGTTGCTCCTTCCTTGTAATCATCTTGCGTGTGTGAGAAGATGCGAGTACCTCAGTTCTGTTGAATCGATGAGGAACTAGTAACCTATTGAGGCAAGCCACAAAGTCAATCAAAATCTATAAAAGAAAAAAATTATAACAAATTGTCGAAAAAAAGAGTAGTGAGTTGAAAAAAATTAAAATCTTACTTGTGATATAATTTTTATTTCAAGTGGTTGGTGGGTGGATGCTTGCCCATAGAGATACCACCACATATAAATGTCCTTGTGTCACGAAGAGCGCCAAGGGAGTGACCCGTGGAGGTTACGAAATGCCCAAAGTCTCATGTCAATGTGTCTTCTAGTTTTGGATCAGGGAAGAGTCTAGAGAATGCCAACTTATATCCCTCACTAACCTCAATATCTCTATATGGTGCAACCCTCTTGGGCAAATAAAGGATCTCTGTGTTGTAGTATTTGGAAGTCAAAGCAAAAGCAAGAAGATGCAATGGGGTGGCAATTTTTTCCCACCTTTTAATGAGATGCGATTGCACTTCTTTGAAAAACCTCTCTGTAGGATCTTGCTCGTTGGCATTTATGATGGATTTAATCTTTTTAATCATTGAGTCGATTCCATCATAAATTTCTCCCAAACATGAATGAACCATATGTACAAATCTCAAAATACTCAAGACGGGCTTGGTAAAATTGAACAAATACTCCACATCTTCCCACCACACATCATCAAGAATCCACCCTTTCAACTTTGTGGCCCTCTCGGTGTACCCCTAGTTGTATACACTGCAAAGGTTGTTGATAACCGTGCTACCCAATGCCTAACACATCTTGACAAGTCATCTCAAGACAAGTATGTGTGAGGTAAACTGAATCTCAGCAACCTAATACCAAATTAAAACAAATAAAATTAAAAAAAAATTTCAAAAATAAAAATCCTACAAATTACAAACTTACAAAATTAAATTAAAAATATATATGATTCATGAATGATTAAAAGAAAAAGTCACCTTCAACAATTGCAACTTCAAGAAGGCCCTGAAGTTACCTTGGGATGTGATGGTTGCTTATGAACATTTGGATCTCGCTCGCCTCCTCATAGACTTGTTTAATCTAGTGTTTGGTGCCCAATTTTTGCAACAAGGTTGAGGGAATGAACGACACAAAGTGTCCATACTTTGCCTCAACCAACATGCTCGTATCTTTGCAATTTTTTGCATTCTTTGTTATAATTTGGACAACACTTTGAGACCCATCTGCTTCAATGGTTTCTATTAGGATGTTGGCAATGAATCGTGTAGCCTTTACTTGTCCCTTACAATCAATGGCCCTAAAAAACATTGTCCATTTAGGGCACATTGCGACCACATTAATTAATGGCCTATTTACCGTATCTTTTCATCCATCAGAAATGATGGACATCCCTATTTAGATCCACAAATCCTTGATGGGCTTGAATGTATCTTCAATATGTTTTCTTTCTTTTGTTAACAAGGTGGTGTGCACCTTTTCATATCTTGGGCCGGTGAACCCTTAAGGGGCATCATTGATAGATCTCACCATATCATGTTGGTATGGCGATCCAACAACATAAAATGGCAGCCCACATGTATAACACATTGCACAATGCTTTGTTTCGCTGTCCCCGGATTGATTTTGGAATGCTTTTTCCAATGGGCCAACTTCTTTTGTTCTCTTGCGACTAAGAGGTGAATCTTTTTCCTCTGCGTTCGCGACGTATGTAGAAATAAATGAGTGTGATGGGGTCACAAGTCGCCACGTAAGCACGAGATGGATCAATAGGTGGCTTAGGAGATGTAGATCCTTTCTTTTTCAAAGGATGCTTCAATGTTATGGCAACAATGGCCCCTGTTGCTTCTTGCTCTTTGATGTATGCAAGGATCTTTGCTTGTGGCAAGCCCTTTCCTGGCTTTTCATTTATGTGTGCCCCATCACAAGCTTTGTTTCTAAAACTAGGAATCACACACAAATGGGCTTTCCCCTGACTATACGAGCTTTTGTATTATAGTTACATTTTGAGCAAACACAAATGTAACACCCTCCACATGGCAGCTGTTCTAACATCGCCACATACTTCCAAAGAGGCCTCGAGGATCGGCTTTGAAGGCTGTCCCTTGGCTCACAAAACTAACACTTGCAGAGGGAGGCATTCTGGCAAATCTCTATAGCCCTTGGTTATTAAAAAATAATTATTTTGCTATTAAAATTTAAAGCATTTGACTTTTGTTGAAAGAATGTTTAAAAGAACAACAGAAAAATAAATAAATCTACTTACAAACATTTTAAAGTTTGTAACTTCAAAAAAAAAAAATCACACTAAGAACCTATCTTAAATCAACGCTCCTCTTCGTTGCAAGGTCCTTAAACTCCTTGGCACCAAATAGGTAGAGGTACTAGTGTAGAATTGACAAAAGGAAGGAGTTTCCATCCTAAGTAATTGAGAAAATGAAGGTGAGAGAACAATTTTGCATTGAGTAAAAATGCAATGAGTGGTAAATGTGTGATTGTTGTTGTTTGCTCTTGATAAAATGAGTCTGAAAGCTACTTTTATGATTGAGGGTATACTTTATTTTGTTTTTAATTTTTTTTGAATTCCAAGTTTGACTTTTTATCAAGCAAAATTGTGTTCTTTTAAAAATTCATTTTTTTGCCCTGAATACATACCGGGTATGCACAAGGACCCCCAGGGCGTATCCATGCGGGTACGTGTCAGGTACGTATGGTATCCGAATCCACAGGGCTGGGAGGATGTATCCGGTAAAATAGATTTTCTGCAAACAACTATCACATGTTCCCCTCAGAATCCCGAAGGTTACCCCCAGGTTTGACAGCCCCTATGCTCTGTATTGGTATTTACTAGTTAGCTTGACATATAAATTTTTAAGGTAAGTTCATTTTGATTGGCATATTCACCCCATTCTTCTGCTGCCCATCGTCAAGAACGTTCTCTTCTAAAAGTTATTACTGAGCATCCCATGTATTTTATTCTTCCAGCCAACATAACTGATGTGTGATTGTTTAAATTATTTTAAGGACCTTCCTCATTTGCAGTTTGCTTTAGCTGATGATCTTTTCTATGATAACTTGTCTTTAACCATATCATTGTGTTTTTGTAGCTGGAGGGTCCTCAATTTTGAATATTCCTTTTCTAATGGTTCATATACTTCTTTTTTTGCCAGATATTGCATGCTGACACAGCCTGAATCTGATGGGGAGGATTTTTGGTATTGTGAGAAATGCAAGGTGAAGCAAGAAACCATCATACAAGAGATGGTTGTCCCATCATTGCACCCCGAAGTTAAGAAGTCACCAGGAAAGTTTAGTAAGCGTCGAAGGGCATTCTCTGATTCTCTTCCAGCCAACAAGAAGCAAGCGAATGAGGGTTTTAATGGTAATGATTCTTCTCCAGCTAGCAAGAAGCAAATATTTGAGGGTTCTAATGGTACCTATTCTTCTCCAGCTAGCAAGAAGCAGGAACTTGAGAGTTCTGATGGTACCAAGTCTCTTGCAGCTAGCAAGAAGCAATCACTTGAGAGTTCTAATACCGATTCTCTTCCATCTAACAAGAAGAAAGTGCATAGGAGTTCTAATGGTATTGAATCTCTTCCAATTAGTAAGATGCAAGCAATTGAAAATTTTAATGGCATTGATTCTCCTCCAGATAGCATGAAGCAAGCACTTGAGAGTTCTAATGCTACTTTTTCTCTTCCACCTAGCAAGAAGCAAGCACTTAATGGTACCAATTCTCTTCCTGGTAGCAAGAAGCAAGCACTTAGGAGTTCTAATGGTATTGAATCTCTTCCAGATAGCAAGAAGCAAGCAGTTGAGAGTTCAAATGGTACTGATTCTCTTCCAGCTAGCAAGAAGCAAACATTTGAGAGTTATGACCGTTCTGATTCTCTTCCGGTTAGGAAGAAACGAGCTCATAGGAGTTCTAATGGTGAATCTTCATTGCAAACTGATAGATCATTGGTAGAATTAGAGGCATCTAAGGTGGAGAGTTATGGAGGATGTCAACAAAAGGGTATCTCTTTGCAGTCAGATGTTCTGTCGAAGAATCTTGAAACAGGAGAATTTGTTCGTGGGAATGCTACATCCTTGCCACATTTGTTAAAAGTGAACTCTGTGAATAGATCGTGTTCTAGACAATCACCTGTCTCAATGGCACAGATGATTCCAGGTCTTGTGTTAGCTGGATCAAGGAGTACTATGTTAGACAAATCACCGGATTCCTCCATGCTAAATGCTTCTGAGTTAGCACAAAGTTCCTTAAGATGCAGCAAGGGGATCAACAGTGGAAGTGGGCGGTCATCATTACACAGGAAATCATCTGCATCAAAAATTACAGTGGAATGTAAAAAGGATCTTAAGGAATTAGTGCCAGATGGTAGCATGAAAGGGTTAGAACCAACCAAAGACAGCCCAGAATCGACAAAGGTGATGGTAGAGAAGCATCGATTATCGAAAGTGGCGGAAGTGGATAGGGAGGATGGCAGGGGCTTATCACCAAAGAGAAATTCTTCAAGTTCACCAGGTTAGAACTTTTAAAAAAAGGATAAAAATGAATACAAAGTACATATACCAGAAAATGATGATATGAAAAGATTTAAGTCATTAATGATCTCCCTAATTTTGGAAGGGCAAAGTAATACGGGCAATATAGAGAAAGTTCTAACAAAATGTTCGCTTACATGTCTTCCTGATACTGTTGTTCGTTCTTTCAATGAAATTAATACAGGAGAGCATATTAGGATGTTAATAAATGGAACTAAAGGTATATAATTTTAAACTTGATTGTTTTCCTTTGTTGCTGTTCGATAATTTACTTTTAAGTTAGACTGTGATAGGAACATTCAGATTTGTTGTTAGTGCTTCTTAGCTTTCAAAGGAGGAGCTACTTGTTCTGTTGTGATGGTAAACACCAATTCATGCGGTTTTGCAGGTTTTGATGTGGTTTCTGCTGGGGTAATTAATAATAGTAAAGAAATAGATCAAACGTTAATTGGCAAGTCAACAGTTGAAGATGCAAATAATGTCATCGAAAGAGCCTATCAGATCAGCAATGAAAGTATTGAACGCAATTCTATAACCAATGACATGGGCAAAAGGAAGCTAGATGTAGATGCAGTTTCTTGGAACAATGGTTCTCTGAGATCCCCAAATGAGTATAGTAAAGCAGAGATAGGTCACTCCATGATAAACTCTTCAGAAATAAATGTACCATCTTCATCAGCAATGGAGAATCAACCCTTTAATATGTGTGAAAGAGGTGACATGGCGGGGAGCTTACCATCCCATGCAAAAAACTCGAATGGAACTTTCCTGCCACACCAGAAACAACTAGCATTGCCCCAGTCTCAGATATTATGGAAGTATGAATCTGCATAAACTGTTTCTTTCAATATTTCACTTATGGGGTAAATGAATCTGCTGGCAAAGATGCAGTCTGTTTGTTAGGATACATGACATGAGGGTATCCTGATTGGTTCTCCTTTTGATTCTAATCATTAATGTTTGATTAAAAAATGTTTCACTTATAGTTGATTTTGCGTAGGTTGTGGCTTGGAAAGGAATTGCTAATAAGGTTTTTGTTATCAATCTCTGTTGAAGGGGTGCTTTCAAAGCTGTTGACATTGGCCACAGACCCTGCATTTATGATGGGATACGAGCACATCCATCAACTACTGCAGCTCCAAAAGTATATGAAATGACAAAAAAATTTGATTCACAGCTGCATCTGGAGCAACTTTATCGTGTAGACACATGGCCAAAACGCTTTGAGCAATCTCCGCCCACAGATGATACCATAGGTCTCTACTTCTTTCCAGAAGAAGGAAAAAGGTACGTCTTTAGAAAAAAATAGTGTCAGGTTAATCATTTGATAGTCTTTAAAGCTTTTTCATTTTGTTTGAATGTTTTAGTAGATAATCTGTTCTTTTGCAAATTTTCTCCGCAGCAATGAGTCTTATGCGAAGCTTGTGGAGGACATAAACAAATATGATCTGTCCATGAGGATGTCTTTGGACGGTGCAGAACTACTCATCTATTCGTCTATCCATTTGCCAAAAAACGTTCAGAGTGAGTTTCCCTAACTCTCTTGGTTCTTGTCAAATCTCTTTATGTTGGAATATATTAGACAAACTAAACTCTCTCTCTTTCTCTTTGTCTCTCTGTCTCTCTGTCTCTCTCTCTCTCTCTATATATATATATATGTTTGAGGCTTACACGGCGGTGAAATTTTTAATTGTCTGCTTTTGGGTTTTAAAAATTCTCCCACGACGATTGCAATATATAAGTTCTTTCTCCACTTAGAAACTTGTGCTCCATGAAATTTAGAATTTGATATGGTCAAAACACTAAAATGCTTGGAAGGCCTTGGTGGGGTGGTTGTTCCTTTCTTTTGCAAATTAATTTTTTATGTAAGATTGAAACTTATGGATACTATAAAACAAGTATGTGGCATGAGAGAGACCTAGCACCAAATTTTTGCCTAAACATAATAAGTTTGAGAGGTATTCAAGCATCAAACCAAAGACATGTAAATTTATCTTTTCTTATTTGTTCTACCACGAATCCCTAATGGGCTTCAATGCATGTTCAACTTGTTTTCTTTCTTTTGTCAACAAGGTGGTGCGGACCTTTTCATACCTTAGGTTAGTGAACCCTTTAGGGGAAACATTGATAGATCTCACCATATCTTGCCAATATGGTGATCGAACAACATTAAATGGCAGCCTCATGTGTAAAGACAATGCACGATGCTTTGCTCTGCTATGTCTCTAGATTCCTTATCGAATGCTCTATCCAATGGGCTTGCATCTTTTGTTCTCTTGCGACCAAGAGGTGAATCCTCTTCCTCTATGGTCACGACAGATGTAGCAAGAAATGGGTGTGATGACACCACATTAGCACGAGATGGATCAATAAGTGGCGATCCTTTCTTTTTCAAAGGATGCTTTGATCTTTCGCCCAACAATAACATCTTTGTCTTCTTGCTCTTTGACGTATGCAAGGATCTTTGCCTATGGCAAGCGCTTTCAAGGCTTTTCATTTATGCTTGACCCACCATAAGCTTTGATTCCAGCGCCAAAAATCACACAGAAATGGGATTTCACCTGACTATAGGAGCTCTTGTATTTATAGTTAGCTTTGCTCTGCTATGTCTCTAGATTCATTATCGAATGCCCTGTCCAATGGGCTTGCATCTTTTGTTCTCTTGCGACCAAGAGGTGAATCCTCTTCCTCTACGATCGCGATAGGTGCAGCAAAAAATGGGTGTGATGGGGACACCACATTAGCATGAGATGGATCAATAGGTGGTGATCCTTTCTTTATCAAAAGATGCTTCAATCTTTGCCAAACAATAGCATATTTGTCTTCTTGCTCTTTGACGTGTGCAAAGATCTTTGCTTGTGGCAAGCCCTTTCTAGGGTTTCCATTTATGCTTGGCCCACCACAAGCTTTGATTCCAGCGCCAAGAATCGCACACAAATGGGCTTTCACCCTACTATAGGAGCTCTTGTATTTATAGGTACACTTTGAGCAAAGCCAAAAGAAACACCCTCCATTAGGCATTTGTTCTAATATTGTCACATACTTCCAAAGGGGTGTTTGCGGATCAATTCTGGGGGCTATCCTTTAGCCCATCAAACTAGCACTTGCAACTTAAAACATTATGGGAAATCCCTATAGCCATTGGTAAAAAAATAATAATATTGCTATTAAAAACTTAAAGCATTTGGCATTTGTTGAAATAATCATAATGGTTAAAAGAATAACCAAAAAAAAAAATTAACAGTAGTTACAAACATTTAAAAACTTAAAAAAAAAAAACTCAAAACTGAAAACCTACCTTAAATCAGCAAATCCTCTTCCTTGCAAGCTCTTTAAACTCCTTGGTGCCAAAGGGGTAGAGGCAGTGGTGTAGGATTCGCAAAAGGAAGGAGTTTCAATCCTATGCAATTGATAAAATGAAGATGAGAGAACAAATGTGTAATGAGAGGAAAAAATGCAATGAAAGATAAATGTGGTGGTGGTGTTGTTTTCTTTTGATAAAATGAATGTGAAAGCTGATTTTAGTGTTGAGAATCCACTTTATTTTGTTTATAATTCTTTTTATAATTGTTTTTTGAAGTCCATGTTTGACTTTTAATGATGCGAAATTGAAAAATAAACAGTGTTACAAGGAGACGCGTCTCCCACCCCTTGGGATGGGTCTCGGGTATCGAGACACGTTTCGGGTATGGGAGATGGGTACATAGACGTCTCTTTGCCCGGAGGCATCTACTTGTCCCTTCCCGCGTCTCCTGCCCGTTCTCGCATCTAGTTTTCGTGCACCCAAAATGCATAAACCCTTAACGCATACAAATACATCGCCATTTGTTGATTCGAACTTTATCTGCTAGGTGAAATGCTTAGTTTTTGTTTTATCTGCTTGTCCTTAGGCACTTCAATAACAACAACAACACTAACAATAATAATAATAAATTACTGTTCATGGCAGTGCCCTGAGCAGGGCACTGCCGTCGGCAGTAGTATTTTTTTTATATTAGTTATAAGTTATAATAAATAATTGTCAATTCTTATTCATTTAAATTATTAAATATTTTTAACCATTGTTAATTTATTAATTTTTTATTGTTGTATAATATAAAGTTATTAGTTATAAATCTATATTTTTAAATTTATTTTAATTTTATAAATATATAATTGAATTAATAAACATTATTGAGTATAGTATTTATAATTCTTAAATGTTTTAAAATTTATATTTTTAATTGTTGGTTAAACAATAAAAAATAATATTTATAATTTTATTAATTATTATTTATGTTTTTTTTTTAATTTGTATTTTTATTCGTTCATTCAAGTTCTCTGGGTGTTCATATTATGTATATTGTTAGTATTGGGATTGCAAAGTATATATATTACTAGTATTGGCATTATAAAAGTATATATTTGTTTAAATTTTTCATAGCATATATTATATTATATATAATATAAATAATAAATATATATATTGTCGTCTCCCCGTACCCCATCTCCTATTTTTCAAAAAAATGGCGTATCGGTACTGGCACCCTTCCCCCCCGTACCCATACGCTGGCAACTATTAAAATAAATTAAAAAAAATGTTTTTTTCGGACGAAACATTGCGGATATGGCCAGGAAACATCCCTGGGCTTGCGGATACGCCCGGAGAGTCCAGTGACGTATCTGCAGGCCAGGGACATTTCTTGGAAGAATCCCTTGCGCTCCCCCAGCAAATCCGTATCCTTCTGCGTTTCATATCGTTTTTAGGGGGCTCTGCAGCAGTATCTGGTAACGTAGTATATATACATAATACTTAGTTTTAGTCCATAAAAGATAAAATGCTAAAAAAAATGGTATTCACAAAAATTCAAAACATAATACCATAAATTTCAAATGCTCATGTGACATTATATGTTTATAGGTTCAAAATGGATTATAATCTAGAACAAATCATTTAGATGAGTTTAGTTTTAGTTTTTTTTTAATAAAGTTTTTTAAAAAGTTATTATTTGTTTTACATACAAAAACAACGCTGGAAATGTCTGGGAATGTGCACGGAAACAGCTGTGCTATTTTTGGCATGTATCTGGATTCTGACTGCACTTTGGGGGTGCTTCGGCTCCCAAACGCTTCCAGGCAGAAACACCCTGTGCAGGGAGCATTTGCTGCAACGTAGCTTTTGGATGGCATTTTATTTAATGTATATATGATGCTTTGTATTCGAATATGTTTGATACACTTTAAAGATCAATGCAATATAGATGTCATTTAGTAGTTGTGCACTCATGATGGGAACAATTATCATGCAACTATTGAGACATGCAGTTGAAAGAGACATCCAGGATTTGTAATTATACTTAGGTTTCAGTTATAGCTAGCATAACAAAACTGAAATTATATGCCGTCTCAAACTTGACAACAGAACTCGAGCCAAAACTTGGAGAAAATCCAGACAAACTAAAAAATCATAAAAAGGAGGATATTTCACAAAACTGAATGTATATCTTATCACAACTTCAATGAAATTCAAATATAATCGGTTTCATGCTTAGAGTAATCAAAAAGTAAGTAAATATGGAGATTTACAAGAAGCAAAAATTATTTGATATATATCAAATTTAAAAAATGTGATCAGATAGTATCAATATGTGCAAGAGGAGCCATTGGTTCCAGTGCCACTAGCCCCATCCATTTTTGACCTCAAATATGTCCTAGAAGTAGTCATCTCCACAAGGGGCTTGTGGTTGTGACTCTTGCACGCAAGAGGTAACTGCCTCTGTCTCCATATCTTCTTGATCCAACCAAGCAAAAGTCTTCTGCATGAACATGGGCTCTATAGTCTCAACAATCTGATTGTGGATTTATCTTGTCTAACTGGGCACCTTAATCTACTGACCCGCAAAAGACCAGGTGAAAAATATGGCCACTTGGTCCTCTAATAGATGAAAACAGTTGCAAGCCTGAAGATACCTTCTTTTTGTGGCACTTGCGGCAATGTTAAGGTGCCAACATCAGCCCAAGAACTAAGGCATCTGTGAGAAGCTAAAGCTTGGAATATTAAATGCTTAGGAGCCCAAAACTACCCCCAAAATATCAAATATGTCCATTCGTGAGTACAAGTGGCAGTGAGAGAGGTGACACAGCATTATTCCATTGCATTCTTTTCCATATTTGAGAGTAAGAGCAAAATATAATCCTTGGGAATGGTGTGGAAGAGCATTGTGATGTGCTTGTCATGCTTATCTCCTCATGGTTTGGCATCTTGTGTATTGTCTTATTTTCTTTTAGTGGAATGGAAGAGCATATTGTGATATGTGCTTACCATGCTTATCTCCTCATGGTTTGGCATCTTGTGTTTTGTCTTATTTTCCTTGAGTGGAAGTCCTTTCTCCCTCTTGCAACTCTTTACACTTGACTTGGATTCTAAGCAACACCACCTTGTTGCAAGTTCCCCATGGCTTGAGGGTTCCATCTCCCTGGCTGGTCCATTTTGCTAAGAATGGTCTTTGCACTGTCCAACTATTGGGTTCCACATTTCTCCACATGTTCCATGGTACCAATGAGGAACTCCGAATGGCCGTCCAATTAATATTGCATCCCTTGATTCTCCATTTAGAATTGCTATGCCTTAATTTTCAGCTCTTGGTTCCCTCCTTAAATTTGTTAATTGATTTCTTGAAGCTCTTGTAGATTTTCCACAATTTATTTTGCAGCCCTTGATTCTCCATTTAGAATTGCTGTGCCTTAATTTTCAGCTCTTGGTTCCCCTCTTAAAACTGTTAATTGATTTCTTGAAGCTCTTGTAGTCTTTCCCATTTTAAAGCTTTGCCGATGGTTTGTCTATCACAACTAACTATGGGCTGCAATTTTTCACTTTTCCAAATACGAGATTTATGTAATTAAATTCACACGTGTAAGCAAAACCTTCCACAAGCACTGAAGAAATCAGCGTAAAAAACATTTTAATACCTTTTATATTAGGGGGTTGCAGGTCTTTAGACTAGTATTTCATGTTGAACGGGATTGTTAGGAAAATAAAATTAAAATCTGTGTTGCAGTGACCTCTGTGCCGTTATCTTTCACACATGCCAATTTTTGCAAACAAGGCATGGGATGCTTTAGTGTTTTCTTGCACAATGATCTTGTCCCTGGCGGAATTGTTGACACTTGATGTTCTGATTATCATAATTTCTTGCAGGATAATATTCTTCCTTGAGAGTTTCCACAAAACCTTCCGAAGTGTTCACTGATTGGTTCTCAATTATATCATTCTCTTCTTGGCTAGCTTACAAATGATATGCTTCCCACCAATGTTTGACACATGGAATGCTTTCTGAAAGTGCAAATGTAATCTTTTCACTATTAGTAAAGCTATTGACATAGAAATCAGATTTCAATTGCTCGAGCTACTTTTTCAATGCTCTGCATCCAATTTTCTTTCAAAAGAGGGACATCAAAATTGATTTGTACCTGGAAAGGTATGTGCCCCCAAAAGTTAACTTCTTGAAGTTGTATGGTTTGTGTGCATGATTTGTTGAAGAAATTGGTCAAATTGGTCGATCATCTGGCTCCTTTGCTTCTCGAGGGCTTTGTTGAGCATCAACTAAAAAGGATCACTTGTTTCTTGGTCGTTTGCCATTGAATATCATTTGAATTGGCAAGGAAGGTAATCTGAAGGGCCGCATGTCTAGATCCTGTACGTCCTATAGTATATGCACATTTGATGGGACATACAGACACAGAACATACAACTCTGATACTACTTTTTCAGATTTTAGGAGCAACCCAATGGACTGATTCAATTGTTGAATCTAATGTGCTATATCAGAAATGAATTCATGAAAATAATAGAGAGAGGCAGAAAATGAAAGCATTCAACTCAATGAAACAACAATTTTGTTAAAAAACACTGAACTATAAACTCATTCATATGATGGTTATATAGTATATACGATACTAAAAATATTGAAGAAGAGATGAAAAGGTGTGACCCGCACATTTTTGCACCATCATGCAATACATTTCAATGCAAATATGCACAATAAAAAATGAAGACACACTGGTTGAAGATGGAATGGGTCATCTTACAACTTTTAACTGGAAGGTTAGCACCGCATCCAAGTGGTTGACTTGAGTTGGAAATACTATTAAAAGGTTGTTCCTAACGATGAACTTGTTGGGGCCGTAACATCATTGTTATTAGAGATCTAATATTTTCACAGTCTGTAAGATTAAGAGACGAGAGCTTCTGGCAAACACTGCATTTTTTTGATTGAAATTTCGAATCACACTTTGTAATCCATCATCAAGATGAACAAAGTGATTGTGGATTGCAGACTAGGTTTGTATTTAAAGATGACTTTGTTATGGTACAAAGATGCCAATGTTAGGTGACACTTGGTTAAAATGAAATGCATTAGCCTTCTATTAACTACATGTTTATGATTTCAAATTAATAAATAAAACCATTTTAAAAAAAGAATGATCCTTATAAAATGTTAATTAGGCTTTTAATTGGTGTTAGGTTGAGACTTTAAATTAGAACGTTATTTAGAAAGCATGTAAAAGTGTAATTATTTTTATTAGTCATTTGTTAAAATAAGTGCCAATAATCTAAGATGCTACTAATAGAAAAAGTATCCTTAATTAACATGCAAGGAATAATCGAAATAAAAGTTAAATGAAAGTTTAAATCTTAATTTAGCGAAATTTAAGACTCTAATTTAGATTAGATCAGCCTTAAACCTCTAATTGGCACTAGTTAGGTGTATCATCAAAAACTGAGAATTGTATGAGTTAATGTTTAAATTAGTAGTTTAATACAACCCATAAAAGTTAATTATTGTTAGTTGACCCTTTAAATAGTGGTAGTAATCCCAGAAAATACTAATAATAATAGAAACTAAGTATTATCATTGATTAACTAGAGTTGAGACTTATTTAGTATAAGAACATTGTAATGTCCTATAAAACTAATGGATTTTTTATGGTTAAGAGTCAAATTAGTATTTAATTTTTTTTAAAAATCTGTTCAGGTTTTTTGGAGTAAATTTATAATAGGCTACCAAGATTGGTTCAAGCCTAAACCTCCATCTCCATTGATATTGTTCTCATCGCTTAAAATAGTGATCCTCCAAAGCAAGGACTATGGTGTTATCAATATGAAAGTGGAATTTTGTTTTAGAAGAATGCTCTGCCAAAGCCGACTTGACTACCCTTTTCTTTTTTATGTCAGCATCATGCTCATTAGCTCGTGTTGATAGATTGTATGGTTCCTCCAATATGTGACACCCCACAAGATCAATCAATCCTGTAAATGCCACTACTTTGAGATGGTTCTATACTATCCTTTGATTCCTTGATAATCTCCCGAAACTTCTTGTGAGGTAAAAAGGTTGACTTCATGGTCTTTCCCAAAATTTTAGAGATCACTGTTTGAAATGCGTTTGTCACAAGGTAGAAAAGCTACCAGGATCGCTCTCGAATCCTCCACCAAACCTTGTTTTGCCTGTCTACTCCTTGCTTGTTTGAAAGGTCTGGTAATCTGCTTACCATTGTAGCCATTTTTCTTGAAGACCTAAGTCAAATGTTTTAACTTTGGTTCTAAGTGTTCATCATCACAGATACGAAAAGCCAATGTAGCTAAAGTTCATAGGACTCCCACTTTCTGTGCTGGGTAATGATGGCAGGTTGCATGAAGGTAGAGCTCCGTGTGAGTTCATTTCCTGTAAACCTGGTGAGCTAGAGTCCTACGGGTTTTCTTGAGAGGACAAAAATCTGCAGAGTTTTTTCCATAAATTCTCGTCTCTTTAATTTTGTTATCGCTCCATTTTCTTTTATCACCCAATATCAGAATCGGCTATGTGTTCAAACTTCAGGCCACCCAAAGTGGCTTCACTCCACTTTGCTCTGGATTTCCCGATTTTCGTCATTTCTTTGGTTTTACGTATCCTGGCTGTCACATGTCTAACTTTCGATTTCTTTTTTTTAAAGCATGACAGAATGGCCTTTGGAACACAACCAGAAAATGTAAAACAGGTGCAGACCTGGATTCGGATCCCTTGGAATTTTGTCTGGGACTGCTTATTTGAAGGTTGCTGTCCGTTGGTTTGATTGTACACGGATATAAACTTTTATATTTTTCATTTGTTTTCTTGAGTGTACAATTATATGATTCACAAGATGTTAACTTTTCCTAATTTTCTATTGAAAGTGATTGCAGAAATGTGTGATGGGGTTTCCATGCACTAATGCCATTATTATTCCCCTTCTGAAATTTCAAGCGATTATTGCCTCTGAGCATTTTTTAGACAGTTTGAGCCACAATAATATATTTAGCTATTATCAATTTTTGGAATGGGTGGTTTGTGAAGACCCGATCAAGTCCAATTATCTTATTTAAATACCTCTACAAGTAGGGTGCAATGATGACATATTTATGATGGTCTTATTTGTTGTGATGACCTTCTCTGCTTCTTGTAGCAAATGTGGACATTGCTGAATGGAAATTACAAGTCCTGTTGTTTTGTCAAATTTTGCAAGTTGTTCATGGACTTTGGTGAACTGCTCCTGAATGTTTTTTGGCAAAGTTTTGACAGGCATTGAAAACATTTTATCAATAAGTTGAATTAGTATTCTTTTGGCAGGGAAATGTTCTTTTCTATGATGGCTTGATGCCATAAACCATATAAATGGAATTTGAACACGAGTGATTTGATGAAATGCTTTGTTTGAATATCGAGCAAGTCATGGTTTCTTTGAAATCTTACATTTACTAATGCGATTTTTATATTGCAAGTCAGTTGACAAACTCTCAGTGCTTTAATACCAACTTGGCTTAATTCGCCCACAAGGTTCTCATTACAAAACCCAAACCACTAGCACTCTATTGGACCTCCCCTTGATTTGGTTCTGGACACAATTGGGTGAAACATGTGATTTCTTATGTTGGACTACAACTTAGAAGCGCAATTTTTTCAATAACACAGGCATTTGTGGATCTGGAAAAATCTTCTGTTGCAATGCAAGAGTGGAAATTTGTTTGCATTTTAAGTATGTGTTTATAGCTATTAACAATGAAAAAGTCCAATTTCTTGATTTCCTCAATCAATTACATATTTATTAACTTGATATGTTATTTCACTATAATGAAGCACAGAATGCTTTTGTTTAAGGCTTTGGGCATGGTGACATGGTTCCCCTCTGTCGTGCTTTCTGCTTATTTCTTTTAAAAGAAAAATCTTGTTATATATGAAGAAAACGATTGTCTCATTTGATAAATTTGTATGATCTTATAAATCAATAAATTGTTGTTTGTGACTAGGATGTCTTGGCAAATTTTATCTGTGGGGTGTATTCCGTCGTGCTGAGAAATCTGCAATTGATCATAAAGCAGAAGGAACATCCATGCCTCATGACCGTGTCAGGGCTGATATGGCTAATTCATTTGCTCCTTCAAGAAGCGACAATAATGATTCAGTACCTAGGATGGTAAAGATCCCTCATGCACATAAAAATTGTGTGAAAGAGGAACCAAATTTTAACATGGAAGGTGAAAAGGATGTTGGCATAGCTGAAAGGCCATTAAGAACCCTGGATTGTCAGAATTTAGGACCGTCCAAGGTGACCTCAGAAAATGGTAGCAAAGAGATGTCTAGAAGATCTTCCGGGAAACATATTGATCAGTCTCATGAATGGTACCGTTGGAATGGCACTGATGAGGAGCCTGATGGTCGATCGGTGTTTAATTCAGCGGCTCCTCATGTTTCACATAAGGATAATTCTGGAAAGTCACCCAAGGCCATGCATGAGAGAAGTAATGTGCATCGAAACCATGAAGTAGTGCGTAAAGGAGAACTAAACCCTAGATTTGGGGCATCAAACAACAGCTCTCTTGTGGAAGAAAAGGATGAACTGCTTAAATTGGGGACACAGGTGGAGAATAGAAAACCTGGGTTTCTTTCTTCCTCACGTCCGATAGATTGTAATCCTCGGCCGTCCTCATCAGATCATCTACCAGACAAGCTAGGGCTCAAGTTCTTCCAGGTATGATTCATGTTTCGAGTATTTGGATAAGAGGAACTCAATTTAACAATAATTTGCAAAATGTATTTCTTAATGATATAGGCATCTCTGCAGTATAAAATGTCCGCAATTACTGTGAGACAGGTAGAACCTGATTCAAAGGCTGAAGTTAAAAAGCAGATGGATCCAAGAGACCAGAATCTTGCTCTTTCATCAAGGAAAAATGGCAGCTATAGGAATCAGACTGATGGGCATCATAATTCTCATCAATCATCTCTCTCATCTGGCGAAAGTAACGGTTCTTATGGAAACAAATGGCGCTCATTCTCTCAACCACCTGCTCACAGGAAAATTCACAGGCCTGAGGATGTCAATAAATTTAATAGGAGTCGAAGCTTTAAGGAAGACCGGATTGACTTTCGAACAAGGAGAGAAATGGAAGCAAGAGACAGAGGATACGGAGCTTCCAAACTGGGAATGGATAGGCACAAAGAAAGAAGCCATCGGCATTGGCGAACAAAGGATGGAAGAAGACCTGTACAAATGGAGAATCATAGGAGAAATCCTGTTATAAATAATAGAGGTGATTCTCGTTTTTCTTCTTTACTCAGATCCTAATTCCTTTTCTTACTCATGCTCATGGCCCTTTTCTTGTGATACAGCTATCTATTCTGATTCCTGTTCGCGTAAAAGTTACATTCATGAAAAAACATCAATGCAGAGAGGTTTCTCAAGTGATCGTCAAATTGGCGTAAAAAATTGTGTTAACAAGGAAAAAGTTGACATACACAATAATTTTAGGTCTTCCAAACCTGAAATAGCTCCCATCAAGAGAACGGAAGGTGAAATGTTTTTGCTAGATTTTAAAAAAGATTGTAGCATTATTTTATCAGGAGAAGCCTCCACAGATCGGCATCGGGTGGCCAAAGATCAGTGGTCATTTACTCCATTGCACAATGCAATTGATGAAGCTGCAGAAAACAACACTGTTTCAGAGATTTCAAATGCCGGGAGTCCTCCAGAATCTCTAGGGCAGATTTATTCTGGGGAGAACGTTTCTCCTCAACTTTTGGAGGCCGATTTCTCAATTCTAGAAAACTCAAGGACAGAACATACGTCAGGATCTGAATTGGATCAGAATCCTTTAGTAAGCCATGGCAACTGGTATGCTGGTTCTAATCCAGTTCAAGCCGATCTTGAACCTGTGGAATACCTTGAACTTTTTCCACTTGAGGAGGAGAATCTTGGAATGACAAAAACTGTTGTCAATGACTGGGACATCGACCTGGACTTGGGTCTTGGAAGAAGTGGTTCAAAAAATGTCTCCAAAATGGCAGATAGACAAGTTTGCTCAAATAGATCAAATTTGAACAGTCCAGATGTCAGTCCCTGTTTGGGTATTTCAGTGCTACCTGTAAAAAACGAAATTTAATATTTGAATTGACATGGAAATTTCAGTTGCAATAGTTTTGAATGTAAATTTACTCAAGCATCCTGCAAAAAATCAATCTTTTAGTGATACACGTCAAAGCTTGTGTGATTTCCTTATGTAAGTGGTAGGTTCTCTGGCTAAACAGGTCTATACAAAACCTAAACAGGTACGCATGTACAAACCTATACCTTCAGGTTCAATACGAACACGATGTTTCCAAGGTGAAATGATAGACCATCTGGATGTTGTATATGTAGTCTGCAATGCTATGAGCCCATACTTGAACATTGGTTACAGCTTTCTACGCTTCAATTTTAATCCTTCTGTCAAGCTGCCATCATTTTTAATCCTATCTCAAAGCTTTAGGCAAATGACTTGTTCATGCGAAATTATATGTTTTCGATGCTGACAATCAATATTGCGAATTGCCTATTTCTACCCAAATAACCTACTAACAAATTCATTGGACAAGAAGGATACAGATTAAATATACGTCATCGACTCTTTAAGGTGAGATGAAACATAAGCAACCATTGGTAAACGTCAGTATGACGTTTACCTGATTATGAATTCCTGTTAAACATTTAGTTGGGTTTACAACTCCAAAAATAGGCATATCACTTTAAACATATAATCGAAACCACATCTCCGGAACTCTCAAACTAACCTAACAATGACCATGAAAATATAAGGATGTGTACCTGAATTCTTTTGGCATGTCAAATATGTGTTGAGATGATATGTGATAGTTACTATTTAAAGAAGTATATTTTTTGGGTAGATATTAAGAGTCCTTACCAAGCGCTGGAGTTTGGTCTTTTGGTGTGGATTTATATTTACAACTCAATTTATCCATGTTGATGTCATTTTTTTTAAAAATAAGACTTTTTACAACTCTCAGATCAGTGGGTTTAACATGAGGCACTCCTTTACCATGAGACACTCCTTTACCAATCTGATCATAATGGACCATGGTAATGATCAGTACCCATTTATTTTATTTGGAAAATTTATCTATCTGCAATGTTAGAGAGAACAACGGCACCATGCGCCAAGTCCCTGTGGGGTTCAGAGTATAATTAGAATTGACTGACAATAATACAAGTGGAGTTTTGTCAATATGTGGTTGAATTGAATTTTTTTAGTATTCAAGATACTTGACCCTGCAATATCAAGGAAGTAGGAAAACAAATTATGAATCATGGTCACAGAGAATGAATTAAGAGATTAATTTGAATGCTTACTTGCCTAAGAAACAAAGAATTGAGGAAAGAAATGACTTCAATAACGGTAGATATATATTCTTATTTCAAAGCTACATGTTCAAAATGAAAATGTTAAATATTAAATTTTTTTTGCTTCTAATGCACAAGCAAATTTGTGAACTGTACATGTGCAAATGCAACTATTAATTTCCACCAATAAAAATCTAATTAAATGTTTTTTTAATATTTTTTGTTAAAGAAAATACAAATTAATTATTAGAAAATTTTAAATATTTCAATTAAAAAAAATAATTGGTGAAGAAGCATGTGTATTATTGTTTTTGAATACAATTATATGAAGACTTTTAGATCCTAAAACAATTATAATATGAAAACAATGAACCCCGAAGTCACTTCTCCTTTGGTCCTACTCTGTATTCATTATTTAGAACATTGTAATGAGTAAATAAAAAACTAAAGATTGTCCAATGAAACCTGAAATGGATATGTGCAACATACTTAAAAATTACAAGTTGTGCAACCTTTACTTCAGAGGTTTAACAAATTATACAAAGAAAAGAGCAGACTGCTTTACTCACTAAGCATGCAAGTAGATAAATATTTAAAATATTGTCTATAAAATGTGAGTGAGTGGTTATTACCATTTTAGATTTTCTGCATGTTGAGATGCGTCTCAATACTTCCTGTAATTTTCTTATGCACCAATGAATACATATCACATTAGTTTGCATGACTTTCTAAATGCTTTTGGTAATGGGACATAATCACGAACGCAGATATAGAGAGCTAAAATCATTTTGGCAATGGCTAAATACCTTAACAATATACAATAGAAAAATGTCGAAACAAGTGTAAATAGGGAAGCAACGAATGAAGCGAAGGAAAAGAACAAAATGTATAAGAAGATTAAGGGAAATTATGATGCAAGGCTTCAAATATTGTTAATGCAAGACTTTGAATATTCTAAAGCACAGAGGCCAGGAATATCCGTCCAATTCTAGATTCATGTTGTACTGGTGTGACTCCACTACGTATATGATCGAGTGCAGGAGGTTTTCCTTGTTCATGAGTGCAGGGGATTTTCCTTGTTCACAGTGGATTGTAATGAATGTCCTTTCCCTTGTACTTCCCACTCAAATTTTCGTCCACACGGCTACTACTTGATGATAGCATCACATTAGATCTAACATACTCGGAAGAGGGATCTTGAATGGTTTTAGGCACGACACTGATGGGTTCAGATTTTAGATGAAGGGAAATGATGCTTGTTTGGTTTGGCGGTTTCTGAGCTGCAAGTTTCTTAGAATGAATGGCTAACCGCTGTTGTAGAGATTGAATGTAGTTTGTGGTCTCTGATACAATGGAGGCCTTATCTCTCTAAAAATGATTGCCATTAGAATGTTAGTTAACTGATTTTTTAAGAACATCTGTTGCTTTTTGAACCATGCTAGAAATCCCCTGTAATAAGTTCTCTGTCTTTACAGGTTAACCCTATAACATGTTTGCATTACCGTTAGAATCCTAACCTTCGTTTGAGTATTAATACGATGGGAGATTATAATGGTTTTTAAAAAAGGAAAAAAAATGTTCAAATATGAAATCTCGATACTCAAGAGAGCATGATTGAATGTAAAGGAGAAGGTATGATACCTTGGTGGTTGGATTTGGTAATAAAGAAAACGTTTGTTCAAATAAATGATTCATTTTGTTGCATCACAACCTCTCTGAAAGACCATGCCTCTCACCATGGTTGGATTGTTTCTTGCGGAGGGGTTCCTCTTGTTCTGCTTCTCCTCGTTGATAATCCATCTTTGGTTTTTCCAGGCAGTGAAACTATGGTGTTCATAGCGTCAAATTCGCAGCGAACACAAGCATTATTATCCCTGCTTCTCCTCATTGATAATCCATCTTTGGTTTTTTCAAGCAGTGAAACTATGGTGTTCATAGCGTCAAATTCACAGCTAACACGAGCATTATTATCCCTGTCGATGGAATCTTGTCAATTGCAGGGCACTCCTCTATACATCTCAACAACAACTAGCATGGGTTAACCAAACCGTTGATGTTGCATTTCTCTGCTACTGCATTGAGATCATCAAGATGGTGGGATACTGTTCCTATTTCATCGGGTAATTTTACAGATCCATCTGAGTTATTGTTTTGTTTCTTTTGGTTGTCTTCCTTGTTCCGTTCTAGAGAAGAGAATCGTTCATGCAGATAGATGAGAATGACACTTCCCGATTATTTTGTTGTTTCCTAAATTCCACTGGTGACATCCCTAAATTTGTAACAACGCATTGAAAGTTTCTTAAAAAGTGATAGCTCAAAGCTGTTTCCATTTTCAACTGTTTATTGTCAACTGCACATGACATCAACAGTTTTTCTTTTAATAACATCTTCACAGTTTTGACCATGCAGGGCTTTTTCGTTAAAAAATGTACATATTAACTATTGAAAAACTAAAAATAATTTAATATATAAAAAATAAAGAATTTTTATTAGTGGAAAAGAAACAACTTAATCAAATGTTAGAGGAAATCGATTCCTTTAATTATCCCTTTGGGATTAATAAGAATGCCTAGGTTGACATAGGTTTTACTACAAGAATTGAAATTTTATATTGATGTGAGATTTGATTGTGGGCAGCCTAGTACTTAGCACTTCTCCGTTCTGATATATATATATATATATATATAAACTTGGGGTTATTCTTTTGATATCCAACATCAAGCAAGATAACTATTTGTTGGTGTGGAAAAACTTATTGTAATGTTGAATTTTTAGGGATTAAACAATATCTTGGATCTTATATTGGGGACAATAAAAAAAAATGTGCTATTTTTTTAACATTAATATATTTATAAATTTTCTCAAATTAAAATTAGTAAGTAATTAAAAAAAAAAAAAAAATTTAAAATTTTAATTTTTTTAAAATAAAATATGTATTGTTAAATATTTGCCAGGTAATTTAAAGTTGGATGTATTATTTTTACCAATTTCTATTACCTTATTTCAACGCTTCATAATATGTTTCTTGTCATTCCCACTTGAGTGCACTTGGTTCCCAATTTCTATTCGCTTATTTTAATACTTAGTATAATTCTTGGGATTCATTGGGCAAAATGTTATGCCAAATATTTGGAGAATTTGTATAGAAAATGATAATTGGCTCATGTTCGTAACATGGCTATTCTCATCCATATCTTCATCATGGTTACATTTTGATATATATGAGTGGGTTTAGGTAAAGGCATTATTAGAAGATATAGTGAGTTAAACAAAAGATAATTATAATAACAAAAGATTAATGGCGAGCTCCGGTTCTAGGGTTAAAGTAGTGTATTAGTAAAAGTAGATATTGAATTAAATAAAGTTATGAATAGATAAAAAGAAGAAATTTGAAAAGTTAGTTATGTTGAATATTAGGCATTTTTTGAGTAGTTCTGAAATATTTAGGATGACGGTGAATGAACAATTCATTTTGAGTTCAGAGATATTTTATTTAGTGTCATAGACATCTGCGTGTTTGGAAGAATAAATTTTGAATAGGGTTATATCTCCATTATCTCCTTTGGCAGCGAGTTTGGAGGATGTGCTTTTGATCGCTTCTCTTGTTTCGGTGAATTTTTCGATGCAATTATTTGATGAGGGGCTCATGTAATACTTTATCTGGGTCATATAACCTAAGACTGTGAGCCACTCACAATAAAGCATCGACTCGTCCAGAGTATATTAACAATCCCTCTCAAGATAATATAAAAAACTTGATTAATAATAATGTTCTTAATCTTTCCAGTGTCTCTCTCAACATTCCCTCCTTGAAATTATTGAGTCGTGGTTTAGGTTTCATTGTGGCTTCATCTTTTGTGCCTTATGAAGATTTTATTTCCAGTATAGAGGTAGGTGTCAAGAAGTTACATCAAGATATTACGGAGGAGGTGAGAGCAGAATGCGCCCTAGCCCTAAAAAAGGCTAGACCACCCAAAAACAATATTTCAAAAGAGGAGAGAGTTGCTTTAAAATGTCTTACGGGTAACAAAGACATAATTATTCTCAAGGTGGATAAAGGTAATACTATGGTTCTTTTAGATAAGGAGGTTTATGATGAAAAAATCTTAAGTCATTTAAATAGTAGCATCAGCGATAGAAAGATCTTGAAATCACCTTTAAATAAAGTGGTCATTGCAGTGACTAAAGCTATCAAGAATGCATATTTAACTGATAGAGAGAAGCAATGGCTTATCTCGCATGCACCAATTACCCCTAGAATTTATGGAGCTCCTAAAATACACAAAGATGGGATTCCTTTTAGGCCTATTGTTAATACTAGAAACTCTCTTACCTATCCTCTTACTAATTGCTCAGCTGGTGAGTTGAAATATTTAGTTGGCAATTCCTTATCCTTTATAAAAAATTCAAAGCATTTTGTGAACAAGTCAGGGAAAAAAGGGTTGATGATCAAGACATTCTGGTTAGTTTTGACGTGATATCTTTATTTACCAAGATTCCTCTTAATGAGACTATGAAATCATCTGTGACATTACAGAGTCCCAAATAATGGATTTGGTGAAATTGTGTTTATGGTCAACTTTCTTCACCTTTAGAGGGTATTTCTATGAGAAAACATAAGGAGTGGCAATGGGTTCACCATTATCTCCTCTTGTTGCGAATTTGTTTATGGAACATTTTGAAAAAAGAACTCTTGATTCCTACCCTTTAAAACTTGATTGGTGGGATAGGTATGTGGATGACACAAATGTGAAATGGCCTCATGGGGATGAGGAATTGGATAAATTTATAGAATATTTAAATGACAGATTCGACCAGATTCAATTCACTATGGAAAAATAAGAGAATAATAGCTTACCTTTCCTTGATGTTCTTATCTCAAAAAAATCGGATGGGGCATTATCTCATGAAGTTTATAGAAAAAAGACCCACACGCATCTTTATCTACAAGTAGACTCACACCATCATCCTTGCCAGAAAAATGCTATCCTTTATTCATTGGCTACAAGAGCTCAAAAAATATCTGATGGCGAGCACCTTGAATCTGAAAAAGATCACCTTACCAAGGCTCTAATGGAAAATGGTTATAAAAGGTGGGAAATCAATAAAGCTTTTCATAAGACTAGCTCTCGTACTCAAAGAAATCATAATTTGGAGTTAGACATTCCAAGGATCACTATCCCTTATGTGAAAGGAATTTCAGAAAAATTGGCAAGAATTGTGAAGAGGGTCGGAATACAAACTGCTTTCAAGCCTCTCAATACCCTTCATTCTTCTTTGGATTTTGCTAAAGATCCTGTTGATCCAATTTCTCATAAAGGTGGTTATGTCATTCCTTGCTCATGTGGTGTTCCATATGTGGGGGAAACAAGTAGATCACTACAAATAAGGATGAAAGAACATACACATGATATTCATAATTCTAGGGTTGATAGTTCGGCACTGACAAAATATCTTTTACTATGAAACACCTTATTTGCATGGATCAAGCTACGCTTATTGTGAATGCAGAGGACTATTGGAAAATAAAAGTGAGGGAAATGATTGAGATTGAAAAAAATCCCAATAATCGAAATAGGGACAATGGCTTGGACATTGATGGTTCTTGGTGGACTATTATTAATTATTTTAAAAAAAATGTGTGATTTTATTTTTTTGTCTTTTTGCATTTTTTTTGGAGGTCGACCTCCTTTTTTTAGGTTTTTCATATATCACTTTATTTATGGAGGGTCGATGTTTATTATCATCATATCTCATTGACTTGCTTCACTTTCAGTGTCCCTCCTTCTACTAACCCTGAGGATGGGTACCCATATTGTGCTCAAAATTTTGATTTTAAATTATCTGCACATGATGATTCTGTAAATTTCATTTTCTAAACTGCAACATCATGAAAATTTAAATAATTTTATAACTATAACATCACACAATAAAAAAATATAAGTAAATTGCTTTAATAGGTTTCACAAACAAATGTGATCTAAAAAATGTTAAAAGTCATCATCATCTATCATTATAAGTTTAACCTTTACCTTAGATGCCATTGCATACTAAAAGGTTCTTGGAAAGTAGTGGATATGAAACTTAGCATGTACATTATGAAATTCATAGTTGCCAATTGTTGCCCAAACTTTGCTAGCTAAAAATTTCTAAAACATTATATTTTTTATGTAAATTATAAATACATTTGAGTCAAATATATTCAACTTTATAAGGCTCAGTATTAAATAATATGTTAAGACTATATAGTATATGGGGGCACATATTTGTTTTATAATTTTTTTTCTTACAGCTTTCTTTGGACATGACTTTTGGGTTCTTTACTTTGCGATTAAGTTCGATGAGATGATTCATGTTGATAATGGATTCAAACTAACAAGTGGCCAAATTGGTGATGCTGTTCTTATTTAAGTAATGTTAGCCATTATATTTAGGGTTTAGTGAAGGGCTTCTGTAATATGCATGTGGTAGATCTTGTATTTGGATTTGGGTTTGGGCGAGGTGCAAAATGGGACACAACAAGGCTTAGCAGAGGGGTGAATTGATTGTATATACAAATTGTATTATGTTAAATTTGTGTACAACCCAAAACTCCTCAATGTAGTATTCACCTAATATACTGGTTTTAATTTGTTAAAACTTATATGGTATATTTTTGTTGTATATTATTTGTTTTCAAATTGATAATGCATAAATGGGGACTTGAATTGAAAAGGGCACTACCAATTTGTAAGTGGATTCAAAGGGCCGTGTTTACTTTCAAACCATGAAAACCACACTTACATACAAACTATTATTCCTATAATTATTATGTAATCCAAGGTTTTGAAGGTGGTAAAAAGTTATAAACTCATTGAACCCCCGTCTTAAATCTTATGGAATTTATTCTCGGCTCTAATAAGCTTTCAAATCCCATTGTCAATAAATGATTACACTATTGATAAATGACTAGTAATCAAATTCATGTACAATGCTAATTCAACTATCCAAACAAAATCTGGCATCCTAATATGTCAATTTAATTTGGTTAAGCTTTAACTTTATTATATTAATATAATATATGTTGAAATGTATATTTTAAAGTGTTATCATAATAAAATATTACTCCCCCTTTGCTTAAAATATGATACTTAAGCTAATATAGATTTTTGAATTGTAGAAGTGATTTAAAGATGCATTAAGAGGTATAACTAATTAGATAATCCAATTTTTTTATATAAATTTTTAACCCACATTAAAATTTACTAGTTAACTATCACAATACATCATTTTTTCTTCCTAATCATAAAAAATTATATTATAATTATTTTTTAAATTTTAACTTATTTTTTCCTATATAATATTAAAAAAATTATATGAAATAAAATTTAAATTAAACATGATTACTTGTTAGCTTTGAAGTAGGCTAGGCTTTTGAAAAACAACGTTTTTAAGAAGCATATTTAACTTTGAAGATGGTTAAAAAAGAAATCCAAATATTTTAATTATTAAGGAAGACAAGGGTAATGCTACTATTGTTTTATATAAGTTTTTTTTCAAAGATGGAGGACTACTTTTTGAAAAAGGAGTTGAGGGTTGAGATTAATTCATCAATGAGTGTATTAAAAGGGAAAATAAGGTTAAAAGTTTTACTTATTAAGATCATAATATTAGGAAGAAATTGATGCAATAAAAAGGAGACCATTCCAAAAATCCATAAACTTTTTGAAATTCATAAATAATATCTTACTTATGATTTGGCCAATTGTCAACATTAGAGAACCTCCAACTTATGATTTGGAAACATTTCTTAAAAAGAAGCTAGACGAGGGGGACTTGTTTGTTAGTTATGATGTTGTTAGTGCTTTAGTGGATCTTGATATGACTAACTTGGTTAATCTTTGTTTGAGCTCGACATTTCTCACTTTCAAGAAAGAGTTTGGTGAATATATTGAGTGTTGTGGAGATGGGATCTTCATTGTCATGTAGTGTTGCAAACCTTTTTATGGAGGAAATTAAGGAGGTGGTACTATTTTAACTTTGAATGAAATTAGATGAAGAGGTTTGTTGATGATAACTATGCTCCTTAGAAATATTAAGAAAAATTTAAGAGTGTTTCAAGTTCATATTAACAATATTATTGTATGTACCTAATTCATTTAGTAAGTGGAGTGTGATGATTATTTATGTAATGATTTTATTAGGTTTGGTATAGAAAACATAACATTTTTTTCTAATTTAATCAATATATTTCTTTATTTGAATTTATCATGAGAATTTAATTAGTGATTCAGATATAACACTTTAAGTATATTAATTATAAATAAGCATGTCACATCTAACAATCACTGATCACTATCAACATATGAAACACATCATAACCAAACATGGAAAGTAATTACAAATATCTAGCCACGACTGATACAATGATACAACCATTGCTATCAAAGTTCAAATAAATAAATAATTACATCTTATTAGATTAATGTCTCAATAATAATAAATACAATACCATGTACAAGATACAAGATACAAGATACAAAGCTCCACGGAGCATGAGTTTCTGAACTCCAGTATCTTTGAGAATCTCAAGTGTTGTTTCCATGTAAGTACTACTATGGGCAGGGAAAACATCATCCGAGTGCCTTTCCATACTATCCACGGAACATCAATCCTCCACATAATTCCCATTAAGGAATGGTCCTCCCTTCACATATGAGTAGATAGTGACGGTGCGAGAATCTAGAGAGACAAACTAGTACCTATGTGCTGTATGATTTTTAAAATTAAACCTGCAGTGTATCATAATGAAACCCATTCTAACAAGATATCACACAAACATGTAAATTATACACATAAAATGACAATGTCTCACTAACATTACTTGGCCCAAAATTTTCAATAGTTATTGATCTCTAGGATCAGTCAATTTCATGCACACCACTTGATCGAATTATCTTCATCTGGCATTGTGATGTGAGTAAGTTAGTGAAGTCCATCTCACTACTTATTCATTACCAATAATGTGAGATTTGGTTAACATATATATATAACCAACAATTTTATACAGATTAATTCCTACTAACAATTACAAAACATGCTAAGCACATAAATAATCAAATGCATATATTTAGTCTATCAATGTATGAATGAATCTCCACAATATCATTTATTACATATTTACTAAGCAAACAAGTGCAAATTATACCAACCGGGTATTATATATATATTAGGCTACATATTCTAATTTTTGTAAGCAGAGACAATACAATACTTTCTACTAGCTGTCATAGAACATGCTAAACATAGAAATAACCAACACACATACATTTAATCCATCAAACGTATGAACAAAATTAGACATAATAATTACAATTTGTACCACCTAGGTATAATCTACATTTAGACTAGTTTTTAAACATAATACACTCTATGACATCCCATAATATCATAGTTTATTATTCATGAGCGTAATTACTCAATTATGAATAACTAATTTTATAAATTCAAGATCAATGTTTCAATAAAAAAGCAAGTACAATTTATACCAATCGGGTATATCCTATGTTTTAACTGCATGATCTATTTTTTATAAGTAGATTCAATATATATATATATATATATATATATATATATATATATATATATATATATATATATATATATATATATATATATATATATATATATATAGTACAAGAATTAATAACAGAGTCCACCATTTTATGTACACACTACTTACAATCAGTCAGTCATAATATTTGCAGATAACTAGTTATAACATAATCTTTCACATAAACAGTTCATTCCCTTTTTAGGAAACTATTTTCATAAGGTTATAGTTTCTGGTCCTTAGAAAACTCTGTCTTATTTTAACCATCTATTGCTATAGGTATATTTTTTATATACGAGTTCTTTTACATCATAATATGCCCATATGTAAGTACTCAAATGATATGTAAATACTATATCAATGTTCATTTATATTTCTTAATCAAGATCTCCTTATGATTTCAACAATCCTTAAAACTTTCATGTTCATAGATATTTTGATGATCTATAAGGGATTCCATAACGTAAAACTCCTTCATAGTTTTTATCCCTAACTAAATAGGTTTTCACCCTGATGTATTCAAGATGTATATAAGTCCATATTCTTTAATCATCTTAATATAGATAGAATATATTTAGTAATAATGCCATATCAATATTTTACTTCAATACCACATCATGAAAATTATTTTAATACATTAAAGTAATAGTATAATGATGCTTTAATCTCGATACCTCATAGAATAATGATAGTAATTCGAGTATCATAGTACAATCTATGAAAATGTATAGTTCACATATTTAGACTAAATATATATAGGTCATACCACATGATGTATGTAATGACTTCCCCACTACGAATTCTTTTAACATCCTTGAGATAACGCAGATATATATATATATATATATATATATATATATATATATATATATATATATATATATATATATATATATCTTACTGACACTTTAATTAGTGTTTTTCATATTATTCATACACAAGTCAGAAGAGAGTAAGTACATAATCTTGAAGATTCCTATCATAATGGGGAGAAGAACATAAACATCCTAATAATAAAATCGCTCTTCTCTTCAAAATAAATACAATAAATAAGTACGCTATTCTCCTTAAAACACTATCATCACCTTGGAATAAGTGGTATTTATTGGACATCCTAATTATATAACACTCTAAGGTAATAAACAATGATTTATATGTTGTGTACTTAGTCCCATAACGTGAAGTAAGTATGCTCATCTAACCAATATATATTCCACACCAACAATTACAATATGCTTCTATGATGGTGATTTATTTTTGAGTGATTTATTAATTTATTAATTACTTTATTATGAATATCGATACTATAGTACTTACTTATAGTATTCATAGAATATTATAGTGAAACAAGTATGCTTTTCTCCTCAAAATAAATAAAATAATAATTATAAAAATAATAAAATAGCCATATACAGATTTTGCATATCATAAAATCACCATATTCAAGTTTTGCATATCATAAAATCACCATGCTTATTTTTTGGTTTATTTACTATTGACTACTTATAACATGATAATAATAAAACAATTCATTGTATAAAAGAATAATATTATATCGTCGTTTCTTTTTTTTAATTTCTTTTCTTAATTATTCAGTGAACTAGATTCTCAATATGAATTATATGAAACCTCCTCATATATTGATAATTAGTCAAATAAACTTGGTCTATAAGCTAGGCATCACATGATATGTTTCTGCTAATAGAGATAGAAGCTATCATAGATACTATAGACAGATTAAAACTGGATGGTGTAAGCAAATCCTCGCATTACTCACTGTGAGTATACCCTTGTGAAAACATATCATTATTTGTTGAACATTGTATGTAGATCGCTACTCTATTTATATATTCATGGTTATATTATTAAATAGAATATAACACTTCGCTCTTCATTTATGGTTATTTTGTCAATTCACCATGTTTATAAAATTAGGTCACTTTATATAATTACACAAAATACATATCAAGTCAGACCGCTATAAATATATACTAAACTAGATCACCCTATATGTATATCTCAGTCTATATACTCAATTAATAATTTACTCAGATCTGTATGTTTATATATCCTTGTTGGTTCACATGAAGCACGACTTCTTCAGTCTATGGATTTTTGAGAGAATGTCAGGTTTAGACAAACTTCAAATTTCATAAAAATGAAATAAAAAGATGCAAAAACATTTATATATAAATAGGTTAAGTCCCTACCTACTGAACTAATATGCTTTCATGAGAGTTTAATCCATTTAGCAAAAGCAAAGGACGTCTCTTGTAAATTCTAATCATAGATTCACGGTATTGCATATTCCAATCAACATTTCCATCAATCATAATATGTTGTCTACTGTTTCAATCCTTCTTATTTCAATTTCTTTTCCACTTCTTATGCTGTACACCCTTACTTTATTTGTTTTCTTTTTTGGAATGTCTTTAGTTTTTTTAAATATATACTTTCTAAAAATATTCCAAGTCACCAACTTTCCATATATATATATATATATATATATATATTAAAGCTTGTTTTTTCTCTCTTTTAAAGCTTACTATTCCTTCCTTTCATGTAAAAGCTTCGCTTTTCCCTTTTATGTCTTTCTTCTACTTTTATTTTATTTTCTAATAAAAAAATTTAATTACTTTATTTGCTTTACTTCTTTTATGAGGCTTTTAATTTTTTTTTACTAATTACTTAATAATAATGTCTTAATATAGACAAATAGTCACAATGATTTGACCAATTTAGGGTCATTAATATTATTTTAAATCAAAATATTAAATAACACATAGTAGCATTCTACATTAAATCTATGATTAAAATCCATAATGAAATCACACAAGATTAATTTCACCTAGGTATAAATCTAAGCTAACACACACATGCAATTATCTAAATATAGATAACATAAAAAATGCACTAATGTTAACCATTTAGATTATACATATAATGAGTGCTATTTAATGTGATGTGTGTATGGGGTCTAGCTATTCCTATGTTGCCTCTCAACACCTCCATCCATGTCACCTTCTCCGATGATGCTCTCCCTCCGTCATGTTCTGAGGGTTGAGTTTTTTTATGCGTTGAACTGACAAGAAGCAGGTCGTTAGAAGATAACATCATGACACAAATATCATAAATTACTACTAAATAACAAACCAACATGATTACAATGTAAAGAATATACATGACAACTAACTCACCACAATGAAATCATGTAATTAAAGCATTATTCAACTTTTTCATAATAATATATAACTCATAGCTTAATCAAATAATAAACAAATCAAATTGCCAACTGTAAATATCCATAAATAATAAAGTAATTTTGCTTAGTGAGGAATCAATATGTAACATCCTTCCCCCCAAAGCTAGTCATCGTCCCAGATGACACTTATTCAAACATAAGTTCTGAATTAAAATATTAGTCAATAAAAAAATAACATAGTATGAAGCATCAAATCAAGCAATAACTATGAAAATTGCTTGTAAAACTCTTCATAATCCTCTAAAGTAACTCTATATTCAAAGTATTAGTCTCACAAGACCCTGCACTGTGACATCTCCTTATTATGCAAGTAAAGTTTGTGAGTGTCACTTACTCTGATTGGTTCTATCAAGACCACCCTTGGTCTCGAACCAAAAAAAATTCCATTCTAATACATGTGGAGGATCAACTATACACTTTTAAGATAAGCAACATAGAAGAAATTTATGAAATAGTGCTAGAGCTGATGAAAATGCATGTTTATATGCTACCAAATTGACCATTCCTAACACCTTAAAGGTTCCACATATCTTGGTGATAGTTTCACTGACTTCCAAAATTAATCTTAAATCATAAGTAAAGTCAGAAACAAATAGCCAGGGAGAGTTTCATGAAGCCTCACGGTCCTTCTAGACATCTCTTTAACCTAGAGAGTGTTTTTCTTATTTTAGGGACAATTGTTTAGAGAATCTGGTAAGAATGATGTGTATAAGTCAATACTACTGCTACTCCACAAAGTTCCTGATAAGTATGACATGTCAATAATACCGCTACTCCACGTAGCTCTTGATAAAAATGACTATGAATAGAAAATGGAAATAATATATTTTCAATGTATACTAAATTAAGGAATAAACATTCCTTAGTATACATGCGTATAACCATACGATTGAATTTGACAAGTCCTACTTGTCAAATTTTGGATTTGATAAGATCCCTTGGTTAGATCCAATCTCAGTAACTATCGAGTCAATATAAGACTAATTGAGATCCACTCCCATCTCTTAGTACTCACATTCCTAACTCACCACTCATCCCTTAAGTTTCCATGACCTAATGATCTCCAAAATATGCACAAGGTTCAATGAATCACAAATCCATACTAACAGATCCTAGAAAGCAATGATATATGCTAAATAATTCAAGATGTATCAACATACATCACAAAAAAAATCATACATTCATTCCATAATTGTATTAAGTTACCTTTATCCAAACTTAACTTGTATCAAGTTTCATCGCTTAACCCATATTTTTTATACTCATAGTTAAGGGAAAATAATGCTAAAATAAACATAACATACAAAGGCCAAGGATCACACCATCCTTATAACCTTGTAAAGGAACAAGAGAGAAAATGCCTCCTCGCTTGCTTGACTAGATACACAATAAGTTATAAGCTTATCTCAACCCCTTAGACTAACAAGATGTTTTGGACCTCCTATCCATACTCATTCTATGCAAAAGGTACATAAGTGTCTCATCAAATAAACATGTGTTTAATCAATATAAGAATAATACCAATCTAATAAAGGGTAAATCATATCATAATGATTATAATCAATTATAAACCCTAATCTAGAACCAATAGAAATTCAAGGTTCACCACTCCATGTGGTCAAATTTCACAAGTATAGATAAAGTAGCACTATAAAGTGTGACTCTAAAAAGACAAAAATAGATAACTAACATCTCATCAACAGAAATTTTATATACCCTTACCTAGTATAAGAAAACACCACAACCCAAGTTGCCAAAATTCATTACATACCTACACAACTTGTAAGAGTACTATCACAACCTATTTCCACAACTGGGAGGAAAAATATTAACCACCTAGATGTATCAATCCATTACATTCCCATAACTTATCTATCAATAATAATTAGAAGACACTATCCTATGAACTCCTAGGAATATTGTCAAAATGACATCTCAGAAAAAAGTTTTTGATTAAGGGAACACTGAATCAACATCATGAAAATATGAATCCACTCATTGGGATTCTAGCAATGTCAAAGGAGGGTGAGAGAGTAAAAAATCACTTCTTTGATAGCTTAGTGAGATGACACCTCTTCCTAATCCACATAAACATAAGGGTGCCAATCCATGAACAAACTCCTAACATAGGAATTCTCAACCAAGACATCTACACTCTACTACAAGAAAATTCCCACCATACTAGGTGGTGCTAATCCACAAGTGATTTTTTAGGATTCCCACTCTTAGGTTTAGTGTATATAAGACATAAAACTATTGCACATATACTTAAGTAAGAAACATCCAATGGTTTTTTAACACTCACTATACTAAACACAAATGGTGAAGGTGACTTTATTACCAATTAAAGATGTAATCACTCTCAAGGTGTTTGATCTAAGTGATCAAAAATATTGTAGAAATATTTTGTTCATGACTCATGAACTATGCTATGCAATCAACTACCCAAACCTCAATTATAACCATCACCATTGAGACACTTGATAAACCAACCCTTTAACAACTCTAAGAAGGTACGAATGTTCCTACGAGTACACACTCAATGTACCACACAATATTTCATAGAATCAACTATTACATATAATAGTCATCAAACCATACATGAGGATTTTACTAAATATCACAACTGCAATCATGGTGTAGCATGATTTTTCATTGAGACACTACAAGTTTAAAATACACTTCATTTAACCAGTACAATACTACATGTCACAAGGTTCTCCATACATGGGTACAACCTATGCTCTCACATCCTAAGGGTTTTCCTACTCAGTGGGATGCTCTTCAAGTTCATCCTGATGTTCTTCCTCTTCATGGCCATGAAATTCCTATTCCAGAGCTAAAATTTGATCCCTAATTTTTTTCATGGCTGAAAGAATATAATTTAGCTTTGTTGCTTGCTCAACGACAAATCAATTGGCATCAAATGAAGTGTTAATGTCATTGACATTTGAAAGACCCTCTTTGAATACTATATATTTCACCATTTTCCTTTATGATAACCATAAGGATATGAAAATGCTAGTGGACTCATTAGGTCCTAGAATTACAACTCTGACACCACATGTAACAATCCCGTTGGGTTTGAAATAGAAAATGTGAAATTTTTAAAAATTTAATCAATGCATACCTTATTTTGAATTCACCACAAGAATATAATTAATGAGTCAAATATAACACTCTTAGTATATTAACTTTAAATAAACATGACATGTAACAACCACTGATCACTATCAACATATGAAACACATCATAACCAAATATGGAAAGTAATTACAAATATCTAGCTAGTGATGGTAAAATGATACAACCACTACTGTCAAAGTTTAAATAAGTAATTAATTACATATTATTATATTAATATATCAATAATAATAATTACAATACAATTTACAAGATACAAGATACAAGATATAAATTTCCATGGAGTATGAGTTCCCGAACTCAAATATTTCTAGCAATCTCAAGTGTCATCTCCATGTAAGTACTACTATGGAGAGGGAGAGCATCATCAGATCGATTTTACACATCAAACATGGACCATCAATCCCCTACATAATTTCTATCAGGGGATGACCCTTCATTCAAGAATGAGTAGATAGTGATGGTGCGGGAATCCATAGAGACAAGCTAGTACCTGTGTGCTATATAATTTTTAAAACTAAACATGCGGTGTATCATAAAGAAACCTATTCTAGAAATATATCACACAAACATGTAAATCATACACATGAAATGTTAATGTCTCTCTAACATTACTTGACTGAAGTTTTTCAATAGTTATTTATCTCTAGGATCAGTTAATTTCATACACACCACTTGATCGAATTATTTTCATCTATCATTGTGATGCTAGTAAGATAGTAAAGTCTGTCTCACTACTCAATTAATACCAACAATGTGAGGTTTGGTTAACATATATAACCAATAGTTTCATACAAATTACTTTCTACTAAAAATCACAAAACATGCTAAGCACATGAATAATAAAATGCATACATTTAGTCTGTCAACATATGAATGAATCTCAAGAATATCATTATTACATATTTAATAAGCAAACAAGTGCATATTATACCAATAATATATAATAATATATTAGACCGTATATTCTAATTTATATAAGCAAACACAATACAATACTTTCTACTAGCTGTCATAAAACATGCTAAACATAACAATAACCAACATACATACATTTAACCCATCAAACGTATGAATAAAACTAGACATAACAATTATAGTTTGTATCACCTGGGTATAACCTACATTTAGAATGTAGTTTTTAAACATAATACTCTCTATGGCATCCCATAATATCATAGTTCATTTTTCATGAGCACAACTACTCAATTATGAACAAAGGATTTTAAAATTTCAAGAATCAATGTCTCATAATCATAAATAATAATCAAGCAAGTATAATTTATACCAACTAGGTATATCCTATGATTTAACTACATGATATAATTTTTGTAAGTGGATTCAATATATATAGTACAAGTAGTAATAACATAGTCCACCATTTTATGTACACACTACTTACAAGAAGTCAATCATAATATTTGCAAATAACTAGTTATAACATAATCTTTCACATAAACAACTTATTCCATTTTTAAGAGACTATTTTCATAAGGTTATAGTTTCTGATCCCTAAGAAACTCTATGTCTTATTTTAACCATCCATTGCTATTGGTATTTTTCCTATATGCAAGTTCTTGTACATCATAATATGTCCGTATGTAAGTACTCAAATGATATGTGAATACTATATCAATGTTCATTTTTATTTCTTAATAAAAAAATCCATATGATTTCAAAAATATTTAAAACTTTCATGTTCAAAAATATTTTGATGATCTATAAGGGATTCAGTAATGTAAAACTCCATAGTTTTTATCCCTAATTAAATAGATTTTTACCCTGATGTATTCAAGACATATATAACTCAATATTCCTTAATCATCTTAGTACATATATAATATATTTAGTTATAATGCTATATTAATATTTTACTTCAATACCACATCATGAAGATCATTTTAATACACTTAAGTAATAGTATAATGATGCTTTAATCCCGATACATCATAGAATAATAATAGGGATTCGAGTATCATAGTGCAATCTATGAAAAGGTATAATTCACATATTTAGAGTAAATATATATAGGTCATACCACATGACGTATGTAATGACTTCCCCACTACGAATTATTTTAACACCCTTGAGATTATATATATAATATCTTAGTGACACTCTACTTAGTGTTTTTCATGTTATTCGTACACAAGTAAGAAGAGCGTAAGTACATAATCTTGAGTATTCCTATCATAGTAGGGATAAGAACATAAACATCCTAATAATAAAATCACTCTTCTCCTCAAAATAAATACAATAAATAAGTATGCTCTTCTCCTTAAAATACTATCTTCACCTTAGAATAAGTGGTATTTGTGGGACATCCTATACTAGATATACATCTTAATTATATAACACTCTGACGTAATAAACAATGATTTATATGTTATGTACTTAGTCCCATAATGTGAAGTAAGTACGCTCATCTAACCAATATATATTCCACACCAACAATCATGCTATTTTTACATGATGGCAATTTATATTTGAGCGATTTATTAATTTAATAGTTTCTTTATTATGAATGTTGATACTATAGTACTTATAGTTTTCATAGAATATTATAGTTAAACAAGTATGCTCTTCTCCTCAGAATAAATACAATAATAATTATAAGAAGAATAAAATATCCATATACATATTTTGCATATCATAAAATCACTATGCTTATTTTTTGGTTTATTTACTGTTGATTACTTACAACAGGGAAATAACAAAATAATTCACCGTATAAAAGAATAATATTATATTGTTGTTTCTTTTTTTAATTTATTTTCTAAATTACTCGACGAACTAGATTCTCAAAATGAATTATATGAAACCTCCTCATATATGTATTATTAGTCAAATAAACTTGGTCTATAATCTAGGCATTACACGATATGTTTTTGCTAACATAGATAGAATCTATCATAGATACTACAGATAGATTAAAATTGGATGATATAAGCAAATCTTCACATTACTCACTATGAGTATACACTTATGAAAACGTATCACTATTTTTTGAACATTGTATGCAGATCATTACATTGCTTATACATTTACGATTATATTTTTAAACCCAATACAAAACTTTGATATTCATTCATGGTTGTTTTATCAGTTTTCCATGTTTATAAAATTAGGTTGATTTATATAATTATACAAAATATATACCAAGACAGATCACTATAAATATATACTAAACTAGATCACCGTATATGTATATCTCAGTCTATATACTCAAGTTATAATTTACTCAGATCACAATGTTTATATATCCTTGTTGGTTCATAGGAAGCAGGGCTTCTTCAGTGTATAGATTTTTGGGAGAATGTTAGGTTTATAAAAAATTCAAATTCCATAAAAATGGAATAAAAATATGCAAAAACATTTATATATAAACATGTTAAGTCCCTACCTGCTGAACCAATATAATTTCGTGAGAGTTTAATCCATTTAGCAGAAATGAAGGACTTCTCTTGTAAATTATAATCACAGATTCACGTTGTTGCATATTCCAATTTATATTTCCATCAACCATAGGATGTTTTCTATTTTTTTGATCCCCCTTATTTCAATTTCTTTTCCACTTCTTATGTTGTGCGCCCTTACTTTCTTTCTTTTCTTTTTTGGAATGTCTTTTATTTTTTTAAATATATACTTTTTAAAAAACTTTCGAGTTGCCAAATTTCCTTTTATGAGTATATATATATATATATTTTAATTAAAACTTGTATTTTCTCTCTTTTTTTTAAAGCTTACTATTCCTTCTTTTCATGTAAAAGCTTCACTTTTCCCTTTTATGTCTTTCTTCTACTTTCTTTTGTTTTTTTCATTTTATTTTCTAAGTATAAAATTTAATTAATCTATTTGCTTTGCTTCCTTTATGAGGCTTTTCATATTTTTATTTTTCTAATAACTTAATAAGAATATGTCTTAATATAAACAAATAGTCACAGTGATTAAACCAATTTAGGATAATTAATATTCTTTTAAATCAAAATGGTAAATAACACATAGAGGCATTCTACATTAAATCTATATTTAATATCCATAATGAAATCACACAAGATTAATTTCACCTAGGTATTATTGATGATCAACTACCCTCGATTTCCTGAATGGAGGCCCTCCTTTTTTTTAATTTCAAAAGACCTGAGATGCCATGCTTGATAAATCATTTGGACTACATATAGATTTGATTTGATTTCCCATTGTTTGTGCTTCTACATTTCTTGGTTAATTATTCATGTTGCAATAATGATTGATGTTTAAAAATGTGTAGACATGCCTTCACTGAGGATGTTCTACCTAGATTCCCCAATTGGCATGAATGCAATAAGCTTCACGTGATCTTATTGGACTAACCTTATATTTTGTTTAAAGCATTTAATTGTAGAACTTTGCTTTAAACTTGTTTTAATTTGCTTAAGATGGGCATTTGATATTTTCAAAAGTCTAATTTAACCTCTCACTTAACCTCACAGGACATCAAGTTTAAAGTAGTGGTTTTTGATCCCTTGTCAAATGTCAAATTTAAGATTGTAGCTCTAAATGAATAGGTGTCAACCCCACCAGACATCACAACAACTTAGATATTTATCTCACCCCACGTAAGACACTTGGAGTAAATCTATCGAGTTCATGAGCTACGTGGCATCATTTGAAGATCTCAAAAAAGAGATAACCATTGGAATTCAAATCCAGAGGATATGTGTCAAGATCTTAGCCTCCACAATCAAGCGTAATCAATTTGAGCTACCACACATCCCACTACAATCCAAAATCCCATGAGATACTACCATGTGTTTCAACTATGACCAACCAAACTTGAGTAGTTATCCAAAGTGATGCATGTTACCTTTAGATTCATTTGATATTGACAAGTGTCCACACTATGTTGTATCCACCTAAAGTTCATAAGAGCTCATAATCCAGACATCTAGGTTGCCCTAAGCCATTTGCTCAAAGTTTAATGGCAAATAACTATCCAAAACTCCTTTCGAGAATGATACACGGTAGAAGAATGAAGAAATAGCGATGAGAAAGATACATGTCTACTATGGACCCATGCAATGATGCCACATGTCATTTTTTTGTTGCTTTTATCCAAGACCCACTGGATGGCCTTCAAGAGTGATGCATGTCCACCTTGGACCTATAAGATGATACCACATGTCATTCCTATGAAACTACATCCCAAGATCAACTAGATTGCATCTAAGAGAGTCACGTGTCTCTACTTAATCCACATGATTGGTACTAGGTTATTGATAGTTGGAAAAAAACCTTCCAAAGGTGATACCCAACAAATCAAATCCATGATCTCCTGTAAGAAATCAACTTGGTAAATAATAGCTCTGATTGCCTATGAGAGTGATGCATGGCACTCCCACAACCAATTAAAACTAAAAGGCTACCCAAGAGCTTACCATGTATTTAGAGATGCCACATGGAAGGATATAAATGAGTTATCACACTAAGCTACATTTTGAGAACCTACAAGCAATCAAAAGATGCCATATGTCTAGAATTTAAACTAACTAAGCAACCTAGTCATATTTAGACCCTGCAAGTGCCCATATAGATCTGAGGTGGCATGCTACATGTCAAAAGGTGGAAATATTTAGCTTCAAAGATAAAATTGATGATATATCAAATTCAAATTGTAACTAAATTTCAATTCTAATGTAATTAAATGCCAAAATTAATAATTTGAAGTGTTTCAAATGTAAATTTGTTGATCTTGCCATTAATATGACATGAACCAGAATCACCATATATGCTACATTAATCAAAGCAATATTTCAAAAGGCTACTCAAATTGATTATTTTTACCTACATTTACACTTGAATATATATGCATTTTCTCTCCCTACTATTTACATCTTCAGTATGATAAAGCTTGAGCTATTCATAGATTTCACCCTGGCCACCATTATTAAAACTTGAAGGTTGCAGAGAGATATAAAATGACATTAGTTGCTACCCAAAAGTATTGGAGAAATGTCATAGGTAGGCCCCTCTTCTCCATGTAAGAATGTTTCTTTTGGGAATGATGACTTCATATTCAAGTATGATAATTCAATTGTTTTTAATGACATAAAATTCATGCCTGAGGCTATAAACTCAGGGGACATGCATCACAATAACATCTAATTCAATGTATAAGTAGATAGGTTAGTTGATGAGGTCCAGACAATGCCTCAAATAATCTAACTAGATTTAGACATCCTTGTAATCCAAGCTGTCAATATCCAAAAGCTTGCAACTAAACCAGAGGTCATGCCATGCATAAACCTAGTTTATGGCATCTTTGGGAGGTCAAGATATGAGGATGGGTTTCTCAAATCAATGAGCCAAGGGATCCAAATCACCTTCATAATAGGGTCTAAATTTGAGAAATACTATGACTTGGCTTTGCCATAAATAGACTATAACCAGAGTAAAATTGGCAATGGTATGAGATGCACTCCTTGAAAAAGGTCCTATCTACATGGGTAATTGACCCAAATGAAGTGGTCCTAATGGATGACCAAGTGAATTTTCCTAGTCAAAAATTATGGAAGGGAGTCAAGATTGGATTGGTTCTCTTAAATAGAATATATGATAACACAAACATTGGCTATGTGGATATAAAAACTATCCTGCTACTGTAGATAATCTTAGAGGATCAACAAATTTCCTCAGTTGGGGATATCATTAGCAACAACTTGATATATGCGATGAATGACACTTTAAATAATGGTGCTCCATTATTCATGATGAGTTACTTGTTGGACGTAATCTATGTAACTACCTAACTAGGTGAGAAATCATGGTCTCTTATGTGAGATGAAATCATGCCTTAGTTATTCTCTATAATGCACATTCACTACTTCAGACACAACATTAAGGTAATTGCATAATATTTCTATCCAATATTCTACAAGTCAATCATAGAGTGGGAAATGCTGAGGGTTCCCTTGGAGGTTAGATAAAATCTAAGGGACATGGGTAGCTACTTATTGTACCCAGATTGCATGATCATCTTGAGTAGAGGGAGTGATGTTGGTTCCTCTCAGGTTGCCAAGATATGTGCCTATGAAATTGGATAAGGAATATATGGCCTATCAACTACTACATAGATTTTATGGCCTCTTCAAAAGTAAAAAGAAGATAGTCCCCTGTAAAACTCCTTAAAAGTTGGGGATGACTAAGATCACAAATTGACAATATATCATTATGGCTATAAGGCATAGGGACTCATACCTATTGCCTAAGGATGAATTTATACCTTATGACCTAAATGGTTTCATTACCAAGCATTTGTTCAAGTTAAATAAGGATGTAGCCTTGGAGTACAAGCATTAGGAAGAAGTGCATGAATGTATATATAAATATGCTATGAATTATGAGGTAGTCCTTAAGAATGTAGCCAAGAAGAACATAGAGCTAGAGATGAGGTTGGATAGAGATAAAGGCCTCAACCACTACCAACCCATGGAAGCATGTTTGATGCAGACTATGAGGAGAGACAAGAAGAAGAGGAAGAAGATAATGTTCCTGTCATTAGGAATAAACCATGCAGGCCTCCACTTTATGCCACTCCAAGCAGTCAGGGCATGGCTTTGATCTCTGAGAAAGGAAAAGATAGTAGGCCATCAGACCCCTCCCAAGGGCCTATAATTATTTTTACATCTACCATGGGAGCTATTCTCTAAATATTGGATCAACCCAATCCTAATGTCATTGACCTTGAGGAGTTGCAACAAAGAATCAAGCTCTCTATGGAAGAGTTGTAAGCACTAGATGGGAAGAATATAGAGAAGGTTTACAAAATAAAGAAAGAGTCCAAGACCACCATGAGAGGGGTAATGCATCTTCAATCAAATTCTGAAGCTTCCACTATAAGTACATCACAACTACCTTCTTTTTCAACTACTTTTACCTATGCTTTTGCTTCCATTTCCATGTTTGTTCTACCCACTATTACCCCTCCATTGGCTCCATTATCTTCAGTTGTTGTAGCTACCTCAACCCAGTCCTTAATAAATACTAGCATGAGCCAAGCTAGTACCTCCTTTGGATTCACCTCCCCCTAATTTATTGCTCATGCCACTACACATATGGCTTCTTTTGAGGCAATCACAATAAGTGTCTCACTTGTTATTGGTTTCCCTATGCCTAATAAGCTATTAAAATCTATCTCAAAGATGTCCCCCTTTCATAATCCACTCAACATAACCACAACTACTAAAGTGAGTGTGCTTTCAAAGTTTCCTTCATTCATTCTTGTCATGGGCCCTACCAAATTTCTAGTTGACCCACTCAGGTAATTAGACCCAACAAACTTATACATCCCTGCTATAGCTTTAGCCTCTTCCTCTACCCAAACAATTCCATTACAACCACCTCCCACACAACCAACACCTATTGCTTCCCCAAATTAGGTTAGAGACATCATATAGGTAGCGAGGTAGGAGAAGCCTTAGGAAATCCTCTTTGCTACTCAAGTTGGGATGAGATTTGATGCTAACATGGGTACAATGAAGAGGGTCATAAGAAGGCAAATTGAACATCCAAATTTGAGTTTAACTTTAATCCATTAGAGTGAAGAGGCCCTTTTCACTTTGACAAGGAAAAGGAAAGCTGACCTTAGAGAGGTGAAAGAATATGTAGAGGACCCTATGTCCATAGTTTAGGCTCAATAAAAATCTATAGTAGCCTTGATGAAGGGGATGTAGCAGGAATTGAAAAGGTTAAAAAAACAAACATTGCCAACAGTGCTAGAGGGCACTATAATTTCAATAATAAACATTATTATTAATGTCTTCATCTTATATAAAGTTATGAAGAGGAGGTAGAAAGAGGGGACACTACAATCCAAGGTGGTCATGAAGCTTGACCAAAAACTTACACTCTATGATGTCAAGTTAGAAAACTTGGCTAGAGTTACAACAAGCAATAAGTTCTTAGACCTCAAGGTTATGCCACTTGAGGACATTATTCCTGTACAAACCATGCTAATGAATGGAAAAAGGATACTAAAAATATGGTAAAATCAGTTTAAGGATGCGACTACATCCTTGGATAATATTGAGTTTAAGATTGCCTTGCTACTAAAGGATGCCATGGTTACCAAGGTGACCAAGCTTGATGGCTCTTTCATGAATAACCAAGAATTTAGATCCTAGATGAAGGTGTTTGTTACTAAATTCTAGCAAGATATAGCCAATGTAAAGACTGCTATCAAGGTAATGATTATTATTACATTTACCAATCAAAGGCTGGAAAAGATAGAGGTAATTGAAGAAGCACTCAGGCCCATACTGGTAGAATATGGGAAGCTCATCCAAGAGAAACTTGATCTATTTCAACCCATGATCCTAGACTTTGCCCAAATAGATCATGATTAATTGGCATGCATAGAAGTGTGGATGAAGGAAGAAGTCAAGAAGAAGTAGAGGCAACAACAACAAACATTACAACAACCTCCTTTAGGACCTTAGAGAATATTCCACTATGTCTTGTAAATTTGAATAAAAAATATTTCATTATATTTGTAACATTTTAGCCACTTGGCTATTTGGGCACCTTTTGATGGGCCCAATGTAACTTGTTTTAAGTTGTTTTGAAGCCTATAAATAGGGGTTTTCCCCTTCATTGTAATAAAAAAATAGTTTTTACAAGAATTAATGCAAAGAGCCAAAGAATTCAAAAGTTTTTTTAAAGTGATTTATTATGTGTGTTTTGTGATTTCTGATTCTGATGCTTCTAGATGGTTAATAGTTTCTTTTTTGCAATCTAATTTGGCAATTACATTCATTATATGCATCTATTAGTTTGAGTTTGACACTAGGCTAACTAATTTGTTAGTATATTTGCTTTGTTTTCTTCTCATTTACAATTAAATGTGCTACACAATTTACTATGAATGCATAATTTTAATGCAATATATGCTTTTAGATACATGCATTTCCTTTCTTTTGAAGTTTCAACTGTGTTTATTTGAATTTGAGTGATGCTTAGAGTTGGTAAGCATTAGTTTTATATGTTTTTGCCTTAGAAGTTAGGATAATTGGTATCTTTGATCATCTGAAGCATACCTTATTTTTTGCCCTACCCTACTTACTCTTGGATCTACCTATGACTCACTTTAGCTTAGTTCATGCTGTAAATATCCATTATTTATTTATATTTTGGGTAATAATTGGAAAAGATTGAATTTTTTTTACAAAGATTAGCAAATTAAAGTGTCACTACATAACATCTATTGTCCCTACAGTAGGGTCTGCTTGCAAACTTATAAGTGGTGACCATATATCTACTATTTATGCTATTTTTAGTAGTAATTGTGTTAACAACTCAATCCCTAAGTCTTTTAGGACTCAAAATTGAGTTTCTTACTTTCCCCTTGTTCCTTAGTGACATAGGGAGCACATAAAGTGCATTAAAAAGAAGGGAAAATTTAACGCTAGAAGGAGGACATTTATATAATTGATTGCATACATCTTTGTAGAATTTTAGTGTACTTCATTAAATCCATGCTTAATTGTTTCAAAGTATGCAAATATTGTTACAAAACTCTAAGGATTTACATTATTTACATAAATTTTTGCATTCTTTAAAGGATTTCTATTAGAGAGTTTTTATTAATGTCATGATGATGTCATAGAGGTGTCCTTGTGAGTGGATGAAGTTATTTGATAGTCGAAGTGGTAATGACATAGTGTGTAATGTGCTTATCCTAGTTTGCTTGATTGATCTTTAGTTTTGGCATGATTGGAGATCTTCAGGGATGAGTATGGTGGTTGGAGCATGTGAAATAGGTCCCTAAGATTTTATCTATGCTTTGAGTGCTTGTGTGCATAAGTGGAATTCATCTGGTTGTCTATAGTTTTCATCTGGATAGTTTGGTCCAGTGGTAGAAAATCTGAGTAGGCAATTTGATGATGTCACCATTGCCATATGGGAATGAGTCAAGGGGAATTGGCCATATGATCATGATCATATTAGTCCCTAATTGTTATGCTCTAGATATCAAGTCATGCATCGAAGCACGGTCAAAGATATGAAGGTGAAAAGTTGGCCTCTTAGTCATAATTCATTATTTTCCCATAGCCAATTTTGTAATATAAAAAAAAGAGTTGAGTGAGCATTTTGATGCTATTATATATTTCACATGTGAAGTGGTCAAGAGAAAATGACCATATGAATTTGTTTAGTTTTAAGCATAGTTAATTTGCTATAAATTTGAGATCATGTACTAAAGCACGAAAAAAGTTATGCTTGCTCAAAGGTGGCCTCTCAGATAGGTTTTGACATAGTTGGCTCTGTGACAAAAGTTTTCTAGGAATTGTGTGTCACATGGTTGGAATCTCCTATGTGAGGAGATCATCTAGTCTAAATTTTAGATCATGCATCAAAGTGCAAAAGAAGTTATTAAGGTTTAAAAATTACTATTCAGGCATATTGAAAGGGTCCCCATAGTCATTTCTACACATGTTAAAGTTCAAGCAAGATTCATAGTGTGCATTGCTCTAAGAAGTCAAGAAGCAATGAGATGTGGATAGGTGAATGATGTTTAAAAATTGATAAAAGCTATAGGATAAGGATCCAACAGTGAGATGACATTCGTACATATTGATTGAATGATGAGCATTGATCGTTAAAGACCTAGTTGATCCATAGAGATCAAAAGAGTGCATTGAGTCAACATTTTAAGATTTCACGAGATGAGATCAAAGTGACTGAGGCTTAACATCTAGCATTGGTGGACTATGTGTTACATATTGAACAAGATCGATGGTGTATATTTGATCTGAGCTGAGAGCATGAGATTCAATCATTGTGTTCAAAGGTTAACAATGACCATTTGAATTCAAATATTTGAATTTAACATAGGGAAAAACCATAGCTCTATATTTTATCCATATCTTTTGATAGAAGTCAAATTTTCTAGTGTTGTAAAAATCAAAGATGAAGAGGACTCCATGGCACATCTAATGAACCTATTTTGAAGATCTAGAAGTGTGTATAGTCAAATATATTAATGTTCCAAGTTTATTATGTATTTGTGCTTGTTCTACAAGTGACCCAAGAAGGATATTTAAGCTCATGTTGATGCTATTTCGATGTCTATTAATAAATTGGCTATTAAGGAGTGTTTTTAATCTATGAGGATGCTCTGTGTGGTTTTTTTTGGTGTGATCAATGTATCTTGAGTATGAACAATGCTTAAGAAGTTGACTGTATGTTTGATAATGGTGTTCTTATGTAAAAAGTCTCTATTTGAGTTTTTTGAGCATACATAGAGGTGAGATAAGGTGACTATGATCATTTGAGGATGTCCTATGGGACATGAAGAGTGGACCTATGCATTTATAAGTGGTCTCATGTTCTTTATTTGCTTGAAGATGTATCAAATAGGTGAATGGGTCTCCATAAGACCTAAAGTGACTTAGGCCTATTTTGAAAGAGGATTGTGCTTAAGTGTGACCTATATAAGATGCCTTAAGGGTGAAGGCATGTTTTTGTGGCCAAAAAGGTATTATTGTGATCTTGTTAATTCATGATTTCTATATATATAGTGAAACCAAATCTGTTGGTTTCTAGACTTGTAAGTGAGAGATTTTGGAGAGGTTTGTGTGTGTTTTTTATGGAGATAAGGAGGGGTAGAGTGCCTTATAGATGAGTTGAAAAGTAGAATAGATTGAGGAATGTGTGTATGACCTCTAGGTCATGTTTTTAATGTTAGAATATTGCTCTTATAATTTGAGGTTATGCAAAGAGGTCTGAATGTGCATATGAAGATAGTTTGAGTGAGGAAAGAAAGAGATTATGACATGCCTATGTGAGAGGCCTATTTGAGATAGAGAGAGAGTTTGTTCAAGGGTTAGAAATCATAGATCCATCATCAAGTGTTGAATACATCACCTCTAAGGTAAAAGTTTTCTTCTTAAGGAGGGTCTAAAGGACTTGATCTTCCTTAGGGGTAGTTGCTCCTTGTGAAACCCAGTTCACTAAAGACCTTTGATGAAAAGACTTGATCAAGGTTGTAGATCAAAAGGACTTAACTGAAGGTTCCTAATCAGAAGGAATTGATTAGTCTCTTATTTGTGATCATCTTATAGGATAGTAGTCCATGTGTTTATAGGCTTGAGAGTGAGTTTTATTCTTCAAGAGGGTTTCCCATGTAGATCTTGTGTTGTGTATGTGGTCTTGCACTATGTTTATTGTTCACTACTATGAATGATCTGTATGCTTCATAAATATTTTTGTTGAATGTTTAAGTATTTTCAAAGGTTTAGAAATTGAATTGGATTATTTACCATCACTGATTCACCCCCCTCTCAATGGATTATACCTCTAACAATTGGTATCAAAGTAGGTCCTTCATGCAAAGTTTAACCACTTAAAGGTGATCAAAGGTAAAATGGTTGACAAAGAGGTTATGGCTTGTATTCAAAGCAATCTAGTTTATGCTTTATTAGAAGTTAATAATGTGAAGACACAAGTGCAAAATCTAGAGGTAATAATCAATAATTTGTAGTTCATGATGAATAAAGATCTGAATTGAAAATAAAGTCATGACTTACTCAGATGTTCTCTTTTCAAAAGATAATAGAGATTCTAGCTCCACCAAAAGGATCAAGATTGAAATCCTTTGAGCAATAATTTTCAAGAGAAAAGAGGATTAAACATGAGCATTATCTTTAATGGGTATTGCTTCTCCTACAATTAATTTGGTCATAGATATAAGAATTACTCTCTCTCTCCAGAGATCAAAATGGATCTCATATGCTACAATTGTAACCAACGAGGTCATATAGCTAAAAACTATAGAAGAGCATTTTGGAAAAAGGATATACAAGTCATTGACACCATCAAATAGTTCAAATGAGACTAAGTTTAAATAAGAAAAGAAACAAAATTCAAGAAAACCACCAAAAGAAGAGTCATTATTTGTTGAAGTAGCCTTGCATACTTAAGAAGATGAGAATAAGATATGGTTCATAGATAGTGGATGCTCAAATCATATGATAGGAAATAAGAGCAAGTTTCTCTCTCTAAAGAAGACCAACCTAGGTGCAATGAGATTTGGTGACAATAATTTTGCTAACATTATTGGCAAAGCTATTGTGAGTTTGGATAATGGTCATATGAAGACTAATAATGTCTTATATGTAGAAGGTTTGAAACATTATCTTTTACGTGTAAGCCAAATGTGTAAGCAAGGAAATGTTGTGACTTGCCATGATGATGTATGTGAAGTAGTAAAGGCAAAATTTGACAGATTAGTTGTAAAGGTTCATAAAATAGATAACAACATGTATATATTCCATGAATCCAAGAAGGAGAAGTGCTTCATGAGTCATTTGGAAGAAATTTGGCTTTAACATAGAAGGCTTGGACATATAAATTTTGATAATATGGTAAAGATCAAATCAAAGGGGTTGGTAAGGCATATGCCCAAGATTTATTAGATTCCTCATTCTTTTTGTAAGGCATGTCTTCATGGGAAGCAAACCAAGAGAAGATACAAAAGCAATAAATTCTCTACTACAGAGCCATTGGAGTTGGTCTACACTGATCTATGTGGACCTATGAGAACTCAAAGTATTCAAGGTAATAACTACTTCATACTTCTCAATGATTATTTTACTAGGATGACTTGGATATTCTTTCTTAAAAAAAAATTAGAAGCTTTTGCAAAATTTGTGGCATTCAAAGCCCTTGTTGAAAATGATAAAAGTTTAAAGATCAAGTGTGTGAGATCAAATAGATGAGGTGAGTTTTGTTCTCATAAGTTTGATGGTTTTTGTGAAGAACAAGGGACAATAAGATAATATTCTACTGCTAGAACACTGCAATAAAATAGTGTTGTTGAAAGGAATAATAGGACTATTTTAGATATGAGTAGAACCATGATTCAATATGCAAAATTATCAGATGGCTATTGTGAAGAGGCAACCAAAACTTCTATTTACATCATAAACAGGTGTCAAATCAGAGTAAATGATGATAAGACTCTTTATGAGTATTGAAAGAATATGGAAGCTAATGTCAAACATTTCAGAGTGTTTGGGAGTAGGTGCTTCATCAAAAGAGATGAAGAGGATCTTGGAAAATTTGATTCAAGATCTGATGAGGGCATCTTCTTAGGTTACTCCTCTATCAGTACTACCTATAGGTGTTTCAATAAGAGACTTCACAAGATTGTTGAAAGTTCAAATGTAAATGTATATGAGACAAGTACAGTCAAAAAGCCAAAATTGTAGGTAAGTGATTTAATTCAATTTTTTTTTACAAAAAATGATGAGTTATCCATTCAAATAGATGATGAAGATGAAGAGGAGGAAGAAAGACAAGACTCTAAAGCTCCATCTAGAAGAATTTAAAAAGATCATCCAATCTCTCAAATTATTGGAAATGTTGGTGTAAGGTTGCAAACTAGAAGGAGAATGTTGATCAATCAAAATCAATAGGACTTGGCTTTTATATCCATGATTAAACCCAAAACAATCATGGAAGATAGCAAAGATGATAGTTGGAATGTTGCAATGAGTGAAAAAATTGATCAAATAGAAAAGAATGAAACATGGGACTTCATTCCTAGGCCAAAAGATAAAAATGTGATAGGTACCAAGTGGGTTTTCAAAAACAAAATGAATGAGAAAGGATAAGTCACAAGGAACAAGGCTAGATTGGTGTGTAAAAGATATGCTCAGGTTGAAGGAATAGATTTTAATGAGAATTTTACTTCTTTAGCAAGAATGGAAGCAATTAGACTCTTCTTGGCATATGATAGTTTCAAAGGTTTAAGGTATATAAAATGGATGTGAAATATGCATTCTTAAATGACAACTTAGAAGAAGTCTACATTGAGTTACCTAAAGGATACCTCATGTCAAGTAATCAAGATCTTGTGTGCAAACTGAAAGAGGCTATGTATGGTCTTAAACAAGCTCCTAGAGCTTGGTATGACAGGTTAGATAAGTATTTCTTAAGTCAAGGTTTTAAAAAAGGGGTAACTAATAGTAATTTATACATTAAGATAGAAGACAATCATAAATTGATAGTTGTATATGTTGATGATGTAGTTTTTGAATCTGACAATGATAAAATGAGTAGAGAATTTATAGACACTATGAAGACTAAGTTTGAAATGTCAATAGTGGGAGAACTATATTTTTAATTATGATTACATATTAATCAACTTGATAAAGGGATATTCATTTCACAAGCTAAATACATCAAAAACTGCTAAGGAAGTTTGACATGATGGATTGTAAGCCAATGGGTACTCCAATGATCACAAGATGCAAGTTAAGTAAACTGGACGACTCACCAAAAGTTGATCAAACTTTGTATAGATCCATGATTGGGAGTCTTCTATATTCTACTGATTTTAGGCCTGACATCATGCAAGCAGTGGGTCTTGTAGGAAGGTTTCAAGCTGACCTTAGAGAATCTCACTTGAAAGTAGTCAAAAGGATCTTGAGATATCTCAAAGTCACCATAGAGAATGGTTTATGGTATCTTAGGAGTAAAGAATTCTCTTTGAAATCATATACTAATACAAAATGGGCAGGATGTGTGGATGATAGGAGGAGTACCAGTGGTGGGGTCTTCTTCATGGGGTGATGCTTGGTGTCTTGGATAAGCAATAATCAAGCCTCAATGTTTCTATCAACTACAAAAGCTGAGCATATAGCAACTACCTCTTTTTTTACTCAAGTCTTTTGGATGAAACAAACTTTTGAGGGTTATAAGGTAAGATAAAATAGACTTTGTCCTATTTATTATGAAAATACAAGTGTAATTAGTATCTCAAATAATTTTGTTATGCACTAAAAAACCAAACATATTCCTATTATATATCATTTCTTGAGAGAACAAATGATTAATCAATGTGTTAAGTTGGAGCATTTACCTACAAAAGAGCAACTTGTAGATATTATGACCAAACCATTGTCAAAAGCTACATTTGAGTATCGAAGACAAAGCTTAAGTGTCATTTATTTCTCTATGAATAAATATAAGGTCCATGGTTAAGGGGGAACAACAAGTTCATAAGCTTGCTCTAGAGGTTTATAAAGAAGCTATATTGCAGATGCAGAGTTGGTGGTCATGGAAGTGTCTTAAGAGAGAAGGCTAGTAAGCTTGTGTGGTGATTCTTCATGGTGTGTGGAGATCTAAAGATGCTCAAATGGGGAAATGTCTCAAAAATCTTAGAGGGAGTCCCTGTTAGATGTTTCTTGGTGAGCTCCATTAGATTTTAGTTCTTTTATGTGTTTTTTATTCATTGGTTGCAATGCTTGCTTGAAGAGAGTGTTGGCATGGAGCAAGAGGAGGTTGCCAAGGCAAGAAAAAGTAGGCTCAAGGTATGGAGGAGTGTGTACTATCTTTTTTAGATGGTATACTCCTATTAGTAGTCTTTTCAGGTCATTAGGATCAGTTGGTGCCCACTTTATCATTGTGTCAAAGGGGGAGAAAGTTCCTATTTTTGAGAGTGCTTGAAGAGAGAGAAGAAGGTGAGATGTATATTGCTATATATGATGTGTGTTGACATCAATGAAAAATGGGGAGATTGTTGGAGACTTTTTATTGATGTCATGGAGGTGTCCTTGTGAGTGGATGAAGTGATTTGATAGTCTAAGTGATAATGACAAAGTGTGCAATGTGCTTGTCCTAGTTTACTTGATTGATCTTTAGTTTTGGAATGATTAGAGATGGTCAAAGATTAGTATGGTGGTTGGATAATTTGAAAGAGGTCCTTAAGATGTTATATATGCTTTGAATTCTTATGTGCTTAAGTGGAATTCATTTGGTTGTCCATAGTTTTCATCTAGATAGTTTGGTCAAGAGGAAGAAAATTTGAGTAAATAGTTTGATGACATCACCAATACCACATGGGAATGATTCAAGGGGAGTTGGTCATATGGTCATGATTACAATAGTCCCTAGTTGTTATGCACTAGATCTCAAGTCATGCATCGAAGCATAGTCAAAGATATGAAGGTGTAAAATAGGATTCTCAATTAGAATTCATTATTTTTCCATACTTAACCAATTTTGTAATATGGAAAAAGATCCGAGTGAGCATTTTTATGGTGTTATATCTTGCACGTGTGAAGGTTTCAAGAGAAATTGACCATACAAATTTGTTTAGTTTTGAGCATAGTTAAATTTATGCTTAATTTTAGATCATGTGCTAAAGTGTGGTAAAATTTATGTTTGCTCAAAGTTGGCCTCTTAGGCAGGTTTTGACATAGTTGGCTCTATGACAAAAGTTTTTGAGAAGGCATTTTAATGGCATTATATATCACACACATGAGAGTTATATGAGTTATGTGTCACATGTCTAGATTATCCTATGTGAGGAGATCATTTGGTCCAAATTTTAAATCATGAATCAAAGCACATAAGAAGTTATTAAGGTTAAAAAGTGGCTACTTAGGCATATTGAAAGGGTCCCCATAGTCATTTTTGCACATATTAAAGTTTGAGCAAGATCAATGGTGTGCATTGGTCCATGAAGTTAGGAAGCAATGAGATGTGGATAGGTGTATGATGTTTAATGATTGAGCAACGATACAAGATAAAGATCCAATGGTGAGTGGGCCTTCATATAGATTGATTGAATTGTGAGCATTGATCATTAAAGACCTGGTTGATCTACAGAGATTGATGAAGCACGTTGAGTCAATATTTAAAGATTATATGAGATGAGGTTAAAGTGACTGAGGTTTAACATCTATCATTGGTATAATATGTACTAAATATCAAATAATATTGATGGTGCGTATTCAATATGAGATAAGAGAACACAAGATTCAAGCATTGTGTTTGAAGGTTAATTGTGATTATTTGAATTCAAATATTTGAATTTAACATAGGGAATAACTAGAGATTTGTATTTTGTCCATATCTTTTGATAGAAGTCAAATTTTCTGGTGCTATAAAAAGCAAAGATGAAGAGGACTCCATGGTACATCTAATGCACCTAATTTGAATTTATGGAAGTGTGTATAACCAAAAATATTAATGTTATAAGTTGATTGTGTGATCATGCTTGTTTTTCAAGTAACCTAAGAAGGATATTTAAGCTTGTGTTGATGATGTTTTGATGTATATTGATGAATTTGATATTAGGGAGTGTTGTAGACTCAATAAGGATGCTCTATGTGTTTTTTGTTGGTGTGATCAATCTATCTTGAGTATGAACAATGCTTAAGAAGTTGACTGTATGTTTGATAATGGTTTTTCTATGTAAACAGTCTCTGTTTGAGTTGTTTGAGCATATGTAGAGGTGATATAGGGTGAATATGATCATTTAAGGATGTCCTAGGGGACATAAGGAGTGGACATATGTATTTTTACGTGGCCCTATGTTCTTAATTTGCTCAGAGATGTATCAAATAGGTAAATGAGTCTCCATAGGACCTAAAATTGACTTTGGCCTATTTTGAAAGAGGATTGTGCTGAAGTGTGACCTATATGAGATGCCTTAAGGGTGAAGGCATGTTTTTGTGTCTAACAAGGAAATATTATGATCTTATTAATTCATGATTGATCTATATATAGTGAAACCAAATGTGTTGGTTTCTAGACTTTGAGAGATTTGAGAGAGGCTTGTGTGTGTGTGTGTGTGTGTGTGTGTGTGTGTGTGTGTGTGTGTGTGTGTTTTGGAGTGAAGGAAGGGTAGAGTGCCTTGAGGATGAGTTGAAGAGAAGAATAGATTGAGGACTATTTTTATGACCTATAGGTCATGTTTTTTATGTCAGAATAGTGATATTATAATTTGAGGATATGAGAAGAGGTCTGAATGTGCATATGAAGATAATTTGAGTGAGGAAGGAGAGAGATTGTGGCATGCCTATGTGATAGGCCTATTTGAGATAGAGAGAGATTTTGTGCAATGGTTATAAACAAGATATCCATAATCAAGTTTTGAAGACATCAAATCTAAGGTGGAAGTGTTCTTCTCAAGGAGGGTCTAAAGGACTTGATCTTCCTTAGGGGCAGTTGCTCCTTGTGAAATAGGGTTTCACTAAAGACCTTTGATCAAAAGGACTTGATCAAGGTTGTAGGTTAGAAGGACTTGATATAAGGTTCTTGATCTAAAGGACTTGATCAGTCTCTTTTTTATGATTATCTTATAGGATAGTATTCCATGTGTTTGCAGACTTGAGAGTGTGTTTTATTCCCCAAGAGGGTTTCCCATGTAGATCTTGTGTTGTGTATGTGATCTTGCATTATGTTTATTATTCACTACTATGAATGATTTGTATGCTTCATAAATGTTTGTGTTGAATGCTTAAGTATTTGAAAGGGTTTGGAAATTGAATTAGATTTTTTCCCATGATTCACCCACCCTCTCAGTGGATTTTACCTCTAACAATTTCATCAAAGTTAGTGTTCATTTGTGAAAATTTGATAAATAACTTGGATACTTATCTAAATTTGTGAAATATAGGTGAAATATCCCATACTTCAAACATATTTGTGGTTATTTTTATCATCTTTGTAAAGCTTCACATAAATTTGGTAAAGAATCTAGATATTCATAAGAATTTGTGCAAAGATCAATTGCTGGGACCTTGTTTATACTAGATCTAGGCATTTGAGATCATATTTGATTTAACTCATTTGAAATTGAGTAAATATTTGCATAGATTTATGATAAGGAATTTAAAATTATTAAATTCTCTTAGGGTGTTGAATTAGACATGAAAATTCTTTGATATGTTAGTCTAATACAAATCTTTATAGGTTAATGTAAAAGACTAACAATATTTGTGCAGGTATTGAGAAACTTTGAGGTTTTAAGGCTTAGATCCTCAAAGATAAAGGCAAGGCTTCTTGATCTGAATATTTTATATAAAGGATTGACTTATATTTTCAATATTTGTCGCTTGTGAGGCTATCTTTGAGGTTTCTTTGCTCTTAGCACCCGTTCCGAATCCTAGAGTTACTAAAGATTAGAATTAGGTCTCGATCAGAACCTAGGGACCCTTTAGTATCTTTATAAACGCATAGAAAGGATATAGTAGACAAAGGTAGATATAGGAAGTCTAGGACTCATCCAAATTCCCTATCTAACCAAAGTTTTCAACCTCTCTTAATAGTCATGGCATGGTTAGCTGGTTCATCCATCAATGTCCCTAGACTTATGCATGATCTACCAAGAAATCTAGAGAAATATCTACCTCTCTTTACCCTCATTGATATAATAACTATTGAAAAACATATAAATTAATTTAAGGCATATTTGAGACTTCTTAACATGATCTATGAGGATGTGGTATGCCATCTCTTTCCCTTCACATTCCAAGATGCCACTTATGATTGGTTCCTCAACTTGACTGAAGATTCCATGATAGGATGGAGCCAATTCAATGATAATTTTATTTCCCAATTTGGAAGGATAGTAATCCTGTGAGTTATGTACTAATAGCTTACCACCCTAAAAAGGGACATAAAGGAACCAATCAAAACATTGAATGCTAGGTTCTAAAATATGTATACCTTGTCATCCCCACCATATAAAATAGGAAACAAGTTAGCATTGGAAATATACAAGAATGACTTAGACCTAATGATGGCTATCTTCCTGAGGAGATATTTGAATATTAACATGTTGCCTTTGGCATATACTAAATCCTTTCATATTGATGAGGAAATGCATCCACAGGGGTATCTTGCATTTTCTATACCAAGTGTTGATTCAACAATGCCTACATTAAATGTTATCCCTAACATGAATTAGAACATTATTGCATTAAACCAACTACCTATAATGAACCAACTACCTTTGAGCCATGCTACACCCAACCATAAACTAGGATTCTATAACCAAGCAAATGTTGGAGCACATCCTCATAATAACACCAACCAAATAATGGTGCTTGTAAATAGTACTAACATTTAAAATACAACCCAAAACAAGATCTTAGAGCTTCCAAAAGGAGAATAAGCTCACTAATCATTTCTTAGATCTTAAGAAACAAATTGGGAACATTGGTGAGAGTTACAATAGGAATTATAACTTTTAAAGATATAACATGCCTTTCAATAAGCCTAACAATAGTAGTGATCCCCCTTTGAGCAAACTGCTTGAGATAAACATTTATGAAATGGCCTTGCCCAACTAGTGCAAAGTACATAACACAACTAGAGATGGAAAGCTGGACTGTGTTGAGTTATGCCATGCATTTAAAGCCATTCTAAGCTAAATGGATTGATTCAAGATGACTCCTAATGATCAAAGTAATGCTAAAGGCTTTGATAATACCAATGATTCTTTTAGAACTTCAAAAATAGTTCTCATAGTTTAGAATTATAACTTTCTTTGCTAAGATGAAAATGAACCTAAAGATAATGTTGAGGAAATACATGCTTTCCAACAATACCAAAGGAGTAATTATGCCTTGACGAGTAAAGGTCAGAACCCACCTCTGACAACTTCCAATCTACCTAATAAACTAGACACACCCCATAATGGTAGGATAGACAATAATCCTCCACACCCCAAAGGTAAGGAGAGTCAACAAACAATTGAAGATCCTTACATGACATCAAAGGGTGGAAACAACATAGTGAAAGACATGAAGAAGATCAAGGTAAACATAACATTACATGAAATCACACAAATCACTGAACCACATGATTTGTTACTGAAATCATTAAATGAAAATCCTAGCTCCAACAAAGCTAAATATGCTCATGCAAAAATGTTAATATATAAGAGTAACCATGAAGTTATACCATTTTTATTAACTATAAAAATCTTTGGTAAAAATCTTCATAATTGCTTGCTTGATTCTGGTGCTTCAACTAACATTATGCCTTTAAGAATATGTGAAAAATTGAGGTTAAACCTAGTCAAATCCATGAAGGTGGTTGTGTAGTTGGATAAGTCAAAAGTAAATGTGGTAGGAAAATTATTGAATATCCATATATAGCTCACTCAAGATCCCCAAAGCCACCAATTCATCTACATTTAATTCATTAACATACCTAAGTCTTATGGATTATTATTGAGTCAAGACTAGACTAAATCCTTAAATGGATATATGTCCACTGATTATTCACACATGTGGCTACCTTGGCATGGGATTGCCAATCAGATTAGGATTGATCAGGAACCTAAGATGAAATAATTTTTCTACAAAGTACAATGCCAAGAATGAAAAGGTAAATTACCAATCCTTTAACTTAGGTGTTTATTCTCTATAAACTACTAAACAAGGATGATCAACCCACTGAACTAAAAGAAAAAAAGGAGATACCATCCTAGAAGCAAAATAATTCAAAAGAATTAGCCTAGATGAGGGTCTCAATTGATGTAGAGATGTTTAATCACATATATGAGTGAAAAATTTCTTGAAAAACATATCACAAATTAAATAATTTTTATGATTTTGACTCACAATTGGATTTCATATAGTTGCAGTTGAAACTATCAAGCTTAAAGGGTTTGATTTGTTACAATTTTTAATATATGTGTTTTTCTTCAAGATCATGGTTTATATCCAAATTAAATCAAGTAAGTCCCCTCTTGATTTGAATATATTCATTTTCACTTACTTTCGTCACATTAATGCATTGTAAAAATTTTCCCGATCAAATAGACAAATACCACTTGTATGGATATGGTTAAGACATTTTGGTAGACCTTATTATATAGTTTATAATTTTAAAAATATGAAAATGTTTTGACCTTCTATATGGTTTTAATAATTTAAAAACTTAATAATAAATAATTTTCAAACCTAATGTTTATTTTATTATCAAATATGGGAATAACAAAATCCCCAAAGGCATCTTTTATTCTCTTTTGTCTATGTCAGTTCATCTTATGACTGCCTCTTCTTTTCTTCCATAACACAAACTCAATGAGATTTAGGGCCTTTTGGATAGAGGGTGGGAAGGTCATGTATTCTTCATAGGTTTCCATGAGATCAATCTTGTCATGTAATCCTTCAATTCCCACAACTAGCCAAGATGTTGGCTCTGATACCACTATAATGTCCTCAATTTAAGACGAAGATGAAAAAAGAGGGTTTTCCAACAAACCCTTAACAAATCCAATCCAAATTGAAATCTGAAATCTTAAAAATAGACAAACCCTAACTGAAAAATTATATAATATCCAAGCAAAAAAACATCCAAATAATGACAAGGTAAAGGAAGAAAGCAAAGGTCCCTAGATGTTTCACTTTGATGGTGCATGAGCTAAATAAGGTTCTAGCATTGGAATTGTTCTGATGAATCCTAAAGGCAAACAATATCTAACTTCTTATAGATTACAATTCTATTGAACTAACAATTTATAGAATATGAAGTCCTTATTTTAGGACTTCAATTTGTAATTAAACATAAGGTTAAAGAGCTGTTAGTCTATGGTGATTCAAAATTAGTGGTGAATCAGGTTAGAAGTAGGTATAAATATAATCTTTCTTGTCTAATAAAGTATAAATTTAGAGCTTGTGATCTAATTGAATATTTTGACTCATTTAACATTATTTCCTTGCCTAGGGAACAAAATCAATTGACAGATGCTTTAGATTCAACAACAAAAAACTTGGTGCTCCCAAGCTTTTGAACTTGTAGGAGTTTACCATGGAGATTATTTTATTCCCCTCTATGCCAGAAAACATCAATCACTTCCAAGTTTTTGATGATGATAAGTAGATAATTAAATTCCTATGTAGTGCTAACGTATTCAAGTTTCACATCATTGATGAATAGGATGAAATTCTTGTGAAAGATTAAAGGGACAATGAAGATGGAGTGATATAACTCAAAGAGAACCATATCAACAAAGGCATGATCTCCTTGGAAAGGATGTTTGACCCAGATGAATAAGGAGTTAAGGTTTGGCAACCCAAGGTGAGTAGGAAGGATTACAAGCAAGTCAACTTGGGAAGTCCTAAGAATGAGCAAAGTGTAAACATAGGTCTGGTTTGCACTGATGAAGAGTTAAAGAAAGATGCTACCCTTATAACCAAGTTCAAATACGTCAGTTCCTGGTCATATGATGACCTCAAAATATTTGACACTAGTGTGATTACTCACACTATCCCATTGAAAGAAGCCTTCAAACCTTTTAGGAAGAGACAAAGGCTGGTAAATATAGTAATGGAACCTCTAAATAAGTGAATAAATTGATTGATGTAAGGATAATATTTCCTATATGGCACTCAACATGGGTCACCAATCTTATGCTAGTATGAAATAAGAATAGAAAACTTAGACTCTATGTTTATTTTTGGAAATTAAACAGATCCTTAGAGAAGGATAGATTTCCCTTGCCATCCTTAGATGAAGTCATTCAATTGGTGAGTTGGTCTAAAATGGTGTCATTCCTTGATGGATTTTTAGACTAAATTCATGTCTTGGTGAATAAGAGTGACATAATGAAAACTACCTTCACCATCAAGTGGGGAAGATCTACATATAAATGAATGCCATTCAAACTGATCAATGCAGGAGTAACTTTCTAGTGAGTAATGGACCATGCATTCCATGCATTAATTGGTAAGTGCATCATTATATACATGGATGATCTAACAATTTTTTCTAAAAATAGAGGAGATCACATGATGCATTTGGAACAAGTGTTGGAGAAATGTAAAAGGTATGGCATTTATTTAAACCCGAAGAAAAGCATATTCTGTGTAACTGAAGGTAAGATTTTAGGTTATGTAATCACTCAAGAAGGTATGACCATTGACCCTAATATGATCAATGCAATTTCAAAGGTAGAAGCTCCTTATAGAAAGAAAGAGTTGAAATCCTTCTTTGGAAATATTAATTTTGTAAGAATGTTTATCCATGGTTTTGTAGAGATTGTGAGACTGCTCAACACCATGTTGAAGAAAGATCCAAATATAGAGTGGACTGCTAAAGCAAAAAGGTCCTTTCAAGACATTAAGGATGTTATTGTACAAGATCCTATTTTAATAAGTACTGATTTTAGCAAAGATTTTTATTTATAATCTTTTGCTTTTGATTATACTATTGATATTGTATTAACATAGAAAGAGGATGACAAAGAGCACCCTATAGCCTTAATGAGCACTAATATGAAGAATGCAAAGCTAAACTATCCTATTTTGGATAAAAAATCTTACGCATTAGTGAAGGCTATCAAAAATTTTAGACACTACATCCTGAGAAACAATACATATGCCATAGTGTCTGGTCCAACTATTAAGTTGATGTTGGGACATAATGAACTTGGAAAATGAAGAGGGAAGTGAATGATCAAAATAAAAGAATATGACTTAGAAATAAAATATGCTAAGTTAGTTAGGGGTATGGTTCTAATCCATATCATTACAAAAATTGATCCTCACATTGATGTTTTGCAAGTTGAAGCAAACCAAGTGCTCAATGGAGATTTGTACAAAGATATTGTCCACTATTTACTGTAAGGAGTGTTTCCCCCATACCTCAAAAGAGATAAAAAAGGGCCTTCAAGCTAAGGTCATCCCTTTTTATGATCAAAAGAGGAGTCCTCTATAGGAATAATTATGAAGGGATATACCTAAGGTGTGTTTCTAGAGCTAAAGCCACTGAAATCATGAACAACTTCCACGACAAACTTGAAAGTAATCACCCTATAGGGCATACCACTACAGACAAGATACTGAAAGTCAGCTAATATTGGCCAACCATATTTAAAGATGCCCATGCTCATGTGTAAACATTCCACAAATTCCAAGTGTTTGATCAAAAAGAGACAAAGGCAACAATGCCTTTATAACTAGTAATTAAAGAGATGCCATTTACATAATGGGGCCTTGACTTCATAGGAGTTATCAATCCCAACTCCTCTGTAACAACCTACCTAGTTATACTTAGAAATGAGGTATTTTAAAAAAAAAACTAAATACTAAACATTCAGTCAACCATAATTGCCAAAATACTTTAGTCAGTCATAATAAATAACTTTAAGTAATAATAGTTTCAACATTCTAATACTGCAAATAATAGAATAAATGTATGATACATAAAGTTTACTATATCACAAGGGACATTAACACAATCCAAAATGCCATACTAAGTATTGGTACTAATTTAACCATTTTATTAGATTGCTATGCAATTAAGTCTACCCTAACCTAGCCTAAGGATCTAGACTCGATGCCCTCATGACAACTTGGGCAACCGACATATCCACTCCTTGAAATCAGGGTCCAATGTAGTTCTCCTTTCAAATGTGATGGTCTCCTCCATGAGATATCACCACTGAAGGGGTTGGCACTCTAATCCAAATAGGGAAGAAACTATTCATGACACAAATGAGCTTATAAAGCTCTGGTCTATAATCCCATAGCTAAATGTCATACTCAAATATAACACCTTACTATCTAGGGTTGTGTGCTTACCCAAGCACTCTCACATAAAAACCTAGATAATAGCAATGATGAAGGAATATGCATTCCTAGTTCCATAAAGAATCACATGCTAGGAATAGAAGTAAGATAAGTATACAAAATCAAGCAAGTATATAGTACATAACAATTGAGCTTATAATTTATTTATACTCTCAAGATTGTACACACACATACATACTATCCTACTGACTGCTATGAATATATTGATCAAGTAATAACCAACAAAATCATCAGAATAATCAATTTAGGTTAGAGTCCAAACATAAAACTATAGTATATACCACTTGAGTATATACATCTAAGCTAAAGTATCTTATGATATACCATACTATCATAGTTCATGATCACTCTACCCAAACATTAACAACCATAAATTATATATTAATTTAGGTATGCATCAAGATATAATGAATACAATATGTACCAACCAAGTACTTTTCATACTATAAAACTCTGTGACATCCCATACAATCATAATTATTTGTGCTTGAGCATCTGACTCAACACCAATAACAATACTACACCCAACCATAATAATAAAGTAAGTCATGATTATACTTTCTGAGTATACCTTCAATAATAATCCAAAGAGAACAAAATCTCTAAGTACACCTCATGATGCACTATGTTATTCTAGAAATGTCTAGTCACTTGCACAGTTAACTTTCTCATGAAATATACTGCATATAAATTTTCATCTTTACAAGATGTGATAAACTTGATCCTATCGACAAGTTTGCATAATAGTACTGTGATACATAAAGGAGATGTTACAAACTTGATCCTACAGACAAGTTTGCATAATAGTATTGTGCTACATAAAGGCTATTTGATTTCATTAGCATTTATAGTAGATGTCATACTAAGTAATACCTATCAAGGTTAGTTTCCTATGCCCATGCTCACTCCTCGAGCTACCATACATATCTACGATGTCACCTATATAAGTAGAATCAGGGCTATATGTAGTTCTACCAAAAACTCCTAAAGGTATAAATGTTTACTCAATAGCATTCTCACATGAGCGCAAAAAGGAGGTAGGTATAAATATGTTCCTTCATTACAAAGAGAGAACTCAATAGTCTTTAAAACCATATCACTCACATCAAAATGTATATAATCTAAGACTAGTGATGTCCACCATCACTCTTGTGTCCACATATACTGCCAGACTGTGGGCTTTAACCACATACAAAAAGGGTATCAAATAGTTTGTCACTTAGATCAATATATATCAAGAACACCACTAAATAATTCTAAACCATAATACCATCTTTACAACCTTATAATATCTACATATAGATGGGTTATCTATCCATAGAGTAAATATGCTTTTTCTCTTGCAACTATATGAATTGATAGTCCTTAATAGATAATACCTCATCTTTATCCCAATATGACATTATCGAGGTTTATAAGGAATATACATAAAATGATAATTATACTTGAGCTTATAGGAGTATCACTAAGCAATGAAATCATTTGAAGGCAAGCCATTTCAAAATAATGCATCATATATATCTTATGAAATTAGACATATATGCCTAATTGTTTACTATACAAAAAGATGAACCACATTTTTTCTCAAAGCAATACTGTGAACAATGCTCTACTTACCAAAGTGTATCTCTAAGTTCACCTATCCTCTTATTAAGGGTTTTGAGTTTCTCTAAGAGCATTATAATTTCATGTGACTCTAGCCCAAACTATTTCCTCATAATTCCAAGAGTCATTCATGTTTAATGGCCTATTAAATGCTGAAACTAAATACATGTTACTAGATTTGATAACACAACCTCGTATCGAGAAGTTGTGTTGTCATAAGGTAATATCTTTGGTAGTGTTTATCTACTTTGACATGCTTGGTTTCATGGATGTTATTAAAATCATTAAATCTTTGTTTTGATAATCACATGACAGAAAGGGTTTGCCTAACATGAAAATTGATGTATCCATGATGTTATTATTTGATTTCATAATCTTGACATTATACAATAATTATATTTAGTCAAATTCATAATAATTTTTTACATAAATCAAACTATATATGCATAATCGATTTATATTCTTCATACTAGGTTTAGTTGGTTAGATAATGATATGTTAGTAGCTCCATATGATAATATGGTACATTAATTATTTGAACTCAATATCCAATTATCAATAGTATCTATTACTCCAAACTTAGTGATTATCTATAAGAGTAATCCATGTGTCTAGTCAATAATTATTTTTTCCTTCGTTATTCATTCATTAATATAACTCATTTTAAGATGATCTAGGTTTGATACAAAAATATCGCATAATCCCCTATATCCAATATTGTCAATACCATTTAATTGATTTTATTAAGGGTAATACATTCTTAGCAAATTTTTATATCAATATACAATATTAAAAATATAATATTCCTTAGAAACCCATTCTTACAGTAAAAATATATATTTTAGATTTTGCTTAAATATTGTTAAACTATTAATGAACAATCAATTAAATCTTTGTATATATACACTCAAGTAAAAGTTTAATATTTCACTAGTAATCTCTGTATATATATATATATATATATATATATATATATTGTCACATAAATAGAGGTTTAAAATTTAAATAGGTCTTTTGTTAGCTACCGCTCCTTAAAAATTTAAATTCCTCACCTTGATAATATATCATATTATAGTGTGCATGTACCCATTGATAGACTTTATTTTATTTGAAGATTATTAAACTAAGTTATCTCCTAAACTGACATGTCCAAATCAATATACAATTGGACAAGTGCTATAAGAAATGAACAATAGCTTGGAATAGATAAAATAAAGCTTTATCAAGACTAAGTGGATCACCTACCACAACTTTTGAACACAAAAACAAAATCAAAACAACTCAGCTATGTTTGACCGAAAAACATGATAAAAAAGAGGAGGTAGATTTGAAGGCAAGGATAATCATTACTGGTGAAATGCACTTCACTATACAACTCATACAAACCTTCAAATTTTTTACTCTATTTTACAATCATACAGTGTTTATATAGGCACTAGAGCTTCATTTGGTAGGAGGGAGTCCCTGGACCAACACCCTTGAATCTTAGTAGAACAAATCCGATATACCCTAAAATTTTTAAAGTGCCCAAGAATGGCTTTTTGTCCAATTTAAATCTGTAGACCATAAGTTTAATAACTAAAGAAACATGACCATAGTACATATACATTATATATGTCATATCTAGACATGGAGATAAATGCATATTTGTAGTCTGTTGAAAATACAGAGGGGATTTTTGGGTCCGTTGAAATCCTTGACTGAAATAGAATATAGTTCCACTTGATTTGAAATAGTTGAGATAAAATAATGGTGGTGGTCTTGCTCTTGGGTTGAGTTAAAGGAAAGAAAAGAATAAAACTTGATACGGCAAAAACATTAATGCTGTTGGATGAAAAGACCACTTCGAGAAGTTTGAACCCTAGACATGGTGCAACAAGCATTATGTGATGGAGATGGAGATGGTAAAACCAATGGCCAAGGATGTATTGATCTAAATCCTTGAAATAAAACATATTACAGTCTTGGGAAAGCACAGAGGTTGGAATAATTTCATTGAAATCCTTGATTATAGTAAAATGTGGTTCTGTTTGAATTGAAACAACTGAGATAAAAGAAATGAAAAAATTCTTGGTAAAGGAATTAAATGATATCTATTCACATGATTTGCTAAATTTGGTCTCAATGGTGATAAAGAATAGTTGTGGTACAATTTTTTTTGGGTAAGCTAATCAAAATGCACTTTCGATAATGTCTCAATAAGGGAAGGATCTGGGTGGTTCTTGACCATGTGATGAGAGGGTAAGTGTTTGTTTTGATTAAAATACCTATCTTTCCTCATCATAATTTAAAAACATATTTCCAACTTGTTTCTACATATATTACTCATAGTTAAAGAAAATGTTTTATGTAAATATATTAAGTCTATCATCCAAAATTATTTTAATATAAAACACTCCTTTAAAATAATTATTGTACCCACTTGGTAAACTTTCCCCTTCATTGTAGGTAAAATTTCCCTTCTTGCTTCCAACCTTTACTTTCTCTTCCCACTTTCACTTCCCTTTTCATATACTTTCATGTGTAAATCCATTCTCCTTTCCTTTCCTTAATACTGGTTTCTCCTAATTTGCATGCCACTTGAACCAACGCTGTAGGCTTTGTTCCCAAAAATTAACTAGGAGTACCATCAGTAATTATTATATAAATTCCCCATTTATCACTCTTGATTTCCTAGTTAATATTAATAACTCAACTTCCTTTTCCAAGTAAAGCCATTGTAAGATTTCATGCATTACTAATTAATAATCAATTCCACTTGACTAACCCCAGATAAGTCTTTTAAAAGTATATGTTCAACCTAGTGTTTAATTAGGATTTATAATCATTTTTAATTAATGCAATTATTATGTTGAATATCATAAATTAATAATTATCTAATATAGTAATTAAATAATTTAAAATTATATTAAATCTTTATCTTGACAAATTAAATATAACATTACTACTATTATAATTTCCCATTAAAAGATGCATTAATGACATAATTTATAGAGTATAATATAAAGCATCTCACAACATAATAATCATTATAACCAATTTCAAATCCATGGAGTTAAAAGGAAAAACATAGGGTGAAATCAGGATGTGACTCCCCCCTAAAATTAGTCATCGTCCCGATGACACTTACTCAAATAATGGTTTTAGAATATCAAAAGAGTTTATCAACATATAAACATAGTATTTATTATCATAGCATGTAAATAACTATGAATTTCACCCTAAAAACTCATACTAGTGCACTCAATTAATATTATTCATAGAGTATCGGTCCCACAAGACCTACTCGATAACATTTTTTATTATGCAATTTAGTTTTGTGAATGTCACTTATGATAACTAATTTAACATGAGCACCCTGGGGTTTAACAACTTGGAAAAAGTCTTATTGACTTTCCAAATACACATGAGATCATCAAAACAATTGACCAAGAAGAGTCTCACAAATCTTTCTAGTCCTTCTGCACATCTCTCCAACCTAAAGAGTGTATTTCTCAAATCGGAGAAAAGTATTAAGGGCACCAAGCAAGACTAATGTGTATATGTTAATACTATCACTACTTTGTGTAGCCTCAGATAGGTATAACATATCAACACTGTCTTAACTCAATTAGAGCTCCAAACAAGTATGATGATGAATAGGAACTGGTAAATATATATACACACATGGAATAATCATCTACATGGAACACCTATCCAGTATACATGTGTATGGCCATACGAATGAATTTGACAAGTTTTGCTTGTCAAATCCTAGATTTGATAAGCTCATCTGTCAAATCCAACTCGATACCAAAAATTTGAGTTAATGTGAGGCTGATTAGGATACTATCCTATCTCTTAGAACTCATGTTCCTAATTCACCCCTCTTCCCTTGGGTCTCTGTAACTTTATAATCTCAAATAAAAATGTAGGTTCAAAGAAACATAAATCTATACTAATAGATTATAAAAGGCATTACTATATGCTGTAAGATTTCCATGTGTACTAACATACATATAATAAAATCATACAATCATCTCGAGATTCTATTAAGTTGCACTAGATAAACATAACTAGTATCATAATTTCATAACTTAACATATTATATAAATAGTCTCATAATTAACATAACATGCAAGGATTATATTGCCCTTAAACCTTATAATTGAGACCATGTCTCTTGCTTGCATGACTAACACACAACAAGCTTAAAACTTATTCTCTCCCCTTACCAAGATGTTCTGTACATCTAATACCTTACTTGCTCCTGACAAAAAGGTACACATACTACTCTTCAAAACATGTTTTAAAAAGAGAATAATATTTGTCTAAAAAAGGTAGATAATAACATACTAATTATAATCAACTATAAATAAAATAAATCCATTATTAGCCAATCCTCGTGGTCAAGTTTACATTTTAGATAAAATAGTAACTCTATAAAGTTACGAGTAGAAAGTAGAGAGATAACATCTCAAAACAAAACTTCTTACATATCCTCATCAGGTAAAAGAAAACACCACAACTCAATTTTACCAAAACACTACCTACTTAGTAGATCTATAAGTATAGTATCAAAATCTATCTCCATAACCAAAAGAGAAATAAAATACTTAATCACAAGGTATATCAAGTCACAAAACTCCAATCATGGTGTGACATGTTTCCATACTAAGGTGTTATTAATGCAAAATACTAGTGTAATACTTCATGTCACTAAGTTCATAGAAAGACATGAAAATTCTAATGGACTCATTAGGTCCTAGAGTTTGAGCCTAAGCTCTGATACCACATGTAACAACCTACCTAGCTGTACTTAGAAATGCAATAATTTTTTTTAAAACTAAATACTGAACATTCATTCAACCACAATTTCTAGAATAATTTAGTCAGTCATAATACACAACTTTAAGTAATAATAGTTTCAAAATTCCAATACTACAAACAATCGAATACATGTATGATACATAAAGTTTACTATCTCACAAAGGACATTAACACAATCCAAAATCCCATACTATGTATTGGTACTAATTTAACCATTCACTCAGATTGCTATGCAATCCAGTCTACCCTAACCTAGCCTAAGGATCTCGACCCGATGCCCTCACCATAACTTGGGAAACCTATATATCTACTCTTTGGAATCAGGGTCTGATGTAGTTCTCCTTTCAAATGTTATGGTCTCCTCCATGAGACATCACCATTGAAGGGGTTGGCACTCTAAGCCAAACAAGGAACAAAATAATCATGACATAAATGAGATTTTAAAGCTCTAGTCTACAATCCCATAGATAAATGTCACACTCAAATATAACACCTTACTATCCAAGGTTGTATGCTTACCTATCCACTCTCACATAAAAACTTAGATAATAGCAATGATGAAAGAATCTGCATTCCTATTTCCATAGAGAATCACATGCTAGTCATAGAAGTAAGCTAAGTATACAAAACAAAGCAAGTCATATAGTACATAATAGTTAAACCTATCATTATTTTATACTCTCAAGATTGTATGAACACATACATACTGTCCTGCTAATTATGGATATATTGATCAAGTAATAACCAATAAAATCATTAAAATAATCAATTTAGGTTAGAGTCCAAACATACAACTACAATATGTACCACCTAAGTATATTCATTTAATTTGAAGTATCCTATGATATCCCATACTATCATAGTTCATGATCACTCTACCCAAACATTAACAATCATAACTTATATATTAATTTAGGTATGGGTCAAGTTATAATGAATACAATACATACCAACCAGGTACTTTTTGTATTGTAAAAATCTATGACATCCCGTATGGTCATAAGTATTTTTGCTTGAGCATATGACTCAACACCAATAACAATCTTACACCCAACCATAATAATAAATCAAGTCAGGATTATACTATGTGAGTATACCTTTAATAACAATCTGAAGAGAACATAATCTCCAAGTACACCTAATGATGCACTATGTTATTCTATAAATGTCTAGTCACTTGCACAATTAACTTTCTCATGAAACATACTGCATATAAATTTTCATCTTTACAAGATGTGAGGAATTTGATCTTACCAACAAGTTTGCATAACAGTACTGTGCTACGTAAAGGAGATGTTACAAACTTGATCCTACTAACAAGTTTGCATAATATTACTATGCTACATAAAGGATATTTGATTTAATTAGAATTTATAGTAGATGTCATACTAAGGAATACCTATCAAGGTTAGTTTTCTATGCCCATGCTCACTCCTTGAGCTGCCATACATATCTATGATGTCACGTACATACATAGAATCAAGGCTAGATATATTTCTAACAAAAACTACTAAAGGGATAAATGTTTACTCAATAGCATTCTCACACGAGCACAAAAAGGATATAGGTATAAATATGTTCCTTCATTACAAAAAGAAAACTCAATAGTTTTTACAACCATATCACTCACATAAAAATGTGTATAATCTAAGACTAGTGATGTCGACCATCACTCTTATGTCCACATATACTGCCAAACTAAGGGATTTAACCACATACAAAAAGGGTATCAAATAGTTTGTCACTTAGACCAATATATATCAAGAACACCACTAAATAATTCTAAACCAAAATACCATCTTTACAACCTTATAATATCTACATATAGATGGGTTATCTATCCATCGAGTAAATATGCTTTTGCTCTTGCAACTATATGACTCGATAGTCTTTAAGATATAATACCTCATCTTTATCCCAATATGACATTACCAAAGTCTATAAAGAATATACATAAAATAATAATTATACTTGAGCATATGGAGTATCACTAAGTAGTGAAATAGTTTGAAGGCAAGCCATTTAAAAATAATACATCATATATATCTTATGAAATCAGACATATATGCCTGATTATTTATTATATAAAAGGATGAACCATACTTTTTCTCAAAGCATTACCATGAACAATGCTCTATTTACCAAAGTGCATCTCTAAGTTCACCTATCCTCTCATTAAGGGTATTAATTTTTTCTAAGAGCATTATAATTTTGTGTGACTCTGGCCCAAACTATTTCCTCATAATTCTATGAGTCATTCAAGTTTAATGGTCTATTAAAGGCTGAATCTAAATACATCTTACTAGATTTGATAAGACAACCTTGTATCAAGAAGTTGTGTTGTCATAAGGTTATATATTTGGTAATTTTTATTTACTTTGACATGCTTTGTTTCATGGATTTTATTAAAATCATTAAATCTTTATTTTGATAATCACACAGAAAAAAAGGTTTGCCTAACATGAAAATTAATGTATCCATGACGTTATTCTTTGATTTCATAATCTAGACATTTTATGGTAATTATATTTAATCAAATTCATAATAATGTTTTACATAAATCAAACTATATATGCATAATCAATTTTATCCTTCATAATAGGTTTAAATGGTTAGATAATGATATGCTAGTAACTTCATATGAAAATATGGTACATTCATTTTTTAAACTCAATATCCAATTATCAATAATATCTATTACTCCAAACTTAGAGATCACCTATACGAGTAATCCATGTGTCTAGTCAATACTTCCTTTTTCCTTCATTATTCATTCATTAGTATAACTCATTTTAAGATGATCTAGGTTTGATCTATATACAAAAATATCTCATATTCCACTATATCCAATATTGTCAATACCGTTTAATTGATTTTATTAAGGGTAATGCATTCTTGACAAATTGTTATATCAATTTACAATATTAAAAATACAATATTCCTTAGAAACCCATTCTTACAAAAAAAATACATATTTTAGATATTGTTTAAATATTGTTAAACTATTTATGAACAACCAAATAAATCTTTGTATATATACACTCAAGTAAAAGTTTAATATTTCACTGGTAATCTCTGTATATATATATATTTTCACACAAATAGAGGTTTAACATTTCAATAGATTCCTTTTTAGCTACCCTTCCTTAAAAATTAAAATTCCTCACCTTGATAATATATCATATTACAGTGTGCATGTGCCCATTAATAGACTTTATTTGTTTTGAAGATTATTAAACTAAGTTATCTCCTAAACTAACATGTCAAAATCAATATACAAGTGGACAAGTGTTATAAGAAATGAACAATAACTTGGCATGGATAAAATAAAGCTTTATCAAGACTAAGTGGGTCACCTACCATAAATTTTGAACGCAAAAGTAAAATCAAAACAACTCAGCTATGTTTGACCCAAAAAAATGATAAAAAAGAGGAGGTAGATTTAAAGGCGAGGATAATCATTGTAGGCACAATGCACTACACCATATAACCCCTATGAACCTTCATATTTTTCACCCTATTTGACAATCATATAGCCTCCATATAGGCATTAAAGCTTCATTTGATAGGAGGGAATCCTTAGACCAACACCCTAAAATCTTAGCTGAACAAATCTGACATACCCTAAACATTTTAAAGTGCCCAAGAATGGCTTCTTGGCCAATTAAAATCTATAGACCATAAGTTTAAGAACTCATGAAACATGACCACAATACATATACATTATATATATGTCCTATCTAGATATGAGGATAAACATGTATTTGTAGTCTGTTAAAAATGTGGAGGGCCTTTTTGGGTCTATTGAAATCCTTGATTGGAATGGAATGCAGTTTTGTTTGAGTTGAAAAAATTGAGATAAAAGAATGGTGGTGGTCTTGCTTTTTGGCTGAGTTAAAAGAAAGAAAAGAACAAAACTTGATATGGTAACAACATTAATGTTATTGGATGAAAGGGTTACTTTGAGAAGTTTGAACCCTAGATGTGGTGTAAAAAGCATTGTGTGATGGAAATGGAGATGGTAAAACTAATGGCCAAGGATGTATTGACCCAAATCTTGGAAATAAAACATATTGCATTCTTGAAAAAGCATAGAGGTTGGAATAATTTCATTGAAATCCTTGATTAGAGTGAAATACAATTCTATTTGAATTTAAATAGCTGAGATAAATGAAATGAAAAAATTCTTGGTAAAGGAATTAAATGATATCTATTCAAACAATTTGCTAAATTTAGTCTCAATTATGATAAAGAATAGTCATGGTAAATTTTTTTGTTTGGTAAGCTAATCAAACTGCACTTTCAACAATGACTCAATAAGGGAAGGATTTGGGTGGTTCTTGATCACATGATGAGAAGGGAAGTGTTTGTTTTGATTAAAATACCTATCTTTCCTCATCAGAATTTACAAACATATTTCCAACCAATTTCTACAGATATTATTCATAGTTAAAGCAAATGTACTATGTAAATATATTAAGTCTATCATCTAAAATTATTTTAATATAAAATACTCCTTTAAAATAATTAGAGTACCCACCTAGTATGCTTTCCCATTCATTGTAGGTAAAATATCCCTTCTTGCTTCCAATCCTTCTTTTCTCTTCCTACTTTCGCTTCCTTTTTCATATATCTTCCATGTGTAAATCCCTTCTCCTTTCCTTCTTTAATACTGGTTTCTCCTGATTTGCATGCCACTTAAACCAAGGTTGTAGGCTTTGTTCCCAAAAATTAACTAGGAGTCCCACTAGTAATTATCTGATAAATTCTCCAGTTATCACTCTTTATTTCCCAGTTAGTATTAATAACTCAAATTCCTTTTCCAAGTAAAGCCATCACAAGATTTCATGTATTACTAATTAATAGTCAATTCCACTTGACTAACACTAGATAAGTCTTTTAAAAGTATATGTTCATCCTAGTGTTTAATTAGGATTTATACTCATTTTTAATTAATGCAAATATTATGTTGGATATCATAAATTAATAATTGTCTAATACAATAATTAAACAATTTAAAATTATAATAAATCTTTATTTTGACAAATTAAATATAGCATTAATATTATTATAATTTCCCATTAAAAGATGCATTAATGACATAATTTATATAGTACAATATAAAGCATCTCACAACATAATAATCATTATAACCAATTTCAAATCCACAAAGTTAAAAGTCAAAACATAAGGTGAAATTAAGATGTGACATCCTTGATCAGACACAAATTCATACTTATTACCATGGACTATTGTACTAGGTGGACTAAAGCAATGGCCACTAAGAACAGTAGAGAAATTGATGTCATTAAGTTCCTTAAAGAGAATGCCATCACTTGATTTTGGATGCCCTTGTCTTTGGTATACGACAATGGCCCAACCTTTGCATCAATCGAGTTCACTAAATGTGCATATGATAACCAAATAGTCATTAAGTCTGCTTCAAACTACTACCCTCAAGGTAATGGAGTTGCTAAGTCCACCAACAAAAACTTGATGAATGCCATCAATGAGTATGTAGAAAATAAATCTAGAGAATGACAGTCCCTACTAAAATATGCTCTATGGGCATATAGAACTAGATACAAGAAGGGGCTCAAAGCATCCTCATTTTTACTAGTCTACGAGTAGTAACCTATTTTTACTATCACCGGAAGCTACCCACCTATGAGTTCATGGATGAGTACATGGAAGATGATGAAAGAGTGCAATCTAGAATACTAAACGTCATCTAAATGGAAGATGCCATATATGAAGCATTAAAAAACTTAAACAAGCATCATGATGCTATAAAGAGATGGTTCAACAAGTGAGTCAAATTTAAAACATTCTAAATATCAGACTTAGTCATATTATGGGACAAGGCCCATGACCCAAGAGAAAAAGGGATAAAATGACAAGTTCACTCCTCTCTAGATTGGACCATATCAAGTGGCATAAATACTGGTTGAAAATGCATTCAAGCTCAAAGAGCTATAAGGGAATAACTTAGCCTTGACAGATAGTGGGAAATATCTAAAACACTACTTCTCTATTTCTCTTTAATAAAATCCAGAAGGATAATAAGCTTATTTAGAGTTAGAGTAGGTAGGAGTAGAGTAGGTTTCCTTTCTTGCTTTGCTTTCCTACTTTCCTACTTTATTTCATATTTTGTTTTTTCTCACTTTTGCTTGTGGTTATTTTCTATTGTGTTTTATATCTTAGTAATAAGTCCTCAGACAAGAATTCATTGGATTAATTTATGTTAATTTGATCCTAAAAGGGGAAGAAGGGATTGTTGGTCCTAAACATTGGTCATCCAAAGTTTGGAAACCCTAATAGTGTTCTAATTTAGAAAAGTTGGTTGGGGTTAATTAGAAGCTAGTTTTCTTATGAAAATCTCAAGTCATTTTAAGGCTGTAATATAGTTTAGATTATTGATCATTTTCTTGAACTAGAGTTTGAATCTATATGGATCATCATACCTTCGCTTAAATTCACTAAGTAAATTACCAGGTTAAAATTTGATGTCTAAAATTAAATTACATGTAGACTATGTCTTGACAAAATCCATACACCTAGGTAATTTTGGTTCCCAACCATTCCAGTTTATGAATGTAGGCATATAAAAAAAATAAAAAATATGATACACTAATGAAGTGAAATCATAAACTGCCTTTGTATTCCATGAATGGTGATTTCGGCAATCTTTATCAGGGCTATGGATGCTTGGCTGGTAGTAGAGCAAGGCTTAGAGTGGAGCCAAAGGTATCTTTGTTAGGGTTATGGATGCCTGGCTGGAAACAAAGCAATGCCCAAGCCATCCCTAACTAAGCAAAGCATCATTATATAAAATATAGAGAATGTTCAAATCATTTCATTTTTGATGTCTTGACATTTGAAAGTTAAAATTTCTAAACCTAATGGCAATGGCTAGTTAACCTCAAAGCATACACATAGTGTGATTATCTACAAGGTTTAAACTCTATTTTCAACCTATGGGGTTTCATTGGTTCTAAAAATTAGTTTTGATATGGATTGAAGATCACAATGAGACAACTAATTTTTTTATTCATATTTGAATAGAAGATATGAATTCTAACATTTCATAATATTTCCCCATAGAGGTCACCATTTGATGATGATCAACTACCCCTATTCCCTAAATGGGGCTCCTCTTTTCTTTAAATTTCAAAATGCCTGAGATGTCATGCTTGCTAAATCATTTTGACTGCCTATGGATTTGATTTGATTTCCCATTTCTTGTGATTTTACATATCTTGGTTAATTATTCATGTTATAATAAGGATCAATACTTAAAAATGTGTAGATAGGCCTTCGCTAAGGATATTTTACCTGGATTCCCCAATTGGCATGAACATAACAAGCTTTGCCTAATCTTATTAGACTAACATTATATTTTATTTAAAGCATTTACTTGTAGAGTTTTGATTTAAACTTGTTTTAATTTGCTTAAGACAGGCATTTGGCATTTTTAGAAGTCTAATTTAACCTCTCAATTAACCCTATAGGATGTTAAGATTAAAGTAGCAGTTTGTGATGCCTTATTGAACATCAAATTTAAGACTTCAAATCTAGAGGGATAGGTGTCAACCCTATCAAATATCATATTGTATTTGATATTTATCATACCCCATGAAAGACACTTAGAGTAAATATAATGAGTTCTTGAGCTACGTGGCATCATCTAAAGAGCTCATAAAGGAACTAACCATTGGAATTCAAATATAGAGGCTACATGTCAATATATTAGCCTCTGTGAGAAAGCCTAGTCAATCTGAGTCACCATGCATCCAACTAAAATATAGAAGCCCATAAGATACTGCCATGTGTCTCAACTATGACCAACCAATCCCAAGTAACCCTTTGAAGTGATGCGATTCTCTTCAGATTCATCCAAGATCAATATGTCTCTACACTGCATTACATCCACCTAAATCTCACAAGAGCTTGTAAGGAAGACATTTGGGTTGCCTTAATCCATTTGATCAAATTTCAATGGAAAATAACTGTCCAAAGATCCTTCCAACAGTGATAAGTGGTAGAGGAACAAAGAAAATCCCATGATAATGATGCATGTACCTTTTGGACCCATATAATTATGCCACATGTCATTCCTAGATTGATTTTATCTAAGACCCACTAGATCACCTCTAAGAGTGATGTGTGTCCACCTTGGACCTGTAAGACGATACTGTATGTCATTACCATGAAGCTGCATCCCAAGATCAATGAGATCGCCTCTAAGAGAGACATATTTCTCCACCTGAGCCACACAATTAACACCAAGTTGTCAATAATTGGCTAAATGTATTTCAAAGGTAACACCTATCAAAGCAAATCTATGATCTCCCATGAGAAAGCCACATGGAAAAAAATAGCTTTGATTTCCTATGAGAGTGATGCAAGTAACTCCTACAACTAATCAAAACTAAAAGGTTACCTGATAGCTCATCATGAATTAGAAGATGCCACGTGGTAGGATACAAATGATTTATCACACTAAGATGCATTCTAAGAACCCATGAATAATCAAAAGGTGCCATATGTCCAAACTTTAAATCAACTAAGTAGCCTAGTCATATTCATACCCTATAAGTGCCCAATTGGATCTGAGATGGCATGCCACATGTCAAAAGGTCACAATCTTTATCTTTAAATATAAAATTGATGGTTGATCAAATTCAAATTAGAACTAAATTTGAATTCTAATGAAATTAAATACAAAAATAAATAGTTAAAATTATTTTGAATGCAAAGTTAACAAGCTCAGCATTAATATAATATGCACCAAAACTACCATATATACTGCATTAATCAAAGCAATATTTTGAAAGGCTACTCAACTTGACTATTATTATCTAAATTTATACTTGAAACTATATGTATTTGCTCTTCCTGCTATCTCTATCCTCAACATGATAAATCTTGAACTATTCATAGATTACACCCCAACTGTCATTATTGGAGCTCAAAGGTTGTAGAGAGATATATGACATTGGTTTCTACCCATAAGTATTGTAAAAATGACATAATAAGGTCCCTCCACTTTGGGTAAGAGTATTTATTTTTGAAATGATGACTTTATATTCTAGTATGGTAATTTAATTTTTTTTAAAGACACAAAATTCATCCCCAAGGCCATAAACTTGGGGGACATGCATTACAACAACATCTAATTCAATGTATAAGCAACTAGGGTAGTTGATGAGGCCGATACAATGCCTCACAATGCAACTAGCTTTAGACATTGTTGAAATCCAAGAAACTAGTCTCCACAAGGCCATAACCAAACCAAAGGTCATGCTATGCATAAACCTAGTCTATGGCATCTTTAAGTTGTTGAGATGTGAGGATAGGTTGATCAAATCAATGAACCAAGGGATATTTATCACCTTCATAGTAGGGCCTAACTTTGAGAGATTTTATGAACTAAATTTGTCATAAATAGACTATAACTAGAGCAAAATTGACAACTAGTATGAGTTCCACTCCCTAGAGAAGGTCCTATCTACATAAGTAAATGACCAAATGGAGTGGTCCTCATAGATGACCAAGGGAATATGCCTATTCAATAATTTCAAATAGGAGTTAAGATTGGCTTGGATTTACTAAACAAAATATATGATAACACACACATTGGCTATGTGAATATAAGAACTATCCCACTACTAAAAATAATCTTGGAGGATCAACAAATTTCCTTACTTGGGGATATCATTAGCAACAACTTTATATATTCAATTAATGAAACTTGAAAGTATGGTGTTATATTATTCATGATGATCTACCTACTAGATGTAATCTACACAACTACCTAGCTAGGTCAAAACTCATGGTCTCCTATGTGAGATGAAGTCGTGCCCTAATTATTCTCTGCAACACACATTCACCACTTTAGATGAAACATTAAGGTAATTGTATAATATTTATATCCAATAGTCTAACAATCAATCATAGAGTGTGAGATGCTAAGGGTTACCTCGAAGGTCAGAAAAACTTTAAGGGACATGGGAAACTATTGGTTATACCTAGATTGCATGGTCATCTAAGTATAGGGAGTGATGGTGGCTGTTCTTAGGTTGCCAAGATATGTGCCTATGAAATTTTTTGAGGAAGAGATGGCCTATCAAATTCTACATGGAGTTGATAGCATCTTAAAAAGTAAGAATAAGACAGTCCCCCAAAAAACTCCTTACAAACTAAGGAGGACTAAGATCACAAAGTGGAAAGATATCATTGTGGATGCAAGGCATAGGGACTCATACCTATTGCCTAAGGATTACCTTAGACCTTGGGACCCAAATGGTGTCATCATCTATAATTTATTTAAGTTTAAGAAGGATGTGGATTTGGAGTACAAACATCAAGAAGAAGTGAATGAATGGATTTACAAAGATGCTATGAATGATGAAGTAGTCCTCAAGAATGCAATTAGGAAGAATATAGAGATGGTGATGAGGTTAGATAGAGATAATAATAAATAAGACATTTTAAGGCCTAAACCACTACCGACCCATGGAAGCATGTTTGATGCAGACTATGAGGAGAGACAAGAAGAAGAGGAAGAAGAAAATGTTCCTCTCATTAGGAATAGACCATGCAAGCCTCCACTTTAGGCCACTCCAAGAAGTTAGGGCATGTCTCTAAGATTTAATCAAGGAGAAGATAGTATCCAATTAGAACCCTCCTAAGGGCCTACCATGATTTTTGCATCTACCATGGGAGCTATTCTCTAAGGCTTTGATCATCTTGATCTTGATGTCATTGACCTCAAGGAGTTATAATAAGTAATTGATTTGTCTATGGAAGAGTTACAAGAACTAGTTGGGAGGAATATAGAGAAGGTTTAAAAAAGAAAGAGCCCGACCACCATGAGTGGGGAAATGCCTCCTCCATTAGCTCCCCAAAATCCCCCTATAAGTACAACACCACTGCTTTCTTTTTCAACTGCTTCTATCTCTACTTTTACTTCCACTTTCATGTTTGTTACACCCACTATTACCCCTCCATTGGCTCCATTATTTTTAGCTACTATAGCTACCTCAACCCAATCCTTAATAGATACTAGCATGAGCCAAGATGGTACCTCCTTTGGATTCACCTTCCCTTAGTTTATTATTCATGCCACTGTACATATGACTTCTTCCCAGGCAACCACAATAAGTGCTTCACTTGTTATTAGTTCCCCTATAACTATAAAGCCATTGAAACCTATCTTAAAGATGTTCCACTTTCATAATCCACTCAACATAACCACACTTACTAAAGTGAGTGTGCCTTTGAAGTTACCATAATTCATTCTTGACATGGGCCCTACCAAGTCTTTATTTGACCCACTCAAGTAATTAGACCCAACAAATTTATACATCCCTACTACAGATTTAACCTCTTCATCTAACCGAGCACTTCTATTACAACCACCTCCCATACAACCAACACCTAATGCTACCCCAAATTGGGTTAGATACATCATATAGGTAGTGAGGTAGGAGAATCCTTAGGCAATCCTCTCTGCTACTCAAGTTGGGATGAGATTCGATGTTGACACAATCATAGTGAAGAGGGTGGTAAGAAGGAAAGTTGAGCAGCCAAAGTCAAGTTCAACTATATTCCATGAGAGTGAAGAGTTCCTTTTCACTTTGGCAAGGAAAAGGAAGGCCAACCATAGAGAGGTGCAAGAATATGCATGGGACCCTCTGTCCATAGTTTAGGTTCAGGTATAATCTACAATAGCCTTGATGAAGGGGATGCAATAGGAATTGAAACGGTTGAAAAAACAAGCATTGCCAATAGTGCCATAGGGAACTATAATTTCAATAATAAATACTATTATTAATGCATTCAACTTATATAAAGTTATGAAGAGGGGACATTGCAATCTAAGGTGGTTATGAAGCTTGACCAAAAACTTACACTCTATGATGCCAAGTTAGCAAACTTGGCTAGAGTTTCAAGAAGTAATAAGTTCCCAAACCTCCAGGTTCTACCACTTGAGAACATTATTCTTGCATAGACCATCCTAATGAATAAAGGAAGGATCCTAAAAAGATGGTTGGATCAAGTTAAAGATGCAACTGCATCCTTGGATAAGATTGAGTCTAAGATTGCCTTGTTTCTAAAGGATGCCATGGTCACCAGGGTGACCAAGCCTAATGTCTCTTTCATAAATGACCAAGAATTCAGAGCCCAAATGAAGATGTTTATTTCTAAATTCTAGTAGGATGTAGCCAACAAAAAGACTACTACTAAGGTAATGAATATTATGGCATTTGCCAATCAAAGGCTAGAAAAGGTAAAGGCAATTGAAAAAGCACTCAGGCCCATACTGGTAGAACATGGGAAGCTCATCCAAGAAATACCTGATCTATTTTGACCCATGATCCTAGACTTCACCCATATAGATCAGGATTAATTGGAATGCACATAAGTGTGGATGAAGAAAGAAGCTGGGAAAAAGTAGAGGAAATAATAATATTCATTACAACAACCTCCTTTAGGACCTTAGAGAATATTCCACTCTATCTTGTAAATTTGAATTAATAATATTCCATTGTATATGTAACATTTTAGCTACTTGGCTATTTTGGAACCTTTTGATGGGCCCACTTGAACTTATTTTAGGTAGTTTTGAAGCCTATAAATAGGGATTTTCTCCCTCATTTGTAATCATAAAATGGTTGTTACAAGAATTAATGCAAAGAGCCAAAGAATTCAAAAGTTTGTTTAAAGTTCTTTATTATGTGTGTTCTGTTAAATCTGATTCTCACACTTCTAGATGGTTAATAGTTTCTTTTCTACAAGCTAATTTGGTAATTACATTCATTATATGCATCTGTTAGTTTGAGTTTGATATTAGGCTGACTAATATGTTAGTATATTTGCACTATTTTCTTCTCATTTGTAACTAAATGTGCTATGCAATTTATTATGAATGAGTAATTTTAATACAATATATGCTATTATATACATGCATTTCCTTTCTTTTGAAGCTTCAATTGCATTTATTTGACTTTGAGTGATACACTAGAGTTGGTAAGCATTTTTTTTATATGTTTTTAACTTAGAAGTTAGGAGAATTGGTATCTTTGATCATCTAAATCAAACCTTCTTTTCTACCCTACCCTACTTACTCTTGGATCTACCCATGACTCACTTTAGCTTAGTTCAAGCTATAAATATCCATTGTTGTTTATATTTTGGGAAATAATTGGCAAATATTGAAATAAATTCATAAAGATTAGCAAAGTAAAGTGTCATTGCATAACATCTTCTATCCCTACAGTAGGGTTTACTTGCAGACTTCTAAGTGGTGACCATATCTCTACTATTTGTGTTATTTCTAGTAGTAATTATGTTAACAACTCAATCCCTGAGTCTTTTAGGACTCAAAATTAAGTTTCTTACTTTCCCCTTATTTCCTAGTGACACAAGGAGCACATAAAGTGCATCCATAGGTATAAATCTATGCTAACACACATCTATTCAATTATCTAAATGTAGATAACATCAAAAATGTATTAATGCTAACCATTCAAATTATGCATATAATGAGTGATATTTAATGTGGTGTGTGCATGGGGTCTAGTCATTATTTTTTTGTCCCTCAACATGTCCATCTATGTCACCCTTTTTGATGATGCTCTCCTTCCATCATGCTCTGAGGGATGTGTTTCTCCTACCTTACACTCACAAAAATTAGGTAGTTAAACCATAACATCATGACATAAATATCATAAATTACTATTAAATAATAAACCGACATGATTATAATGTAAAGAATAAACATTATAGCTAACTCATCACATTGAATCATGTAATTAGATCATTACTTAATTGTTCCATAATAATATATAACTCATATCTTAGGAAAATAGTAAAAAAATAAAATTAGCAACTGTAAATATCTATGGATAATAATGTAAGTTTTCTTAGCGAGGAATCGAGATGTAACAATTTACCTTTTTCAAATGTGTTGATTGTTTAGAATCTGACTAGTTTTTTTATAGATATGTTTACAAGAAGAAAATCCATATATATCTACATCTTTAGGGCTCTTGCCACCATCATTTGATATTAATATATTTAAGAATGAATACACTTTTGTATGGTTAAGATGCACTTGTAATATAATTCATAGATAAGCACTAATTGGAGCACACTTATCCATATCTTATTATTAGAGAATATTATCAATTAAGTATTTAATTAATTGACCTTTTATAATAATAAACTTGACATGTTCTAATAATAACTACTCTCCAAATCCCCAACGCTTAACCCAACCTCCTTTCTTATCTATATAAGAGCATAGAGGGTTAGTGGGTGGGATATATTTTAGAAAAAAGTTACTATTGTTATACTAGTCAGTTTATGCTAAAGCTATTAAACTAAAGATGTTAGTAATGCTACCTAGAATAAATCTATATATTATTTTTCTCTGAGCTTTCACTAGTTTTATATATTGTATGTATTGGGGGTGTTTGTCATATGGTAGTTACAATGATTATAGAACTATTCCAATAATTTAATATGGTATCAGAGCTATAAAAGATTTACCTCTTGGAGTGTATTTATGTGGAGCATATAAATATTATATTTTCATGTCCATAATACATATAAATATCATATCTGTAGTTTCAATTTTTTTTACATATTCATTCTATTATGTTTTTTGAATCTATAGTTATATTTTTTTCATGCATATTTAGTTTCAAGCATGGATCTTAATGGCCTACTGGAAATATCCAATCTTATGCTTTCCTCTCACCCTTAAGGGATCCTGGCTGATCATAAATTAGAGATCATAGTGGGCTACTAAGGTTTGAAGCTATTATTTTCATAGAAACTCCCTAGGTTAGAAACTGTGTTCCCACAATTTTAAAATTCATAGAACATTATCCTTATTGGCTAAATTGACTCATTGTTATCAATGAAGTGAAGGGAATTCCCCCTAATACCAAGGTTGTAGACAATGTTTTATATAGATTTTAACTTTTATGTAGCTCATGGTATATCAAAAGCATCTAAGAGTTTTTAGGTTTTAGTAATAAGAAGCCATCGTTCATTTGATTCTATGGTACACTAGTAAATAGTCAGTCTCAAAAAGTTACTCTATTCATACCTCAGAGATGGGATAATACAACCACATGTATGGTGTAACCCTCTATAGTTAGTGCCTTTTGGGGACTTTTGCTAGAGTTAAAACTTAAATTGGGAGAGCAAAGCTCAAATTGGGGTCAATCAATCAACACACTATTCAATAAACCAGGTTATAAATATATAGGCTTATATATATCCTAATAATAATAAGATAGCCTTATTTCAACACCTCAAGAATCTCTCGACAAACAATTAACCACCCATTACCATAAGTGTAATCGTAACACCTTTATTTTCTCCTAAAAATATATTGTACCCACATGATACTCACCACTAACATGGACACTCACAAATGTGAGCACTAACATAATAATTCTTAACATCCCCCTAGTGCTCACATGGGTGTTAATGAACCCTCTCCACAATATGGAGATCGGGTTTGCCCGACAATGCATTTGTAAAAAAATGAGAGATTATTACATTGATGAATATCATACATGTTTATTTACATATGTTTTTATAGATTTATTTAATATGCTTATGACTCAACACAAAAAAAATTACTCCACACGTCAGATAAAATGATGACTTCAAATGTGGATTTTAACCACTTATTTAAAAACATTGACATACAACTAAAACATAAATTTTATTGAAAAATTTGAAACTAAAAATGATATACATATTAGAACCCTAATGATTATCGATTAAACACTTAACAAATAATCCTAAAACAACATAATAATAAATTATATTAACTAATCTAAAATAAATTATATGAAACAAAAAAAAAGATTCACATAAAAGACACATTAGAAAAACATGATTTAAATAAAAAATATTCACTAGACTTTATAACTAACTACAAAGGAAAAAATTAAAATACATATTGATAACAAACTTCATGACATTAACCATTAACCACACATACTATAACAAATAAAAAACTAAAAACATTAAAAGACTTATTAAAAAAATGAATCTAAACAAAACACAATGAAATAATATAAACAATATAACAAAGTAAATCCTAGACTTAAATTACTAAATACGTAAAGTGAAATACAAAAGACATAACAAATAGGATGGGCTATTTGGACCTTGTAAAAGAAATACCTCAGGCTCTATGTGGTATTGTAACTCGAGGGGATCGATGGATGAGATGAGTAAACAAAGTAAACCCTCAAGCTGAGGCTATTGAATTCATGACCAACTGAACTGAACCAAACACTCGAAACCAAAACTAAATGCAAGATCCAATGCTAAAATTTAATACAAAGTAAAAAAAACCTTATGCTTGACAAAACCTTAGTATGACCTGATATGGCCCACTACTGAATGTTTGCAACTTTAGAATAGGGTATGACTAAATCCAAAAAATTTCAACACACTCTAAAAAGATCACATATATATGCTCACAAAACTATACCATAATCTAACATTCACACAAAACACATAAATATGACAATAATACACATGGTTTGCATTACTAACACATTTGTCAGAAATAATAACCAAATAGAGGTCTATCAAATGGAAGTGATTTATCATGTGATCTCACTAATTATCCCTTTTACGATCAAGACTAAATTTACAGAGAAGTCCATTGAATATGTTCTAATACCAAAAGTAAAAATAGTCCTACATTTTGGTAGAGCCAAAGCTCAAACTGGAAGAGAAAAACTCAAATTGGGGTCAATAAATAAACATAATATTCAATAAACTAGGTTAGAAACATATAGTCTTATATATCTCCTAATAAAAAGGAGATAACCTTATTAGAACACCCCAAGAATCTCTCCACAAATAATTAACCACCCCTAAACATAAGTGTAATTTTAACACCTTTATTCACTCCTAATAATATATTCTACCCACATGATACTCACCTCTAACATGTATGCCCAAAAAAGTGAGCACTAACATAATAATTTCTAACATGGGCCTGCTCACTATTTACACATGGGATTTGTGTATTAGATACCCTACATGTCAAACACACAACCTAGTAATTCCATAGAAATCTTGGGTACACTTGGTAGATTTATATTTTATTGTAGTATTTTAGTTTTAGATTCAAAATTCTTGATTCTGTTAAAACCATATAATTCTTATCTCAGTTTCAGTTAAAAAATAATGAGATGGTAGTGCATAAGGTGTACTTGGAAGAAAATAGGGTTTGCATAGTCAACTTTTGATATGTACAGAATTTGGTATTTTTGATTGAAATTAAGTCCAACAAGGCCACAAAATAACATTTTTATATGAACTAAAATAGAGTACAATTTTTTTTCCTATGAGGTGACTACACTATTGTGATCTCCTTATAAAACTGATAATTTTAATGTGTATTTCTATAGACATTTTTATGAATTATTTTTTCCCATTAGGTGTGATTTAAATTTTAAGTGAATTATGGAGTCTATAACCCTAGGTTGTTAAAGGGATGGAAAATATGCAATAAATAAAACAACTAATTTATATAATAATTGACCTAACTAATTTACTAAATGTGGAAAGGATGAGATAGAAATAATAACTTAGTTAGAAATAGGCCTTTTGAGAGGAATCAGACTATGAAAATTGGTGAGTAGATAGCTCTGACTATTAGAAACTAGATTTAGGTGTCAAAATCATCCCTAGATAGTAGCATGATCCTTTGGACAATACTATAATCCACTAGTTTCTAAGGTAATGCACTAATTTTCCACTCAGAATACCTACAAACACTTTTTGGGTTTTGTAGAACAGGCCCTATTCCAGTCTTGATCCAAATTTTAACTTTGTGTAATTAATAATTTTTATTGTAGCTTTATTTTACTCTGAAAACCCTAGGTTTTCATGCTTGTAAGGGTTTGAATGAACATCATGAGAAAAAAGAGTTAGTGGGGTAGGTTGGATGTGACCTCAATACCACATGTGTTGAGCATTGACGACATACCAATACCTTGAAAGGCAATCAAGTCTGATTTAGTTCTCCCAATCTAAGTGCTGGTGTGAAGTGCAAGTGAATGTTAGAATGCCTAAGAGGATGCCTTAGAGGCCATTTAAGATCTAGATATCTGTGCTAGGGCTAGATTATTAAATGTATGGGCTAAATTAGTATAATATAGGAAAAATTAGGAGCTTACCTCAATATGAAGTGGTACTTTTGTGTGTTACTCCTGTGATAATGTCCACCTAGCGTGTAAGAGTGTGAAAGTAGTGTTTATATAATGTTCAGATAAAAATGACTTGAGAGGGTGACTTAAGAATAGGTCTAGGCTGACTCTAATCCTCTTAGGAAGGTACAAATAGATTTTTGGAGGATTTAGGGACCTAAATCACTTAGGAATAATGCCATTTTGGGTCTCATATGATGTTTTATAGGCATGGGTGCTTTTTGTGACTACAATGTGACTAAAAGTGGATCAAAAGGGCCCCTAAGATGGGTCAAGTATTATACTAAGGGTAAAGTGACCTTAAGTAGACATCCAAGGCATGGATGGTGACTTTTTATGACTAAATTTTCATCCATTTATTCTATAAATGCAACAAAGTGAAATGACTAGGATAAAGAAAAAAAACATACATGGACTTACCTATGAGGTGAAGCATGTGAATCTAGATATGAGTTTGCAAAGTATGATCCATTTCATGTCCTAAAAATGAAACATGAATGAATTATTAATTAATTAAGAGATATCAAAATCAAAGACAAAAATAAGTAAAGAGATAGATAAAGAATAAAAGAAGGAATACAACTCACCAAGTACATAAACTAATGCAAAAACCTATTGACATCCTTTATGTGTAGTTAGTGATCAAATGGTGAAAATATTGGACTACACTAAATGGATTGCTCAATCATCATGTGTGGGTAAATCAATAACTCAAGATGGCCTTGACTCTATCATTTCCCTCCCCTAATTTATAGATCATAATCTGTGAATAAATTAGATTGTATTGAAGGCTTGTCCAACCCTCATATGTAGGTGGATCAAGAACTCAAGTAGGTCATGACTTAATCATTGCCTACCCATGTGTAGTAGATGCATCTATACTAAAATTTTATAAGGTAACTAAAGCTATGTGATGTAATTTAAACTATGTAGGATGGATTTGGGGCCACTCAAAAACTTTAAAATTTAAAATGACTCAAGGGCCACTCAAGAACTCAGATATGTATCTTTATAAATACTTGCTAAATCCAACCACTACATACAAAATAAGGAAATAATATGGTGTGAACTTGGTGAAAATGACATCTATATTAATAACATGGATAATGACATGGAGTTTTCCATTCCATCTGATCAACTAGTGTATAAGTGAGCACATGAAAACAATGTGCTGTGCACGTGCCTCCAATGTTGATATATATGCATATGGATTTTAGATTGTGTTATAATAATCTATATCTAAGCATATATGAAAATAAAAATGGGGTGATCATGTTATAAAATTGATATGATTCTATGAAAAATTGAGAATAAATTGAGCATAACTGATAATCTATGATTGATACTGTGCAAACTTGAACTATAACTATTGTACCTTTTTAGCCAATCTAGATTTTCCTATTTTTGGGACTAGTAAATAGTAGCATATTCCCTTGGATAGTAGCACACTATGTTAGTGTCCTCTATGCTATGTTAGTGTCTATTTGTTCTTTTTATGTGCCAAACTAAAACTGATACCTTACTATTTTTCACTATGTTTTCCTAATTTAATACTCTATAAGTTTTGTTTGTGTGTTCAAAACTACATTTTAAGTGCACTCAGGTTGCATGATATCTGTGACAAACCCCTATGAATGCCCCCTCTTTTTAGGGGAGTCATTGAACCTATGCAATAACTATTTTCAAAATAAAATCTCTACATCATGTGTGTTAGAATGAAAATATATGAAATGTATGTGATAAACCAATATAATGTGTATACATGACATCATAATGTAATATAATCTAAGCATAAGTTGGTAATGTATGATGTATGCTAGATATAACATTCACATGATTATCAAGATAGATATAAAAATGTAAGCATGTCTATGAGTAATAAATTTGAGTATAATCTATGTAAACTACTTGGGGGGATGGGACATGATGTCCATCAAGGCACCCAAGAAGGAAGGGGAGATGCATGAGGTCCCTCATGGCATCAAAAACTAAGTGTAAGTGTAACAAGCATGAGACAAGTGTAATTTCCATGAAACATACATGAAAGTATAATACAAATGCATGAGGCACACAAAGTAGGCCAATGGGCCATAATACAAGGGACATGGGAACATGTCACTAAGTCTGAGAAAGAGAAAACAGACAAGGACATGTTCAAATGTCCATATGCACATACAAAAATCAAGGTTGGATTAGATCCACATGAAAGGACATGTAAAAATATATGCATACACAATCAAGAAAACACACACAAGGACATGGGTACATGTCCAAAGCACACACAAAATGAAAATAATTAGCATAGAGCCATAGAAAAATGGCATATTCAAATGCCCTTGAATAGATGTAGAAGTAAAGAGGCACAATCAAATATAAAACTATGAAAGTTAGAAATGAAAGTATGCATGAACATGTGGTAAAAATCCATATAAGAGATAATATGTAAATAAACTAAGTCTATAGTAGTAGTAGTCAACAAAAAAATAGTGTAGTATAGAATGATATAACTTGGTAAAGCAAAACTCATGTATAAGATGCCACCAGTGGGTGAATATATCAATGCTAGATCTATGTATCTGTGTATGTGCCCCCAGTGGGTAAATAGTATCAAATCTAGATTTATGTGATGGACTTGAGTCTTTTAAGAATCTATGAGCACTTGAAGAGAACAAGTAAAGAATGTATGTATGATAAAACCAAACTACACTAACATAGATAGCATATGTATTACCTGGAAAATAGAAGGAATCTATAAGAAACTATGTATAAGAGGAGATGATAACTGATGATTCTCACACGAGACCCACTATCAATATGGCCTATGTTAAAAACAATAATGGTGACCTCTCACGTACTGTGATTCATATGCTGTAGTTAAATTGAGATACAGTGTGAATCTGAGTATTATTCATTGTCAGTATCTTGTAATTCATAATAACCTACATTGTTCCACTCATCATTATCATGTTGATTTTGAATGAATGGAATGCTACTGTTGACTTTTGTTGTATCTAGATGAGCATATAGAATTGCCTCATACTATGGAATTGACCTTTTTGAAGTGTGATTTATATATTTTCTATGATTGGGCCCTTTGAAACTGTGCCTATTATAAGCATATCTTATTGTATAATATATTTCTTGGAATAAATATTTTCATCTATGGAACTATGATCATTGCACTCTCATGTGCAAAGGTGATGTGGTTAAAATCTCTATCCAATGTTGCCCCCATTGTTTTTATCCATGATGTCCCTAATTCAACACTATATTTTGTCAAACTAGGATGTACGTGAAACACCAATGATCATATCTTTGGTCCAACTATGTAAGGAAGCTCAATGGATCCAATAAATGATTTAGATAAAGTAATTTTACCCAAATGTTCCTTATCCTATCCAAGATATTGTAAGAGTGTCATGCTGCAAACATTGATTTTGATATAATTATTGATTAGAACATTGGTACATTGCTTTCCATATATGGTGGAGAAATAATCAAAGGATTTATGAATTTGGAACTCTTCTTAGTCACCTGATTTGGAACCTCATTTTAAACTATTGCTTTTGTATGAATTGGTTACTTTGGAATCTATTGGGTTAGAAACCCTCTCTTAATAATGCTCTCTTACGTATCTAGAATTTGACTTTTTAATTTATGTGGTTGCTCCTTTTGTAATAGGACATATGTATCTTGATCTTGTACCTTGATAAACTATGTCTGTGGGTGATTTATCTTAGGATGTTCAATAAATCCAAAACCTTGTTGACCAACATTAATGAACTACTAGAATAGGAGTAATTATACCTTAAGCTTGCTTGCCCAAATCTTGACCGTGATAATCAAACTGTTATAGATATTTTTGACCAAATTGATACTTATTTGAAAATTGAACCTCATTATGGGGATGCAAATTTTCATCTTTTACTTGATGTATCTGTGCTTATTGTACTATTTACTACTTTGATTTTGATTTATGAATCTTTTGTAGTTTTGAGTTATGATTTGGTAACCACTTTTGTATTGTTTCTAAATTTGATCCTTTTTGAATTTATACATGTGACATTATATTTTTTTTGGATGATGTGTCATTGTTTGAGTCATCTAAATCAAGTACTTGTTGTATTTTAATTTTCAATGCTAAACATAAATTAGTGTGCTACCCATGCATTCTATGATATGCAAAATAATATATGGATCTCCTCATTGGATGTAGAGGAGGTAGACTAATCAAATTAGCTTTAGTATTTTGCCTTAAAATCTCACTTGGTTTTCTTTTTTATCTTTGAATACATTTTTAATCATTGGTTGTAGATGCACTTTGTTTTGATTTCTTATTTTGATATATAACATTGCTTGCCACAGATTGACCTGGTGATGATTCATGTACATGATTGACACTAGTTTGCCCTGGAGGCTTTTGTATTGTGATCTAATTTTATAATACTATAATATTTCATGTAATATCATATTTTGATTTTGTAATTCTAAAATTAACCTATTCATACTAATAATTTAATCCCTTAGAGTCTCACAAGTCCAAACCTTAGTTGCTTTTGATTGAACATATAGGTACACACCTTATAGAGAAGAGGTGGAGGCATGGATTGAATAACCACATGAATTAGTAATAGCAGTATAAGATACTTCATCTCATGGAGGAGTGCTAGCATGGACCTAGTTAGTTGGAAAGTAGCTATCACCCTTCTGGAGATGAGGAGGAGAAGGAAATTATTTCTTGTACTTAGGATATGACAGTTAAACTTGAAAGGCGGTTGTTAGGGTATTTAATTTATGGAGTAAATAAAATAAAATATATTTAACTAATATAGGAACTCATGTACATATGTGTGTATATCTTTGAATTTATTCCTTATGAAAGGAAACAAGCGTGTAAATAAAACTAGACAACTTTGTATTAGAAAGTGATAAACATCTTCTATCATTATATCATGATTAGACAAAATAAAAATCATAATATACATTGATCTAAAATATGAGTAAGAGTTATAGAAGGCTTACAAACATAAACCCTAAAGGTAGTCTAGGGTTAGGGTTTTTATACTATTCAAAGTAAGTCAGTTCACCAAATGATTTAACTCTTAAGGGGTCATGGAGTTTTAAACCCTAGGTTGTTAAAGGGTTAGAAAAATAAATCAAGGAATAAATATGCAATAAATACAACCATTGATTTGTATAATAATTGACCTAACTAATTTACTAAATGTCAAAAGGATGAGATAAATAATAACTTAGATAGAAATAGGCCTTTTAGGAGGAATCATGTTAAGAAAATTAGTGAGTAGATATGTCTGATTATCATATACTAGATCCAGGTATCAAAATCAACCTTGAATAGTAACTCAGTCCTTTAGATAGTACTTCAATGTGCTAGTGTCCAAGGTTGTGCACTAGTGTCCCACTTAAAATCTCCTTAAACTATTTATGGGTTTTGTATAATAGGTCTTGTTCTATCTCTGATCCAAATTTCAAGTCAGTGAAATCAATACTTTTTCTTTTAGATCTAGTTTCCTCTGAAAACCCTAGGTTTTCATGTTTGTAAGGGTTTGAATGAACATAATGAGAAAAAGGAGTTAGTGGGGTAGGATGGACATGACCTCAAAAACCCATATGCTGAATGTTGCCTACATACCAATACCTCAAAAGGGGATCAAGCCCGATATATTTCTCCTAATCTAAGTGTTTACACAAAGTGCAAGTGAATGCTAGAATGTCTAAGTGTGAATGCATGAGAGGATGCCTTGAAGGCCACTTGAGATCTGACTATTTTTGATAGGAATAGATTATTGATTATATGAGCTGAATCAATATAATATTAGAATTATTGGTAGATTTACCTCAATATGAAGTAGTCATTTTATGTGTTTCTCTATGATAATGTTTACCTAGGGTGTAAGAGTGTGAGAGTGGTGTTTATATAATGTTTTGATTAAAATGACTTGGGAGGGTGACTTAAGAATAGGTCTAGGCTGACCCTAATCCTCTAAAGGAGGTGTAAATTAATTTTTTTAGGGTTTAAAGACATATAACTAAGGAATTGTGCCATTATGGGTCTCATGTGGTGTTTTATAGGCCTGGGTGCTATTTGTGACTGCCATGTGACTAAAAGTGGATCAAAAGGACCCCTAAGATGGGCCAAGTGTTATACTAAGGGTAAAGTGAACTCAAGTGGACATCCAAGGCATGAATTGTTAATTTTAATGACTATATATTACTCCATTTCATGATACTGTCATCAAGTTGATCAATTTGATATATTACTCCAAACACCCTAATTTTTTTGGGAGCTCTTTTTTTACCACAAAATATATTTGCTAGAAATGGTAGAAAAAGGCAATTCTTACAAGTTCCAAATAATTCAGTTGGAAAGGGTAAACTATAGATGTGATTCTTAATAAGATTATTTATTACATGGAAAATAGTAAATAATTTTCTCCATTTGACCTGATCAAACAAATGAAACAAAAAATTATTCCAACAAAGGCAAAGGTATCTTAGGTTAGTTAGTGGCTTTTGAATTGAAGTTTCATTTTTAAGAAATTATAAAACCATGGGAATTTTGTAATATATTGGAGAATATTTTTGGGAAGCATAGGAATATGCAAGCACATCAATTGGAAAACAAGCTCCACACTCTTTCAGACAACTATCCCTCAGATTGAATATTTCATCACTCAAGTGCTATGCTTGAGACTTCTGCTTGTTGAGACATGTAACAAATATTGATAACAAACACATTATGAATGTTTTACCAAAATTGGATATTTCCTAATAAATATTAATCTCAAATAACTACACATAACAAGATTCTTTGGGTAGTGCATATGTGGCACCATCTTTTGATAACTTATGTGAGTAACTTCAGATAGAACAAGAAAGAGTGACTTTCACTGATGACATATAAATTAAAGGTACTAAGTAGTAGGCATTATTTTTCAATGATAATAATAAAATGTCACAACCCAAATAAAAAAGAAAAGGGCCTTACCATAGGACAATATAAATCAAAGCCTAAGCTTAAGGGTAATGAATCAATTCAGTAGAAATCTTCCTTTCATTATTACAAAGGCTAAGGGAAAATAAATAAAAAAGTCAACAAAAATTGTTGTAACTTTTCAAGTAAAGTAGACCATGATGAATATTAGTGTTTCAATAAAAGGAATACTTTAAATAAGAGATGAAAAATATGTAGTTCCCTCCTTTTAAGATATGAATGACATTTTCTAAAAAAATAATCATGGCACCTATGTTTGAATGGATTTTGGATTTAGGAGCATCTCACCACATGGTGCATGATGGCTCTATGTTTCATAAGTTTGATGAAATTCATATAATTTAAATTTTTTTGGGTAACTCTATTCCTCTAGTTATTGAGGGTGAAGAGTTTTTTAAGATGGAGAATGGTGTATTCAACAAAGTTCTCCACATTCTAAATTTGTCTATGGACATCTTATCCATATACTAGATCAACCATTCATGTCAAGGAAAAATCATTTAGTTTAGACCTACCAATGTTTTTTAATAAAAAATATAAAGTACCACTCTACTATTTTAGCCACTAACAAGGTTGATCATCAAGTCAGATTGTACAAATTTAACAATTTTGTGTTTTCTCAACCTTCAAAAATCATGAGTGCACATGAAAATGGAAAGTAAAATTTGGCATGAGCATTTGGCCACCTAAACTATCATTCATTATAATGTCTCACTAAGGACAACATAGTTCTTGGCTTGTGAAAAGTTTATTTCAAAGATGGAGTTTGTCTAGGTTGTATACTCAAAAAATAATGCATGGATCCATTTCCCAAAGACAAATCTTGGAGGGATGGTGATATCCCATGTCATTACCTCATATTTATTTTTTTCAATAATTATATGATCAAACTATATGAAAAATCATGGATTCAAATTTAGCTTATTGTACCTTACATGCCTCAGTAGAATGGTGTGGCCAAGTGCAAAAATAACACCCTTAAGGAAATGGTTAATTCCATGGTGCATTTCAAAGAATTTCCTCCTTAGTTCTGGAAAAAGGAAATATAGTGTGAAAAATACATTCAAAATCACACTCCCCACTCCATAGTGCAAAAAATGAATTTTAAAGAAAAATGGTCTAATGTCAAGCTTGATGTTTCTGAATTTAAGATTTTTGGATGTGATGCATGGAAACATATCCTAGATGAAAAATACAAATAAATAAAAATGAAAGGGCATCCTTGTATTTGTTAGGCTATTTCGAATATGAAAATCGTATTCTTGTTTAAGCACCACAACTGTGATTTACTAGGAGGATGTGTTATTTGATGAACAATCCCAAGCTTACAATCCAACATATTCTCCTCCTCCATCAATTCGTACCAAGGAAGAAATTTTTTTTGATGTTTTTAATGTAGATAAAGGTAGCCTATATGACTTAAATTCAGAGAGTAACTACATTTAATATGACAAACTGTAAGAGGGTCAATGTCCTCATACACCAATAATTCCACATGTCATTCAAAATGCACTTGCACAACCAACATCACCTCAACCAAAATTGGTTTTCAAAAATTATGATGAGGTTGGTGCATGTGCATGGGATCCTAATGATCCACACAAGATTAGATTTGAACATCAGTTTAGTGTTTCACACTTCACCTAGTTTGTAATGAGTTAGGAATCAAAGACTTATTATGAGGATTCTAAGCATCCTCAATGACATGTAACTATGGTAGAGGAAATTATTTCTCTTAATAGGAATAAAACTTGGGACTTGGTTTCGATACAAAAAGGAATAAAAATAGTGAAGTGAAAGTGGGTATATTTCACTATGTAGCACATGGGTCCATTGACCAGTAAAAATCTAGGCTTGTAGCACTTTGTTTTCATAGGTTGAAGGTGTTGATTACCACAAAACCTTTACTCCACTTGCCAAGACAATTTTTATCAAGATATTACTCTCCTTGACTGTAACATAGGGGTGGAAAGTCCATCAAATGGGTGTCAAAAATTCCTTATTTCATGAATAAATATACATATCCCAACTTTTAAGGTCTGTTAGTAGCGATAACTCCAACTACATTTGTAGATTGAAAAAGTCCTTATATAATTTAAAACATGCTCATTAAGATTAGTATGAAAATATCAACATATTTATAATTAATTTTGGTTTCACACAAAGTCCATATAATCTTAAAAGTATACATCAATAAATTAGATGGGAAACTCAATATTTTTGTCTTATATGTCAATGACTTAATTGTTATAAGGAGTTCCACCAAGAAGATTCTTGATGTAAAAACATGGTTAGTGAAGTAATTTGAAATGATCAACTTAAGTTTTTTACAATTTTAACTTGGTATTTAGATTTCACAATCTGAGAATGGAATGTTTGTCAATCAATCCAAATATTCTCAAGACATCCTATGTTACTCCAACATGGAAGATTGCAAGTTTTCACAAACTCCTTTTCTATGGAGTCAAGGTTTTAGATAAGTGTTCTTATCCTTTGGTTGATGGTACACTCTACTTGAAATTGGTGGGAATCTTTTTATACTTTAATTTCACCCATATTGATCTCTATTTTATAGTGAATATTTTATCATGCTTTCGTCAAGAACCCCATGATAGCCATTGGCCAATTGTAAAATGCTTCCTAAGGTATCTTCATAGTATTAATAGCTACAGGATTGAGTATAAGTTGAGAGGGAAAGCCTTAACTATTGGTTATAATTATTTTGGAAAAACCATAGTTTTAGGTTACATATATAATGATTGGGTAGGGGTTCTAAACATTCATAAGTTGACCACAAGATACATTTGTTATCTTGGGGTGGGTCCCATGACTTGGTATTTCAAGAAACAAAATATGATTGCTTTGTCTACTATGAAATATGAGTATAGTGGCATTGTCTCTGTGGGTCATGAGTCAGTGTGGATTGTGTACATATTTTTTGAGTTCAAATTTATATAAACCCAACCCATAATTCTTTGTTATGATAATCAGAGTGATATCCACATATCTTATAACTAGTTGGAGCACCAACACACAAAACACATTGAGATTCATATTCATTATATATGGAAACTAATACGTGATAAGTTATTGATATTAAGTATTCTTAGATAATTAGGTTGTATACATCTTCACAAAGCCCTTATTATGGCTTGATTCATTTAACTTAAACAAAATTTGGGGAGTGAAGGAAGGTATCATCAAGGGGGGATAGTTCAGTGATTCATCTAGATTTCCATTTACAAAAGTGCATCTTAAGGGGGGATGTTAGTGTTTTTAATAATTCATACACTTTTTATGGTTAAAATGCATTTGAAAAATCACTTTTAATAAAATTTGTGGATAAACACTAACTGGTTCACTCTTATCCATAAACCATTACTAGAGAATATTATCAATTTAGTATTTGCTTATCTTTTGCTAATAATAAGATTGACTTGTTATACAAGTAACTACTCTCTAAAATTGTAACCCTAACCATAGACTTTTTTCTTATCTATATAAGATAATAGAGGGTTAATGGGTGAGGTACATTTTGGAAGAGAGTTACTAGTGTTATACTAAAAACATTAGGACATCTATTAATCTAAAGATGTAGAATGCTATCCAGAATAAATATGTGTACTATTTTAATTTTAATTTTATTATTTTTATACTTTTCATGTATTATAGGTGTTTGTATTATGATAGCTACAATAATTATAGACAATATCCAACAATAATTTAATATTTGACACAAATATTTATTATCCTTATGATATTAACCATTAGAGAATTGAAGATTATGGATGAGAATTTTCAATTTGAGAGGGGTTATACTTATGGAGGTTTTTAAGAGGGATGGACATATACAGAAATAAATTGGTAGAGGTTTAGATGTTTTTAACCTAGTTCTAAAAAATTAAGGTGCAAGTGACGAGGTCGATGTATTTAAAAAATATTACAAATATTTTAAGAATAATATCAAATAATTTTTTTCCTTAAAATACACATAAACAAGGAATTATAAATTGAAAAAAGTTCTAAATTATCCCAATAAAAAGAGTGTGATGCATGTGATTAAATGTTTATTTGGAAGACTATACATCTTAGAAACTGGACAAGTTTTTCAATTAATAATAAGTATTGTGTGTATTTACTAGTTGGTTAAATAGGGTGCATAAGTTAGCTCTAGTAGAACACTCCTCTTCCACGAAGCATCATTTTTTCATAGAATAGCAAAAATTTACAATTGAATATCATGATTTGGTACATCAATTAAGGGAGGTTTAAATTTATAAGAGGCCATATCATATGAAAATAGATGAGGTATTGGGACAACCATTCTTAAATTCCAATTATCTAGATTCTTAAGGAGGATCATCCCTAATGGGTTAGATATTTAATACTTTATTGGATCCATTCATTTTGAGTTTGCATGATTTATAGCCATTATTATAAGAACTTGACATATTATATGTATATATAGAATTATATATATAAGAAACTCCATGTCATACAATCTATGATATTTATATTATCTTGATGAAGGCCCATGAAGTGTATTCAGAATGTCATATAATTGAAATTCAATACAATTTTTGTTAGAAAGTTTTTTATGAATAACTATTTACAAATATACACTTTTTATAATCTTACAATGAATTAAAACTAGGTTAGATATCTAAGTTTCTATTAGAGTAAACACATAAGTAATCAAATAAATGAAATGTCCATTAACCATTATAAATAAAATAAATTAGACGTTAATTTTTAATTGTTGTAAAAATTACCATTCAGACATTAAATATATTTTATAAAACATTTGGCTACTTTTTAAATAAATAATTTGAACATTTACCTCATTTATCATGCATCTTATTAATACGCTATGTTTCTTGAGTTACAAGCAAGTTATTATACCTCTTATCAACTAACAATTAATGTGGGTGGTGAGTGAGCAAGTGTCATAAAATTTTCCAAAGGTGAAATAGAAATCACGGTTGAGTGTGGATCATGAGGTTGACCTTAAGATTAAGGGAAACATTCAACATGTTAGTGTATATTTCATATACACAAGTTTTGGTCTTAGATATTTATATTTTCTTAAGCTAAAAATTAATTTATTTAATGAGTTGAAATAAATTAATATTTTAATCAAGATAATTTTAAAATATCTAGATAACTCATTAAGATAAATTTATTTCCTTATTAAATCTTTTGGATTTTCTAGTTAAATTGATTTATTTCCTCTAAAAGTCTCTATTAAAATATTCAATCTACTTTGTTTAAGATTTATTTAGAAAAAAATTTCTCTTTGAAATTGATTAGTTGGTTTGAGTTGTCATCTTTATCCACACATTTTATTCTTTATATATGCAAGTGTTATTTTATATTTCAAGATTAAAATATTAAGGTAGTGTTGGTATTATTGTATAATTATTTAATATTATTATTATTATTATTATTATTATTATTATTATAATATTGTTATAGTGCCAATTTATCTCTGGTATTTATTGTTATCTAAGTCTTGACTATAAAGTTGTATGTGAATATTATTAAGTATTGCACATCTTTTCTTGGTATCATAATTAAGTGATATTGAAGTACTTCTAGATACTAGTGAGGTGATGAGGACTAGACGAGCCATGTTCTCTTGTATAGTTTTTCAAAAACTATGGTATAAATCCATTCATTTTCTAATTTTTTTAATACATACATTTAAAAAAAAATTAGTACCTCTATAGTATTAGATAATGTTTTAGTAGGTAGAAAATTTTCTAGCTTTTTCAATACATGAATTCCATTTTTCTAGGATCTCAACTTTGAAAGATGATTTCCTAAAGTATGAGTTTTTCCTTCACTATACAATGATGGGATTAGTTTATTTTTTAAAAAAAAATTTATTTAGGTTTTATGTTGTATTTTTAGATACCTCTTATCTTATTTGTTTTTAGGACTTTGACTTTGAGAGACATCTCCCTCATTAAAGGGTTTTTTCAAGTTGTTTTCTAAGAATGTTTTTTTTTGATGTATAGGAAGTGGTGAGATCAATATGGGAGTTTTTTAAATTGTTGATGCAATGTTTTTTATTATATTTTAGATGACTCTTATTTCTTTATCATTTTTTTGAATCTTCCACAATGAGTTTTTAAGATTATAAATTTATTTATCTGTATGTTTCAAAGTTAAATTTTTTTGTGCATTTCATTTATTTATTTACATACCAAATTCATTTTAAAGACTTTATTTATAAAGCACCATAAAAAATATATGTTATTTTTATATTTTTGTTTAAATCAAAATTTATAATTTATAAGTACGTGCATATAACAAAAATTTTAGGGGGATTTTATTTGGACCAAATGTGTGATTTTTAGGGGGTGTCTCTCATAGATATCAGGTACATTTTTTTATGTGAAAATTTTGACATGTAATAAGTGGCAAGTTTTTAGCATTTTTTGGCTCTCTTTATTTCAATTTGCATTATAACATTAGTTTCCATGGTTTTTAGTTTTCATTGTAGCATCAATGCCACCTACCTTTTAGTTTTCACTTAAACATCATTGCACTTTATTTCAACATCTTGCACTACAACATTAATGGCCCCCATTTTTTTGAGTATTATAAATGCTTTGTAATATAAGTGCCATTACTTTTATATCATTGTACAAGCACTAAACATCAATGCTTTTTTATTAATTGTATTTTGCATTTATTTAATTTCAACCCAAACATTTTTTATTTTTATATATTTATGGATTTTCAAATGGTTAAGAACAAAGTGAATCCACTCACAATGCATACTTACCATTCATGGAAATATTTCATGGTTGATTATTACGAATCAAAGGAATTTAAAAAGTTATTTTTGGTGATGAGGCAAAACTTTTGAGATTAATTAAGATGGTTTATTGGTGAAAATATTTTGATGAAGCCCAAAGGTTAATTTTCATGTAAGTATTTAAGGAGCTCAAGTTTCATTTTATGGATTTGGAAACTCTCATTGGTATATGAAACAAGTTAAGGAATTTGTTTGGGAAGAAAAATATAACTTAGACTAATTAGTTAGAGATTAAAATTATAAGATTAAACCCTTTATATTTACCAACCATTAAATACTAATTAACCAAGTTCAAAATATTGAGATGTAACTTCAGGGTTGTGAGATTGAGAAGACAAATGACTAGATTGTGATAATAGTATTGTCCAAATTGAAAGGTCATTACTAAATGTTTGTTTCACTATTTTAATCCAAGATGGATGCTAAGGGTGAAAATTTAAAATACCAAAGCTTTGATTCATTTTGTGACAATGTAATTAGGTAACACGATAAACTCATCAATACAGACCTTATTAGTTCCAATATTTTCATGAATAAATATTTGGTTACCAATAAAAAAGGGGGAATTTTCATTGAAATAGTTTAATGAGGTGAGAAGAAGAGTTCCAAAGGTGAATCCAAAAACTAGATTAAATTTAACTCTTACATATTGAAGTCTCATGACATAAAGAATAAAGGAGTCACAATGTGGGTGTTCAAATGAGATGACCATTTAGAAAACTAGTGTTTCAATAATTTGGAAGCCTTGATGACTACTGTGAATACACACTACATTAGAGTTGATTATTCATCATCTACTTCTAACAATTACAAAGGTAAAGGAAAAGTTCATAGAGCAACACATTTTTATTTAATGTCACATGCAATGAGTTACCTTGAATGAGTCATTAACTTAGAAACTTCCCATAACATGGCCTATAATGAATCCATGTTCCTGTAGATACCTAATTTTTTATCTTTGGCAATTTGAAAACATTGACTTGGACATAATTTGACATACTTGGAAAAACCACATATACATAACTCTTGAGCACACTTTCATTTATATCAGTATACCCATCTAGTGTCTTATCCACTTATATTCACCAAATAGATTTATTCAAGATCATATTGGTATAAAATGAAACACCTTCAAAATAATAGACAAACATTATCCATACCTTAAATCCTTATTTTTCACTTTTAGGATAATATCAATAAACCTAATCAATGCTATTTATCATAGGGGTCTCCTTCCATCGACAATGTTTAGGGCCCCTAAACGGATATTTTTCAAATTGGGAAATCTCCATTAGGTTAGCCTATATACATTTCATGGGATCATCATAGTGAGAAATTAATGAAATCACCTATATATAAAAACCATCCTAAGGTTATTATTAGCTAAAACATCACTTGGAAAACCTTGCACACTTTTGGAACATTATTAAAAAGGAATATAAACATCTAAAATATTCTAGGAGAAAATTTAGAGTCAAATCTAAATATAGAAGGTCAAAATTACATGGTCATAAGTACCAAAGATCAAAATATGGAATTAAATTATAGATTGTTCATGATTTTTCACACACACATATAAGTGGGAGAAACACATGCAATTTGAAACCTATTTAGAATACTAGATCATAATAAATGCTTAGCCATTCAATGATGAATGATTGAGGTTATCGAACTCAAAATACTAACCCTTTTTTGAGGGCATCTTATGGTCAATCAAGTAAAATTAGGGTTTAAAAAAGAGAGATGAAAAACATGTATAAATGCACATGATCAAATAAATACACATGCATAGAAACATGTTTCAAGCACAAGTGCAAGGATATCAAAAGTTGTAAATACACACTATGCATAAATACACTATTGGTAACCATAACAATGCTAACTACTTTAGGTGTTTGACATTTCTGACAATATCTAGGTAACTTTTTACTTTTGTTTCAGGGTTTAGTAGCCAATGAAGCACATCCATAACATTTCCAAATCTAGTGACATATTGTATGAGAAAAAATAGTTATAATTATCTAAGTACATCAAAATTCTCTTGTTTTTTCATTTTTAAATCATGTAGTTGCAATACCAATTAACCATTTTCCATGTATATTATTGTGTTTATTTCAATATTTTATATAATTTGAATTAATGTAAAGTTTCCATTATTTTATATTGCTTAGGTGTAAAATAAGTAATTTATTTTAATGAACCCAATCATTGTTTTGATTGAAAAAACCCTATGTTTCCTTCTACATTAGGGTTTCAAAAAATTGGTAGGGTTTCAAATTTATTCCATTTTAATATTTATTCTTAGGTAATTTTTCTCTCTTAAGGTTCAAAATTTGGTTTATACAACCTTTAAAAACCCTAATATGGCTACAATGGAGGATACCAATGATGTGAATACTCATTCTTCTAATATACATAGAGATAATAACATGGTAAATAATAATGATCTTCATGAATAGTTTATTGACGTAGATTCATTTGAGCTTGGAGAATATTTTGAGATAAATCCCCATATGGTTGAAGCATTATTTCATGTAACTAGAGATGAAAATAAAATCTAAGGAACCCAAATTTGAGGATCCATATGAAAAACTTTTGAATGATGCTAATTCACCTTCTAGAGGCTTAGATACTACATTAGGTGTTCAAAATATTACTACTACCTCTATTTTTGCGTCTAAATCTATTGCTACACATGTGATGTTTACTATAACTTGTGGGGAACCAAACTTTACTTGTAAGATATATATGTGTATTCACATGAAACATATTCTCTCTTATGTGCCTCCTTGGCCTATAAATCACACAACACCATATGTTCCTAATGTATCTAATGTGGCTACCAATCCTACCAATCAAACAAGTACACCAACTCATTGTTCTTCAAGCTGAGGTTTCTCAAATAAAAAATGTTGTAATAGATCAAACCATACAAAAAACTCTCAAGCATTATTACATAAATCTTTAAACTTAGATATTTTTTATTATCCCTACCTCTAGGGTTTGTTGCACCCAAGATTACACTATTTGATGGTAAACGTGATCTAGAAAAACATCTTAGAGCCTTCCATGTAACATGTTTAAATCATGAAAATAATTATAAACTACTAACAAAGATTTTTCCTATGAGCCTTAAGGACTATGCCCTATGATGGTTTTATGAACTTCCTCTTCAACTAGTACATGCTTTCAATCCTTTTGCTAAGTAATTCTTAGCTCATTTTTATATCAACATTATTGAGAATGTCTCCTATATTCAAATTACACAAATCAAACAAGGATATAATGAGTCCATTAGTGACTATGTGTTTTGATACAAGAATGTGATTTAAAAAGTGAAAAATGTGAAAAATCCTATTGTTAAAAATGAATTAAAATATATTTTCAAGCAAGGCTTACTTCTAGACATATATTTGATGATATGTGCCATATAGTCAAAGAATGTGAGGTTAAGATTATTTCCATGAACCCTCCCACATATTCTAAAGATAAATTTAAAATTAAACACCTTTCAAAGCTAAGAATAATGATATTAATAATGAGGCTAAAAAATAGTTAATTCTATTTACAGCCTATTAAAAGGCTTGTCATTTTTACTCCTCAATAGAGAAAATTTACATGGCTATCATATTATCCTCATAAAGTTTTGACTTGGGTGCAACCTCATATACCTTCCTTCACCTATGGAGATTGACGTGATAAATCCACAACCTAATAATGTTGAAATCAACTAATACTGAGATTGGTATAGATGTATAATGATTTCAAATAATAGATGTTTTGGTTGAACATAAAAGATACACAACCTAATTAATAATAATACCATTGAGCTTAATGATAAAAACATACCTACTACTATTTAAATTACACACCTTAATGTAATGTTTATTATTCATTGCCAAAACATGAGGCACGAGGTACATATGAATTTAAATGCACATCCTCCACCAGATTCCTATGTCCTAAAGTTGAAGAGGCTCATCCTATAGATTTAATTATTGGTACACTTATGGATACAAAATTACAAAAAACTAAGATTACATTTTATGACCATGAAATTATTGATGATGATTATTAAAATTCACATTTATCCATACATGCTTTCATTGAATCATGTCCCATATGGATCATTATGTTGGATAGTGTGTTAAGAGAAAATATATGTGCTATGAAAAAAACTTACTAGTCTTGGATACAAACATAGAGGCTTGATTAGTAAAATAAACAAAATAATAGGATTCATATCTTGAGGCATTGTGTTAACACTCATGCTAAGACCTACAACTATCACTACTTGAAATTTAGGATTGTCCAACACTGAAACATTTGACATAATTTTAAGATGAACATGT